>JAEIFV010000001.1:0-2400000 GCA_018904265.1 Lordiphosa collinella
GTCAATAGCTGTAGGGAGACTGTTGGCATTTCCCGGAAAGTGGGTAGGAGCACCTGTTGCCAGAATCTGAATTCCACATCCAAACACTCGCGTCATTAACGCATTACCTCTGGAACATGATCTCCTGCAACCCCAGAATGGATGATGGGCATTCCAATCACCACCAGCCATAAAGCAACTGCCCAAAGTGACAAACAAACGGGAATATTCACCAGAAGTCCAGCAGTATTGATTTCCAGGCGGGCAGTAGACAGCAGCAAAAGTGACATTACCAATATATGTGGCCAGTGAAATGGCTACTGCTTGTAGATGCGGCTCAATCACGTTAGTAGTCATATGGAAATTAAGCGAGGACCGAATAACAATGGCAGCGCCTCCACGAAGGCGGTCACCTGGGTGGTTAGCACATAAGACCTCATAGCCATAAATACGTAAATTTGAGCGGCTGTAAAAATGGCAACTTTATTGCGTCACATGATGAAGCATTCTCAAAGATTCACCTCCACCCATCCCTACTCAACCCCCTTTTTCAGTTTTTCCGACATCTTTATGTAACCCAATGACGCATCGTATTATAATCCCGTTTAAAAATAGCGATTCCCCCGATTCTTATCGAAGGTCTGGGTCGTGTACATTATGTCCATTCAAATGTGATTACAAAACAATTGCAACAATTATGTGTGCTCTGTCATGGCAATAAATTTAAATCTTAAATTTGCCCAACGAACCAACCTAAATTTGAAACCCAAGCTGGCAATTTATTGTTATTAATTTTGAATGCTTAATAAGAACAAATTACAAACACTGTAAGGAGGGCGAGCCATTGCCAGGCAAATAAGCTTGTCATTTTGGTGGTTTCTTTTGTCACTAAAGTGTCATATTTATGCTGGTTAATTGTCAATGCCGTGGACGACGTGAGAAAAACAAGCTAAGTAAAATGCAAAGATAATAAGAGAGGTCATGTCAAGGCTAATGATAAGTGATGGGATACACAGTGTCAAAGAAAGTTTACTATTTGCAAGACTAACTACATACTTAGTGATTAAGGTTAAGCCAACTGAAACTCTCGACTTCTGACATAAATTTATCATCAATTTGTGACAAGAATTCAATTTCCTGCTGTGGCATTTAAATTTGTATTAAGTGAGTTGCAATATCAATGTTTGGGCCACACAGGAATGCCATAAGTATTTATACCAAACCGAAAGCGGTTGGAAACCGCAAAAGCGTAACTGACCGCACATTAATTAAGGCTAAACTGAGATAGTGCACCCCTGCTGGGAGGCTGCAGTATGTGTGGTGTGTGTGTGTGTATGTAAATCATGATAGAATTGACAGCAGATCACTGCCAATAGGTGCAGATGGATGGTAATTTATGTGGCCAATTCGAGGAACGCCTCTTTCTAGTAGTTGTTGTTGTTGAGGGGGGGGGGGGGCAACTAATTAGGTGCTCCAAAAGAAAAACATCTAAAAACCAAAACAAAAGTTATCTAGTTCAATTAGCTGAAGCGCTTTTGTTAATGGGTAGCTAGCGAGTTGGTTAAATGGAAATTGCATGGCTTGTTAAACAACTCGCACTCATGTTAGCTGCTGCTGTTGTTGTTGCTGCTGTTGCATTTGCACTAAACAAGCAAGCAGCCCAAATAACAATTTCGGTTTTACATGCTTGAGCAGGGAACTGGCTTAAATGGAGGATGGTGACCCCCCCGTACGAATATCGTAAGTTCTCTTAAGGGTGATTCCACTGCTCTTAGCCGTTTTAGTACTGTACTAAAAAAGCTCGCTCTGTGTTTGTGCTTCGTCGTCGTCGTCGTCGACTTCGTCCTTTACGAGCTGAACCTAGGACAACGACAGTTCGGTTGCCTGTCACATAGCTGCTGCCGCCCATGGCACATGTTCACATTCAAGTAGTTTATACTACACAACATTTACTTGGAAATTATGCCCGGACTTAATGCGTAAACTATGTTGTGGGTTTTGTTAAGCTCGGCCCCCCAAAGCATCCCCTATCTATGTTTGTTGTTTCAGCTGTTGCTAACTCGTCCTGTGTCCCTGAAGATGAACTATTTTTATTCCTGACACGTGACAAAATGCTGCCAGCGTCTCTCCCTACAGTTCCGTCTATAAATAATAAACGCCATTTGCTCTGGGGATGCCTGGCAGGGAGTGGGTCACGTTCAAGTTAGACATTTCACGCCAATTACTTGCAATTTGCATAGAACCAACCGCATGCAAATGACACAATGGCACCCCTCCTCAGCCTTGGCCTGGGCCCTCTGCCTGCATCTCAAATGTAATCAACGCAAGCCAAAACCAATGCAAAGTTTTATTCCCCTGCCTGGTTGACTCTATTAAGTAATGAATTAAGATGCGAATCGAGATCAATTGTTCGAAAATGCCACTGCTTCGAGTTGGAAATTCATTCGGCAAATTGCTAAAGTTAAAACTTTCGTTGGGTTTTTGGCTGCAAGTTGAACCATGGGCAATGGTCCCAAAATTAGTTTCTGTTAAAAAAAAAAAAACTGGCTGCTTGAAAATTGACACAGTTGTTGGTAGCGATAAAACACTTTGACTTTAATTACATATTAAAGATAGATACCTTTGATGTTATTTATAATTTTTACCCTAATTTCTCCAACTTCGGCCCTGTTAGATACAGTGTATTGATTCGGAAATCACATTCTCAGAGCGACTTCAACCAATAGTCCTATACAGAAACAAAAGAATAGATGAATGATTATACCTGTTACTCGTAGAGTAAGAAGGGATTACTTAAGTCGTGCAAATGTATGTAACAGGCAGAAGGAAGCATTTCCGACCCCATAAAGTATATATATTTTTGATCAGCATCAACAGCCGAGCCGATATAGCCATGCCCGTCTCTCCGTCTGTCTGTATTAACACCTAGATCTCGGAGACTAGAAGAGCTAGAGCCACCAAATTTTGTATGTAGACTCCTATTGTCCCTCCGCAGATCAACCTACCCCCACCCGCCCCCACAATAAAAAATGTTGAATAACTCCTACAATTTTACAGATATCAAGCTCATATTTTGCAGTGTAGTACATGTGTCTACAATCTCTGAAAGTTTCATAAATATCGGATAATAAATGAATATTTATAGAATCGAATATAAATGTTATAAAAAACGTTGCATACTTCTTGGCGATACATGCGCTTTTGCTTGCATATTGTTGAAATGGTCACATTAATGTTAATGCTCTGTTAATTAACATAGGGATTAAAAACTTATTGCCCTGAGTAACGGGTATTCGAAGTCGGGCAGGACCGACTTTAACTTATGCTCTCGTTTGGATTTTGCTTGCTTGATTGAATATTTATAAATAAGAGAAAGACAACATTGACAACATATTGTTTCCATATTGTTCTTGGTGCTCATCTTAACCGCGGCTCTGAGACTAAGCCATTTTCCATCACCCTGGAAGAAAGCCAGAATTTTTTTTTTTCAAAAAAAAAAAAATCAACCTCCTGCCTTGATTCCTACCGGCCGATTAGCCTACTATCCACCCTTGGAAAGATCTTCGAGCGCTGTATCCTTCAAAGAATGCTTGATATTCGATCTATTCGAAAAGCCATACCCGATTTCCAATTTGGCTTCCGACTGAGCCATGGAACTCCCGAACAATTACATCGAGTGGTCAACTACATCCGCGAAGGGTATGACGGTATACTCCCTATTTACTCACGATATGCCCAGAGCCTGTAGCATTCCGCTTGAAAAAGCCGAAGATCTTCTAATCGCAACATTTGCTGATGACACGGCCATACTTGCCCGCAACAAATGCACATACTCAGCCACAGATGCCCTTCAAGAGTATTTGAATAGGTTTAGCAACTGGGCCGCTAGATGGAACATTGCCATAAACACGGAAAAGTGTGCTTCGGTGACTTATTCCACCCGTCCAACCGTCGTGACACCTGCCCGGGGAGTATTCTTGCACGGTAAGCTTATGGAGCATAATACCTTGGGGTGACACTGGACAGAAGACTAACCTTTGGACACCATGTCAAGACAACAGCTCAGGCAGTGGCTGCCAAAGCACGGCGCATGGACTCCAACAATAAGCTGTCACTTAGGAACAAAGTCCTAATCTACAAGGCTATTCTGACTCCGGTATGGAGATATGGCCTACAAATTTATGGAATCGCTGCGAAAATCCTTAGACGCATTACGGGAGCTCAATGGTACCTGAGAACCAGGGATATTGAAAAGGACCTTGGCGTTCCCATGGTGGGAGATGTTATCAACAAGCAGGCCGCCATTTACCTTGACAAGCTATCTCACCACCCCAACAAACTGGCTAAAAACTTGTTAAGAAGACGGAGAATCCAAGGAGTACGTCAAAGCAGAAGGTTAAAGAGAGTCTTACCCAAGTACCTCAACTCACGGCGACTCTAGCAGGACACCATTTACTCTAATGTCTTGCGTGTAAGTCACGCGGTAATTTTTGCCGATATTTTTTTTAGTTGAGCACTGTCATGACACGTCAAATTTCTGTCAAAATATCTTATTGTTTGAGTTACGCTTGGTTTGTGACACGCATGTTCGTTTTTGAAATGTCTGAATTCAACAATGTAATTTTGTTCCTGTGTTACCGCTGGACGTTGAGAATGTTGAAGCTTACGGCGACCAAGCTCTGCCAAACAACACTCTGGAATGGTTTAAGAAGGCCGAAACACGTCGGACGAACACCGCTGGACGACCATAGGTCATCTGACTGTTTTCTTCGATTATCGTGGTCGTGTATGAGTTCCTTCCGCCGGGCAAACTGTCACGATATTTTTAAGTGCTTGCGTCATTTGCGTGAGCTATTCGCAAAAGCTTTGGGCCGCACTCTTCTGCACCACGTATGCGCCCCAACTCCACGTTATTCGCGAGCATTTGGCCAAACAACACTCGTCTTCCGACCACCGTATCCCTGATTTAGCTCCGTGTGACTTCTGCTATTCTCCAAACTCAAAAACCACCCGGACACCGTTCGAGTCGTTTAACGTGAATCGCCGGCCTGGCATACTGGAATGGAAAAACGTGGCAGCATTCATCGGCGATACTGCATGAAATGATTGAAGATATAAAGATTTTTGATTTATAAACAAATTCCGCTCTTTTTGCCCCAGTAGTACACCAAATTCTTACACTTTCTCATTAAATACCTATATTAAAACACTTATACATTATCGGTAAGCCCAAATGGACACTGCCAGGTACTGTTAAAACCCAATATCACACTAGCATAAGCGGCCAAAAAAGGATAGCAGAAGGCGAGTTATTGAAGGATACTTTACCAATAAAACCTCCAGTCACATTTTTCACAAAAAAAAAAAACTTTTGCACAAACTTAATATACTCTATGTACCTTTGGTACAGAGTATAAAAAAAGGCCAAAAAGGCACCAACTTACCGAACTTTTGTTAGTCCCCACGTATCACCGACTAACTTCAACATTGTCATAGCTTAAAATAATCCATTTTATGTAAATAGCGTTTAAAGTTCGCAAAGGATTTTACCTAGCGAAAATAGTTAATTTAGTTTCGAGTCAGTCTAGTAAAACATTTTATATTTGAAATGCTCATTAATGAAATTCGCAAATATGATGTTTTAAATAAATTCCAAAGGATCATTGAACAATATTGCCTGCAGCACATCTGAGATACAGGGTGGCTGATGAAAGCTGCTACCAAAAAAAAAATTGAATAACTTTTTTTCTATTTGATGAATCTACTTAATTTTTTTTTTTGTAGATTGATCTTTAAATTTATGGAAAATGGATAATTGGGACACTGAAACAAGAATTTGGATTGTCCGCCGCTATCACGCCCTTGAGTCCGTAGTTTCGGTTCAAAGAGAGTATAGGCGCACGTTTGGCGGCGATCCTCCGACCAGATGGACCATAATGAGACTTGTTAACAATTTTGCCGAGCGTGGGTCAGTCGAAAGAAGACCTTACCATCGAAACCCTACAGTTCGAACGGAGTAAACAACCACTGCGGTAGCTAACAGCCATACAAAACAATCAAAGAGTTTCGACAAAGAACTTATCTGCTCAAATGAGTATAAGTAGACAGTCATTGCAGTCAATTATGCACAATGATTTGAACTTATTTCCATATCAAATTCAAATGGCCAGCAAACTGATCGCAGCAGACTTGCCGATTCGCTTGGAATTTTGTCAGAAGATGCTTCAAATGGTGGAAGAGGACGAAAACATGTTGAACTGTCTTTCTATTTCTGGCGAGGCCCATTTCGGCAGCATAAACAAACAAAATTGTCGAATATGGAATGCTTCTAACCCACGATACCCATGGACGAAATTGCATCAACTTCGTGTCACAGTGTGGTGTGCAGTTTCACACGCTGCATTGTCGGGACCTTCTTCTTCGAGAAAACGGTCACACGTATGTTACTGGGACCTGAGAGAGTTTTTCTATCCAGAACTACGCCGGAGAATCCTCAAGTCTGTGTGGTTTCAGCAGATGGCAACCGCCACCCAGCCTGTTAGGACAGCGCGACGAAATTTCCAAATAACTGTACCAGAACTCCATATCCGTTGGCCCTCCAGGTCGCCCGACCTTACTGCACCTAACTTTTTCTTGAGGGGTTATTGCAATCAGAAGTCTACATAGCAAAACCGACAAATTTAAAACAGCCCGGCCCGTCCAACCTCCAACATAAGAACATCTTTTGATAAGAGCCGCACAGCACAACCCGGGGGGGCATTTAAATTATTTTTTAATCTAACTAAGCTATATTTAATAAAACTGAATGAGCTTTAACATGAACAAAAGAAAAATGAATTGCATGCACTGAAAAAAAAGTTATTTGACTTTCTTAATGCAGCAATATTCATCAGCCACCCTGTTTGTCGCTTTTGATGAAACATTAAAATGAACCTGGAAAAATGAGTTCTTAGTATTTTTAGGCAATAAATAATTGGAAATTAAACGCCAACTTGCTACCATAGCACTATTGGAAATTTCCCAATTATTAGGCATAAACTCCTTTTGCTAAAGTGTTTCAAACATACAAACATATTGTCATTAGGTAACAAATACATCAATCTTCAATGTTGCTTAGCAGAAATCTTGAT
The DNA here is from genome assembly GCA_018904265.1 of Lordiphosa collinella. Taxonomy (NCBI): domain Eukaryota; kingdom Metazoa; phylum Arthropoda; class Insecta; order Diptera; family Drosophilidae; genus Lordiphosa; species Lordiphosa collinella. The sequence goes on from JAEIFV010000001.1 coordinate 7,110, forward strand.
TACACAAAACTCAATTGGTACATTAGCTATTAAGGTCAGCATTTGCTAACTAATGATTGTTGAAAATTAAGAGCATACTTATCTGCTGCGATTCTTACAGTTGCGAAAAACCAATTATAGCAATAGTTTTAATGAACTATTTTTTTTGGAATCTAAACATTGTGGTATGTACTATGTGGTAGTACCTTTGGTCTGTAGAAAATTACATTGGTGTCCCCGTAATTGCGGGTTTAAGTAAGTCATCTTACAGATGGAAATTTTATGAACGAAAATTCAACTTTAAAAAGGCCTACCAAATTTTCTTTAGTTTAGTTAAGGCTGCGACTTTTTGCCACTTGTAAAAACATTAAATCGGCTTCCGTTTCACTTTGTCTCAAAGTGCATTTTTGCGCACTATTTAAGAAATGTTGACTTTTGTGACATAACCTAATTTTGGCAAAGTTGACTTCAACGCAATGAACTAAGAACAATTTAATTGTGGCAATCGGTTTGTTAATTGTCTCTATAGTTGTTTTAATAAATAAATTTCATTCCGTTTCAAATAAAGTCCACTATTTGCTTAAGAACTCGCGATAAGTTCTTATACGGGCGGCATATGTGTACCAAACTTAACTTTTCATATTTTGCAAAAACACTTCCTAATGATCTTTAGATACTGTACCAACAAAATGATCAATTGTGAAGATATTAATTAATGCCTGAAAAATTGGAAAATTTCCTATAGTGCATGGTGCAGTGGTAAAGGGTTCAGGGCACATTTGCGTAATTAGTCTGACAGTGTCAGCAGTGGCTCTGTCGAAGTAATCAAAACTTCAATATTCCAAAATCGAATAAGCTTAAATGGTGCACCAGTTGTCTTAGTTTAATTAACCCACAAAGTGATTTGTCCTCTCTCAAAGCTACGTAACTTGTCAGCAAATGGGCCATGTGTAAGTGGCATTTCCATTTCACTTGAATTATTGATAATCCTTAAGCAATAATTGGACCCCAGGTCATATGGCTAAGGCGCGAATGTGTCGAAATCATAAGCCAAAGCTCAACAAGTGCGCAATGCGACGGGACTCGCCAACAAATTGCAAACGAAATTTATCCAATCCGACTTTTTGCTCTTCTTTTTGTTTGCTAAATAAACATGGAAAAAATCTTTTGCTGTAAACAAGCAGCTAAGCTGCTGCTACTATTATATATGTATATGTAACATTTGAACACAAATCCGCATATCGACCATATAATACTCATTATAGGTGGGGTATGTAGTGGAAGCAAATAGTTTAATGCGACATCAAATGCAGTTTTATTCAATTTAAATAGTAAGCCAAACCATACGTATTAAAAGTAGGCAGGCTTGTTCTAAAATCTATTACTTTACCTTTTTATACCCTTGCAGAGGGTATTATAAAATTGTGCAGATGTTTGTAAAGCATTGAAGGAAGCATCTCCGACCACATAAAGTATATATATTCTTGATCAGCATGACGAGCTGAGTTGATTTAGCCCTGCCCGTCTGTTTCTATGATATTTTCTCCGTCAGTTTTAAAGCTGCCCTCACCAAACATTGCACGAAGTCTCTTGGTACAAATTCGCTGCACATTTGTCGGAACCGGCCGGATCGGATGACTATAGCATATAGCTGTCATAGGAACGATCCGTCGAAAAACTAGTTTCACTGAGAAAAACTTTTTTGTTTTCAATTGAAACGCCTACAAACTTCGTATTTCTTAGTTTACTAAGCTTTTCCAAGATTCCACCAAATTTGGTCGAAATCGGACATCTATATAGTATAGCTGTCATAGAAAAGTTGAGTCTAAAAAGTAGTCTTAGTTTGGAAAACTTTTTTGTTTTCAATGGAAATGTCCTCAAAATTGGCATGTATTTGTTGCATATGCTCCCACACGATTCTTTAAAGTTTGGTCAAAATCGGATGACTATAGCATATAGCTGCAGTATGAATGATCGGTTAGAAAAGTAGTTCTAATGAAAAAAACTTTTTTGTTTTAATTGGGATCGCCTCCAAATCTCGTAATAAGCAGTTTGTAATGCTTTTCCATGATTGCACTAAGTTTGTGAATCGGTACTTTTCCATAGATAATGTCCACAAAAGTTTTATTGGTCAAAATCGGAAGAGTCTACTTCGACCGAAGTTTTGTATACCCTTGCAGTTTGTTTTTCTAAATAACACTACTCAGACTTTACAACGGGTTCGAACCCCCGGACCGATCCTCCTGCAGAAATTTAGACGTTTGCAGCCTTGGTTTTAATACCCTTGCAAATGCTCGTTTCGATTTAATGATTTCGACCAAATTTTCCAAAATTTGATCAAAGGCTTATATATTATTGATGTCCAAATTAAAGAACTGCAACATTGCAAAACAATAAAACAAAAGTTTTTTTTTACCGATATGACCGATTGTTCGTATGGAAGCTATAATCTATAGTCACCCGGATTTGACAAAACTTTGTTAAATTATGTGAAGCATAAAAAACAATCATATATCAAATTTTAAAAAGGTACCGTTAAAAACAAAAAAGTTTTTCTTACTAAGACTTTTTCAGACCCATATTTTGTATAGAATTTGCTATACCATATAGTTGTCCGATTCTTACCAATATTAGCAAAATTATGAAAAAGCAAAGGAAACCGATAAATTCAAAGTTTTGAGACGTTTATATTGAAATCAGAAAAGTTTTTCTTACTACATATATGCTATAGTAATCCGATCCGGTTGGCTCCGACATATTAGCAGCGTGAAGTAAAAAGAAAACCCTGTGCAAAATTTCAGCTTGATAGCTTTAAAACTGAGACTAGTTTGAGTAGAAACAGACAGACAGACGGACAGGTCCAAATCACTCAGCTCGTCACCCTGATCAAGAATATACCAGGTATACCGGCATAAAGTGAGCGTCAAGATACAAATGTCCCGATAGGGAACATTTGTTGTGAACGAGCCTTTATTTTTTTTGTTTGTTTGCTATGACATCTGTGAAACGTATTTAGTATACATCAAGTCATTGAACAGACAACATCATATTTTTTTTCATCGTGTTAAAAATGTCGAATTTTGTACCAGAAAGTGATGATTTGCGGAAAGGATTAATTTTTTTTGTTTTCATTTGAAGAAAAGTGCTGCAGAGTCGCATCGAATGCTTGTCGAGGCATATGGTGATCATGCTCTATCAGAAGCAACATGCAAAAGATGGTTTCAACGGTTCAGAAATAATGATTTTGATGTGAGAAATGAAGAACGTGGAAGACCACCAAAATAGTTTGAAGACGCTGAATTGCAAACGATATTGGATGGAGATGACACTTTGAGTCAAAAGTAAATGGCAGAAATGTTAAATGTTGCACAACAAACAATTTCTGACCGTTTAAAAGCTATGGGAAAGATCCAAAAGTGTGGAAAATGGGTGCCACATGAATTGAATGAAAGACAGATGGAAAACCAAAAAAACACTTGTGAAATTTTGCTTCAAAGACACGAAAGAAAATCGGTTTTGCATCGGATTGTTACTGGCGATGAAAAATGGATTTATTTTAAGAATCATGGGTTAATCCGGGACAACCATCAACATCGACTGCAAAACCAGATCGATTCGGCAAGAAGACAATGCTGTGTGTTTGGTGGGACCAGAAAGGTGTGGTGTACCACGAGCTCCTAAAACCTGGTGAAACCGTTAATACTGATCGCTACCGACAACAAATGATCAATTTGAACCATGCATTGATCGAGAAACGACCAGAATGGGCCAGAAGACACGGCAAGGTAATTTTGCTCCATGACAATGCACCTGCACACAAAGCAAAACCGGTTCAGGATACAATCAAAACACTTGGCTGGGAGCTGCTACCCCACCCGCCGTATTCACCAGACTTGGCTCCTTCCGACTACCATTTGTTTTCATCGATGGGACACGCATTGGCTGAGCAGCACTTTCATTCCTACGAGGAGGTCGAAAATTGGGTGTCTGGTTGGTTTGCTTTAAAAGACGAACAATTTTATTGGCGTGGTATCCACAAATTGCCAGAAAGGTGGTCAAAATGTGTAGAAAACAATGGCCAATACTTTGAATAAAATGTTTTTTACTTTCCCATTAATAATTAGTGTTTTATTTTCAAAAAAAAACGCTCATTTCATACCGGTATACCGAGTATACAGTTTATGGGGTCGAAAATGAATATTTTTATGCGTTGCAAACTTCTGGGCAAAATTAAAATCCCTTTTGCAGGGGTATCATCCTTTGGAGGATTTTCAGCGCCGTTGGATGATTAAAGGGATATTAAAGACATATCCAGTCCAAATGGATCTTTTTTGGATCTTTTTTTCTGTGTGGTTATGAATCATCTATCTACAAAACTATGGGAGTTATAAACTGAACTTGAGATATGATAAACTTGAGCTGCCTGTAAGTAAATATACAAAGAAGACGTTTTATATAGTACGAGTCTTTAATCCTTACCATTGCCGCGATAGGTGCTTTCTCGACTGGGAAAACAATAAAATAAGCAAGCTGCATTCAACATCCAAGTCAATTTTAAAGGATTGTACATAATTCATCGCTTCCAATCATCTTGTACCGCTCACCTAATACTCCTACATTACCCTCTAATGTATTCTGGAGCTGAATGATTTGCATACACGATATGGCCAGAAAGGCTGTTTGCTAAAGCCAAGTCGATGGCGGATATATACCAAATTGACATTTAGTATAATAAATTGTAAGCCATGCCCGCCCCGTTGTTTGTTGTGGGCGGAGGACAGAACCGAGCAGAAGCGGCAGCAGCAGTTGCGATTTTGTATTGTAAATTATATTAAATATGCAAGACAATGCTTGCGTATAAATCCCCTAAATGAATTTCAAGCACGCAAACACACGCGCCAATGAGTGGCACGCACACACACACACACACACGCACATCCACATGCTGCCACAGACACATATTGAGTAATTTTCTGCGTTGTTTTGCACGCGCGTCGCTAAACTTTCGAGCTGTTTATTGGAAATTAGTTTAAGCAACCCCAAAGCAGCTCCTCGCCCTCGGCTAGTTAAGCTTGCCTCATTGCTCCGTTCAGTGGCTTAATTTTCTTAGCTTGGCTCCATAAATCTCGGTAGAAATTGTGAAAAAATTAAAAACCCAGATCACGTTTGTCCAACGCAGAGAGAAAGTTTGGGGAAATAGAAAACAATTGCAAGGGTGGCAAATTGACAGGTTAAGCGCCATAACATTTTGATGCGTTTTACATTAAGTGCACGAGTCGCAAAAGTCATATGGCTTATGCTTAACCTCTGCCAGCCCTGTCCTGTCCGAAGAAACAACATTGAACCCCTTTTGACCCATTTGCTGTTGCTGTCCTGTTCTAGTTCTTGGCACGCTGTCAGTTTAAATGCCTCACGCTCGATTGAGTGTTTATTTGATTTCTCATTTGTGTCTGCCGGTTGACTATTTTTTGCCATTTTCTTTGTGCTCCTGTGCAGGACCACTCTGTGTGTGTGAGTGCATGTGTGAGTTGTAATTCAAGTTGTGTGGGCAAAAGTTAGCCACAGTTGATGGGTTAGCCGAGGTTTTTCTTATTGCTTTTCAAGTAATGGACGGCCAAAAGTTAATGAAACTTTTAGCCATCTTGTCCCCAGCCAAGTGCATTAAATTCATGGGTGACTTTTGTTTGTGTTTTGTTTTTGTATAAAAATATTTGTCTGCAATATTGAGCATACGCCACATGGCCATAAAATGCCCCAACGAGAACTGCGTTGCTGACAATCGATGGCAGATAACCAAATTTATGCAGGCCAAACACGTGTTCCGCGTTTAATGTGAAACACTGCTCCGGGCCAAACGCAAATGAAGTTCATTCCCTTTGCTTGATTTTGATTCCCAAGCATTTAAGTGGCCCTAAATATTTTAGATATCGAAAATAGACTATTAAAAGTTTGAGTCGCTTCTTATCTGGCGAATGCCCAACTACAGTTGAACAGGCAAAATTATTAAACCAGTTGGATTTGCCGAAAAACGGAAATTGTAACCCCATCAGCGTAATGAGGAAGAGGCAGCCTGCTGCTTTAGTCCCTCGTCGCATTTCTGTCAAATTGTGAATGTGATGCCGCAGCATATTTAATATAAACTGCCAACTGCCGTGGTAACATGTCAAAGAGACAGACAGCCTGCCAGCGACCTGCTCTGGCTCTGGATGTGGCATCGGCCTGGTTGTCATCCTTTAACTGATTTTCACTGACATGGCAATTGTCGCAATCAATTTACACTGATTTGCAGTCATTGCACTGTTTAATTTCATTATTTTTTTCCATTTTTGATAATAGTGTAAAATACTTTTAGAATTTTCGCAATTTTATATAATAAGTTTTAATTGATTTGTTTATGGTCCCGTAAACTGCCCGATGCAATTTGTAAGATATAACGAAGAAGAGGCTAAGTAAAATTGTGGAAGATTTTATGGCATTCCATCTTTACCTAAGTCAAGCACGAGCTCTGAAGACTCGAGAATTTTTGACTTCGTCCACTTAAGGATGCTAAACAGTGGTCCAAATGCCAATAAATTTATCATTAAGTCCGATTGCTAATGATTTTATAAGACAAAGTAAAGAAAAGAATGAGCTTCGCACAGAGGCCGGTTTCACGACTTTAGCTTTGCGAAAATCGTAACTCTTGAACGGAAAGAGATATTTGAAAAATGTTAAGGGGAAGATGATGGAGAATTCGTTCGACCATCGTTCAAGATCTGCTGTCAAAGTTTATTATTGAATACACTGAAAAGGTTGGATGAAATTGGCAAAGCCCTTAAATTAGTAAAAATCGATTTATTAATAAAAATAGGGGAAAGTTTACTTCGGCTCGGCCGAAGTTTTGTATACCCTTGCAGCTTCCATTGAAAACAAAATAGTTTTTCAAACTAAGACTACTTTTCGGACTTTACTATATAGACGTCTGATTTCGACCAAACTTGGTGAAATCATGGAAAAGTATAATACACTGTTAATTACGAAATTTGGTGGCGATCCCAATTCAAACAAAAAAGTTTTTCTCACTAGAACTTCTTTCTCGACCGATCATTCATTATGCAGCTATATGCTATAGTCATCCGATTTTGATAAAACTTTGTAGAAATGTGTTAAAGTATATAAAATAAGAATATGCCAATAAAAAGGACGTTTTCATTAAAAAAAAAAGTTTTCCTCACTCGAACTAGTTTTTCGACCGATCGTTCCTATGGGAGCTATATGCTATAGTCATCCGATTTCGACCAAACTTTGTAGAATTGTGTAAAAGTATATAAAATAAGTGTATGCCAATGATAAGGACGTTTTCATTAAAAACAAAAAAGTTTTTCTCACTAGAACTAGTTTTTCGACCGATCGTTCCTATGGCAGCTATATGCTATAGTCATCCGATTTGGACCAATTTTTGTGGAATTGTGGAAAGAAAAAAAATAGTACGTTTTCTTAAAAACAAAAAGTTTTCCACAACTAGCGACCGCGTATGATATAGACATCCGATTTCAACCAAACTTTGAATAATTGTGAAAAAGTTTATAAAATAAGAGTATGCCAATTATAAGGACGTTTTCATTAAAAACAAAAAATTTTTTCTCACTAGAACTACTTTTTCGACCGATCGTTCCTATGACAGCTATATGCTATAGTCATCCGATCCGGCCGGTTCCGACAAATGTGCAGCGTATTTGTGCAAAAAGACTTCGTGCAAAGTTTGGTGAGGATAGCTTTAAGGGGGGAAAACACTTTGCGGAAAAAAATTTTCGACTTTTTGCAATTTAGCTTGATATTCAAAATATCCCCTAAAAGGATTTTCAAAAATCGAAATGTTTAAAGATATACCTTTTATGACCCAAGTACCCGATTTTACAACGAAACTTTAAACGGTTTATCTCGAAACTGTTTTTCAAACTGGACGTTCAGAGAAACCATGACCGTTTGCTACGGAGGGATTATACACGCAGAATTGTCGTCGCTATCGTTCGGCCCTCCAACTTTTGGATACCTATATTTTAAGTGTACTTTTTTACACTACACTAAAAAAAAGGCCGAAAACTTTCTTCATTAACTATTTAATAAAAAAACAAAAATAAAAAATCTCTTATACTTTTTTTTCTGGAATTTTTTTAAAAACCATCTACTTTTGCTCATCGCAAAGTGTGTTCCCCCCTTAAAACTGATAGAGACAGACGGACAGACGGACGGACAGACGGACAAATCTAAATCAACTAAGCTCGTCATACTGATCAAGAATATGTATACTTTATATGGTCGGAGATGCTTCCTTCTATGCGTTTCAAACATCCGGACAATTTTATAATACCCTCTGCAAGGGTATAAAAATCAGAGCTGTAAACTAAAATTACCATTATCACTTTTCAGATAATTATGCACAGTCCCAGACTACAATTTTTTAGTAATCGTTTATGTAACTTGGAATTACGATTACGATATGATAAAGTTAAAAATGACCTTGTCGAAAATATCAAGTTGATATTTCGAGCATATAAAAATTATATTTAAAGATCAAGTTGATATTTTATAATATCATTTTGATCCAATAAAAAAATTTAGAAAATGTCGGATTATTTCTATACACTACCCCCACTAAACCCTGTATTCTTTGCTACGTATTATTTATAATTTTATATAAACAGAAAAAAACAACTAATTTATCATTTTTATTATATTTGTTTACCTTACCGCCTTGACGGGGGTCGAACTCAGGACCCTTTGCATATAGCACGAATTGCATGGCGTCTTATCGTACACCACCATCTGGCATGTGTGTGCTCACGGTCCGCAGAGCCTTCTTAAATATTTCTTTAGGTTGCTTGAAGTTTCGAAATGTTACACTTTTTGTCTCTTTCCTTCTTTACAATTTCTATAAGTCCCTTTCTATTTATGGTCAAAATGACATGTTATAGCTTAGAAATCTTATAAAAATATTATTGTTTGACAAAATATAAAATTGACCAACCCATATCAAATTGATATTGAGGGTATTCACCAGCTCTCGTAAAATGGCAAAGCGTAAAAGCGTAAATCCAAAAGTTTACAAAGCAACAACAAAACACATGAGAAAAAAATTACCACTTTTAACATGCCCTAGGGTATGTTTAAAAAATCAGTCGTAAATGTCAAAAGTGTAAAGTTTTGAAGTGTTGTAAAATTTTTTAAAGAATCGATTTAAAATACTTAGTATCGAGCCATTTCGAGATTTTTGTCTAAAAAATATGCGGTCACACCAGCAAACTGCAAATTATAAAAAAGAAAACTGGAAGGCAATTCAAAGCGCTGGAAGATAGTCAGTGCTCAATTGTGGATCGCTGATGTTGAAGGGACGCAACAATGGCAAGAAGATGAGTTCCAGTCGTACTGTCAAGCGCTCGCCCGAGATGATTCCTGGTAGATGTATCTCCCTTGCGTCGCGTTAACCAGGCCATCTGGCTGCTGTTCACTGGAGCAGTAACACCAATCTTATTGGCGAGTGCTTGGTCGATAAGCTGATCAATGCTGCAAAGGGTTCCTCCAACTCGTACTCCATCAATTCGAAAACAAGAAGACCATTATACTGACATGTTTACAAATTACATAAAATAACTCTTTTTAACAATTCCGTAGCTTAGCTGGGCGTCGAGAACACCCAAGTATTAAAAACATAAAAAAATACTATCAATAAAACTCTACTCCAAACATGGTTTTTATTTTCCTTATTGATGCTGCTTGTTAAAGGACCAAGTCTATTTTTTGCTTACACAAAGCTTGTTGCACCCTTTGCCTTGGTTGTTTTTATTTGTCAAGTTTTGGTACTCAAATAATATATAGTCTAAACCTATGGTTAATAGCCAATTTTGCTTAAAATTCGTTGGACCGAAATTACGGCAGGATTTTAAAAAAAAGTTGGCCCTGAAATTACTACTGTGAATCACAAGGGGTCGCTCAGTAGCTCCTGTGTGGTAAATTTACGCTTTTCCATTTTACGAGAGCTAGTGAATACCCTAATTGACATAATTTTAGTATTTTTGCTTGAATTATGGTATTATTTATGAATTTCTAAGTAGGTTTAAACTGAAATTATTTACTAATTCAAATGCATATTCATCAAATTCCTGGCTTTAAAAGTTTATTGTACGCTTTTTATACTCTGCAGAGTATATAAACCATTTGAGTATCTTTAAGATCCTTATAAGAATGTCAAAACTTATTAAGTCGGAGAAAAGATTAACCTTTTCAGCTTGCCAAAACAAACTACTAATCGAAATTGGCTGCTAATGCAAGCATATGATAAATATAAGTGTCCGAATATAACATAAACAAAATATCGATAGTCGAATGTACGCAGTCCGCGAAAATTCAAAATTCACCTTTTCCTTTGAACACACCTCGTATGCTGTCTGTTTACATAATGTTAATATATAAACATTAATGTTATAGGCTATTTACACTACGAGTGCGTTATGAGTTAATAGCTTGCAGTTAGCTTTTTTCCCATACAAAAAAAGCCAAATGTTGGCTATTAACGCATAACGCAGTCCTAGTGTAAATGTTGTATTAATGTTCGGTTGAACGCTTCTTTCCCTGAGGACCGACTTTAACTCACGCTCTCGTTTTCAATCAATTTTAACCACACAAAAATTCAACAAATTTTCCATTTTATTTAAGTAAGCAAATTTTGGGATGCCACCAAGCTTAGTTCATTAACTAGTGTTCAGCTCCCCAGCTGTGCAGTATGAGAAAATTTATTCCAGAAAATCATTTTATTTGTAAATTTTTTCGACGCTTCTGAATCTCCACAAATGTCAAACAATTCTGACAAATTACTCGAGGCGAAGGCTTCAGCTGCCTGAAACACGCACATATTCATACATATCTCACATTTGACAAACTTATACAATGCAAAATGCTGTTGTCATTTATCTTGTGCAATTTCCTTAATAAAACACGCACATGTGCCGGGGCAAACAATGCGAATGCAAATGAAATGCAATCATTTTGTGTATTTTTCCCTATATATGTATGTACATATGTATCTGCTGCACTCGGTATCTCTGCTGAAGGAACAAAGCCAAATTACTGAAATTTTTGAGCAATGCACTGGGGATGTAGAGAAAAGTCGGATCAACTTTTAGGCTGCAAGCATTTGAATATTTAAATTCGATTAGAGAGACGAGGGTAGCAATGGCTTTTCATTTCGGTTTTAGTTTCGTTTACAATTTACATTTGGCTGTTGTTGTTGTTGTTGGGTAGACGTTACACGTGTGCATTTCCTTTAACCCTTGGCACCTTTTGGGCATTGCTATGAGTTTGTAATCGACTTTTGAGCTGGTTGTAGCTTGGTGCTTGGTGGTTCACTTCAAAGTGTTTCAGTTCCACAATCAACAAATACTTTTCAATATTTAACTTGCACATCTACGGATTTCCGACCCCCACACATTCTGCGCTCTGCGCCTGGTTGAACCCTTTGAAATTCGGTTGAGTGGCTCTCATAAATTGGGTTCGGCCCCCTATTTACACTTGCCATATAATTTGGCTTTGAATTTATGTGCCATGTGGCGTTTTTCTAACTAGCAATTTGCAATTTCTTGTCATAATTCATTGACGAAATTATTGGGGAAATGCCAACCACTTTGAGTTTAATTGGCACGCTCCGGCTGAAGCTCCGAAGCATTTGGTCAATTGCTTTTACCAAAGTGTTGCTTTTGTTTTGGTTTTTTTCTTGTTGGATTCCCTTGCTTACATAAACTCTGTTGGCCCCAAGGGTTTGTGTGTGTTTGTGTGCTTCATACGTGGTCTTTATCTCACATGCAAAAATACAAAAAAAAACTAACAAAAAACAAGATCTGTATAATCCGACAAACAGTTACCAAACTTTTGCTTAGATGCCGTCGCCCTGCGGCAGTTTGTGTGTATGGTTTGTCTCCTTGTGTGTTGTTCTAAATGCTTTAACTGTTTCTGAGTGGGACAAAGCAGAACGATGAACATTGACGTCTACTTCAGTTGCACTCATAGTTGAAATTAGCTGCCAACATTCAATTCTTCTGTGACGCCTTTTGCAGTTGCATATTTGAGCTATTAGTGAGAGCTGATGACAAAGCCGGTGACAAAACAATGCGCATATATTTTTTTTAGTACATTTTCATAAATTATTCACGACAAATGGCACAAATACAAAAAGAACTCCCAGCGAGGGGAGAGCGCGCGAGGAAGGCAACAGGAAGTCGAAATAAATGCAAAAAGTTGAGCATGTTTTATTGCAAGTAGCTAAAAAGATGGCACACAAACCAACGCGAAATATGCAGACATATAGCGGAAGACGTTAAGATTCAGATCTCTGCTCTACCCTCCATTTCTACTTTTGTGCGCCTCGTGCTGTGTGAATGAACAATAAGAAATAGAGCAATGAACTTAGGACATTTTTAGTATGAATCCAACCTTTTACTTAAAAGAAAAAGCAATAAGTTCGTGGTACAGTTGCGAAAGCTAAATTAATTTTCAGCACAATCTTTTTCAATTCATCCATTTCGGATTACCCTTTCCTGGCAAAAATCCAAAACCGTTGGACCTCCATTTTTTTGGGCTTGATGCGTGCGACAATTTTAACCGCAACGACAACAACAACAACAAAATTGTGTTTAATTTAATTTCGTATATTTTCTATTGAATAAAAAACCCGTTTGTCAAAATCAATCATAGTTTTTGTATAATTTAATTTTTGGCGAGGCATTCAAAAAATGGGCCCCAAAGGTAGAAAATCTTGTTAAATTAAAACGCTTTAATATAGCAAATATGTATTTCCATATTAGCTATTTTTTCTACAAATGGATACTTTAAATATAACAATTCAAAAAATAGGGAAAAGTTAACTTCGGCTCGGCCGAAGTTTTGTATACCCTTGCAGCTTCCATTGAAAACAAAAAAGTTTTTCTAACTAAGACTACTTTTTGGACCTTACTTTTCTATGGGATCTATACTATATAGATGTCTGATTTCGACCAAACTTGGTGAAATCTTGGAAAAGCATAATACACTGTTAATTACGAAACTTGGAGACGATCCCATTAAAAACAAAAAGTTTTTCTCACTAGAACTAGTTTTTCGACCGATCGTTCCTATGGAAGCTATATGCTATTGTCTTCCGATTTCGACCAAACTCTGTAGAATTGTGTAAAAGTATATAAAATAATTCTATGCCAATGATACGGACGTTTTCATTAAAAACAAAAACTTTTTCTCACTAGAGCTAGTTTTTCGACCGATCGTTCCTATGGCAGCTTATGTATTCACCGATTTCGACCAAACTTGGTGAAATAAGGATAGTAAACTAGAAATACTACTTTGGAGGCGTTTCCACATAAACAAAAAGTTTTTCTCTTTACGACTAGTTTTTCAACCGATCGTTCCTATGGCAGGTATGATAGTCAGCCGGTCCGACAAATGTGCAGCGTATTTGTACCAAAAGACTTCGCGCAATGTTTGGTGAGGATAGCTTTAAAACTGACGGAGGAGATAGCATAGGAACAGACGGACAGGGTTAAATCAACTCAGCTCGTCGTGCTGATCAAGAAAATATATACTTTATGTGGTCGGAGATGCTTCCTTCTATGCGTTACAAATATCCGGACAATTTTATAATACCCTTTGCAAGGGTATAAAAATAGGGGAAAGTTAACTTCGGCTCGGCCGAAGTTTTGTTTACCCTTGCAGCCTCCATTGAAAAAAAAAAAGTTTTTCTAACTATGACTCCTTTTCGGACCTTACTTTTCTAAAGGAGCATTACTATTTAGATGTCCAATTCTGACCAAACTCAGTGGAATCATGGAAAAGCATAACAAACTATCAATTTCGAAATTTGGAGGCGATTCCATTTAAACCAAAAAAGTTTTTCTCACTAGAATTTCTTTTTCGACCGATCATTCGTACTGCAGCTATAAGCTATAGCTATCCGATTTGGAAAAAAATTTCGTAGAATTGTGTAAAAGATTATAAAATAAGTATATGCCAATGATAAGGACGTTTATATTGAAAACAAAAATTTTTTTACTCGCAGAACTAGTTTTTCCGTCGTTCCATGACTAAAGTCATTTTAGATAAAACTTTGTAAAATTGTGTGAAAGCATACCAAATAAATTAATGCCATGTTTTTAGACATTTCCATTGAAAACAAAATAGCTTTTCTTACCAAAACTACTTTTCTGAAGCTGCTTTTCTATGACACCAATACGATATAGATGTCCGTTCTTATGACAGCTATATGCTATAGTCATCCGATCCGGTCGGTTCCGTCAAATGTGCAGCATATATGTACCAAAAGACTTCGTACAAAGTTTGGTGAAGATAGCTTTAAAACTGACGGAGGAGATAGCATAGAAACAGACAGACGGACATGGCTTAATCAACTCAGCTCGTCTTGCTGATCAAGAATATATATTCTTTATGTCATCCGGACAATTTTATAATACCCTCTTCAAGGGTATAAAAAACGCAACAAAACAACTATACATGTTACATCGGAATGGTACCTAATCATGAAACCAATTAAACTGAACAGCTGCCATCTTTTCAATCACAACACATAGCCCGTTTCGACCAAATAAAAATCAATCCACTCAGACTACACCACACACCAACACTACCCTGGTCGGATTTGTCGGAACGTGGTTCTTAAAAGAATGCATTCAGGCAAATGGTCCGGATGTTTGTAACGCATAGAAGGAAGCATTTCCAACCACTTAAAGTATATATATTCTTAATCAGCATGACGAGAAATGATTTAGCCTTGTCCGTCTGTTTCTAAGCTATCTCCTCCGTCAGTTTTAAAGCTATCCTCACCAAACTTTGCACGAAGTCTTGTGGTACAAATAGGCTGCACATTTGTCGGAATCGGCCGGATCGGATGACTATAGCATATAGCTGCCATAGGAACGATCGGTCGAAAAACTTATGAAAACGTCCTTTTTAATTGGCAAGTTCTTATTTTATGTAATTTAACACATTTCTACAAAGTTTTATCAAAATCGGATGACTAAAGCATATAGCTGCAGTATGAATGATTGGTCGAAAAAGAAGTTCTAGTGAGAAAAACTTTTTTGTTTTAAATGGGATCGCCTCCAAATTGTAAAATTAACAATGTATTATGCTTTTCCATGATTTCACCAAGTTTGGTCGAAATATCTATATAGTATAGATCCCATAGAAAGTAAGGTCCAAAAAGTAGTCTTGGTTAGAAAAACTTTTTTGTTTTCAATGAAAGCTGCAAGGGTATACAAAACTTTGGCCGATCCAAAGTTAACTTTCTCCTATTTTTATACCCTTGCAGAGGGTATTATAAAATTGTCCGGATGTTTGTAACGCATAGAAGGAAGCATCTCCGACCACATAAAGTACATATATTCTTGGTCAGCATGACGAGCTGAGTTGATTTAGCCTTGTCCGTCTGTCCGTCTGTTTCTATGCTATCTCCTCCGTCAGTTTTAAAGCTATCCTCACCAAACATTGCGCGAAGTCTTTTGGTACAAATACGCTGCACATTTGTCGGAACCGGCTGACTATAGCATATACCTGCCATAGGAACGATCGGTTGAAAAACTAGTCGTAAAGAGAAAAACTTTTTTGTTTATAGTGGAAACGCCTCCAAAGTAAGTATTTCTTAGTTTACTATCCCTTCCCATGATTTCACCATGTTTGGTCGAAATCGGATGAATAGCATATAGCTGCCATAGGAACGATCGGTCGAAAAACTAGCTCTAGTGAGAAAAACTTTTTGTTTTTAATGAAAACATCCTTATCATTGGCATACTCTTATTTTATATACTTTTACACAATTCTACAAAGTTTGGTCGAAATCGGAAGACTATAGCATATAGCTTCCATAGGAACGATCGGTCGAAAAACTAGTTCTAGTGGGAAAAACTTTTTTGTTTTTAATGAAAACGTCCTTAGCTCCCATAGGAACGATCGGTCGAAAAACTAGTTCTAGTGAGAAAAACTTTTTTGTTTTTAATGAAAACGTCCTTATCTTTGGCATACACTAATTTTATATACTTTTACACAATTCTTCAAGGTTTGGTCGAAATCGGATGACTATAGCATATAGCTCCCATTGGAACGATCGGTCGAAAAACTAGTTCGAGTTAGAAAAACTTTTTTGTTTTTAATGAAAACGTCTTTTATTGCCACTTTTTATACTTACCCAAAGTTTTTCAAAATCGTCTAATACCCGTATGTGATCGGCAAAAGTTCTAGTGAAAAAACTTTTTGTTTTTAATGAAAACGTCTTGGCTACCTTAATTTATATACTTCTACACAATTCTACAAAGTTTGCTCGAAATCGGATGACTATAGCCTATAGCTCCCATAGGAACGATCGGTCGAGAGACTAGTTCTAGTGAGAAAAACTTTTTTGTTTTTAATGAAAACGTCGTTATCATTGGCATACACTAATTTTATATACTTTTACACAATTCTTCAAGGTTTGGTCGAAATCGGATGACTATAGCATATAGCTCCCATTGGAACGATCGGTCGAAAAACTAGTTCGAGTTAGGAAAACTTTTTTTGTGTTTAATGAAAACGTCGTTTTTATTGGCATTCACTTATTTTATATACTTTGGACACATTTCTACAAAGTTTTATCAAAATCGGATGACTATAGCATATAGCTGCCGTATGAATGATCGGTCGAAAAAGAAGTGCTAGTGAGAAAAACTTCTTGTTTTAAATGGGATCGTCTCCAAATTTCGCAATTAACAGTGTAGTATGCTTTTTCATGATTTCACCAAGTTTAATCGAAATCAGACATCTTTTTAGTATAGATCCCATAGAAAAGTAATGTCCAAAAAGTAGTCTTAGAAAAACTTTTCTGTTTTCAATGGAAGCTGCAAGGGTATACAAAACTTCGGCCGAGCCAAAGTTAACTTTCCCCTATTTTTACTAGTTAGAATGCACTACCAACTTTTGCAGTATGATCTGTATGAAAATCTGTATGAAAACCGATGCACATTCCTTTTGGCAGTAGGTTAGAAGCGAAGAAGTCTGCACAACATGCAAACGTCCCTTCTAATATCACGCATGCAGCACCCGTGCTATTGGAAAGCAATATGCGAAATGAGGCCCGAACGATTGACGAACGTTTGTTTTATCCAAACACGTTCTTTTTGCCGTATGTTGGAAGGCATTAAATCTGCATAGCATGGAATCGTCCCTTCTAATGGCACGCATGCGGCATGGAGCAGAGAGAGCCGACCGATTTTACAAAGTTTAACCAACAACAACAGCCCATGCAAACGTCGCTTCTAATAGAACAGTTCCTGCGAAAGATTACCGGTTTTTGCAACTACTTCTTCAGTCAAGTCCGACTGGGCAGAAATCAATAGAACACATAATCAATAGAACACATACTCAGCATCTGTCTATCACAGAGTATATTAAGTTTGTGCAAAAGTATGTAACATCCAGAAGGAAGCATCTCCGAGAGAAGGCAGAGCTGGCTTGCTAGAGCTTAGATTAAATTGTGGACCATCATGGACATCAACCGATGAGAATGACCAGAAAGAGATATCAGTAAAGCGATCAGGATATCTGTGTACCTCGACCAAACTTTGATAGTCATAATAAAACTTAGGACAGACTAGGATAATGATAAGTAAAATATGGCGAAAGAATGCTCGCTTGTGTGCGTTACCAAATAAAAGTCTCATCTATTTGAAAATGGGTTCCAGTTTTATGCTGGCTGCAACACCTCTGCCACAAATAACGCAGCTTATCCGCTTAATACAATCCCAACTGGCATACAATTGACTAACCAAATGAGTAAACCCATTGAGAGTCCACTCCCCCTCCACCCACCCGCACCTTCACACACACCAACATTGACACACATGTTTTCTGTACTTTTCAATTCTCCTAGCTGCTCCCTAATGACCACAATAATGGAAGCCACGTCCATGCATTTGTGCTGGCCCCACCTGACGACCTGCTTATGCTCCGCAACTATTCCAAACTTTGCACTTACGCTTGCCACTCCTTGTCGTTGTTGATTTTTATTTCAGTCCTGTTGGGTGCTGTGCATTTTAAAGTGGGTTAAGTGATTTTCAGCTCAATTAACATTGCAAAAGTAGCAGCCACATCAGCAGTTGTTACTGCTGGAACCGGAGGAGCAAGCTGAAGCAGGCACAGGCAGCCAATGGGGCGGATGCGCACTCCAGCCACAAGCCAACAAACAAAGTGTCGTCATATTAACAGACTCAGGCCTAGGCTAAGGCTAGGGACTGACTGACAAACTGACAGCCTGCCAGCCATAAAACACGAAGGGCCACTTGTGGGTCGTTGCAGCAGCATTTCTTTGTTGTTGTTGTCCTCTACAAACTTCAGCGTGAATTGCTACTAAATTGCTACATCAAAGTTAACTGCTCTAAACTTACGTGACATAATTATGCGTTTGCCTAAGAAGAAAACAACAGCCATATGGCCGCCTGGGAGTGTCTGCACTCGGTAGAGTGCCAGTATAGGGGTGTGTGTGTGTGTGAGTGTGTGAGTGTCCTCGTATGTCCCACAGCCCGTGCGTAAGGGTACACTGAAATAAAAAAAATTACTTTATTGCAAGTCAACCTTAAAGTTTAAGCTACTAACGATAAAAGGTTTAGAAAAAGTTAAACGCATATTCATTTCAGATGGAACTTTACGCTATTAGTTTTCAAAAACGAACAAACGCAACCCAATCTCGCACACAAAACTCTGCTAAAGTTTAAGGACGCACCATGTACTGGCCGACCATCATCACCATTATATGTCTCCTCCCTAGGTTTTACCGTGATCAAAAATGAGTTTTTACCAAGCTTTCTAAAGAGTATGGCATTAGGGAATGATCTATGATTTAATGTCGATCTTCTCGGAGAGTTTTCAGAAGGTCCGGTTCTGGGTTTGGTTCGATGGACCCGAAAAGTACCGGTTCTCAGTGGTTTGGCTAAGGAATGGT
This sequence comes from Lordiphosa collinella, assembly GCA_018904265.1. NCBI lineage: Eukaryota > Metazoa > Arthropoda > Insecta > Diptera > Drosophilidae > Lordiphosa > Lordiphosa collinella. Next base: position 26,092 of record JAEIFV010000001.1, read on the forward strand.
TTGGACACTTGCCAAATACAGATTAAAGGCCTGATTCCAGATGACATAAAAAAGAAAAAAATTTATTTCGGCATTACATATCATTCAAATAAGACTGCTTTTCATAAGCATTCAGAATTCAAAGCAATTCAAAAGTGTTTCTGTGCATTTGAAGTTCGACATAAAAACTGATTTTCGTGCGTTCAGGAAGCCTTAAAGGCCATCTGGAATCAAGCCTCTAGGGATGATTTGTTATATTCTGTCACATCAACTAACAAGTAACAGAGTAATATGAATGTTTAGAACAGCGGTGGGCATAAGATTTGAGATTGAGAGCAGTCCAACAACAACAATAACAGAAAAAATAACCCTGATTGGAGAGGCTCCAGTCGGCCAACCAGACACACACTGCATGTATTTGTTTTTGCACTCGTCTCTGTCGGGCGGCGATACGCAATAGATTTGTTGTTGTTTTCGCTGCGAGTTCGGCTGCCGTGGGTGAGATGACGAGACAATTTTTAATGCGTCTTTGCGTCGCTGCCTGCCACACAATAGCTTTTGGGAGCAATCGGAGCAAAAAGAGCAAGGCCGTGCCCACCGATGATTTAGATGATGAGAAATCGGAGCTAAATAAATTTTTCAATCAACTTATATGGGTCATTCTATGTAATTTTTTATGTCAAAAACCAAAATTTCTATCCCCGCCCTAATGACCTATACAATAAGAGTATAATCCTATTTATAGACATCCCCATCACTAACAGCTCGCCAGAAAAACGACGCAGAATATTAAACTTTAAAAAATTATAGCTTTATAACGGCGCATCCGATTTTGACGGCATAAATTGTGATTACTCTATTTTCATCTCTTCTATCCAAGAAAAATAAAAGAGTCTTATGAGTCCATTAGTTAACATGGTTTTAGCGAAAATTCATGGTCGTTTCCAGATACCAGATCGTTCGGTTACGAAAGATTTTTCATTTTCTAAAACAAACCATTAACAATTCTTTTCCTGTAGAGTAGTGCTTGAGTAGTGAAGAATTCAACTAGTTGAGACCAATCTTCGCCATTGAGCATATCTTGAATACCTCATGAGGCGATAAAAACTCCTTCATTGTCAGCATTGTTCTATGCTCTCGTAAGATTGGACATTTTCCGGTGAAGTGGATAGTATCTTCTTTTTCCTGCCAATTGCACAGAGTGCAGTTTGTACCGTTTCGCCTTATATTTGGAATGAAATTAAGTCCCAGGAGCTCGCCTCATGCCATGAAGATCAATCGGATCTGACTTGTGGTGAATGCCTCGCTAAAATAGTTTCTTTCTCCAAGATCGTAGTTCAGAACTTTATAAATCTCCCTTTCTGCGCTTCTATGTGATTTTTGGACAAAGCGTGCCCTCTAGGATGCATCAATTTTTATTAAAACTCTTCTCGTCCAGAGACTCCATGTCGAGCAGTACTCGAGATTCAGCATATCATCATGCGTAGTTGCTAGGGTTTCCCACTCTTGGAAACACAGCTTCCATTTGTTGCATGTATGTATTGCTAAGATCTTCGGTAGCCTATGTTCCTGCATGCTCATAATCTTTTGCATGTAGCTGAAATGCTGGTCTGCAGTACTATATATAGATGCAGCGTTGCTAACCCAGTCTCTAAGTACAGCATTCTATTTGGAGTATATTGTTGCAGGTGGAAAAGCTTCTTAATAAAGTACCTGATCAAGTTTTCAACGTCTTTATATTGAATTAGGCCCCACACTTCGGCTCCGTAGCACATGATCGACCTTACAGCAGCGCAAAATATGGTAGTTTGTACTTGGTGCTTATGGGCACTTCTCGTTTGCTGAGAATGCATTTCCAGGTGCAATTAATTGGTTTTTTCGCAGTCCTTCAGCTTTTCTTTCAGATGATACTTAAATCTTGCGTCTTGGTGAATCCATACGCCCCGATATTTATAGGTCTTGACCACCAGAAGCTCTACATCCTCCAAATGCCATTTTTCGTTTGCAGCCAGGCTCCTCCAGTGCTTTTTGAATATCAAGATTTTGGATTTACCGGAATTTATTCGAAGTCCCCAGAGTTTACAGTATACATTCTTTTTATATAATTACATTATTTTACAGTGCAATTTTTAACATTGTTGTTTGTAACATTGTTAAGTTACGTCTTCCCACGCCGCTATTTTTGTCAATAAACTTCGTTATATAGAAACTTCTTAATATAGAATTGTTTGAATATTAAACAAAATTGCAGTGTTGTGGAATTTAATTCGCCTTAAAGAAAACTTTGTTGTACAGAAGTTCGTAATAGAGATGTTTGACTGAATAATGATTTCTGACGTAATGTGACTTTTTGCACACTTTGAACATTGTATTCCTATAAACCATTTGAATATCTTTAAGATCCTTATGAGAATGTCCAAAACTTATGAAGTCGGATTTGTAGGATACACTTCGAAAACGGAGAATTTCGGCTAGAAAATAATACGTACTATGCATCTTGTAAATGGCTTGACACATTCCCCAAAGGGCCAAAGCCGAGCTCCTCTCAATCTCTTGGCTTGTGTGCTTCTAATTTTCGCATAATAGAAAGGTACCTACATTTTTACACCGAATCCGAACGGCAGTTTTTGAGAAGCTTTTGCTTGGCTAATTACTACAAAGTTGGCGCCAACAGCAGTGAGGGGTGACCGGGTGTGTAAGTTTATTCAAAGAAAAAACTTTTCATTACATGTTCCGAGGCTGGATCGAACCCAGGCCTCTTGCACAGCGGTTGAGCCGCTGAGCCAATTCCGGGCCTATGCATCTTACACACCCTATTAATCGCATGAGAAAAAACACTCCTGGCTAAGACTAAATTAAGGTGAAGAAGTATATCAGAAAATTGAGAATATTGTCCAGTAGAGGACGACAAATCAATTATCAACTTTCAAGAAAAAAAAGCAGACTGGTGACAGGTTTATTAAGAGATCGGCGGGTAATTGCGGTAGACTTACAGGAGTGCAAGTTGTAAAAATGTGTCAAATCATCATTAAAGGCTATATCTCTGCTAAGGATCAAATCGGTCTATCAGTGGTCCCCAACCAAATTAATAAGTATCATTTGCTAGAGGAACGCAATTTACGTATTAAAACTCATCAGAGAACTTAACCAAGCCGAACCGTTTTTCTTTGTGGTTTTCGGGTCGGTACAGCATTTCCGAAAAGAATCCGATTCGGTTTGCGGTTCGGTTCACTAGCTGTAAAAAGCGGCTCGTTTCGTTTTGGTTCGGTTCAGGACTGGTTGGCATCCCTGGTACAAACCCTAACTACATATTTTATTTAAGGCGAAATTAATGTTTTCAGTGTAGCTGTTTACTCACTTGCTGGGAAATGCATACACCAGTCAGCCAGCCAGGCAGGTCAGACAAATAGACAAACAAACAGGACATCAAGTTCGTGCTGGGCTACATTTACATAAGTGAGTGTGTGTGTGCTTAATGAGCACACACACCAGCCACAGCAATGATGGTGGCCATAAAACAGATTTTTATGCAGCTAAAATTAACTTGGAACACGGCCAGATAAAATTTCAATGAACTGGTCAAGGGGCAGACCTTAAGCACTTGGCTTAAGCCAGAAATCAGTTCAAGGTTGCTTCATGTTTTGTTTTGTTTTGACTCAACGACATTTTGATTAACGATATTTTGCACTAATGTCAAAAGGCATTCAATCAGCTCAGTCTGCCAAAATATGCACACAAACAAACACACGCGTGGCGGGCCATGTTTCATTCATGGATTCGTTGGCATCGCCATTGTATTCTGCGCTGACAGTATCGATTGATCATTGGCACGTGATTGAATTCAATTTGATGAAATACTTTAGCCAATATGTCGCCGTCACAGAGTCTGCTACTTTTTAACGATGTGGAATTTGCTTCATGTTTTTTTTTCCTGCTGTCAGTTTGATGAAAGAACAAAAAACCAAAAAATTGAACATAGATGATGTTTGGTTTTTAATGGCTGTCGCTTTAAGCGCTGAAATGTGACATGTTAATAACGGTGGAGTGGGAATATATTAAGCGAATGTGATGAATCTATTATGTTAGAGGGGATTTGTGCCTGTGGTTTAAATTGGAAGCTGCATCAAATCTGGTAAGTACAGTGCTGGAAATTGATTCACGTCAAAACCAGCAACTGCAATTGATGTTGCCTGTGGAGCTACTGTCAATTTGCCTACAAATATGGCTAGGAGAATCCCTTTTTTTGTGGTTTTTACTTGTGTGCGGTATCTGTTTTTTGCATCGACTTTTTTGCTCGGCCGCTTCTCATATTGTTGAAGTGTTGAGTTGGGAAATAGCTTACAGCACCATTCGCTGATTTGTCCAAAGCGAATTAATTAAACTGCCCAACTTGGTTGATTGTGACCAAAAACGTTGACAGTCGGCATTAAATCCGCTTAAATGTTGTTCCTTCTGCTATTGCCAACAACAACAAAAACTGACTGAATGGGCATATTATCGTCTTATCTGTGGCAGCCAATGGCCTTATTTTTGAGCCAACAAAAAGTGGCAGTTAAAATTCCTTAACTTTCACAACTTTTATGTGCCATCAATGTTTCATAATACGCTTAAGACTCGAGATTTCATTTGATTTTTTAATTAAATCGTCGCTAGATTTGCGGCATTTGCAATTCCTTAATTAAAAACTGGATGCCAAATTGCTTCATTTGTATGCAATTTGCTACCTGGAGTCGAGCATTAAGCAGAAAAAAAGGAACCATTAAATTCATCTGTTGGCATCCAAAAATGAATCTCATAATGCCTTAGCTGCATTCCACAGGATGATGTGGCACTGTGACAAGAATAATATCAATCATTGCATTCATTATGGCTGTCCATTAGTGGACCAACAGTTCGATGTGGGCATGTGGAATGACATAATCTATGTTGACGAAAGGATAAACATGTTGCGGCAGGGACCATACACACACGCAACTGTCAGGCCCAACTACCACAAAAGATGTTAATTAAGAAGTCAAAGTTAATTGATTTGTGGCCATTCGATGACTGCGGCTGACTTTAATGCTGTTGAAGGGAAACGGAATGTGGTTAGCCATTGCCAACTTAACTGTGTGGCTAGTGATTGCTCTTTGAAGGGGAAGTATGTGTGGGAGAATCCATAGAACAAGGGCTGTTGTTTTTCGCAACTTGAGTCCCTTCCTTATCTTTCCTTATCGATCCCGTAATAGCTAGGAAGTTCTACGCCTCAGTACTAAAGTTAATCAGTGCTGAATTTGGACCTTAAGCTGTATTTTCACACGTCGATATCTCAAATGAGATGGATGAAAAACACCTCAGTTCACTGGGAGTTGGCTATCCAAAAAAACGCAGATAGCCTACTTTTCATGCAGCATCTCATGTATTTTTGTGCTTCTCAGATTGACTACAACAATTGTCTGATATCTTATATGGGAAACTCTTATGAGCAGTAGCAATTGCTGAATCCTGAATGCTGAAATTGTTACTTGAAATAACGATTATTCAGTGGTTATTTCAGGGGAAAAAGAAAGGGTTTAATCCAGGCAATAAGAAAGAATCTCTTCTGAGGGATAAGAAAGCATTAAAAATCAATGGTTATTCAATGGACTCAGAGCATACAAGAGGCACACCAGCCACTTGCTCACAACAGCATTGAAACAAAAACGCAAAAAAATGCCCACAGACGAATTCTCTTTACTGACGAGAAAATGTTCAACGTAGACGAATCGTTCAACAAACAGAACGATGGAGTGTGTGCTGAGTCATCAAAACAAGCGTCTGGGCTCATTCCTAGAGTTCAGAGAAGTCACCTTCCGGCTTATGTGATGGTTTGGTGAGAAGTTGCCTATGATGAGGTCACCAAGCTCCATTTTGTTGTAATCGGAGTCAAAATTTCAGAGAAAGTGTATCAACTCCACGCTTTGGAAAAGGTTGTAAAGCCTCTCAATCAGACTTAGCAAAAAAACAAGCAGTGGACCGTTTTGTCCAAAAATAAAAGTTACTCCGCTCCAGCTCACAGGGCAAAAACGACTCAAACATGGCTAAAAAACCATATACCGAACTTAATTTCTACTGATGATTGGCCTGCTGGACTACAAACTGGGGTCCGTTCTCGAGACTATGGCTTGCTTTAGTCGACACCCAAATATTGCGCACAGAAACTAATAAAAGAAAACACCCTTTGGTGAGTCGATGAGTTTTGGCTCAGATTAATACTATCGTGCGTATAAATTCTTGGAAGGCAACAAGGCGCTTATTGCGAATAAGTCATTCTACGTTTTGGAAACGGCCATTTCGAATAAGTTTTTCTACGATTTGTTCCTTAGAGTGAACAAATTGGTTGTTTTTTTTGGTGCTTAGCTTAGGCCGTCTTCCCTCACTGCAGTCGAAACAATTTTTTGATCAGCTTTTCTCCTTTGCATTTCGTCAAATAGAACATTGTTAATAGTCGGCTCAAGGTCGTGATTAAAACGCAAATTAAATTTTAGTTTTCTCCAATATATTTCGGACGCGCATCGGCATCCGTCTTCAGGGGCAAATTTATGACACGTCTGTAAATTTTTTGCATTCTTCAGGGAGTCTGTGTATAAGTCTTAGGTTGTTTATGAATGAGTGAACAAAATTGAGTTGTTCACTAAACTGAGCAAGTGAATATGTTCTTCATTAATTGTTCATTTTTGTTCAATAAGAGTTGTTCAGCTGTTCATGTTCACTCGCTCTTGTTCTGTGAGATGTTCTTGTTCAGTCAGAGTTGTTCACTTGCTCCTGTTCAGTCGCTCTTGTTCTGTGAGTGAGTTGTTTATTGAGAGTTGTTCAGTCACGTGTTCACACAATTTGGTGTCCCTTCAGTTGTTTGTTGTCCGCGTGACTGATTGTTCAATGTAAGCAACATGCAGGTGTGGCAGTCCCATTAATTTTAGAGATGGCTAACAAATAGGCAACATTCCGCAGTGTGACCAGCATCGAAGTAATAAAGTTAGATCGAATGATAGCTAATCGTCACAATGCCCAGGTGTAAACTGAATAGCTGAACAACTGAACATGTTTGCAACTGAGCAACTTAAAAGAGTTGACTCACTTTGAAAAAAAAGAACAAGTGAACATGTTCAGTAAAATGAACATCGTTTACCCAACACTAGTGTGTATGTATTTGTTTAAGGTACCTATTCCTGTGGTCGTCATTGTTTTGTTGTATTGCACGATTGTTTGTTGTTGTTAATGTTCTTTCTGTCTTTAAATTTGTTATTCATGTTTTGTTTTTTGATGTTGCACATCGTTTCTTTTCGCGATCGCGTCTGCTCAATTTCTTCTTCTTCTTATTTGGCTCGATATTTTTATTACAACCGTTTGACGGTCTCGGCCGCTTCAATTAATGCCCGCCACCCGCTGTTTTTCCCAACTAAGTTTCGCTCGTCTTACACTTATCCTTTCCCTAACTCCTTCGCCTTCCGCCTGTTTACTTTTTTACTGGAGCTTCTTCATCCATACGAGTAACATGTCCAAGCCAGCTTTCTGGGGACACTGATCTAGTCAAGCGCATAATGAAAAAGCTCCAGTAAAAAGTAAACAGGCGGAAGGCGAACGAGTTAGGGAAAGGTAGAAGTTCGTGGTTCATACGGGTGCGGAACTCATCGCCAACTTTTACAGGTCCAAAAATCCTCCGAACACGCCGATCGCCTCCTCATCCACTGTTGTTAATGTCTATGCTTCTGCGCCGTATTGCAGGACTACTAAGCCCATAGTAACATCGGTTCTTCTTCGGATCTCCAGACTGATGTTGTTGTCGCTGGTAATCATCGTTCCGAGGTAGACAAAGTCCTTTACAACGTTAATCTTGTACTCTCCCATTGCAACAGATTGTCCAAGACGCTCAGGCTCACTGCGCGCTGAGACAAGGAACTTCGTCTTTTTCTCATTTACCGCTAAGCCCATGAGTTTTGACTGCTTCTCAATCTCTGAAATCGCCTTGCTTATCGCCCGTTCGGATTTGCCGATAATGTCAATGCTATCGGTATATGCAAGTAGCATTACATCTTAATAAAAGATGGTGCCCGATCTCCATCAGCAGATCATTTTTACAGTTTTCATTGGCGGATAAATTAGACGAGAATCGGGTGCCGAATCGGGTGTCCCAGAGAAGGATCGCCGCTCACGTTAGCCAGCAGCTTTGCGAAAGCATCGCTCTGTTACCAGGGGTTACCACGGGGAGGTGTGAGTCGACTTGAGACGCAGTAAGCCAGGATCGCGCTGGGTTTACCATGTTAAACCGGTCAGCAATTTAACCTCACTACATACGCCCCCATATCCACAGGAGAGTTCCTGCCTTCCAAAGAAGCCTCTTCCTTGTGATTAATTGCCATTTTTCTTTCTAGTATAAGTAAGCTTTCTTATGTCATTTTCGTCTTAAATCTGTGCTTCAAGTCCAACACTAATACAGCAGCTGTTGCTGCGTTTTCCTTTTTGGGCATCACTTCTATGCTCGCTAGATCTTGTACTCAGATAGCATTTTGTTTGTCCAATTTAACTTCGTAGACAACGTTGGTGTTGTCCTCTTTGTTTATTTTGTCTTTAGGTTTTGTGAAAAGGCGTCATGTGCTGCTGTATGCTCTGCTCATCAAAAGAAGTTCACTAGTCAAGTGTCGCATCCAATAGAACGTTATGATTCAACTCAAGTTACTAAACTAACCTCGTAGCTCAGAACTGGTTCAAAGTGGATTATAAGCATACAATGCTTTTGGTATCGAATATATATGAAAGATATATGAAATACAACTTATCAAAAATATAGCAAACGGAGTATTACCTTGCTGCTTTTCTTCATTTCTCCACCTACCGGAAATTCACTAATTCAACGATGGCGTCCGCTGCGAGGGCCTGCAAACTTTAACTTGTGCTGTTTCCGCTTCCGGCTGCTCTGCTAGGTTTCCTCCTCCTCCTCCGTCCTTTACTATTTCGTTTGCTGTGCCATTTCTTTCGCATTTATCTGGCTTTTTTTAATGTTTTATGCCTGATTGACTTTTGCTTTTTGATTTCTTGAAACGCTTTTGTTTTGTTCCCTGGACAATTCGCTTTTGTGGTTTATATTTTGAGCATTTTTTTCTTGTTATTAAACTTTTGCCACTCTCGCCCGCGCTTTAACTACGGTTGGCTTTGTGCGGCTGGCCGTCGCTAAGTAATGAGATCGATTTTAATGGCGCCTTATTCTAGTTGTTCTTTGTTTTATGCTTCTTCTTTTTTTGCTGGTAGCCACTTGTGCCACATTTCATCTGGAGCAGCGAGCATTGCGGTTGTTTAATTGAAATTCATAGTTGTTTGCAATGTTTTTTGTTAATGGATGTGGCGGTAATTAAATTGAAATTCACAAAAAAGTGGAATGTAAGCGAAGAGCTGAAGAGCGATTTGCCATTATCGTAGCATACTTTTTTGCTGAAGAAGTTTTGCAACTGGCTTGCATGTTGGCATATCGGGTACTCAATTAGTCATTACATTAGCTGGCCATTGAGACAGTAGTTGCCAGGTAACGTTTTGTTGAACCAGCTTCTGCTGTTTCAATTTGTGGCTGTCTATTCCAGTTGCAAAATAAATACAGCAATTTGTATTTGCGTCACGTAAATTGTAATCTGGCAAATAAATTGATTTGTTGTTAAAACACGAAGGACGGCTGTTTAGACGAACTTCTTTCCGTGCAATGGTGTAAGTGTGGCGCTAGAAACAACCAGAAAACTCTTTTTTTAAACAGACCACAATTGCCCTAGTTTTTTTTTTTCGTAGAAAGTCGGCTCAAAAACTTGGTGAAATGCTACATAGAGTGGCGTAGCCAGGTTTTTATACTCTGTACCAAAGGTACATAGAGTATAATAAGTTTGTGCAAAAGTATGTAACATCTCCGACCCCATAAAGTATATATATTCTTGATCAGCATCAACAGCCGAGTCGATACAGCCATGTCCGTCTGTCTGTCCGTATGAACGCACAGATCTCAGAGATGGTAAGAGATAGAGGTTTGACATGTATGGGACTTATGCTTCTTATACTTGCAGGCAGATCAAGTTTATTTTCAATTTTCGCCACGCCCCCCCCCCGCAAATTGGAAAAAACGTAATATCTCCCACAGTTTTATAGATAGAAGGTTCGTTCCTTCTGAACACATTTAGTAATCAGGATTATTTGGCGATCCGCCAAAGGAATGGTAAAGATCGGATGAACGGTAGTAAAGATATGAGCAAACGAAAATTCAATACATCTGGGCTGCTCCTGCAGCAGCAAAACACATACATATGTATGTAAATGTATGTATATATGAGCAACGACTACACAGCAAAGTGATAGCCAACAATATTTTAGGACAAATTTTTATTTAACAATTCATATTGGATCGTTGTGGGTGTGATGACCCCGCCCCGCCAAAAACTCCACCTTTTAAATGAATAAAACCTGCAAATATATTGTCTGAGTAATTCCAACAACGAAATCCTATACAAAACCTAACAGCTATGGCTAGCTCATTAGATCCAATTGGATTCTTGCAGCTAACTGGGACGCTCTCATTTTCCCCCTTCCCTTTCTCACATACACAATATTGAGAGAGAGAAATTAGAGATGGTCGCGGGATACCCATCTGACTACTAAGACGAGGATTGTTTAAATTTCAAATAATATAAAAATAGTCTATTTCTTAAATTCTAACATAATATCAAGCAATCACAATGATGTTAAGTCATTCTGGTCACTCCGGAGTCCCGCGTAGTTTTCGATGTACGCCCATCTCTAGCTCTGGCAAATGCAAAAGTTTTTTTTTGTCTGCGGCGCGTGCCAATCCTCTCTCTCTCCCTCTCTCCTAATTATACTCTGTACCAAAGGAACATAGAGTATAATAAGTTTGTGCAAAAGTATGTAACAGCACCTTAAATGATAAGTATTTAAGCAACTCAAGTCGACTCGTAGGTCTTTATTCATATATCGACCCCATTGCTATTGCAATGGCCTCCTCGTGGTGTTCCCTGGATACCGATTTTATATAATACTAGCTGAATACCCGGCGTCGCCCGGGTTCTTATGATTCTTAAGAGAGCGATTATATTCAATCTAGTGCAGGCTGCATGTCGGTATAAACATTTTTGACCGTTCGATTTTTTCTCTATATACACGTCTTCATGATAATCTAAAATCATGAATATTTTGCTAATTTTGTGACTTTTTTGACCGTTTGGTTAATACTTCCTTTTTACCCGTCTACAATTGCCGTTTGATAGACACAATAATCCAGGCTCAAATTAAAAATTTTCAAATTTTGCAATATTTTGGACCGTGAAATCATTCCTCAAAGCTTTATGAAATGCAAACATTTTCCAAATTTCACTGTTCTGAGATTATTTTCCGCACATGTCTTCTACTTGGCAACCTTTCCGGGCAAGCGTCGAACCACTATCCAAAGATTTACCGAAACCGCAAATTTTTTTAATTTAAGTCATAAAAGGTTTTTGGACAATTTTCTGCAAATTTCTTCAACTTAGAAACCCTCCCGAGCAAGCGTTCAATTCATTCCCCAAAGATTGATGGCATTGATTGTATAATATTGCGAATTTCGCGATTTTTCGACCCTAGAAACCTTTGCGGCCAAGCTTCTAACCATTGACCAAAATTTCAATGTAATCGGATGAACGGTATAGTTTTTGAATTTTCGCGGTTTTTGGACTATTTCCCGCACATTTCTTCAACTCAGAATCCTTCGCGGGCAAGCGTCCAAACATTCTCCAAAGTTTCATAACAAACGAAAATTTTGCAAATTTCGCGGTTTCTTCTACTTGGAAACCTTCCCGGGCAAGCGTCGATCAATTTCCCAAAGTTTTAGCGAAAACGTAATTTGCAATTTTCGCGGTTTTTGGTCCGTTTTCCGCAAATTTTTTCAACTTAGAAACCTTCCCGGCCAAGCGTTCAACCGTTCCCAAATTTTCATTGCAATCGGATGAACGGTATGATTTTGCAAATTTCGCGGTTTTTGGACCATTTCACAGACATGAGATATAGCCTATGACACTTTCCTGATCGACATGAACATACTGTGAAAAATTCGTGAAGATCGGTTCAGCGGTTTAGACGCCCATAAGGGACAAACATACAAACATACCTTCACTTTTATATAGATGTATAGATGTATAGATAATCGGGAGCAAGTGCGAGCGGCGACCCCAACTGGTACAGAGTATGATATAGTCGGGCTTGACCGACTTTCTTTATTCTTTTCAGGGGAGATTTTAGAAAATTTTCCTTTTGGTCGCTTCTTCCTTAGTCTAGAATTTTGCATAAAAATATATATTAAAGGGGGGCTTTAACCCCAATTTTGGATCCAAAGGTGCACAGATCATATTATGTTAATGCAAGAGTATGTAACAGCCAGAAGGAATAGCAGTGTCCGTCTGCCTGTCCGTCCGTACGAATAAACATATCTCAGAGATGGTAAGAGATTGTGGTTCGACATGAATAAGACTAAAACATCTTATACTCGTACATGCAAACTGATCAAGCTAAGTTGTTATTTGTAGTCCAGTCATTTAAGCTTAAATTAGGTAAGAATCTCGGAATTCGAGATACCCAGCTGTAAGTCTGTAAATACTTGTATACTGACACCCTAAAAGTTGTCTCAAAACCTACATATGGTAGTGTGTGCGCAACTATTAAATTTCAAGGTCAAAGGTCACAAAAATCGGTTTTTTGCGCTTTTTTTGTAAATATCTCATTTCCTATGGGTTTTTTGCTAATTGTATTTATTATAAATATTGTAGAATACAAAATTCTCTACAAATTTTGTTTAATGAAATTTTTCATACGGTGAACCGTTTTCGAGATAGAGGGCGGAGAGCGCGCGGTCACAGGATCACTTCAGGTCAACCAGTGCCTCCGGTCGAAAACGCGCCATATATAGTTGATGAACTATCGATAAATCAATGATTATAAATATTTGTCAGTTTTTATTAACTATTATATTATATTTTATCATTTTTTTCCCAACCTATCCACTTTTTATTCAGTATTAATTTATTTAACAACACTTACCTGCCCATGTAATTGCAGAATTGTTAATGATAATATAGGAATTATATTTGAATTTTAACCTAATTAATATTAATAACTTCTTACATGATGAAAAAAAAAACAAATAAATTATGAATTAATCTTTTTATTAAAAAATATCATTCAATACATTTATTTTTATTAAAAGTAAAAAAATGGAATGAAGGGTACAAAAACTACAATTTATAATTTTAATCATCTTCTTCCTCTTCATCGTCGTCTTCCGGCTGCTGGTAAATTTCAAACTGGTCTTCATTATCGTCTTCAACGACATTTGTCTCAAGTTCTTCCATGATTTCGGGGTCAAAGGTTCCATCTTCGGTAATGTCGCTCTGATAAGGTAGAGCATTGAGACAAGCTTGCCCATTACATTGGCCACAAGCTAAAGAGCATTGCAAGCCCGCTTTCCTGCATCCGCATCGCGAACCACAACCACTCTTGCAGTTGCAGAAAATTGTATTTAGCAAATCTTCTGGAGCAGGTGGTAAAATTGTCATGATAGGCTCCAGAAAATCGTTTCGCATTGCCCAACCCCATACCTGGGGTTCCAAATCATGCCCTATCCAAGTTTGAACTTGATAATATACACGTTTGAAATGTTGATGAGCAGCTGCACTTGTTGGTGGAATATTTGAAAGCTGCACAGGCTTATTAAGTTTTTTAGACTTGACGTAATGCATATAACGAAGATGATCGAGACTTTTCACAGATTTCGGAGCAATATAGACAGCCAATAAGGTTTGAATTCCACTCTCTAATAATCTCTGGTCCGAACAATTTTCTTCCTCAAATGCTGCAGCTAGTTCATCCAAATTTGTCAGTTTCTCAAAAACTTTTAAAAATGATTTTTTTCCCTTTTGAAAAAGCGCAGAAGTTGTGTCACAGCCACTTAATGCGTGCAGAAATAAAATATGTGTTTTGGAATGAGGATAATTATCAAAACTTTTAGACGAGTATATTTCCGTTTTTACATTTCCTTTCCCAACTTTTTTAAAGAGATTTCATACCGCGCACTACTTCAATAAGCGATTCACCTCCCGAATCTGACTTATTACATAGAAAACACAAATCAGCCATAGTTCTTTAAATTGTACGTCCGTAGTTACCAAGATACGATTAAAACTGAAATAAAGAGAAGACGGTCGTAACTATACATTACAATTGAACAAGGTCCGTAGTGTATAATAGGGACCCGTATAATTCCCAGGTATAGTAGAAGGATTTTAAAATTTACAGATTTTAAAGAAGATGCACTTAATTATTTTCTTTTTAATATGTCATTAGTGTAAATATAATTGTATTATGATTTAAGTTTTTCCCTTAATTATTTTTTAATTTTAGGAAACGGTTATCAGTATTATTGAATAGATATAGATTTAATGCATGAAGAAAATGATAAAATATAATATAATAGTTAATAAAAACTGACAAATATTTATAATCATTGATTTATCTATAGTTTATCAACTATATATGGCGCGTTTTCGACCGGAGGCAATGGTTGGCCTGAAGTGATCCTGTGACCGCGCGCTCTCCACCCTCTATCTCGAAAACGGTTCACCGTATGAAAAATTTCATTAAACAAAATTTGTAGAGAATTTTGTATTCTACAATATTTATAATAAATACAAATAGCAAAAAACCCATAGGAAATGAGATATTTACCAAAAAAGCGCAAAAAACCGATTTTTGTGACCTTTGACCTTGAAATTTTATAGTTGCGCACACACTACCATATGTAGGTTTTGAGACAACTTTTAGGGTGTCAGTGTACAAGTATTTACAGACTTACAGCTGGGTATCTCGAATTCCGAGGTGAACTTACTATAATGACTGGACTAATGCTGCAAGGGTATACAAAACTTCGGCCGAAAGTTTGAAAATTCGGGAACAGGAACGATAGATTTAGTGTGAACCACTGAACCGAAGCCCATGCTTACCTATAAAAACCAAGTTATTAACCGAACCAGAGGCTCAAGTATCTGCAAGCCACTGAACCGAATCAATTCGAATGCTCAAGCTGTTTGTATCCCAGTTCAAAATGCATTAGCTCACTATTCATTTGAACTGCAAGGCTATATATTTATATTTGCCTGGAACAGGGAATTTTACAATAGCAGTTAACAAAATATGGGGGCTTCCATAAACTTTTTCTTATGAACTGTCAATGTTAAAGCTATAGTTAAAGTCAACATTTTAATAATGGTAAAGTTCACGACTCCAGCAACTTTTGGAAATTTTTAAAAATTACCAAATTTTCTTAAGGGCTTTTCCTTTTAGAGTTTAAAGAACTAGGTTTACCTTTAGGTTGCTTTTCTCTGAGTGTACCACTTACTGCCAATTCTTTTCCAAGCAGGTCAGGGTTGAATGCCTAGCTCATTTTCAGTTACTTTCAAATATTCGCTTGGAGTGCGGTCAATAAATCTGTCAGCACCTGTGAGACATTTAATATGCCGCAAAACCAAAAACCCAAAATACTCTTCGAATGCTGTCACAATTATTTATGCCCCCAGACCGAAAATTCGATGTAATTAATGTGATTTATGATTATTAATTTGTTGCAATTGTAGTTAAAGCATTTAGATGCTAAATTATGCAAAGCAATGCGACTGTCAGTCGTTGCAACGATGCCAAAATCAAATTTATTGCAGGGAATTTGATTTTAATATTAAATGTGTCTGAGCCGCAAATACCTTGGCTTGGACGGGGCCTAAAACGAGTATGTGCACCGGATATGTTTATCCTTTGGTATGTTTTCTTTTTTTTATTTTGTAGTCGGTTAGCCCAAGCCCAGGAGTTGGTTTTGTTGGCACTTTAGACAGTTTCAAAATGTCTGTCTGTGGCTTTGACTGTGATTTACAAGCGTAAAATAGCAGAGGCATCAAATATTTAACAGCTGGACTATTGACTCATGTGTGTGTGTCTGTGTGTGTGTTCAGTGTGTTTCATTTTGGTGGCTTCATTGCTTTTGCATTGACTTCCCTTAAAGCTTACAACAATAAGCAAGTCTGGAAAATGCCATGGCCAACGCATTTATTAAATTTTCATTAAAATTTATAGTTGCCTTCACCGAGGGTTGATGCTCATAAATCAGCAAATTAATATTAGGATATGGGAAAATAGCATTGTGGAGCCCCGACAGCGTCCCATTATGCATAACACGTGGATAAGCATAATTCATGTTTGCTTTTATATGAGTGTGTGCATGTGTCTGTGTTTGTTGGTATAAAATTTGTGACAGCTTCAAAAATGGCAAATATTCCAACCAAAATGTGCGACAAAATGTCCAACCAGAATTTATAGCATTTTAAAGTCGAAAAACTTTAAACAGGCGGCCAGTATCCACTAGGCGGCTAGCTGCCTGTCTGGCTAGCCCAGCCGGCTGGCTGTTACGTGCAAATAACAAATAAATGGCCAACTAAAACCAACATCAAATCAGGCCATGTTTATGCGGGAGAACAGCGCTCAGCCCCCCAGCATCGGGTCAACAGATTGTGAGGCTGCACAAGCTGGCCATATAATGCAATAAGCTAAAGTTATTGATGTTGCTGACATACTTGTACAATGTGCACACAATTACGTATGAGCATGTACACCCAATGACAGCAGAAGCCCAATGTCGCAGTTTTTGGTTGAGACTGTTGAATATTTAGTTGAGTGATCATTCGAATGTTTGTAATATTCAGTGGTCGGCAATGTAAGCAGCAAAGTTGGTACTGGCAACTGAAATGAAAAGCGAGCTTTTAAAAGCTGCCGATATATCAAGCCCATTGGCATTGAATGTGCTCAATACATTGAATGCTTTTCCCTGCTGACTCACAATTACAATTCCAGCGGCTGTAAGACTGCCTAAGTCTCTGCTTCCTTTGCCGATCCTAGCTTAATCCAAACAAAAATGTTGGTAACGGAATTTACTAAAAGTTGCGAGGAATCACAACTTGACCCCTAGCATAGGTTTAGTTTTAGTCATAATCATTATAGCCATGAAATTTTAGTTTAATAAGAACTAGTTCCAAAGAACTCACGTAGAGACCAAGGCGAGAAATCCTGAGCCACCCAGCAACAGACGCCGGCGCACAACCCACAGACGAATCCCAAATACTACCAGATCAATTCTTAGTGCCTACCCTGGGACAGGATTAACGTTGGCCAGCAGCGGAATGCGAAAGAGATTCTCTGCGTGTTTTTGGAGAAGTTGAGGGGTAAGCTGTCAGGGCCGCGTGCCTTTCCTAGAAAACAACCAAGTGCTGGAGTGCGGTGTAGGGCAACCTTGTCAACCTAAACAATTTGAAAATTTTAAATGAAAAAAATCATTCCATCATAACTGCTCCAACACGTGTGTACATTTTTTCCCAACCAGGTGATACACTACACTCTAAAACCTCCTACTTTACGCACGCTCAGATCGTTTTCCACTGCACTGGGTATATACCCTACCCCGCAGACACTCGTGGCCCGGGCTATAGGCTACACTCAGCTTTCTCTCCAAGTGGTTTCTAGTTATCTTTGGGCGAACAGGGTCGATACCCTACACCAACTTTTATTTTCCAAGGTATTCTAGTGTTTTCGAGTAAACAGTGTCGATACCCTACACTCAGCCTATCCAAAGGTATCTTGGCGATTTTCGTGCTTGTCCCAATATAGCTTTTTCGTGCGAACAGGGTAGATACCCTACACACCACGCTGTCCCAGGATATCCTCGTGCTGTCGACAGGATGCTACACTCAAAAAATTTTTTTATTAGATTTCAGAAAATCTAGCCATAAAATGGTTTTGCCCTTAATTTAAGAAAATTTTCCTAAATTGGTGAAATTTTTACCTGAATTTTTTAAAAAAAATAACCATTAAAAAAAAAGCCCTAAAATTGGGAAAAAAAAAATTTCCTAAAAATAAGAAAAAACGATGCACTCGTCTTTACCTAAAAGTAGGCAAAAAAACGATGCACTCGTCTCTACCAAAAAATAAGAAAAAACGATGCACTCGACTTTACCTAAAAACAAGAAAATAATTTCCTTAATTTTAGGAAAGATGCTTGCAGTAACGAGCTTCGCGTTTGATGAAAAATGTATTTGAGACCTCAGTGAATTGTAAAAATATCGGAAAAATATAGAAAATTTTAAAAACAACAAAACTAAAAAACAAAAGAAAAAAAAAGAGAAAATAAAAATAATTTTTATGCCTTCAATGCCTTGAATGGGATTCGAACCCACGACCCAAATGTCTTGCCATTCTACCACCGGTCTTGATTGCATCCTTTACTGTCATTTCGCCACCGTCTCGCGCGACACTGTTGTATCGGTGAGCGTTAAGATGTCAGTCGTTCGTGTTAGAGTGCCGAGGTCCTGAGTTCGAATCCCAGTAAGGGTAAGTAAAAAATAAAATAAATAACAAAAATTGTATTTAAAAAATGATCACAGCAAAAGAGTAGGTGGGGGTGGGCTTGGTGTGGGCGGGGGGCGCTGAGTGGGTGTGGGGGAGCAGCAGCAACACACACCACCCACCAGCCCCACTACACTATTTTTGGCTCATTTCTTAGTGAACTTTCCCTTAATGAAACTTTGTGTAGGTAAAAACATAATCGGGTGTGTTCCAGAAATCTCTAGAGATTTTCGTATAAGCGGTTTCATTTCGAAATAATGCTGCATTGAAAACAAAAATGTTTTTCTCACTAAGACTAGTTTTTCGACCGATCGTTCCCATGACAGATATATGCTATAGTCATCCGATCCGGCCGGTTCCGACAAATGTGCAGCGTATTTGTACCAAAAGACTTCGTGCAAAGTTTGATGAGGTTAGCTTTAAAACTGACGGGGGAGATAGCATAGAAACAGACGGACAGACGGACAAGGCTAGATCAACTCAGCTCGTCATGCTGGTTAAGAATGCATATACTTTATGTGGTCAGAGATGCTTCCTTCAATGCGTTACAAACATCCGCACAATTTTATAATACCCTCTGCAATGGTATAAAAAGCGCAATATAAGTACAGCAGAAATTGGCTAAATTGGACTCTAAAGTTAGACCATTCTCAATTTATGGCAATTTTCTCAAAATCAATCATAATCCTTAAACTAATATGGCATTTAAAACAACCTTTTTTTAATTCCATCAGCAGGCAGGAACAGTTGCTGGTAACACTCGTTGTGAACATTGAATGGGAACAGTTGCTGAGAACAGTGGCTGGAAACACTTTTTTGGAACAGTAACTAAAATATTAAATCACCATTCTACATTTAACATCTACACAAAGTTTCTAAGAGTAAAATCGCATTGGTAAGCAAGTTGATGAAAAATTATCCGTTTCCTAGGTGGCGCCAGGACATTTCATAAACAAAAACCACCCCAGCGACGCGTCGCGTTGGTTCAGACAGCAAAACTTAATAGATGGCGATTGGTATGCGCGCGCAGAATAGAGATGGCATCACATTCACACAGAAAGAGAAAGCTCTACTTACTTACTTTGTTACGTAAAAGAGTACAAGGGTATTACAAATAAAAGAGATAACTATAGATATAAAGGATATTTTTTCAAAAGAATTGTTCTGTTGGGCGGCAAATCATACTTATTTCATTCAAATCTCAAGCAAGAGAGTTTAGTTTCATTCTTAAATTAACTTTTGATTTATAAACATACACTTAGCTTGGGACAGCTTTGGAGCAGTATTTTTATGCTTTTCTGATGTGCCCCAAATAAAAACCCAATTCTAACAAATATTGAGTCGTTATTAATGACTTCCCAATTAGTATTATTTAAGCATTGATAGAAAGGATAGGCTCAAAGAGGAACAAGGAAGAAAAAGATAAATGCTCAATCATGAATGTTTCCTACTCAATTTTACATATTCCACTTTATTACGTGCTAGTCCTGCGAAATTGCAGAGGAGAGGACTTGCTCCGATGATTTTTAAATTGACTTAAAAAGTTTCCGAATCATGGGACAATTTTACGTCTTTGCTGTCATTGATAAAGGCATATATTTTATGATTCGACTAGGGGTTTCAATGGATGACAAGGTCTTCAGACATATATTTTCCATAGCTAAGAACGCCGACTGTTCATTCCTTTTTCAATAATGTCTACCAGTCTTAGACTCCAGAAGCCCTCAAATCAAAAAGAATATCCGACAAAATTGCAATAGACCAGCCAGGAAAGTAATGACAAATTCCATAGCAATCATATTTCTATTTGTAATGGTTATTTGTGCCTCTGGTTTTAATACAGTTTGCCCGTAAGTAAACTACACTTTTGTTCAATGTTTAGATTGCACGCAAAGGGTGAAGCATACTTTTAGTAGCATTTTAAAAATAATCCCATTTGTATTTTGCTATTTCTCTGGCAATAAGACAGCAAAACAGCATAAAGTGTGTTTTTTTTTATTTTTCAGGAGAGCAATTCTTAGCTTTAATTCAGAGATGTTCAAGAAGAGCAAGGACAAAAAGTAAGAGTGTGCGATATTAAAGCGACACAGCCCAGCTTTCAACTGCCCTCAACGACAGCTGGGCAGCGAATGAAGGCATGCGTGTAAATAGACGATTGCGCTCGGCCCCTGGGGCTATGGAGGAACATCGCTGCTTTAAATGAATTTGTGAAAAATGCGATTGGTGGTAAAGTAAAATTGTTTTACAGATTGGAAGCGGTTAGCTTGAAGTGTATAGGTTTTTTTACACTCTGTACCAGAGGTACACAGAGTATATTAAGTTTGTGCAAATAGTCATGTCCGTCTGTCCGTCCGTCTGGCTGTCTGTCCGAATGAACGCAGAGATCTCAGAGATGGTAAGAGATAGTCGTCTATGGGACAAAAACTTCTATACTTGCTTCTATACTAAAATATAGAAAAAACGTCATATCTCCCTCAGTTTTATAGATAGCAGGTTCGTTCCTTCTGGACATATTTAGTAATCGGGGTTTTTTATCTATCCGTCAAAAGAATTGTAAAGATCGAATGAACGATAGTCGAGTTATAAGGAAAACAAACAATTATGGGCAGCTCCGGTCGCAACGGTGATGGGTAGCACTTCACAGGTACAGAGTATATTATAGTCGGACTTGACCGACTTTCTTTCTTGTTTTTTTTTCTTGAATAATTAGACATATTTTTAGAGCGAAGCTCGTTTACGGAGGACAATTCCAGAAAACGATTGTCTTTGCGACAGATTTTTTTTGGCTACGCTTTTGACTTTGCAAAGTCAGCAGCTTTGGTCTTTGAAAGACAGCCATAGCAGCAGGTGGGTTATAATTGGGTGGGTGACTAAAATAATTTCTAAAATAATGACCAAAACAGTGACCAGAACAGTGACCAGAACAGTGACCGAAACAGGGACCAAAAAAGTGACCGAAACAGTGACGTATAAAGTGACCGATACAGTAACCATAACAGTGACTAAAACAGTGACCGATACAGTGACCGAAACAGTGACCAAAAAAGTGACCGAAACAGTGAACGAAACAGTGATCGAAACAGTGACCGAAACTGTGACCAAAACACTGAAGCAGTAATCGAAACAGTGACTAAAACAGTAATCAAACAGTGACCGAAACAGTAACTGAAACCGTGACCAAAACAGTGACGAAAACAGTGACCAAACAGTGACCAAAACAGTGACCGAAACAGTGACCGAAACAGTGACCAAAAAAGTGACCGAAACCGTGACCGAAACAGTGATCGAAACAGTGAAGGAAACAGTGACCAAAAAAGTAACCGAAACAGTAATCGAAACAGTGACCGAAACAGTGACCAAAACCGTAACCAGAACAGTGATCGAAACAGTGACCAAAAGAGTGAACGAAACAGTGACCTAAACACTGATCGAAACTGTGATCGAAACAGTGACCAAAGCAGTGGCCAATAAGTGACCGGAACTGTGACCAAAACAGTGAATAAAACAGTGAACAAAAAAGTGATCGAAACAGTGACCGAGACAAAGATTAAAAAAGTGACCGAAACAGTGACCGAAGCCGTGACCGAAATGATCGAAACAATGACCGAAAAAGTGACCGAAACAGTAACGGATAAAGTTACCGATAAAGTGACCATAACAGTGACCGAAACACTGACCGAAACCGTGACCGAAACAGTGATCGAAACAGCGACCGAAACAGTGACCGAAGCACTGACCGAAACCGTGACCAAAACAGTGATCGAAACAGTGGCCAAAACTGTGGCCAAAACAGTGGTTAAAACAGTGAACGAAACAGTGACCAAAACAGAGACTAAAACAGTGGCCGAAACAGTGAACAATGTTCATATTGGGAAACTCAGCAAAAATTTCTTTGGTTATCGTCAACATCAATTTCGATGGGTTTTTCGATTTTCAAAATTACTTTATATTCTTTTGCAAGTATTGTTATTTGAAGTTCGCCCTCGTAAAGAGCTTCGCTAGTTCCGGGTGTTCCACGACGCCCACTCTTTTTCTCTACCTTAATCGTCTTTACTAAAACTATATCTTAAAACTAATATTCATATCATGAGGAAATTTTCTAATTTCTTCAGGTTCACTGCTCTGTTTTGTTTAATTGCGGGGAGGAAGAGGTCACTAAACATCATTATCATAAACAATTGATATTGCACCGTGGGCAACAATTTTTAAAAAGAAGCACTCAAAATCTCGCGATAATTCCAAACAATTCCACCATTTTATTAGGGGAAGATACATCATTTTGAATGCATGGGCTCGGAACTACAAAATTTTGAACTGCCCAATAGTATAGTATGGGTGCTGTTGAAAGTTTTTATTGGAAGTCGATACAAAAGTCTTGCCAATTGCACTGTTTTTGCATTGCATATCTTTGGGCAGTTGCCCTTATTGGGTATGGAATCATTATTATCTTAGCTTGAAGCTTTGCTCCTTTAAGGGTTTGAACAGTTATAAGCTATATTATTAAGTTGAGCTTACAATGACATTAGATTAAATGAAACGGAATGCTAAGATAAGTAGCAAACTAAAGGCTGACCTGTGGGTATCATGAAACTTTGAGTCTCAGCCAGAGTTTCTACCATTCGCAGGTGTGTCTGCTTTCAATCTATTTTTTTTGCTTTAGCGTTTGCTCTAAACGTTTGTTCGAGCCATCAGAAGTCTGCTCTTAAAAAAGCGGGAGAATGCTAATGAAAAACCCGAAAGAATCCAAATTTGCGTAACAAGGTGCCAAAGGGAGGTAGAGGATACACGAGTGCATTTGTTTACAACAGAAAAACTGCCATTTTTGGTTACCGACTCAAAAAGCTTCAAAAGACTAACATCACACATTTTTATTAACAAGAAATTTTATGCGCTTGTTGGAGGAAAAATATGATCATACAATATCAAATTTCAAGAGGTTGGTCAAAAATAGAATGATTAGCCTCAAAGTGGATCACCACTAGATGTAGTCCTAGAATCTTAAGCATAAATGTTTAATTTATTAAGGGAATTTTGGTTAGCTTTTAACATAAAAGTCAAGGGAATTTCCAAATAGAATATTCGTTGAATCAAAAGAATTATTCCACTACTTTTTATCTTAACCGTTAACATAATTAAATTAAAGTCAACTGTGCATTCCACAAAAGAATTTCCTGATATTCAACATAGCCACATATGCAGCTGGCCTTGGGGCAGTGGTTGCAGTTTTTGATTCTGATTCGGATTCTGCCTTTCACCAGCTCTCAAGGCTGCAT
The DNA here is from genome assembly GCA_018904265.1 of Lordiphosa collinella. Taxonomy (NCBI): domain Eukaryota; kingdom Metazoa; phylum Arthropoda; class Insecta; order Diptera; family Drosophilidae; genus Lordiphosa; species Lordiphosa collinella. Next base: position 49,812 of record JAEIFV010000001.1, read on the forward strand.
ACCTTACGGTATAAATAACTCCAACTGATTTGTATTCCCTTCGTTAAAGCAGCAAGTAGATCATCACGCATAGCTCACTTAATTTCAGTTCAGCTTTCGAAATTCTCTCTGTTTGGCCAAGCGATGCAGGAAGCTGGGTCAAAATAATTGTATAGAACAATTCCAAAAAAATATAAAAAATAATAATGACAGAAGTGTGACACACTTTTGGTGCGACACCGACACACACACACACAAAACAGCTGCGGACAGAATGCACAAAATATGAGTTAATGAATTTATGAGAATACAAGTGCCTTTTCGAGGTTTATTTGTACTAAACGGCAATCTGAATGTTTTGTTAACGATATGTACACTTAGTCAAACAAGCTTGTAAAATGCAGAAGCGAGAACAACGCAATGAGGTCGCCGTGGCCCAAGAGCTGAATACACAATTAATAGAGATGGCCACGATGCCCCCCGGCTAATGGTTCCGCTAATATTGCAATTCAAATCATTTGCTTGCGCAACCATTTCGGTTAATTAGTTAAGTTAAGTGAAAAATTATTAATTTTCGTCAGTCGGTAATTTCAACGTTAAATTACATTAATAAGTGTCGGTTGGCAACACAAAACCAATGCCAAGTGCTAGAAATCTGGCCACTGTTTATAATCATATTACGAGTGTCTGCATCCTTGATCTCAAACGGTGAGCGTCAAATTCCAGGCAGGTCTTTACATCGTTCCTCATTGTCAACTGCTTTTCCACCTAATTGCACGTGTCCATAGTTTGTGGTATTTACATGCAACGCATCATCCATGATAATCAACTTGAGGACTGCGTGCCATAAATGCTCAAAGAGGGCAACAACACGGCTAATTTTGGTCAAGAAGTCGCAGTTGCTGTCGATTGCTAAAAAATTGAAATAGAAATATTATTTTTGCATAATTTATGCGTGAGCGGTTGTTGAGGTTCGAAATGAGTGCGGCCATAACTTAAGTCCATGGAAACTATAGTATTTACATTGCCCAGAAGAAAACACAAACAAACAAACTAATAATTTGCTGCTTTTTGGCCATTGTTGGATGTCAACGAAGTGCACCACGAAGTTGGCATACTCTAACTAGATGAGATGAGGAAGAAACCAAAAATATGTTTTTAATTAGAAACAAATGAATATAAAGATAAAATCTAAATTAAACAATTTCTAGGGGTCCGAATCCAAATCCTACAATTGGTACCTGACAAAATTCGATCTCCAGAATCAATTTAACATATATTTTCATTTCCATTCGCACTTTATTCAAAAATTGTTAGTCATCTTTCTAAGAAGAAGAGCTGGCAAACTATCGATAGTGGCGCCATTCAATATTTTCGAAAGTTTTAATAAAAAGATTCAATACTATCGATAGGATCGTCAGGATTTTGTGTTCTTTTACTAAGCTACTTTAACTCCAATTTCAAATTAGCAATTTTATTGAAAGTGTTCTTTACTTTTAAAAATTTCATCTTATAACAATAAATTATCCAAAGAAAAATATAAATTATAAACTTAAAATTGGTCTAAGATCCATTCCAAAATCTTATATATGTTTCAAACAAATTACTTGTAGTTTTTAACAGGCTCAAATTGAACAAACAATTTTTTGTTCGCAATTCCAACGGTTTTGCCGTCGCAGGCATGGAGAGACTGCTGTTTGGACAGACATTTCAGTCTCAAGATCGCTGATGAGTGAGGTTGGTCCCTCCTGAAAAGTCGTCCGACAACCTGAAGCCTCCTTTTGTTGTGTTGTGTGCCTCTGTTTAAAGCTATGTCAATAACATAGTAAGACCTCGAGCCTGTAAAAACTACAAGTTAAGAGTATAAAGGTCGTTTAAACAGTCATAAATTTTCAAACAAATATTTATCCAGATTACTTCAAAGTCTGACTTTTAGTGACCTGTTTTTGATTTTAGTCAAAGTGATTGTTAGCCGTCTCAAGGTCAATGATTTATTATTATTTAATAATCATTGAAAATCAACAGAGATATTGTGCATATTGGGCAGCTTTGGATACTCAGGAAGAACTGTTTCGATGAAGTCCAATTCATCTCATCAGTGAGTTTCAAGCGCTGGTGCCAGCAAGTCCTATTTATATAAGCCAGTCGTCGAATAACGGCTTGAGAATTTGAATGCGCTCAATAGACCAATTCCATTCCATTTATAGCCTGTAACTTCAACCCAGCTTCAAGTTTGACTTTAAATAATCTTGAAAACAAAACATAACAACTAAAATTAGTCAAAGATTCGTGCATTTTTTTGGAGAAACAAAAGCGTGTCTACATGCTTTTCTTTAAGCGAAGCTCGAAGATTACCTATAATTAAGAACGTCTTACTGAAATTTCTTTCCGATTCTGCGGATGCCCTGCAACACAGGTACACAGTTAATTTTAGTGACATCTTTCGGAGTACCATTATTGAGCTGAAAATATAGAAATGTCCCTTATCATTGGAGTCATTACTTATTCATATAACTTTCATCAGTTACATACCAATAGTTAAGCGGATCTATATCCTCAGTGGAATGTTTCATTGAAATATATTGACGGAACTTGACACTGACGTCTGTTCTTATGTCAAACTCTCTGTTTTGCTTTAGGAATTAAGATACATTTTGGCTCAACGGTATTTGCTTTGGGATTGGTGTTGGTGGCTCTGAAGTTAATAGGTTGGATGGCTTGCTGATGAATATACCTTTGTTAGTAAGAAATTAGAAGGGGTACGGAATCCCTGTTTCTTAAACCTCGGGTCCTAAAATGTTGAAGTAACAAAACTATCGATAATGCAAAACGAAAAGTTTCATAATGACGAAAGTGACAAGGACTCGATATATCGATAGTGCCATCGATAGTTTACCAGTTCAAGACCCTATAAAGTACTCATAATCTTGATCAGCATCAACAGCCGAGTCTTCCTGAATAGGTAAGCAGTCACAGCATCTTTGTTGCTGGCGTAGTAAATAAGCTCTCAAGAAGATCTACTTGTCCATGAAAGAAAAAGTTTAATGTTGCACACCAAGCATCGATAAGCAAGTCATTTCGAATCTTAGCTCTTTAATTTGTTGACATTGAAAACGTCAGATTGAATCGCGAATGATCAAATTAATATACAAAATGTCAACACAAATTCTCTTGTATTACATTGATGCCAAAAAATAGCTCCGATTTTAGTTCCAATTTGAGTCAACGCGTATTAAATGTATATTAAGCGCGTTCACCAGCACAAATCGATGACAATAAATCGATTAATTTTGTTATATTTTGCTGGTGAACGTGATGTGCAATCATGATTGCTACTTTTATACCCCGTTCTGTGGGAAAAGGGGGTAAAGTTGTGAAAATGTATGTAACAGGGAGAAGGAACCATTTCCGACCCCATAAAGAACATGTATTACTGATCAGCGTCAAAAGCCGAGCCGATATAGCCATGTCCGTCTGTCTGTATGAACGCTTCGATCTAAGAGGCTATAAGGGATAGAACCACAAATGAAGATAGGTGTATATTAGAGACCTGCACGAGTGATTCCGGAATCGTATGATTCATCATTTATGATCATTTTTGAGTACGATTACCCTTTTTGTAATCATGTATTTTACTAAAAGTAATCCTACTCATTTGTAATCGTACTCGGCGAGTAGTAACATGTTACTTTTTTGTTACTTTTTATTATATTTCAATATTTAATCATACAGGTCTTGCAATCGGTGTTTTGTTTCGTGACTTGGTATATATCAAGAAAGGCCGTATATTTATTTATTCTGGGAAGATCATTAACATCGGACCAAGAACACCGAAGTTATGTATGAAACAATTTTGCTCTATGGAGCGGGGGTACAGCATCGTCAGCTGCCAAAACACATAAAATAAAGGAAATTTTGGGGCATTTTGGAGTCGGGTCACTTGACTTCAGCCCCCTCACCTGTTTGTGATTGTGTTAGATGTGAATCTATCGCAGCGATGTCCAAAATTTGAAAAGGCAGCCACGCGTGGTTGGCAAGTTTGGTGATTGTGTGTGAGTTTGGACACCACTGATCTATCGTGAAAACAAGTAAGAAAGTCGGTCAAGCCCGACTATAATATACTCTGTACCTTTGAAGTGCTGCCCATCACCGTTGCGAGCGGTGCTGCCCATAATTGTATATTTTCCTTATAACTCGACTATCGTTCATCCGATCTTTACCATTCCTTTAGCGGATCGATAACCAAATATGTCTAGAAGGTACGAACCTTCAATCTATAAGACTGCCGGACATACTTTTTCAATTTGATCTGAGAAGTTTTTGTCCCATACATGTCAATCTTTTATCTCTTACCAACTCCCTGATTTTTTTTTTTTTATGGGGTTAGGTAACGAAAACCGGACATAGCTAGATTGACTCGGCAGTTGTTCTGATCAAAATATACCCTTTTGCTTACGGAGGAGTTTCCCTCCTTTCCTTTCCACCTTTTTCCCAACATAAAAAACCCATTGAAACCTTTTGTTTCCAAAAAAATGCTAAATTAGCTTGAGATGATTGCTACCGTTAATGTTGGCATAACAGGAATCCAGTAGATCAGAAGATCGTTTTGTCATCAGTCTCTTTCGAGTTTGTTGTGAACATTCTTGTTTTACGAATGTTTATGAGAGATTCCAGTAGTTATTCCAGGTGTAACTAGCGACTGTCATATACCAATTTAATAATGTCGAAAATTTTATTCAAATTCTATCAAAAACGTTCTGCAGCAGCCAAACCCTTTTTATGTTGATGATTTGTGTTAGACGATTGGTGTGTGCTGGCGCTCTCATTAATTTGGCTAAGAAAAATGGGTTTTATTTTACTTGGAAGCGGAAAGACCTAATTGCATTCGATTCGGACTTGCAATCGACTTAGTTTTGAAATCCATTTGGAATTCGTAACAGACCTGATTTAGAAATGCATTTAGTGCAATATTTGTAAGTCGAAAGACAGTTTTTTTCCCACTTGGAATCAACTTTGCCCATTTCATTTGAAACACTTGTCATTGAACTTGTATTAACTTGAGCTACATGTCGAATAGGCAGTTTTTTTGGAAAATGCTGTAAGTCGTTAACAGTCAAATACATAAACTTTCTTGCTGAATCGTAATTTCCGGTATTTGGGATCTAAGAAAATGTCACATAAAAAAAGAAATTTATAAACTGAATAATTTTGCCTTTTACTATTTCAAAATACAATAATTTGGACAACTTTGGTTTATTTATTGTTTTAAACTTAAATTTACAGCTTAGCTTAGCCCTTAAAATAAGCAAACATTCAATTTTTTTAGATGTGACTGTTTTTGCGTCTTTTATGCTAACTAAACTTGCAGTTTTAGCCGGCTCGAGGTCATGTTATGCTTTCGCATAACTTTAAACAGAGACTCACAGCACCAAAATCGAGGCTGGTAGACCGTACAGCTGCTTCAAGACCCACCACAGGCCTTTATCAGCTATCTTTGCCCGCTGACTGTCAGTCCAGCAGTCGACTCTCCATGTTAGCAATGCCATAACTTCTTGGTAATTCCAAAGCGGCAAGAGCGTAAAGAAATTAGATAGACAGCGCCGAAGCAGACAGAAGAGAAAAGAAGTTTCTAGGCTCGACATTCTGTAGCAATTCAACATTAATTTAGTTCTGAAAAGGTTTTAGCTAAGTTTAAATCAAAAAGTCAGTAGGCCCAGGCAGAGAAATGAGAGCTTCTTAGCTGTTGCTGCCGAGATCTCCAGCAATAAAAGTGCGACTTGGTGTATAGTCTGGATAAGTGGAAATTAGTTTTTCTGACTTCCGCAGACAATACTACATTATCAAATATTTTGTGCTTCAAAATACTTTAAAACCCGAAATGGAAGTGGTTATTATGTTTCAGTTTTGGTGTAACACAATAAAATCCATTTCGGTGTCGGTTACGGTCACTTATTAAAAGTCTATTACGGTTACGGTTTCGGTTGGATTTTGTTATACCAGCTAAAAATAACTGTTGATGTATCGGATGGATACCCTGGTAAATACATTCCTTGCTTTTGAGTCATGGGTAAGTTTTGGAACTCCAAGTCCCGCTCGAAAAAAGCAGAATAAAGTGTCCTTAAACTTTTATTTCTAAGGCAAATATATTTAAATTGGGTTGAAGTTGACTTTCGAGTTGCATTCCACTTGTCTTCGATAGTTTGCCTACCCGATGCCAAATGGCATGAACCCACCGCTGGTGTCCAAGTAAGAGCAATTTGACGCTTAAGCGCACCGCTGCACAGCCACAGCCTCAGTTTATTGGCGACAGTCAAACGTGAAGCACGAATCATTTTTTCGGTACGCGACGAGTAAGAAGAGCCAAAAGAAAACTCACGACGAACGGCGGCCAAAAAAACACTTGAGCCACAAACTTGAACTTGTCAGCAAATGTACATACATACAAAATACATACTTACCTCTAGTAATAATCTCGAAAAGTGTACAGTTATAAGTGCTCCGCCTAGTGTCCGTGTCCCAATCTTTAAATATTGATACAGAATGTCATTGGAGTGAAAAGAGAACTTGACACATTTACTTATCAATTGTGCATAGTGCGGTTGAGTCATAAAGTCAAATATTTGTCTATTTTCCCTTGTGAAACTTCGGGGCAGTTGGCTGATTGTCATGCCTGGCCTATACAATAGTGTGTGGGCATTAGTTCCGTTTTGCTGGGCCGGCTTATATAAACGGGTCAAGTGAAATTTGGCGTTAAGTTTTAATTTGAACGCATGCAAAAATTTAAACAAAAATTATCATCATTCCGTAAAACTCTCGCTTTCTCAGCGTTTTGGCTCTTTGAGTATTTGACTTATTTATTTTATTCGTTTCGTTTTTTTTCCAATATTTACCTTTTCTGTTTTGCTCGCTGCTTATGTAATGGCTGGGTAAGCTTGTCAGGCCGGCCTCAATCCCCAATCCCCGTTCCCAGTTGCAACTCCAGCCTTAGCTTTGGCTTCCAGTCAGCTGCTGAATGTTTGTCTCGGCCTCTCATACCAGACGATGGATGTCTCTTGCACTTTCGCGTTTGGCTTGTTGGTTTTTCTTGTTTTGATTGCTGCTAATTGTGCGATGCTCCTTCTCCCTCTCTCCCACTACCACAATGATTCAAATGGTCAATTGCAAAATGAAAACATTCTGCTGTTTGGCTTAGCCTGTGACTGTTTTGCGTTAATTATTTGTTACCAATTTGTATGCAACATTGCGCAAGGTCGTCGAAAAAACTGATTTGCATTTAAAACATACTTTGTAGTGGTGTCCAAGACGGTATTATAATGATTTATAAGTGCGCACAGCTGACTGGGAGAGCAAGAGAGCTTACACTACACGGAGAGAAAAGAATTCGTAAAATAAGAGGTTCGGTTTGGTTTGCGGTTTATGGATCAATTTAGGGATCAATCGTCGGCTTCTTTAAAAATAAATTAAATTAGTTAAAGTTCTCAAGCTACACATGGGTGTAACTTTCCAGGAATAGCAGGCCTTAATTCAGTTATTCGATTTACAAAATAGCTATCGAATGAATTTCATAAATTATTTTGAACTATTTGTATTGTAATGTTTCTTTTCATACAAATGCATACATGAGTCAACTTTCGTCTCCACGTTCAGATAAAGCATTTGAGTCTGAGATGCACTTGAACATAAATGCATATAACTATTGAATGTATATCTGCCAAAGTAGTTACTTTAGAACTTTTATATACAACTACTTCGAAATGAGGGACTAAAAAAATGTCACATGAGAATGCATTTCATTCAAAGAAAGTATTAAGCCAACTTTCGTACAAGTCCCTCACACAAAGTGCTCCTTTTGCAGTCTAGTTACTCAACTCAAAACTAAAACTGTTCCGGTACAATGGAAAATTGCCTTTTGGTCGTTTTGTTTTCAAAAATACCGGTTCTTGGATACCGCTTTTGAGTTTTATTCGGTGGTTAAAATTGAATGATGTTTTGGGTCTGGTTTCGGTTGGATTCCCTGATTTTAAATAATGAATATGACAAGTCCTTAATATATCAGTTACTAAGTACATTAAATGGTTTGAGTGGAGCAAACACTCACGCGGCATTAATGAATGTTACTCTCTAGTCAATACTTGCTACTTAAGTCTTAATGCTTGATGCTCATTGCTCGATACTCAGTGCTCGATACCCAATACTTGATATTTGAATCTAAGTACTCGATATTCCGTATTTATTCTCAGTACTCGATTCTCCGTAGTCGATTCTAAGAAGTTGAAACTCTTAACTCGGTACTCAGTACTCCGTACTCGATACTCAGTACTCAACACTCAGAGCTCGAGACTCAGTACTTGATACTCGGCACTAAATACTCTATATACTGTATTTGATTTTCAGTATTTGATACTCTATACTCGATACCGGCTCAGCGGCTAGTGTGTGCAATCGCTGTGCAAGAGGTCGTGGGTTCGATCCCGCCTCGTAACATCTAATCAAACAAAGTTGGTTCTTTGAATAAACTTACACACCTCACTGCTGTACGCGCCAGCTTTGGAATAATAAGCCATGAAGAAAAATTAAACTGTAGGTCCCTTTACCGTGTAGCTTGGCTTTGGCCCTTTCTGGGCTGTGTCAAGGCATTTTACATTTTATAAGTACTCGATACTCTGTTCTTGATACTCAATACTCAGTACTCGGTTCTCGACGCTTAGAACTCGCTACTCTGTACTCGACTCGCACTACTCGATACTCAGTCATGGATACTATGTACTCGATACTGAGAACTCGATACTCAATACTTGATACACTCAGTACTCAATATTACATATTCGATACTCAGTAGTCGATTCTCAATACTACTCAATAGTTAGTACTTGATACTCGATAAATATGCCATGACAGCGTAACGCGTGATACTGAATTCCAATTTTACTTCTACTAAGATCTTACGTAAATGAAAGATATTTCACTTCAAAAAATTGTTAATACAAGGCTCAAGTAAGTTAAGTATAATTTGAAATGAGTTTTCTCACTCAAACTTTGACCTTTATACTCGCCACTTAAAGCATAAGTTGTTTAAGTTCGCTTCTCAGTGCTTTTTCTATAGACGACATAGAAGATGTTTATTTTTAAATATTTATATTATTTGAATTGAGAATGCAGATCTTACTTACAATTATGACCAAAGCAATGTGAATGCATTTCCAAAAGTTAACTTTCGTGATGAAGTGAACCGAACCGTTTTCGTTTAGGTTTTGGCTAACTTAAAGATTCACGAGACTTTCACAGAAAAATTAACAATAAATTAAGTTCGCTAAACGGTGTCTCAAATTGAAACAGAACCTACCCAGCGCGCAGAGCTTAATGAGTTTAGTCCACAACATGCATTACAGTAGGCGCCCACGTAATGGGACATTCTCGCTACGTTTTGTATACACACTTGTAAATAGAAATGTTGTGTAACAAAAATTCCAGTGGTTTTTTTATTGGGTCATCAGGGCATCAGGATAAGGAGGAAATATTTTCACTGAATCTTGGATGACCAGTTTCAATTTATGTGCTGAACAGTGCACAAAATGGGCTTTTTCTTCAATTTCAAAGTGCCTTGCCCCCTTGTCACTATCTATTATATCTTAAGCCAGCAGAGGGCATAAGATTTAATTTTGCGAGCAGTCCAACAACAACCCCTTATTGGCGAGGCTCCAGTCGGCAAGCCAGACACTCATTACATACATTTGCTTTTGCAGTCGTCTTGATGGCGCACACTGCACCTGTGCGACCTGCGCTGATGCGCAAAGGATTTGTTGTATTAACTCGATTTAAAACGAGACAACTACGTGTGGCTGGAGCCAAGAATGGAGCCGTAAAATAACTCTCAGAGCAATGGGAGCAAGGGCTTGCCCATCACTGTCTTAAACAGACATACATTCCAGCTTCATACGATTATATTTACTGTTGACAAAGTAGAATTCCAGTTACATTACAACTTCATACACCAAGTGTGTGGAGTTGTACAGCACATGTATTTGAAATTCTCATTACAATCCGATACACCTAGAACTAAAAAGTGTGCCAGGTTATAAGGTAGCTGCTGTACAAGTCCATACACCAAGTGTGTGGAGTTGTACAGTAGTCCACAAGTTTCCAAATTGTGTATCGTCTTGTGAACTGAGCGCATACTTCGTCAAATAGTATACAGACTTGTAATCTAAAGCACAAGTGTTTTCTGTTATACGCGCACTTTTCCGATTACATCGAACTCTGTTTTGAAGTCAGGAAGCCTACAAAAACGGCCAAGCTTATGTAAAAGTATTTATACAGGCTTCTAATCGATACTTAAAGGCAGCCAGCCTTCAAAGTGTTAGAGAGAACATCGGTCTTGTAATGTGCTTTTGCGCCGCTGGGTAGTAACCTTCCTTCTTCGTTATTAAAAGGTATTAAAAGGTATAATTTGGATACCCTATCTATTGAATTTCATACTTTAGAAGGTGAAACCGAAAACCTATAAATTTAAAACTTATCTAAGACATACATTCGAGAATTCAGTACTTAAGCTGAAGAAATTTCGGTACAAGTTCAAAGTTTGCAAACCTGAAAAACAAATTCCATAAAATCTTGTAAACTTGAAAAGTGGATTTTGGAATTCATTATTATTATACTCAGTACTTTGTACCTGAACTAGGTACAAACGGTGTCAATAATACAGTAAGTACGAAAATACTTGATTCAAGTGAAAATTCTTATTTTCAGTACGATTTCTCAAACCCAAAATACTTGATTTAAGACTGATTCGGGATGTATAAGGTACAATTCGAATTCGAAGTTTGAAATCGTCTTAAGTCAGTGACCTACCATCACTCCATAAGAAAAGTTTTGGGAATTTTATAAACAGATTCCCACAGTTCTGTAGATACATCATTCTTTATTTAGACTATCAATTTCAATCGTTTACCTAAGATATTTATTTTCGAACCTCTACAAGGGAGATCACTGATATACCGAAATAATCCTTAGCGATAACGGATTGAAGTAGAGTTGACAACAATTTTACAACATGTGATACCGTAAATCTAATGCAATTATCTTCGATTGCTTAATTCTGGAAAGTTGCTAATTGATTTGTAAGCTCTATACCATCGGTTGGCACGGCCTTGCTCTTTCAGCTCCCATTGCTCCCGGGAGATATTTTTCGTCAGCTGGAGCCACGCAGACGCATTAAAAATTGCCTCGTCACGCACACTAGACAGACAGCTTCGAAGCGAAAACAACAACAATTCTATTGCGCTGCTGCAAAAACAAATATATGGAGTGTCTGGGAGGCTGGTAGACTCAAGCATCGGTAATAGAGGTTTTTTTTGTTGTTGTTGTTGGATTGCTCTCAAAATAAAATTTCGTGCCCACCCCTGCTCTATACGATACAATATTCTCAATATCGTGATTCGTTACCTTAATTCTAATTCTAGAGCAGAGTTTTTACATCTTTTTTATCGACATTACATGGCCATCGGATGGATAGAAGCTGAGTTATTACACACAAGATAACACTGTATATGTGCTATCGGCACAAAAATTCCGATCGAAGTAAGAGAAAATATTAAGTTCTGTTTTAAACTCGGTAAAACTTCGAAAAATAAAAAAAAATCGTTTACATTTTCTCTCCGTGTACTTTTTGTACGAATTTACGCTGGTCAAACAACTTTCAACGAAAGTGCAAGTGTTTCCCTGGCATTGTTGAATCAGAGAGCGATTCAGCGAGAAACACACAAAAAGAGAGAGCAGGCGAGACTACCACAACAATGGCAAGTAGGAAGTGGCAGTGGGTTAGTGGCTTACAGGTAACTGGTTATGCTTATCGTTAGAAACAACAAGTTCGTTGCCTAAGTCTTTTGTTTCAAAAGGAAGTAGAAATTTTGATTAGCAACCAGCTAAATGAAAATTAACACCAACCATCAATCAGTTTTCTATTTGTCGCAAAACGCTACCCAAACTAGTTGATCCCACTCATTTGGCTAGTCACGACCTTCTGGCTGGATTTCCGGGCCTTTGCATGGTCAATGAGTTTGTCTGTGTTTATGTAAAAGGTCCGCTACAACAAATGAATTACTAATTAGTCGTACGGCCGGGCAGGTGAGCATGCAAAAATATTTTTAGTCAGCCTTAAAGTACCGCGCAATGACCTCACGCGCGACCAAAACAAAATTGAATAATGTCTGTATTAGTCGGTCAACAAATTCGAAAATAATGGCCACCAATTAAATGTAAGACAAGCTGGAAAAGCTAACTGTTGACATTCGCGTCTTGGCCATGACCAAGAAGTTTTCAGACTCAGAAGCGCGGCGCGACAACTGCTATTTTTTTTTTTTTTTTGCTGATGTTTACGCCTCGCTTGGATAAACACATTAGCCGATCGACGACTAATGCATTATTCGTATTTATTTGCGCAGCTCAAATATATTCAAGCCCAATATGTTACACAAAAGACTGCCAACCAAACTGCTGACGCTCTGTGCGGTGTTATTGATGCTTTGCCATGAGACCACATCGATTGCCATTGCCCCCTCAACATTTGGCACGGCCATTGCACGAGCGGGAAAATTTTCCAATACACTAAAGGTGAGTTGTTCAAACGCTGAGACATTTAAAATATAATTAAATAAAAAAAAAAAACTAAAATTAAACGCACACTGCGAGTGGAACGCGTGCCAACGTTGTACATTTTGGCTGACTTGACCATTTCTTTTGTGACTTTGACATCGTGTTGCGAATTTGTTGCCCTTTCAAAATATAATTTAACACCTCAACAGTTGTTGCACAGTGGCCTACAATTGAGGTTTAGTACTTCAAATTCGGTTGTCGGATGGGAGAAAGTCCTTGCTGAAATTTACAATTTATTTGGACAGCAAACATACGTCATCGTGCTTTGCTTGATACGCGGTGACTAGAATCTTTACAACCGTATAGTATCTGTCTATCGTATTTTTGCACTGGTCTACACTGACCGAAGATACGACTTTCCCTTGGAAGGAGCATGACCCACTGATAACTGGGAACTTAGGCATTACCTCTTCTTCTACTTCCAATCCCGCGTGGGACATAGGGCATCAAAAATCGGCTGTTAGCTCTCGCTTTGAGTTCTCCCCAACTTTTCTCAATGCTTTTCACTTCACTGCCGACAAACCTTCTCCAAGTTTTGTTGGGTCTGCCAGGTGTCCGTCCGAGTCCGTCCATTCCATTGCCTTTCTTGCCATGTTTCTCCGTCTGTGTATTATGGTGTCGACACTGTCCAAATTTGTCCGTCTCAGTAGGTCGGAGTTCCGTATTCTGTCAGTCCAGAATATGCGTCACAGGCAACGGTTTAATGGTGGTGTTCCCAAATCCAAGCCGCAAACGGACTTACGATTTATTGATTGTCATTGCGAATACCAATTGAAAAGGAAATTGTACGCGTTGGAATATAGGAACGTCTGTGGGAATCATTGGAATTCGTGGCAGCATTCAAAATGGTGGCTTCGATAATGATTTGAACTATTTTTGATTACCAATCGCAATTGCACAGCCGTGGTGGATTCAAATTCCGAAGTGAAAAACCTGGAGATTCAGCTATCAGTCATAGAATGTGTGGTGACATGCCTGGCAAATCCAGTGAGTTCAAAAACTATGTTGGATAATTTACATCGATCGACTTGAATGATACCATGTCGCCAGGCAACGGCTGCTGTATCTAGAAATTTACATCCTCGACGTCCGCATTTTTGGCTGTCAAAATGGTTCTTTCTGCCAACCTCGCATGATTTGTAAATCGGGAAATAGAGCAATGTCAATGAGAGCATTTTTCGAATCAACAATTGAAAACACATGAAAAAAAAATTTGTGTACAGTTTTATGGAATTTTAGTAACAGAGTGCTGCCGAATAGTTAGATCAAGTCAATCTGTTCATACTTGAAATGAGAAAATCAGAGATTGACCGACTTCTGACATCGTTTGGGATTGATTTAATCCCGAATATCTCGAATTTTTCTTTTTTCTGTGAAGGAACGATCGTTCGAAAATCTAGTTTAAATGAGAGAAATAGAGAAAAGCACGTTTTTCTAACTAAGACTCCTTTTTGGACACGACTTTTTTATGGGAGCTATACTATATATTTGTCCGATTTCGACCAAACTTAGCGGAATCATGGAAAAACATAACAAACCAACAAATATGAAATTTGGAGTCGATTCCACTTAAAACAAAAAGTTTTTCACGCAAGAACTTCTTTTTCGACCTATCTTTCGTACTGCAGCTATATGCTATAGTCATCCGATTTTGACAAAACTTTGTAGAATTGTGTGAAAGCATATCAAATAAATAAATGCCAATTTTAAGGACTTTTCCATTGAAAACAAAAAAGTTTTTCCAACTAAGACTACTTTCAGACACTTCTTTTCTATGACAGCTATAATATATAGATGTCCGATTTCGACCAAACTAAGTGGAATCATGGGAAAGCTTAGTTAAGTAAGAAATACGAAGTTTGGAGGCGTTTCCATTGAAAACAAAAAAGTGTTTCTCACTTAAACTAGTTTTTCGATCGATCATCTATGACAACTAAATGGTATATTCATCCGATCAAGATAGCTTTAAAACTGACGGAGGAGATAGCATAGAAACAGACGAACGGACAAATGGACATTGCTAAATCAACTCACTTCGTCGTGCTGATCAATAATATAAAGTATGTGGTCGGAGATGCTTCCTTCTATGCGTTACAAACATCCGGACAATTTTGTAATACCCTCTGCAAGGGTATTAAAACTTTTTATGGAAATGCCTCCAAGCTTCGTATTTCTCAGTTTGCTATGCTTTGCTTCCATTCAACTAAGTTTGGTCGAAATGACATCCATATATTATAGCGCCCATAGAAAATTAAGGTCTAAAACGTAGTCTTAGTGAGAAAACAAATATTTTTTTTGGAACGTGGAAACGTTTTTAGCATTGGCGTTTATTTATATTCTTTTACACAATTTTAAAAAGTTTTGTCAAAATCGGATTACTATAGCGTTTAGCTGCAGTACGAACGTTGGGCCGTTTCAGCGTCTTTAAACTGTCCAGATGTAAATATTATCTGCTTCAGCACAATTTGGCAGACTTTGATAAAAATCGGAGAAATATATCGAATAGCTATCATATAAGAAACTGGTCCCAAAAATGGCGCTATCTATTAATCAGTTTTGAAAGTCATTCAGCTAGCATTGCTCAAAGCGAAAATGAAATTATTGTATAACAACATTTGATAACTGCTACAAGGGTATACAAACTACGGCCGAGCCAAAGTTAACTTTGCTCTATTTGTATACCCTGTTCTCCTTTAAAAATGGGAAAAGGGGATCATGAAGTTGTGCAAAAGTATGAAACAGGTGGAAGGAAATATTTCACACCATATAAAGTATATATATTCTTGATTAGCATCAAAAGCCTAGTCGATTTAGCCAAGTAGGTCTGTCCGTCTGTCGGACTTGACGGCATGACAGAAGCACGTCCCGTATACAACTTTTTCCACTAAGAAGTAGTTGCAAAAACCTGCAGTCTTCTCTTTCGCTTTTGTACAGGGGCGAAACGGTGCAGGAACTGTTCTATTTGCATGGGTTGTTGTTGTTGGTTCAACTTCGTAAAAACGCTCGGCTCTCTCTGCTCCATGGTGCATGCGTGCCATTAGAAGAGAAGTTTGCATGCTATGCAGATTTTAAGCCTTCCAACATACAGCAAAAAGAACATGTTTGGAAAAAACGAACGATCGTCAATCGTTCGGGCCTCATTTCGCATATTGGTTTCCAATAGAACGGGTGCTGCATATGTGCCATTCGAAGGGACGTTTGCATGTTGTGCAGACATCTTCGCTTCTAACCTACTGCCAAAAGGAATGTGCATCAGTTTTCATACAGATTATATGCCTTCTATCATACTGCAAAAGTTGGCAGTGCATTCTTCCTAGTAAAAAGAAGTGTGCCAGATTGCATTCTTTTGGGTACCACGTTCCCGAAAGTCCAACTGGGAAGGCCCAATGTCTATCTATTCTTAAAAGTACAATAAGATCGGACAAAAAACACCTAAGTTATATAAATTTTTTTTTTTATGGCTTGCCACAACCCCCAAAGGGCCAAAGCCGAGACCTCTTAATCTATTGGCTTGTACGCTTCTAATTTTCGCACAAGAGAAAGGGACCTACAGTTTAACGCCGAATCAGAACGGCAGTTTTGAGAGCTTTTGCATGGCTAATTAGTACAAAACTGGCGCCAACAGCAGTGGGGGTGACCGGGTATACAAGCTTATTCAAAGAAAAATCGTTTCATTAGATGTTCCGAGGCGGGATCCGAGGTGGGATCAGCGGTCGCGCACACTAGCCACCCGGCCACCCAAGCTATATTCGAATCTATTTTGTTTGCAGGAGGGAAGGGGGTCTTGCATTGTCAGCTAGAATGTGTGTACACATTCGTGGGAAATGAATGAAAACATGCGAAATCAAGGGAACAAGTTATTTTGGAGTCGACTCTTAACTTGTTTTTTTAAGGGAGTGCTTATAAAGCTTCGCTAGTATTCTAAAATCTTCTTGCTGATGTAAGTATTTGGTTGACGGAGCGTTTAAAGAATTTGAAGACTTCGAATCACCGAAGGAAGAATACGAAAAATGCTTCGTAACTTATCGTTTCGAAGGGAAAAATAATATTAATTACGAACAAAAATAAGGAATTCCACTAATGCACTGCATTCGGCAGTCTCCTGTGCTCACCTACTATCGAAAATTGTGGACCTAATGTAAGTTTCTTTGCATATGTATGAAGTTGGGCCTTCTTTCGTATATAGCCAGCTCTGTTCAATATGCGTAATTCATTTTTCAATAGTATATCTCGATTCAATGGGCGTATTCAGCAGATAAATCCGATTTTCGATTACTGATTTATGAATGCCGATTTTAAGCGGTGAATACAGTAATTGCCGATTGCGACTGATAAATTTGGTAATCATGATTGGTGAGACAGTTTATCGACTGTACGGCCAACTGATAACGCCAAATTTGAGAATAAACTGCCGAACTTACAGCGTTAAAGGCCTCAAAAATAAGACAGAAAATAACCTAAACTAAGCATTCAGTGTCATTCAACAGAGATTCGTCAGAAATTGCAAGTCGTAAATCACTAATCGTAAATCGGATTTATCTGCTGAATACGCCCATTGTGTTTGGCATGCTGTATATAGGAACGGAAATTTGTACGGTACTTTAAGAACCTTGCTTAAAGTATTAACAAATGATTCAGTGGTTGCAACTTTTAAATCGCTTTCACCAATTTCGGCCGTAAGAATCTTCCCACCCGACAGAATTTCGGTAGTAGTTTTTAAAAACTTCAAAAAGTGGCTGGTCCGTGAACTTTACCATGATGAAAATGTTGACTTTAACTAACGTTTTAAGATTGACAGTTCATTAGAAAAAGTTTAAGGGTGCGTTCATATAAAGATAACCATTAACAAGATCTTATCCGACCATAAATATTACTTACCAAGCTACATTTTCTCCGACAGGAATATCTGGTTCTTAGCCACTGTGCCTTGCTTCGACCAGTGGTTTTCAAGTAGCCGCAATGAATGTCAAGCTATTGTTAGTGTTATTGTCTCTACCGGTAATTTTTGGCAGCAATTGCCACTGTCAGCTATGTGGCCCTTTTTGGGTGAGCCGTAAACTGCATTAACAAGTGTCTGTTAATGGACTTTATGACCCCTTGTCATATTGTCGGACTTAACCCAAAAAAAAAATTATCGTTCTCTATGAATTTCGCACATTCTATTGTATTTGGTTAGTCGAGAGTCGTTGTGGATTTAACAATGCCATTGACAATTCATAGCCAAACAATGCACTTTATGACACTAAGAATAAATTAACTGAATGCAGAATTTATAATTTGACCTTAAACTGGTAAAATATTATAGCAAACATCATGAAAATCAAATTAAATAAATATGTGAATAATGTAATTAAAAATTTAACATTTCCGTTGGCGGTCAGATAGCATACATACAACAAGTTAACAAACAACAACAAAGCGCCTGTACCCCCTCACGAGCGCCTGCACTGGGCCATTGCGTGCTTTACATAACTCGGGTAATAAAAAAATTCCAAAAAAAAATGTAAGCCAAAAAAATTGTTTTTAACAAAAACACCAAAAGACAAAGCACAAAGCGCAATAGTAACAAATGCAGCTTTAACAAGATGACACCAACTCGCATACGAAAGCTCGACCAAGTG
Source organism: Lordiphosa collinella (assembly GCA_018904265.1). NCBI lineage: Eukaryota > Metazoa > Arthropoda > Insecta > Diptera > Drosophilidae > Lordiphosa > Lordiphosa collinella. Next base: position 68,063 of record JAEIFV010000001.1, read on the forward strand.
ATACCCTTCAAAAAGCTTGATTTATATAAGTCTAACGCCTTCTAAGTGTCAAGATTACTTGAAAGAATGGTTTCAAGGCTCACTGAAAATGATTGAACTTACTAGATGTATTAACATTCTTGTGTAAAAACTGTTGAATACAAAATCGTCGAGAGGAAGACAAAACCACTTCCAGTAATGTTTACGATCTTCTGTTGTCGTAAGATCAGAGCATGACCGTTGGGTTGTTTCTCAACAATAGCATGTTGACTACTAATTCGAAAAGAAAAAGTTCTTAAAGTGACTTTTTTGGTATGTATACATGTGTGTGCGCCTCAGTCCACCCATTTGGAATGTATGCGTCAGTCCACTCATTGGATTAAGCTAGCACGCAACTCCTCTTTCACATACGCTCTGATCCTCTTCGCTCTCACTGCACCACAATACAACACAATACAAATTCTAATAGTTTTTAAAGTCCCAAAGAACTCGAAGCAACTGCTGTCAGCTACCGTCTCTAAAGCAGCTTGCATATCGATCATTTTGACTCTTAGTTTTGGTACTCTCAAGATGGCTGCCTTAGCTGCCTGACGTGTGCGAAATAAACTCTGTTGATTAAGTCGAATAAAGTAAAAACTATTAACCATATACAAATAAATGGCTACCCCGTTAGCTATATTGGTGACCCCGACTTTATCAATCACACTTATTCGTCGCAGTTTTTACACCTGCATGCCTAGCACAAGCGAGACAAGTTCAGTCTCCAAAGTGCAAGACACCCCAAAGACCTTAACCCGAGGCACTGCAAAGCCCTCAACCAGAGGCACCAAAGCCCTCAACCCGAGGCCCCAAGAAGCCCTCAACGCAAGGCGCCAAAATCCTCAACCCGAGGCACCAAAGACAACGCTATGGACCTTAACGCGAGGCACCTTAACCCGAGGCAGCTTAACCCGAGGCACCTTAAAGCGAGGCACCTTAACGCCAGGCACGTTAACCCAAGGCGCCACAACAACCTCAACTGAGGCACCTCAACCGAGGCACCAAAGCCCTCAATCCGAGGGACCGCAAGGCCCTCGTTTCTAGGCAACATCAACAACATCAAGTCCAATTTTCACATCATAATTCCTTACGAAACCAATGGAGAATTTTGGTTAGGACTTTCTCTTATCTAATCCTCCCTGTTAAATCTCTAGCCTCTAGATACAAATTTCCTTTCATGTCTGATACACCCTGCGCTTATGTGGCACTGGGTAGGAGTAAAATAAAATTTGAAGCGCCATTTGTGGAAGCAGCTCAAAAGACTCTTAACGCTGGCCGCGAGTGCAACCAAAAATTAAAAAAAAAAAAATAAAGCGGACACAGTTTTATTCCGCGAGTGCAACGAGAGTTCAATAACTCAACATTTAACGTACACAGGTTGGAGGTTGCATAAAACCAAATGCCTTGTCAACGCCATCGTTTGGGCCATGGACTGGCCGTTGTGGGCCTAGTGCTGGCCATTGCTCTAATTGTCTTTGCAATTTGTGTGCAGCGGCCGTATGAGCCGAGCAATCAAATGAAAATTGAGAGAAAGCCGTCAGCGGGGGTGACCATGTCTCTGATCCGCACAGTCACATCGTCACCATCCGCAGCTCCAGCTAAGTCCAACTCTTCCGGGTCATTTGACATGCGCCGAATTCTACAAATGGTGAATTCTACGAGCACCACAACCGAGGTTCGCAAAAAACGTTTTATGCAATCATCATTTTTTGCATTGTTGGTGTACTTTGCTGGCCACTTTCTACTTGGCTGGCTTGGTTTCATTGTTTAGCAGTGGATCAGATGAACTGCATTTCATTTCGCATTGATTTTTGGCTTTCGAGCGTAGCGTAAAAGCTTTATTGCATAATGCATATATGCATTATGAATCGCATAATAATATTTGCAATGCAATTATGATAATGATCCCGACTCTCGTTCATTTTAATGGACTGCAGCTCGTTATCTGCACTAAATTATCTCGATCTGATCTCTCCCTTGTTTAATTGTTTACTTTATTTACTTTTATTTACAACAATGACCCACTTTTTAAGCGCCTTAACCCAAGCTCTGAACTACGTGCACCTAATTAAATTAAAAACAATATAACAAAACACATTATACAGTTATAATTATGATTGGTATCTTTCGGCCATAAAACATGCAAATCGAAACGAATCAAATGAAATAAAGCTTTAATTAAAAAACTGTTATAAACCAGCTACACCCACATTATCATATTGCCAGGGAGACAAATGTGAGGCAAAGAGATTCAAAGTAAACTACAAAGAAATATAATAAAACCAAATGAAACGTCTGCTACCACGCCGAAGCATTTATACCCTTTTCGATTAGTGGTAATGGTAAGATTTGGTTTATTGAACTAAAAACGGACAAACTTTCTTAAAGCGTAATTGGCTGTCCTATTTGTCATTTGTGCTATTAGGGCTTATATCGGAAACTTTGCTCTTGTAGTTTTCCGAGAGTTCTGAAGTTTTTAAAGTAAAAACTGTTGTGCGAAAAGCCAAATATATACTTTTTTTAACGTTTCAAGCCAAATAACTCGAAACCGAAGAGGGGGAAGAAGAGAGAAAATGATTGCCTGACTATCTCACTACGAAGTCAAAACGGCGACCAAAACAGAGACTACTCACGAGTTTTAGAAGGAACGGATTCCGGTCAAATAGTATCGGCGTCGTGTTATAGCAGGCGTCCCTAAAATATCGTAGGATCAGGAGTAGGGTTGACGGAAAAAATGATTACCTGACTTTCTCACTACGAAGTCAAAAATTCCGTTTCGGTTTGGATTTGCTGTTCTCAATTCCGAATGAAATTGCTTTCGTTTTACATTTGCTAAACCACGGGCCAAACGAAATCGGGACGAGAGAATCAACCGAAACGATCGAAAATGGAACATTGGAAAATAAGAGAGACTGACGTTTTCGTTTTACTTTTCGTTTTGGCTGGCACTGCCAATTTCTCGTGACATTTAAACAGTGTTGCAAGAAACTGAATCAATTCCGTTTCCGAAAAGTTGCAATGGAACAGGAATTGAGAACAAACCTAATTTTCTTATCTTTAGAAAAATCTTTATATGCAGGTAATTCAGATTTTATTTGACTCGTATTAAAAACTACATTCCATACCATAACAGTTACCAAAACAGTGACCGAAACAGTGACCGAAACAGTGACCGAAACAGTGACCAAAACAGTGACCGAATCAGTAAACAAAACAGTGACCAAAACAATGACAAAAACAGTGATCTAAACAGTAACTAGAACAGTGGCTTAAACATTGACTAAAATAGTGTCCAAAACACTGATCGAAACAGTGCCTAAAACAGTCACGAACCCAACAGTATCCAAAACAGTGACTAAACAGTGACTAAAACTGTAACAAAACAGTGACCGAAGCATTGACCGAAACACTGACCAAAAAAGTGACTAAAACAGTAACCAAAACAGTGACCAAAACAGTGACCAAAACAGTGACCAAAACAGTGACCGAAATAGTGAACGAAACAGTGACCGAACCAGTGACTCATATAGTGACCAAAACTGCGACATGAACAGTGACCAAACAGTGACTAAAAGCGACCGAAACAGTGACTGAGTCCGGGATTAAAACATTGACTTAAATAATGACCAAAACAGTGACTAAACAGTGACCAAACCAGCGACTTTTTTGTGCCCGAGTTTTTAAAGGGACGAATGCCGGTCAAATAGTCCCCAAAAGATCGTAGGATCTGAAGTAGACCCGACAAACTTTCAGCACCTTCATATGCATCATGCGAATGCGAAATAGTCTGATACTATGCTTTCATAGTAGTTCAAAAATTATTGTTGAATTCCTAAAAAATGTCAATTAATGGTCAAATTGGGAAACTCAGCAACCTTTCGTTGGTTAAAATGAAAAAATTTTAAAAAAATAATCAGGCCTGTTCCCGTTTCCGAGTGGAATTAAAAAGTAAAACGATCGCAATTCCGAATCGTTTTCATTTTGGTGTTCCCGTTTCCGAGTGAAACTAAAATCAATTGTCTTTTCGAATGAATGCTCGAATCGTTATCGAATTTTAATTCAGCCTTAAGACAGCCTTAACAATTTCGATCAACACTGCGCATGCGCTGATGCGGAATTGCGAACAACTCGGTTTCATTTCGATCGATCTTACGTTCGCTTACACGCAATTGCCGAGGAAGAAGAAAAAACGGAAGCAAGTTTTGTACATTCGTGTACGTAGAAGGTGAGGCTACCTTTCATAATTCAAAAACCAGGCACATTTGAAAGATTTTGTAAGGGACCTACGAATGATTAAAATATGTATTTAGGTCCAAAAGACTTAGGCAAAATTCAATCTAGCAATCCTTGAACCCAGACTCGAACCAAAACTTACACTTGATAACGGGCCTGAAGCCCCGGTACGGATCTTCATTAAGATTTTAGTGGTTTGCAGCCTTGCTTTTACTTCATTTAAAACCAATGAACTTGTGAGAAGATTCAGATGTGGGAAAAAAGCACATCTTTATGTAAAAACCTTGAGCTCAATTTTTGAATGATGCATTGAAATTTTGATAAAATTTTGATGGATAGGTGCACACTTAACTAATAGCGTAACTCACTGAATCAGTAAAACATCAATCGTTATAAATCAAGATGTGACTACTTTTAAAATTCCGAATCTTTCAATATAAAGATTCCGAAAAACCAAAATATTGCCGAAAAATATCACAAAAAAATATTCGATGGCCGATATATCGCCCTGGATAAATATTCAATATCGTCTTTTTTAAGAAAAATGTCGATGTATCGATATTATTTGTAGTATCCCAAAGCAGAATTAGTCCCGAACAACTTCCAACCCCTTTAAATGCTTCGAAGGAATGCCACGACTTTGCCTCCAATCCATTACTTAATTTTGTAATATCTGCGCTTAAAAAACGTAGAAACGTATTTGAAAACATTTTTTTTAAAGCCAATAGCCAATTCACACTAGCCACCATCTACCGTCCACCGTCTACCGTCAAAGATGGTTCGTAAGAACTTGCCGTGCCAAATCTTCTCAATATATTCCCTCGTCAGCTGGGGATGTTCCTATCTCATGCTGTTCCACTCAACTTTTATGCGATATTTTTGCGTACACCACTAAAATAATTGACAGTCCCAACGAAAACGTAAACCATGTCAGCGTGCAAGTGATTGTCAAACGTAAATTTTCGACTGTTGATAAGTTAATTTTTTTGTATTTCTGAAATAAAAATAGTTTATTTGTTAATGTTAGCTATACAAATAAAGTTTGCGTGCATTGTGTGGACCCATGTAATGGAGAACCTTCTGGTAGACATCGACGACCTCAGAGGGAGCAGAGGAGATGGCCATGCAGATGGAGATGGAGCAGCACTGTACTGATGTGAGATGTGCAGAAAACAAAAACCAAATAACAATAGCTGTATTATTCGTTTGGCGGCTATCTAATCCTTTACCGATGCGACGGAATCCTGCCTTTAAGTGCCCAAAAAAGTGCCCCTTAGACAAAAGATAATTAAATGTTTTTTCCTACACCAAAGCAGTAGTTCAAAATGGGATCGCCAATCAAAAGCAGTGGAATTTTGGTGCCGCATATTTCTCTTGAAACAGGGAAAACTGTAGCTGCAATCAATGTTAATAAATACGAAAAAAGTCCATCCCATGGTGGAATTAACAAGGTGAAGCCGTCAGCATTTGCGGAGGGCCAATCATCAAGCTATGTGATGAAAGAACAGCATGATTTTGTTAATACTATTCTAGACTCTTCCCATATTGTTTTTTCCAAATCCTTGGGAACTGTTGTTTAACATTCTTCGGCCATTTACGGCAAATAACACAACTCGACATCTTTTCACACATTAAAACAGAAAGACACACGAATAAGACTATACGCATACATACAAAACTACAGAAAAATTTATCCGTAGCCTACCTTTCGCTTCAAGCACTCACAGCATACTGGCCCTTTGGCCCTACAAACAGAGAGAGAGAGCTGTCTCGGACGGCTTCACCTTGATAGTTCCACCATGGTCCCTTCTATCAGAATTTAAGGGTCTCATTCCGGGTTTTTTTAGAGTCGTACTGTCATATCCATTATATTAGACTATTTTTTGTTTGGTTTTAGTACACGTGCACTTCAATTATGGGGGAGAAGAAAAAGACACCGACGGAAGACGGTGGACGGTGGCAGTATCAACGCGAGTTTCATTTTTTCACCATCATCTCATCGATCCGCTGGGATGGACTGTAGTGTGAATAGGCTATAAGAAATAGTTTGATACGATTAGTAGTTCAAAAGTCAATGTCGAATGTCACTTAATGGACAAAATGGAAATTTCAGCTACAGTTTCTTTGGTAAAAATGGACCATATCATAAAAAATATCTCCCTATCGAAGTTGACCATTATCGATTTTTAAAACTATCGTTAGTTTGGCCTCTATCGATGTTTTGCCACCACTGCGTGTGTATCGGTGGTTGAATAAAATAAAGTTTCTCCCTTATGCTCTTACTTTTACAATTCGCATTGTAAATTACATTTTTAATTAAACTTATCCGGGTGCAAAGGTCCACTATGAGCCCACTAATTAGATAAGTAGGTTATTTAGCATTTACTCTAGAGATGCCACCATTTTTGCCAATCTTTTCAAAGTACACTGTTTTCCTTACTTCTCTCCCAAGAGTAAGTAAAAAGTAAAATTGGCTTGTCAAGATGCCAAAGCCGAGCCTCTCTCAATCTCTTGGCTTGTGCGCTTCTAATTTTAGCACAAGAGAAAGGACCTACAGTTTCACGCCGAATCCGAACGGCAGTTTTGAGAAGCTTTTCATGGCTAATTACTGCAAAGCTGGCGCCAACAGCAAAGAGGTGTTGCCGGGTGTAAAGTTTTATTCAAAGAAAAAAACTTTTCATTAGATGTTCCGAGGCGGGATCGAACCCACGACCTCATATGCTCAGCGGTCGCACACACTAACCGCTGAGCCACCCAGCCAAGAGTAGAGAAGATATTGAAGATCGAGTTAAGTTCAGTGCGGAATTGAGTTAATGCTGTTAAGAAGTAATAATGCTTTCTATTCCCTGGCACACTTTGAGTTGTTTAAAGAAACTCGAAATAAGATAGTTGAAAATTGAGTCTCCAGATTCAAAATTTGTCGGCACTACAAACTAGTTTACCCGATAAGCTTACCCATTTAGCAAGAGTATAAACCTGGAAACGCATAAAATGTGAACTTGAAACTTGCCGGCTATTTTGGACACAACAACAACAGCATCAGCGAACTGTGTCATGATTCACTTGCAAGATACAAATACAAAAAAAAAATTCGACTTAGGCCAGCTAATGCGACAGCTGTCTGTCTAACGGACACATAATGATAAACTCATTTGACAACCACCTTTTTCTACTCCACATACCCCGGGCAGCACGTGACTCTTGTTGTTGTGGTTGTTGTAAGTTATGCAAATGGCATTTCAATTAAATGAAATTTTAACTGTCTGCGAAGGTTGCCCATTAACTGTGCGAACAACTCCCGACGACAATTGTCAACATTATGACTGCAATGCGAGCCCAAACCCAGTGAACTTGAGTTTTCTGAGGCGATTGCGAACTTGCATGTTTTGCAAATTGCCGTTAAGTTTAATGAAAATTAATATAAATTATGCACAAATGAACCATCTTGTTTGTAATTGCAGGAGACAACGGCATGGAAAACACTGACCTCGCATCCCAACTCATTAGTCCAGCTGCTGCCCTCGCGGGCCATGCGAGTGGTACAGGAGGTGGTGCGATCTCTGCGGGTGAGTTCGATCGGTAGACCTTGGCCCACAGTCGAACAAATATGAAAAAAAAACGAAACATCTGTCAAACAAATCAATTCTCAGCTTCAGCATTGAGAACCAGTTGAGCAATTTTGGTCTCAGTTTGCTGCAGCTGCAGTTAGTCGGAGGCTGAGGTCAAGTCAATAGCAAAGAAAGAGTTATCAATTGAGTGGCACGGTGTGCGGCGGGTTGGGGGCGTGGTAACAAGAACTGGCTTTTCGGCTAATGGCCATCGATCGAGGCGCTATGGCGCAACACTTGCACCATGGCACACTTCGGCCTGCCAGTTCTAAGTGTTCAAGATTAATGCTCAACTCTTGCGCAATTTAACCCACTCAGATCTCACAGATGCTTGACATGTTCATCAAGTGGCTGTGTAATTTGCATGCTGCGAATTGTTGTAAAGGTTAAGCAACAATTGAATGCTCTTTAATTGTAATAATTGGGTCCACCTGATTTCAAGTCTGCTGTCAGTTTTCCCACAACATCCTCAGCTTGGAAGCTGAAATGAAATTAATGAAATTTTGAATTATGTGGCCAACATGCATGTCCATCTTTTTACTACTCAAAGCCATACTCCATGCATCAACGCTTCTCACGGTTTTAACAGCGGCCAGGACCGTAAAATTAGCTACCAAAGTTCAAAACTGCATTTTTTTACAAACATTTTTCAGCTTAAGTAAAATATGAAAATGTAAATGCTGAAAATATTTTGCAATATAAAAAATGAGAAATTATCTTGGGTGGATTTTTCCATGGCCCTGGGCGATGTTAAGAACGTGCAAATATTTTTAAGAAGCGGCTCAGACTGTGTGGTAGCAGACATTTTTCGCTTTATCATGGAAACTGCGGCTGATGTAGAAAAACTGACAGCCGATTTGGATTCTATTGGAACCATTAATTATGGAAATGTGACTTGGATTCCAGTTTTTTCGTGTTGCCTTGGATAATCTTTACTACCAATCCCTACTGATCAGCAGTATTTTTGCAGAAAGAACGTGAAATTGTGGCCAGCACCACATTGGGCAAGGTGCGCGGACGCTATCAAAAATATCGCTCCGGTGAAAGGGGTGGATACTACAGCTTTAAGGGAATGCGTTATGGAGCAGCGCCCATAGGAGCCAGAAGGTAAGTTTTGCAATAACTAACGAAATTGGTGTAACTACAACTATTTGACAAAACTCAAAAAACAAATCAAGAACTTTGTACATGAATTAAGTACAAACGGTGTCAAAGGTACAATAAATACAAATAGACTTGATTCAAGATCCATATTCTTATTTCAAGAAACCATTTTTCAATCCCAAAATATTTGATTTAAGAATGTTTTGGGATATATTTTGAGCTATTTTAAAATTATTTTAATCACACTTTTAGGCTTTAATAGTCTTAATTCAAAACCAATGAACTCTTTAAATAAGCTTTAAATAAATTCTATAGTCAAATCCGCATCAACAGCCGAGTCGATTTAGCCATGACCGTCTGTCCGTCCGTTCGTCTGTCTGTCTGTATGAACACCTGCATCTCAGCAACTAAAAGAAGAAGAACTAAAAGAAGAGCTAGAGCAACAAAATTTTGTATGTTTTGTTTCAAGTCTTTGCTACGCCTCCTACGCCACCGCAATAAAAAATGTTGAGTAACTCCAACAATTAAGATATCAAGCTCATATTTTGCGTCCAATATTAACAATCACAGAAATTTTCAACAGGATTGGATAATAAATGGCAAATGTATAAAGGTTATCAAAAACGTTGAACATAATGTTCAAATGTTCTCATTAATGTTAAAGCTCTGTTAATTAACATAACTTAAGGCTTTTAAACATTAATTTTACTGAATAACGGCTATATCGAAGTCGGGCAGGGCCGACTTTTACTTACGCTCTCGTTGGAGATGGCATTGTAAGTACTCTGTTTTTGTTAAATTTTTGGAAATACTGTAGGTACGAAGTACGTTGCTTCTCATTTGAACAACATTAAGTAGCTATTTCGATTTCGAATTTAATTTATGTACTTTCAAGAACAAAACATACCTGAATTTTAAGTTAAAAACGGTATGTACTCTATTTCGGCTGATCTAGAACTCTGCCAGTCGTTTTTATACCCTTGTAGAAGGTATTATAAAATTGTCCGGATGTTTGTAACGCATTGAGGGAAGCACCTCTGACCAAATAAAGTATATGTATTCTTGACCAGCACGACGAGTTAAGTTGATTTAGCCCTGTCCGTCTGTCCGTCTGTTTCAATGCTGTCTCCTCCGTCAGACTAAAAGCCATCTTCCCCAAACTTTGCACGAAGTCTTTAAATACAAATACGCTGCACATTTGTCGGAACCGGCCGGATCGGATGACTATAGTATATAGCTGTCATAGGAACGATCGGTCGGAAAACTTGTTTTAGTGAGAAAAACTTTTTTGTTTTCAATGGAAACGCCTTAAAAGTTACATGTTCCGTTTTTCACCACCAAATAAAAAAAACAATCAATAAACTTTTATGTTCTTTTTATACTCTGTACCAAAGGTACATAGAGTATAATAAGTTTGTGCAAAAGTATGTAACAGCCAGAAGGAAGCATCTCCGACCCCATAAAGTATATATATTCTTGATCAGCATCAACAGCCGAGTCGATATAGCCATGTCCGTCTGTCCGTCTGTCTGTCCGTATGAACGCACAGATCTCAGAGATGGTATGAGATAGAGGTTTGACATGTATGGGACTTATGCTTCTTATACTTGCAGGCAGATCAAGTTTATTTTCAATTTTTGCCACGCCCCCTCCCGCCCCCGCAAATTGGAAAAAACGTAATATCTCCCACAGTTTTATAGATAGAAGGTTTGTTCCTTCTGAACATATTTAGTAATCAGGATTATTTATCGATCCGCCAAAGTAATGGTACAGATCGGATGAACGGTTGTCGAGTTATAAGGAAAACAAACAATAATGGGCAGCCCCGGCCGCAACGGTGATGGGCAGCACTTCACAGGTACAGAGTTATAGTCGGGCTTGACCGACTTTCTTTCTTGTTTTCTTATACCAAGTGAATGGTTTGGTGATCAATTTCAGACTAAAGACAATTTGTGGCTTATGTTATATTTAAGGGTTAAAGAAGTTGTGACCTACGCGACAAATTGCTTGTAGAGAGAACAAAGGAATGGTCATTTGTTTATGGTGGCTATGCTGGCATCTTCTGATTTGTCAGTATATTCTGTTTTCGTTTGGGTGCGGGTTTGCGCCTAGCGTTGTTTATGCAAAACTCCTTTTTATACCCTTGCAGAGGGTATTATAAAATTGTGCGGATGTTTATAACGCATTGAAGGAAGCATCTCCGACCACATAAAGTATATATATTCTTGATCAGCATGACGAGCTGAGTTGATTTAGCCCTGTCCGTCTGTCCGCCTGTTTCTATGCTATCTCCTCCGTCAGTTTTAAAGCTATCCTCACCAAACTTTGCACGAAGTCTTCTGGTACATATACGCTGCACATTTGTCGGAACCGGCCGGATCGGATGACTATAGCATATAGCTGCCATAGGAACGATCGGTCAAAAAACTAGTTTTAGTGAGAAAAACTTTTTTGTTTTTAATGGAAACGCCTCCAAAGTACGTATTTCTTAGTTTACTATCCTTTCCCATGATTTTACTAAGCTTGGTCAAAATCGGATGACTTTAGCATATAGCTGCCATATGAAAGATCGGTCGAAAAACTAGTTCTAGTGAGAAAAACTTTTTTGTTTTTAATGAAAACGTCCTTATCATTGGCATACACTTATTTTATATACTTTTACACAATTCTGCAAAGTTTGGTCGAAACGACTATAAATATAGCCCCAGGAATCGGTCGAAGAACTCGCTTTTGTGAGAAAAACTTTTTTGTTTTTAATGAAATCGTCCTTATCATTGGCATGCAATCATTTTATATACCTTTACACAATTCAACAAAGTAAGGTCGAAATCGGATGAGTATAACATATAGCTCCCATAGGAACGATCGGTCGAAAAACTAGTTCTAGTGAGAAAAACTTTTTTGTTTTTAATGAAAACGTCCTTTTTATTGGCATATTCTTATTTTATATACATTAACATATTTCTACAAAGTTTTATCAAAATCGGATAACTATAGCATATAGCTGCAGTATGAATGATCGGTCAAAAAAGAAGTTCTAGTAAGAAAAACTTTTTAGTTTTAAATGGGATCGCCTCCAAATTTCGTAATTAACAGTGTATTATGCTTTTCCAAAATTTCACCAAGTTTGGTCAAAATCAGACATCTATATAGTATAGATCCCATAGAAAAGTAAGGTCCAAAAAGTAGTCTATGTTAGAAAAACTTTTTTTTTTCAATGGAAGCTGCAAGGGTATACAAAACTTCGGCCGAGCCGAAGTTAACTTTCCCCTATTTTTGTTTATCAGGCCTGTTCCGGGTTTCACAAATTTCTCGATTTAAAATGAAAACAAATTCGAACGATTTTGTTTTAGCTGTTCTGGTGTTCAAACGATTTGCAATTCGAATGTTTATTTCCAAATTGCTTCCATTGACAACAACTTCACCATAATCAACTGGTGAATCCAAACAATCCAATTAATAATCACTTAAAATAGTTGATAAGGGTTGAATATAGGTGTTTAAAAAAAAATTTTAATTAAAAAAATTAATAATTTTTATGAATATTGGTTTAACGACCTGTTTTGATTTTAGTCAAAGTGAATGCTAGCAGGGCTCATGGTCGAGGTTTGATTATAGTTCAATAATCAACCAAAAAATTCAGCAGAGAATACATATGAGAATTAACAGTAGCTGTGGCTGTGTAGGCGGCCGTTTCGGCTGCCGCCATGGCAAAGCCTTCGTCAGTACACTTTTAGTTGCAGTCACACCAGTTGGCGAATAACGAGTTGAGAATTCCAAGTGCACAAAAATGCACGAACTTTCAACTAGCTTTAAGCTCCGCTCTTTAGGGTATCTGAAGGTATACGCATTGGCATTTGGCCGAGCCGAAGTTAACTTCCCCCTATTTTTTTTTTTTTTTTTTTTTGAGTCTAGCTAGAGAGATTATCATCCTGCAGAATCTCTTGTAAGCTAAGTCAATGAAATTGAATTTGTCTACAATTTCCAGTTGAATGATTTGTGTTGTTTCAGTATTTACCTAGCTAACAAATTCTGATTTAAGCCTTAGTTCTTTGCATTCGGTTAATAACTTCTTGCTGATTTGTTTACTTGCAAACTGAGCTTAATCGGGTTACCAACTCCGAAATATCTAATTACTAGGAAATGTTTTAATGCGAAATTCAAACTTAAAGTGTGTTCAGGCTTGCTCTAAAGTACCCCAAGGTTTGCAATTGGGTCCATTCCATTTTCCTCACTTCCTCAATGCCATTTCTTCAGTCCTGGCTCACTCTCAAGTTCTTATGTATGTTGCTGCGCGCTGATTAACTACGTGAAACAATGCCATAATTCGCACTCTGACTTGAATGCATTTTAGTCATGGCTAACTTAATCTTGGGTACGGATCTGTTACAGTTTAAACTGGTGTTCTGCAGTCTGTTTACCATCATACTCTAGTAAACCTCTTCTATGTACTTAGTCTTTCCTCAATAATAAATCGGCGAGTTATGTTAGACCAATTAATGTTGTAATCGACCCATATGAATTTTTCGATTGGACGTTGCCCAACTTAACATGTCTTGCACGAACCGTTAAGTGTCCTCTGTGTTGATTACATAAGCTCTACCGAGTAATCGGCTTAGCAGATTCTCTTCCTAGCTAGTTCCTCCGCTTCTTGATCCGATGGCTGGGAGGCGTGCTACTGTTTTGCCTTACCTAGCTTTGGTTTAAAAACTGTTAGGTTTTTGGACTTAACTGGAAAACTCACGATCCTGCAGAAGGACCCAACACGCTATCAAAATCGGCACACAAATCAGCATCATTTTTTTTGCTTTTAAAGCAATATTTACTAGAAATTATTTTGAAATGAGGCAAAAACGGACAGAAGGGTTTAATGACACATTTATATATACATTTTTGTGAACAACTTGTCGTTTAGAGATGAGCGCAGCAGTCGACAGCAATAAAGCTGTACTCCACAAGTCACGATTACATTTGTTAGATTATCGCTATAATAATACACCAAAAACATTTGAACACACATAACAAAATACTCCATATCAACAAATCGAAATGTACAACATGCATTTGTCATATACCTGAAGGAATATTTTTCATATTTCCAGTTTATTTTCTCTTTAAAAGATAAGCCTCAAAATACGTGCACAGTCGATCTACATTTGGCATCGATTATTGATGGCAGGAGTGCTCTCAACCTGCTGGCGCTGACTTTAACGAACCGTTTAGCCTTCTCTGTGTTGATTTCAATAAATTCTATCGATTAATTAGCTCATTAAGTAATGCCCTTTCCGAATGGATAGCAAAACATCCAATGGATCATTAACAAGCATCCTTTTTTCACTTAATATAAAGTTGTTGTGGAGAGACTGGTTGGCCAAGTTAAAACCAACCAAATGAAATTAATTGAGCTCTCGTATGTAAGTGACTCGACTGCAATTTACAAAAGTTCTAATGGGACCAAAGCGTCGCTGGCGACTGCGCTGCTGCGAGTGAGCTTGAGAGAGCGACTGTTCAGCTGCTATGTCTAAATATAGAACAGGCGAGGGAGAAATATGTATAACAAGAAGTAAAGAACTCGTTTTAAGTCCTAAACCTATACTTTTATTTACCGTAACCTTATTGGTTTCGCTGCTGGGCATGAGCGCAGGTAAAATTTTGTACTCACAACTTTGTATATTTGTTAGATTCCGCGCCGCTGAACCAGAAAAGCCCTGGACGGGCATCCGAGATGCCTCCAGAGAGGGACACAGTTGTCCGCACAAGAACATGATACTGGACACCTTCAAAGGCGATGAGGACTGTCTGTTTATCAATGTGTTCACCACTCGCATGCCGTCGGAGGACAGGTGTGTAGCTGGAAACTTGTTTTTGTTATTCCGTTTGGAATCAAATTGAATGTATTTTCAGTAACCCACCCAACTTGCCGGTAATGGTTTGGCTGCATGGCGGTGGCTTTTCCTTTGGCTCTGGCAATTCTTTTCTCTATGGCCCCGACTATTTGGTAGCCGAGGATATTGTGCTGGTGACACTCAACTATAGGCTGGGTCCTCTGGGTTTTCTTACAGCTGGACCCGATGCTCCCGGTAATCAGGGCCTCAAGGTAAGTAACAGCAACTGTCTCAATAGCGGAAAGGAATTTTTATCTTATTCATTTGCAGGATCAAGTGTTGGCTTTGAAATGGGTGCACGATAATATAGCCGCCTTTGGTGGTGATCCCGCACAAGTGACCCTTTTTGGTGAATCCGCAGGTGCTTCCTCGGTACAACTGCTGTTGCTGTCGCCCTTGGCCAAGGGTCTTTTCCACCGTGCCATCTCACAGAGTGGCTCTGCCTTAAATCCCTGGTCCATGGCGGAGAGTTCTAGCCAAAGAGCGGCACGTTTGGCCGCCAATCTGGGCTATGTGGGTGCCAATAAGACTGAGGAGATTCTGGACTTTCTACGTCGAGTGCCGGCCATGAAACTGGTGGAGGCAGCACCCACTACACTAACGGCAGAGGATCAGCGCAATAATATTGGCTTGCCTTTTGTGCCAGTGGTGGAGGGATACTGGAATCAGGAGTCTCAGCAGGAGGAGCAATTCTATGAACAGCCCTTCCTAACGGAGCAACCCAGCGAGATGTATAAGAATCGAAACTTTAATGGCGAGGTGGCTTACATGACGGGCTACAATACACACGAGGCCATGCTGTTCATCAGAAGTGAGTTCCATTGTGAATATATCAAAACCAAGAGACTCATTTTATATGCCTCTGTTTCTTTCCAGGATTACGCAAGACACCGCAGCTGCTGCAGATCATTGAGAATGACTTTGGACGTCTAGTGCCACGCGATCTTAATGTCACGCATGTGCATGATCGTGTTACACGTGAGATACGTTCCTTCTATCTGGGCAATAAGCATGTGGGCATCGAGTCTGTCGATGAAATGATAGCGGTGGGTATAAACTAAAACCGTTACAATGATTAACTTGCTCATGAGTTGAAGCTTTCTTTAAAAGCAAAAGCTTTGCGTAGACTGAAAAGCTTTGTACTGAAGCTCCGAGAGCAACGCAATGTAGAAAAGTAAAAGCTGAAAAGCTCTTTATCTCAAGAGCAAATTATTTGCTATGCTATGACTGTATTTTCTTTAACCCTTAATCTTTCTTTAATTCCAGCTCCTCACCGATCTTATGTTTCTGCAGGGCATACGACGAACTGCCCGTAATCATGCCAAATATGGCAGTGCTCCCATCTATATGTATCGTTTTGCCTTCGATGGAGCTTTGGGCCTGTACAAACGCATGTTGGGCATTCCCCGGCCGGGTGTGTGTCATGGCGATGAGCTGGGCTATCTGTTCAAATTTGGCTTCTTCAATTTGAGCCTAGATCCCAAATCAATGGAGGTGCAGGTCAAGAATCGCATGGTGCGCATGTGGACAAATTTTGCCAAATATGGGTGAGTTTATTTACTAACCATAAAGAGAGTTATTTCTTGACCATACCATCCCTTCTCTTAGTAATCCCACTCCAGATGCAGAGGATCCCTATGTGACCACCAAATGGTCACCCATTGATCCTGCCAATGTAATGAATAGTCTCAACTATTTGGATGTCACAGCCACATTGGCCATGAAAACAAATCCCGAAGCGGAACGTCAAAAGTTTTGGGATGAAATGTATGAGCACTATAATGGTATCGCCATGTAGAGGCTCACACACACCCTCACACACACACACATCATTCTCACAAACACACACACACACACACATTTCGTATTGCCATTTGGTGCAAGAGCACGCGAAAGAAAAATATTTAAAAATCAAACTTCATTGTACAATTTTCGTAGTTTTTAGTAGTTTAGCTATTTTATTTAGCATTTAGCTTATAAGTTTTGCAGCATTTAAACCCATTCACATAAGCACACACACACACACACGATCGTATAACAACATACTTTTCCTTACCTTTTTATGCAATAATCAGGTGTAAATAGTCCAAATATTATCAATTTCCATGATGGGTAACACTTAGAGTTCCCAGATCAAAAACCCTGTTTTGATTTTATAAATGAAAATAAAAAAAACACATTTTAAATTAATCAACAACTTTTTTGTCTCTTCTTTCCTTTGAGGGGTGCCTATTGCGTCTTGTAAACTAAAAATAAGGGAAACTTCCCTCAAAATGTCCACGAACCGCTGGAGATCAACTCACATCTGTGAAATCTCTGAAAAAAGTAGTCATGAAAATGACACCATTCAGTCATCAATTTGAAACTATTGAGTATCAAATTCTCTTTAATACTCCAAGTATCAAGTTGATATTTTCGAAAGTATTAAAATGATATTTCGAAAATGTCAAATTGATACTAGCTAGTATCAGGCTGATACTATTTTGTATTCATTTTTTTAGTATCAATTTGATACTAACAATTATCATTTTGATATTTTGACTGTCAATCTTTTGGTATCATTTTGATACTAGCTTTTCTCAATTTAATATTTAGTCTTATCAAGTTTAAAGTACCATTTCAGTTATCAGCAAACTGCTATTAAAACTAAAAACAAAAACATTAAAAACTGATTTGTTTTATTCTGTATTCTAACAAAATGAGTTTTATGACCATTTGAAACATTGTACTTTCACATTTCAACGCGGATGCTATTCAAATACAGAAGTCACTGTAAGAAAGTGCATCATGCGAACCTTATTGACATAACAGTCCACCCTTCTGATTTGGTGCTGACCCAATTATGATAGCATGATCATCCCAGCTCAAGAACTTTCTTTAGTAATGGTTCTGTATCAACTGGAACTGACTTTGATTCTCTCATCTTGGATAGCGCAGAAACAGCGTGGAGAACTTCCTCTCTAAAGTTATATTGCTTATTAACAAATGTATGCAAGGAAGCAATTTACCGATGTGTTTGCACTAAAATCAAAATTGCTAATGACTATCGTCAAGCGCCTACTAGTCTGCCAGCTCAGCTGGCTTCGTTTCACATACAAGCATGTCATTTCGAATTTTCGAATTAATAAATTTCAAATTAATAAACATAAGATCATTTTGAAACTCTATAGGATTAAATTGATACTAAAAAAACGATACTGGTTTTGGTGTCAATTTGAGACAACGTGTATCAAATTGATATTGATACCAATTTTTTTGGGTGTAGGCTCACTTGGCCCACTCTTAATTTTAAAAGAACTTTAACACGACTGCGTCTAGGCAGACAGAATGTCTCCCTACTCGTAGGAATTCTCACAGGACACTGCCTTATAGGCAGACACGCCGCTAGGCTTGGTATCAGGCACAATGACTACTGCAGAAGCTGTTGCTCAGTTGATGAAGAAGAAAGCGTCCAGCATCTCCTGTGTCACTCTCCAGCGCTCAGTAGGAGACGATTCACAATCTTAGGTCAGCATTTCCTACCCGACATTTCAGCAGTCTCTTAAATAGAGATTACGTTGCTACTCAAATATGTGCTACTTTCAAAGTGGTTTAAAAGGGATGACCCTCACTTTACTGTCTTAAAGTAAAAATTAGGGGTTATATGGTATCACAATGGGCCTATCAGGCTGTACCATTCTTAGAGAGAACAGGTAATGACGACCGTTAACGAAAGAGGTTGAAAGAGGTTTTATTTCTAGAAGTACTTCGAAACGAAATTCATTTTCATTTAGAGTCGTTTTACAAGATGGTGAAACTCGACCCAGATTATTTTGACTTTATTACAGATAAAATTAAAATATAAAAAATAAGTGAAATATCCAGCAATACTTTAATTTTGGCATTCGTTAAAGTTTTACGATTTGAAACCGGTTTTTCTACCAAACTTGCTATCCAAGTCGCAAGATATCTGTTTATACTCTGTACCAAAGGCACATAGAGTATAATAAGATTGTGCAAAAGTATGTAACAGCCAGAAGGAAGCATCTCCGACCCCATAAAGTATATATATTCTTGATCAACATCAACAGCCGAGTCGATATAGCCATGTCCGTCTGTCCGTCTGTCTGTCCGTATGAACGCACAGATCTCAGA
This sequence comes from Lordiphosa collinella, assembly GCA_018904265.1. Lineage (NCBI taxonomy): Eukaryota > Metazoa > Arthropoda > Insecta > Diptera > Drosophilidae > Lordiphosa > Lordiphosa collinella. The sequence goes on from JAEIFV010000001.1 coordinate 87,045, forward strand.
GATGGTAAGAGATAGAGGTTTGACATGTATGGGACATATGCTTCTTCTATCTGCAGGCAGATCAAGTTTATTTTCAATTTTGGCCACGCCCCCTCCCGCCCCCGCAATTTGAGAAAAACGTCATATCTCCCACAGTTTAATAGATAGAACGTTCGAACCTTCTGGACATATATTCCAATCAAAATATGATCAAAAGAGTGTATGCTGCAGCAGCGCATTAGCAGCACTGTTTACCGCTGCCACTGCAGCATCAAAATTTATGTTCGTTGGTACAGAGTATTATATAGTCGGGCTTGACCGACTTTCTTCCTTGTTTTCAGATTCCTAATGTACCCGCAAGGATTGTAAGTCGAACTCGGTTAGATAACTAACTTATACACTTAGGGAAAAACGCTCTGATATCTTAACCTTTACACTTTTTAAACAATATACGGAGTCATCGTATGGTGACCGACACTGGGTAAACCTTCCGTCCTCAAAACCATAACAAAAGTTCAACGAATTGATGCATTATGCATAACCGGTGCATTGCAAAGAACCCCCACAGATGCACTTAACATAATTCAACATCTTATACTTCTAGATCTTTAGGGTAAAGAAATCGCCAGTAATACAGCTCTCAGACTCTCAGGGAAGGTGGTACCTGGAAAGATAGTAACTCTGGCCACTCACCTATACTTTTGCATCAAGTGGCGACACCGCCGATGCTTGATTGTGCAAGAGGTCGTGGGTTCGATCCCGCCTCGGAACATCTAATAATAAGTTTTTTCTTTAAATAAACTTTACACCCGGTCACCCCTCTCTGCTTTTGGTGCCAGCTTTGTAGTAATTAGCCATGCAAAAGCTTCTCAAACTGCCGTTCGGATTCGGCGTTAAACTGTAGGTAACTTTCTCTTGTGCGAAAATTAGAAGCGCACAAGGAGCTCGGCTTTGGCCCTCTGGGGCTGTGTCAAGCCATCAAAATGATAATTTTAAATTTTTTTGCGTTTCTGATTTTCTAGAATTAAACTACTGCTATACCCTTCTCAGTAATTTGGAACTACTGGATACTGATTGGCAGCTTTACCAATGACAAAAAAATAATCGTTAAGTCAGAATATCACCATGAGTTCTTCACAGTAAACAAGAAAGAAAGTCGGTCAAGCCCGACTATAACATACTCTGTACCTGTGAAGTGCTGCCCATCACCGTTGCGACCGGTGCTGTCCATAATTGATTGTTTTCCTTATAACTCGACAGCCGTTCATCCGATCTTTACCATTCCGATAAATAATCTTGATTTCAAAATATGTCCAGAAGGTTCAAACCTTCAATCTATAAAATATGAAGTTTTTTCCAAATTTCGGGGGCGGGAAGGGCGTGGCAAAAAGTGAAAATAAACTTGATCTGCCTGCAAGTACACTCAGAAAATTTTTTTATTAGATTTCAGAAAGTCTAGCCATAAAATGGTTTTGCCCTTAATTTAATAAAATTTTCCTAAATTGGTGAAATTTTTACCTGAATTTTAAAATAAATAACCATTAAAATAAAAAGCCCAAAAATTGAGAAAAAATAAAAAAACGATGCACTCGTCTTTACCAAAAAATAAAAAAAACGATGCACTCGTCTTTACCTAAAAACAAGAAAATAATTTCCTTAATTTTAGGAAAGATGCTTGCAGTAAAGAGCTTCGCGTTTGACGAAAAATGTATTTGAGACCTCAGTGCATAGTAAAAAATATCGGAAAAATATAGAAAATTTGAAAAACAACAAAACTAAAAAACAAAAGAAAAAAAAAAGAAAAAATAAAAATAATTTTTATGTCAATGCCTTGAATGGGATTCGAACCCACGACCTGGCGGCTGCCCGGCAAATGTCTTACCATTCTACCACCGGTCTTGATTGCATTCTTTACTGTCATTTCGCCATCGTCTCGCGCGACACTGTTGTATCGGTGAGCATTAAGATGTCAGTCGTTCGTGTTAGAGTGCCGAGGTCCTGAGTTCGAATCCCAGTAAGGGTAAGTAAAAAATAAAATAAATAAACAAATTGTATTTAAAAAATGATCACAGCAGGGGCGGGGGCGCTGAGTGGGTGGGGAAGCAGCAGCAACACACAACACCAACCAACCCCCCATTTTAAATTTGTCTTTTGTGTGAAACGGCGTTCTATATTTGAGAAATTTTTTTTCTAAATTTGATTAACACAAAACCTTGTTTCAAGAAAAATAAAGTTGTTTTTTTTGTAGAAAGCCTTTTCTAAAAGTAAAGATGGTTAACCCTAGGCGAAATGGTTTTCTCAATTTTAGGGCGATTTTGGCCCTTTTTAGAAAGAAATTTTTCTGGGTGTATAAGAAGTTTTTGTCCCGTACACGTCGAATCTCTTATCTCTTACAACCTCTGAGATCAGTTTGTATATAAGGACAGACTGACAGTCAGACAGACAGGCTGATCAAGAATATATATACTTTATAGAGTCGGAAATGTTTTCTTTTAATTGTTACATACTTTTGAAGAACTTCATGATCCCCTTTTCCCATTTTTTATGGGAACAGGGTATAAAAAGCTGACTAATCAGACAAAACCCAGCTAGTTTTCAGATTTACCAGGTATGAATGTCATCAAAAATTGAAAGTTTCAAATTGTCGCACAGTGTTAATATTAAGGCTCAGTGTCTTATACAAATATGCTGCAATCATGACAAATTTTGACCGGGCAAATTTTTATGGCTCATGATTTTTGATGTTAGATGTGCTGAGTGTGAATAGCTTTTAAAATGGCTGGGTTTGACGAGAAAATAGCTAAATTTCCTACTTTTCGGCAAGTGTTATCTACATTTTTTCTACATGAGAACTACATACAAAATCTACTTTTCTTGGTTGCGCCACACTGAAAAACGGGCATTATACGAACTGTGCTGAGCTTTAAGCTCGTAGGGCTTTTAAGAGTACAGGTCCAACTTGTTGTGTGGAAAATGCCGATGATTTTCTGATATAGCATAGCTCATTGTATAATCCCTGCAGTGAAAGTGTCTAGTTTAATACCAGAAGTATACCAGTCTCTAAAAACTCCCAACTGGTTGCACTTCATATTCAAATCAAAGTATTGAAGTCGTCCATTTTACACAGGCATGTCATAGGAAAAGGTCAATTGTCCCAGACTGCAGTTATTTGAAACCAGTTTAATTCCAATTGTCCTCTGCTGCAGCCATTTCCAACCAGTTGGCCTGACGGCCCAATATGAAACCTATACTGTACGTAAAGTACTTTACAGTTATTCATGTAATTATTCACAAATCCTTATGCAACCACAATTCACAATACATTTATTGACGCATGATACAAACATTCATTATTCACATTGACTTTGCATTAGCTTTGTCGTAATCCTTGATTTTCTACACTTTGTATTAATTTTCACTTTATATAAATGCCAAAAGCTTTGCCATCTGCCGCTGCGCAGTTCAAATCACCCGAATTTAGCTTATTTGCTACCAATGAAATTCCAGTTGCTTTACAACTATGTGTAGGACAGTTCTTGTTTTTGTTACTAGTTGACAGATTTACTGCAGGGATCATACCATGTACGGCGGAGAGCTTTTTTTTAGTACTAAGCTTTTGCACAAGACTACGCAAAGCACAAACGTTTTGCAAACTTATTACGTACTTTACTGAGGCCGCATGCTAGGAGCGCCGTATCTCGTTTGTTGTACCACGGCATAGTTGTTCTTCGGTAAAGCAAGACAACGGAAGGCGGGTTTCGGTTTTCCAGCCTAATCTAAATCAAAACGCCTTCTTTTCCCCTAAATCCATAAAAAAATCCATTAATTTATTCTGCATGCAACTTTCATCGAAATGATTCGATAATTTATTTATGAATATTTTTTACCAAATAAAATGAAAAACATTGAATTTAGATCGGAGAAAACATTGAACAGGCAAGTTCTTATAAGATATACGGTTAAGCTAAATTTACATCAAGAATTGCAAAACAAAATCGAACAAATAAATGGAAATCAAGTTAATTCATAGTAAAATGCACAAAGTTTGGAGTTATCAAAATGAAATTCAAGTCAAATAATTGAAATTTTTAAACTAAAAGTTACTACAACATTTTTCTTATTTGTAGCACATGAAAACATGACAATTTGCTGACTTAAGGCTAAGTTTGGTTAACATACTATATTTTTTTTTAATTTTTTCGGTAAAAGATTTTCGAAAACTTTTTTTTCTGTTCACAGTTTTTGCGTTGAAATGTGGTACAACCGTCACCAAAAATTTGTACTTCAGCACAAAAACTGTCAACATTTTCTTTTTTAATTATTTTTTTTTTTTAGAATTTTTCTTTTTAGATTTTTTGTATTAAAACTAAATTACATACACACATACAAACACGTAGTATATATTCTTCTGTTCTAGGCAGTTAAAGTGGCTATAAAAAACCTATTCAAAATATATGTTAAACCTTTCCTGTTTGTTTTTCGGGTTAGCTTGGGGGGAGAAGGGTGAATTCATCAATCAATCTTTTGGTTTACTTTAATTTTCAGTTTTCAATTTCAATGTTTTTCGCGTATAGAGAAATGCCCAAGTCCAAATGCAGTGCATGCAAAACTGTAAGACGAAAGTCCCGTACCGTTTAAGCAATCTCCGCTGGCCAGCCCAGCACCTGATCCAGCTGATTTCTCATTGAACTCGAAGGCACCGCCATTCATGTTGTAGTCATCATTGCACAAGTCCATCCAATCTTGATCGCGTAACAAGGGATTGCTGCTGTCCAGAAAGGAAATAGAGGTCTTTCTGCTGGTGGCATTACTGCCAGCCTCGAGCTCCAATTCCGTCTCCAAGCAAGGTTTTTCCGTTTGCTGTTCTGGGAGTGGAGGCGGTGCTGGCGACAAATCACTGGTGTTTTCATTGACCTTTACTGGTGTGACGCTTTCATCAATTCCACTATCACTGGAGGCATCCGTATCGCAGGGTGTCAGTCCCGGCGGCATGGAATCGTCTAAAGAGGACACGGAGCCAGCATCATCAGCAGCATTAAACACGGGCGACAATTGGAAATTGGTGCCGCTAATCAGAGGATTATGCCGATAGTTGCGCAACACGGCCGCCGTGCTCGTCTGACACTGCAAGGGAAATCGATACTTGTCCAAGCTGGGTGGTGATGATCCCGTCTGGTCCAGTGAATTGTCATCAACTAACATGGACTCGGCCACATCTTCAGTTGGATTCAACTATTTTAAGGGGGAGAGGAAAAGAGAAAAGAGAGGAGGAAATATAAAGATAAATTAGTTAAATTTCAATCTGACTAATTGAAAGTAAATTGAGACACCTGGAACAAAACGATAACATCTGGAAGTATTTGTACAAATTTGTTTAAGTAAATGGATCGATTTGGTCTTTAGTTATTACTTATCCTTATTATTATTAATATAATTACTATAATCAAATTTAAGTCTTACGTTTACATGTACTTAAGTCTTAAAACAATCCTAAATAATTTAAAAAAATGTATTTAAAATTTAAATTAGATAGAAAATCTTTTTTTAAGAAGCTTGCAATCTGAAAAAGAAAGCAAGATGAGTACATTGATAAGAGAATTGAAATTTATATTAAGATTTATCATCTCTCAACGAATTCTCTGTAAAGCTGCAGCTGAAAATTCTTATTGTCCATTGCATAAGTTGCCACATCTTTGTCTATTATAGATTCGGAAAAATCGGCTTTGAGAAATATACACAAAAGTAAAAAAATACCACAAGAAAATAAAGAAAAATAGAGGAAAGTTAACTTCGGCTCGGCCGAAGTTTTGTATATCCTTGCAGCTTCCATTGAAAACATAAAAGTTTATCTAACTAAGACTACTTTTTGGAACAAACTTTTCTATGGGAGCTATACTATATAGATGTCTGATTTCGGCCAAACTTGGTGAAATCATGGAAAAGCTTAATAAAGTGTTAACTACGAAGTTTAGAGGCGATCCCATTTATAACAAAAAAGTTTTTCTCACTAGAACTTCTTTTTCGACCGATCATTCATACTGCAGCTATATGCTAATGTTATCCGATTTTGACAAAACTTTGCAGAATTGTGTTAAAGTATATAAAATAAATATATGCTAACATAAGGGACGTTTCTATTGAAAACAAAAAGTTTTTTTCACAAGTACTAGTTTCTCGACCGATCGTTCCTATGGGAGCTATATGCTATAGTCATCCAATTTTAACAAAAATTTGTAGAATTGTGTGGGAGCATATAAAACAAATACATGCTAGTTTTGAGGACATTTCCATTGAAAACAAAAAAGGTTTTGAAACTAAGACTACTTTTCAGACTATACTTTTCTATGACAGCTATACTATATAGTTGGCCGATTTCGACCAAATTTGGTGAAAACATGGAAAAGGATAGTAAACTAGCAAATACTAAGTTTTGACTCGTTTCCATTGAAAACAAAAAAGTTTTTTTTACTAACACTAGTTTTCCGACCGATCGTTCTTATGATAGCTATATGCTATAGTCATCTGATCCGGCCGGTTCCGACAAATGTGCAGCGTATACATACCTAAAGACTTCGTGCAAAGTTTGGTGAAGATAGCTTTCAAACTGACAAAGAAGATAGCATAGAAACAGACAGACGGACATATGGACAGACGGACAGAAGGGCAGACGGACAGCGGGAAGGACGGACAGACGGACAGGGCTAAATCAACTCAGCTCGTCGTGCTGATCAAGAATATATATACTTTACGTCGTCGGAGATGCTTCCTTCAATTCGTTACAAACATCCGGACAACTTTAAAATACCCTCTGAAAGGGTATACAAATAATGAAAAGTAATGGCCCAAGCGCACTCCCCTATGGAAGGCCAGAAGTAGACACATATGGACTAGAAAGCCACCTGTTTATTCCGACTCTGTAAGTCCTAAGGTTCAAGTAGGAGTCACCGCAGATTCACGCGTGTGCGAAGTTAAGTCACCATCTCGTTAGTGTTCAATTTCAGCATAGTAAAGTTAATACGAATTTTTCTATATTTTTGTGTTTTTTAGAAAGAATTCATCAAAAACTTAAGCGCTCTAAGAAAAAATAGAGAAGTTTATACTCGGATTAAGAATTTTTAAGAATCCAAGAGCGAATTTCTCGATCCAAGAACGAATTTATGATCCCAAATTTATTGATCCAAGATTTGCAAATTTTCAATAACTCTTTTTTATAGACAACTTAACATACTCAAACCAAAGATTTTAAAACGAATTCTGCTCTCAATGACCGATTGCATTCACCTCTCAGCAGTTTGCCTGTTAAAGGTTCGTATCTAGCACTCCGGAATTTTTAATTTATAAATAAAAAAACACTTTCAAGTAGCTCATGAGCAGCAAAGCAATGCAAAGTGTTCCTATTTATATAAAGTATTGTGACGAAATCAAAATTTCGGAGTGCTGGATACTGACCTTAAAACCAAAACTTTGAGAGCAACCAAAACAAGGGAGCTGTAGTCGAGTGCCCCGACTACAAAATACCCTGTTCTCCACACACACACACACACTCTTTGTCCGATCTTATTGATCTTCAGAATAGATAGATATTGGGCCTTACTTTATACTTGATTTTCAATGGGAACAGGGTATAAAAAACCGCTTAAAAGAAACAAAGAAGCGCTCAACTCTCATTAAAACTAGTGATTTTTTTCAAAAATGGCATGTCATTGGACGTCAGGGGTACACTATCTTTGATAAAGATAAAGTTCTTGTTCTTAACTTCAAAACTAAATATACCATCAAACAATTTTCCGATTTTTTTTTGCAAAAACAAAGCCTTGGATTTCATTGGATGTTAGCGCTACACTCTCTGCTAAAAAAAAATGATTCAAAGTGCTCCGCTCCCTCTGTGAAAAGAGCTCTAAAAAGCGCTACACTCTCACTGCAAACAAAAAGTGTTTTTATGCGCTTCGCTCCTACAACAAAAGGAGCTCTAGAAAGCGATTCATACGTGCTCCTTGGAGGTATTTGTAGGAGAAGTGTTTTTGTGTAGTAAGTGCTTTAGTGGAGCGTATTTTAAAGGAGAGTTGAGCACTACAATTGAGCGTTTTTTTAGTGCTCACAGAGGAGCGCTTCGAAAAAATTGCTGGGATATTACTTGATAACCAAACTGACGTGAAACCCCAAATTAAGTTAAGTCCATGTTTCTTGCTAGTTATAGCGAAGTCTACTGAAGACACAACCATGAGGTAATCAAAAAAAGCTGCAAACCCAAACTGGTCATCTTGGATGACATAGATGCCCAGAGACGTACAAAAAACATACTTTCAGGACCTCAAGCCTGCCCACGCTCCAAGACGTTTTAGTATTTTTCATCTTTCGTAAGTGCTTCCCTTACTTAAATTTACTTAAAGAAAACAGATCAACTAGATTGGCCCAAAATTATAAATTTAATTGTTTTGAGGGTTAAATTAATTTAAATGAAACCATTTCCAACTCCCCCAAAGTAAGCAACTTTTCGCCCATTACCATGCAAATTCACACACAGATAAACTCCAATCCCTCCCCGCCAAGGACTGCGAAGGCCACTAAAAAGTCAAGCCAAAGTTAACCAAAAGCAGGCCACAATAAATCATATTTTAATGATGGGCCTCCAGAAGGAATTGTGCTCTTCTTCGTTCATTCTTGAAATAGAATATGACAGTGGCGTATTATTATTATGTTGGATTTGGGGATTGACACACAAAATGGCAGCCAGTCACACTCGCTGCGCAGGAACTGGGGAAGGGAATTTATATCAATATCCATGGCTGACAAGCTGCCGCCTGCAATTTTCCATAATGACAATGGCCCAAACCAAAATAAGAAAGTACTTTCACTTGCGAGATATGATGTCTGACATGCTCTTAGCCAGGGACAGGGATAAAAGTTCAATGACAAGTCTATTGAACTCGTCCTCTATTTGAAAAGCTTTCAATTTGTTTGTCTTCGATTGCAGCTAGCGCTAATTGCTGCAGTCTGTCATCAATTACGGGCAAAAAGAAGCAAAAAATAAGGAGGAAGGAGAAAGCGAAAGTGCTGTAAGTTGATCGATGGGCAAATAAACCAAAGGACCAAAAATCAAGAAAAAAGGGAAAGTCGCATCTTTTGTGTGCCAGCAAAATGCTCAGACTATTCAGCCAGACATTAACAGCCTGCTGCTCCATGAAGCAAGAAGCTATCTTGATGTGCATGTTTATTTAAGTATCTAGACAGTAGCGTAGCCAGAAGGGGTAGAACGAAAATTTAAAGCTCAACTGTTTCTAGCTTTAACTTTGAAAATTCTAGTGGGGCAGCAGGGTTTGATAAACGAACAATTTAAAGTAGGAAGAAACAGTTTACCGATAAAACTAAAGGGAACGACACTTGAGAGAGTACAAAAAGTATCAGCTGTAGTTTAGTTAAATGTATCGAAAATGGTTTCAATTGCATAAATAACTCAATATTTCAAGCACAATTACTCAATAATTACACCTAACAGGTACAATTATTTAAGTAATTGTAGAAGTAGTTTCGTTTTGTAATATTCACTGGATAATGAGGATTCCAAGTTATAATTAGGCTAACATTGGACGAATAATCGTGATTATTGTAAGGAAATGTAATTAAATACGGGAAGTAATGATTGCCTTTTAGCTCTGTTTGTTATATATGGAAATCGGCTACAATTACAAATATCTTTCGAAAACAAGGAAGAAAGTCGGTCAAGCCCGACTATATAATACTCTGTACCACGACAAAATTTTATGTGACGAAGCTGAAGCGCTGACCTTTGACATTCTCGAGAACCGTTGATCCGATCTTTATGATTCCTTTGGAAAACGATAAATATTTTAGATATATGTCCAAGGTTCAACCTTCATCTGTTAAACTTGATATGACGTTTTTCTCAAATTGCGGGGGCGGGAGGGGCGTGGCCAAATGAAAATAAACTGATCTGCCTGCAGATAGAAGAAGATATGTCCCTACATGTCAAACCTCATCTCTTACCATCTCTGAGATCTGTGCGTTCAACCGACGACGGACAGGTATATCACTCGGCTGTTATGTTGATCAAGAATATATACTATGGGGTCGGGATGCCGCGTATACTTTTACAATATTCTGTACCTGCAGGTTAAAAATTTCTGTCTTTCTCTACCTCATGGTAAGTAAATAACGCACACAGCATGGACAGTTTCTCCTACAACTACTAATTCTGTAAAAGTACTTCGGTTTAAGACACATACTCTGTAAAAGCAAAAGCTTCGCCTAGACTGAAAAGCTACAGGTAGTTTGAAAAGCATATCAACATCTCATGGACACTTAGTTTGAACTTATATATATGGCTGAGAAAGGCCAGCGAAAAGTTTTTTACAATTTTTTATTGAAAATAGTGTTTATACTACAAAAGTTTTTCGCTGAAATTGTTGACCTGGTAATATTTATAGAAATGAATTTTCTAATCCTTTAAGCAAATCTTCCTATTTCTATCAGAGACCTGCAACAAGCCTCTAACGTTCGATCACACTCGTGCATTTACTTTACACTCGAAATGATCGCTAGCACAGAACGAGTAAGCTCTCTGCTTCGCACGAGTAATAATGTGAACAAGCTTTTCACACCACGAGTCAAAATAAGCCTTTTGCCAGCAATGTCCAAGCCTTTTCGACACTCTACTCGAGTTTACTCGTACGTACTCTGCTGGTTGACGGCGAGCTTCGACAAGCCTCTTATGCAATTGTTTTTGTGTTTTGAAAACTTCGAACAACAACATGCCACAAGAAGGAAAGAGAAAGCGTATGCAAAATACAAATGCAAATAATTGGCCAACATGCTATCTCTTTTGCTCCCACAAATTGTTGTTTTTTGTGTGCTTGTGACGAGTCAGACAAGCCTTGAGCGCTGAGCGATTGTACTCGTGGCGGCTCGTTGCAGCTCTCTGATTTCTATCTCGTTTGTAAAGTTTTCTGAACAAAGCACGCTGCAAAAGCCATAGACAGAATAGCTTTAAGCCAGGGGTGCCCAAGATAACCAAATGCTCGCGGAGTCACTAACACAAATAAAAACAAAAATTTTGAATCAACCACAAGAAAACATAAGAGCCCTGCAAACCAGAGCTCGTAAATAACAATTGGACATTTTTACCTTTGCGGTCTGCTCAATAACAAAACCGAAAAAGTCCATGCACGTTTGCTCTCGCTCTGAGCAGAACACTTCGTTTCTCCTTGTTTTTGTTTTCAGTTGACTGTTCTTAGTTGAGCTTTTCTTGTTTTGCTCATTCAATATCAATTTAAAGACAGCTATCCGACTGAGCGCTGGCACATTAAGAGTCAGTAGATGAGCAAAAAGCCGAACGACTCACCTCTAAGGTTCTTTTTTTTTCTTTTATTTGTTTTGTGTGAGTGTGGCTTGTGTGAGTCGCAAGCCCAAAAATACACCTCACTCACACTTACTCACACACAATCGCAAATGACTTTTATCATCTTCGCTCGCGACGATTTGCCCAGAGAATGAGCAGAGCAAAATGTAAACAAATCCATTTGTTGTTCGTTGAGCACTGAGCGATTCGTTCATGAGCCGATGTGAACGGCTCATCTCTGACTTTTTGCTCAAGTAGTCCGTAAATAACTGATATTTTTGGACAACGAAAAACGGTCAATTGTTATTTGCTATCTCTGCTGCAAACATTTTGTCGTGCTACTTATCTCTTTCGTTAGAGAGTAAATTTGGCGATAGCTTATGGGGAGAATTTAGGGATAGTTTGGCGATTTACACAAACAAATGATATTAGGTATCGCATTTTTATCATTCAAGGGATAAATAAGCGATTTGTGGAATCGCATTTTTTCATCCAATCGGGAAATGAGCGATACATCACCAAGCACAGGGAATTTCAGCTGATACATACACGCTGCAGACAGCGCATACGTATTGTTGTTGACTTCAATTCTGCCAAAAGCATAGGAGAAAAAGCGAAAAGAGAGAAACAAACGAAGTTGTTGTTGTAATTTCGTTATGCGTGAGGCAATGGGTTCCCGCTTAACAACAACGAATGCTTCTCAAGAGTACAGAGTGCGGGCACCCCTGCTTTAAACTTATACTGTTTAGCATGTTTGACCTAATTTGTAGCTGTGAAATGCCCGAAAAAGGGTTTTTAAGTAGAACATTTTCTAATCCATCGACAAAATTTATCCATTGGAAGTGTTAAATTTAACCTGTTAACTCAAAGTTTATAAAGCTCTGAAATTCTGGATAATTTCGATTCTTGCACCGGTTCCTTTAGTTCGAACCTTTTTCCATGGATTCTAAGATCGTTGAAAGCTCTACTTTGAATACAATGAGACATGTTTTTGAGGATAAGAAAGCTGTCCAGCTTACAAAACTATTAAAAACGTTTATTCGTTATAGTTATCATTCAACCACGGCTTACAAAGGTGCCAGGATTTTGAAATAAAAAGCAACGGATTGGTTTTGCCTCTTAACAACTTGCCTAATGTTTTATTTTCCTTTCTTGCTTTGATTCCGATACTGTGATGGATTTAAAAGTTGTAAAAAAACTGTCTAAAATGATTCTGCGAAGCGAATCCTTTTCCAAGCAGACTGTGCCCGGTCCAGGTTACGGGTTGAATGACCTTTAAGAAGCTGGCTTCTCCAGATTTCGGTTCAGGACCGACTTGCAACCTAATCTCATGCTCATATTCTTGGGTTTAACTTCCAACTCCCACAAAGATACAAAACTTAATCAAAATTTCTACTTACTACGCCCTTGTATCTAGCCTTCAAATAAATGTGTAAGAGTGGGCGTCTGTGCGTAACAAATATGTAAGAAATTCAGTTCACACGCGCCATGTCCCCCCAGGACATCCCAATAGCTGCCTCAGTATGCCGCCGGCGAAGTGGCCCACAAAAAATGCCAAAATATATTGTAATAGGTTTATTGTTTGATATATTATTTGACGTACTCTGCAAATATGCACTAATAAATTATTAAGTGTACAATTGCTGCCACTCAAAGGGAAACTATTAGACAGGAAGCCGGCTTGAAAAAACTGGTACATATAATTGGCAATTTGATGTTAGGCTGTGACCTACTGGAAATTTAACGACTGTAAGCTGCTATTTTTGATTTTGCTGAGCTAAGCAAGTTGTTTAAAGTCATTTATTTGGATGAGGAATACCCTTGAACAAAAGAAAAGTTTATCAATATATCCTTGAAGTTTGAAATTCACAAAAGTAAAGCCGGGAAGCTGAAATGTTCCCTATGGCCGTACAAATGACTTGTCAAATAAAAACACTCTCAAGAAAAGAAGTAGAAATCACAGTTAGTATCGGGTGCTGTGTGTATTCGTATGCCCAGTCTATGCCAGTGCCTGTGTATGGGTTTGGGTTTCCACAGTATAGATTAAACTGCAAGGTGTCTGACTATCGCTATCTTTTGATAAACTTTAAAACCCTCACAAGCCAAAAGAGCACAGAGAAGCAGCGACGTTTTCCCTTTTCTAAATTACATTTTAATAGAAAGCGTGTACAAGTTTCGCTAAGTTCTCTTTATTCTACGCCTTTCAACAATTTTTTCATCACGCATCGATGAGTGTACATGCTACTCTGCGAGTTCTTTAAACGCCGGCCACGCCTGTAACACAAAAAGTTCAACACAAAAAAAAGAAACAAACAACAAAAAAAAGTAATTAGAACCAAACTTTGCTTGAACTTTATTCTTTTTTGCTGTCGCCGCAATTTGAAAGGCTTTCCCCCTTTTGATAACGCCCAAAAGTAGACAACACAGTTACACAATTACAGTTTAAACGATTGCGCCTCAGTGCGTTGCGTAATTTGGTGAAACCAGGCACCAAAACTCTCTAGGGAATAAGCCGGAAACGTTTCAATTGAAATTGACTCTGCCAGCGCACGAAAGGCCTGCCATCAAAATCAATAACCGGGACACAGGGTGGCGTATACATAACGCACTTGTCCCAAAGAGGCACATTTCTGCCTTTAAGATTAAAATTCCTTACGCAATTGTTCGAGTATGCATATCCTACATACTCAACTTGATTAGCCTTCCGGCATCATTTGTATCAGACAAAAGATTTTCATAAATTGCCAGTCATGTTGAGGATGTTGATTCGATATTGGTTAGCTGGTAAATACATACAATAGAGATTAATCAATTCTGTCTTCAGAACTTTATTAACACACAAAATGTATAAACATTGATGGGCATATAAATAGTACACATGTGCTTGATTCATTTATTATACTCTGTACCAGAGGTACGGATGGCTCAGTTGTGCAAGAGGTCGTGGGTTCGATCCCGCCTCGGAACATCTAATGAAAAGTTTTTTCTTTGAATAAACTTTACACCCGGCCACCCCTCTCTGCTGTTGGCGCCAGCTTTGTAGTAATTAGCCATGCAAAAGCTACTCAAACTGCCGTTCGGATTCGGCGTTAAGCTGTAGGTCCCTTTCTTGAGATTGAGAGAGGCTCAGCTTTGGCCCTTTGAGGCTGTGTCAAGCCATTTTACACCAGAGGTACACAGAGTGTATTAAGTTTATGCAAGAGTATGTAACATCCAGAAGAAAGCATCTCCAAACCTATAAAGTATATATTCTTGATCAGCATCAATAGCCGAGACGATATAGGTATGTATGTCTGTCTGTCCGTCCGCCAGTATGAACAAACAGATCTCAGAGATAGACGTTCGACATAAGAGACATATACAGCCTTGTTCCCGATTCCACTTCCGAAAAAGTTCTGTGATTTGGAGACCAAATCTTGTACAAAAACCGGTTTTATATCACAAAATTGTTGTGGAATTGAGAATATGGCTGATACTTCTTCATTTTAATTTTTTGCCACGTCCCTACCGCTCCCGCAATTTGAAAAAAACATCATATCTCCTACAGTTTTAAAGATAGAAGGTTCGTACCTTCTGGGTATTTTTAGTAGTCAGAATTCTTTATCGACCCGCCAAAGGAATGGTAAAAATCGGATGAATGATAGTCGAGTTATAAGAATAACAAACAAATGGGCGCCCGGCCGCATACGCACTCCACAATAAGTTATCAGTGTTTAAAAACGTTATTTCCTCTCTTTGACTTTGTTTTCGAGAAAAATCGAAGTCCTGCGGCAAGCACACAAACTGATTTCGACAAAAACATATTTCGGTGAACGTTTCTTTGCTTTTGCTTTTCGCTGCTTGCGATCAACAACAGGGTTGGTTAAACAAGTGCTCTGCTTTTGATATTCGTCAAACTCACAAGCGAGACTGAATTTGCTCGTCAATTTTGGTCAGCAGCAGCAGTCGTCAAATAAAATATGCCATCAACAAAATTATAACGAGAGAGCGAGAGAGTGTTAGAATGAGCGAGAGTGTGAGCGCGTACGCACAAACACATTGAAATATAGCAGGGGCCGGCAGCTTGCTATCTGGCGTGCATACGAAAAATCTACGCTGCCCGTTGTTGCCGTGGAGGTCGCGTCGTTTACTGAAAGAGAAATTTTTGCGCTGTCTCCTACACCAAGAAATGTGATGTATTTCTTGCCTGCCTCTGAATATAGTATGTGTGCGAAAAGCAACAAAACAGTACGAGCGACGGGCGTGTCTGCGCTTGCAAAAGCAGAGGCTGCTGCTCCGTGGTTGAACCGAAACAGCAGCCCGACTTGATCTGCTGATCGCAAGCAGCGAAAAGCAAAGAAACGTTCGCCGAGAACTAATGGCGCTTTTTGCTTTTTGTCAGAAATCAGTTTTGTGTGCTTGCTTCGACAGCGACTTCTGATTTTTCTGAGAAGCAAAGGCAAAAGCAACACTTCATATTGAACACTTGAAAAAAGTTCAAGCTGGAAAAAGTAAATATTTTACGACTTTTGTTGCTTCGACTGAAGCAATTTAAACACTGCAGTGATATTATAGTCCGGCTTGACCGACTTTCTTACTTGTTTTAAAATATAATGAACCAAATATTGAACAAAACTCTCAAAAATGTTGATTACAAACGTTATAAAAGTACTTGAAATGAGCACAACTCAACTTGTAGCTACAACAGTGTGTTTTCAATGCGAAAAGTCCTGAGTTCGATACCCAAATTAGGCAAAGCATAATTTTTTTTGACTTTCTAAAAATAAACTTGTTGTTATCTTCAATATAACCAAACACCACAAATTTGAAGACAACCATTTAGAATTAAAAAACGTATTTACTTTTTGATGCTCTCTAGTCCATGTGCTCGATATTTCTATTTTAATTTACGAAGAAGATGTTTTGGGCTGATTGTTCAGTACAATCTTTACACTACTTTTAAAAACCAGGACCAAGTAAGATTCAACCCGCCTTACTAAAATCCATGACATTTCATATTGCAGATACCGTACCTCATACAAACTTCCTTACTTTTCGCTTTGAAGCTTCATGGCAAACGACAAAAATCGAAACCATTGAAAACAAGTAAGAAAGTCGGTCAAGCCCGACTAACTACCTGTGAAGTGCTGTCCATCACCGTTGCGATCGGTGCTGCCCATAACTGTTTGTTTTCCTTATAACTCGACTATCTTTCATCCGATCTACAATGGCGGATCGATAAAGAATCCCGATTACTAAATATGTCCAGATAAAACAAACATTCTATCTATAAAACTGTGGGAGATATGACGTTTTTTCGATATTGCGGGGGCGTGGCCAAAATTGAAAATAAACTAAAAAAACGTTAAGTAACTCCAACAATTTTGAAGATATCTAATATCTAGCTCATATTTTTTAGTATTTCCCTAAAATTTTCACAAAGATCGGATAATAAATGGTAGAGTTAAAGGTTATAAAAAGCGTTGCATACTGCGCCGCACGAGCTGTTTGCGAACATAATGTTTATATGTTCACATAAATGTTAATGCTCTGTTAAATAACATAAGAAAAGGCTATTAAACATTAATTTCCCTGAGTAACGGGAATTCGGGCATTGCCGACTTTAACTTACGCTCTCGTTTTCAATAAACTGGCGTTGAACGGACGTTCCCTTCAAATGTACAATTAAACAGGGGAACAAAATGACAACTTTTGTATGTTGCATCCATTTTGATGAAAAATTCTGGTCCAGTTTGGTCCACTGATTACAAAACTGGTCTCGGTTTGGCTCCAACAGCTTTTGTTTTACAGATTTGGGCACCTTCGGGCTGGTTGATGCTGCTCGCTTGAGTTTTTTGGGTTGCATTGATGTGTTCTGTCGCATAAGACTTATAAACCCAGATATTTGTACTCAGTGTGACTTCCATCATTTTTTCAAAGCGAAAAAACATACAAAACACCTTTTCCGCCACATCTTTAAGACAAAAGGTGATGGAGCCAAACCGAGACCAGTTTTGTAATCATCAGTGGACAAAACTGGACCAGAAATTTTTCATCAAAGTGGATGCAACAAAATAACTGTTCCCCTGTGTTATCTCTTATGAGAAAAATGTTAACATTTCAAATATTTAGTGAATGTTCTCAAGAATGTGCCAGAGAAGCAAGCCTCTAAAACAGCGATGTTCAAGAAGAGCGAGGCCAAAAATTGAGAGTGTATTGGTGTGCGATATCAAAGCGACACAGCCCAGCTTTGAACTGCCCTCATCGACGGCTGGGCAGCGAATGAAGGCAAAGAGAGCTCTGCTTACGCTCATATGCCCGATTTTGGCATGCGGTCGGCTCATGTGCGTGTAAATAGCCGATTGCGCTCGGCCCCTGGGGACAATGGGTGAACATTTCTGCTCTAAAACAATGGCTCTGAGAATTCTCTAAAAAGTTATACCCGATGACCTCAGTTGATTATAAAGCGAAGCATGGCCCTGATAAATTCTCAAAAGGCTGCAGGGAAACATGAAAATTGAGCACACAAAATTTTCCATCAGTGACATCACTCATTCTAGCATCCATTCTCCATATGTGCTATTTGCTTTTCCACAGCTGTATATCCCTGTAGGAAAGCCAAAGCGAAAGCCACCTCATGATACCCCAGAAAGAAACACAATTTGTAGATTTGTTTTTTGGTTGTTTTTCCTTGTTATGCGAGGAGTATGTATGGTAGGTAGTATGTTTTTTTTTTTGCCTATGTTTGATTTACTAAAATGTTTATTAAAAGTTTATTAAAATACTTTTATATAATCCATATATAGAGTTATGTCCATATCATAATTGTGTTATAGTTACATATGTATGTATGTATTTTTTGTTTGTTTCTTTTTTGTTTGTATATAAATATATGTATGTATAATATTGCATACTTTGCGGCGTTTACAGACTAAAATTTTTGCTTTCCATCGATTAGAGTCAAATTCAAGGCTAAATTTATGCTAAAATTTCATTTTGTCATTTTGTTATTGTTTTTGGTTTTTGACTCAGTTTTGGAGGTATTTCGTTTTCAACTATTTGCTTGAAATAATTATGGAGGTTAAACCTGTTGCTCGTGTTATCAAAAAATTTTTTATAACGATTAATCAAGGAGTTCAAATTGACTTGGCAAGCTGATTTGCCCCCAGAACATTAATCAAAATCAACCAAATCAATTGCAAAAAAACTGCTTGTCATCTTAGCCCGACTTGTTCAGCGTTGAATTATGATGAGTTGGCTAAACCGAGAGACGGATATGTTGTGTCTGAGTGTGTGTGTGTGTGTGTGTGGAAATTACAGCTAATAGTGTTGCACAATTTATACTAAACTTTACTTTACTGAAGCATTTTTTTTTTTTTTGAGGTATATTCTGCTGACGCACATAAGTAGGCTATAAAAATGACACAACATTTAGTTTACTTTTGTTCTATATTTTGTTTAGCTTTGAGTTAGGTTAGTTAGCTATATAAATGCCAGACACATACAACAAGAATTTTGTTTTTTTTATTTTTCTTAGTTTGGAGGTAGTTAAAAACGAGTTTTGCCGTCTGTTAGGGGGTTTTGCACAACATTCACTAGGGGTGTGTATTGAACTATCGAAATGTTGGTATTTAGGTAGATGATTTATTGTATATTTTAGTTAAATGTATAAATATATATATGTAGATATATGTATACACGAGGTATATACGGTAGTTGCGGAGCTAGTGTGTGTGATTGCTCACACACACTGGCACACAATAAGATTTCGTACTTATGCATGTACTGAGGTATATGTGGTATATTTGTTGTATTGTATGTACTTTCTGTTCGTTTCTCAATCTCCGTTACACGTCCGCCATAAAGCTATCGGTAAACTCACGCACCTTTCCTCCTAACTAGTGTTGGTTGTATGAGTAAGAGAACAATAAAGAGTTGCTCAGTAAAATGAGCATTTCTGTTCAGTTGCTCAAGTGCTCCTTTTTGTTCAGTTGATCATTTGCTTTCTAATCTGAACAAGTGAACTTGCACTTCTTAAAACTGCTCTTTTCTGTTCAGTTGCTCACTAAACTGATCGACAGAGCTTGAATTTTTTCAATTTTTTTTTTGTTCAGTGAATAACTAAGCTGAACATGTTCTTTGCATTGAGTGTTATTAATTGTTCATGAATACAATTTCTAACTGACTCAGCGTGTGAATTGCTCTTTTTTGTTCAGTTGTTCACTACACTGAGTTTGTGCACTAAGCAGAGCGAGTAAGTATACACTTTTTGAATTGCTCTTTTTTGTTGAGTTGCGCATTTGAATGAGCTTCTTCAATTCATATAGTTTAGTTCCTTACTTAACTGAACAAGTGAATATTTTTCTTCTCAAATCAGTCAGTTGTTCACTAACATGAAAGTGTGAGCACAAAATTTTTAGATGCTCATCTTTGTTCAGTCTTTCCCTACGCTGAAAAAGTTAATATGTACCTTTCTGTTCTGTTCAATTGCTTTCTGTTCAATTGCTCAGTTGCTCACTAAAGCCCAATTTACCCGACCTGATCGCTCAGCTGAGTTTTTGAGAACTGAGTGTCAAAAAACTCAGCTGAGCAACTCAATTCAGCATTTGCACATGTCTGAGAAGCTTAGTTGAGTCAGTTGCAAAACTAATGGTTTATTGAGCGTTCTGCTGTGCGGTCAGTTCAATTTGAGGCGGTTCTATTACAGCTGAGCGCTTAGCTGAGTAGGCTCATACTCCTGTTCACACGGGCTGACAGATACTCAAATACAGAACTCACCTGAGATATCAGGTCGTGTAAATTGGGCTTAAGCAGAGCGATTGAACATACACTTTTTAAATTGCACTTTTTTGTTCAGTTGCTCACTGAAATGAACGAGTGAACATATACTTTTTCATTTGCTCTATTTTGTTCAGGTGTTACTTGACAGAGCAAGTGAATATTTGCCTTCTTAAGTCCTCTTTTTTGTTCAGTTGCTCATTAACTTGAACGTGTAAGCATTAGTTTGTAAAGATGCTCTTTTAGTTCAGTCGTTCCTTAAAATGTGCAAGTTAACATGTACAGGGTGGTCCATCTAGTGTTCGGAATTTCAACTATTCATAATTTGACTTAAAAGCGTCAAATGTCATTCGGAAAGCGACTAATATTTAGCCAAATCTTGGACATTTACGAAATGAGTCGCTATTTGCTTGAAGAAAGTAGAAAATATTAAAAACATATTTCCAAAATGGTGAGTCCTCGACTCAAGCTGTGCCAAATTTGAAAAAAAAAAACATTTAACAAAAAAAATGTTGTGAAAACTCAATTAGTGGATCAAGTCGCTAAGCGACTTCGTGAAACTAGAATGTTGGTGGATAAACCAACCCGTGTACGTACTCGCCCGGAGCGCTCGACCGAAAACATTGCTGCGGTTGCTGAAAATGTGCGTAAACAACTATCGACGTCAAATCGCCATCGATCTCAACAATTGGACATTTCGCGCACTTCTTTGATGCCATGAAGCCATACAAAGTTCAATTGAAGCAGCAGCTAAATTGAACATCCGAGTCCTCTACAGTTCGCAAATGTGGCGGAAGGTTGTGGAGCCAAAGATGGTAAATTTTAACGAAAAATCATCTTTTCGGATGAAGCACATTTCCACCTCGGTGGTTATAAACAAAATTGTCGCATCTGGGGCACAGAAAATCGGCATATCGTCGTCGAAAAGCCAATGCACCCACCACGTGTCACTGTTTGGTACGGATTTTGGTCTCGAGTCATCATTGGTCCATTTTTCTTTGAATGAAAAAGGAGCCACCATGACCGTGAATGGTGAGCGCTACCGCGCAATGTTAAGTGATTGGTTCTTCGAGGAAATTAAAGCGGAAGACATTTGGTTTCAACAAGACGGTGCTACGTGCCACACTGCGCTCGATCTTCTGCGCCCTATCATCGAAAATCGAATATGTAGATGTGCATTGGCCGCCCATAAGCTGTGATCTGACACCGTTAGAATATTATCTTTGGGAAGCGGTCAAGGACAAATGTTTTGCAAGCAGTCCTGAAACAATTGATGAGTTGAAGAACGAGATTTGAGTTGCCATTGCTGACATACGTGCCGAAACAATTGAAAATGTTCTCAAAAATTGGGTGGATCGAATGGGCTACTTCCAAGTCAGCCGTGGTGGTCATTTGACCGAAATTGTTTTTCATAAATAAATGACATGAACCAACCTTTCCAATAAATGTTCAACCTTTGAAAACAGATCGAGTCTTTTTTTATAGCAAAATAAAATACCAATTTTTAAATGGACCACCCTGTACCTTTAGAATTGCTCAGTTGCTCACTAAACTGAACAAGTTAACATAAACTTTTATAAGAGCACATTTTGTTCAGTTGTTCACTAATTAAATTATTTCCTCTCACTTTGTTCAGTTGTTCACTAACATAAAAGTGTGAGCTTTAATATTAAAAGATACTCTGCTTTGTCATGTACTTTAAGAATTGCTCTTTTTCTTTAATTGCTCAGTGCTCACTAAGATCAAGAACTTTTATAAGAGCACTTTTTTGTTTAGTTGTTCAATTATTGAATTAATTTCTTCTGCTTTGTTCTGTTGTTCACTAAACTGAAAAAGTAAGCATCTACTACTTGTTTGCTCTTGTTTGTGCTGAACAATTAACAATAGTCTTTTCGTTAATTTCTCTTTATTGCTCAGTTGTTCAGCTGCTCACTCACTGAATTTTGTTATTTTTTCGTTCAGTTGCTCTTTTACTTGCTTAGCAAGTAAGAAAGTAACTAAACAAATGAACAAAGAAGAGCAATATACTCAACAATTGCACAATAATGAGCAAAATGAGCAAATTGAACAAAGTGCACAACTGAGAAATTGAATAAGAATTTTTTATCACCCAACACTATTCCCCCCCAAACTCCTTCACTACTAACCTGATCATCATACGTAACGCCATTAAAAAATTTCAACTAAATCTCATTTAGGATCATTTGATCGATCACTCTTGAAAACAAAGGTTTTTCTTTTGCTACACAAAATTTGACTTGATGCTTTAGGGATTTTAATGCTAACCGATATTCATATCCATATATAAGTATATATAATTTAGGCAGATTAGTTAGTTGGAGCTTAGTGTTATTTTAGTTAAAGCCACATTGAATAATATTTTTTATGCCTGGTGTTTTTTTTTTTGTTTTTGCCTCGTTCCTTTAACTTCTTTATGTGTATATATTTTTTGAGAGTTTTTGGCTCACAGTCTTTTCGGGCTATAATTATTCATTTTACATCTAACTCAACTCTGCTTGAGAGACGAGGGTTTTGACTAAATGATTATCGAGAGGGGGAAAAAGTACTCTAAATTTTATTATGCTATATCTAGATAGGACTTCAAGGATTGCTTTTCAATTTGTCTAAGTGTAATGTGGTGATTTCCAAAAAAAAAATTTCCTAGTTAAGCGTTCTGTCTTGATGGTTGATGAGCGACTGATTGGAAATAATTTGTTTGCTTAATCCG
Organism: Lordiphosa collinella; assembly: GCA_018904265.1. NCBI lineage: Eukaryota > Metazoa > Arthropoda > Insecta > Diptera > Drosophilidae > Lordiphosa > Lordiphosa collinella. The sequence continues at coordinate 109,865 of JAEIFV010000001.1, forward strand.
GAGGTAGTTACGGTTTCTAGCGAGGTAGTTTCCGGCTCTTTTTCTTGGGCAAAACAAAAATTAAGCAAGTGATTAAATGCAAATTTAATAAGATAAACAGGAGAGGCTCGTGTTGCCCATAAAAACAGAAGAAGAGTTTTCATATACATAAGAGACACGTGCCAGAGAGTCGACTCTCGCTCTCACTTGCTCAACATTTTTCTTGAGCCTAAAAGTGAAAGTGAGAGCCAGTGCGTCAGCTGTGCACTCAACTTACAAAAGGGAAGAAAACAGCATATACATAACAGTTAAGGACGAGGTGCAAAATCAATAACAAAACGAAACTCAAACAAACAGGCGGCACGAGCTGCCCTCATAAAAGAATGATAATGTGTTGGAGAAGGGAAGCAGTGGGTGGAAATGTCCTGACTGAAATAATGTTAATAGTAGAGAATAAAAATACCTTGTGGATTTATAATTTACAAAATTGGTAGAGGAAAACAAAGTTTATCTAACGATTTGTGACTAAACTAGTGAGTATTAACAATCTCTAACAATTTGGAACTGAGAAACGCTTTTACTTTATTATCTGATGCATTTACTTACAACGCAATAAAGTCGCAAAACTTTTTGGTTGGTTACTTTAAAGTTGTTCCAAAAACAAAATTCAAAAATCTCGGAAAAATCAAACTAAATTTAGAAGAAACTTGAAAATAACACAGACTTTAGAGTGCACTTAGCAAAGACAGTAAAAAATGAAGCAAAAATCAGTTTTCACTTAAGGTACGCCAAGTTAAGTTCTGAAGAAAAGCCGAAGTAGACGAGCAATCGACGCCAGCCAGCTGCTGGAACAGTAGTGTAAGCAAAAGCATGGACACAGGCTGTTGCTGAAAGCATTGACAATCAGGAGGACCGAACTGTCCGAACAATCGCGAAGTTACCCAAAATAAAATTTGAATTTAGATTATTATGAGGACGGGTAAATAGCTGAATGGTGTAAGTCAAACAGTCCGGAGAATCGATACATTTACAAAATGTTAAATTGAGTGAAGATTTGAAAGATGGCAATTTTAGACGGGTAAATAAAGGGTGATTTTTTAGCTATTATCTTTTTGGCAACACTGGTTTAAACAGCTCACGCACGTTTCGTGTTTTGTTTCACTGCCAAACATCTTCAGTTTGGTCTATAATTTAACCATGAATCGTCTTACAAACGAACAACGCTTGCAAATTATTGAATTTTATTATCAAAATGCGTGCTCTGTTAAGAAAGTTCATCGCGCGCTTCTTCCATTTTATGGTCAGTTTAATCGACCCACTGAAGCGGCTATTCGGGCTATTGTGACTAAATTTCGCACCAAATTTACATTGTTGGACATTAAACCACCAACACGCTTACGTAGAGTGCGAACTGAAGAAAATATCGCAGCTGTATCGGCCAGTGTTAATGATGACCATCAATTATCGATACGTCGCCGTTCGCAGCAATTGGGCCTCTGTTACTCAACAACGTGGAAAATTTTGCGGAAGGATTTAGGTGTGAAGCCTTTCAAAACAAAGCTGGTGCAAGAATTGAAGCCGAACGACCTACCGCAACGTAGAATTTTTGGTGAATGGGCTCTTGGAAAGTTGGCCGAAGATCCACTTTTTTACCGAAAAATTGTGTTCAGCGACGAAGCTCATTTTTGGCTCAATGGGTACGTAAATAAGCAGAATTGTCGATTTTGGAGTGAATATCAGCCAGAAGCATTGCGAAAGCTACCAATGCATCCAGAAAAAGTCACAGTTTGGTGCGGTTTATGGGCGGGTGGCATCATTGGACCGTACTTCTTCAAAGATGATGCGAATCGTAACGTAACTGTGAATGGTGAGCGCTACCGTTAGATGATATCCAACTTTTTTTGCCCAAAATGCAAGAGCTTGACTTGCATGACATGTGGTTTCAACAAGACGGTGCCACATGCCACACAGCACGCGCAACAATGGACTTATTGAGAGGCGAGTTCGGTGAACATTTAATTTCACGTTTGGGACCGGTCAATTGGCCGCCTAGATCGTGCGATTTAACGCCTTTAGACTATTTTTTGTGGGGCTATGTTAAAGCTCATGTCTATACAGACAAGCCCGATTCAATTGACGCATTGGAAGACAACATTGAAGCATTTATTCGTGAGATACCGGCCGAAATGTTGGAAAGAGTATGCCAAAATTGGACTAAGCGGATGGACCATTTGAGACGCAGTCACGGTCAACATTTGCATGAAATATAAAAAAAAAATCTTCAAACATTAAATTATATGGACCGTACTATCGATTCAAATAAAATTTCAATTATTTTTCTGAATTTTATGTGTTTTTTTTTTTTGTAAACTTTCCTATAGCTCTTAAAAAATCACCCTCTAGAAGGTTTTAAGGAGGCAAATAGTTTTAAAAAACCAAAAATTTGTGAGAGTAGACTATGGCTCTCCGGTAAATGTGGGAACCTAGGACTGTCTTATCGACTTGCGTGTAACTTGGTGCCTATTCATTCATTCGCACTTAACTTTGTCTGAATATTTATGATTTCTATATTATGGTTTATTTTCATTTTGGGGAAAAATGTGCTTCAGACACGCCAAGGCAAGAAACAAAAGTGAAAGGTAATTAAATTCGGGACAATGAAAATTTGTTGTTCTTTCCCGCATCACGCACCGCTTCCTAAAAACAAAAAAATGTAGGTCAGTGTGTAGAAAAATCAATAGAATTATTAGAATTAAAAATAAAACAGCAGTGCAACAAATTCTTGCAAAAATATTTTTATGATTCTTTTGTTTTGTATTTTTCTCTTAAAAAAAAAAAACAAAATATTTAATTACTTAATTTTAAAAACAAAACTATAAATCAGTGAAGGCGTGTAGTCAAACAAAGCAGGTAGATGGTTGTAATTTGTTTTCGCTGCCCTAGGAAACACTTAAAACTCTAGGATTGTTTTTTGTTGTGGTAGTTAAATCTACTATTTGACTTTGTTCTATACCTAATATGCTTGTTTCCTTTTTCTAGTTTAGTTTTTGTTTAGTTTCTGCTTTCTTTCTTATCTTTTTTGTACCTTCAGCGCTCGAATTTCAATTTTGAAGACAATTTACAGGGTTTTTCCTTCAAATTTTTTAATTTGTTTTTTTTTTTTTTAAATAAAACAAAATCAACAAAATCAATTCGAAACAATCAAGTTTGAATAGGCTTCTACAAAAGAACATACAGTAAATAGATGCGATATTTTATGATAAGGAGGAGAAGCACCACAGTAATGTAAACCGCTCGGAAATTGGAATTGGTGCGGTTCGGGAATTTTTATTCGGCTCACTGATTCACCCTCTCTATATTCCCGTTTCCAAATTTCCAAACTTTGTTAGATGAAATAAGAAAACTCTTAAATATTTGAACTTATCCCGGATATTTTTAGTTTGGAAACGTATTCGGATACAAAAAACTGGCATCAGTTATGTAGAAACTTACACACAGGCCTGCTCGATAGATCGGCATTGGTGAGAGATCCGATTTTCGAGAAAGGATTAAAGAATTCGGTTGAAGTTTTCACACAATCACACAATCAGTTTTCGATACGTAAGATTTGAGTTGGAGTAAAACTTGATTCCAGCGTCATGCGTTAGGCGTACCTATTATCGATTACTGAGCATCGAGTATTGAGTATCGAGTGCTGAGTATCGTGTACTGAGCCTAGAGTACTAAATATCGAGTACTTAGAATCGAGTACCTAGAATCGGGTACTGAGTATCGAGTACTTAGTATCGAGTACTGACTGTCGAGAACTAAGTATCGAATACTAAGTATACAGTACTGAGTATAGTGTAGAATTATTAAGTACTGAGTACTTGGGTACCGAGTACTTAGTATCTAGTACTTAGAATCGAGTACTGTGTTTCAAAAATTTTCGAAAACATCGAGTACTGAGTATTGAGTATCGAGTACTAAGTATCGTGTACTGAGCCTAGAGAACTGAATGTCGAGTACTAAGTATCGGGTACCTAGTATCGAGTACTGATTGTCGAGAACTAACTATCGAATACTGAGTGTAGAGTACTAAGTATCGTGTACTTAATATCGAGTACTTAGTATTATTATCGAGTACTGAGTCTCGAGTACTATGTGCCGAGTAATGAGTATCGAGTACTAAGTATCGAGTACAGAGTATTGAGTACTAAGTATCGTGTACTAAGTATCGTGTACTGAGTATCGAGTACTGTGTATCGAGTGCTGAAAATCAAGTTCTGAGTATCGAGTACTAAGTACCGGGTACTGAGTATCGAGCATCACAGGAAATAAAGGAAGCATTCTGAGCGACCTAAGAATCTGTGAACCAATAAATATGATGGAAATTACATTTGCAATTACTTAAATAATCGTAATCAAGTTTTTAATTACCAAAAAATCATCATGGTAATGGTAATGCAATTGAAGATTGGACTCTGGTTACAAAACTGTCTAGGTGACCAGGTATAAGATACCAGGACATGGTAAGATTATGATAATCCAAAACGACAATTAAAACTGAGGCATCCTGGCACATCGCTGTCAGCCAATAACGATCTATTGAATTGGGAATCAAGAAAAGACCCGATAATCTGAGTTTTTGCATAATTTTAGATAGGGTTCGACATTTTAACTGATTAAAAACTTTCTTCTATGATCTATCGCATCTATTTCTATCATATGATCTCTGCTTCTGCTTACTATTTGGCGCTTTTCATCATCTTCATCCTTTCCTTCATCTTCGTCAGTCAAATCGCTTACACATCTAACAAATTCCTTGAACAATTTCAATAACAGAGAACATACAAAAAAAAACCCAGAAACATTTTAAAAAAGCAAATGCTATCACAGTGAAAAAAAAAAACAAATCAAAAAAAAAAACTTAATGTTGTCATAGTTTTTATGAATCAATCGTTTTTGTTTACAATTTTATTGCATTTGTTGTGATGCTTTTGGTAGTCACTCGTTAAACGCCTATTATATTTATTTACAACAGAATAACAACAGGGAGGGGGAGGGCTTCTTATGGTGAACTTAAAATGAAATCAACAAATTAGAGATAACTTTAATTCGCACTATTTTAAATAGTCTACAGAATTTTATAAATTTAAAGTCCACTCTGCACTTAAAAGCTAAAGACTAAACTAGATCCAAGAGACTAAGGCTAAGTTAAAATTAGTAACTAGATAAGACTAAATTGTTTTTGTTGATTTTCCTATAATTAAAATCGATCCATTTACAAAGACAAATTGTTGCAAAATGGGGTTGTCCTTGGGATAATCATAGCCGGCTTTTTAATCTTTTTTTTTTTTGGAGGTGTTTCAATTCACTAATTGAGTGGGGGTGGCAGGATGACACTCTAGACTCCATAAATTAGAGTCTAGACCTTGGTCATTAGCTTTTTGGGCCGCATGGGCACAATGCAATAGCCGGCACTTACATCGCGTCCACTAACCAGCAGATTCTTAAGCACGGAGTTGGATTGCTGCTGCTTTTGTAGCTGCTGCTGCTGCTGTTTGCTTTCTGCTGCCGCTGCTGTTGCTGTGGTGTTTGACCAACGTTCACTGCCGGTTCTCTTCGAGTTTGTGGTTTGCTCTTGAGCCTGATCCTTGCCTATAAGTTGCTGCAAAAGTTGCGGTGATTGCACATCTAAACTCAAAATGCCGCCACTCTTCAGACGCTTGGATTCCACCGCTTGGCAATTGAGATGACGCTTGTTTCCATGATGTGGCTGCTGTTGCAACATGGTGGTGCGATTGTTGGGTACCTGCTTACTTTCCACCAGACGTATGGTGGCCTTGGTGGTCACTGGCGCTATGGTAGTGCCATTTAGTAGCTTCATGGCTGGCTGTTTTAGTGCTGGCAACATTAGCTCCTGCAATTGCTCCTGCTGCTGTTGCTGTTGCACCAGCATGGTTTTGTTATTTTGTATGGTTATCAATGGCACCGCATTCAGTATGATGTTATGCTGTTGTTGCTGCTGCAGTTGCATGGTGGTTGCCTTGGTGGGTGCAGGCGATACTGCAGGACTACCTGTGGTCTCACCCACATGCATCTGCAGCAAATCACTCCAATCCAGATTTGTGGCTAAATTTAAGTAAAATACAAGTGAAGTTACAAATGTTAGTTATGGTTTTGGATTTTTTTGGTTTTAAGTGGACTTATGCAGTTTTATCCATATACTTTCATTTGGAAATTTGTTTAATTTGAGGCATCAAATAAAAAGTTAACGTGCAATTGTCAATTTGAGGCAGTGTTCCCAAGCCATGCCCCTACAACGAATGCTTGCCGAAGTTATGTATCAATGAGTGTTAGAGAAAGACAAAGAGCTTCTCTTCTTGGGGAACCCTGATTTGAGGCATCAAATAAGAAAGAGCAACATTCACACATTTCAACTCAAGGCACAGGATAAAGCAACAGTCATACTTCTTTAGTGAAGATGGAATTCACTTAAAGGAAAGTTTATCTAAATGAAGCGTGCAACTCTTTTTTAGCGAGAATTCACATTCTGTTTTGTCAGAGACACCAACATAAATTTCTTTTGTCCCTGACATTGATGATAATGAAAAACCATAATATTTTGTTTGCTCGAAAAATGCTTGAAAGCAGATGCTGCCCACATACCACAACAAAAAGATATAAATTATTCTATATACTATTAAAAAAAATTTGGTATAAGCTGAAATATGTATACAAATCTACACGCGTTTTACTTTTGACTGCTTAAATAAGGAATTCAAACTGTTCGAATTAATGGTTAAAGGCTGGTACTGAGATACTAAAATCATTCTCGAACATGTTTTCCGTCCAAAAGTCTAGCTAGAAGGTATGTTCGAAAATAAAAGACACGTTTACAATCTTTTTGATACTGACCAAACGAAATTTTTGTGGCATCTTCGAATTGAAAGAGGTCACAAGACAACATTTTGAATATCAACCACCTACAGGGAAAAAAATCCGAGATCATTTATCTCAAAATGAGCACAAATGTTACCAAAAACAGTGCAAGAACGGCTTTTCTCACTTATAGTACAATGCTCTCACTTTAAAAATAATTTTTTGAGAACCCAAATCTTGATATGTGTTGATATTTTTCCGTTCTTCAGAACATTTTTAAATCGACTGGATAAAAAATTTTGATTGAGTTGATTTCGTTTAATGAGTATCGAGTACTGTGTATCGAGTGCTGCGTTTCTAGTTCTGAGTATCGACTACTGAGTACGGAGTACTGAGTATCGAGCATCAGGTTATAAATGGATCTTACATTCTATGGTACGAACTGGGGACACATGTCACGATTGGCCGGCGGTTAATATTATATAGAGGCGCTGAATGTTCTGCTGCTCCGCCCATATTCCATAGAATCAGAGATATCGCTGTACAACAACTTCAGCGACGACCTAACCCACCTGCCCTTATTGATTTTTGACTTTCAGAAAAACAAAGACAAGTCCGACGACTTGTCTGGGAATCGAACCCAAAACCCTTTGCACTCAACGAACAACAACGATTGGAATGGCGTGTTAGCTCATTGCACCATCGCACACGTTTTAATGGAAACTTATGCTTTTCTGTGCGGGGTTTGAGATGGGCTGACTTGATCAATATATTTGAAAAAGTTTGGTTCTTATTTTTAGTTGAGGGCAACTTATTTTCTGAAGAGTTTTTTCCGCGCTGTGTGCTGCCTACCGGAGGGTCACATATGGGGGCAAATGGCGTAGGCGAATTTGTCAATTTCATTTGGTTTTCAAATGCTCTAAGCCAAACAGAATGGCAAGCGCAATTGCCTCGCTTTGAAGCGAAAACAACAACAATTCAATTGCATATCGGAGCCCGTCGCTAGTCGTGTGCGCGGCTGAGACGTCTGCAAAAGCATAAGTCAGACTGGCTTGTGGATTCGAGCATCGGTAATAGGGGTTGATTTTCTGTTGTTGATGTTGGACTGTTCGCAAAATCAAATTTCGGTCCCATCGCAGTTCTTAACTGTAGGTCTCAATCAAACCGAAATTACATATGTGGGGGTGGGTGAGAGTCGGTCCGGGTGGCGACTTACTACGGGCTTACAAACATATAATTTTTTTTTTTATTTCAAATCAAAAACGTATCACAGCAAATATTTTAAATGACTCGCAAGTAATATCAAAAAGTCTCACAAAAGATACCGCTAAACGCTCGCTAACCGTATTGCTTGCGACTATCGTAAATGCTACTTTCACTGCCACAAACTGAACGACACATGAATCATTTTACCATCATTTCCCGACCCGTATGCGAGAGTTTTGCCGGGTTAACTTACGCAATTCACTCGCTTGCGATATCGTTTGCGAGCGTTTGGTTTGCTGGGTTAGTCGGAGCATTTCTCCGGTCGGGCAAATGGTTGAACGATTCGTGACTTCTTTCTAACTCTCTCTGGTTTCTTGGGTGTAACACAGCAAGGGCTGGGTATTTAAGAACCTCACGATACTTAAAAATTGTTCATTGTCATTTTTCCCTTATTTTTTATATTTTAAGAAAAAAAATTTTTTTTTGATTTTACTGTCAATAATACTATTTTAGTTAGTTTCCCGTCTAACTCTTCGTAAGGCAGAATCCATATTCCATTTCAGGCGCTTTGAAACTGCTTCCTATATACATTCTTCCGCCAGCGTGTCACAAAACAGTACAAGTGACACTCAAACCACTGTCTTTCTTTGACAGGCTTCCTGACAGGGCATCAATCAAAACAGACCAAACTAAACAAAAAAGTGCCCTGATTCCCTTCTACTAGGTGACATGTGTCAAAAGGTAAGAGAGCAATGTGTGAAAATTACGCATAATTATTTACCTAACCAAAAAAAAAAAAAAAAAAAAACTTCTTAGACCCGCATCAATTAGGTCTCCCGCAGTTTCAACATGACATTTTCCTCGGCACGCAAACGAAAATTTAAATATGAGAATTTTCTTTATGCTTTTGAGCTATTTATAAATGTCGGTTCAATGTACAACAAAAAATGAAATACTATTTTTAGTTCAAATTAGGCCTCTCCAAATGAACGCAAATAAAACTAGAAACTGCATATTTTCCACTGATGGGGAAGTTAATTTTATAGAATCTTCCTATACTTACAATCCTTGCTGTAGTCATTCTCAAATGCATCCTCCATGGAATGACATAAGCTGGAAGCCATTGCCACCTCATATTTTTCCTTTTTGCACTCAATGCTAAGGCTCAACAATTGTTGCTGCTGTTGTTGTTGCTGCTGCAACTGCAACTCCTGCTGCAATTGCTGCAAATTTTGCTGTTGCTGCAAACGTTCATGGCGCTCCTCCGTATTACTGCTCAAAATAGAGAGGGTACCGTTTCCTGTACCACAAAGTAGAGCTGACAACTCACTCGAATCGGTGGTAAAAACATTTGTCTGCTGCTGCTGATGATGATGATGTTGCACCGGTGAAGGCGACAAACGAGGACACTGTGGAGGCGGGCGAAGAGCACAGTGAATTGGAGAAATGCTGGTGCTGTTGTTGCTGGTGAAGAGTTGCCGCTTGTTGTTGCTGTGCTGCTGCTGGTGGTGGTAACTATTTTGATATTGCTGCTGTTGCAATGCCTGCAATTGCTGTTGCATGGCATCAATGTCTTTAGGCAACATGGTCTGTAGATCTTCGGGTGGACACCACATGAGATCTGTTTCTGTAAGCAAGGGCATATCATCGCCCAAGGGTATGTAGGGTGCACGCATTTCAAAGTCCACCAAAGAGAAGTCATCCTCCTGTGTCAATGAAGTGGGACTGCATAATGAAGGCAGGCTGCTCTCCTCGGGACTCTGGAAAACGAATTAAAGAAGTGAAGAAGTAACTGAAAAATAAAGCCCAAAATAACATTTACCTTTGATGCAATGCTGGGTGAGTGCAAATGCTGCGAACAGTTTGTATCATTCGATTCTTCGCGATAATTGAACAATGGATCAATGTTGCTGCTGCTGTTGCTGTTATCGTGATGTGGCGGCTGCTGGTGTTGCTGATTTTGTTGTTGCTGTTGTGGATGGTTGCTGCTGGGATTACTATTACTGCTGGCTGCATTGTTGACTCTCAGGGCTGGTGGACTAAGTGGACTGTTACTGGTATAGCTGCTGCTGTTACTGCTATTGTTTTGACTCTGATATTGCTGCCCACTTGCTGTAGTCGAACAGGTGGTCGAGTCCAAAGAGTTTATATCATCAGGCAGCAGGCAAGAGCCCATTAGACCCACTAGCATATCACCAAACGGTGTCATATCATCCAGCTGTATGCAAGCGGTTGTTGTCAAATGATGGGATAAGTCATCGGGTTCCTCTTTGAGCACTGCAAAAGGGACATAGAGAGAGCGAGAAGGTGTTATCAGAAAATTGTGTGTTAATTAAACGCACAAGCCAAAACCCTGACTTTGACCACCCCAAAATTTCATTCATCTAATTGACATCCCTCAATTGAGTCTAATTGAGAATTGTTTTCGTTTCTTTGGTTACCCAAATTGCTCAAGCCATGATTTTTATTAACTTTTAGAGAGCTGGGTGGTTATTAATCAACATTTGTTTGGGGTGATAGGAAAAGTTTGCTTCACAAATAAAGTCCAAATTTTGTACTCTAGTTTACCTACACAGCCGTTAATGTTTCGATACCTCAGTTTTTAGGTCGATAAAGACTTTTTGTAAGTTTTCAGCAGGTTCAGGTTCTTATAAATATCCACCCTTTAGAAAATCGGTCGATTTTGACACTAAAGCTATTCTCACCTGTAGAGATCTGATATGAGATGGGCGAAAAATACCTCAGTTTACAGTGAGTTCGCTGACAAAAAAAACTCAATTGAGAACTCAAATAGCCTTCTTCTCATGCAGCTAGTCTTATATTGATGCTTCTCAGATTAACTATTATACTTGTCTGATATTTCCATAAAAGACAGGTAATAAAATGGCTTAAGCAAATTAAGTCAAATTTCATTAATGCAAGATTTATTTATACCTAATGTATTCCACCTTAGTGTTGAGAGTTGACGAAAGCATAATTCCTTTCGCTTTGGTATATCAAAAAGGAATTATATCTTCATATACCTTAGACTAAAATCAAGAAATTTCAAACTTGAATGATTAATTTGTAGTTTCAAAAGTTCAATAAATCAGGATATTCTTCATTCTTAAGTAAAAAATGCTTGATTCGAGAGCTTATTTTGAATCAATGAGTCAGGAAATTCTTGTCTTAAGAGCTTTTTTTAATTCGTAAATTTGAGATTACTTTTAGAACTCTTAAGGCTCAATATAAGACTGTCTGAGACTGAATTCAGCACAATGTAAATATACCGTGAGAAAAATAAGAAAATTTCGTACTTAAATCAAGAATTTAAATATTTTAAAGTTCAATACGCTACAAAATTCTTGGTCAAAGTTCGAAATTGTTTTTTTATACCCTTTTCTCATTAAAAATTAGAAAAGGGGACCATAATATTGTGAAAATGTATGTAACAGAAGGAAACATTTCCGACACCATAAAGGAAATATATTTTTCATCTGCGTCAAAAGCCGATTCGATAAAGTCATGTCCGTCACTATATCTGTCCGTCAGTCTGTATGAACGCGTCGATATCAGAGACTATAAGAGATAAAGCTACAACTTTTTACCATACCCAGATCAAGTTAGATTCAGATTTGGAATATTTCCTCCAGGTCCACCATTTAACCGCAAAAAACTGTCAAAGTCACAATTTTTAAGTAAGAACCTCGTGACCTAATATAAATCTATCAATTCTAAAAAGTTCAACAAGATCGGAGCATAACCACCGAAGGTATACACGAAACAACTTTGCTTTATCAACTGTAAAAAAAAAAGAAATCAAGGGAACAGGTTATTTTGGAGTCGGGCCCTCGACTTCTGCTCCCTTTCTTGTTTTATTTTTATTTAATTTTGAACATAGAAAATTATCTCAAGAACTTTTAGAGCGAAATATAGGCCTGCTTTAGATTAAGTATAACACAATGAGAAAAAAAGCAAGAAGTTTTGTACTTAAATCAAACATTTTCTTGATAAAATCACTAAGTATTTGACCTAAAGATTTATTTTAAAAACTTTTGGAGGTCAGTATAAGCCTGTCATAGACCAAGTACAACACAATGAGATTAATCAAGAAGTTAATCAAGAACTTAAAATAAGAATTTTCCAGTTTTAAAAATTCTTGATCTAAGTACAAAAATGTTCATTCCAGATTGTTTATAAAATCCCTTAATTTGTAACTCAAAAAAGCTATTTTAAGAAATTTTCGAGTTAAATATAAAACCTGTCATTGACCAAGCATTAAGTTATTAATTACTTTATATGCATAGTTTAAGAACGAACAATGCTTTATTGAATTCCCTTTGATCTGAAACTAAGTAATACCAATATGTCCCTGAACAAATTTCTTTTTACACTTAACTCCATTCTGTTGAGCTCTCATAGACGCCACACTTTATGCTTAACTCAATTAATTCTTTGATGTAAAGCTAAGTTCTCAGAGGAAGTATGCTTTTGGTTTTTAAACGCTTTACTCGTAGAGTACAAGACTATACTAAAGTCTTTTAAACTTAGGTAGCAGGCAGAAGAAAGTATCATAAAGTATATATATTCTCGATCAGCATCAATAGCCGAGTCGTTATCAGGAAAAAAAAATGTTCAGCAAAGTACTAAAATGTTTTGCTTCATTTTTGACTGTCTTATATGTGTGCTGTCTTTAACCAACAAATGTGTTGACGGAGTTTTTTCTACCCCACTGTTTTCGATGAATAAAGACTTCGGATTTTTAAAAGATTTGCTTTACCTTAAAGCTTAGAAGGTTTTCTTTGAATCGTTGAAAATCAATTAAAAATATGATTATGCGAGCATTTCGCGAGATTGAAAACAGTGCAAACTCTTGTTTCTAGACTCTTCTTACATAAATCATTAGGCTTTGGCTCGGTTTTTATCCCCCCAATTCACGGCCTGACACGTCGTCATGTTTCTTAAGTACTCATGTCCGGCACACAGGGCATCATTTTGTGTTATTTTACATTTTTCGAATTTGATTTGAGGCTACGTCACACACTCAACCGCAAGAAGGAGAATGTGGCGAATGAGGCGTCGTTGTCGACGTCGCCTTCAATTGCAGATGATGACATAAATTTATTTAAATTGAAAATGCTTTGGCTTTTGCTCTATTTGCCTTTCTAACAGTCACGCGTTAAACATGCTTTTGCTTTTCGTGTTGAAAACCTTTTTTCAAGTGCACTGAATGTGGCTCAAGTGCAGAAATGCCTTTCACATGCTGCGTCACGAGTTGCCGTCGACGACCTCTGACTGGTTGATTCTGAGCTAGTAAACAATTAACCTTGCTTAGTAGGCCTAGTTTGTCAGTTAGTTGCTAAAATGCAGGGGCCGGGTAGTTGCTTTATATTATCAAAAGCCATAATTTTATGTGGTTTTTCGTACGTCGAGTAGCACTCGAGTGCCATAATTATAAGTCTTGACGATAGGTGAGAGCAGACGGCAGAGGAGGTAAGACCTTTGGGTGTGTTGCATTGTTAATTAATTTGTTTGTGTCGAGTGCGGTAATTGTGAGAGCAAGAGAGACCGCCTCTATGTACTTTATGACCAGATGGTGAACACATGAAAAAGTGCAGTTTTAGTAAAGCTGTGCAAATCCCTTGATTGTGGTTACAATGCAATTCTAATTGGGGTGTGTATAGATAGACACACAGTTGGAGGAAAGGTTTTTCCGTATACTTTTATGGTTTGTCAGTTTGGTGTTTTGTCTATATAAAACCTCTCAGTTGATTGTACGAGTACACTTGCTTGAATTTCGAAACTTATATATATATATATGGCATTCTTTGTATGCAGCTTAATACCAGTTTTATTAGCATTCCCTCGAGTATAGCTTGGGTTAAATGCCCAGGTGATCAATGTGATGTGCTCGTGACGTAAATTCAACCAATCAAATGAACCTTTGACTTAGTGGAATAGCTTGAACCCAGTGATAAGGTGCCAATTGTAATTTATATATTGAAAAGGGGAAGATAATAAGTTGAGTGCAAACTTAAGCGCCAGAATCAGGTTGTCCAGGTCCCCCTTGCTAGTAAAAACGGTGCTGCCCTCAAAAAACAAGTAAGAAAGTCGGTCAAGCCGGACTATTATATACTCTGTACCTCTCAACGATTGTGTTAAGGTGCGTGAAGTGCTGCCCATCACCGTTGCGACCAGTGCTGCCCATAACCTTTGGTACCTTTGGTACAGAGTATAAAAAGCAAATATTTATTTATTGAGTTTCCTTCTAGAATTTTGTATGAAAGATTCGCTCTTGTGTTTTCTTACTATCAGGACGCATCTTTTAAATCAAGAAAAATCAAGTAAGAAAGTCGGTGAAGCTCGACTATTATATTCTCTGTACCTTAAGTTGGATGCGACACAAATTGTTAAGGTATCCTACCCATTGCCGCTGCGGCCGGTGCTGCCTAGCAAAAACCTTGACTATCAGTCAACCTATCTTCAACATTTCTTCGCCAGCTCGATACATAATGTTGAGATATGACGTGTCAAAGATTTAAAATAAACTGCCTGCAAGAATTCAAATGCCGGCGTCCCTTTGAAAACGCTGAACCGAACCGGAAACCAAAAAACAAAACGGTTCGGTTCGAAAAGTCACATATTCACTTTAGAAATCAATTTTTTTTTAAATGTTGGGGAAAAATTTCGATAAGAAGACCCTTTAGGTGAGCTTTGACATTTTCAAACGCGTCTTAATATAAAATACCAAAAATGTTTTATATTTTACGCATAAGCTAACCCAAATAGTGTTGGTTTAAACAATAACCTTGGGTTTTAATACCTCTAAGAAACAGAACTAGTACTTTATAATGTGTTCGAAACCAACGGACCGAACTTCATGTTACAACAATATTTTGGGCCAATGAATTAGGGGTGATCCTTGAACAAAAATAACTTCAATATTCCGAAACTACGACTTTACGAGCAGATTTAAGAGTAAGTCGCGGCGATATTCTCAAGGAAGAGCTTTAAGAATTTAGATTTACTGAAATAAAAGGCGACCCAAGAACATAAATGATTTTTTGAAGCTTTTTCGGACTGCCGTACTTTCGAAAGTTTGGAAAAATACCTTTCTGCGCAGATTAAAGGGTAAACCGGGATCTAAGGCTTAAGACTAGGCGAAATAAAGGTAGATCCTTGAACGGAAAGGCTATTTTGGACATTACTCTCGAAAGTTCGGAGAAAGTAACTTTCCAAACAAATTTAAGCTAAATTCGGTACGGTATCCTTAAGTATATGCTTTACGAGTTGGGATTAGGCGGAATTAAGGGTCGTTGTACTTTAAGATGGGCTTTAAGGTTTAAGATTTAACAGAATTTCGGCCGATCCAAGAACATAATTTGCGTTCTTGGCATTTTTGGTATTGTCTGATATTGTTTTGATATTGTCATTTATAAAAACTCGTTTCCGAGCAGATTTAAGAGAAGAAGGGGATTTCATCAAATATATAATAAATTTAGACTGAACCACTGAACCGAACCTAAACCGCGGCTTATTTGGCTTCAGAAACCATATAATAAACCTAACCGGTGGTTCAAAAACTGCGTGAACCACTGAACCGAACCAGTCCTTATTTACGATTGGTTTGCATCCCTGGTCCTGAATTTGAATCCCAGTAAAGGTAAGTAAAGGTCCGGGGGCTCAGTGAGGGCGACTGCTGAGCATGAGGTCGTGGGTTCGATCCCGCCCGAAACATCTAATGAAAAGTTTTTTTCTTTGAATAAAACACACCCGGCCACACCTCTGCTGTGGCGCCGCATTGCAGTAATTAGCCAGAAAGCCTCTCAAAAACGCCGTTCGGATTCGGCGTTAAACGTAGGTCCCTTTCTCTTGGCTAAAATTGAAGCGCGAAGCCAAGAGATTGGAGAGGCCGGCGGCCCCTCGGGGCGGTCATCTTGACAAGCCGATAACTAAAGGTAAGTAAAACATAGGGGAAAGTTAACTTCGGCTCGGCCGAAGTTTTGTATACTCTTGCAGCTTCCATTGAATACAAAAACGTTTTTCTAACTAAGACTACTTTTTGGACCTTACTTTTCTATGGGATCTATACTATACAGATTTCTGATTTCGACCAAACTTAGTGAAATCATGGAAAAGCATAGTACACTGTCAATTACGAAATTTGAAGGCGATCTTATTTAAAACAAAAAAGTTTTTCTCACTATAACTTTTTTTTTCGACCGATCATTCATACTGCAGCTATATGATATAGTCATCCAATTTTGATAAAACTTTGTCGAAATGTGTTAAAGTATATAAAATAAGAATATGCCAATAATAAGGACATTTTCATTAAAAACAAAAAAATTTCCTCTTTCGAACTAGTTTTTCGAGCGATCGTTCCTATGGGAGCTTTATGCTATAGTCATCCGATTTGTACCAAACTTTGTAGAATTGTGTAAAAGTATATAAAATAAGTGTAAGCCAATGATAAAGACGTTTTCATTAAAAACAAAAAAGTTTTTCTCACTAAGACTAGTTTTCCGACCGATAGTTCCTATGACAGCTATATTCCGATCCGGCCGGTTCCGACAAATGTGCAGCGTATATGTACCAAAAGACTTCGTGCAAAGTTTGGTGAAGATAGCTTTAAAAGTGACGGAGGAGATAGCATAGAAACAGACAGACGGACGGACGGACAGACGGACACGGCTAAATGAACTCAGCTCGTTTTGCTGATCAAGAATATATATACTTTATGTGGTCGGAGATGCCGTAAATCTGAGAAACATTTTTCTTACTTTTCAGAAAAATAGCCATAAAATTTAGAAAAACTTTCTAGTTTTAGGGCTTTTCACCATATTATAGAGAAACAAATTTCTAAAATTTTTAGAAAAGTTTTTCTTAAAAATAAGGTGATTCGCTTTTGGCCCTTGTTTTTAGGGCGATTTTCTAAAAATTAGGGCGAGTTGTTTTTTGAGTGTAGGAAATACTAGAAACAGCGCAGTGCACTATAATCTACTTCGTCGCAGAGTAGCGGTGCTTGTAATTAGAAGTTGTTTGCAATTAATTGCGTTTTAGGAAGAATAAACGCTCAACGCCACTACAATAGGTAGATACTCATAAAAAAAACTAACATATTATTGTGGTTGCTATTGAAGAGCACTAAAAATGTGGTACTTATTGATAATTTATGGAACGCATTTGTTGTGGCCTGCTTATCATTACAAATATTTGTCTATTTGTTAGATTATAAACGGATAACAAAACATCGAGTAATTACAGTGGCATTTTCTATTTTTTCCCCTATTTTTTTTGTTGGTGTTGCAGGTGAGGGGCTCTATTAGGGCCAATGACGACTTGCACCTCCTTCAACTGTAATCTGTGTAGTAATGACATACGATTGGGTGTAACTGATTAAAGTTTAATAAGTGCAATTAATAATTATCAAGAGGAAAACTACCTCAAGAAAACGGGCAATCAACACCTACAAAACTTAAAATAACAAAAACAAAACTGGAGATGAAATTAATTCAAAGAGTTCCTTCCCACTGCTATTTGTATTTACGTTCCTCGAAACAAAAATAAATATAAACCGAGAACAAAAGGAAAGAAAAAGACTTGAAATGTCAACAGAAAGAACGACAAAAAATATGTATATAAATAAGGAAGGCAAGTGCCGCCTTAAAAATACCCTGCAGAGCTGAATATTGTCTTAGTAATTACTAAAAAGAGCTGGCATTTAATTTTTTTTGTCACATAATAGAGTCGAAAATGATTCTTCTGTTTTAACGGTACCAGCTTACCCTTTTCCAATGGCTACAGGGTATAAAAAAGAGACCAAAATAAAAACGATTAGACAGAAACTGCTGCAGATTCGATTTTTAAAAAATACACATTCGGTTGTTGAGGGGGACACTCATGCTAGACAGCCAGGCCTGGGCCTTGGCACACGCGCCAACTTTACTTTCCTCTGGACGACAGGCACATCACTTAACATATTAATTGGCTCAAGTTAATATTCATATTTTTCCGTTCGCTTCTGTCACCAACCCAAACGAATTCCACACAAAAATATATCTAAATTCCCGCCGAAAAAAACTGTCTCCTCATTTCTTGCAGTGTACACTCAACCAAATGTGGCATGATCATGACATAAGAATTGGTAAATGAGAAATTGCCAACCGGCAAATACATGTAGTTGCACTTATCAGTCGAGGGCTGAAACATTGTTTACAAAATGCAATCCGGTTTTTTTGTATTTTTGTCTTTACAAATAAATAGTTTTATTTGCGCAAATTGCGGCCTCTGTTTGTGTAGATAAGCAAAAGGCAAGCGGCAGTCGGGGCAGGGGACTGGCAATCAAGTGAACCACACAGCCTGACCAATTAAACCGCTGCCCAACGTAACGACAATGCGTCAAATCACATCAAATAGCGCGCGTCAGTACAAAAAAAAAAAACAAAAACAAAATCCCTCTTCATGCTATGACTGTTTTTGTTGTTATTTTTTTTTTTTGTAAATAGAATCTATAAACAGGCAAACCCTAGCACTGTATATAAATACATATATGTATATGAATATGTATGTAAGCACTATTCGTACGTTTACTTTAGCCTTGATCGTTGTGTGCACTTTGCTAAAATGCCGGCAAATGCACTTTGTCAGCAAATCTTCCTGTTTTTTGAGCGTACTGATTGTGAAGCAAATATATAAACAATATAAACGCTTATCAGATAATCCATTTGGGAGTTAACTTAGCAAACAAACAGCGATAAGGCTACAAATTATTTTATTCCAACTGTTTCTATGTTTTTCGATCAAATTTATATATTCCTGATTATCATCAAAAGCCGAGTCGAATATCTGACGAAGATCCGACAAAAAACCCGGAAATTATTCAAAAACAAATAAGAAAGTTCATAAGTTGACTATCGATCATCCTGCTTTTACCAAACCCTTTGGCTGATCGATAAATAGTCCTGAAAATATTTATATAGATTTGTCTTTCGATCTTAAAAAAGTATCATTTCGATACTTCATCGTGGCGAACCTAGTTGCGGCTACACAGGAGCTGACTGCTCAATTGGAGTGGTGTCATTTTCCCACAGCTGTAAATCCAGCCAACAACCTCCACAGGGCTTGCAGTAAAGATGTCTGACCTGTCTCTTTTATACTTGAGAAGTCTACCCTGGAATTGCGGAAAAACGATCTACTGCTATGGTCTCCATATGCCAGTCCGAGAATGGCACAAACTTGGTTGGAGCTCAAAACAAATTTTTGGTTTTAAAGAAGTAGGTCTTGAGCGATCCTCTTCTCCAAGCTGTTCTGTATGGATGACTCTATCGATTGGAACTTCATCCCCCCTCGCTCTCCTCGCTATGGTGGATTGTAAAAGAGATAAAGATACTTGGACACCTGATTGTCTCTTCTACAGCGATCCCTTACTTTTCCTGATCTTTCGAGTCGGATGTTTAGATTAAAACCTCCCGTGATTGAAGTGAAATTATTATTGGTCCTAATTATTCATCTTTCGGCTCTTATGTGATATCAATCTTGATTCTACTCGCCCCCCAGTTTGCCTCTTTTACAACGATAACTCATATTTACATGGTCCTTCGAGCCGGATATTTTATTTGAAAGCTCCTGTCTTTTATTTCACATCAATCTAGATTCCAGTTTGTCTCTTTTAAAGCGATAACTCATATTCGCATGGCCCTTTAAACCGGATATTTTAAATAAAAACTCCCGACTTTTATGTAAAGTCAATATAGATGCTAGTTGCCCTCCAGTTTGTCGCTTTTACAGCGATAACTCATATTTACATGGTCCTTCGAGCCGGTATTAATTTTATGTGAAATTCTTTACCTATCCTCTTTTTGATTCTTCACAGCCTTCCTTATCTATACGATTCCTATCGATTGGCCCTCCTCTCCCCATGTTGTAAAAAGATATTGCACCTGATTGTCTTACATAGCCCCTTTCATACTCGTATGGATGTTTAGATTTAAACACTCGTGATTAAAGTGAATTCATCTTGGTCAATTACATGGCCTTAGTTGTTCTCCACTCGCGCCGCTCGTTACAACGATAACTCATGTTAAAATGGTCCTTCGAGCCGGATATATTAAATAAAACTCTTTGATGTGAAATGAATTTTTACCATATCCTACCTATTTGATTCTTCTACAGCCCTTCCGTATCTTTACATGATAAAACCGATTCCTCATCTATATAAAAAGCAAAGCTTTCACCCTTGGCTTTCTTACCTAACCGTTTATAATTAAAAATGATTTGGCTTGTAAAAAGAACTTCCCATTTTTGCTATTTAATCAACTTTGGTTTTACTTACTTGTTACACCTCGTCCATCCTCAGCAAATGATAGGAATCCTTTATTCATATCTTGTGCCTGTGATTGTTGCTGTTGTTGCTGATTGCTAGATGATAAAATTGCAGCCGTGGTTGTTGTGGTGGGCGGCAATGTTGGCTCCGCGACGGCAGCAACAACGTTGGCAGCAGCGTTCTTTAAGTTCAAGGTGGATGTTAGAGTTGATGGATTTGTTGCAGTTGTTGTTGGTGTGGTACGGAATACCGAAGCAGTCACCGATTTGGGACGTTTCTCTTCGAGACGCAGCAAAGTGTTGTTGTTGTTGCAACTGAATAGTTGGGAGGTAATGGTGCGAGGACCAGGTGAATGATTTTCACGTTTGATAAGCAATTCAGTTGGCAATGGGTTCTTAACGGTAGTTGCTGTTGTTTTTGTTGTTGGTGGGTTGGTTGCAGTTGCAGCAGCAATTGTTGTTGGTATTGTTGTTGGTTTAGCAATTTCGTCTTTAGTTTCAATTGGTTTGGCTTTATCCTCCAGCTCTATGATGGCTGTTGCAGTTTCTGTTAGTTTTGTATGATTTTCGTTTGATTTGGGAGATGTTTTTGTGTCTTCAGGCTGGTTAGTTTCAGTTTCAGCTGGTTCCTTTTGCTCACTTGCCGCCGTTTGTTGTGCAAGTGAATAAATCTCATGTTTATTCTCAAGATTACTGCAAGAATGATGCACAAAACGCGTTTCGTAATGGTAAGGAATTGAATTTTCTTTTTTTTTTTTTGCACTCGTTTGTTACACCACAGCAAGAAAAAGCGCGCGATTTGTCGTTAAACTCGGTACAGGGTGTGGCATCTCAAGGCCACATTTTGTGTGGGGTTAGTGTAAATGACTTATTAAGCAACTAAATTAAAAATATTAAGTGTTCTATTAATGAGCCGAATTGAGCCAAGCCTGTTAAGCACTTTTACACTTTTGTTTCCAACTGAATGAAAATTCGGAATAGGTTTTCAGATTCAAATTGTAAGCCCTGCTTCACCTTAACCCACTTATCAATCATGAACAGATAATACAGAAACTTTAGGTGGGTGTGTCTAACCGGACCCAGATTGATAAGCCCCAATATATAATCTGTGGAGTACCACAGCAACCAAATCGACAATTAGACACATTTGTCGTTGCAAAGACCAAAATTAAACTGTTCGACTTCAGCATGATGTTATTTTATGCCTCTCTCTCTCCTGATAAGATAGTGAACACTTAATGATCGGCCGACTTGGACTAGCTCAATGAGTGAGTGTGAGCTGTTGCTGCTGCTGCTCTTGACGGTGTGTGCATGCACCTAGTGGCTGAGTATCAAACGCTTAGCGCGTGAAATCCCCGTGAGGCCTTCGTGAAACCTCCGTGGAATGCTCTAAAGCGTAGGACGCCGACGACTGATCATGATAACGGCCCAGCCATCGCACGATTGTACATGACATCAAGTGCTGCAAATCAAGTTTTTTTTGGGGGCTCGTCGCTCTGGTGAAATAGCTAAGCAAATAGGGTGATATTACACACTGAAGGGTTTCCACTTGAGGAAAGTTTCAATGTCAAAATGGGAAATTTGATGAGATATAGAAAAATATAGAACCACTGGCTTCGTAACCGGAAGACAGACACAAAAGCGGTAACTACAATACACTTAAACAATTGCTTCATCCCATTTCTGTTGTTGTTATGGTTTTTTAAACAATTGACTGTTCTACACCGGGCGCCAGTGGCGACCGGTTAAAACCGCAAAAACCAAAAACAGAAAGAGAAAGAAAAAGCTTGCATCATTTTAATTAAATAACTAAAACTAACCAGACATATCTAGCAGAAAGAATTGAAATTGAAATCAGTTTTGCTCATTTTGTGACTTCTCATCAGGTAGCACCGATGTTATGACGCTGAGCTCCTGCTGGCTCTTTTAGCTATGACAGTGTTTATACCAAAATATTAGATATTACATGTTCTTAAGTAGAGTTTCAATTGGATAAATCGAAAGGGTTGAATGTCATTTCAAAAGATTGGATTATATGCGGAATTAAAGAGTTTAACGCACAAGAGCCTTTAGCGTAAGTTAGTTAAAAAAAAAAAAAAAAAAGGGTCGGTCAAGTCGGCCAGACTAAAGTATACTCTGCACCTGTGAAGTGCTGCCCATCAATTATTAAGAACCAGACCGCTAATCTCAGATATCTAAGATTTGTGCATAGACCTTCATTTAGTTATGTAGTTGCGCACTATAAGAGAAAAGTGTATGAAAATGCCCGGAAAAGTTTGTAAGGGAAATTTTATTCGGCTTCCGATATCGGAAATTTGAAAATTATAAATGCAAAAAGCTATTTCTAATCCAATTGGCTTGAAACTCGGGAATGAGAAACTTTTTGAGATGTGATTTTCCGATGATAAAAAATTTACTCCCTGGGTGTGAAAATTCCCGGAAAATTCTGCATGCAAAAAACCCTTTTTCTTCCAACTTTTTTAGTTTATAAGGATAGTAACCCGAAACCAATTGTGAAATAACTGGCCGATGCTAGAAAATCCAAACTAAAGAAAAAGTTCGAAAAATTTGAATGGTAAAAACTATATTATCAACCGATCAACTTGAAACTCGATGATGATCTTTGTGATTTTGCTATGTTGAAAAATCCGCTCCCAGATATTTTTTAAGGTTAGTGTGCAAAAGAATGAGAACAAGGGAATTCCGATTTTGAAAATGTACCACAACCTTATGGGAAAATATTTTTTACAGAAAAATCTTATTTTCATCTGATTGATTGAACACTCAGTTATGTAAGCGAGTTAATTATAAAAATTTTTTCCTGATTTTCAAACATCGAACCACAATGTCGGAAAATTTAGCTTGTTAAATAAATGAAAATGAATGTTGAAAATGGGGGAAGCTCAAGGGAAGGATTGCTGGATATTCAAAAATATCAATAATGAAATTTCTTTTTAGAAAAAGTATCATTTCAATATTGATATTTTTTTTTAAAAAAATTGCAATAATCAGGTATATTATTGCAATTAAGATGGCATTTGACACGTATTAAGAATTACGTTATCATTGAGAACAAAATCTAGAGAACCAAGACCTCTGAAATTCTGAAGAAGGTTCAGTCCATGCTCGACTTGATTTCCTTTTAGAAGTTGATATATGCCGAGTTCGGATTAATTGGATTGGATAACTTGAGATAGTTAGATAAGTTCCAAAAAGACTGAATAAAGTGATTCTTTGAACCGAACCGATGTCCAAGTCTAGGGAGTTCGATTCGGGTTCAGGTTCCTTTTTTGGAACCGGTTCGTTTCAGATGCTTCGCAAAATAAGTAAATGATTAAGGGCCTATTTCTCATCTTCTATTCTGTTATGTGTCAGATAACCATAAAAATTACTGTTATTCGTAAGATTTTTTGAAGATTTTGGAAGATGAGAAATTGGACTTAACTGAATTAATATATGGTTACCGATGTATAAGACGCGAATGTAAAAAACCGATCGTACGTATAAAAATATTGCCGAAAAATATCACCAAAACATATTTTATATTCAATAAATCGCCTCGGAAAAATAGTCGATAATGATTTATCGTGTTTTTGGACAAAAATATGGATATTTCGATATATTGATATTATTTCCGGCGTCCCTAGTTCAAGGCGAAACGTAATTTTTTGACGATAGGAACGAACCTAGGTTTGATAGATAAATTAAAAACTTACTCGCGGACGAAGTCGCTGGGAGAAATCGGCTAGTATTTCATAAATTAACAGTGAGCCATCGAACTGAACTGAAAACGCGGATCAGGTAGCAGCCAAAACGATGTAATAAAACGAACCTACGGTTCAAAAGCTGTGTAAGCCATACAAACGAACCAGTTTTTATTTCCGATCGGTTTGTATCTCTGTAAAAAAAGTCGTTTTGTATTAATACAAGAATTTATTCCCAAAATTCCAATCAAGTACGCCTACTTATAGTCTTAATAAAGATATTGGGATGAATTTCAGTATACACTTGAAAAGTGAATAATAATTTTGTCCAGAAATTTTAAACGCATAGAAGGAATCATATCTCTGATCACAAAAAGTATATGAATCGATTGAAACCCTCAGTTTTGAAGCTATCGAGCTGAAATTTTACACAGAATTTGCTCTAAATATGCAAAAACCATGCGGATCAGATGACTATTTCTTATAGCTGCCATAGGAACGATCGGTATCAAGTGTATTTAATCTACGGCACAGACGAAATGAGCTTTTCTTTTTCATTTTAAACTGAATTTGATAGCCTAACGAAAAGAAGGCTAACGAATAAAACAAAATCTAGGGTTACTTCTTAGTTAAGCAAACTCCATTTCAAAGTGGAATGATAAAATAAACTTTTTGGTCGAATTTTGACAACATTTAAGATAAATGAAATGCGTTGTGATGCATAACGAACCGCATATTCATGATTGCAAAACGAGCCGCAAACTGTTTTAAGAATTCTGAGCCGAACCTAAAACCGCAAAATAAACTGGTTTTGCTCGATTAGTTCATTTGAATTTTTCACTTTAAATATAGGAAATTTGGTAAGAAAACTCAAAATGACTTGAATTGTTCTAGCGTTGTTGAGTTTTTCTAACTTAAGGCGCAACGGGTTACTGAGGCCAGTGTTTTTTGATTTTGCTATTCCCATTTTTGATAATTCATGCATTCTTTCTTTGGAAGTTGCAGATTGAATTTCCTGAATTCTGAGCATTTTTCAGTTTTTAGTGTTTCTCTACCTGGTTTTCTCGGTTTATCAATTGGCAGGCACAATCTTTGCATCTTTGTTTACAATTTCTACTGCACTCCCGCTCAGTATTAGAGTCCTTAAAGGTGTCGAATAATAGCTAAAAGTCAAATATTTCTTATTGTAATCAATTCGTTTAATGCTCGAATTCTAAGAGTGAACCACTGAACCGTACCTAAAATGCGGTTTGGATTTTTATTCAAAAACCTTGTTATAGACGGAACGGGTGGTTTAGAAGTTCCATGAACCACTAAACCGAACCAATTCCCAATCGGCTTACATCCGTGCAAATCAATTAACAACTCAAACAAAAAATGTTCGAGAATCCACAGCTGATAAGACAAAATTGCAACGATTCTGTAACATATATTGAACTGTGTAATAGGTCGGTTGAGGCGGTGCGGAAAGGGGGGAAAATGAAGTGCAGAGTCAGCTTATGGAATTTCGATCGCGTGATCTCTGGCTCTCCCCCTCTCTCTCTCAGCCTTACTGGCGCACAATCAGCGGTATACTTTTTGCACAAATAAATAAACAAAGTCGACTTGAAGTTGACTTAAAACAAAAGTGAATGAAGATACTTGATCGCAATTTCTTATTGTGTAACAAAATAAGAAGAATGAAAAGTAAAAGGGGAAAAAAGCTGCGTTGAAAGCAGGCAAAGAATTGAAATTGAAAAAGTGAGAGAGAGATGGAAAGGGAGGGAGAAACAAAACAAGAAGACGACGACAACAAACATTAAATGAGTTGCTCTGTGCTCGAATTCAATTGCCCCCAGCGTTGAATAGCAGTAAATTGAATGAACAATTCTCAACGTTTCGTAATGTTGCACAAAATTGATGCCAAAAATTCTCAATTAAACGCACATTTAACTTTCAATTAAATTCACAAATATTTTGTTTGGCAAATAAATAAACAAAAGTGCAAAACAATTTTATGTAATGCCAGGCACAGAGAGGAAGAGAGCTCTCTCTCGGAAGAGAGTGCAGGAAAGAACGCACAAAATGCATTACAAAAATTGCAGGTTAGGATCGAGTGTTGTGTAAAAGTGATTTGGAATACTAAATATCAATTTAAAGGCCTTTGATTGTTGCGCGTATAACAAACGAGTGCAGGAGGGCCTGGACCAATGGTAAATATTATTTATTTTCTTGGTTATCTTTGGGACACATTTTTGTATGTATGTATGTATACATAGGCGTACATATGTATTCCACACGCATAATAAAGTTTATTTTTGTCAATGCTTAGTATATTTGTATTTAATTTGTTTTTATTTTTATATTCTTTTTTTATGTATACGCGTATATTTCACGATCACGCCGATTTTTATGTAATTTTATTTTTACCTTTTGAATCAAACACTTGATTAACTAAAAACTTTGCCGAATTAAACTTAAATTTGCAATATTTACAGGTTTTTTGTTTCGTTTATGGTTGACTTTTATTTATTTGCATTTTAATGTGTTGGGATTTTTTTGGCTTGATTTGGCGTTGCGACGACTTTAGATATAGAAAGCACAGTAAGACAGTAAAACAGTTTAGTTAATAGCAATTAAACAGTGTTTTTTTTTTCTGTCTGTTTTGGAAAAGTGCACGAAAAATACGGGTGCTTTTGTGGCTAGCGCTGCTTGCCTTGCACAGACGACGACGTACCAGAGACGAATGAGTGGAAAGCTAACTTTGCTGAAGGCTTGTAGTATATGAAATACGTGTCGAACGACCAGCCGCCACAAGAAGAGAGCCAGCGAGCGAAAGAGCACCGAGTCGGCGCACTTTGTTTGAGTGCTTTTTTGAGTCGCCGAGGAATTCGTTGAGTGGCTTTTGTTTTATTTGTGAAAATGTTTGCTTTAAAAACGTTAGATATTTATTATTGTTTTTATGCCAAACATTGAGAGGCCAACGCTAATTGTTCACAGTTTTTTGGCAAGCCAGAGGAAGTGTGTATACGACTCGTATGTACATTTGTTGTACCCATTATAGACCCTAATCAAATTGTAAATGCTGAACTATAGCAGCCAAATGCTGATAAACTGATAAGGGTACAACAACATGTACAAAGCAGAAATTTGCACTGGTTTGAAAGGTGTGTTCATATGGCAGTGAAAAAGCCTAAAATTATGCCCCAAAAATGTAAACGAACTCAATAGAGTTTTAATTGGCATCGCTTTCCTAAGAAAGCAGTAAAATGCATTTACCGTTAGCGAAAAATGAACCTTAATCAAAAGTGGCGACCGTGACTAGCCAAAATTTTAAAAATACAATCAAAGCAAGTTTTCAAGTTATTTGTTTATGTTCTAGCTGTGCTTCTACTTTTCTATAATAACAAGTAAGGGTACTGTAGTCGAGTGACCCGACTACAAAATACCCTCAACACTTGATTTCGTGTGTTTTAATATATTTTCTACCCAGCCAACATTTTGTGGTGATTCTTATCTCTCTCGTCAAGAACGTTTCTTCACGTTCTAAAGCGACGTTGCACTACGAAATTTTTTGCAAATTGATAGCTTAACTAATGACTGTGTTTCCTACGGTGATTTGACTCAAAAGTTTCTCGTACGACAAGTCGTTAGTGTTCATACCCGGAGAACCTGAGTTAAAGCAAACTATACAAATTTTGTTTAAGATTTTTTCAGGCTTTCAGTCTAATGCGACTAAGACCATAGAACCCACACACATTCACAAAGGCGTCTGTCTGTTCAGGATGTCTGCCGTGTTTTTGCACGCTTGCGGTTTTGGAATTCCCAAACAGTTTTAGCGTCGCAGACATGTAGAGGCTTCGGTTTTGAACTCAAAGCCAGACACGTTCGCTGATTAGTGGGGTTGGTTGGTCCCCCACGAATCATTTTGTGGTGGTTTTTGTTCTTGCTTCGACACCGACTTCTGCTAGGCAAATGTTTAGGAAAAAAGAAAATTCAGAAAGACGCTGTAGGCGCACATTTCATTTTTCAGTTCAATTCAATTATAGTTCAACACGTGGTGCAGTAGGCGGTCATTTCATTTGACAGCTTAGCATATGTTCTTTCTCATTTGATTTGTTTTTCCAGTTGTTTTATAAATTTCAACTGCATCAGTATTTTATACTCTGTACCAGAGGTACACAGAGTATAATAAGTTTGTGCAGAAGAATGTAACAACCAAAAGGAAGCATCTGCGACCCTATAAAGTATATACATTCTTGATCAGCATCAACAGCCCAGTCGATTTCGTCATGTCCGTCCATCTGTCCGTATGAACAAACAGATCTCACAGATAGTAAGAGATAGAGGTTCGACATGTATGGGACAACAACCCTATCAAGTTTTGTTTCGTTTGCTTTCATTATTGTGGCTATTTTAAACCTAAATTATTGATATGTAAAACTTTAAGAGCAATGATCATTTACAGTTCGTTATTTGTCACGATGCCAAGAAGAGGTCATAGAAAATGTTCCTTTAGTTGCTTCTTCCTTAATCTAGTCTGCTTTCCTTGATGTTACTGTGCTCTTCCTCTCGCGCTTGACTCTCAACACAGCAGCATGTTTAATTTCCCTTTAAAAACATTCACTTCATTTAATTTTTTGAAATTTATAAATTAACATAGAATTCAATTTGAGTTAATAATCTCTGGCCAATTCATTGTAAAATAAAAGTACAAATGAATCATTCCGCTCTCTAATATTTCACAAACTTCACCCGAAATTGCCAAAGATGAGTGCTTTTCACATAGGCTCAACCCTTCGCGAATTTCACCATCAAACTTAAACCATTGCGTAAGAGTTCATAAAAATGGAAGGACATGAACAAGGACGTGTAAATAGCAGGTCACAAGCGACACAAGACTCACGAAAAAATAACATTTGAAGCATTTTACGGCCGCTGCCTTGAAAGTGTAATAAAATGTTGTAGGTGTGAGTCTAAGAACACACTTGAAAAAAAGCTTGTTAAGCAGCTTAACTTCAGAGTTAGAGATTATTAAGCTAAAAATCGGATTTTCAACAGAAAAAAAATTCAATAAAACCCAAAGACAAACAACAAATAGTTAAATAGGGTAGCTACTACCCCCAAGTGAGCTGTGGAACTGTTGAATTGAGAAAATTTTAATTTATTTACATGGACTAGAGGACTACGGAATTTTTGTAATTTACATTTACATCAATAAAAATGTTTTGTTTAATTCTTCTTGTTTTCGACTTGTAAAATATTATTAATTTCCTCCATTTGCAACTACACAGCTCCATCGTGAATACCCTTAATATATATTTTCATAAATCGAGAGTTTTCTGCCTTGAATCAAATAAGACTAGAAAGTTCCAAATGTACAAGAAGGTATTACGGTAGGGCAGAAATCTACCATCAAAGTGTTAGAACCATTTAGGAATTTGAAGAGCAGATTCGTTTTGAAATTATGTGCATTTTACGTTGTACATTTTTTGACGTTTGGAGTCTACTTCGTACTCAATCCAAGATTCTTAATATATACTTGAACTACGAACGTGTTTGCTAAAGTTTTCTTAAAATTTTCGGCTAACTGTAAGTACGAAAAGTTTTAGATTCAAGAACTTTGGCTGTCATTTTATAATTTTTTGTACTTAATTTAAGAACACAACAAAGAACCAAACAAATGTGAAAGTTTAAATTCGAAACAGTTTTAATTCTATCTATTTTATTCTACGAATTTACTTTTATTTCTGTTGTATTCAAAATTTTGTAAAAATGTATTGACTCTTGAGACCTATTTACACAATAGAGCTAGTAAGATGCATCCAAGATATAAATATAACCACAAGGAAACGCAACCGAAAGACGCAGAATGGACCGAACCCCAGGGCTGGAAAAACACACAAAGTCCCGGGAGTGAACACTTGTTATTTACTTTTTGAAAGTTATCGATAGAAGTAATGCGCAGCAACACGATTGTGCTGATTTCGCTTAACAATTTTTCCAAGTGTATGTTTATTTTCACTTTCAACTGCCATTTTACAAGAACATTCTACATAATTTGATGATGAAATTTTATGCAGAAGCAACCTTCTTAAAAGCCTGTCGATCAACCAACAAGCAGCACTCAAAATTGTCACTGTTTGCATGTGTAAACAAAAGTCGATAATTGGTTTTAAGCGTGTGAGTGACGAAAACCCTCGAATAAACTCCAAATATTTATGCAGTTTTTATGGTTGGAATTAACAAATATAAATAAAATTTATATACAGACCTGAGAAAAAGCCACGCAAACATTTTTGAATTAATTCATTTCATTAGGAAAAATAAAAAAAATATATATATAAATTAAATTTCGTGACCAGATGATGACTCGCATAGAAACAATGAAATTGAAGAGCGTGTTGATTTTGGAAGTGACGAAGTTTGTATACTCTTCATTTACACAACGTAGAAAGATGTTTGAAAAGATTAAAGATCGTAAAGGGTGATTTTTTTTAGCTATTATCTTTTGGCAACACTGGTTTAAACAGCTCACGCACGATTCGTGTTTTGTTTCACTGCCAAACATCTTCAGTTTGGTCTATAATTTAACCATGAATCGTCTTACAAACGAACAACGCTTGCAAATTATTGAATTTTATTATCAAAATGCGTGCTCTGTTAAGAAAGTTCATCGCGCGCTTCTTCCATTTTATGGTCAGTTTAATCGACCCACTGAAGCGGCTATTCGGGCTATTGTGACCAAATTTCGCACCAAATTTACATTGTTGGACATTAAACCACCAACACGCTTACGTAGAGTGCGAACTGAAGAAAATATCGCAGCTGTATCGGCCAGTGTTAATGATGACTATCAATTATCGATTCGTCGCCGTTCGCAGCAATTGGGCCTCTGTTACTCAACAACGTGGAAAATTTTGCGGAATGATTTAGGTGTGAAGCCTTTCAAAATGCAGCTGGTGCAAGAATTGAAGCCGAACGATCTACCGCAACGTAGAATTTTTGGTGAATGGGCTCTTGGAAAGTTGGCCGAAGATCCACTTTTTTACCGAAAAATTGTTTTCAGCAACGAAGCTCATTTTTGGCTCTATGGGTACGTAAATAAGCATAATTGTCGATTTTGGAGTGAATATCAGCCAGAAGCATTGCAAGAGCTACCAATGCATCCAGAAAAAGTCACAGTTTGGTGCGGTTTATGGGCTGGTGGCATCATTGGACCGTACTTCTTCAAAGATGATGCGAATCGTAGCGTAACTGTGAATGGTGAGCGCTACCGTGAGATGATATCAAACTTTTTTTGCCCAAAATGCAAGAGCTTGACTTGCATGACATGTGGTTTCAACAAGACGGTGCCACATGCCACACAGCACGCGCAACAATGGACTTATTGAGAGGCGAGTTCGGTGAACATTTTATTTCACGTTCGGGACCGGTCAATTGGCCGCCTAGATCGTGCGATTTAACGCCTTTAGACTATTTTTTGTACGGCTATGTTAAAGCTCATGTCTATACAGAGAAGCCCACTTCAATTGACGCATTGGAAGACAACATTGAAGCATTTATTCGTGAGATACCGTCCGAAATGTTGGAAAGAGTATGCCAAAATTGGACTAAGCGGATGGACCATTTGAGACGCAGTCACGGTCAACATTTGCATGAAATAATCTTCAAACATTAAATTATATGGACCGTACTATCGATTCAAATAAAGATTTCATGCATTTTTCTGAATTTTAGGTGTTTTTTTTTAGAAACTTTCCTATAGCTCTTAAAAAATCACCCTTTATAAGATAAAAAATCTAACCAAATAACGTAGACTTATATTAAAGCCGCTTAGGGCTGGTAGTGGCCCATTGCGCTCACGGCACATGACCCTTTATTCTTATCCAAAAAGCCAGAAATATACAAAAGTAGATTTTCCGCTAGGCTATCTCGGTTTTTTAAGCACCTCGTCTCTGCGACGTGATCAAAATTTATGGAGTTAACAACAATAGCATTTTTTTTTGGCAAAGAAGAAAAGACATTTAAATGGGATTTGGTGCTCAAGATTTGATGTACAAGCTTTTTGGTAGTCAAATCGACAAACGATGAACATCCAGGGTTACATTAAGAAATAAATAAAAGTCAAGTGCTTTTCTTTCATAACCAAATCCTTTTTTCTCTACCTTATATAGATAACTTTAGGTATTTGGTAGCTGGTATTGAATGAATCAATCACTCAGAAATTAATATAATTTTATATTTCACGCTAATCTTTTGTGAAATCCTTTCTTAGTAAGCATATTGGTCGTTGATGAATCAGTCAGTCAGTTGCTCAAACAGATTTACATAATTTGCTTTCCGGATGGAATGCAACAAAATTTAGGTCTCTACCTTGTGCCGCGAGGCCTGACTCAGTCAGTCAGTATAAAAAATATTTGTTTTGTGCTCAAATTATTTTAATAAACTTCAAATTTAAACTAGTTATCTGAGTTTTATTAGGTTTCAGTAGTTTTTAAACGTCTGTAGAAAATTAGCACACCCTTTCTACGAAAGAGTATGAAGAAAAAACGAGATAAGTTGCATTTTGTTGATACAGTTTTTACTTTATATATTTTGAAAGCAAACAAAAACATTTTTATTGAATTATCAAATCTAATCCCTGTATTGCTTAATCCATTAGCAACTTTTTAAAGATTATACCATTTGGGTTTTGAAAAGTTAACTAAAAAATCAGTCCAGTACTTATCACCTTGTCATTTTCCATAAGACCAAAATAAACACATGGCAAAATGTTTTAAAAATAAACGCACACATTGTGCCAAAAAAAAAAAAAAATGTGATAGGAGGAAAGAGCAGAAACATCAAGAGACTGGAATTTTGTGCAACCATTTTGCATTTCAGGAAATATCTGTGCAGACTGCCAAGCACAAATCAACTGTCGCTCTTCCATCATTCCATTGAAAGCCACAAAAACTGGACAGAACACATACCAAAAAGGGATTTCAAGAGAATATGACCCAAATAAATCAACTTAATGATTGTACAGAGCCAAGATAAACCAGCGTATGAACATATAAATGTGCATTTCAATTATCAGCGGAAAAGAGGTTCCCCCAAATGGCTGTCAAAAGTGCTACATCATGCCAAGTTGTCGACGGTGACGAGCCCCCTAAAGTGAAATGACGAGTACATTTGTACATACTGAATGGTAACATAATGCTCGAAACATGACTCAATAGAGAATGACAAAAACTTTGACGCGCTCGCAGTGATTAAAA
This sequence comes from Lordiphosa collinella, assembly GCA_018904265.1. NCBI lineage: Eukaryota > Metazoa > Arthropoda > Insecta > Diptera > Drosophilidae > Lordiphosa > Lordiphosa collinella. The sequence continues at coordinate 143,163 of JAEIFV010000001.1, forward strand.
GCAAATTCGCAATATTTTTGCTTTTGATTTGGTTTAAGAAAAGTAATAAAAGTACGCAGCCCTTATATGGATAGTTTATTGAATTGACATCACCTAACCATCTAATTACTCATCAAGTGGGTCGATCGCGGGTTGTGCATTTTGTGTTTGCTCGTAAATAAACTTTATAAGTAGGTACAGCCATTTATAGCTGCATTTTAGTAGATACGAGGGCAGCTTAACAAATCAGTGAACAACAGATTATTATTCATACTTCGACTTTGTGCCACCTCTTGATTATCTTAACTTTTTGCTTTAGTACACTGCTCTATCATTTCAATGCCTAAAAATAGGGGAAAGTTGACTTCGGCTCGGCCGAAGTTTTGTATACCCTTGCAGCTTCCATTGAAAACAAAAAAGTTTTTCTAAGACTACTTTTTGGACATTACTTTTTTATGGGATCTATACTATAAAGATGTCTGATTTCGATTAAACTTGGTGAAATCATGGAAAAGCATAATACACTGTTAATTGCGAAATTTGGAGGCGATCCCATTTAAAACAAAAAAGTTTTTCTTACTAGAACTTGTTTTTCGACCGATCATTCACACTGCTGCTATATGCTATAGTCATTCGATTTTGATAAAACTTTGTAGTATTGTGTAAAAGTGTAAAATAAGTTTATGCCAATGATAAGGACATTTTCATTAAAAACAAAAAAGTTTTTCCCACTAGAACTAGTTTTTCGACCGATCGTTCCTATGGCAGCTATAGCTATAGTCATCCGACTTCGACCAAACTTAGTGAACATGGGAAGGATAGTAAACTAAGAAATACACTTTGGAGGCGTTTCCATTAAAAACAAAAAAGTTTTTCTCTTTAAGACTAGTTTTTCAACCGATCGTTCCTATGGCAGCTATATGCTATAGTCATCCGATCCGGCCGGTTCCGACAAATGTGCAGCGTATTTGTACCAAAAGACTTCATGCAAAGTTTGGTGAGGATAGCTTTAAAACTGACGGAGGAGATAGCATAGAAACAGACGGACAGGGCTAAATCAACTCAGCTCGTCGTGCTGATCAAGAATATATATACTTTATGTGGTCGGAGATGCTTCCTTCTATGCGTTACAAACATCCGGACAATTTTATAATACCCTCTGCAAGGGTATATAAAGGGATTTCCTAAATATCACTCCAGCACAAGTTCTTCACATATTTTGTCGATGGACTCCAGCAGAAACTTTGGAGCAGGCGAGCTATCAACGCCAGTATTTTGATATACACATCGCATCCCACAGAATTGCCGATACAGCTCAGAGACAGACTGTTGCTCGAAGGGCGGCCCAGCATCGAAAATTACGAAATTTGGCAAATTCTCATATAAGTTTTGATTATAAAAACGATTTAAAAGATGACAACTGTAGACGGGTAAATGGGAGGTGTAGATTGAATGGTTCAAGAAATCGCAGAATTTGCTTTATTTTCCGAGTTTAAATTATGGTTTATTTCTACAAAGGTGATCTACAGGGAACTTTGTAATCTTATAAAGCAACTTGAAGAATTTTTTTGGCATTCTGAGAACGACAACGCGCAATCTCTATAGATATAAAATAGTTTGTCCTGACTGACTGACTGACTGATTCAATGACTGACTGGTTGGCAATAATCGCACAGCCTTAGCGGTAAGAGCTAGAGGCCCGAAATTTGGACAGGAGTTTCCTTATGTGGTCAAAGTGCCTACTAAGTTGGGGTTTTGGAAAATTCCAGCCGAAAAAGCGTCGGAAAAGTTTGTATGGGGAATATTTTATTTTTCATTCGGTTTGTAAGCATAGTATGCGAAATAATTGGACACGTATTTTCCAGATTTCGGAAAATCTGCCCACAAGGGAAATTCTCGGGAAATTCGATATGCAAAAATCTATTTTTCATCCGATTGACTTGTAATTCGGATTGTAAGGATAGTAAATAAAATGAATTGAAATGTGATTTTGCGATGTTGGAAAATTAATAGCATTCCCGGAAAAGCGTCGGAAAAGTTTGTATTATGAGAGTTTTATTTTTCGTCCGATTGACTTGAGACTCGGTGTGTAAGCAAAGTATGCGAAATGATTGGACACGTATTTTCCCGAATTCGAAAAATCCACCCACAGGGAAAATTCCAGGGAAATTCGATATGCAAAAATCTATTTTTCATCCAATTGACTTGAAATTCGGTATGTAAGGATACTAAGTGAAATAATTTGTAATGTAATTTTCTAATGTTGGAAAATTTGGCATTAGGGTCGGAAAACTCATGGAAAACTCTGCAGCCAAAAACCTATTTTCATCCGATTGGCTTTAAACTTGGTTTGTAAGGAAATTATAAGAAATAGAAAGAACGATAACGGTAACGATAACGATATTGATTGCGATGACGATAACGATAGCGATAACTATAAAGATAACGATAGCGATAACGATAACGATAAACGATAACGATAACAATAAAGATAGAAAAAAGATATAGATAACGAATACGATTACGATAACGGTATAGATAACGATAACGAAATCAATTACAATAGAGATAACAGTATCAATAACGATAACGATAGAGATAACGGTTATTATAACGATGACGATAACGGTAATGTTACCCAAACCCGGTCGGAAAAGAAAAACTATATCGGTTTTTTGTGATGATTTTTAATAGCTTTACTGATCCAGTAAAGACTGACGGCGGCGTAGCGAAGCGCGCCGGGTAGAATCGAACTTGTTATATATTCCCTTTTCTAAAAACTCAATAAAATTCCCTCCCGCATCCCATATTCCACCTTGGGGCTGGATATTTCAACATTGGAAAATCCAATCACAAATTATTTCTAATATCATCCTCACTAGAAAAATAGTTTTTTCCAATCAAATCTAGGGTATTTTAATTATTTCTTGATATTGATTCAAATAAAGCTGGAAAGATTACAGGGCAATGATATAACCACAGACCAAGATGGCATCTGTCGAAATCGTCCACTAAGCAAATCGTTAAAAACGGTTGGAAATGTTAAAAAAAAATATTTTCCTTATACTTTTTGGAGTTTGTATTTTAAGTACATTGTGAAAAAATAGCTGAACCAGAACCTGTTTTAATCCTAAAGTTATGGTTCGGTTCAACAAATATACCTTGGAGAGATTGAAAGATTGAAGAAAATCTGGTCTAAAGGTACCGAAAAAATGTATTTTACTGTCTTTGAAATCGGTCTTAACTATTGCATATTTAGCGTTTCCCAGGAGCCATAGTAATTTTGAGCTAGAAATGCATTTATTGACTTGCAGAAGATGGCAAAGTCTACTGATGATAGAACCGGGAGGACCTTAAAAGCCACCTGGGTGCTGTGGGTGACATTTTCCTGATAAGAAAATGATTTATTCAAACTGCCCTCGTCATATTATACACAGTATATATCACAACCCACATAATTCAATATACAGAGAGAGACAATCCTCTAATGCAACAACAAATTAGCAAACAATTTGCGCAGTTGCAATTCATGCAATTTGTCTGTGGTCTCACAGTGGGAGAAAAAGACAGAGAGAGATTTCACAAGTTCCGCTCACAATTGCGACGCATTCTAAACGGCATTCCCCAACGCGTTGCCACGTAATTTTCCAAATAATTTGCGAAACTTTTAATGCTCGTCATTAAAGAAAGCCTACTGGGTGTCTACGTGCACATGGGCCACAAGTCCACACCAGCATAAAACCAAGAGAAGAGCGTAATCCAAATCAAAAAGTGCTCAAAAGAGCGAAAGTTAAGAGTAACTTTCGATGATCATTTCAGTTGTGTTCAGTTTAGTTTTCGTTTGAGACGGCTGCCAGACCTGGAATCGCAAATGTATGCCGCCGCCGGCCGGCATCTGGTGGAACTGGTTTTCCAAAAGCGTCGCGCACTTTGCAAAAAAAAAAAAAAGACGAGAAAATAAACATAAAAAAACGCACTCAAGCAAGAGATTTGGCAATGTATGGGCATTCGGGAGGGGGAGCGAAATGATAAGCAAAATACAAGGCAAACCAAGCAACAGCACCAAAAAATCAAGTTTCTGTATACAAACGACAAACACAAACAATGCCAAAAAATAAATTGAGGTATTGCTCTTTCGTATAGGTGGCTCACATATGGTAGACACAAGCACACAAACCTACATACAGATACTTCTTTTCATTCTAAGCGTCTGCAAGTATAGAAGCACAGCATCAGCAGCAGCAGCTGAGATGTCAAATATTGTGTGTTTCGGGAGAGGGTATTATGTATCACAGCGGGGTGGTTTTATCACCTAATTTGACAACACAAATGATAAATGATCAAGAAATCAGCTCAAAGTGATTTAGCCAAACAGGTGTCTGCTGTTGAAGGATATAAGGAAGGAAAAAGAGTTGGAGGCATAAGAAGTTGTTCACTTGGAAGGAATTAATTAGCTGCAAAGACGTAGGAAGTAGGAAGAGTACAGATAGCCTTAGAAGTGTTGTAAAATGGCGATTGTATTTTATAATGTTAACCAATTGTCTATCTAAACCAGACCAGGCCAGCCGATAGCACTAGGAAGCAGAAATAACGCAAGCTTTTCACACAAAACCAGACTCTAGTCGAAATTGCAATTTTTTTTAAAGAGAGCCGCCAACTACAAAATCGTACTTACAAATAAGTACGAAGAGAAGAGAGGAATTATACGAAGTTGTTGTTGCAATTTACTTAGGCATGTGCTATGCTTGAGCGCTTATACGCGCTGCTAAGCTATGCGGAAAACAACAACGAATGCGCGTTGGGCTCATAGGCAGTGGGCACCCTTGATTTACAAGACAAGTGATCAAAACAAATTTGCGCGCTCAAAAAAAGAAAGAAAAAAACTCACTGCAAATACGTATAATTCGATTTTTTTCTTTATTAACTAAAAACATTTCGACTGTTGAAAGTCCCATGATGTAAAACATCTTTATTCCGGTACGGAAGATTTTAGCAGTAGTAAAATTTAATTTCAGCGTCACGCTGACATTGCATATTATTGGCGTTGTTGTAAAGCGGTTGACAGTAGTCGAATACTGTGTATAAAGTATCGAGTACTGAGTATCGGAGCTGAGTATCGAGTACTGACTATCGAGTATTAAGTATACTTTAAATAGTTTTGTGTAATGTGTAACGAGTAGTGAGTAACGAGTAGTGAGTAACGAGTATTGAATATCAAGTAGTAAGTAACGAGTACTTAGTATCGAGTGCTTAGTATCGAGTGCTGAGTACTAAGTACATAGTATTGTGTAACGAATACTAAGTATTGAACATCGAGTAGTAAGAAACTAGCACTTAGTGTCGAGTACGAATTATTAAGTACTGTGTTTTGAGTACTCAGTGTCGAGTAATTAGTAACGAGTTCTGTGTATCGAACTTAGTATATAGTGTCAAGGGCCAAGTATCGAGTACTGAATATCGAGGGCCCGGGTATGACTTAACGGCTAGTGTGCGCGACCGTAGTGCAAGACGTCGTGTGTTCGATCCCGCCTTGGAACATCAAGTGAAAAAGTTTTTTCTTTGAATAAACTTACACACCCGGTGACCACCGCTGACTGCTGTTTGCTATCGCTAAGATTATTCGGTCTCACTTATAGAGGGTCGAAATGTCGCATAAAAATTATCTTAGTGAAACGATTAAAATTCTCAAATTAAGAAGATTTCATTGGCTAGAGGAAAGTGATTCACGTCTTAAACCTCGTCAGAGAACTGAACCGAACCAACCCGTTCTTCTTAGTGGTTTTCAATTCGGTTCAGCATTTCTGAAAGGAAGCCGGTGCGGTTTGCGGTTCGCTTCACCAGCTGGAATAAACGGTTCGGTTTGGTTCAAATCCGGTTCGGTTCAGAACCGGTTTGCATTCCTGTTTAAAATAGATTTACAAATTGGATTTGTATTAGCTTACAAGACCTAGAGGTTTTGATTAAAGAAAGAAACTTGTAAATCTTTAGTCCTACATTGAAATCAAATATTTATTTAAAACTTTACACAAAGTATCGCATTTCATTTCTTTGCTTAAAGTGATTTATCCACTGTAATATTTCGACTTAAAATGTTGACAACAATCAACACTTGAAGCACAAAGCAGTGGGAAGGCTGTCAAAGGAAGCCAGCTGGCATTTACTCCGGCTATTATATATCACTTGATGTGTGTGTGTGTTTGTACACAAAATCTGCCGTCCTGCCAGGGTTGTGTCTGTATCAGTTGCTGGCGCTTTTTTGCGTGTGTTTATCTAAGCCATATAAAAACAGCCAAACAGCAAGCAAAAGGTAGAAAAGGCAAACAGCCAAATTACAAAAGGGGAAGCAAAAAATCTGAGTACAATGATGATTTATAAATCACACTCACACACACCTACAGAAATGCACATCATCTGTTAGTTTCCTTTTTCGGGGGGCGTGTGGAAGTAACAATAAACAAGTCTATTAAACACATTTGCTGACATGGCTTGAAAAAACAAAAGCTAACCACAAGATTGATTTGGTGATGTTAATTTGAATTGACAAATTTGTAAAGCTGATGTTGCCATCATAAGCACAATTTTGTATAAAAGCTTTGTTTGAAATGGGTTCTTAATTGTGTGTTTCATTCCCATATTTTGTTTTTCTGTACTCTTTAATTTCAACAAATTAGCGTCATAATGAAACGGCTAATTAAAATAACAAGCATAGCTACATCAACAAAAATTAGATGACAGCTGACACGCAACAACAGCAACAGCGACATTTATTCTAAACAACATGATTGATGATAATAATGACACTTGATGCACCAAAGATTAATAGTAAATGACGAAAAATAATTCTCGCAAAGGTCCCAATTGAATTCAAACGAGTTCAATTTCCTATTAGATTGGCATTCGCAATGACAATCAAAAAGTCGCACAGCCAAAGGATGTCCGTTTGCGGCTTAGATTTGGGCACACCATGTTTTTCACATGGACAATTATACGTGGCATGTCCCCGCGTAGGCGAATCAGCGAGCTTATTTTTTACCTAACAAGTACAGGAAATTACAGGAAATTAAAGAAAAAATCGAATTCATTAAAGGGAAACAAAAGCCATTACAAATTAGTTAAGACAGCTATTGATTGTTGTTTGTTTATATTCTTAATGGTAAGCGGCAGGAGTTGGGTAGAAGTAAGCATGAATTAATATTAAATTTGTGTTATTTGAACATCAACCAAAAAAAAAAAGCATAAAGAGTGCCAACAAATAATGACCAAACTGCACGCAATGGTCAGAAATGGTTGTGGTAGGTCAGACTAAATAGAGATGGACGCTTGAAATTAAGCCAATTTGTCTTTACTTACTCACGACCGCATCTTCCCCAGGAAGGGAGTGCCAGAGTATCGAATTTGTTGTTTCATTTTATTTATCATCTAAGCCATCTTTTGGCGTCTAGAGAAAAGGCACGCAATTTAAGGAACCCATAAACATTTAATGCCTACACAAAAAAAGTAGAAATTGGCAGCGACTTTTAATCGTTGAACATAAACCGGCAAAGGACACGTGTTTAGAAAAGAGAGAGAGAGAGAGGAGAATGAAAATCTAGTTTAGACTCAGAAATTAATAAACTAGTCACAAATTGATAAGATATCCAGCAGCAGAAAAAAAAGAAGATGGCAATCGGGTCCTGCAAATGACATGCCCCACACACACATCCATAGGCGTGGCACATACATCAAAAGTCACTCAAGTACATGTGTCACACAACAATGAGTGAGGTTGGGCTGTGTCATCTAATAAAATTCTGGAGATGCTCTTGTCTCAAGTCCCTGATGGAAACTTTTCTTTAACTATATACGAGTGTGTGTGTGTGTGTATATATATATAGGCTGGCACTTTAAACGCCTCCGCACACTTTCACACATTAAAGAAAATTAGCCCACGTGCTTCTAGCCGCTGGGCTGCATGTGACTTGTATTTTTAGTTTCATTTTCACATTCAGCTGGAAACTTTTAATGCCACGCGCTACTGATTCTTGCTCTCACTCACTCACAGACACACACACCAATGTATTTCAACATCATTAAAATCAATCTACATACTGTGACAAAATTCATGTGACTCGCAGAGCAAACCATTCTACAACAAACTGAACAATTCATAAACAAAAAACTAAAAAAAAAATTTGTTATCAATTGAAAATTTGGGTCGACTTTGAAATGCACTTACAAGTTTTAGTATTAAGAAGATTAACTTTAGAATAAAGATTTATGAAATCAGGAGCCTAACTGGCATTCAAATGTTTGTTTCGGGATGCGAAGTTCGCGATTTCACTAGGGAAAAGGGATTACAGACTTCCAAGGGTTAAACAAAAATTTTATAAATTTTTTTTGAACATTAAAAATACGATTAGGGTATTTACGACCCCCTGTTGAGCTGCGGAAAAGTTGAATTGAGAAATTTTAAACATTTTCAATTGTGAGCAACCCTTTTTGTGAAAATTTTAGGTTAGTTGTTTAATTTTTTTTTATTTATAAAACTAAAACTTAGGAAATCGTCTGCAAATGCGATTAAATTAGTATTAAAAAAGCAAAGCAAAGCGATAAAGTCCAATTGACCGAATTTACAGAATAGGTTTCCATGTATACCAATAAAAATGTTGGTGCTACTACGGAGACTGTCGGAGTACCTCCTCTGGCATGAAGCTTCCGAAAGACTTGTGAGTTCACCAGAGACCTCGTGCGTTTACTTGGCTTGGTTGGGCTCGCTGCCTTGGTTCTACACACTCGAAATGATCGCAAGCACTTTGAGTCAGAACGAGCAAGCTCTTTGCTTCGCACAAGTAATAATATGAACAAGCTCGCTTAAGCTTTTCATAACACGAGTCATAACAAGCCTTTTGCCAGCAATGGGCAAGCCTTATCGAGCTATACTCGTGCTTACTCGCACTGGCAACAAAGTTTACTCGCACTTACTCGGCTTGTTGACGGAAAACTCGACGGCTCGCAGCAGAACTTAGATTTAAGCAACAAGGGGCTTGCGATGACTCGCGGCCGAAGCTCTGAGTCAACTCGGGCTATGTAAGGGTAACGCTCGAGCTTGACAAGCCTTAAACGCAGAGCGAGTGTACTCGTGACGGCTCGTTGCAGTTCTCTGGCGTTCACACATTGATTATTATAGTAGACGGAGATAAAACTTGCGAAGAAGGCTAAAGGAATACCATGAAGAAAAAAAAATCTTCTATGTTCTTTGTTCAATTTGCAATGCTGCAACCTTAAAATGAAAATAAATGATATTGTAAATGAAATTGAAATACTAACCAAATGTGCTATGGGAATTCAGGCAAGCAATGGGCAGCACTTTTTGTATTGTTTACCAACACTACAAGTTCTAATTTCAACCAGAGAAATAGTGATCAACTAGTAAGGGGGAGGGCTGCTTAGTTGTGGAATTTCAGGCTAGTGTATTTGTTGTTGTTAAACTGTCAAAAATTTCTCAATTAAACTTTTACGCAGCTCAACAGGGGGTCGTGAATACCCTAGATGTGTTTTCTTTAATATTTCAGTGACCTGGCCTTAGCAGTAATCCCTGTTTCGAGGGTCGCTTTATATGTTTATATTTAGCCAGGGCCGATTAACCACTGTTATTTAAAATGTTGACTATTTACTTTGAATTTTTTGTTGTATTCTGTAATTTAGCATCAATTTCGAGAAGGTAAACTTTCACGTTTCCTATTAAATTTTCTAAATAAAGAAAGGGTATTCCTGCAGTTCCTGTATTTCAGTGTATATAAAACTGTCATACGAAAACAAAATATCTTGCAGGAACGACCTAAAATTCATAAAAATAAGATCAAATTTACTTTACTTCGATGTGGCATCCCTAACATCAAGAATTCTGTCCCAAAATGCTAACAATTTACATCCGATTTGCTGCCAAATCTGAACCAATGACGTTTTAAGCACTTTATGAGGGTAAACAGTTTGTCATGAAGTTTTAGGCCCAATTTTACATATTTTACATATATAGGTTGGTTATGTGTCACATAAACTAAGTTTATCTAAGAAATATAATGTTCATGGATCTCCATATTTAAGTCTCAAAAAGTAAAAGCCTTAAATTAGTTTTTCATAGGAACAACCAGACAAAAATTTTATATCATTCTCTTGGTTGATTTCGATTCTGATTTCGGTTTTTGTAGTTTTTTTATTTCATTATCAGGCCACACCGAAATATTAGTCAAAATCAAAGTTTAAAAAAAATGCGAGGTATCCGGACTAAAGTAAGTCCCAAACGATGTCACAAGTCGTTCCATCCCGATTTTCTCAAACGAAGTACGAGAGGATTGATTCCCATTGTCTTGAACCTGACTTTAGAACGGGAGAGCTTGATTTTAGCTCGATATAAGCTAATATGAACATAAGACGGAATTGGTTTAAGCTTTTTATTTGAATTTGACTTGATCCCCAGTTGAATCAAATCAAGAAGACCGGATATTGCTATAAGCTATAAGCAATCGTACTTCTTTTAATCTTGAAATCGGAAATCAATACGGAGAATTACATCAAAAATTACCGAAATTGACTTGACCTGGATTTTCAAACTTAATATTAGCCCAATATAAGTTTCCAAAAGAGACCCATCTGAACTTGCTAGTTTGAAAAAAAAAAACTAGCAAGTTCTAGCCGTCACGAAGTCGAAAGGTGTTTGCAATCGGCAGTTGCTATCCAGATGCATTTGAATATGTGTGTGTATCTATTTGGCCTTACTGTAAAGGTGAGAGAGATTTTCTTGCTCTCAATTTCTATTTGCACTTTCGATTATTCATTAAAGTTCCGTACTTTCTTTGATCTTCATGCAGGTTTGTTTTTCAAATAGTATTGCTCCAAGCCTTTCACACTTGTATCATAATGTACAATCAAGTACGATTAGTACTTGAAATTTCAATCCGAAGGTCGATATCAAATGAATTTTTTTGAGATTGAGTATTGTGACCTATCCCCAGCGATACGAAAAATACCATAAAATTTAATTTAGATTAATTTGTTAAGCCTGGTCACACTAAACTTACATTCGACATTCACAAAAGTAGGCTTTAAAGTGGCAAAAACCACTTGCTGTTTTAAGTAAACCAAATTATTGTACATACTTTGGAAATATTTTTGGCGCTAAAGTCTTGAATTTATACCGAAAATGAGAAATTGAGCGTTGAAAAAACTTGGTAAGCTAGATATTCCTTTCAGTTCATCGATAAATTTAATTTACTACCAACCCATCATGCCCCCTAACTCTTACAGGGTACACAAAAACAAACCTCAAACAGCATTTTTCACTTAATTTTTTGTACATACATAAACAAGTTTTATTGAATCAGACAAACCGAAAACAAAATGGCAAATAAAAATGTCATGGGTTACTCTATTAGCAAGAGGACCGAGAAGTATAAAAGAAATAATAAGAAGAAAAAATGGAAATTTCTACGGTATTATGGATGGAAAAATGGCGTGGGATCAATTGCCTCGTGACACAACATGTTGCAAGCCAGCCGCCAAGAGAAGCAACCAAAAGAATTAATAGAGAATGGTCTAAAGATTTATGCGATGGGACGATGATTTTGTTGTGCTGTGGTATGTTTTTTGTCGCCTGATGCTAAGCGGCAAATTATCATTAATAAATAAAAATAGCTTTAATCGTACGGAATTTATTTGGTTGATATTCTTTTTTTTTTTTTCGTTTTTTGTAAGAAATTTTAAAGCATCTTTAATGAACCATCTTAAGGCCTTGGCAGTGATCCAGCACAGGCATATAAATGTAGGCATATCAATTGAGGAGGTACAAATTCTTTGTAAGAAAAGAATAGTATGTGGGCAGACTTTTATTTGACGGGATTAGGTAAATTTTAAGTGTGACCAGGTTCGATTAGCGTTGGAAAAACACAAGCAAAGTATTTCTCAATCAACAACAATCACAAGAAATGGCTGTGAGATAACTCAATAGACTGCACAGTTGTTGGTAATATAAAAGTTTAAAAATGCCCACGGTTTCAAGTCGAACCTGGTCACACTTATACAGATAAATAATTCACTTGTTTACTAGTTTCAAACTGGGTTATGCATGTTATTCTTACAATTTCCAGTCGTCTTGTTTGTCTCGTTTATTGTTTTTGATGACGACGGTCTTATGTCAACTGAAAGTACTTTAGTTTTATGCCTAGTTTGCGTGTTTGTGTGTTTTCTTTCCAGTCAGTTTGGCTGTCGCCAAAAGTAGATGATTACCATTTTAATAACTTGATGTACATACAAAGGAAAAGGAATGTAAAAAGAAAAAAGACTTTCTCTAGTTTTAGGTTTGAGAACTTATGAAGAATTGCACATAAAGTACACACGTGTCCCCCCAAAAAGAAGCCTAAAATTCAATCGTAAACAGCCCACACCTGACTAATTTCTCAGCTCAGCTGTTATTCCTTTTTTTCCTTGGTACAAACAAAAATTTGTTGCCCAGGCACAAAATTTCACTCAAACTGCAGCCTACTTTTAGGCTGTTTGAGAGATTGAGAGACAAACGAGAGGAGGCCTCTCTTGAGCATGCGGCCTAGGCGGGACCTTGAACTCGAAATATATTTTTGCTTTCACTTTCATTATGTAATCCTCAGAGGACAGAGAGAGAGCATTTAGGCTCGTGCAATGGCATGGAAAAATAAGGAAAACTTTCGCTTTTAACAGTCAACGACACAAGAGACAGACAGAGAGAGAGAAAAAAAAATGAGAGCGAGGCACATTTACGTTCTTGCTGTGATACATAAAAAGGAAATACTACGCAATTTTTGCAAAAAAGAAAAAAGAAATGGAAAAACATATGATCCCCCTCGCTCATAAAAACCCAAGGAAAACAAATAAATTTTTGTAATAGGGCGAGGTGAAATTGATTTGCTTTTGCCCAGATTTTAATGGGGACTGAGGGCTACTGGAAGACAGGACATCCAAAAAGGAGGCTAGCTAATTGACACGTATATTTAAAGTCATTAAAGCAGCAAAATGTCTAAAAATAAGAGCCTGCCATTCTCTCCCTCTACTAGATTGAGTGATAAAAGCCTTTAAATTTGCTGGGAACATAAATTATGCTGATGCTGAAAAATATGAAAAATAAAATTAATTTAAGGGCAAAGTAAGGCCTTGTTGTATGTAATTGAACGCGCACGAGAAGCAGGTACGGAAATACTTAGCAACACCTAACGCATTCAGTGACGTCCTCACTCACACGCACACTCGGAAAAATTTCTATATTTTTTTGTTGATCCAAATATAAGTTCGATTTTTGAATGCATGAAAGCACACGAAACTTGTTTGATAAAAAAAAAAACTATTTTAACAGAGTTACTGCTCTCAAAAATTGTTGTCCGGCTCGAAGGACCAACATTTTTTGTAGTCGGTGGCTTCCAAATAAGAATTGCACCACTTTGAATTTTATTTTAAGTTCACAATTTTAGTAGAGCAATATGTTAAGTTTTGATATGCTTCGTATTTATAAAAGATGTTGTTTGCTCAGGCTTAGCATTACGTTATAAATTGGGTCCAAAACTATGCCACATAGAAAAGCATTGTTCTCAAAATGGGATTTCTCACGCTTTTCTATTTCCTGAACAACCAATTTCGATAGGGAGGACGTTTTTTTAGATATTTCCAATTTTCAGTTTATTTAAATGGAATAAACATCACTCCAAACTAGATTTTCGGCTTGCAGCTTAATTGTGGTCATCTCGTATATATGGTACTATTTGGCGAACTAAGTCTCACTCTTTCAGATATAGAAGAAATGTTGAAGATGTCTTCTGCCAGAAGTTTTAAGGCTTCTTAGAAAAGTTACAAGAAAATTAGTAAGATAAAATTTGTAAACGACGCCTTGTGCTTCCTTCTTTGCGTTACAAACATCTACCGAATTATGAAGGTAAACCGAAACAGTACCGTACCAACTTTCGGTTTCGATCCGGTTCTATCGTTCCAAATAACGTTAACTATTCGGTTCTCAAAAAAATTTGTATCGGTTTTTCCAGTACGAATTTGAAACAGTTTATTTTGGTTAACGGTTCCTCTACCAGTAATTAATCTGATTTATATAAATAAAATCTTCGTGTTTTGTTCGATTTATTAAAATTGATAACTTATGAACAAAATTCAATATCTTTCCCATGCAGAATTGTTGCTAATTGGTGGGCGAAGGTTTTGCAAAGAAGGAAACGTTATCAGACGCATCTTTGTCGACTCGTTTCAAACTTTATTTTGGCTATTTCTTAGGTAACTAATTAATTACGGAATTTTTTTTTATAACATGGATTTCTGTCCGATTCCAAGAAGAGGCCATGGTATCATTGGTAGGCGTAATTACAATACACCACTCGAAACGTCGCAGCACGTCGAACGGAAGAGAAACATGCTATTAAAAGGGAATAAGGAGCTGATCAGTGTGATTGAAAATAATCATCAAGACGGGACTTATTTGACAATCCCAAAGATTTTGTTGGACTCCCAACTTTTTTGTAATGGATGTCAATGCTTAAGCATACATATTAAATTGCAATTAGTTCCCAATTATCGCCAAATGGGTTCGGCTTGTTTTAAAATCGATCTTAATCTAAGACCTACAAGTCAAACCTTTTGAAATGTGGATTTGAAATGCGAAAATTATATAAAACTCAGTTTAAGTACAAGAACCAACATCCGAAACATCCTTAAATGGGATCTGAAAATAATTTCCTGTGTTGGTATATTGACGAGAGGATAAGTTAAAGTCTGAATAGTACACAGAAAAAATTTTTTAAACTATCGATCGCATCTCATTGTACCTGACCTAAAAACAAATTTCTTATTTAAAATAGTTTTATTTTGCTGGATAATCTTAGTCGGAGTTGACGACGTAATGCAGACCACATGAAGTTTTCTCAGTAGGCGAGAGAATCATTTGAGATTCTGTAACTTTCGTTTATAAGTTCTAGTAATTTTAAACCCGAACTTAATCTTAGACGGATTTGGATATTTTAAGTTTATTTCCGAGTATTTCTAGACCTTTTAAGGCTAACTTTTACATTTTATTCGAGTTACCAATAATCAAGACTTGGTGGACCACTTCCGAAATCTTATTTTGGTGCCTTGTGTTATCAGTGGCTTTAATCGTAATTTAGAATGATTCATTCTAGATTTAAAAAACAGCCGTCAATCCTAAATCACAATTTGGTATACATTTCACACTTAAAAATAAAAACCTCACATTGCTTCTTTGAGTGCATACAATTTAACTGCCTGCCTGTGTACCTGTTCCTGTGCCCACCTTTTGTCCTTTATTATATTCTGCTCTTCTTTTTCTCTTTATTCTCTCTTTCTTTTTTTAAGTGTCAATTACATTGACGTTTATTCAAATATGCATCGCACGGCTCCAGGATACTCCCAACATTAGTAGGCACATTTTAATACATATATAGAACGACGACATGTGCGTGTCCTTTCCATTTCTTCTTCTCCACTTCGACAAGCTGTCGCTTTGCGTGTGAAAAAGTCTTCAACTTTTGAAAACATTGTGATTTTGTGAGGGATTTATCGGGTTTTATTGTGCGTATCGCACACTCACACACACACGCACTCTGAAAAGACCTTGGCATTTGCGGCAGATATTTGTTAATGTATAAACCACCATCTACTCTTCACTTCCCAGTGGGATATGAACGTGAAAACGAGAATTCATAAACTTTTAGGACCTGCGTTTAAAGAAGGATTTTAATCAAATTATAATGAACTGCTTTTTGGTCTAAAAAGAGCCAGTTTAGGCTCTTTTCCTAGACATTTACTTCAGCAAAATGGAATTTATGTCTTAATACATATAAATTAGAATTGAGTTCAGATGGGCATTAAGTATAGTAGTGCTAATACTTTCCCCGCCTTGTTTTTTGGGCCTATAACAAAATTAATACTTGGTCTTAAGTAGCCACCAAGACCGAGCTTCTCTCAATCTCTTGACTTGTGTGCTTCTTATTTTAGCACAAGAGAACGGGACCTACAGTTTAACGACAAAGCCAAATGGCAAAGTTTTTGAAGCTTTTCAGGGCAAGTAACTTAACATCTGACGCCAATAGTTGGTGAAGGGATCGGTTGTGAATTTTTTTTAAAGAAAAAAATACTTTTATAAGATATCCCGAGGTGGAATGGAACCCACGACCTCTTGCACAGCAGGTACACACACTACCCGCTGCACCACAGCCGGCCGCATGGACCTTTAGACTAATACTAAACTCAATTTTCATTTTTCTAAGTCCCCAAACACTTAAGACAGGTCTTACTCTAAGAAATAAGTAAAACAATAATGAGTACAAACTGTTTCTAAAAACAATGAAACTTGTTTCTAATTTTAAAGAACTTTGTCCTTGAAATTTAAGAAATTTGCTTCTCATTCTGTATTTTATGGACCATTGGAGTCCTCATAAGTGACTGAGCGAAGAGATCAAGCGAAGTTGTTGTGGATCAGGAAATTCAGGAACAAAACTTTATTTTTGAATCAACAAGTTGTATCTGGGATTAAGAATTTTCATTCTTAAGTACATCTGACATATAGTATTCCTGATTCAGGTATGAATATGGTCATATCTTTTATACAACAGAACCTTTTCAGGTTTTCTTGGTCCGGTTATTGTGTGACGCGCCATAATATGTCACGCACATTTCATATTAAATAATAGGGCGCCCAATTCCAGTTATCGATAATTATCGGTAAGCGATCAAGCAAAATGGTCGAACTCGTTAAGAACGCGTTAGGGATTCTTGGCAGAGCGGCCGCTATATAAGCAGACCATGCTGTTCAGAATCTTCACATCTCTTGCAGAGATCTGTCCGTCAAAATCGTGGTCTTAGAGTGCGCCTTGCCTCTGTCCACCTACCCAATCCCCTCGTGGTCTCAGAGTGCGCCGTCCTCTGTCCACATAATCCTCTCGTGGTCTCAAAGTGCGCCTTGCATCTGTCCACACAATCCCCTCGTGGTCTCAGAGTGCGCCGTTCTCTGTCCACATAAACCTCTAGTGGTCACAGAGTGCGCCGTCCTCTGTCCACAAAACTAACCTGCTCCAGATCTAACCAATCCTCTAGTGGTCTCAGAGTTCGCTGTCCTCTGTCCACTAACCTAACCAGCTCCAGAACTAACCAATCCCCCAGTAGTCTCAGATTGTGCTGTCCCCTGTCTGCTGTTTTAGAACTTTCCCAAACCCTTATCTCTGCGTTCTAAACTTTCCCAAACTAACCTCTAGTGGTCTCAGAGTGCGCTGTCCTCTGTCCACCAGCCTAATCCTCTCCAGAAACCTCCAGTCACATGGCCTCAGAGTGTGCCTGTCCACCCATCGAATCTGCTCGAGAACGCCCCATCCCTCGGGGTCTCGAGTACCTGCCCACCACCCTCACGACTCGGCCCCTCGTGGAAGCCTCCTTGAAACGCCCACGACGACCCACGTACTCCCACGCTACCCAACGCTCTACAACTCCGGATCATCAACACAACCCGAGCCCACACATCAAGCCTCGAAAATCACCACCATACGAACACGAAGACACAATTTCGTCTCTACTTTATTAGTAATTTGTTATATCAAATTTAGAACTAAAACCTAGAACCAGCTGTCCGAGGAATAAAGACATACCGTTAGGACTTGATTGAGACAGATTTCTTGTTTTTTCAAGGAGGACTAAAGGAAAATTTATGTACAAGACCCCTGGCCCCGGCAAGCTACCCCCGGCCAAGTATTGTTACAAGTGTTTATGTTCGTCAGGCTATTAACTTATAAGTTTCGGTTCTGGGGACCTTTCAAAGGACCTATAATTTTGGAAACGAACCGTTTCGAAAAGGATCTGTTTCGGATTGATTTACAGCTTTGGAAAAATTATAGAGTTTCATAGTTGGATAAAGAATTTTCTATTTTTAAAGCCCGGTAAAGGCCTCTACGTATTTCGGCAAAGGCTTGTCTAGTGTGGCCAGGCTTAAAAAAATAACGCCGAAATTTGAAGTTCGTAGTATTTTTAATTATCTGGGGGTTTGCCACATTCAGTGATAAGCAGTGTATTGTTTTGAAAAGTAAAAAACTGGCAGATTTCTTTCATGCGAATGAAACTTCTCTTTACTTCGCAAGTCCTTAAGAAAAAAATTGATTGGTTCAAGATAATATATGTTTATCCAAGTATAAATTTCGATACACCAAATGACTTGATCCGAAAGTTTTGTATCCTATTCTTTGATTTCTCCGTTCAGTTCCTTCTCCTCATTCCCCTTGGTATATAGTAAAAGCTTAAAAATAGTTGGTAAATTATTGTTAAAGAACGAATACATTTATTTTAAAAGCTTTCGTACTTAAATTAAACCAATATTTTCGATATATCTTAACAGAAAAACTATTGTCCGCTTACTGTTCAAGCGCCCATCTTGACTTATAGCTTGTTGAAATAAGAAATACATCGTTTGGATATACCCATTGACGTAAGGGTAGCTAAAAATGAAAATTAATCGGTATGTGAGAGCCTGCTTCACCCTGTGTTTACTTGATTTAATATCGCTTAGGAGAAAGTATACTTTTGATGTGTACAAATTTCGCCAAGCTTATTTGTTTTGCATTCTGGCGAGTAAATTGCCAAAAGCCAAAACGAATTTTATGTCACACATAAAAATGTTTTCATGTCCAATCCACAAAAAAAAAGACAAAGATTCCCCTGCCAAGTGAATGCTGCCCTATCAGCAGCAGCAACAAGCCAATCAAAATGCAATTTCCACTCATACACAGAACATCATTTTAACGACACACATCTTCGTCCTCGTCAGCAGCGTGCCCCCTTCGTTCAGGTTGATGATGCCCTGGCCACATTAGAAATATGAAGAGCGTGTCGTATGCAAACAAGTTGATTTTACCCGCTCAGCTGTGACTGAATGAATGAATTTGTCAGTCAAAAGCATAAAAATAATAATAATAGCTAAACAATTTGCAAACAAACGTGGCGTATACGCAACGCTGACTTCTGAACTTTATGAAAACAAAATCAGCTGACTTGCAAACATTTCATTTCAAAGTCGCCCAAAAGGCTGCTATATTATGGATGCAGGATGGAATATTGTAACAGCCTTCGAATCCAACGAAGCTGGATAACACGTGGCACAAATTAAATTCCAAGAAATATAAAATGCCAGAACATAAAACTTCTAGGTTCATTCCGAAGTGCGTGCCAGGCGTGTTAAGAGTGAAAGAGAAACACAGAGAGAAAGAGAGAGAAAGCGCGGAATCAGCCTATGAAATGCTTCCACTTTGTCGACAAGTCATCAAAGGCAACTCATGAAAATGCTCCTGCTGGGCTTCAGCTTTGGTTTGATGCCTTCGTAACCAGGTTTACACGTGTGTAAAATGTTTTTGCTTTGACTCACTTAATAAACCTCGTAACATGACTGACATAACTCTAGAAACTGAGCTTCTCTTTGTTTACCCACCCTCGCTCAGGCATAGAAAACCAAATAAATATCAGCTAAAGAGTTGCAACATTTACACTTAATTATACTTACGTCAGAACCGTAACCGGTCACAGGCCAGACGACCTTTGGTGCTTACGGGGCTTGTTATGCCCACCGGAAACAAGAGCAAACACTTCCTTGGCCAAG
This sequence comes from Lordiphosa collinella, assembly GCA_018904265.1. Taxonomy (NCBI): domain Eukaryota; kingdom Metazoa; phylum Arthropoda; class Insecta; order Diptera; family Drosophilidae; genus Lordiphosa; species Lordiphosa collinella. Next base: position 162,790 of record JAEIFV010000001.1, read on the forward strand.
ACATTAAAGAACTTGGGCATTAACATAATAAATTGGCTACCCGGCTTCACATTGTTGTTGCATGAATGAGGCAGTGCGTCAAGTGAATAACTTTATCGCCTAGCCACATTAATAACGCAGCTTTAATAACGATTTGGATAAGGCAAAAAATTGGGAAGAATCTATCTAAGCATTATAAGGAATGTGTAGTAGGGGCGTGAGTAGACCTTTGTTTGGCTTTACGTGACCAGATAACTAACCATTTTAGTCTGGGGAACACACAGCCTTTAGGTAATTGCATGGCCATAAATCTTAAGTCGTCCTGTCTTTTAGCTTATTTCATCCGGGGCACAATTTAACGCCTGTCTGGGTGTGGGGTAGGAAATAAAAGTAAAAATCGATTGAAGGTAAAGCGAAAAGGCAATTAGGGTCACTGCCAAGAACTTTTTCAATTTGTGTGTTTTCGGTGACTAAACCAAAAAGTTATATAGCTCGAGGGGAAGAATTCAAACATGAAATAAACTGGTCAACATGTGCATACGAAATATTTATGTTGCGGCTTTCAATTGCAAAAACCACCAAAAGGTTTTGCCTAATTTAAGAAATGGGCAGAAATTTTAGTTCAAGAACATTTATTTGTTTCGGGAATGTTTTCTTGTTGTTGATTTAATTTATTGTTTTAATTTTTAGTCTTCATGCCACATAATGGTTGGGTCCTTAGCAGCTGGCACTGAAATAAAATACGAGGGGAGCTTGATAAGTCTATTGCTGCTTGTGTTTGAAAACCTCGTGAGTTTCTTTGAAAGCATAGAAAAGCGAGAGCGTAAGTTAAAGTCGGCCCTGTCCGACTGCGATATACCCGTTACTCAGGGAAATGAATGTTTAATAGCCTTGCCTTATGTTAATTAACAGAGCATTAACATTTATGTGAACATTTAAACATTATGTTAGTAAACAGCTGCGCAGAAAAGTTTGCAATTTGAGAGTGATCTATATCTTGTGATCCATATCTTAAAAATTGTGGGAGGGGGCGTGGCAAAAATTTGAAACAAAAAATTTGAAAGGAGTCTGCATACAACATTTGGTGACTCTTGTCTCTGAGATCTAGGTGTTCATACAGACGGACGGACGTCCAGACGGACAGGGCTAAGTCAACTCGGCTATTGTTGCTGATCAAGAATATATATACTTTATGGGGTCGGAGATGCTTCCTTCTGTTTCTTACTGCCTTTTTACTCTTCGAGTAACGGTTTTAAAAATGAAGTTCTCATTAAACACAATTTTTTGGGTAAAAGCTAACACATGGCTATTTTGAGCAGGTTAAGCCACTTGGTTCGTTTTTGACAACCCCGTGAATTTCATTGAAAATAGTAAAAAGGAAAGTTCGAGTACTTAAAAAACCATATTTTTGGGTAAAAACTAACACAGGACAATTTTGAACAACCTTAGTCTTTTGTTTTGTTTTTGACAACAGCGGGAGTCTCGTTGATAGCAGAAAAAGTTTTACCTATTCTTTATCGACTTTAAGGCAGCCTTCGATACAGTAGAAATAAATCTATTGTCCTATGAATTAGCAGTTATGGACATCTTGTGCAAAACAATAAATGTATTGAAGATTCTGTACGAGGAGAATAAGACTGCAGTATAGGAAGGAAACCAATCGTGGAGTTAGGCAGAGCTTTGTTATTTTTCTTGTTCATTAACGATATAGGCAATGTTTGTTTCAACACGATAATGACTCAAAACATTCGTCGTATTTGGTTCAGGAATGGCTAATTTATCATTTTCAAGCAATTAAAAACGCCTCCGCAATCATCAGACATGAATCCCTTACAAACATATTTGGCATCTGCTGGAAAGAAAAGTTCGGAAACATCATAACATCCAAGGATTCTCTGAAACAAGCTCTACTGTCAATTGGTAAATATAACCTCAGACGAGACTGCCAACTTGATAGCTTGTATGCGTAGACGCTTGGAAGGCGTAATTAAGGCCTAAGGAGGCTTTACCAAACATTAAGAGACTCAAAATCCGGCATCAAACATTGAATATGATATTTGTGCCACAACTTTTTTTATGTAAAAATTTTCATTTTTATCCATTTGAAGCCAAACCATAAATGATATAAATTTAAAATTTTTTGTAAAATGAAGTCAAATGTTAAATAAAATATGTTGCATCTTTATATTTTCTTTAAGTTGAATATAAACAAATATATTTAGCAACAAACTTTGAAAATGAAGCTGTGCCAATACTTTATTGATTCAGTGTATGCCATCCACTTGGAGAAGGGACTTCCGAAATTATTTGAATAATGCAGATCCACTTCAACTATGTGAATAAAGTTATGTCGTTACCAGATGGGAGGTACCCAAAAATAGTAGCAACAACATTGAAGAAGTCGAATTCACAATTTTTTCGAAAATGGGAGGAACTTGTTGCGGAAGGATGGACAGCCGCATCAAAAAACATGAGTCATATGTTCAACGAGTACTTGCAAGCAACACTCGAAACATGTACAAGACTCTTGACTATGAGCTTGGAGACAATATGTATTTCAAAGAACAAACTAAGTACTCAGACAAACTAAGCCCAGACCTTGCTAAAAGGGCGACTTTTTCGTTGGGGTCTCAGCTAAGGGTACAGTCAACACTAAAATACCACAAAATGTCAAACGGTCTTATTGCACTGAGTTTGTTTACATTGTGTGATTTGATTACAATTAAATTGATTTAAGTAATAAAAGTGCAAATGCAGGAGCATTTGAATGATATTTGGAGCGCAAATTTCATTGCAAGGGTAACTTGCTAAATAATTGCAAACTATGTTTTTTGCTTCTACCTAGCTAAGCCCCATCAGCTTTTAGCCAGTCAAGGTTGCGGCGCCACGCGTTTTTAGGTGGGTATGAGGTAAGGCATTTAGCTTGTCTGAGAACGGCTCAAACTGAAAAGGCCAGCTAAAAGTTTAAGCAAGCGTTTAGCTGCCTTTTTTCATATGAACTCGACCCCAGCTAAATCGAATTAGCTTGTCTGAATACATAGCTTAAGTCTTTAACTTTCGTCTTTCGTCTTAATGAGCAGCAGCAGAACCGTACAGGTTTGATTCCTGTTGCAAACTAGTTCTCTCTGGCGGCGGGCTGGCCGTCTCTCTTGCTTGTTAGGCTTCGTTGATCTGGCAAGGCTTTGCAGATCAGGGATGCCAGACCCATTCCCACATAAATATGAATATCTTTTCAAATTCATTTCAAATTTAAGACGAAATACAGGCCTTATAGATTATCATGTCTTATGTGTCGAGCAGTGTAAAGCAAACCTTAGTTTGTGTTTAACAAGCTTGTGAATTTCTTAAAAAGTTAAAAAATGTGAATTTTCTTCCCTCAAACTCTATCCCCTTTGCCAAAGCATAACTTGACATAACTTGATAAATACTGGAGTAAATAGCAAAATGAAACCTTGTTAAAAAAAATTATAGTTTTACTGACTAGTGTAATCCATTAGCTAAGATTTATCTAATTAGGAAAAAACGTAAGCAGGCCTCGCAAAGTCAAAAAAAAACCTCTTCCAAAAGTGTTAACAGAATTCGTGTAAATTCCATTAATGCTGAAAAAGTTTTAAGGACTGCCAAATGCCATAAATCAAGGACAACAACAATAGCAAAAGCAACAACAACAAGACAAGTGGCTTTGGTAATGAAAAGCAACGCTTGAACGCCTAAAATTATGCCATGCTAAGCTATAAAAATGTAAATTTTCTTAATTATACCACAAAACTAATCAATGTAAATTACCAGTCCCACAAACAAATTTTCAAGTTAATTTTTTCCCCGTTTTCCTTCGGTTTTGCATAAATTTTCTAATTAAATTTTTCTATAGAGAGCGCAAAGCAAAACAAAAACTCTTACCCATCTCCCCCAGAATAAACGACCTTGATTTCGCTTGCCAAATAAATGACAAACTCATTAGGCAGAGCGAAAGCTAAATTTTGATCACATTGTTAGCATTTGATGAAACAATTATCAACAAATATTTCGCATAAATACTTAAGATACCATTTAAATCAGAAAATGCCAAAACTAAAACTCAGCACACACTTAACCCAAGGCCTGTCGCCTTGGGCTACCCCAAAAGAAAATGAGAATGAGAAGAAAAAAACACTTTTTCTTTCTTTTCTCTTATTTCTGTCTGCCAAAGTAATTGTATTTTTCAATTAAGTAAACAAGAATTACAAGAGAAACAACAACAATGAAAGAGCTGGTCCCCATCAAATTTATTGTCATTTAAATGCACACGAGTGGAAGCGCGCACAAACGAGAAACAAACATCAAAGTGTTTAGGGCCGGAGCATACCCTATAAAAATGTCGCAAGTAAAATTTATCTAAAATTCAAAGCAAATGAATTAAATGATTGGTTCACGAAACTTCTTCAGAAGCGGAGCTCAGAAGAATGTAACACATTAAACGGATCGAAGATCTGCTAAAACGTCAGAGCAGGCGAGCAATCGACGGCAGCAATTTGTTATTCACTTTGCATTTCATAAAGCTGTTGAAAGAGCGGTGGAAGCAGAAGCTCAGAGAAAAGCTGTAGCTGAAAGAGAGTCCCAGATGGATTTTAAACGAGCTGAAATTTACCCATTTTTTATAAATGTCAATGGCATTTGCACCCGCTTAAAATTGTTTTGATTATCATGAAGATCCACCCATCCATTTATTTAGGATGGAGTAAATCGAAAGGTCCGGAATATCTCAAAGTTTCCATAATTCTCATACAAATTTTTATTATGATAAGTATTTAGTAGAGGACAACTGCCCACCCAACATTTGGAAGATCTTTTTTACAAAGATCACCTTAATGAGTTTCTTTCGAGCACTTTTGATGATTAAAAAGAAGATCCATACCTTTAAATGAAGACTCGAAAATTACTTATGAATATGCTCAAAATGTGATTTATTGAATTATGACTCGAAAAAGACGCAAAATGATTCGAAGACAAGAAAGTCGATCCTGTGAAGTGCTGCCCATCACCGCAGCGACCGGTGTTGCTCATAATTGTTTGTCTTCCTTATAAGTCGACTATCGTTTATCCGATCTTTACCATTCCTCTGGCGGATCGATAAAAAATCCCGACTACTACTTATCACCAGAAGTTACGAACCTTCTATCTATAAAACTGCCGGATATATGACGTTTTTTGGATATTGCGGGGGCGGGAGGGGGCGTGGCAAACATTTAAAATAAACTTTGCCTGCAAGTATAAGAAGTTGTTGTCCCTTACATGTCAAAACTCTATCTCTTACCATCTATGAGATCTATTTGTTCATACGGACGGCTGTTGATGCTGATCAAGAATATAAATACTTTATAGGATCGCAGATGCTTCCTTTTGGCTGTTACATTCTTTTGCACAAACTTATTATACTCTGTGTACCTCTGGTACAGAGTATATTGAGTCGAAACAGATCAGAATAACGGGTTAAAAGCTGTTCTTGAAGAGGAGTCGCGGCTAGGGCACCACTTTCTCCCTACAAAAGTATTATTTATGATCAGAAATCGAACTAGAAAACGACTCGAATGTGATAAAAATTTCATAAAGTGTTTGCTGGATGTACGACGGGTAAGTAGAAGGTGTATATTGAATGGTTAAAAAAATAGCGAGACTCGCTCAATTTTTCAATGAGTTCAGATTATTATGAAGACACCCGGGTGGTACGGGTTGTAAAGATCGAACTATATAATGACTTTTAATGATCTTAAAGATTTGCTAGATGGCAATTGTAAAATAAGCTTCACCTCTACGGTTTGAGTTTAAAGTGCTAAAGGGGTCGTAGCAACGCACGCCGAGTAACTGCCAGTATCACGTATACATAAGTAAATATCATTCCCAGTCCAAAGAGAAGATGTGGTGTCTATTAGAACTCCACAATGTAATGCCACACCAATGGCTTGGCCCCTGCAATAGTTCAAGCACTAACAGAGAAGAAATTGCAGACATTAGATGTTATGTTTCTAGCAGCTAAATAACTCCTATTTATCATATTTGTATGCTTTTGTACTAGTCACTTGGTTAATTGTTAACAAAGAACAAATGTTTTAAAAATGCAAATGCAGAAGCAACACAATGAGGACAGCAAACTGCATTTTCAGTGTTGACGATAACTTTTTTGAAAATGTACTTCAGTGAAGAAAACACATAAGATTAACATCCGCTTGTAACCCGATGATTTTTTATCTCCGCTCCCGCTAAACCACAACAATAAAGAGAATATATAAAGCAACAGAGTCCTGTTTTTGGGTTATTGTTAGAGCCACTTTAAAATGAGCGCAATGCAGCGAAAAGAGTGCTACATTTTTTTCTGTCCTTACTGTGTGCTGAGCTGAGTGAATTTAAGTGTTGATGGTTTCTTACTAACTCTGTCAGAAAATCATTAATAATATTTTCTTGATATACTAGCAACGCACTTAAGTTGAAAAGATTTGAAAATCAAGTGGAAGGGGCACTGATTCTTTGGAAAGAATTTCTAAACTGATGAAAAAAATCAAGCCATTCGGGATTAACACAAGCCAAAGCTGTAACAATTACGGGTTGCCTTCTCGAACTAGAATTAATCCCTTTAATGGATCTCAACTTTGAAATACATAAAAAAAAAAACAAGAAAGAAAGTCGGTCAAGCCCGACTATAACATACTCTGACCGTGAAGGCTGCCCATCACCGTTCACCGGGCGCCCATGTTTGTTTTAAAGCCGACAACCGTTCATCCGATCCAACCATTCTTTGACGGATCGATTATTAATCCTAATTACTAAATGTGTCCAAAGGAACGAACCCTTTATCTATAAAACTGAGGGAGATTGACGTTTTCTCCAATTTGCGGGGGCGGGAGGGGGCGTGGCAAAATTAAAAATAAACTTACTGCCGCAAGTATAGAACATAAGTCCCATACATGTCAAACATCTATCTCTTACCATCTCTGAGATCTGTGCGTCAACGGACAGACAGACGGACATGGCTTTGCACAAACTTATTATACTCTATATACCTTTGGTACAGAGTATAAAAACTGTGAGAAAGGAGTGGGAGGGAAGGGAAGACACGACTGACCCTCTTTTTCCTAAGTTGTAATTAATTTTTATACCATTTAAATTTTTCCTGTACTGCAACTCAAACTCAAGACCGCGAAGACTGAACAAACGGACGTCTGCATCTTAGCGCACACGACTATTAAGCGCTTGCAAGAGACAAATCATATTAGGGCATATAGGACATATGTACTTAGCGTTTAGGTTACTATCTAGGAACAAGCCCTTTAGCCCAGTGGGAGACTAATGCATTGAAAAGCACAGGAGAACATTTTCAATAAGTAGAACATGGTAAACTGTTTTAAATTTTGGATTTTGCTTTTGTTTATTTGTAAATTTTTAAATAAAGAATCTATTGTTTTGTTGTTGGGTTCATTTGCAAGCAGGCAATGGCCCGTTAAAACCTAAAAGTGAGACCCTTTATTTCCCTCAAAACGGAATTAACCATAAAATTTATACTATAAGCACAGCGACTCTGCTGAAAATTAAGGCAAGTTGAAAATTAAGGCAAACAACTGTTTTTTGTTGAAGCGTCTTTTCCTTAGATTTTGGTCGAAAAAATTATTCTTATGGTAAATTTAAGGGGTAACAATTGGCATAAACTAAATTAACATGAAAGCAGCGCATTGTGGTAAAACTGACGCTCGATTGTCCCTCACACATTGGCTCATTCAGCCTCCCATGTTTTGAGCATCATCTGCGTCGTCTCTTCTCCTCTCTGTGTCTTTTCATGGGTGTGTGTGTGTGTGCGTACGCAACGATTACACAATCGATTTGTAAGAAATTATTTCAAAAATTGAACAATTGAATTTAGTTGATTGAGACAGTTAGGGGAAAGAACAAAAGCAGACACAGAGAGTGAGAAAGGGGAAAGAGGAATGAACCGATCACATGTTAGGTGAATAGGTTAATGCTAATTGAGGGGGTGTGGCTAAAGTGAAAGTGCTGATGCTAATGAAAATGATGACGACGACAAATTAAATTGTACTGAAAACAATAATCCGTAACAATATGAACAATGAAAGGCACGTGGCCTCCACCTACTCCTCCCGTTCATTAACGAATTTTTAGCCTTTTGTACTCGAAACCAGGCAAGTGTAAAAAAATGAGAAAAAAATACAAACAATGCACAAATATTTGCTCATTTATGACTAAAATTAAATATAAATTTTAGGGGTACTTACGCTTAAGCTGAAAAAAAGAAAGAATTTTGGAAGGGAAGGCAACCCAAAACCAGACAATTGACAAGGGTTGATATAAACTCTTCGTGTTTGGTTAATTGATTTCGGGCACGTGTCCACACGCAATAATCAAATGATGTAACAAAAAATTCAATTGCTTGCCATTTTTCCAGCATGTGACAAGCTAATTTTTATTTTTGATTAAATGTACGACCCACATTCAAACGTTTGTGAGAGCAAACGAGGGCAGTTTGATGATGAAGTGAGCAAATGGAGCGAGCTGCTTCGATTAGTTTTAGTTAGACAGCCTCAAAAAGTGAATTTGCAACACTTTTTAATACAATAGACTATTTTGGGCATAAAAATCATTACATTTGTGTTTGACAAGCTCGTGAAAATAGAGAAAAGTAACTTAGGTTGAGTTGGACAACCCAAAAAAGTGAATTGGAAACACTTTATAAAGCAACTTTCAATATTGAGCAAAAAAGTCATTACATTTGTTTTTGTCAAGCTCGTGAATTTCAATGAAAATAGAGAAAAGTTCACTTAGCCTGGGTAAGACAAACCAAAAAGAGTAAGTTTGAAACACTTTTTTATTGCAATGGTATTTTTGTCAAATTTTAAACAAAAAGCTCGAGAATTTCAAGGAAAATAGAGGAATGTCACTCAGTTTGAGTTAGAGTTGAGTTGAGTAAGATCTACGTTAAATGACCGTTATAGGGTGGCTGAAATAGATATCCGCCCGTTAGATGCCTCAATTGCCGACATTCATGATTTAACAAAACTTTTCAACCTGCCCTCTTATAATAAATGACAGCAGATTAGAAAACCAAATCAATTCCAAACACACAGCTGAATTTTCCGTCTGTTTGATTCGTTGATTTGAGCCTGACATAAAATTTTCGTCTATATGCAAATTTTTTTGCGCAGAGTCGAAGGGAGAGTTGATTCAACTTTGTGCTGTGCCTTCTTTAAATGTTGTTTTAACGGGAAATTAAATTTGCTGGAAATTTAATTAAAAGATAAAAAAAAAAAAGTAGAAGAATGAGCAAATATCTTGGCATTGTTTTGTAATCAATTTCCTCTTGCGGGTATAGCTCAATTCGGGACTCATTAATAGCACAAAATGGGATTTAGTTTATAAATTGTTAAAAGAAAGACTTACCTAATCACGTAATTGACACAAACAACACTTTGCGGCTTCAGTTTGTCATAGACAATAGTGGCTTGGGTCACGATCCAGCAGTAACCACCAAATTTGCCCAGGAAACGATAGCGACAGGTCTCACCCTGGCCCTTGCTCAGCACTAAAAGTAAAGTAATCAATTGAAATGCATTAGACATTTGGTTTTGAAGTTTTGAAGGTATTGAAGTAAATTTCTAGTTCTTAACAGACTTGACAAATATATCGAATTACAGCTAAGTAATAAAAACCACAACAACAACAAAGACGGTTTCTGCGGTTTGCCGCAGGTTTGTTTTATATTTTAATAGTTTATGTGCCAATGTCAGTTTTTAGTTCTAAGTTTTTTTTTTCATATAATATTCATATGTAAATCTCAAATTAAAAACCCTTTAGGATTCAATCCACGCTTTTGCTTTTCCCATATTTACTTAATTTAAATAAAAAATTGGTCAGATATTGGTTACGGACTCTATCGTAACCCATCGAAACCTATAGTGACCTCCTGTACTTAGCTGTACGTGAAAATTGTGGACCGACTCTCAGTTTCTTTGCATTTTTAGTACTGCATAGTATTTCTTAAGGATTCGTAAGTACTAAGCATTTTGATTACCATGAAGAACTAAACATAGAAATTGGATGATTTCCGTAACCATTTCGACTGAATATGCCTTTTTATCATCCAACGGAGCTGAAAATCATTCAAAGAATATGAAAAATAATCATCCCTTGGGTGAGTTTCAGCTCCGTTGGAAGATTAAAAGGATATTAAAGACATATCCAGCACAAATGGATTTTTTTTCTGTGTACCCAATTGATTGGCAATAAAGATTAAGTGATTCTTCAGTCACGGCAATATTTCTTTATGTAAATCTCTAAAAATGAGTTTGGAGCTAATTGCTTGAAAATTTAACTTTCACCCAAACCAACTTTACCAGCCATTTTCCATCGAAGTAGGTAGATGAACCTAATCGGACGAAAACTGAAAAGTCAAATTCAAAATTAAATGTCAGACTTTGGGGTAGATTTTCAAAAAAAAAAAAAATATACGAGGTTTGTTCCAAAAGTTTAGCAAAAAAAAGTTTCCTTTGATTGCAGGTGCGAGGTGCACCATGAGTTCTTGCCACAGGGAAAGCGGTCAATAAGGAATATTACCTGCAAGCTATGAGCAATTTGCCTGAAACTATCTGTTAGAAACTCCCGGAATTGTGGAAGATTAAAAATTGGCTTTTGCTCCATGACAATGCCCCTGCTCACAGATCGTTGCTGTTTTTGGACAAAAATAACACTCTAATAGTGCTACAGACACCGTATTCTGCGACCTAGCCCCCTGTGACTTTTTTCTGTTCTGAAAACTAAAGAGGCCCATGAAAGGCAGACGCTACGATTCGATTGAGACTATAATGACGGCATCGAAAGAGGAGCTAAATAAGGTCACAAACATATTTTTTTGACCAAAGCTCTTTTACGTACGGTCGACTGGGGGGACGATCCAGAAAACAATTCTCTTTGCGATAGATTTCTTTGGCTACGCTTTTGACTTGGCAAACTCAGCAGCTTTAGTCTTTGCAAGACAGCCATTGAAGTAGGTGGGTTGTGTGTGGGTGTGAGGTGGTGGTGGACCAAAACAGTGACCAAAACAGTGACCGAAACAGTGACCAAAACAGTGACCAAAACAGTTACCGAAACAGTGACTAAAATGGTAACTTAAACAGTGACTAATAGTCTATATAGGAGTTCTACTAGGAGTGCGTTATGCGTTAATAGCTAAGAACTAGCAAAAAAAAAGCTGAGGGTTGTCTCTTAACGCATAACGCACTTCTAGTGTAAATGCTTTAAACAGTGACCGATTCAGTGGCCGAAAAACCTACCAAAGAGTGACCAAAACCGCGACCAAACAGTGACCAAAACCGTGACCAAAACAGCGACAGAAACTGTGACCAAAACTGTGACCAAACAGTGACTAAAATTGTCACTAAAACCGTGACTAATAGCCTATTTACACTAGGAGTGCGTTATGCGATAATAGCTAACAACTAGCGAAAAAAGCTGAGAGTTGGTTATTAACGCGAAACGCACTTCTAGTGTAAATGTTGCTTTAAACAGTGACCAAAACAGTGACCGATACAGTGACCGAAACAGTGACCAAACAGTGACCAAACAGTGACCAAAACAGTGACCGAAACAGTGACCAAACAGTGACCAAAACAGTGACCAAACAGTGACCAAAACAGTGACCGAAACAGTGACCAAAACAGTGACAGAAACTGTGACCAAAACAGTGACCCAAGAATTGACCAAAACAGTGACCAAGAAAGTGACCTAAACAGTGACCGAAACAGTGACCAAAACAGTGACCAAAACAGTGACCAAAAACAGTGACCAAGAAAGTGACCTAAACAGTGACCAAAACAGTGACCAAGACAGTGACCAAAAGAGTGACCAAGAAAGTGACCTAAACAGTGACCGAAACAGTGACCAAAACAGTGACTAAATTAGTGACCAAAAAACAGTGACTAAGCTCCGACCAAACAGTGACCAAAACAGTGACTAAGACAGTGACCAAAACTGTGACCAAAACAGTGAAAACGCAGCAACCATTTCTTTGGTTCTTAGGAAAATTTTAAAAAATATATTGCACTATCAGAAACATGGATTTTCGATTACTTATTATTACATCGATTTGGACTATATTTGGTCCCTACGTCACAAGACTTATGTGGAAGTCGAATTGAGGACTAGGCTGTATATTCGTTTGCAAGTATTGTAATTTCAAGTTGTCTCTCGTTAAGAGCTGTACCGGGTGTTCCACGACGCCCACTCTTTTTTTGTGTTTGGAGGTTCGAAAGAAATGCTAGCATAATTATTTTGAAGGGCCCATGCTAATCTTCTCTGTGTCGTTCTAATATTAGTATATATTCTGCCGAAGCAAGAACCATTTCAACCTTGCGTAGGCGTTACTAGTGGAACCACAACCTCAAAAGGTTCCAGAAATGAATCCAACAAGCAAAGAATGCCCTCAGGATACTGACAGGGAAGAGTCACAGCTTTTGTTTTTAACCCGAGGAGTTTATCACGGTAACAGCTTTGATTGACAGCTAGTAGTACAAAGTACAAAGTAATTTAATGCTGGCAAAGCGTTATTTGTCTTAGCTGTTCGTCTAAAAAATCTCTATGGTAGCCAGACGCGTATTTTGATAATGTCTTTTCGCACTCCAAATTGAGTTAATTAAAAGCGCAGAAGGCAGGAGGAGCACAGGTACTTTTCCGTCAGGCGTCTATCTCCTCTTGACAAATGGAATTAATGAGCAAAATGAGAATGAGAATATAATGAAATTTAAATACGCAAGCATTGTGGCGGGGAACTCGCAGAAGTTCCCCAAAATGATTAAGTCACTGACGGGGAAAAGTTTTCAATTACCGAGCATTTATTTTTGTTAAATTTTAATTAGTGCAGTGGAAGAGAGAAGGAGCTTTGAGTGTTGCAAAAATCTCAAAATAAATATATGCAAATTCTTCAACTTTTGTTTTCAATTAACATCTTTAAATTTTGGGTTAGCACAAATAAAACAAATTTGTCATATTTTGTTTTGCGGTTTGGGGCCTGACTGACATTTTGAGTAGTTTTTAATGGGGTTCAGGCAAAGGCACAAAATTACTTGTCGACTTTCATCGCCTTGGGCGGTCTAGGGACAAAATGTCCCTGTTAGTTTTTCTCGGTCAGTTAAACATAACTTTGGCACAAAAGTTGCCTCCAACATGCATAGAGTTTGGACAGAGTTGGACCTACTGCTGCGACATTTTGGTCTGCCCCAAAGCTCATAAAATATGCTGCTCAAAGCCGCAGAAGTTGTTAGGCGGATGGGTGGGGGCGGTTGATGGTATGATGGGCCTTGTGGGTAAGTTTTATGGCCCACTCTAAAAATAACGTTTCACAGGAGAAGGAAATGTAAATGGTTACTTACTTTCAAGCGAATTTGGTTATACTCTTAACGGAAAAAATAAAAATTCTCAGATTTAATCAAAATAAATATTTTTTGATAGTGCACAATCGTTTTCTAAAGCACTTTACCATAAATAAACACAGCACTCGGCACTAACCAATGTAAAATACACAAACGAGTTCAAGTCTTTCGATCTTCTCTTCCAAAAAAAGTTTTTGAAACATTTCATAATAAATTTAGTCTATGATTTTTACGATTAATACAGACAATTTCTATTTCTTCGACTGGAAAGAGCATCAAATAAGAATCCTCTGAAATATTTATTAATTTTGGCCATTTATGGGCATTATTAGCTTCGCTGTGTGTTGACAACATTTTGAATTATTATGACCAGCTTCATTCCTTGTGGGTGAACTAAGCTGCGATTTTGTTGCCTTTGTCGTCGTCGTTATTTTGCATTATGATGCCAAAAGGAAAAACCCCTTTCATGTCGTTGGCCACTCTAACTGAGCTAAGCTTGGGTTTGAGCTGCCAGGATTTGCACGGCTAAAGGTACCAAATGCAATTTTCCACACGACTGACTGGGCGAGTGGTTATGAAGTCTCCGACGACAGTCGCCAAATAAGCTGCAATTGAGTTTCTGTACGAAGGAGTGCGGCAATTTGCATAAATATTTATTTACTTTAAGGAAGAAACTTTAAAATTGTTTGTGCTGGAGATTATGTCACAACTTAATTCAATTAAAAATGATTACGCATAAGCCACGTGGCCGCCTTAAAGCAAAAGCCAAAAGGTCACTCACTCAAAGAAAGAGAGAGAGAGAGAGAGAGAGAGTGCGAGGATGTCTAAATTCAAGTCCCTGCCAAGTCAACTACCTTTGGTCTGTGGAAAACAATCCGCAAACAAATCCTTGATTTATGCGCACATCCTTGCGCAAACCAAACATTTATTTCCTTATCCACTTGTGCCAATGTGATTTGTCCCTACCAAAAGACCCATGCTTTCGTCTTGGACTAGGACTCTGTGGTCAGGCAGACGTCCGACCCACACACAATCAATATGAAAGCAAACTCTAGCGCCTCAGCTAACGGCCACTTCGAAGCAATGTCCGTTTTGTTACTCTTATTTTGGTCAGTTTTCTACCACATTACAGTGGAACTAAGCTAAGGGGAATTTTCGAAGTGGAACATCTTTGATTTCGCTGTAAAATTTGATTTCAGCGTCGCGCTGATATGGCATAGTAATCAAGTATCGAGTATCGAATACAGAGTATCGAGTACATTATGTCGAGTGTCAGGTACTAAGCATCTACTACTGTGTATCGAAGACTGAGTATCGAGTGGAGTACTTACTTTCGAGTACTTAGTATAAAGTATCGAGCATCGAGTACTGAGTACATACATTGAGTATGGAGTTTTTAGTTACAAGCACTTTGTATCGAGTACTGAGTATTAAGTTACGAGTACTAAGTGTCGAATGTATCGAGCATCGAGTACTGAGTATCGAGTACTAGGTATCGAATATAGAATATTGAGTACATACATTGAGTAAGGAGTTTTTAGTACAATTTGCACTTAGTGTCGAATGTCAAGTTCTAAGTATCGAGTATTGTGTATCGAAGACTGAGTATCGAGTGGAGTACATACATTGTGTCGAGTACTAAGTATTAGTGTTTGAACATGTTCACTTGTTCTTTTTTTCAAAGAGAGTCAATTCACTCAAGTTGTTCACTTGTTCAGTTGTTCTTGTTCACTTGTTCTTGTTCAGTTGTTCTTGTTCAGTTGTTCCTGTTCAGCTGTTCAGTGTTGGTTTGAATTGTGGACCGTTTCGTTGGATCTGTGCTGTTCCAATTGTTCATCAGTTTTTCACCTGGTCATTGTAACGATTAGCGATCATTCATACTAATTTCAATCCGTCGTCTCTGGTCACACTGCGGAATGTTGCCTATTTATTAGCCATCTCTAAAATGGTTGCCACACCAGCATGTTGCGCTGACTGAACGACTCACAGAACAAGAGCTAGTGAACAAGAACAAATGAACAACTCTGAACAAGAACAACTCACAAAACAAAAGCGGGTCAGCAACTGAACAAGAACGACTGAACAAGTGTAGAACTGAACAAGAACAAGTTAACAACTGAGCAACTGAGAACTGAGAAAACTCTAGGGCACGCTCGCCAGAATTTGCTTGTTCTATGTGGCAGCCAAGTTGCTAAACGTTACCAGGTACACCTGGAATGCATCCGAGGTAAGTGTTGTGTTAAGGCAAGTAGATGATTGGTGTTTTCAAATTTTGTGGAATGCTGCATTTTTGCTTTAAAGCGGGGCAGATTGTGCGTGTATATGGAGTTAAGTTTGGGAGGCAAAAAGAACCTTGATCTTTGAAAGCAGACCTTCGTGGCACTTTATATCGAAGACTAGTTTTATGTTTTCCCGTTTTTATAGCCACTACCCATTAAAAATGTATAAGCGGATCATGAAGTTGTGGAAATGTATGTGACAGGTTGGAGGAAACTTTTCCGACTGCCTAAAGTATCCCAGCAAATATTTTTAGTCGGCGAAGAGTCTCAAGCGACTCGCCAAGTTATCGCATTCTGATCTTCCGTTGGGAGAAAGTGAGACACTTCAGTGCCACTTCCAGAAGAGCCGCAAAAGAGTCTTCTAGAAGTGTCGCAGAAGAACCTTTTAAAAGAGAAGCCATCTCCACGGCGACGCCAAGGAGACTCTTCGCCCATCGCCAAAAAGAGTTTTCTGGGAGTCGACGTGGTGATTCGGCAATCTTCTATTGAATCTTCCGGTTATCTACCCTGCGATTCCCAAAAGACTCTTTTCGGCGATTGGCAAGTAAACAATCTTCTGGGAGTCGCAGGGAAGATTGCCGAAAGATTCAATCTTCTAGCAATCTCCACGGCGACGCCCAGATGACTCTTTTCGGCGATGGGCGATTCAACAATCGCCCAAATGTTTACAGGGAGCTTGCGCGTGCGTGTGTGTGATTATATGTGAGTGAGTGTGTACACATTCGTAGAAAATGAACGAAAACACACGAAATCAAGGTACTTTGGAGTCGGGGCACTCGACTACAGCGCCTTTACTCATTTGATAATAAATTGTTCTTAAATTATTATCTAAAGCGGTGGAAAATCATCAAAAGGATATGAAAAAAAGGTAAATTAATATCAAAAAGGATATTTATTCACATCCAATCGAAATGGAATTGTTAAACTGGGTAAACTCTAAACCCCCTAGAACGAGAACCAATAAAACTGTAAGCTTTACACAGCCCAAAAAAATGTTCTTCATTTTGGGACCTACTGTACTGCACTACTGCAATGCATTGATGATGATTTACTGTTATGTTGCTTCAAGGATTTAGTCGTGTACTCGAGCGTGTCCTGGGCACATTGGCATTGTGTATGTGCACATTCCGTGTTCATCCTTTAGCCTCGTCGCTGCTATTTATATTTGTTCAACTTTGATACATAACCTTGAATGCGGTTTTGATGTTTGTCTTGCATTCGTCGTGGTGCTTGCTTATTTGTACAAATGGCCGCTGTCTGGCAGCATCCAGTACTATGCCATTGCCATGCCAAAAGCGGATTGCACTCGTGTTCATAAATTCTAACAGCAAACTGCAGCAACAGCAGCAGCCACCAAGGAATGTTGCTTCAAAGTAAAAGAAAAATTGCTGATAAATGATCTTTGGCTGCCGCGCGTAGATATTTTAATATTTTTCCCCCCGTCTCAAAGCTTACCAGGAAAAGTCCTTGACTGAGGGCAAATCAAGTTCAGGGCAAAAATGCAGCTGCAGGAAGAGTCTGCACTTGGTTAATTCCATTTAAACACTGAGCAGCAGCAGCAGCAGACGTTGCGTGCTTGGAATACTTTTGTATAGCATACTTTTCAGAGCGACATAATCCTCCCAACAACTTATTTTGCACATATGGCCTGCATCAAACCAACAAAGAAGTCTGTCAACACAGCTCAGGCCTCAGGTCTTATTAATGACCCGCTCGGATCAGAGCAAAAGCTGAAATTAATACCTAAACCACTAAGCCACACGAGCGCCCAAGGAAGTCGCAAGCAAAAAAAAAAACTAATTTTCTGCTGCTGATTTCAAATTAACTAAATGAATGACTGAGTGAATCTGAGACCGATGTGCTATCTTTAGCTTTGTGGTTGAGTAATAATGAGCCCCCCTCTCAAACGAGCGCTTAGCTTCTGCTCAAGTTTCAGGGTATTAATGAAACTTGTATTTTTGTACAGTTTTTTGTGGGGCAATTAAATTAAGTTGCAAAAGAATATTTATAGAAATTTATCAAATGAACTCCTCGTATGTATAATTTTTGGTAAAAATCTTATAAAATTTTAATCAAGGAAAAAATTGGAAAACACACATCGTATTTGCTATGACATGTCAAATCGACATTCAAGAAAAGACCAAAAGTTTATTTGAAGCATTAAATGCCAAAGAAGTCGAGAAAAGGGGGAAAGGCGGAGCTCCTTTCTTATGGACGCTGCATATGAACATCCAGAATTGATAAAAGAAGATTATCCGTAATGGTGAAAATGTAGCTGGCCTAGTACTTATAGTTAATAATATGGAACTTTACTAGAAAAGCAAAGCGAAACATAAAAGGATAGATTCTTGGATACAAGGTTTCTCGGTTTCATTGCATCTGTTGATTACTGATTAAAATATTTTTCTCTATACAACATTTTCCCACCTTGGGCGCGGATTTTCAAACATCATAACAAAAATTATTTTGCTTCAAGTCTACTTAAAAACGAGTTTCAAGTCAAGTCGAATGATCAAGGGCTTTTGCATTTTGAATTTTCCCTTTTTCCCATCCAATGATCGAACTTTTTAACATCGGAAAATGAAATCAGAAACTATTTCGCATACCATCCTTTAAGACCGAGTTTCAAGTCAATAAAGTTATTTTCACGCAGAATTTTCCAATCACTTTATTTGTGGGCGGATTTTTCGAAATCGGGAAAATTCGTGTCCAATTATTCATCCAATTTAGCTTACAAAACAAGTTTCAACAAAATAAATTTTTCCCATTTCGGTAATTTTCCCCTCTTCGGGTTGAACTATCCAAGTACCCGTTTTAATTCCAACTTCTGTCTAAGCTTCAGCCCTCTATCTCTTACATTTTTTTGAAATCTTTTAAGAATCAAGTTCGTAAGTAAAGATTAGTTCTATTTTGGCAAGGCTAAAACCGGTTTCAATATTTCGTACTTAACGGGTGACAACTAAAAATCTGCACAAACTTTGAGAGAGAGAGCGCCCTTAGCTGAGCTTTACATAAAAGCTTTCGGGATGACATTTCTTTTTCTTTGTTCTCCTGTCAACACGTTTTCATCATGCCGTCCGAGCAAGAACTTCTGCACTCTGACAAAGGTAAAGTGTTTACAGTAAACCATTTTACCCAAGAGGGCAAGTCCAAACGCACTATTTATAGTATTTTGCAACGAAAAATAATAAAAAGAGAAGTTGGAAGTGGTCGGAAAGCAAACATTATGACCGGCCAAGCTGTCAGAAAGCTAACCCAACTTTTTAACAACAAAGACAACATAAGTCAACGAGATGCAGCCAGAAAGTTTAATTGCAGCCAACAACACATCAGTAAAGTGCTGATAAAGAATAATATTGCTATTCTTGCCAGACAAAGAGCACCAAGTTACACACCTGACCAAATACAAACTGTCAAATCTCAATGTCGGTGGATGTGCAACCAATATCGTGGCAAACTTTTTGTTTTAGACGATGAAAGTTACTTTGGTCTGAGACGCAGCCATGTACCGGGAAAAAGTGTTTTTACACATCCGATGTATCGTCAACACCTGCTGATGTGAAATATAAGTTCAAGCAAAAGTTTGAGCCAAAAGTTATGCTTTTCATTGCGATCTCTGGGAGGGGCATATCGAAGCCGTGGTTCAAGACAAGTGGCATTGCAGTCAACAAGGAAGGTTTTGATTCCATTTTTAAAGGGAAAATCATTCCGACAACAATTATGTTTTCTGGCCTGATAAAGCTTCTTCTCACTACGCTAAAATGACGACGGGTTTCCTGATCAGCAAGGACATCCCTTTTGTACCAACGGAATGGAACCCAACAAACTTGCCGCAGTGTTGTCCAATTGAAGATTTTTTTTTGGAAGTCTGAGTGCTGCAGTTTACAAAAAAGAACTAACCAACAGGACTCGCTTATGTAAACGAAAATACGACGCCAAGGTCGTACAGGCCGCCTGCAGAGATATTTTCCGTAAGCTACGTTGAGTGGCTGATAACGGTCCTTTTGACCAGATCTCGCAAAAAACTCGCAACACAACATTTTGATTACGGACACAACGGAAACAGGGAACGAAAGACAGTTTCAGTTCTGTTTTTTCTCAATTCTGTTACGCTCAGAGCAAAGACAGCATTTTTCGTTCCTGTTTCTATCCTGTCTTTCACTGACACTTTTGCCGAGAGCAAACTGCCAAACTTTTTTTGCGTATGTATGCGTGACCGTGTGTTGCGCTCGAGTGTGTCTTTGTATAACGAGCGTCACACATACAAACAGCCTACCAAACGCACAAAACAAAAACAAAACGAGAGCGTAGGTTAAAGTCGGTCCTGCCAGATGGTATCAAACAGAGTCCAAACAATAGAATGGATTCTCCAAAAAACGCTCCTAAAAAGGGTCAAAATAGGCGCTTTTAGCAACTTTAACCTCAAATTACTAACAATCTCGACGTGATGGACAATTTCTGAAAACGCAGTTTGGCTTAACACACGAAAATCATCTAGAATCATTACCAACCTTTTAAGATACTGGACCTTGTTGCCTAGTGTAGTTGTTTTACGGGATTTAGTTTACAATTTCAGAAAAATTTCCAAAAATCAAAAAAAAAAATTGAGGTGAAATATCTTTATCACCAAAGCGAAGATAATTGATTCGGTAAATGCTGAACTTGAAAAGCAAGATTTTAAAGACTGTTTTGACAAGTGGATATATAGGCTTAAGAAATGCATTGAAAGAAATCGCGATTATGTGGAGAAGGTTTTAAATGTCGCAGATTAAGAATAAATGCACAAACATATTTGATTTTTTTCTAGTCAACTTACCGAACTTGTGTTAGTACCCACGTATATTTAATAAATCCCTTTTAATCATCTTAACATTTTTAAAAGGCATTTTCTTTACGTATTGCAATCACTTAAATTATGGTAATTTTTCTTTTAGGAGCACGAAATTTATGTCCCTTCTATATTTTTACCAAAATTGCACACACACACATCTGTGGCCCTGTAATTAGGCTTAACCGAAATTACCCCTGACTGACCATTCCAGATTTGCATAATATAACCAGAAGAGCATAACTTTTGCTCCAACTCTCAAAGCGCATCCAATGAATTTCAATTGCGTTTTGGTTTGAAGTTCTTATGAATTTTCATAAGAATCTGGACACGTGCGTTTTTATATCCTTGCCATTAAATTTTATTGAAATGATTGCCACAAAAGTGAGTTTGTCAGCGGAAAAACGCACGAGCGCACATAAGCCTGCCCCTCTTGCCTACTGCCACCTATATCTTAATATATTTATTTCATTCGTATTTTTTCGCCGGTTTTAATTAAAATCGAGTTTATGTTGCGACCTCGTTGAGGCAAATTACTTGGCAACGCCGGCGCCTTCATCGTTTTCGTTTTCGTTGTGGCTTCCCACTCATAAGCTGGCCTGGGCTCAGCTATACTCGTAAAATGTAGATCAGGTCTGCCACCTCTCAAGACCCACACCCACAACTGCTTTGGTGGCTTGCTATTATTTAATTTTTATGCTTGAACGCTTTTGGTGTCGTAATTTGAGACTTGACAATTTGCTCAAGAACCTCCCCAGCCTACCAGCCTAGGGATGATTAGAGAATGGGGAATGTGTGTTTAAACTCATTTTTAATTGGAAGAAATTATGTTATTTGAGAAGTAAATTGTTATCTAAGTCAGCAGACTTCTAGCTTTACTGCCCTGTTGTTTGTTTGATTTGTATTTCAATGAGTTTTCGTAAGATCCAAGTCACTTCAGGAGCCCAGCAGTCACTCCTTAAATCACTTTTCTCCCCTCAGACCTTTGGGAAAACAATTAAGTGTTGATGCTTAGCAATTTTTTTTTGTCCGTTGTTCGTTCTAGTCAAACACCAGCTGCAACTTTATTAAGCAAAATTTAATGGTGGCTGCTTCTATCCGTTCTGCGTTCACCTCTCCCGCTTTGCCTGGAGCTTCGCTACTGCCGTTTTTCATTAGCGCCGCCCAACTGACTTGCAACAATTGTTGCCAAAAAAAAAAAATAAGTATAGAAAAACTCACAAAGTTTGACTGCAATATTCTCTGTTGCTGTTTTTATACCCTGTATCACAGATAGAAAGGGTATAATGAGTTTGTGCTAGTGTTATTTTTTAGCCTTTTTATGGTTAAACAGACTTCGTGAAGGTCCGGTGGGTCTTTTTCTATATAGTCAATTGGATGCACGGTTTTTAGACTTGGTCGACATATTGAATAGCTCGTTTGTGGGGCCAGCCACTCTTAAAGACTCTCTTCTATTAAAAGGGGTCTCTTCCTGATCAGTTAGAGTCTCTCTTTTATATGCAAACTATATTGTAAAGGATGGAAGAAGTTCATAAATCTATTTAAAGCGTTTGCCCGATTATTCAACCTGGAATTTTTCAGGCGTGAGAAGGTCTGTGAAGTTTTTACATTTTGTTGTAGATGGAAATGGTCTTGCGGCATTTTCGTTATCAAATTCAACTTTTTGAATGTTTTGTCTTTATTTTTCTTACTGCAAACATCTCTTTCCTTTGCTTTGCTGGAAACACAATAAACCTTTGGAGCCAAATCAGCTGACTTTAAAGAGTTACCACGAAGAAAAAGAGTTGCAGCCCAGTCAAAAAAAAAATTATTCCCAATCTAACTGAGGTATTTGCTTTGAAAAAATAAAGCAGAGCTCGCAAAATATAGTCAAATCATTTTTCTGTCTGCTCAACAAAATGACAGGTTCAAATTAAACAGACTCGCTCCCACTCTCGTAATTTCTCTTTTATGATTCTGAATAAGAAAAAGCACAAGGTAAGGAAGCCAGAAACAATGGGCGCATTCAGCAGGTAAATCCGATTTCCGATTACTGATTAACGATTTGCGATTGCTTTGATTCTCGGCTGAATACACTGATTGATAAGTTTAAAAATACATTACAAAAAATTTGGTAACTTTTGAGGGCTTTTAACGTGTACGTTGTCGTTATTCCAGTTATGGGGTAAACAGTTGGCCGTACGATCGGTTAATGGTCTCACCAATCATACCTATTGAATGATTCCAACTCATCAATCATGACAGTCAATTTTATCAATCGCAATCGGCAATCACTGTATTCAGCAGGTAAAATCGGTAGTCATAAATCAGTAATCGAAAATCGGATTTCTCTGCTGAATACGCCCAATGTCGATATATCTTTATTTTTGCTTTAAAAAAATTGGGGAAGTTAACTTCGGCTCGGTTGAAGTTATGTATACCCTTGCAGTTTGTTTTTCTAAATAAGACTACATTTCGGACCTTACTTTTCTATTGGAGTTATACTATGTAGATGTCCGATTTCGACCAAATTTAGTGGAAGCAGAATGCACGATTCATAGTATTCCTTATTGACTGTACGACCTCTTGGCAGGAACTTATGATGCACCACACCATTGTAATCAAAGAAAACAGTGAGCAAAACCTTCACATTTGATCGAACTAGGCGTGCTTTTTTTGGTCTTGGCCGCTTCCATTGGGATGATTGGGCCTTGGTTTCGATGTCATAACCATATACCCACGTTTCGTCACCAGTTATGACCCGTTTGAGCAAACCCGGATCGTCGTTGACGTCATTCACAACAACTCCTGAGCGGATACTCAATCGGTGACCGAACCGGTGCGAACCGCAATTCCGACTATTAATTACTGTGAACTGAACCTTGAACCGAACCTCTTTAATAATAAAAGCTGAACCTGAACCTGTTCCGAACCTACAGTTTCGGTTCGGTTCAACAAAAATGATAGACAAAAAACAATTGTGACCTACTGTTATCTGGTCGGTTTTGGGCAACTGAGTCTTAAAATCGTCAGAAAAGTTTAATAAAAAAATCGTGATAAACGTTCAGAATTACTTACAAAGTCCCCAATAGCATCTGCCATTTTAAGATCCTCGACTTCAAAGCTTTTAAATGATTCACCAAAGCAAGTGTTTAACATTACGTTGGTAATATTTTTCAGATTACGAAATGAAATTAAACTTAACAGTAAATTATATTTTAAATATTCCCATGTGATCTACAAATCGCGTCCGATTGAGAGGAGCTCGGCTTTGACCCTTTGGGGCTGTTAATCCATAAAGAAAAGCGTCACGCATCACGCTGACTTACATATTTTGTGGTGTTGTTGTTTAGGGATTTAAGGTGGTCGTGTAGGGGGAGTGGGAGTACTTATTATTGAGTACTATGAATTGAGCACTGAGTATCGAGTATAGAGTATCGAGTACACTCCGTATCAAATACAGTGTTTTGAGTACTTGGTATCGAGAACTTAGCATCGGTTGCTGAGCAATAAATACAAAGTATTGAGTACTAAGTATTGAGGTCTTACAATCGAGTACTGAGACTCAAATACTGTGTATCGAGTACTTAGCATCAAGCATTAAGAATCGATTACTGAGTATCGAGTTTCGAGGGTCGAGTATATAGTAACACACAACCACAATAATGTGAAAGGCGGAGCCTATCGTACACGGCATGTTTAACATCAAGCAAAAATTAGTCAAAAATCGAAGAGCACACAAAAAAGTGACTAACCTTTTTAGTTGCCAAAAACAAACTACTAATCGAAATTGGCTGCTAGAGCAAACATATGATAAACATATGTATCCGAATATAACAAAAACAAAATATCGATAATCGAATGTATCGCCACATTCTGTAGGTCAATCACTGGATGAGCTAAATGACCTCATTCTCTCTATGTATTTCCCCATAAGAGATAAAAGTCCATTCGGCAGGTCATCCGCTGCGAATGATCAAATCATTGTTACAACATTTGACATTCGCACGGGCACTTCTAGCTTTTTTCCGCTAAAAGGTTAGATTTTCTATCGATAAGTCCAAGTGTCATCAATAGAACAACTGATTGTGATAAGTCAAGGTAAGCGCCGAAATTTGAATTCGTTTCTAAACAACAAAAATGATAAAAAAAAAAAGTATATATGTTTATCAGATAAATAAAACCCGATAACTGACCATTTCCTGTGGGGACTACAACGAGAACACGCTACTTGACTTGTGGGAAGAGAATTTTAAGGCATTCAGAAGGAACCAGAGGATCTCGCATCAGTGAGCGAAAATTGTGGGCAAGTTTAAAGATGCCGGGATTGACCTGGAGTGGAAGGACGTGCGGACAAAGATGGATAATGTGACCCGTAAATGCAAGTAAGAAGGTTATGAGAGCGAGCTGAAAGCAAAGGGAGTGTCTGGAAGAGTTCCATCTAATTGGCGCCACTGTGACAGGGTACACCGCATTTTGGGCAACGTAACGGTGGTAAACATTCGTCAGTGGAACAAGGAAAATTGTCTTTTTGAGAATGACCTCAAAATTGTGACAGTGGAACAGGGGTATCACTTAAAAAAATCCACTTTCAAGAGCAGAAAATGGACGCACGGATGGGTTCAAGGTTAAACTCTCCTACATTCGGGATATGGGAGGTTTAAGGATTGAGCTAATTTTTAACCGCGGGGCGGGGCACTCAAAAAATGTTCAAAATTCGTTCCTTAGAAGGATAATAATCAGGTTAACAAAGCTGGATTAGATAAAATAGAAGTTAAATGGGACATAATGTTAATCTAGCGTCTTTGTAGATGTAGATTAAAATAATTTCAAAACGATCGGAGCACAAACACGGAAGTTATGCATTCAACAATTTGTCAATTAATTTTCTACATGATGTAGCAGAAGAAGAAGGTATTTTGTAGTCGAGGACATTCAACTGATTTTTTGTTTTCCTATTTTTGCCGCTTCATGTTGTTACAATTAGTTTGGTCTGCATCTGGGTCTGGGCTGGATTTTATTTGTCCATTTGCCAAACGTCTAATTGGACTTGCTAAAGATTTCTACAGAGATTTAGCACAAGTTTTTGTACAGTTTTTTTTTTCATTTACTTGCCCCTTTAAACAAATTGTGGCTAATAATTCACCAGAGTCCGGGGTCGACGTGGCTTTATGAATTTTTCAATAGCCTGAAACAAAGCAAAGTCCTTTTTTAGGGGTTTAACAATGGGCAGAGCTGGTAAGAAATATTGATTAAACTAAATATAGACAACCAGCAGACAGGAAGCCGAAAAGTATGCTACACTTGTCGACACTTGAGCCAAAGTGCCGGGGCACATAAAAAACTCAGCAGCAGAAGTGGCAGCTTCAGCACAACACAAAATTTTATGATCCGTCTAAATGTGCTCCCATGCAAAAGTGTTGCTTAAATGTCAATCTATCTGTCTGTCAGTCTGACTGTCAATTTCAGCAATTGCAGCAGCGGCAGCAGCATCGACCGAGGCTAAATGCTTTGCAGGAAAATTTCATTTGCAGATATCGTGCTGTCATTTAATAAACGAAATGTGAGACTCACACACACACAGACAAATGCAACGATGCAGTAACAGATATTGGCAACACTTTTCACACAGACAGCATAAGATACAACCGCACACCCACATGTAAAGGAAACGCGGCAGACAAACCAAATGCTGAGCGACAGCCACAGGCTGAATTGAAAGAGGGAGAACAGCGGGACATCGCGTAGGTGAATGCACCCATTGTGTAACTAAACCATAGCAAGACAGCAGATATATATAGATATATAGTGTGTATGCATGCGTGTGTTTGTGTAAATCCCGCTCGTCGCACACTAAATGCCAATTTCAGAAAATGACGCGGAAAAAAGCGGCAAAGAATAGCTGACATGCCATGTGGAAGGAAGTAAGGTGGCAGGCAGACCAAAGCTTGAGGCATTTTTTTTTTTTTGCTCCAATAAATAATTGACACTGAGAGTGGAAGAAAGCCCACACCAGCGCCAATATCAACAATTTAAAATCATTTTCATGTCAGCGCCCCAGACCTAGAATCAACCAAAAATTCAAAGCAAAGATGGAAGAGAAAGCTAATGGAGTACACAGGAGAAAAAATTATAAATATATAGAAATAAAATATTTATTCAAAGATTTTATTCTCCCGTTTCTTAACTCCGAAATTTCTAGTCTTAACAAAACGGAAACATTTTTTTTTGTATTTAGGTCATAACTCGACTGACTGATCATCAACGCACAGCCTCGACCGCTTATACCAGATATCTAAGATTTGGTATAGAATTTCTTTTCCGAAGTGGATGAAAATGCCCGAAAATGTTTGTATGGGGAAAATTTTGGTTTTCATCCGATGTGTTCAAAGGAACCCACGGTTTGTGTTTCCACAATTCCCAATGCTTGAGCAAACGTTGCATAACTTCCTTGTAGTATTCTTTATTAACTGTACGACTTCTTGGCAGGAACTCATGATGCACCAACCTTCACATTTGATCGAACTTGGTGTGCTTTTTTCGGTCTTGGCTTATCTGACCGCTTCCATTGGGATGATAGGGCCTTGGTTTCGATGTCATAACCATATACCCACGTTTCGTCACCAGTTATGACCCGGATCGTCGTTGACGTCATTCAACAACTCCTGAGCGATACTAATGCGACGTTGCTTTTGCTCAAAATTTAGCAAAAATCAAAGAGCACACAAAAACGTGACTAACCTTTTCAGTTGCCAAAAATAAACTACTAATCGAAATTGGCTGCTAATGCAAATATATGATAAACATATGTGTCCGAATATAACAAAAACAAAACATCGATAATCGAATGTACACAGCCGACGAAAATTCAAATTTCACCTTTTGTTTGGCCGGGTGGCTCAGCGGCTAGTGTGCGCGACCGATGTGCAAGAGGTCGTGGGTTCGATCCCGCCTCGGAACATCTAATGAAAAGTTTTTTCTTTGAATAAACTTTACACCCGGTCACCCTTCTCTGCTGTTGGCGCCAGCTTTGTAGTAATTAGCCATGCAAAGCTTCTAAAACTGCCGCTCGGTTTCGGCGTTAAACTGTAGGTCCCTTTCTCTTGTGCGAAAATTAGAAGCGCCCAAGCCAAGTGATTGAGAGAAGCTCGGCTTTAGCCCTTTGGGGCTGTGTCAAGCCATTTTTTTTTTACATTTACTTTGAAAACACCTCGTATTTTCCGCGATTTCGAAAAATCCTCGCCACAAAGAAAATGACCGGAAAAATCTACATGCGAAAATCTATTTTTATACGATTGAGTTGAATCTCGGTTTATAAGGATACTACGTATGCGAAACACTTTGAGATTTGATATTCCGATGTTGGAAAATCCAATAATAGGGTGCAAAATTTTCCGGAAAAATCTTCGGAAATGAATATTTTTATTCGTTGCAAGCTTCTGGGCAAATTTTAATACCCTTTGCAAGGGTATAAACATTATAAAACTGTTATTTAATAGCTGAATTCAAAATGACCAATAATGTTGAAGGTATTGGGATTGTGTTTATATAGTTTTTGTTTAATTTGGATGATAAACGTGTTTTTAATAATAAATGTGCTTACATCGTAATTTTTCGTGTTCAACAGCACTAAACATTAATTTTCAGTAAAGTTAAAAGTTGTGTTGCCCCCGGGTCCCTCCAATGGAACTTGTTTTAAAACACTAAACACTACTTAAAGATTGTTAGCTGTAAAAATCAGCTGCTCGTTTTTGCACGTTTGGTTGTAATCGGTAAAAGATTGTCTCCGTCTCTTTCTATCTTAAGGGTTTTTGTTATGTGCAACGGTAAATTTTTCAGTTTTTCTCTTGTTGCTCTCTTTCGTCGTGCTTGTCCCGTTGTCTGCCGGGTATAGCAATGTGTTAGTTATGCTTTTTCATGTTTTTTTAATTTTCCAATATTTAAATTTTATTCTTTTTTACAAAATCGTACTTATAGGAACAGTGTGAGCATTCTCATCAATATATTTATGATATTTGGTGCTCTGGAAAAAGCTCAAATGCTGAAATTTTGGGATGCTTTCGATAATATAAAATCTCATTTCGAAAGTAACGCCTACACATTTAATTACCTTGAAGCTGAAATCTACAATAATTTAATATTAAAAAGTTTCTCAATTTTTGGAAAAAATGTTTCCGCAGAAAAAGTTACAGAAAAATACTCATACTAATATGCCGAAAACGACAATATTTAATTAAGTTTGAAATCATCAGGATCAACTCAATAACGGGGAAGGTGTAGAATTAATTATGCTGAGTGATCTCAAAGAACAAAGCGACTTCGAATTTTTGAACTTACGAAACTTAATGAATCTTCAGGCAATGATTTGCGATCCGCAAGCCTACTACAGAAGTCCTCAATATTACCAACAAAGACTTTTTCCGTCATAGATCTCATAAGAGATGCAATTTTTATCAATTTTAAAAAGTACGCGCGTAGGAGGGGGAGATACACTTTGTTAACGGTGCCAATTTTTTAAATATTAAATTATTACATAACTATACAGCTACATACAAAATTTCAAGTCGATATCTTTACTGGAAGTATTTTTTGGCCACCTTTTCCATACATGACCGACCAATGTGCGCCGCCACGGTGTGGAAAATTACCGAAAAATTATTTATTGGAATAATTTTCTCAGATTGAAAGGATAGTATGAGATTTAATTTCCGGCGTTGGAAAATAACTTAGTCTAGATAAAGTTTTAACGAATCAATAATTCATCTTTGAAATTAAATGGAATGACCACCTACTGCACCACGAGTTGCACTGTAATTGAATTTTATTTAAAAACGTAATGTGCACCTGAATGAAAATTTTCCGACCTTTCTATTTTTCTAAGCCCTCATATAGCAATTGCAAACAAATCCGAAGAAGATAGTAGAATTCATTAAAGTAAAATTGTAGAAAAAGAATGAATATGAATGTTAATGTTATTAACTGAGAAAAAATGAATTAATTCTCATATAGTATTGAAGAAAAATGTTTGTAAAAAGTCCACAACTCTAAACATCGAAAATACATAAAAAATTAAGCGTGTGCCCTAATTTTTTTTAAGTGTATACCAAGTATATTTAATTCCCCTAACGAATATCCTTAAGCAAATATTTTGCTTATTTACTAAATAATAAAGCTAAATAATCAGCAAAAAAAGAAAAGAATAATAAAAGCAAATTTGAAATTGATATTGATGGCTAAAAAAAACTCATTTGGTTATCAAAATGGTTCCGATTTATTTACTTGTCAACGCCCGCCATGTTGGATTACTTAAGAATATTTAGCACTTCATTTAAGCAATCAAACTTTTTGACGCCCTTCGACCGTGTCGAAGGAGACCACAAATATTTTGCCAGTTTACACGACTTGTTTAACGCCAGCGGATCCAAGGAAGGGCAAAGTAACAAGCGGCTTTTGATTGATTGAGCCAGCCAGAAGAAGCCGCCGCTCAGCCCCAGGGACAAAAAAGGACAGGAAGAGAAAAGACCGCATCCAAAACGTAGACTAAGCCGAAGTCAAAAAGGCTTTTTGTTAAACAAATTTGTGGGTGGCATATTTTTTGTGCACAGCAGATTACCATTTTGTATTTGATTGTGAAAAGGATTTGTAAAGGAATTTGTTGAAAAGACTCAACAGGACTTTTTCATACAATGGTCAGCATTTCATTAGGCTAAGAATTAGGAAGAAACTTAATTTACAGAATACAAAAATCAGAGTTAAAAGGAATGTAAAATGATCTCTAAAATTTTATAACAAAGAACAAAGAACTAGCCGGGACTTTTACGATGTAGGTAGAAGAGAGAACCAGGTGTTATTCTATACTATCCGTTTATAAGTTCTATTAACTTTCCCCTAGAATTTCTCTCCTACTGAGAAAATTTTATGAAGTTTGCTTCATTTTGTAAGTTCCGACTTAAGCAAACAATTTGCACAAATTTTAATAAAAATTTGGCTAAATAGAAAACTTTTCGGAAATTTTTGAGACAAATTATTTGCCTGCCATTTTACTAAAATCAAAATAGATCGCTAAAACTCATATTCAATACAAAAAGGAATGGCTCGCCGTGTTGTTTGTTATAAAAACCTTTACAGTTTTCCCATTAAACAAACAATAAATACCTTGGTATTTCTAAAAGGGATCGTCTCCTTAGAATAAATGCATACATGAACAAAGTTCTCAACAACAAAGATACATTGATAAACCTTCAAACATCATTGGTTACCTTGCGGCTGACCTATAAATGGGGCTTGATAACAATAAGAAATTTTGCTTTCTAGCAATCCTCAAGTTGTTATTCTCCGGAGCACTGTAGAAATAGGAATTTGCAAATGGCTTGATGGTGTGAAAGCATTAAAGCTTACTGATGAGACTTTGCCGGGAGGCGGTCGAATCAGTTCTGTCTAAGCAGCCACTGCTGCTGTTCATATGTAATCTTTGTTGACTTCTGTTGATTATTTTATTCTAATCATAGCTCGCAAAAAACTGTTTACTTGCGACCAGCCTCAGTAACAACCCCAACAAGCGGTCTCTCACTGAGCGGAACACTTTTTCTTGCACCTCATGTGTTTTCTGTTACGTGTTTTTGGTTGAGCAAACGATTCGGTCATCGGACAACCTCCGACAGCAACTGTTTTGAGCGAGCGCTCACTAAACAACTGTCTGCAAATGAGCAGAACACAATAAGTGTCAGCGAAAAGTGTTTTTTTGTTTTGTTTTTGTTTTGTGCATTTGGTAGGCTGTTTGTATGTATGCCGCTCGTTATACAAAGACACACACGAGCGCAACACACAGCCACGCAAACATACGCAAAAGACAGTTAGGAAGTTTGCTCTCGGCAAAAGTGTCAGTGAAAGACAGGAGAGAAACAGGAACGAAAAAAGGTCTTTGCCCTGAGCGCAACAGAACTGAGCAAAAACAGAACTGAAACTGTCTTTCGCACCCTGTTTTCGTTGTGTCCGTAACCAAACTGTTTTTTGCCGACACGTTGAAAGTGTTGAGAGTTTTTTGCGAGCTCTGATTTTAATCAATCCTTGACCTTGAGCCGGATAACAGTCACCTGGAAGGCACAAAGCGGCCGTTTCGAATAAATTGTTCTAAGATTTATAGCCACTGAGTGACTCAATAAAATAAAGACAGAAGTTTAATCCTACTGATATCTGTACTTTTTGATTGCCATCCAAACCAGTTTTATCTTACTTTCAGGTCTCTTTCAAGGAAGACCTGGCTTAGATCGAGGTATAAGAATATTTAATTTTGTCAGACAATCTCCACGCTTTTAAAGTAGATTTCACTCTCAGCAGTAATCAAAACTAGCTGCATACTTATCAGGGGGCTCATCATTTCATTTATCGATAAGATTTTTGTATGCAATTTGTTCTCCTTTTTCGCTTGCCTAAGCAAATTCCAAATGTTTTGTCAGTAGAAGAAAACGAAGCAGCCGAAGGGAAACCCTATCTCATCAACACACACACACAGAACTGGAAAACTAAATGCACAACAAAAAGAAAATCTCCGCCCGGCAGGCAAATACATAAAACTTTGCACATTCATTGGGGTTTTCTTCTTCTCTACGTTCTTTTTCTACTCGTAACGACAATTTTCGGTTTGGGAGAAAAGTGTGAGCTTTTTTAATTTAATGAAAATTTTCCACTTGGTCGATTGTCATTTTGTGTTCGTTGCCGTTCTCTTTCACTCCGCTGAAGTTGTTTCTGACTTTTTCTTGGTTTTTGCCAAATAAACACACAAATTTACTTAGCTTGCGTCGTCTTAAATGCCGCCCGCCAGCGACGGCGAAAAGTCATTTTGCCGCGTAACTTTTGCCATTTTGCCTTTGTTTGGAGCGTGTAATCAAATGCATATTTGCATCCCACCCACACCCCTAAAGGATGTCTTTTGTATAATTTTCTGCAAGACTTGCATAAAAAACTTGCCAAAGCGGCAAAACTTTGTCAACTGATAAGGTGACGGCGGCAGCGGCGGCGGTTAGAAGAAATCTTTCTCAAGCTCTTGGCTCTTCAATCTAGTCCACACCAAGCATAGAACGGCCATTGAACGGTTATAAAGTCAATTAGCCAGGCTCATAAAAGTGTTGAGGAATCGAAATGAACTTTGTGCAATGCCATTAAATGCTAGAGGGGTTGGGGGAGGGCAAGGCACATTAAATGTTATTAACGCCCCTCGCTTTTGTTAAAGAAGTTCAATAGTATGGTTATCTAATTTTAGATACACTGAGAGAAAGAAATTGAGCACATTTCATCGTTTCATTCTCTCAAACACTTGAGCAGCGAGGTTCCCCCATAGCCCCCCAGGGGCCGAGCGCAATCGGCTATTTACACGCAAACGAGCCGAGCTCATGCCGAAATCAGGAATATGGGCGTAAGCAGAGCTCTCTTTGCCTTCATTCGCTGCCCAGCCGTCGTTGAGGGCAGTTCAAAGCTGGGCTGTGTCGCTTTGATATCGCACACCAAGACACTCTCACTTTTTGGCCTCGCTCTTCGTGAACATCGCTGTTCTAGAGCACTCAGTCCCAGAAATGATGCAATTGAACTAGGCCAGCGATTCAATCATTTAGTTTCAAGAATTATTTTTCTTTTCTCACTAATTCTACACAACGAAAAAAAGGATCCTTTGCATGATTTTGGTATCCATTCCGACTAAAAATTGATTAATATACCTTTTTAGCATATTAAAATATGCATTTAGTTAAGAATTGATCTTAAATATTCATCCAAAGGATCTGAAAAATCATCCAAAGGATATGAAAAAAGATATAGAAAAGGATATAATTCAATATCCAGTTCTAAATGGATCTAAGCATTCTTGAAACTTAAAGTACAAAACGTTCTTGCAATCGCTGTAGTTTTGTTCTTTTAGTGTACCCATCAGCCTGGGGAGGGTGTGTTTCTACAAAATGTTGCCACATTTGTTAGCCAATGCAATGATCCAACTGATGCTATTGCGTATTGTGACGTGACAATGGAATTGGGCACGTAGTCCTCCTCCGGGCTGGCTTAAAGCATTGAAATTTGCCTGAGGCATCAACAGGAGAATCTTCAGCTGGATAAGTGCAACATTGCATTGCACATTCATCATCATAAGTCAGTGCCCAAGCACAAATGAAATGAAATATTTGCCAAAAGGTGCAGCAGCAAACAGCAAACAGCCAAGGATTAAGCTATAAGCAGCCATTGGGAATAGACCAAGGAGCGAAACAAGAATTTCTACTTTTCCACTTCTCCACCCGCACACACCATTTTATTTTATGAACTTAATGAAATAAAGAGCCAACAAGCCAAGGATGTGCATCCCAAAGAGGGAGAGAGGAAGGGCATTAACATTTGCCCCGCGGTGCATGCATCCACGTAGCATTTGCACAAGTCGTAAACGCAAATGCCAGCCGGCATATTTAATAAACACTGGCAAATTAAGCGACGCCATTCCATGCATTTCAGCTGGGAGCATCCGCAAAGGCAAACTCCATAAATCAACAGGTGAAAGGCTCTTGCCAGACATAATTAACATTAGGTAAACTGTTTAGTTATTAAGAGAAGCGCAAATTAGAAATGTGATCCACCAACATTTGGCTAACATTAACTAGAAGATGCGCTAAGTATATTTTAATCAATTTACATAGGAGTGAGTTGTAATAAAAACAATTTTAACTTAAGGAATCAGAATACACAAACGTAACAGCAACTTGGTTTGTTTTTTTGGGGTAAACATTTTGCCTCTGACTTTTCTATAAGAACTTTTGGCTCAACCCAAGAGAGATTTTTTTATTTCGTAAACTGCAAGTGTGCATACGTGCTTGAGTGCTCCTGTAGAATGCAACAACATAAAAGACACTATGAGCTGACACTTGGCCCGATTTGCTCAGTTGCTTATGCTCAGCTGCAGAGAGACATAAGAAATTATTCCGTTCTCCCACCGAAAAACATGAAACAGAAAGCACGAGAGAGACACAGATAAGTGTTCTGTTGAATTCGAGACAGCACAAAATAGAGAAATAGAGAGTGTTTGTTATACCTATTAAGAAGTATCATAAAAATATGTGAGTTATATTTCTCAGTTTTTTGGCATTTTGATGGTGACATTTTGCTCTTTCGCGGACAATTTTTTGTGTTCCTAAATGAGTGTGCGCCTCAGTCCACCGCAATTTGCTTTCTACCTCTTTTGCGCCCTTTCTTTCACGCGCGCACTGACTCTACAATCACACTTCACCACAGCAAAACTTCAGTCCACTTGATTCATTGTGCAGTGTAAAAAATAAATTTTGCAAGTTTCCGATTTTTATGTGAAAATATGTGCAAGCTTCAACAAGTTTTCTTGAAAAGCGAAAGAAAAAAGTGGTAGAATTTCGTTAGATTTTACCACTACTTAGACAACTTCTCCATTTTTATCGTGTAAACTGCGTTAGAAAATCTATGTAAGTTACTCAAATTTTTGATCATTTATATAGCGAGAAACGACGGTTGAATTTACCAACATTCTTAAGATCTTAGTAGTATTATAAAAATGTTTTTGTTCCCCGATCACGCAAAAATAACTGAACAAATATGGATGAAACATTGGATAAAATATTCAGTAGGCTATTTAATTTTCTTTTAAAGGTTTAAAGGTAACTTGCAAAAAATGTAATAATTTAAATCAGCACAGGGACGTAGATCAAACGGAATCGCTTAAACTGTAAAAGCTTTCAAAGAAACAAACTTCAAACATGCTTGCATAGTACTTTTGTGATTTTCTAAAATATGCCAGGACAACGAAAGTCAAGCGTATCGGAGAGCTGAACAAGCGAGCCATCGACGGCAGCTATTTCCTGAACACATTGCATCCCAGCCTGCTTTTAAGCAAACGCGTTGCGATGAGCAGTTTGAGCTGTAGCTGTAGGCCGGACAAGGTGAGCAATCGACTCCAAAAATCTGCTTTGCGCATAGCATCCTAGAGAGCTGCTAAGACTGCGCAACTGTTTTAATCGCGGCGTGATAAGCAAATGTATCGGCAGAGCAGGTTAGGATCTGTAGAAGCGCCGGAGCAGGCGAGAAATCGACGCCAGCAATTTGCTATATCATTATTTTGCGAGACATTATTATGCAGACTTGATAAATGCCAATTGTACCCGTTTAAATATGAGGTGGAGACCAAACTGTCAAAAAATTTGAGAAATTTGCTAAAATTATATTTGAGCGTCGATTATTTTGAAGACGAGTAAATAGACGGATGGTTATAATCGAACAGTCCGGAAAATCGCGAAATTTGTTAAATTCTCAAATAAGTTTTGATTATGAAGTAAGAAGGGTAAGCAGGCTTGAATGATTCAAAAAATGATAAATTTTCCTATTTAACTTTATTAGATTATCATGAAATTTTGATAGATGGCAATTGAAAAATAAGCTTTGACTCCTCGTTTTAATTTTAAATTCCTAAAGGGGCGTAGAATCGCACGCCGGATAACTGCTTGTCTTATATAAAAGTCAGAAATATGGAACCCTAACCGCCAAAAATCTCTAACCAAAGGGCTAAAAAATGTAGCCAGCAATGATATTTAAAAATCTTTACTTACTCACATAAAACACACTTCTCTTCTTTCTTTTTAATAAACTGAATTTTTTCATAGCCGAACCTTTTTCTAATAAAATAAGCGGGGGTTCGATTCATTTTCCGTTTCAGTAGCTCTTAAATTTAAAAGGTTTAATTAGTGATCCGGCTCGAAGGACCAACAAAATTCAAATAAAAAGGAGGGTCCAGTTCTTAGTCAGTATCAGTAGCTCATTTGTGACCACTAATATTAAGTTGACAGAATGTGACAAAGACACAAAACAGAAGTTGAGATTTTAAGCTAGGTTTATCTTAAAAATCGGTAAAGGCGTATACTCAGATGAGATAAAAATTTAGTTTTTACAATGCTTCATTTAGATAAGACTGCTGCTCCAAAGTATATCAGATAATGCTTTGGATTCAAAACTGTTCAAATGTAGTTCTATTCATGTGAAGTCTTGTGCCAAACTAAATTTTTATCTTATCTGAGTATAGGCCTTACGACGACTACATTTTAGGTCGCAATTCAATACGTAAATCATGAATTTTCGTCAAGAAGTCGAAAGTGTGAGCAAAATTCAACACGTTTGTCTACATCTTCCCTAGAAATTTAATGTTGTCACTGAACATTGAACTGTTCCGGTTTTCGAGTCGATTTTCGTGTAAACGTTAACATTTTGCATCCAATTTGAATAAATTTGTATAGAAGGTGAAAAATATGTGTACGGTTACTAGATCTAAAATAAAAAAACTAGAATTCGTTGGAACAGCAGAAACCGATTGCTCAATGCCAAGTGAATTCATAAATCTGTGAAAATCATGATGTATGGATTATTCCTTGGTCTTTGGAAGTCCTGAGATTAATATTTTGGAACAATCAAACGGTGATGTCTATACTCCATCTTGACATTAACCGTTTTAACCATAAATTTTCAAGCAAATTAAAAGCTCTCAAATATTTAAAGTAAAATATAGAAAATTACAAAAATAAGGTGAACAAATTCTGCAAAAGTCTTAACAATGCAAAATGAATCCCTTTTTTGGATAAATAAAATATCTATCAGATTTTTTTCAACTTGGCTACCCTGATTAGTCATCTAAACCCTCAAAGCAAAAACTAGATTGATGAAAATAATAGCTGACGTTTTCTTTTTAAGTATATTTCACAACTCATTGTTGTTGTTATTTTTGGGTATTGATGTTGGTGTGTCCAGTGGCCTGTCATCAGGAATCTTTTTTGATAAAAGCTACCCTAAAGTGGGTGTGTGTATGTGCCTGTCAAACTTAATGTGCCGTTTTTATCTACCCATGACTATTGGAGTAGCCAAATTGTGTCAAAGGTCCTTCAAGATGGGTGGAGTGCCATAAAATGGCCAGTTGGTTGATTCACATTAGCCTTGAACTTTTCTGAGATTAAAGTTTTCGATCAACTCTTTTTACCCCTGCCCACATGGCCACCTGTTTGGAGCAGCGAAGAAAAGTAATTTATTTGCGAAAACTCTCACAGGAAATTCCGCTGTACACTTGGCAGCCACATCCGGCGTAACTTTAAGCCGCATTTCCGCTCATGCAATATTAATTTGTCAAATGCAAGCGGCGACGACGACGACGACGATGCTAAAATTAACTGGAAAATTTTACAATCCATGCGAGCAGCAGCAAGGATTAGGGAAGGCGTCGGCAGCCACATCATCATCATCATCATCAGCTGTAGTCCAGGATTCTTCTGCCGTCGAGCCAGTCAGCCAGCCACTCGAATTGGACCATTAGTTTCGACGGCATTAGTTTGGCGCTTTCATGGCTCAGACGAGGGCAGACAACTACCGAAAAAAAACAACCGAAATAAATAAAACACTAGCAGTGGGATGGAGGGACCCGGACTGGACTCCTCTCCCAGGGCGAAATTATGCATGTAATAAAATGCGGCGGCGCATCAGCAACTGCAACAACCCATGCAAAGGCCACGCCCACTCTCGACGCGTACTAAATTTAAGAGCATTAACATAAAGTGGCAGCGGGCCTGCACAGTGGGCACAATTTGCAAAAAATCAACCATACCCAATTTTAGTTTCCTTCTTAGGATACGGAAGAAGTTAGGTATTAAGTTGATAGGTTTGGTTTAAGTTTCAAGATACAATAGAGCGGACCTCTTCGTTTAATTCTTGCACTTTTTTTTCTACGTTGAGAGCGAACGCCCTCTCATTCTCCCTCGTACTGACTCTTTTCGCTCACTCGTCACCACAACAATAAACAACAACACGCACGTTTTACTCTTTGTTCATTTTAGCTGTTCTGATCTGTGTTAAGTACTGCACACATTGAAAATATGTTGTGACGGTTACTTAAGGGGGTAGTACAAGTTGGGCCGGAAAAAAATCGACTTTTTTTTGCTTTTTTTTCATAGCTCAGATATTAAAAAAATATTTTCCCAAAAGGATTTTCGAAAACTCGAATTAGATTAGGAGATATAGCCCTTTTAGTGAGTCAAGGTGACCCAAATGTACTAGCAGCTGCAAACTTTAAACGCGCTTTTCTCGAAACCACGTTTTTCAAAATGACTGCCGCGATTCAGCAAAAACTACTGGACCGATTTTGTTCAATGAGGTGTCAAACGACGTAGAATTGTCGTCATTTTGGCCTGAACCTCCAACTTTTAGATACAACAATTTTTAGTAATTTTTTACACTAGACTACAAAAAAATAAAAAAAAATTTTAATTTTCAAAGTGCCACCATTTTGACAAAAACTAACTTTTTTAAATCTGAGGCTCAGGCCAGAATTACATCGATACTAAACCAGAATCTTTTTTCCTTTTTAAATTCGGATAACGGAGTAACCCCGAATCACGGCCGCCATGGGCACACTTTTTTTCCATACCACTTTTCGCAGACCAGAAACTTTTCAGCCGACGTCACAATTCTAAATCAAAAAATTTTGTATTTTTTATTCATTCATTAACTTTCAAATAAAAAACACGATTTGAAAAATATCTTTTCGTTTTCTTTCTGTGAATTCTTAAAAAAGCATCTAAAAACAGCACGCGCAACTTGTACTACGCCCTTAAATGATTGTTTGAACCAAACCCAGTGGGACAGATTGTTTTGAACACAGTGGGACAGGTTCGGTAGGTTAAATATATGAGAGGTTATCTTTACGCTCCAGTTCGAAGGACACAAAAAACACGAAACAAAACGTTTCTTTGGTTTTCTTTGGTTACTAAGCACTTTTGGCATTGCCACATACATTTTGGCATTGCCAGAAACACGCGTGACGTGTCAAAAATACACTAAAAAAACATGAAGCGTGGTAATCCCGTTGAAAAATTTCTACTTTAAATTTAATACTTGATTCCATTGATACAATTCTTGATATTTTTTTCTGATTATGAAAAATATGAAGGAAATTATTGGTCATAGAACAACCACCACAAAAGATGAAAGAAAAACTGTGGTCCCCTCTTCGTAAAGTTTAGGGTATAACACGGAAATGTTGTCATCCAAGATAGATTCTTGGTTGTCCGAGCGTATTCTCGGACAAATCTGCCTTAAAGAGGACATTGGGAAATGATGCAGGTCAAGTCCGACAATAGTATGCTCTGTACATGTGAAGTGCTGCCCATCACCTTTGCGACTGGTGCTGCTCATAATTGTTTGTTTTCCTTATAACTCGACTATCGTTCATCCGACCGATAAATAATCCTGATTACTAAATATGTCCAGAAAGAACGAACCTTCTATCTATAAAACTGTGGGAGATATGAAGCTTTTTCCGATTTGCGGGGGCGGGGCCAAAATTGAAAATAAACTTGATCTGCCCGCACATATAAGAAGTTTTTGTCCCATTCACGTCGAACCTACATCTCAGATCTGTTTGTTCATACGGACGGACAGACGGACATGGCTATATCGACTCGGCAGTTGAAGCTGATCAAGAATATATATACTTTATAGGGTCGGAGATGCTTCCTTCTGGCTGCTACATAATTCTGCACAAACTTATTATACTCTGTGTATCTCCGGTACAGAGTATAAAAAGGAGAATCCTATTAAATAGGTCTAGCGCTGAGAAGTGCACCTAAGTGACCTACCAGCCGAATAAAGTACAAAAACTGTGCGCATACTTAAATGTTGCCGCTTTGGTATACTTTTGTACAGGTCTTTCCTTTTCGCTTACTCTTAACTCATATGTTTTCATTTGTATCCCTACTTAAGACTTCTTTGGCGAACAGCCTATCTAAATGACGACTCAAAAAGCCGTTAACAACTGTTTCTAAGCTTCTTTAAAACTAAATCCACAGTGCACTGGCCAGAAAAGATAAATAAAGTTTTGTATGTGTAAGAATTTCATAGAAATGCGGGAAAGCAGGCGGCAGGAGCTCGAGCAAAGAGCCTGATGAGTGCAACGACTTGGCTGCGTCAGCATCATCGACACTTTTGGCAGGAAGCGTTTTACCCGGGCACAGACAAGGCTCCCAGTTAGACAGGAAGCTTGTCTAGGTGGGTGTCTGTATGTGCGTGTGTGGGTGAGGCATTAACAGACTCGTAAACTGCCAGTTGCTTGTTATGTTGATTACACAACCGCGAAGGCGAATGAATATAAAGTTTAAATAGCTCGAGTTGCACTTGAAACGAGACTACAAATTTTTGATGGTAAATGGAAATTTGTTGGTTAACTTATAATAGGAGTGCAACCCAGTCCTAATCGTTTTTTTTTTCACTCTGTTTTAAGAATAGGCGCTTGCCCCAATAAGTAGGCAACATTTGGCCAGCGTAACACTCTGGTACGTGTCTCTCGCCCTCTTTAAGTAGCAAACTATCTTGTGTTTTGCTCAGAGCAACAAACAAATATCAACATTTCTGTTGCTGCTGCTGCCACGCAAGAGTTGAAAGTTGAATGCCTGGCAAATGCCGCGGCAATGCCCCCAAATGCAGTCAGTGAAAATGCATTTTCCTCCCCCAGCCCTTAGTTTTCTCGTCACATTCACTCCCGCACGTTGCAAAACTTTTCACACGCAGCACAAAATCTGCCAAAGCCACTTTTCGGTATTGTTTTTTGCTTTTCAAAATTTATTACAACATTTTCTTTTTTCCTTTATCTGTCTCTATGGCAAGAAGGTCTTGGAGGAGAATATTTATCTGCCACGTTAAATTTACTTTGCTTCGCACCCAAGAGTTGGGTTGAGAATTTCTTTCATTCGTTTCATAATTTTTCTTTTTGCCTGGCGGCCAAATTGTCGTCTTTATTTGCTTTGCACACACCACATGGAAATGCTGGAAACGCATTTTTCCCCCCATTTCCATTTCAATGCACAGGGCGAGTTGGAAAATGGTAAACGTTGCTCGTTTTGAGATTTTTCTCGTATGACATTTGCGATTTTCCGCACATTTTGTATTTTATTGAACTGTTTGTCACAGGACGAACGAAGGCGTCGTTGATATTTTGCAGCTTTTGACGCCCTCATGTGTGCATACAGTGAAGGCTATGGTATATGGAACCGGGGTGGAGAATCAGAATCTGGGGTGACGAGCTCCCCAGAATACCAGAAGAAAGATCGAGAAGAAAAACTGCTAATGAAAAGGGTTTTAATCGTAACGGAACGTAGCAAAATAACACGTAACGAAACGTTAACTAAACACCCTAGACGACCTTAAATACACTACCAAGACGACCTAACCTACAACCCTACACAACCTACAAACCCTAACACCACCACAACCCCCAACACAAACCTTACCCTAGATCCAACCTTAAGATCCAACCCTAGATCAAACCAAAGAACAAACCCTAGATCCAATCCTAGATCAAACCAAAGAACAAACCATGGATCCAATCAAAGATCAAAACCCTAGATCCAACCCTAGCTCAACCAAAGAACAAACCCTAGATTCAATCCAAGATCCAACCCTAGATTAAACTTTAAATCCGATCCTACAACCAATCCCAGATCCAACCCAAGATCCAACCCTAGATTCAAATCTAGATCAAACCCTATATCCAATTCGAGACCCAATCCTAGATCCAACCCGAGATTTTACCTAGATCTAGATCAAACCCTATATCCAATCCTAGATCCAATCCAAGATTAAAACCTAGATCCAACCCTAAATCCAACCCTAGATCTAACCCTTGATCCAACCGAAGAATAAACACCAAATCCAATCCAGGATCCAACCCTAGATCTAACCCTGGATCAAACCCCAGATCAAACCTATTTTAAGCCCCAGATTAAACACCAGATCAGACCCTAGACCCAGAACAAACCTCAGATCCAACCCAAGATCCAACGCTAAAAACCCTAGATCCAACACCAAAACCCTTTATTCAACCCTATAACAAAGCCAAGAACAAACCTAGATTAAACCCAAGATTAAACTTTGGAACAAACCTCAGATCAGACTCTAAACCCTAAAACAATCCCGTACGTGATCGCAACATCTGAAAAATTCGCTCTCTCCACACACTAATCAAAAAGGTAATGCTTCAACCCTAAAACAATCCCTAGATGCAACTTTAGATCCAACCCTAAATTCAACCCTAGATCCAGTT
Source organism: Lordiphosa collinella (assembly GCA_018904265.1). Classification (NCBI taxonomy): domain Eukaryota; kingdom Metazoa; phylum Arthropoda; class Insecta; order Diptera; family Drosophilidae; genus Lordiphosa; species Lordiphosa collinella. The sequence goes on from JAEIFV010000001.1 coordinate 205,378, forward strand.
ATAGATCCAACCATAGATCAAACCCTAGATCAAACCGAAAAACAAAACCCTAGATCAAACCGAAAAACAAACCCCAGACCAAACCCTATATCAAAAGCTAGAACAAACCCTAGATTAAACCCTAGATCCAACACTAGATCAAACCCAAGACCTAACCTAAAACTAACCTAACCTAACCCATTATCCTGGTCTTCACTGTACATTTACAAAATCATCAAATTCGTTTGAAAGGGGAAAAGAACTGGGGATATACTTAAATGATTTGCCCCACCTCCCCCAATCAATAGCAGCACCATGCCGCAGCATTCTTTCATAATAACCATGTAAACTTTATGAAAATCAAATGGAAATAAAAACGGACAGCGCTCATAAACAATAATATTGCCAGCAAGCTTTCAAACATAACATAACTAAAATAAAAACTTGCTCCCTGGCGCAAGGAAGGCAGCTAAAAGCCAAGACGAGCAACTTAATAAAAAAATAGAAAGAAGAAAAAAAAACACACACACAAATGTATGAAATACTTTTACGACTTTCGAAGACATTTTTACAACTTGCTGGCAAGTTTTTGCTAACGATATGCGATATGCACGCAAAAGGCAGCCGGACAGCAGCAACTGCTGCTGCATTCCAATCCTGGTCCTTAGACTTAGTCCTAGTCCTTGGGCATGGTCAAATGCATGTCGCATCATAAAACCGAAAGTCATTTTGCACAGAACGTGTCTGGCACTGGCACTGTCCAGTCAAGAAGCTCAAGTCATTGCAGCCAATAATAATTCCAATTGTAGTGCAGTGACAATTTTCCCGCTTTTCCCCATGCACTTCTTTTGGGTACAATGTACCCAACAATGGTCAGCAGTGGCAGCGGAGTTTTTATGGCCCAGCGTTGGCATTTTAAGTGCCATAGAAGCCGAAAACATTATTTTGGTCAATGTAGACGACATGACGCGGCCATTAAAAGCAACAAATAAGCAAACAATAGCGAAGGAAGATGAGCAACAGAAGCTGAGAAGAAATTAGCAAAAGTTCCCGAGTAAAAGTTACTCAACAAGCTGAGACAGGACTGTACAAAAGTTCTTGTGTACATACATAAGAGTATTATACTTTTTGCTCAAATTAAGCCTTACACTTTGTTCCTTAGTTTTTATCTATGTATTTGTTGTTCGCATTTTGCCAACTCATTGCAAGGGAAGAGGCTATACACGTAGGCGATAACAAATTATTCAATCTTATGTTTGTAAGTTTATCAAAATTAATTGGAAATTAGTCGTCTGGTTAGCTTGGTTGATAAAATGAATATAGATTGGAGGGCTCTCTATGATGCAATAACAAAGGGTAGATTAAAGATTTCAGTCCGATTTTACTGACCTAAGAACTATCGATTACTGACAGAAATGTTATTGGGAGTAAAAAAAACATGCTTCTATAGGGACTTGAGCCCATGACCACGACATTCTAATGCAACAGTCTTCACACTGGGCTACAAGGCTTTCGCTCAATCAATGCCTAAATGCTAAGTGGGTATGGCTACATTCTTTACTATGATTTGGCCGCTGTCCATCGCGTGCTCTTGATAGTCGTGTGCGCTAAGATTCAGACGTCCGTGTGTTCAGTCTTCGCGGTTCTCATTATAATGTTTTAATTCCTTCAAAGTTAAGTTCGATTATAGGGATTATGTAGTTTCAGTTCTGTGAGGCTAAAACCGGGATATTGTACCTTGACAAGTTTGGCTTTAGCCATTCCGGTTGAACATTATTAAGTTGATCCCGAATGGCTTGATTTTTTGTTCAGTGTAGCAGCTATATAAAAGATGAGAAATCGGCCCAATTTTATACTCTGTACCAGAGGTACACAGAGTATAATAAGTTTGTGCAAAAGTATGTAATAGCCAGAAGGAAGCATCTCCAACCCTATATTGTATATATATTCTTGATCATCATCAACAGCCGAGTCGATATTGCCATGTCCCGTCCGTCCGTATGAACAAACAGATCTCAGAGATGGTAAGAGATAGAGGTTTGACATGTATGGGAGAAATCAAGTTTGTTTTCAATTTTGGCCACGCCCCCTCCAGCCCCCACAATATCGAAAAAACTTCATATCTCTCCACAGTTTTATAGATAGAAGGTTCGTTTCTTGTGGAAATATTTAGTAATCGGGATTCTTAATCGATCCGCCAAAGGAATTATAAAAATCGGATGAATAATAGACGAGTTATAAGGAAAATAAACATTTATGGGCAGTACCGGTCGCAACGGTGATGAGCAGCACTTCACAGGTTCAGAGTATATTATAGTCGGGCTTGACTAACTTTCTTCTTGTTTACCTCTGCCTTTATAATATAAATATAAAATACAATGGCTTGTCAAGCCTCTGCCTTTATCCAGGTATCCTTTAACTCTCGAACCTCTCAATTCTTCATTATTGTTTTTATTCCCCAAATCAGGAAAGGTAATTTTCATTCGAAACTTAATCACTTTATAAAGTAAGGAAAGACAAGATCGTTGACTACCCTCAACAACGATTTATATTCAACATGGGATGGTGGTAAAAGCTCAACTAATTTAAAGCAAATACAGGAACTTAACTTAAGAGTTTTAAAAGCGTTAGGGTTGCTTTTAGACACCGGCTGGTTGCCAGATCTTTTCCTGTCAGACATCTGGCAGTCTGTTCAGACCGAATAGAAACAGCTCAGCAAACTGGTTTCGAAGCGAACCGACTCGAACCCGGAATTCTAATATAGTTTTCATTGTTAACCGAACCTTGCATTTGAAATTCATAATGACCGAGTTTAGGAGCGCTAACATTAAAAACAATAAATTTTTCTCACTTAGACCCATTTTCAGACTAATCGATCTTATGGGAGTTACGACTTTGTCAAAACTTTATAAAATTAGGTGAAAACATAAAAGTAAAACAAATAACAAATTTTAAGACAGTACCATTAAAAACAAAAAGTTTTTCTCACTAAGACTATTTTTCATACCTGTTTTTTGCATGGGAGCTATGATATAGTTGTCCGATTTTCCTCACACTTTGTAGAATTATGAAAAGCGTAGAAAAGCAATAGAATCAAAGTTTGGAGACGTTTCCATTAAAAACAAACAAGTTTTTCTCACTTAAACTAGTTTTTCGACCGATCCTTTCTATGGGAGCAATAGCTATAGTCATCCGATCAGTTCCGACCTATTAGCAGAGCGTAGTAGATGACTCTGTGCAAAATTTCAACTCGATAGCTTCAAAACTGAGAGACTACTTTGCATAGAAACAGACAGACGGACAGACAGGCGGACAGTCCAAATTATAATACCCTTTGCAAGGGTATAAAAACTAGTTCAACAATTGAAGTCTAATACTAAATTCCAAATGGTTATCATGTTTATAAGTACCATTGCTCATTATCGGGAATAAAATAGAAATCTCAAGAGAATTTGTCCTCAGTTGGCCAAAAAAGCTTTCCAAGAACCCGTCGGGGCCACAGTACTTTAAAATGTTTCGTTTTCTTTTTATAAATCCTAGTTTGTAGATTAGAATATTACGATCTAACTATTATAATTGTGTTAAATTCAGTGTTGAAAACCGGTTTTGAACCGAACCGGTTCGAACCTGAAATTCCCACAAATTGTTCACTGTGAACCAAACTTTAAGCCGAACCAAGTGTAAAAAAATTGTTGAGCCTGATTCTATTCCGAACTCAAGATTTCGGTTCGGTTTAAAATAATTTAAAAAACTGAACCATTGTATAAAAATTTATCGCCTAGATAGTCGATATATTGCGAAAGAGTATACAAATCGACAGACAAAACCAACGCAGTCTAATTTAAATTTCTAAATCGAGTTATTAAATTCGGCACGAGACTAGATTTTTAAATCCTCGATTCTAAAGTTTATGGAATGATTCGAGAAACCAAGAAGCAAAGCGACACATTGGTAATATATTTATTGAATATGCTTTCAATATCACTTTAAGAAGATGACGCTCTAGAAAGTTATTTTTTAACTAAAGTTAGCTTCGGAACATCTAATGAAGTTTTTTCTTTGAATAAACGTACACACCCGGTAACCCTTCACTGCTGCTGGCGCCAGCTTTGTAGTAATTAGCCAAGCAAAAGCTTCTCAAACTGCCGTTCGGATTCGGCACAAGCCAAGAGAATGAGAGGAGCTCGGCTTTGGCCCTTCGGGGCTGTGTCAAGCCATTTTTACAAAGTTAGCTTCGCAAAGAATTTTAAGTTTTGTAGCCCTAGTTAAATTTTACCAGATTTTATTTACAATTTGCAGTGACTTGGTAGTAGATTCCAATTATAAGGTTATTTTTACTAATCAGAGAGGATTGTTTGAAACCAGCCAAAAGTGATTTCTGTGGCAGCTAAGAAAAGGAATTAGTTATAAGTAGTCCGTAATTGTTGGAAAAATGTTATGCTAGGAGATGTATATTCATGACTTCTTGGATTTTTTTTTTGACGGAGTTGCTGTGCTTTTAATCTTACGTCGACGTGCTCTACTTGATACACGGAGTGTGACAGTGAAATTTGCATCTCTCTGAAAACAAGTTAGCTATTCTACATGCGAATTGCCAATAGCAATAGCTGGTGGTTCGGTTCTCGAAAACTAAAATGCGTTACGGCTTGTTGACAAATGTTAACAAACTAATGCCAATTCAGATTCAAAAAGTTGATAAATGTTGCCAATTCTCTTTAATTTAAAAACAGTCACCAGCCCCCAATAAATTCCAGACTAATTGGCTTGCATAATGTATGCAAATGCTTGCATATAAATTAATAATAATAAATGTAATTTAATGAGTTTTGTTGCATTTACAAAAATGACAACAAAATCTTTTTTCGCTGCCCAAGCAGAACTGAGTTGAGCGAGCTAGAGTGAAAGACTAGAGAGTTTTGGGACAGACGCGCTGTTGCTGCTGCTGCTGCCTGACCAATGCATTTAGTTTTGCGAAAGCTAATTAGCAACTAAAGTGAAATTAAAGCAAAGCCAACGACAACAACGACGACGCCAATGGCCTTTTGTGCTGTCATTTGCCACCCCTCAGACTCAGACGGTGGTGGACCGTGGACCCTGGACGGTGTGCTACAACTAATTAAATGCAATAAGCTAAGAGAAACTGCTGGACGTGAAATGGCGGCCAGCGAGTGACAACTTTGTTTTGATGTGAAGCAACATTAACAGGACTCCGCCTGCTCGCTTATGCTACGCCGCACAAAACTAACGACGAACGCATTTTAATTTGTACATTAAAGTAATTAGCTTAATATTAGTTAGTTAGTTAGTGAGTTGTTGTTGCTGCCAGTTAGTTAGTTTTAATGAATGCGGAACAATCAGACACTTACCGCTCTTGAACGTGGCCATTAGACGCTCCGAATCGGCGCCATGTTGGCAAACAAACATTGAAGTATCCAGCAGATCGTTGGGCATATAGCCCAAAAGGCCCAGCATTCTAAAAGATTACAAAGTATTAGAGAATTGTCTAGATTAAATATGTTGTTTATGAAGAGTTTCACGGTACAAATCGGAAAACAAATCATACCAACAAATGTTTAGCTAATCTTTTATTGAACCTCTGAGTAGCCTCACTCAACTCACTTGTCATCCACATAGGTGAACTTCATGTCCAGCGAATGTTTGGTTAAAAAAGTACTGGTACCCAATGGTATCTCAATATTTGAGGGATGTGGTATGGGTCGTCCAATGGCTATAAGCAAGCGTTCGCCTTTGGCATTTACAACCAAATGTCCAGTGATGTGTATGACCTTTAGACAGAAATTAGAACGTGAATAGATAATTTAAGTAAATGCAGACCGCAGTTACCTTATAGGAGGCACTCTTGATGTTGATACTACGTCCACGACTGGTCAAGGTGCACTTTAAACGCACAAACAAATCACGATGATGTGTACTAACACCGGATTCTTGTGAATGCTCGTCCTTGATCTTGTCCGAGATGCCATTGCGTTTGAGATTGAGTGCATCTTTGATCTCAGCATGATCGCATTGATGCGAATACTCCCAGATCTGCTGGCCAAGAGTGTCAATCTGTGAAAAGAAGGAGATGTGAATAAGTTTTAGATCTGAGATTTCTTTTTTAATTCTTTAGGAGTTCCTTAGATTTATACACTAGTCAAATTTAGGGCCGATTTCACATTGTACATTGAAAGTTAGTCTGACACATAACAGCTACATAAAAGATGAGGAATCGACCCTTCATAGTCCTTTAGATCAGCGAAGGTCAAGCCCTTCCTCCCATTGCTACGAAAGTTATTTTACGGAAACTGGCGCCACGAAGTCGCATTAAAAACTGACTTGCTTCTTAGCGCAGCCGCGCACAAGGAGACAGAATGACTAGTGCGATTGCCTCGCTTCGAAGCAAGCTAAAACAACCAACCTATTGCGTATCGGGGTAGCTATGTGCGCTGCAAAAACGACTGCAAAAACAAACACATGCAGTGTGTATCTGGCTTGTCGACTCGGGCTTTGCTAATAAGGGTTGTTTTTTTTCTGTTGTTCTGTACCCACCGCTGATTTAGTGACTAGCTTGATTTATAATTGAAGCTTACTCTGGGAGTTTTAGAGTTAGGACTTAAAAAAAAGCTTGAGTCCTGGTAAAGGTTCATATCTAAACTATTTTTCAGTGACTTCCCACAAAAATTAACGATTAAAGTTTTTTAAGACTGATCAGTTATCAAGACTCTTGATTCAAGAGTCTGTGCTGAAATCTGTTTACACCACATAAGCTTCCGTTATTATACTCTGTCCCAGAGGTACACAGAGTATATTAAGTTTGTGCAAAAGTATGTAACAGGCAGAAGGAAACATCTCCGACCCTATAAAGTATATATATTCTTAATCAGCATCAACAACTAAGTGGATTTAGACCTGTCCGTCTGTCCGTCAGCATAGATACCTATGCTGTCAAGATAGCTTTCTACCTGACGGAGAAGATAGCATAGAAACAGACGGACAGGGCTAAATCAACTCAGCTCGTTATGCTGATCAAGAATATATACTATGCGTTAAAAACATCCGGACAATTTCATAATTCCCTCTTCAAGGGTATAAAAAGCCTCATGTATCCCACAATTTTATAGATATATTACCAGAATCTTCGAAATATATAGTAACCACCATTATTTTTCAGTCCACCAAGTTTAGGATCGATCTCATAAGCGATAGTCAAGCTATAAGTCAAACAAATAATTAGAAACAACAGCTCTACCTGAACATGACGACGGTTTCGCGCATTACTATATATAGAGAACGTGGCACCACATTAAAGTTGTCAATATATATAAATTTCTTGACTGACTGATTGATTATCAAACCACTGGCCAGTCAGCTTATTCTAGAGATCTAAGCTTTGACATAGAACTTCGTTCAGTTGTTTAGGCGATTAGGTTGGGTTGGGTTAGGTTAAGTAGGGTGCTCGGCAGAGGCCGAGATCACCCAGAGGCCTTTTGGGGGAGGAATGTAGGCGCTTACTAATAAAGAAAATTTGGAAAAAAAAAATAGGGGAAGGTTAACTTCGGCTCGGCCGAAGTTTTGTATCCCCTTGCAGTTTTTTGAACCTTACTTTTCTATGTGAGCTATACTATATAGATGTCCGATTTCGACCAAACTTGGTGCAATCATGGAAAAGCATAACAAACTGTTAATTACGAGATTTGAAGGCGATCCCAATAAAAACAAGAAAGTATTTCTCACTGGAACTTCTTTTTCGACCGATCATTCATACTGCAGCTATATGCAATAGTCATCCGATTTTGACAAAACTTTGTAGAATTGTGTAAAAGTATATAAAATAAATATATGCCAACGTAAGGGACGTTTCCATTAAAAACAAATAAGTTTTTCTCACAAGAACTAGTTTTTCGACCGATCGTTCCTATGGCAGCTATATGCTATAGTCATCCGAATTTAACCAAACCTTGTAGAATCGTTTGGGAGCATATAAAACAAATACATGCCAGTTTATCTAACTAAGACTACTTTTCAGACTCAACTTTTCAATGACAGCTATACTATATAGAAGTCCTATTTCACCAAATTTGGTGGAATCATGGAAAAGCATAGTAAACTAAGAAATACGAAGTTTGGAGGCGTTTCAATTGAAAACAAAAAAGTTTTTCTCCCTAAAACTAGTTTTTCGACCGATCGTTCCTATGACAGATATGTGCTATAGTCATCCGATCCGGCCGATTCCGACAAATGTGCAGTTTATTTCTACCAAAAGACTTCGTGCAAAGTTTGGTGAGCATAGCTTTAAAACTGATGGAGGAGATAGCATAGAAACAGACGGAGAGACGGACAGGGCTAAATCAAACTCAGCTCGTCATGCTGATCAAGAATATATATACTTTATCTGGTCGGAGATGCTTCCTTCTATGTGTTACAAACATCCGGACAATTTTATAATACCCTCTGCAAGGGTATAAAAATGACCAAAGTGGGTCGGAAAAGTTTGTATGGGGAATCATTTTTTGTTTTTCATCTGATTGACTTGAAACTCGCTTTGAAAGCAAAGCAACCGAAATAATGGGACACGTATTTGGCAGATTCGTAAAAATCCGCCCAAAAAAAAAAAAACAAGTAGTCGAGTGCCCCGATGTCAATGGGATCCAATTTTCTGTTCTGCGTCGAACTTTGTACTGTACTTTGAATGTAGCAAGTCAAAATTAAACCTCTCATGATATTTTCCCTTTTTTCCCTTTTCCCTTTTGGCGTTAAACAAACTCACACTGTGACAGTAATTAACAGTCAGTTCTTTTTACAACGGAGATTTAATTACCCTGGAAATACCTTCAAACACGTTGCCTACTCATTAACTTTTCCTAAAACGGAACTCAAAAGCAAACAGTGGTTTATATTTGAATGAGGGGCTTTTAGAAGTAAGCAAGTACTTAGTCCGTGGACAGCTGTTATAAAGGGAATATGTGACAAGAATAAATCTGCTAATGAGAGGACCGTGAAGCTCTTGAAACAGTACTGTACAGACAACCTATGTAATATTCAAAAATCTTTGTTGAGTTCGGCAAATATGTCTTTGTTCTTTCTTTAAAAAAGTAAATTGGGGTGCATTCACACACACTGGCAGGTTGCCAGGTTTTTTTATGTCAGTCATCTGGCAGACTGTTTACCCTGAATAGAATACATAGGAATATTAACAGATTTCCCTTAACATATAAGACAACAGTCAACTGACACTGCCTTTGGCAGGTGTTCACACATATATGGAAGGCACTCACACCAAAAAACATGGCACCTGGCAGTGTATGTGAACGCCATGCTACAGGATTTCTATAAAAAATATTTAAGGCCTCAATTTTTAAAGAAAAAGTTTTGCAAAAATGCAACAATCCCATACAAAACTGAGAGATTGGGTTCCGGACCGGAAAGCAGACTTGATATGCTTTTAACTAAACGAAACAAGTGAAAACAACTCCCTAATAATACTTGTAAATTAAATTCCTAGTTTGCTTTTCTAGCTCCCAGCCGTTTTTGCTGCCTCACCTTGGTGATGCCCAAATAATCTACAATGTTCTCAGTGACATAGGTTATGTCACCCTCATGGTTCAGCACTAGAAGAAATCCATCCATTGTCTGTTTGAGTAGTTGATTGGCCTCGGGGCATTTCAACCAATCTTCATCGTTAATTTCCAGCTTGGGTTTAACTTCCTCATCGTCAGTAGTAGAATCAATGTCCTGTTTGATTATGTCATTGCAGTCCCGTATTTTGGGCACTAAAGAAAAATCAAGAAAATTAATTTATTTGAGAAAAATGAAAATAGCAACAAACACATACCCAATTGCAGCATTTCACGAATTTTTAGATATGCAATTGTAATGCGCATCACGGAGGCCTTGTCCAGCTGATTGACATCGTCGGTCTTCAATGGCAAAGCCTGCGACAATTCCATAAAGATCTCCGTCTCCTTGGAGCGACGACTACGTGCCGCATCACGTGACTTTTCCTTGCGCTTCTCATTGTTCCTAAAAGAAAAAAACAGAAAGAGAAATGGAAAATTAGCATAAGTTCAAATACTGTGCAATGACATTTTTAGTGGCCACAACAACGGGAACACCTTTTCCGATCACGTAGGCCACAGACGTCAGCTGCTCTGCAGTTAAAGCAAGAATTTCCATAGCGGTGTAAAAATGCGTATATTTCAATTGTTGCGATTTGTAGCCTTTTCATTTGATTTGATTCAATTGACGCGACGGCGCAGCGTGCTCAATTTTTCAATTGAGCGAAACATTTGCAAAAAAAATTTGTATGGGCAAAACGGCATACAAAATCAAAGCCAAGTGAAATGAATCGAATTTTAATTTGATGCCACAAAATGTTTGATATATGCACTATATTATTTAGATTGGTTTCTTTGTTTGAAAGAATTTGTATTCGGACAAACCTACATAATTAAAACCAAAGTTTGTCGTATTCAGGTATAGAATATTGATATTGATCCAATTGATTATTTGGATCTCCTTTAACATGTTTGGACCATTCACGATTCCACCCGAAATTGGTTTTTATACTTTGTGCAAAAGTTTCCGTCTGTCTGTCTGTCCGACTGTCCGTATGAACAAACAGATCTCAGAGATGGTAAGAGATAGAGGTTTGACATGTATGGATCATATGTTTCTTATACTTGCAGGCAGATCAAGTTTATTTTCAATTTTTGCCACGCCCCTTCCCGCCCCCGCAATATCGAAAAGAGGTCATATCTCCCACAATTTTATAGATAGATGGTTCGAACCTTCTAAGCATATTTAGTATTCGGGTTTCTTTATCGATCCGCTGAAGGATATTTAAAGATCGAATGAACGATATTTTAGTTATAAGGTAAACAAACAATCATGGGCAGCATTTCATAGGTACACAGTATGTTATAGTCGGGCTTGACCGACTTTCTTTCTTGTTTTTTTATTCAAAAATAAGCTAATGCTAACAGATGCTATAGTCATCCGATCCGGCCGGTTCCGACAAATGTGCATCGTATTTCTACTAAAAGACTTTGGACAAAGTTTGGAGAAGATATCTTTAAAACTGAAACAGACGGACGGACAGACGGACGAACGGAAAGACGGACGGACAGAGCTAAATCAACTCAGCTTGTCATGCTGATCAAGAATATATATACTTTATGTGATCGGAGATGCTTCCTTGAATGCGTTATTTTGTAATACCGCACAATTTTATAATACCGTCTGCAAGGGTATACAAATTTTCTCTCCACCCTAATCAGCATGTCCACCTGTAATGGCCAACATTCGCATCTAAATCAGTTGTTAGGCAACCTTATTTCCCATTTTGATGGCTATTCCTGACCACAGAAATAAAGAAACTTCAGATGTGTCTAAAGTGTGTTAAGAGGGGCTTTAGATAGAACAGAAGGCATATCACACGTTCGTTTGATAAACACAAAGAAGAGAAGAAGAAAAATTTTTTTTTTGGGAAGCCCTACCCAACCAATAATGGTAGTTTAGTAACAGATTTCGTTTAGAAACAAGCAGATGCTAATTAACCCTCTTTCGAGGAATGTATGTATGATTCATTCAACTGTCTTACAATGGAAATATCCGTCTACAACATGTGGAATTTTCGTTATCAATTAAGCAAAATTTATAGTGGGTGGGTGCACTGACCTTACCTAGACACACAAACATGAAGCGAAGCGACATTGTGAAATTTTTATTCTAAGAATTTGTGTTTAAAAATAAAGCCTGCTCCCCCCCACACAAAAACAAAACTCGTGACAATTTGGTCAAAATTTTAGTAAAATTCAAATATTATAAATAGTTTTTGGCCTGGCAACAAGTCTTGAAAGGGAACTATGTAGGCATTTCAGCTGTCATCTAGGGATAAATAAACTAAACCATATCAGACTTTAAACAATCAACAAAAGAGACTCTGCAAAACAAGTTAAGGCAAGGCCAGGCCAAGTAGCTGTCCATTTAAGGCTTTTCCCAACGTCATGTGGACAGCGTCAGAGATACGAGATAACGAGTACAGTTCTGTGTCAATTTGCATGTGCACTATTCGATAACTTTTATTGAAAATAATAGAATATAAAGTATTACAATTTGGCCCAAGCCCCATAGAAAGCGAACTGACTTTGATTGCATGCTAATGGCCTGCTTAAATGAACTGAAGATGATGATGGGTAGAGGGACGAAAAGCATAGGAGGGTCGTTTCGCTGTTGTTGTTCATTGGAACAGAAGCGAATTGCTGTTAAATATTCAGACAGTGCTCAGAATTGTTGTTGCTGTTGTTGCTATTATTGTTAATCATTTCCGCTCCAGGCGCCGCAACAAGGGTAAATTATCGAATAATGATAGAATTGTTGCTTAACTAATGAATAACATAAGCTCTTGGAAATTTACTCATTGCCGCAAAAGTATTAGGAAAATTTAGGTTTGATTTGGAAATTGTATGTATCTATTGCAAAGAAATGGAAATGTATAAAGCAAATGAAAAACAGAATGAAACAGAAAAACACTCTATTAAACATTTTATTTAAAAAGGAAAGTTCTAAGGAAAAGCTTTCTTTGGATGCACTGTTCAAGTGGCGCGTGTTTATAGTCCGCGGTTTTTAGATGAACTTAAATTCTAATTCGTTTGCTTACTGCAGAATTCCAGTGTTCTATCTATCATCTATTTATGTAGATTACCAATTTTAATTGTGTATGATATCGATCAATCTTTACCTAGGATTATTCAATTATTAAAAATTGATAACAGTTTTAGTTGGCCAAAAATCACACTAAGAGTTATAATTTATGGGTCTGACCCACAAAATATATTTTTGTTTACAAAAGCAAGAAATTGAAATTTCATTATCTGGGTATTTCCCTAAAAACGATGACGAGATTGAACGGCACGTGGCCGCCCTTTTAAAATCTTTTCGATTGACGCAGATCCCATCTGCGGTCACACTCTGCATATCAATTGGGAAATCGAAATATGAATGATATCCGTGTGCCGCTGTTCTCTTGACATTTGGTTATAAATGTAAGTGTTTGCACATACATTCAGTTGATATATATTTTTGTAATTAGCATTAACGTCAGAGTTGTGCCTCGAACTCCATATAGAAATCTGGTATGCGTTGACGTATTTGTTGATTTTTCTTCTTTATTTTGCTTTGGATTTGTCAACAGGTCAGCATCACACCTCTTGCTAAGCAGATTTATGCTTTAAGTGTTTATTTTGTTTCTATATATTGCCGAATGAACTTGATCTAACTGTGCTGGCTTGTATTTCAAAACCACTGCAGCATTGCGATATGAAATGGCCTAAGCAAATAGTTTATTTGCATACCCAAAAACACTTTCTACCTTGGTTGGTCTGAGAAAGTCATGGTAAAACATGAATAAATTATAAAATTAATAAAAATTAATTCCCGAATTTTGAGTTTGTAAAAGAACTCCTATATTATTTAGTTAAGTGTATGTATAACAGGTAACCATACATGGTGTGATCTCAAATTGAAAATAAGGTGATAAGTTCTTAAGAATCATATTTGACGTTAGAGAGTTGTTTTGGGTCTTGGCATTCTTTAATAAATATAATCGAGAGGTGAATGTTTGTAACGCATAGAAAGTAGCATCTCCGACCACATAAAGTATATATATTCTGATCAGCCAACGAGTTGAGTTGACTTAGCCAGGTCCGTCTGTTTGTCAGTCCTTCCGTCTGTTTCTAGTTTATCTCTTTCGTCAGTTTGAAAGCAATCTTCACCAAACTTTGCACAAATTCTTTTAGTACAAATACGCTGAATTTGTCGGAACCGGGCGGATCGGATGACGATAGCATATAGCTGTCATAGGAACGATCGGTCGAAAGACAAGTTCCAGTGAGAATAACTTTTTGTTTTCAATGGAAACGCCTCCAAACTTCGAATTTCTTAGTTTGCCATGCCTTCCCGTGATTCCAATAAGTTTTGTCGAAATCGGACATCTATATAGTATAACTGTCTTAGAAAAGTAGAGTCTGAAAAGTAGTCTTAGTTGGAAAAACATTTTGTTTTCAATGGAAATGACCCTAAAATTAGCACTAATTTATTTCGTATGCTTTTACACAATTCTACAAAGTCTTGTCAAAATCGGATGACTATAGCATATAGCTGCCATAGAAACGATCGTTTGAAAAACTAGTTCTAGTGAGAAAAACTATTTTGTTTTCATTGAAAACGTCCTTAACATGGGCATATACTGTATTCTATATACTTGTACACAATTCTACAAAGTTTGGTCAAAATCGGATGACTATAGAATCGGTCAAAAAAGAAGTTCTTGTGAGGAAAACTTTTTTGTTTTCATTGGTAGCGTCTGAAAACTGGCCAGATAGAAATATTATATTTTTCGGCATAAATTTTAGTACTGCACAAAATTAGCAATTAACAAAATTAGCTACACGCCACGTGTAGAAACGACAATCCTAAACGAAACGCAGTTCAGACATGCAGAAAAGTTAAATGCGGCGTGAACAAATGCAAAGGCTACATGACAAGAGAAAATCTGCGATTTTTCAAAGTATTTCAACATTCAACATAAACATTTTTCATTAAGCTTTCTGAATTCCACATGGAAATGTAGGTTTTCTACATTAACGTTTAGATATGGAAACCTACACGAGCGTGTAGAAATTCTAAACGAAAATGTAGCTCAAAATCAGTACAGAAATGTTACATTTCTCGTTTAGAAAACTGTTTTTCACACATACGGCATACGGCATGTGTAGGTTTTCTAAACAAACGTTAAGGATTTCAAATGCTAAATGCTACATTTAGAAAATCTACACGAAACGTGTAGCTTCCCTTCATAACTGTGATTTGCGGCATTGCCGCGCGAGTGCTTATATAGTCGTATGGTCTAAGCTGCAGGCAATTGTGTGTAAGTTCCCGAGACAAGGTAAGTAAGTTGTGAGTTCGGATCCCAGACAAGGTAAGTAAAAAATATAAAAAAATTAAATTGTAAGTTTTTCGGAAGGAAGACACTACCCTCTTTGTGCCCCTTTTTCCCATTCCTTCCCACTCTATCCTCCTCCACACATTCTCTTGTGTAAATAGTATAGTTGAAAGTAGGATTTTTTTGTATTTTTTATATGTGCTTAACGTGGCGTGTAGAAAAGCTACAGGCCGCATTTAGAAATGAAAATCCTAAACGTTCATGTAGAAAAGCTACACGCCGCATTTAGAAATGGGAAAACTAAACGTGGCGTTTAGAAAAGCTACATACACGCCGCATGTAGAAATGAGAAAGATAAACGTGGCATGCAGAAAAGCTACACAAACATTTTCGTGTAATTTTTACATATTTTTTTCTCTGTGTGGATTTCATGAGTAGTAAAGCTCAACTGAAGCTTTTTACTAATGATTATGCCTTAATTCATTCCTCCGATATTCACTTTTGAGACGTTTAATTCAGGGGAAGTTCTATAGCACAGAATGTTTAGGTTTTAAAACAATTTAATAGGAATTATATCGAACTTCGACACTTCTTAATATTTGCCAGATTTAACATTTTCATAAAATTAATAGCTCTAGCAACTTAAAAGCTAACATGGCAACACTGATTACAATTGCTTTTCAAGCGTAAGTTCTCGGATGCCTTCTGCAATGTTAAACGAAAACCAAAACTGTACCCGTACTAACGTTACGGTTTCGATTCGGTTTAAATAATAACGGTAAACAGTTTTCGGTTCTCACAAAAAAATTTGCATCGATTCCGGTAAGTGATTTGTAAGGGTTTATTTCGGTTAACGGTTTCGGTTCCGATTTTGGGATTAATCCCTAGTTTCTCTGCTATCTCCTCCATCAGTTTCAAAGCTATCTTCACGAATCTTCTAGTACAGTTACGGTTTCGGTAGCGGTATCGGATTGGATATCTGGTTATCATTCTTGCTAATCGAAAATGTTTTGTGATTTTAAACCTTTCTTGCGACAGACTCTTTTCTTGAAATTACAAAACATTATACGGAAGTGGAATTGACAACAGACTGCAAGTCTAAATTTAGATTTAGATTGAGATTGATCATACATGGATTGCTATGGAATGTCAGTAGTCGATTTAAGTGCCAACTTGTTGTGCACTTTAAAACAATTTTAACGAGAAAGCAAAGCTAACTTCGTCTGTGTTGAAGTTTTAATACACTTGAAACTGAAAATTCCTGTGGCAGCTTCAAAAAGTAACCATCCGACCATATGTGCAGTGTGCGGCTAAAAGATGACTTTGTGCAAAATTTCAACTCGATAGCTTCAAAACTGAGGAAATAGTTCGCTTAGAAACAAGCATACGGACACACTAATAGTTTGAAGAAACCAACATTTTTTCATGGAAATCCTTTCACTCTATTTTGACTAGACTATACACAATCTATACATATGTATCTATATGTGATTATTATAATAATACAAAAATAAAAACTGTAGATAAGATGTGTGTGCTTTGGTTATTTAAGTAATGAGCGTGCGAGTGTGTCTCTGTGTGTATGAATTCTGATAAGGGCATTGTTTTAGCATTAAATGCTATGGTGAAAAACGGAGAACTAACATTGATTAAAACTTACATAAAATCCTCAATATCCACAAATTGTGAAAACTGACAAGGTTGTTGATTATTCGGAGCATACCCATAGCAATAGGCATAGCTCCAGGGTTGATTCTGGCGACATGGTGTTGCTACATTTAATAAACTTCCTCTCTGTTGAAAGAAAACCTCACTAGCATCACCATGATTAGGTGCACCATAACCAACATCGCGAGGAAATTGTCCCTGTTGTTGGTAAGGATGATAGCGTTCCATGGATCTATTAAATATGGGCGCATGTTGCTGTGTCGGTAAGTTACTATAGAACGCATCGTTATTATAATGTACGGCCGGCTCATTGATCAGTGTACGTCCGTAAAGAGCACCATGATTAATTTCTTGACGAAATTCTAGGGGTTTTGATTCTTTTTCAAAAAAAGAGACGGCCTCATCACCGTAAAAGGAATTTTCGCCACAGGAAAATTCACAATTTTCCCAGGCGTTACACGAATTGTACATGGTCAGTGGTAAAGGGGTTTGGTGAGTTATAACCCATTAAAAAGGCTTGGACACGCGAACGCTTTGATAACCGACCGACTTGATAATGACAAAAATAAAGAACACGTCGCACGAAAGTCCGAATTTGAAATGAGCAAAAAGTTGGTCAACTTCAAAATTAATATTTATATGCAATAATAAAGCTAAGAGTATAGAACTCTCTCTGCCGACCGTTATCAAAGTTTGCTATCGGTACGGGGACCGCGCTGTGCTCTTCGTACTGATAAGATAAAAGAGACGAATAGAAAATAACGTTTATTGTTGTTGTTTTTGGGGAATTATTCAGGCAAAGATATGGCGAAAAGCGTGTGAGCGAGTAAAAGATTTATTAACTTGTTACAATTTGTGCTGTGTGAAAAATGTGTAGCATACTTTCAGCGTGTTTCAAAACAACAAAAACAAGAAAGAAAGTCGGTCAAGCCCGACTATAACATACTCTGTACCTGTGAAGTGCTACCCATCACCGTTGCGACCGGTGCTGCCCATAATTGTTTGTTTTCCTTATAACTCGACAACCATTCATCCGATCTTTACAATTTCTTTGGCGGATCGATAAGTAATCCTGATTACTAAATATGTCCGGAAGGAACGAACCCTTTTTCTATAAAACTGTGGGAGATATGACGTTTTTTCCAATTTGCGGAGGCGGTAGGGGGCGTGGCAAAAATTGAAAATAAACTTGATCTGCCTGCAAGTAAAAAAAGCATTTGTCCCATACATGTCAAACCTCTATCTCTTACCATCTCAGAGATCTGCTGTTTGTTCATACGGAAAGACGGACAGACGGCAGACAGACAGACAGACAGACAGACAGACGGGCGGACAGACGAACATGGTTATATCGACTTGGCTGTTGATGCTGATCAAGAATATATATACTTTATAGGATCGGAGATGCTTCCTTCATCCTGTTAATATACTTAATATACTCTGTGTACCTCTGGTACAGAGTATAAAAATGTGGGCGTTACGACATTTTACCTTTTCTACGTGCAAGTAAAAGAAGCTTATGTCCCATATATGTCAAACATCTATCTCTTACCATATCTGAGTTTTGTGCGTTGATACGAACAGATAGAAGGACATGGCTATATGGACTCGGATGTTGATGCTGCTTCCTTTTGGCTGTTACACACGTTTGCACAGACTAAATATACTCTGTGTATCTTTGGTATAGTGTATAAAAATCTGCGTCAAATCGTACAAAATATTTGCATACGCAGTACGAACATGACTCACAAAATAGCGAGGGCAGTTTCATAAAACTACTCTTGAATTTTGGTTATTTTTACGAAGAACCAGAAACAAGGTGATTTGGTACCATTCATTTCTATGGTTAAGTTGTCACTTCAAAAGTGGACAAGAAACAGAAAGATATTGACGATCGTAGAAAGCTTAAGTTGAATGAGACTGTAGGCATCAGATAGAATTAATCTCGATTTAAAATTTTAAGTATGTTTTGTTCTTGGAGAATAATAATATTAATGAAATAAGAACAATTATAGTATGCCGAAAAGTGTTAAAAAAGCACGTTTTAAATTCATGACCAAAGGCAAGGCAAGCTCCAAATAGACAAAAAGTGTGCAACGGAAAATCGATTTATTATTAACATATCTGCTCTTAGGATAGTAGCGTTGCCATACATCTGTGCACCCAGCACAGAAAGATGCCCATGTGCCTAGTTACATTAATAAATAAGGAAGCAAATACTATCTCCTAGATACATAAATAGAAAAACGGACGAAAGGACACTCGACATCAGACACATTGGTCTCACAATGATCGTTCTAAATCAGAAAATGAACAATATTTATTTGGGCCAATGGCTAAATAATTTTAAGCAAGCCACTGACACGTGCAAACGACTTACACTCACTTTACAACACCTTTCACAGTATCTAAACTATTCATACTAAGATATGTTTTAAGAAGAACAAGGTAAAGCAAAGAACTCCTACTATCTTAGATGGTTTGATACTTGCGCACGAATTAATTTGACACCAATGTTGACGATACCAATTGTGTTTTGGACTACCTAGCAATTGCTTGCTCTGTTTGAACCCTTTGACGATCACGTCTGTTTGTTCTTCTTTCTACCTTGTAACGAGGCCATGCCACCAAGGAGACTTCAGTAGCTAACTAAATATGTATTTAGCAAGGGACCTAGGATGAAAGATAAAGATTTAAAAATTAGGAAATTATCTTCTAATAGTACCAGTCTGTTAAAAGAAATAAGAGAGCCGTCAACTTCCACTAGGTTGGGAAAACAAACAAAGAAATAAACGAAACATGCTGAACCTATTTAAGAGACTTGCAGCACTCACAAATATTCACAAAGAAAAGCACCAATACATCGTTGTTGGTCAGTTTGTTTGCACGCGAAAACTCCAATCAAATAAGAGAACAAACTAAATCGATTGCATATGTGTCGTTTTGTATGTCTCGCGCCCTGCATGAATGTGAGCATTGACTTCTTCGGAGCAATTACAAAAACAAAACGCACACAAAGAGTATACGGCTGGGCTTCGCTGCTTTACTCACCTAATACCGAAAAATAAAAGTAAAGCCCTTTCTGAGCTTCAATTTTAAATTCTGGAATTTTGAATGAAGTTAAAGAAATATATTCGACATTTTTCTTGCCAGTGCAATTTTTTCGCTTTCATTTTATTCTACAAATTCCCTAACTTCCCAAGCTGCCCTCGTGGACACACGCACAATTCAGTAACTGATTTCCATTCCAAACAAGGGCTAAAAATATTGTATGATGAAAACAGAAAACTTGTGGTGGCCTCTAACCGCACTTTTATGCCCAACTCTCTTCTACACACTATGCAAATCGGCGATAAGAAGAGATACAGTAGCTTCTACCATAATAAATAGTTAAATATTTGATTTAATTGTTGAAAGTAAAACGAGATAAGCAAAGGAAGTAACTAGAGTAATAAACTATAGAGTTGGTGATATTTGAGCGTGCGACTATTAAGGGTCAAGTGCCCCAGCGCATTAGCTCGTAACAAATATTTGCAAAGATAACAAGTACTAAACTCTTAAGTCAACTGGCAATTGTGTAATTTTTTTAAGTCAACTTATTAAATAACAAATGGAAAAATTAAATACTAATATATGTTTATCATAGTAAAGCAGCACTCTCAGCCCGGTCGGTAAACCTGTTTAAATGGAATTCGAAAAGAAATTGTTGTTGCTGCGCCCTTTAGTTTAAGTTTATATTTATATTTATGGTTAATTACTACAAAGCTGGCGCCAACAGCAGAGAGGCGTGACCGGGTGTTAAGTTTTATTCAAAGAAAAAAACTTTTCATTAGATGTTCTGAGCCACCCGGCCACTTTATTTTGTTGTTGCCTTACCCAATTTCAATGTGCTTTTCTTTGTGATTATTGGTGAGTGCTCTGCCCTATGCTTTTTTTTTTGGGGTATGCCTGGTTTAATTTATATTACGATCCTAAGGTTTTAGACAAGTTCAGTTAACCCAGCGTGGGTCAAACCCGGTTTCGAAATAAATACCATACATTTTTTAGCTATAAACTATGAAGTAAAATTTTAGCTTAAGCCGGTTATAAAGTGGTTCAGATCTATCAGGCCTGTTCCCGATTTCGATCAGATCATGTGGAATCGGAATTGGTAGCTGTTCCCGTTTCCGAAAAACGATTAAGTTATTCGGTTTCAAAAGTTTTGCCTAAGAGTCAGTGGAATGAAAAGTAAATGGCAATTTTCTTGGCAACGGTGATTCTTCTCATCTTGCAAGTATTTTTATTTTAACATGTCAAATATTGTCAAGATTTTGACGTATCAATAGATATATTAAGCGTGTAATTTGATTTAAAATCATTTATTTTAAACTTGTACCTCAGAAATTGCATGCAGACGAAACAAAAACGATCGAAATGAAACCGAGCTGTTCGCAATTCCGAATCAGCGCATGCGCAGTTCGAATCGGAATTGTTAAGGCTGCCTTATAGCTGAATTCAAATTCGATAACGATTCGAACTTTCATTCGAAAAAGACAATCGATTTCTATTTCACTCGGAAACGGGAACACCAAAATAAAAACAATTCGGAATTGCGATCGTTTTACTTTTTCATTCCACTCGGAAATGGGAACAGGCCTGTATATCTCAATAACTTGAAATTTGATATGTGGAGTATTAATATGAAGTAAGATGGTTCAACTTAGATTATAACTAGTTCAAAATTGATTATAAATTCTCATGGAGGTTCTTGAAACAGCTTTGTTGGCGTCCATCCTTGTGTTACCTTTTCATAACAGTTGAAAAACGCCGCAAATTTACAATGTATACATTCTTTTATTCTTTTATTCTATATTCTTGTCCTACATAAAAAAAATTTCCAAGGTAGCTATAAAAATCGTATGTGTAAAAGGTCGTCTGCTATTTTCGCCATACTTACACACATGTGGAATTTCTTCAAGACAAAGGCAAATTGGCTTTGCGGCACATAAATTTACTTTCGCTGGCAGAAAATAAAACGAATCATAATTTACAATACGTGGGCTATATGGAGGCTGGCCAGGCAGTTACAAGATGCATTCCGGGCAGGGCTGCTGCTTGGCAACTGGTGGTGGAGATGCGAGCAAAGTATAAGGCAAACAAACAAAATACAACCACAACTTTTATATGAAAATAAATAAAAACAACAATCCAGCCCTATCCCCTCCCTTTAACGTCCATAGTCGTCACATTTTTAGTTCGATTGCGCATTAAGTAGGTCGTCGTGGCCAGACCAGAGGCTGCCTCAGGCAACAAAAACAACAACAACGTGTTCATATCATTTAAATATTTTACATGTTTACGTTTAGACGAGTTTATGTTTTCTTGTTGAAATTTTCAACTTGTTTTTGTTTTGTTTTCTATTCGCATCGAAAAGCACCTTGGCGAAAAATAAATAGTAATTATTTTATCAAATTGATATCATTTCATGTAAAAAAAATTAATTCATTTTAATTGAGGTCAAGCTGACATAAATCCAATGCAGTTTGCCAGAGTTTTAGATTAGAGATGAGAGAAATTTTTTAAGCAAAATTATTCAAAAATATTCGCAATTATTGACTCCAAAGGGTCCATCTTCTTTCACTCTATTAAAGTAAAAAGGGAGGCTTTGCCTAACAGCTAAAAACAGCCTTGATTGGAGCTCACTAAAATTTACTTATAATTAACGGCCAAGTCACTCTCTCATCGCTAATAAAGGCGTCCACCACTAGCGAAACGCATAAGCAAGCCGAAGAGCCAGCTTTGACATGTGTGAAATTTGTTCGTGTAATAAGCAAAAATTTGGAATAAGTTAAATAAATTTGGCCACAAAACAAAATTTAGTTATTAGCAATTTGTAAGCCATTTGGCTCACCTGTAAATTCGACATTAAAAACAAATAAAGTGGCAAGCCCCGACTACAAAATACACTGTTTTCATAAGTTTTTGTCCGATTTTAAGGATACTTCAGGTTTTGGAGAAGTGTCTTACTAAGTAGGACTTAAAAATATCACAGTTGATATAAAGTCCCAAACGGCACCCATCGGTACACGAAGTGAAATGCTAATTCAGACGGGACGGAAACGGGGTGGGGAAGGGTTTGGCACTTTCGAAATATTGAATTTTTGTTTTTGATTATCTTATTGTTAAACATTTCAAGAATATCTTCCCAAAATTTCAAGTCTATCTGGGCAAAACTCTTGAAGTTATTGTCCAATTCAGGGGTGCTTGCGCTCTATACGCATGAGGCACATACGTTGTTTTAATGCCTTTTCTCAAACTACGTATTCCAAGTCCGTGTTCACTCCCATTTAAAAACTACTTGACCGATTGATTTGAAACTTTGGACACATTTTCTACATAATAAATACCTCCCCCAACGTTTAGTAAAAAATTTTTTCTTTACCTGATGGGGGTTTTTTACCTGCAAAATGGCGGAATTTTTCGTCGAAAATAGCTATTTTCACTTTAGATGGCCAACAAATATTACTTTAAGTAAATTTTAATGGTTTTTGATTTTCGGATAATTTTTGACCGAGATACAGTGAACACCGCAAATTGCTTTTTTTTAAAAACGTTTTTCAAAAAGCTCTGTCACCGGTTGGATTTTCAATATTTCCACATGAAAAATTTCAGAATATTGTTAAAAGTATACTTAATAATGTACAAAAGGTTTGAATAAATTTGCCCAATTTACCATACTTCTGAAAAAAATTCACGGAAAAGGTGTTTTTTTTACGCTGAAACGCTTTTGTGTACACTTATTTCGTATTAAACAAGAAATAAAGTCGGTCAAGCCCGACTATAATAAACTCTGTACCTCACAAAGTTTGTGTTAAGGTGTGCGCAGTGCTACCCATCGCCGTTGCGGCCGATGCTGCCCATCATAATTGTTTGTTTTCCTTATAACTCGACTACCGTTCATCCGATCTCTACCATTCCTTTGGCGGATCGATAAATAATCCTGAATACTAAATATAACTAGAAGGTACGATTCTTTTATCTATAAAACTGTGGGAGATATGACGTTTTTTCCTATTTGCGGAGGCTGCAGGGGGCGTGGTAAAAATTAAAAATAAATTTGATCTGCCTTCAGTTATAAGAAGTTTTTGTCCCATACATGTCGAACCTCTATCTCTTACCATTTTCCTTCTGGCTGTTACATACTTTTGCACACACTTCAAATACTCTGTATATTTTTGGTACAGAGTATAAAAAGACGATATATTATTATCGAATATTTTTCAGAGGCGATACATCGGATATCGACGACATTTTTGTTTTAGCTTTTCGAATGCTTTATTATGAATGATGCTTGATTTTTTAAAGAAAACCCCATTTTTAGGTACAACCGAATAATAAAAAATCCAATCAGCTTAAGCTATGGGCCCCTGTCATACAGTCTTTATCATACAACGACCTTTGGAGTAAACTTACGTAAAGGGTATAAAACAAATTATATAATTTATACAATACATACATCTATAACTATAGCAAAAATCTAAGCAATGTAATAAGAAATCCAAAACCTAATCGTTAATCACCCGTTTTGTGTGTTTTGTTTTCTTTTTTGTATTTTCCATAATTATATAAAAACTTTTAACGAAAGCAGACAATAAAAGAGAACGCAATGGCCGAGACCTTACCTTGAACAATGCAAAAGTCCATAAAGTAAAGAAAAATTTAAAAAAAAATAAATTCAATACATATTTGTGATTAGTTTTTAAGCAAACTGATGAAATCAAAAGATACCGTTAAGGTAATTCCCACCACTGCAGTTGCAGAAGACCAGCCCCCTTTGTGCTTATTGAAAAGATTGGTTTATTTTTAGCTACTATGCAATTTTGTACCCTCTTTTGGTTTATTTTTAGACATAACCGGTTTTAGATTCATTTTGTGACCCGCCCCCTCTTCAATTCCTCCTTTATAATCAGCAACCTGTTTGGTTGTTTATTTTGTGTGTCTTTTACTTAAATTTGTTTCTCATTAAAATGTCAAGTTTATGTTTCACTTAAATTATGCCAATATTTACATTTACAAACATATTTTAATTGTGGCCTACGTGACACGCTGAAAAGCGGTTCTATAACCAAAAGAAGACCAATAAACTAACTTGGCAGCAGTTTCCCTCATTTATTTTGAACTGGTTTGCTAGTTGGAGCTTGCCGGACAAAATCGCTTTGCCAAGATAGTGTCGGTTTAAGCAACACGGCACAATTTTTGGATTGGTACGTAGTACGTACCCCCTCCTTGTTTGTATATAAGTGTATGTGCATATTGTAATGAGCAATTGCTTATTGAAAATGACAGGCCATAGTTTTGTTTTCATTTTTTGTTTTTGCATGCTTAACCAAATAGCGACTTCATAGCGATGGCTTCGTGCTTGCTGACTTGGGGTGTTTGTGGAATTAATTTGAAACATGGGTTAAAGTAGAATATACATGTTTTGGTGTAGGTTTTTTAGTGACTGCTTCTTAAGATATTGGATATACATTTTTACCAGAAAATAGTCGTTTGGCAAGGTCGTTCTAAAGGCGCTCTTTGCTGATCTTTACATAAAAACATCGAGATGACATTCCTTTTTCTTTGTTCTCCTGTCAACACGTTTTCATTCTTACCCATAAATCTGCTCAGAAAGTCATATTTTCTCACTTTTAAAGTTGCGGTAAATTCGAAATGATGTTAAAATCTTCCTTTTGTTAAGGGATTGATTTTTCAAACTTTCGTACCTTCAAAGTTCAAAGGTACTTACTCCACTACTTGCATGTAAAGCGGAGAGGAGACAATTGCTTACCCCCTAGGACATGCCCAGCAAAAAGTAAGCACTGAAATGCATTGCTGGTGGGATGGGCTGCGAGTACTTCTGGTTACTAGTAAGTACCGAACTCAGCACCCATGTACTAGTACAGCGACCTGCAGGGTAATGACAAGCATATTAAGAGTTCGGTGGAAAATTGCAGGAAATGCATGGGATCACAAGTTTTGAAATTATTGGCAGCTACGTAAATCCGGCATCGATGAGGACTTAAGTTAGGAACATTATAAATATTTCCAAAATTTGAACGTCTTACAAATTAGTGAACTGAACCGAACCGTTTTGATTTGTGGTTTTCGGTTCGGTTCAGCATTTTCGAGGGGCGTCGGTTTGGTCAATTGAAATTAGCGGTTCGGTTCGGTTCAGAACCGTTATGCATCGCTGGTTTTTATACCCTTGCAGAGGGTATTATAAAATTGTCGGGATGTTTGTAATGCAAAGAAGGAAGCATCTTCGACCACATAAATTATATATATTCTTGATCAGCATGACGAGCTGAGTTGATTAAGCCCTGTCCGTCCGTATGTCCGTCTGTCTGTTTCTATGGTATCTCCTCCGTCATTTATCTACATATACATATACGCTGCATATATGTCTGAACCCGCCGGATCGGATGACTACATCATATAGCTGTCAAAGGAACGATCGGTAGAAAAGTACTGTCTGAGGTTTTTTAGTATTTTGTTGCTGGTTCATTACAAATGACTAGCCTATTGTTTTTAGGAATCGAAAACATATTAGAGTCTCTACCACCCATTGCATACTTTGGGGCACCAGCAATAAAAAGGATATTTTTGGATTCTTACACAAGTGCTAGAAGAGGTATATCTCCATTGAAAAAAATCGCAGAATTGTTTGAGATATTTCAAGCTAAGGAGTAGTACTTTCCGATGGTATCAAAGAGAGTCCAAACAATAGAATGGATTCCCCGAAAAACGCTCCTAAAAAGGGCCAAAATAGGCGCTTTCAGCAACTTTAAGCTCAACGTCCATTTCGACGTGATGGACAATTTCTGAAAACGCAGTCTTGCTTGGCACACGAATCACATCTAGAATCACTACCAACCCTTCAACATACTGGACTTTGTTGTCTAGTGTTATTAAAGTCCTTTTTAAAAGATTTTCTTCATATTTTGTTAAAGGCACCGACGGACTGACGACGTAAGTAATTCAGTTTACGCCACCACATATTGTGTCAACGTGGAACGTATGCCTAGAGTCACCAGAACAAACAAAAACGAGAGCGTAAGCTAAAGTCGGTCCTGCCCAACTTCGATATACCCGTTACTCAGGGCAATTAGTTTTTAATAGCCTTTCCCTATGTTAATTAACAGAGCATTAACATTAATGTGACCATTTCAACATTATGTGAGCAAAAAGTGCATGTTGCGCCAAAAAGTATGCAACGTTTTTTATAACCTTTATAACTCTGCCATTTATTATCCGATCTTTATGAAACTTTCAGAGATTGTAGATATTGGGCACACATTGAGCTTGATATCTTTAAAATTGTTGGAGTTATTCAACATTTTTTATTGTGGTAGCGGGAGGGGTCGTGTGGCCGAAATTTGAAATAAACTTGATCTGCGTAGGGACAATACGACTCTACAGAAAAAATTGGGTGCCTCTAGTTCTTCTAGTCTCCGAGATCTAGGTGTTCATACAGACAGACGGACAGACGGACATGGCTATATCGACTCGGCTGTTGATGCTGATCAAGAATATATATACTTTAAGGGGTCGGAGATGCTTCCTTCTGCCTGTTACATTTGCACGACTTTAGTATACTCTCTTTACTTTACGAGTAACGGGTATAAAAATTACGCCGCTGCAACTGAACAATTTCATGGCATTTTTAAATTAGCTGGTGGTGGGTCACACTGCTCAATCAGGTGTGTTTTGTTTTGATGACAAGTGATTTGAGCTTGTGCTTCTGCCATGATAGCAATAGCTCTCCCGCAAAGCATTATATCCAGTTCGGTAACTCAGCAACTGTCACATATTGGTAGAAATTTGAATCAACTTATTCAAAATGTTAGTCATTCACATATGCTACAAACCTTCTTTTTGAACAAGCTCGACCACTTCACTCGAAGCCTTGTTAATCAAATTTAAGTCCAAATGCTTGGGGTGGGATGAATCCCAAATGGCATCCCGGTCTCTCACCGCCAAAATCAGCGCAACATTGTCTTCATGAGAAAACAATTCTAATCGGCTCTTTCGCTTTGTTTTTTGCCATATTTTCACAATTAAAATTTTATTTTAGTTAAGTCTAGCTAATCGATGGCATACTATAGAGTAACAGCGCGTAATATCTGGTGGCAACGATATTGCACGAGCTGAGCAACGCAAAACAAAGCCCACAGCCTATTAACATAGAGTCCACGTATGAGATGTTAAGCTCTGTTTAGAGCTGTTAAGCGCAAAAATACTTTTTGACTCCAACGGGGGAAAATGTTAAGTGCAAGGAAATCGTTTCGCCTGCTTTTTCTTTTCTCAATTTTTGTATGAAACTTCTCGTTACGTCGTGTTTCTGTGTGGGCTCCATCACGTCAATTCAAACTTCTCATGTCTATCTAAGAGTACATTTTGGAAGGATCAGGGACTTTTGGAATATAGACATAAATATAAGCCAGGGCTGCATACCCAAAAATTTTTTCGGAGCTCCGGGCTCGTGGGTCGAACCAAAATTTTCCAATGGTTAAGGTTCGAGGTTTTTGTGGGTAGGTTTTGGTTCGAACCTTGGTTCATTCCATGCTATTTTTATAAAATTTATAATGATAAGCTCTTGCTTTGTAATTTAAATGATATCTTTTATTTTCTGACTTATTATAAACTTCTTTTAAAAGGGTTTATTTGAGTAATATGTAAAAGTCTTGAACAACTGTTATTCTCCGAGTCCAAAAATTAGTCTTTAATAAAACTGGTCGAAAAATTCTTATAGGATTTTTATAGCTGAACATGAATCTGACCTCCAAAAGGTCCCATCACGTCGAGATTTTAAGAAAAATGGACTCAACGTCTCAAAAAACCATGTTTTGGCCCTTTTTCGATCACGTGTAGAGAATAATGCCGAGGTGCTACAAGTCTCTAGTCAACCAAATGAATCAAATCGAAATAGCCTTAAAACAATCCAAAGTTTTTTTGTAGTACAACTTTTTCATGTGCGCGCACTACTTGCACTCATATACTAAGTTTATTTTCAAACATGATATCGATCATATTTTTCCCAAATAAAAGCATAATCTTATTTTTGCTACCCGAGTTTGACTTTGATTTTTAATCACCTTGATCGAGGATCTCAAAAAAGTTGATATTATGTGGGGATTTTATAAGTAATTCTAGAAGTCTTTCTAGATATTTTATTGAGCTTTCAAGGCGATTGTAAGACTTAGTATTCAAAAACCGACCAGATAAGAAAAGAAGTCTCTAGGCAGTAGGTCAAATTTTATCCTGTGTATAGTTTTTGTTGAACTGAACCGAAACTTTAGGTTCGGAACAGGTTCAGGATCATCTTTTATTTCTAAAGAGGTTCGGTTCAAGGTTCGGTTCACAGCAAAATAAAAGTCGGAATTCCAGGTTCGAACCGGTTCGGTCGGGTCTTTATAAATACTTCGCTCGCTGAGTCCCACATAGGCATATTCCCTTTTGGGTTTAGAATCGGGAAGTTAAGTTTGAAGTAGTTCGCAGGGTAAGCAATGACGGATTTGGGAGAGTCATTCTTGAGCTTAGCAGCTTTTCTCCAGCAGCCCAGCCGCTGTGTCGCCTAATACCGAAGTACAACAACAACAAAAATGTGAGCAGCAAATATGAAAATATATAAAACCACGAGACGATAACAATAACAACAAAAGCTAGAGCCCAGCTACGACAACAGTCAGCAACAGCAGCAACTGAAGAGAAAAAATCCAGAGCAAACTGCTTATGCAACACCTCTAATAAAAATAGCACCCAAATCAAAAAATAGATCCCTAGTTTAACTGGAGTGGGGTGGTATCAATATGTAACTCACCTGCGTTTCTCCTTGGGCTTGCCGCTGGCCGTAAGTCCTGATGACTTGGTCGTGGTGGTGTTGGCGGCGACGGCGCTGCTAGTGGATGCAGCAGCAGCAGCGGAAGCCACGACTTGGCGTTGCTTTTGAGCCTCCGCTGCTGCATCGATTGTATCAATTAACGAAACCATTTTCCTTGAAATGATAAAACTGCAGCCGCATTCAAATTCTTAACGTATGCGGGTGGCTTAAGGTTGTTGTTGGGGGGGTGGTAGCGGGTTGCTCTTCTTTTAGTTGTTGTTGTTTTGGAAGTTTTACGTATTCCCTTTTGGGCAGCTGGTTTGCGTTGTAGTTGTACTCTGTGTACTAGTATTGATGCCAACACAAACATGCACACTCACACACTCGCACGCACTTTTGCCTATTTCGTTTTCCTTTTAAACTGTTATTATTTAATCACTTATTTCTTGTTTAATTTCGTTATCTTATTACAAATTCGAAAGCAATCGGACTCAACACTCACTACACTGGCGGGCTGCTGGCGGATGGCACTTTCTACTGAAGTATTTTTTATTTGTTTGTTAGCACAAGGTTATATTCGGTTGTTGTTGTTGTTGGTGATGATTGATTATATTGATGCTCTGCGAAACACTGATAATTATTGCACTGAATGGTAATTGTAAACACGTTTAAATTTAACACATTTAATATGGCCTGTGCCTATTATTATTTTATTTTTTTAACTTCTTTTCTCATTTGTTCGTAACCAGTGTGGCCGTAGGCGACTTATGTAAAAATACTTACTGCTGGCCATACTGTAGCTATTTTGAGCAACGTAATTTCGCTTACGTTTTTTAAATCAAATTAACCGCCAGAAACAGCTGATGCAATGTTTTATTAAAAAATTGAAATGACCAATTATGAAAATCAAAAAAATTACTATTAAAAGTTATTTTCCCGATGAAAAATAAGGCTCCCAACTTTAAAATTTTACCACAAACAACCCTTGCAGAGGGTATTATAAAATTGTCAGGATGTTTGTAACGTATAGAAGGAAGCATTTCTTGATTTTCTTTATTTTTTTAAGCCCTTAAACCTAAAGTTGGTCATAAGTGATCGTGGCATTAGCAAGCCCGTCTTTTTTAATATAGAATTCTAATAAGTACGATTATTTACAAATACCTTCCTGAGCTTACACAATTTATTGGGCCAATTTGAAAAGAAACCTGAATTGCTTGAACTTAAAAATCTAAATCGATACAAGCGGAATTCAGGAAACGATCCGCAGGGTTCTCCCAAATTGAAGGAAGGAAGGTCAGTTAATTTTTTTTTTTTAATACCTTACAATTTCGTTCTGAAATTAAATCTCTCAGATCTAAGAATCCTTAAACTTTTTAAATCTACGAAATTAACATTTATTCAACTCGACTTGCAAATAATAACCTTAACAAGTAAAAAATTGATGAATGATACATTGCCCCAATTATTCCTTCTCCCGGGCATCTCCAATTCCATCTGGTAATATGGCAAACATGGCTTCCGATTCGGGCAGACAGGGTGAATCATAAATTTTACAAATTCGTGTATCCCCCTTGCCCTTGCGCAAGTACAATCGTGTGGTCGAAGCATGTGCCATTATGTGTCCACCAATGGGCTTCTTGGAATCTGCCACAAACATTCCAGCACCGCCGTCCACTTGAGCAGTCACCTGATTGGTAATAACAACAGCAACACCAAACTCATCGGCCAGGCGCTGCAGCATGCGCATAAACAAGCCCAAATGGTTTTGACGTGCGGCCAATTCACCGCGTCCTATATACTCGGAGCGATACAAGGCCATGGCGCTGTCCACAATCAGTACGGCATATCTGAAGCAGAAGAGAGCAAAGATTAAGCTAAGAAATTAACTTAGTTTAGTTTTGTTTCTTTTATAACCTCGATTCAAACATCATGCCAGCAGCCATGTGAAGTAGTTTTGTTTGCTGGTCCGAGTTGTAGGCACGAGCACAGGCCACATTGTCCAAGACATCGGCCTCCTCCATTTTATAGCGCTGGGCGATGGCGGACAGGCGCTCTGGCCGGAAAGTACCTTCGGTGTCTATGTACATGCATTTACCTTCGCCACCATTCTGACTGATAGGCAATTGGCAGGTGACGGCCAAAGTATGACAGATTTGCGTCTTGCCGCAACGAAATTCACCAAAGATTTCGGTAATGGAGCCGGTCTCTATGCCGCCGCCCAGTAGTTTGTCCAGCTCCTGATGATGAAATAACAGTTATGGAATAGATAAAAACTACTATTGTATTAACAATTATTCGCCTGATGAAGAAGAGTCTTAAGACAATTACGGTCCCTGCATTTTAGGCAAGGTTTAGGGGGAAAGTGTTTTAGTACAGACCTTGGAGCCGGTGGTCAGCATGACCACCTCGGAGCGCATTTGATGAAAGGTGCGAGCACTGGTAAAGCCCAGTGGTACCAATTTGGTGGCTTCGGCCATTATTTGATCTACCTTGGACTCGCCCAGACCCTTGATGGCCAGCAATTGTTTGCGCGTCGCATATGCCACAGACTCCACTGTATGCAGGCTGGCCTGTTGCAGCAGTTTGATTTCGCGGGCACTGATACTGCCGCCCTGTGAACGAAGGCTAATAAGTACTCACTTTAAGTGTTTATATACACTTAACTTACCACCAGTTTGGACACATCCAAAGGCCCAGCTTCCTCATCTTCGATGGTCACATCGACAGTGGAGACCGAAGCGAGATTTGAGTGTTTCTGGGCCTGGCGTTGCTTTTGCTCCATTGCCATTATTAAGTTAACTTTGTAAAATTTGTTGTTATGTCAAATTTTTGTTAGATTTAATATTAATAAACAAAACATTGAAAAGTGTAGGCGCCACTCCAATTGCAGCTCGATAGACTGGCTCAGCGATACATAAATATCGATTAGTTTTTGTGGCTAAAGCATTAGAAAGACCACCTACGACTATTTTTGGTATTAACGGAACACTTATCGATAGCGGAAAACAAAGTGGAAACGAAACAGTTGGCACCGGCAAACAATTACATAAAAATAAATAGTTTAATATATCCGGCATTTATTAAAGGATTAAACATTAACCCCGTGCACAGGCAACGGGAAGGCTTTCTTTGTTAACTGAAGTATGAGTGGTTACTTTTACTTTGACGTAAAACTGTGAGTGGAGGCTTCCCACGTGCAGCTCTCTTATAATTTACTTCTCTTACTTTCCAGCAAACTACGAGATCCGCACGCTGTTGAGCTGACGCCCGTTTTCTTTCGGGGCTGCATTTTGAACTCACTGGAAAGTTTCTTTGGTGAGATTGGCGGCAAGACCACCTTGGACATTGTGAAATTCAGCGCCTCCCAACGTCGTGTTGTCTTCCGTGTGCCCGAAGAGTTCCGTGAGCGTATACGTGTGGCCACCACCTTGATAGGTCACTACCAGGAAGTGCCCTGTCACTTTCAGCTACTGAAATCTTCGAAAACTCCACTCGACTTTGAAAAGGATCACTTAAACTCGGCGGCACCAGCGGAGGAGGAATAATAGAACATGGCCTATTCATTTTGCAAAGACTTCGGCAAGGACAAGGTTATATTTGTCACCAAAGAAGATCATGCCACGCCCAGCACCATCGAATTACCGCCACCGGAGCAGCCACTGGGACTGATCACCAAAGAGGGCAACATCAATTGGAGCTGCCCCTGTCTGGGTGGCATGGCCACGGGCCCCTGTGGTGTTGACTTTCGTGAGGCCTTCTCCTGTTTCCATTACAGCGAGGCAGAACCCAAGGGTTCGGATTGCTATGAGGCATTTCGTAAAATGCAGGATTGTTTCCAGGACTATCCAACGGTATACAACAAATCCAGTGGAGAAGATGATGACGAGGGTAACGATCCGCTGGGCGATGTCATGAACGGGGATGAGGCGAGTGTCAAGGATGTGGATAGTTTGGGAAGTGGCAATGGGGGACAAATATCAAACAGTTCGGTCATGTCCAAGACAGAGTAGTAGCAAAGTTTGTCAATAAAATTAACTAAAATTATACAAAATTAGTTTCAATTTCTTTTTAAAGAAAAATTTAGTCAGGATGTTAAAACAAATTAGAAACTTCACTTGTCTAATTATTTTGCTTACTATCCTTACAAACTGTTCAAAGATATTGAGCAGCTGCATTTGACTCTAGATACCTGCATCGGGTGCACTTGCGCGGAACACCCATAAATAATCTAATCCAAACAACCATTAAATAAGGGCTACATCCGTTAGCAATAAAAGCCCCCACGTGACACAAAAATTGTAATGTGGTGCGTGGGGGTAAAACTTTATTGTATAATAAAAAAAAAACCAATCATCAAATAAATATCATTCAGCTCCAAGCAGTTGAGCTGATCATTCACAAATTATTGTGTTTAATTCAAAAACCGAGTTTCAAGTCAATAAGTTCAAGTCTGCGCAAAGAACGGAACGAAATCTTTGCTCACAACAACAATAAAGAATATTCGTAAATAAAACATGTTTAAATTTTAGGGTTTTGGGTACGTAGATGAAAAAGATTCCCTCTCTTTATAAATGTATATGTTACAAAAATTGGCCAGATCGTACCACTATATCCTATAGCTTCCATAGGAACGATTTTTTCAGTGGTCATAAATTCATTTCTTGTAATCATAACAGGCTGAACTTTTTATTGTAAGTTATTTGCAAACTTGGACCTGTCATAAAAAGTGTGGGAGTGATTACTCACTCCACCCCCACGCCCACCTTCCCAAAAAAGTTATAACAAACAAAACGAACAATAATAAAAAATTATATAATATTTAAATGGTTTCATCAAGTAACGAAAGAGTTGACTCTAGTAGAGTTGAATTTTCCTTATACTTAAGTGTTCTTTGTCCACTAATAAATGGATCAGAACAGTTTGTTAAATAAGTCTGTATTTGAGGAGATCCTTGAAATTTTGCGTGTATGTTGCAGTCGGATTTTTTTAATGTCCTTAATTCTTGCTTCAGCGGCTTCTTCTGAAAGCTCTCCAATCGAAAGCAAAGAATGTTTTATAATGTCAGGAGCATGAAGTAAAACTTTATGAACCGATGGGGGGAGATAAAACCAGGGGTACTTGTCAATCAGCTGGTTTGCGGTTTGAAGAGCATAGTCACGGAATTTTACTGGATTTATCTTGTAGCCCGAAGATAACGCTTGCAACAAAGTTGAGACTCTGATTATTAAGTCTTTTTCAATTCCCGTAATGTCGGCAGATATATCAGGATTATTGAAGAATTTTCTGGCTGTGTTGCCATCATTCGAAGTTCCACTTCCTCCAGCTCTTGGTTTATCTACTATTAGACCCATTTTGGCCCTGAACTCATTTTGGATAAATGTTTTTCGTAATGAAGTCTTATCTTTAGCCTCTTGTGATCGAATTTGCCATTTTTTTTCGTCTAATCTGTACGATAAGTGAATAAAATACTCAAAAAATCGAATATACGCATGAAGTGGTGAAAGGCCAAACTCATATCGCTCCTCACGAACTTCTTTTTTTAAACAAATATCTAGATTATTCATTTCTGTAGGCTTGGCATTACATATATAGCATTTTGTGGATGTTGTATCACTTAATGCATTACAAACTTTACCATCAACCATGGTCAGTTGCAAAGAGTGTTCGATTTCAATTGTTCGATTTTGTATTGCTACCATGCTACAATTAAGCTGATCAATTTTGTTTTCGAAATACGCCTCTTCGTCAAGGCAAAGCTGAGTCGTCTCCTTTTTAAATTGGAACCGGATTGGTCTGCAATATCGGGTAGATGGTGGCCGTGGATTCTTCCAAACAATTTTGGAATGGTCCGACTTTGAAACGAGTCTGAGGGGCACATATGATGTAACAAACATAGTGCTGTCTGCTAGGTCGCTATCCATCATCGTCTGTTTATATTCAGCATGACCCGTGCTACCATCAAATCCCCATTTTCCAAACAAAATCAGATGATCATCATTGATATCGTTGATAACCTCATTTTGTAGTTGCAATATGCGTGTCGCAAAGTGATTCAATAAATTTTGAAGTTCAACTTCTGCATGAGATTCGCTGACAATAATATTATCCGGATAGCTTTTTTGTTTAGCACACAGAACTTGATCATAGCTGGGCAACAATTTATGCGATATTTTTGAGTTAATAAATGTACGTATCATTAAATATTGGTGTTTGGTTAATTGACATTCCATGAAAAGAGCTAATACTTCTTCAATTTTAATTTCGGAAATGGATTTATTCCCTTGGAAATCACACACCCGTAATAGAGATGCAGCAGACTCATCTCGAATCGCAACCTCGGCTATTCTTCGACGATTCGTCCTTTTGGAGCACTCCGCACGGCTAATCGGGTACGCTTGCACTTTTGCCAAAACTTTGCAAGCTCCTTGCAAACGTAATTTAGACATTTTTCTAGCTCTTCCTGATCAAGCTGATATCCCAAATGACAAGCATTTTTAATAATGGAACCCTTTAGATTAGCCGACTTTTCTTTATTCGAACCTGCTTCTCCACACCAAATCTCAAAAGCATGCAAACGTGAAAATTGGCATTCAAAAGTGGCTCCTAAGGAAGTAATAAGAAGAAAATAATAATCAGAAAAAAATATAAACACAAAACATAACACAAAAATAACAACAAACGACAACACAAACCAACAAACGGCAAGAAACAACAACACACAGCAGAAGCACGTGCTTTTTTAAAATTGACGTTAGGTTACCTTTTCGTATATTGCAAGTCGCACGGCACCTTACGGCACTTGAATTAAACTTTCTTATATTCTTAAAATGCTTAAGAATATAACACAAAAAGATTTGTTCATCCCCAAGAATCCCTTCACAACTAAAACTCTAACCAAACACAGAAAAGACAAACTAAGAACGTTCACAATTATGTACTAAATACAATAATGATTTACACAAAACACAACATATTCTACATATACTTTTTGTTGTAAAAAGAAAGTTAATACCTTTATTTAAAATATTAATCACTTCCATTGCACAAACACTTGTTTTAAATAAGTTTAACAAATTTTTTACGGAGAGCTTCGCTTGCACTTTGCTTACGCTGCAATACCCAATGAAATCATGCTCGGTATCTTGAAGAGGACGATAGAGCAAAACAAAAAGATGAATAAATTCAAATAGCTAGACCAATTATAAATAAGAATTGGTACATTTAAAGTCTGTGAGGTCGGTTAAAATTCACATGCAAATAAGGTCAAATATAGAGACAATTCAAGACCGTCATGATGCAAAACGTGACTCGGCATAGCACAACTGGCACACCTCCAACGGAGTTAATGTTTAATAGGGTGATAAGAGGCAAGATTCCTGGTATCTAAGACATTCTGGGGGAATATTTGGTTTGGCCGAAAGGGGCCCCCCAAAAAATTTCAAAAAACAAAAAAAAAAACTTTTTTTATAAAAAAAAAGGGGGGGGGGGAGGGAAATATTTTGGGGAGGGGGGGGGGGGGGGGGAAAAAAAAAAAAAATTTCCTAGTAAGTTGACTCCAATCTTCAATGTCACCGAATACACAGTGCTGCAGAGAACAGGAAATATTGTACTAGTGTCAGATGGGACGAAGACGAAGAACATTGCCCTATTTAAAGAAGATCCCAGAAGGGTCTAAATTCATATACCTCGAGAAAAAGGAAAAGATGTGGGAGAGTGCAAAGTATATGTTTCTATGTGTCGTCAAAGAGAGAGCTCAGTTCAGTCGGAACATCAGAGCTAGGCAGTTCCATTAAAAATATTCCCAAATAAATAAGTTCCCAAAAGTATATCCATTAGATTTTCTACACCAATACCATTATTACTTCGTAGAAGTGCGATTTATAATTTAAAAAAAGGGAATTTTTTTTAATTTTATTCATTATACATTTTTATTTATTAATCATTTTCAAGACCCATTTCATAAACGTTTGTCCTCAAGAAATTGTATAACGAAATTGAAATTCAGTCCAAATAAATATATTTTTGTCTCCGATTTTTTAAATCAAACTTATTTCTTCACACACTTACGAGCCCTCACTGTACCACATACTCAAGTCAACGATATACCAATTCCATTTGTTCCTATTTACCAGCAGTCCCTTTTCCAGTTGTTTCAACTTTGTTATTGTCAAATACTTCACAACAAAACAAGCAAATGGAAGCAGCTGGAGTGGACTTCGAAGAACTCGATCCTTTGGCGGGGACAGACGAGTGTAAAATGAACTTAGACTTAAAATTAGAGAAGCCGGAAAGTCCCAGTGCCAGTACACAGCACCCAACCTCACCCCCCTCTTCCACCACGACCAATCCAGAGGAACTCTTTCCGATAACCAAGCAGATGCGAGAACGTATTAAACGCATGAAGCAACGCATGCTGGCGACTTTAAAGCTCTCGGATGAGGAACTGTCGGAACGACGCCAAAAACGGGCACAGCAAACACGGGAAAGTCGCCAGCGATTGGCCACAGATGCCAGCTATCATAGCAAAGTGACAGCCCAAAGGATAGCCAGAACTAGAATACAACGACAAATGGAAACTCTCGAACAGATACAAGCACGCCGGGCCAAGAAACGAGCAGAGAGAGCCAAACATTTGGCACAGGAGACACCCGAACAGATGGCCAGACGCCGCGAGTATCAGCGTGTCTATAACCAAACCCGTAGACCCATTAAATTTACTTAAAAATTTCATTCACTATCATTTATTTATGAGAAAATCATAAAAAGGAAATGTAGCAGAAATTGTAATGTTTTTGTTTGCGGACTTGTTCTGAATATTCTTATTACATTTCATTAACTTTTGGGGTCTTATAATAAGTAGACTTTAGTTCTTGAAATAAGGAAAAGGAAACAAAATGTTTTACACGTTTTTATGGGATTACGAGAGTAATATTTTGTGTGTGTGTGTGTGTGTAAAAATGAACAACAAAAAAATAGTTAATTGCGAGTTGTTAATATTCTTATACTAAATTAAACAATAGCACTCGGTTCATCTATTTGAAGCGTTGGTTAATTTAGATGGGTTTTCAGGGCGAGGGGGGAAGTATACGTCTACCGCTTGAATTCCATGATAAGCGGGTGGTTGGTTTGCGCTTAAGATTACCTGTAATGGAGATAAGAAGAGAGAAGGGTAATTAGTCATTATTGGATTACTCCATTATTCAACCGATATTTAGCAAGTTGCAGGAACGCAAAGTTAGTGCTGAGCCAAGAAGTGCCATATTTCATTTTCTACCTCTAGGCTTAATGTCTTAACAGATAGCGAGCATCACAGCCCTGAGATTAAGAGTCTGAATCAACCATTCTCAAACATCAAACCGCGGTTCCCGCCATTACAGATTACTGTACACACACGACGTCATTTCAGAAACTTTATGAAGTCAATGCCTATAGTAGACGCGACTGGGAGAACTTACCACATAGCAGAGCTAATGCCATCAATACCTACACGGATGGATCTAAGCTCGAAAACAAAGTAAAAGGGATAGTTTTCTCCACCGACGTAGACATGATAATATCATTCCGACTCCCGGATCATTGCAGTGTGTACCAAGCTGAACTGGTGGCCATTCAGGGCGGCCGCCAAGTACCCGAGCACACTCAGAATCGTAGAAGGGAACAACATATTTACTCAGACAGACGCTTGAATCTTACAACAATAACGCCAAGAAGCTTACGGAATGCCGTAGATCCTTAAATGCGATCGCTCGGTATCTCTGTATCCACCACATCTGTGTGCCTTCACACCGCAACATTGAGGGAAACGAGTCAGCCGACAAACTAGCTAGACAGGCCACTACCATACAGCTCCTCCCCCAGAGAAGAGCATGACAGGGATGCACTTGGCTTCGTTCAAACTATTCACAAGGAATGAAACCTGGTGCCCTTCAGCAAAACGATGGAATAACCTACCGGCCCACTTGCAACCCTAAAAGTACCAATATCCTTTTACGTCAAAGCAGAGGAAACATCTCACTTCTAGTCGGAGCCCTAAAGTGTCACTGCCTTATCGGTAGACATGCAGCACGCTTAGGCGTCGCTCTCAACGACTTCTGCTGAAGCTGCAAGTGTAAGGCAGAGGAGGAAACACTACTGCATCTTCTATACCACTGCCCAGCATTTAGTAAGAGGAGACTCAAAACACTTGGTCACCTTTTTCTAACTACTGAATCTCTCGGAAGTATCTGAGATGGAGGATCCGTCTCTACTAAAATTTTTGTTGACCTCAAAATGGTTGTCGTTAGGAACCACTCCTGGTTTAAAAAGGGAATATATGGTATCGCAATGGGCCTATCTTGGCCTAAGTGTAGGGTCAATATATTGCCCCTAGCCATCTCAACCGAAATTTGAGTAAAAAAAAGAGACAACCGCCTGCAGACACTCGCTTTGATAGACCATTTGGGTCGAAATGGGGAGAAAAAGAGTTGTAAACATCCTGGATGCGCTTCTGGAACGCAAGTTACATGCAATATAAATCTTTGTTTCTCCAAGCAAACAGATTGCTTCTTTGATTTCTTTCATAAATGAATTGTACTTCATAATTTTCTTATATTATACTTTACATTATGTTGAAACTATTGGAATTATCCCTATTTTTTAAACGGGATATGTACTTGTTTGTTGAGCTTTTGAGTTATTTTCAAGAAAAATGAAAATGTGTTCTTGAAAGTAAAGTAAAAATAGAATAGGAAAGTGGATCTGGTGGAAATTAATAATAAGATCATACAACTTAAGAACATATGCCTGAAAATCAGGAAAAATTTCTCCATACATACCTTATGATATATGTATATATCAATACTCCTTTTTCATTTACTGCTTGACATTCTCGCTCTCAATTGATGCCACAATGCTGTTCTCCTTGGTTACAACCAAATGATTGTAACCTTCTTCGTTCAGTGAGACCCTTAGATTGTCATTGATACTTTTCGTGTACATCTTATAGATCTTGACCTTCTCACAAAAATCCACCCAAAAATTATCTTCATGTTCGGGCTCCGGGTTGAAGAGCTTCTTGAAGTTGTCATAAATGCCTGTGGATACTTTACGTATAACTTGTGCCTTCTCTTTGAATTCCACCTCATCGGACAGATCCATTTTCCATAGTTCCAAGTTGCCCACATAGCGTCGAAGTCGTCGCATGATGTCCACACATTCGGGATTGCGCAATAGCATCAGCTTGGTTAACTCCATCTCCTTGAGTTGCTCGAGAATTTCCAAACACTTGCCCACATTGGCTCGACGCAGGCCCAAGCATTCGCGCAATTGCTGGGAAAGTTGTATGAAGTCTCGCTCCATGAACAGGGCATCTTCGTGCTCGATTAACTCCTCAATGAAACGTACAGCCTCCTGTTTTGGTATCTCGTTGCGTGTGGGTTCAATGACAATACGCTCCGGCATCGATTCCGGTTCAATTTGCCCCGATTCGAGTTTGAGCTTGAGCTCAACGGCCTCTTTGCGGGACTTCTCCACCCAGGCTTGCTCGGCGGCGGCATTGTCAAATTTCTCCGGTTTGTTGTAATTGATATTGATGCCCAGACATTTGGCCGTCGGCATGTAGACCATGAGCAAGTCATTTTGTATTTGCTG
Organism: Lordiphosa collinella; assembly: GCA_018904265.1. Lineage (NCBI taxonomy): Eukaryota > Metazoa > Arthropoda > Insecta > Diptera > Drosophilidae > Lordiphosa > Lordiphosa collinella. Next base: position 246,435 of record JAEIFV010000001.1, read on the forward strand.
CTGCTGTTAAGAGGAGAGCGGAGATAAGCATAAGGAGCGGGGAATTGGTTTATGGTCACACAATTACCTGACGTGCACGCTTTTGAATGGGCGTTACGGCCGCTGTGGGTTTGGATTTCTTGGATTTCTTATTGGAGGCGGCTGATGCATTAATACCTTCCGGTGGCACACGCTTCTTATGCGGCGGTGGCGTCTCAGTGGCATCAGTGGTAGCACTGGCCGTGCTCTCCTCAGCGTCCCCGACCACATGTTTGTTGGCCGCCTTTGATTTGCGCGGTCCACTGCGGCTGCTGCTGCCTGTCTCAGCCCCGGCAGTGGCCTCGTCCTTGTTTGTCGGCGGTTTTTGGTCCGCGGATGTTGTGGGTGCCGACGCCTCTGTGGCGGCCTCTTCCGCAGAATTCGGCAAATCGATCGGCGCCGAATCCTCTCCCCGCAACGCACTCTCAATCTGATCCATGGCATCGCTGAATTTGGCCCGTCTCATGTTTTTATCGGTGGCAAACTTCTCCTTGTTGTCCACGTAGGTGAACAAATCCTCCAACTTGATATTGGCGGTCTCTCCGGTGCCGTAAAAGTAAACATTGTACTTTTTGTTGTTGCATTTGGTGATCTTGGCCGGCCAAGCCGGATAGCCCTTGACTTTGGCGAACACCAAATCGCCTATGCTAAACGTTTTGCCAGCCTTTTCTTTACCCATGCTTGCCGGTGGAGTTGGACAACTGTTTGCAATCTTTATCTTAAATTGTTTGTCAACCAGAGATTTTCTTGGCGTCTGCTTCTGCTTCCTCTTCTGGATTGGCGGATTCTCCGGTTATCGCTATCGGCTATCGATACTGCCAGATTTAGCTTGAAAACGGCTAGATTACAATTATAGCAAAAGTAGTCGAACGTAGTCGCTATAATCGATAAACGTGGTATTGCGAAATCCTTATCTTAAATTGGATTGTCAACCAGAGATTTTCTTGGCGTCTGTTTCTCTTCTGCCATGAGCAACTATTGAGTGTGTTTTAGTGTTAAGGAAACTCCTCACTAGTTCAAGCCGTTAAGAATGTGATTTACTTTTTGAAAGCTTTCTTGGATCTTAGGCCTGCCTGATAAAAGTTCCTTAAAAATGCAAGTTGCAGGAATGAACTTTTAATTCCGAACTTTCCTTGGTCTCTCTGTTCCTTTAAAACGCAGTATGAAGAGCGAGAAACTAGCTTGATTTGAACAACAAAATTTTTACAATAAGAACGATCCATTTTTAATTTTCAAACTATTAGTACTACTTTTTTCTTGTATACATTTTCTTACTTAAAATATTTTAATCACGGTCCTATTTTCCTTTTCCATGTCATTCCAAAAAACTTTTTCTTTTTCTAATGTATTTTCGGGCGTTGAACCCGGGCGTTGAACCCGAATAAATTGTCTGTTTTCTCCCAGCACGTCAGGTTTAAGAGAAATTTGCATAAACGTGTAAAGAACGTGGTTTGTTCACGTTAATTAACCTATTGAAATTGAATTTGATTCTACGTAAGCTCAACTGAATACCAATCACGAAAAACCAAAAGCAAAGTTTGGTTCTGGTTCTCAAGATACCATTATTTTGATATACGAGGTGTGTTCAAAAAGTATCGCGAATTTTGTGTTTTTTCAAAAATTATTTATTTATTCATGAATATCTATTTTGTCCCCTTCAAAGTAATCCCCATGAGATATCATACACTTGTGCCAACGGTTTTTCCAATCTTCGAAGCACTTCAAAAAATCATTTTTTTTCTTGTTCAGCTCCTCCTTCGATGCCGTCTTTATCTCGTCAAGCGTAGCGTAACGTCGTCCTTTCATGGGCCTCTTCAGTTTAGGGAACAAGAAAAAGTCACAGGGGGCCAAATCTGGGGAATACGGTGGCTGCGGCATCATTAGTGTGTTGTTTTTGGCCAAAAGTCGCGCACAAGCAACGATGTGGGAGCAGGGGCGTTATCGTGGTGCAAAAGCCAATTTTTGTTCTTCCACAAATCCGGGCGTTCCTGGCGGATTGCTTGGCGGAAATTGCGCATAACTTGCAGGTAATATTCCTTATTGACCGTTCTTCCCTGTGGCAAGAACTCATGAAGCACCACGCCCCTGCAATCGAAGAAAACTGTCAGCAAAACTTTCACATTCGACCGAACTTGTCGCGCTTTTTTCGGTCTTGGTTCGTGCGGCGGCTTCCATTGAGATGATTGAGCTTAGGTTTTCACGTCATAACCATAAACCCACGATTCGTCACCAGTTATGACCCTCTGGAGCAAATTTGGGTCGTCGCGGACAGAGTTTAACATCTCATTAGCAATGTTCATGCGATGCTGTTTTTGGTCGCAATTGAGCAATTTTGGTACGAATTTCGCGGCGACCCGTCTCATGCCCAAATCATTGATAAAAATCGAATGGCACGAGCCAATCGATATGTTTAGGTCCTCAGCAACTTCTCTAACGGTGATTCGACGATTGGCCAATACCATTTTCTCCACTTTATTAATTTTTTCGTCCGTTTGTTGAAGTGCTCGGGCGTCCGGCACGCTCTTCATCGTTCACATCTTCTCGGCCTTCTGAGAACATTTTGTACCACCGATAAACGTTGCTTCGGTCCAAGGTAGCTTCTCCGTATGCCACAGTTAACATTCGGAATGCATCCGCGCACTTAATTTCGTTTTTCACACAAAATTTGATACAGGTTCTTTGATCCATTTTTTTGAATAGGTTAAAATCGAAGACGATCCAAAACACGTGCAAGCAAAGCAGCTGTCAACAATTAAGTGAACATTCAAAATGGCCGAGCTTGTCGGCATAAGTGAGAGACATGAATACCAACATTACGCCACAAAAAATCGAAATTCGAATATACGTAACCCGCGAAAATTCAAAATTCGCGATACTTTTTGAACACACCTCGTAAATATGAAAAGTATGAATTTTTCTAAAAAAAAATTTGCGACTTTAACCCTTTAGACCTTCTTATTACACATTAGAGTTATGGACCAAAACCTTGAATTTTTGACTTTTTACTCTCTTGTTTCACAAAATGAAAACAAAATTTATTTGAATTCGGCGCCCGAAAATACATTCGGAACGTTTGTTATCTTCTCTGGTTTAAAAGTGCCTTTTTTATAAGCTTGTGCTATACAACTATAAGACATTGGTTAATGGAACTAAGGGTTATGAATTCCTTAGTATTTTTTTAAATAGACTGGACTACAAATAAAATTGTCAAAAACCCATTTTTAAATGTTCGCAATTTTCAAAAATTCAATTTTTTTTTCATGATTCTACATAGGGCCATATAGGCATTCATACTTACCCTTTTCCCGTTTTTAGTTTTGTTTTCTGATAATAGTGGCTTCCGGAAAGCTGTGAACCATCAACACACCTTTTTTAAGAAGATACTACTTTGAAGTAGAGGTGGAAGGCTATCGATGGCACTATCGTAACTTTCGATGGTTTGACACTATATAGTTTAAACAACTAAAAAACACGCTTTAATAGCAAATCGAACTAAAAATGTTTGCAGCATATTTGTTGCAGCATACTTGTAGGCTGAAGTTTGGGCTCTTTTTCGCAGCATACTTTTTTACAAGCTTAAATATTTACATACATTCACATGAAGCGCGTTGAAAACAGATGTTTTCAAAATGCAAGTGCAGAAGCTACACAATAGGGACAGCAAACTGCATTTCCAGAGATGACAATAACTTTTTTGAAAATGAGCTTCAATAAGGAGGCCACATTAGTTAAATTGATTTAGTGGAATTTAAATATTCTTTTTTAATTTAGAATTGGACATTTTTGTATTTTTGAGCAAATTTTTATAAAATAACATACTATCGAACATTATCGATAGTTAACGACGGTTTGAAAATATATATCGCCGACTATCGATGGTGACGACTATCTATAGTTTTCCGCCTCTACTTAACTGTTTTTAGTAAACGAAAACATATCTGAGTCATCACCTCCCATTGCATACTTTGGTGCTCCAGCCATATTTAGGATATTTTTGGATTCCTACACAAGTGATATACTTCTTCTTGTATATCTCGATTGGAAAACATCAACGAATTTTTTGGGATAGTTCGTTTTAAAGATAAGGAGTTGTACTTTCAGATAATATCAAAGAGAGAATGGATTCCACAAAAAACGCGCCCAAAAAGAGCCTTTGAATCGTGAACCCGCGATCTTAGATTTTAACGCTGCAAACTTAATTGGTGTGTGAGTTGTGGCGGTTTTTTGCATTGTAAAAATGGCTTGACACAGCCCCTAAGGGCCAAAGCCGAGCCTCTCTCAATCTGTTGGCTTGTGGGACCTACAGTTTAACGCCGAATCCGAACGGCAGCTTGAGAAGCTTTTCATGGCTAATTACTACAAAGCTGTCGCCAACAGCAGAGAGGCGTGACCGGGAGTAAAGTTTATTCAAAGAAAAAACTTTTCATTAGATGTTCTGAGGCGGGATCGAACCCACGACCTCTTGCACAGCGGTTGCGCACACTAGCAGCTGAGCCATCCGGCCATTTTTTGCATTACATTGACCGAATTTTAAGTTGTTTTTTGCAGGGGCAATTAATTAAAGCAATTTCTCACGCATTAACCAAATTCAAAACAAAAGCAAAGCAATAAAAAATGTTCAGGTAAATTAAATGATTTTAAGTAGCCACATTTGCAGCCTTCCATTTGATGTCTTGTTTTCAGGTAGCCGTTCGCGTAGCCCGTACGTTGCCAAAAACCAACGGCATTTCACCTCACCCACACAAGTTCACACCTTTACGCACCTCAAAGCCCAACTCACCACATCAACGGAAAGTATTTCGAATACAAATTCATTCGACTCAGTTCAGTCGTCTTTCGCTCGTTGGCACACACAATTAGCATTTTTTCCTCCCACCCAAAACAAAAGGAAATTCAATTTGTTTACAACCAACCGAAAAAAACAAAAAAAAAAATTGAAATAGTTTTCATTTTCGCTCTGGAATTTGTGGAATTTTTATATTGCGGCGCGTAAAATTGGGTAATTAAGTGGCGTAAATTATCGGGCAACGTACATAAACAGAAGCCCGCAATGCAGCAGCTAATAGCCGATCCCACCGAAACTGTCGGGCACATTAAACTCAGGGGCAATGTGCTGAAGAATGTGCTCTATGATATGGATGAGAAGTGAGTCACCTGCAGTATGCAATTCGCTTAACCTTAACTAACCCCTCGAGCGGAAAATGTTTGATTTACATTTTTAATACCAAACGTAAAAGTCAAGGTCATTGTGGCGCTTATGTCACGCTAACCCCAAAGCTCACCTTAAATGGGGTCTAAGTGGGCGTGTTTTTGTATGTGTGACATCATGGAGCAAGTAAGGGCAAATATATGGGTATATGTAAAGGTTTTGTGGTAGAGTAGAGAGGGCGCATAGCAGAACACGTAAAAGCTGCAGGATTAAGCGTTACTGTATAGAAGATGAGTCCTTGTAACGGGAAGCTCCACTGATCCAGAGTGGTTTTTACAGGGACTTTAACTGAACATTTAATAAGCCATTCAGTAGAACATTTAGTAGAACTGAAACCCTTATGGGCATTGCCTAAAGAAAGTTTTGGTTTTTTTTACATCTCTAATTCTTTAAATGTATATTTTAGTATTGATTTGGAAAGTTTCTTCTTAGCGTACAAAATTTCATATATTTTCAATAATATATTACAAAAATTCCAAGACTATCGGTCAGAGTCCCGCGAAATTATTTAAGGTCGAACTCAGGACGTCCAATTCCGTCGTTAATATTGTCAATATTTTTCAAAATATCAAGACGGCAGGTAGCTTAATCCCATATTTAAAGCTCAAAATATTAAAATCTGTCCGTCCGTCTATCTGTCTGTCCGTAGCTATGAACGCACAGATCTCAGAGATGGTAAGAGAATGAGGTTCGACGTGTATGGGACACAAACTTCTTATATTTACTTGCAGGCAGATCAAGTTTATTTTCAATTTTTGCCACGCCCCCTGAACGGTTGTCGAGCTATAAGGAACACAATCAATTATGGGCAGCACCGGTCGCCACGTTGATGGGTAGCACTTCGCAGTTACAGAGTATCCCATAATCGGGCTTGACCGACTTTCTTTCTTGTTTTCATGTTGGTTTTTATGAAACAGGATAAATTTCCCATTCGGCTTTTTAGCGACAAGTTTATGTAAATTCATCGAAGTATTGAGTATACAAAAAACAATAGATCTTACAAGCTGGAAAAATAATTGAAGTCCAATCGTTTTTATATCAATATAAATTGATCAAATTCGAAACCGGACTCAAATAAGATTGTCAAAGTAAGTCAACATAAAATTTTATTCTGAAATATCGTTACAAAATTTTTATGATCTAATAAGTATACACTGCTCGACAGCATTTTCCCCCAAATCACCAAACCAACTTTTTCTAAAGTATTTTGGCCCGCTGAGCCCGAAAACCGGCATGAAAAAAAATCTGTCGAATCGTTATCGCAATATTATCGATAAATTGGTTTTTCGGTTTTTTCAAAAGTTGCCTTCACTTAATCTCTCATAAATTTGTTGTTTCTGCACCTATGATAGGGTTTAAAGGCAATTTAAAAAGAGAAACTTGTACATAAGTTACGTTTTCAGACATAAGTGTGATAGGGTGAGGGCTTTTAATGCTATGGGCCAAAATGTAGAAGAAAATACAAACTTTTTTCAAATTATGAGAGTTTAAGTGAAGGAAAATTTTGAAAAAATCAAACAAATAGATAATTTCCCATGTCGATTTTCGCAAAACTTTTTGGTCATCGCTTTAGAAACAGAATCTGCTGCTTTGCGCTTTCTGCTTTGGAATTCCCAAACATTTTAAGCCTCGCAGACATGGACAGGCATCGGTTTTGAGCTCACAGTCAGACATTGATCACTGATGATTGAGGTTGGTCCCTCATGAAACAGCTGTATGATCGACTAGTCGCCTTTGTGGTGTTGTGTGCCTTTGTTTTAAGTTATGCGTAAGCATAACGTGACCTCGATCCGGCTATAAACTGCAGCTTTATTTGCCCAAAGTTTTAAGTTATTTTTAGCTGATCGTCTTAGCCGCATTCTGTTAGCGATCCAAAGTTTACTTGGAAATATTCTATAAATTATTTAAACTAATTATTATGAGCTGATGTCTAAAATCAACCGATAGGACAATTAGGTTTTTTGAACCATGTTACCATTAAAAATGGGAAAAGGGGGGTCATGAAGTTGAGCAAAAGTATGTAACAGGAAGAAGGAAGCATTTGCGACCCTATAAAGTATAAATATTCTGGATCAGCATTAACAGTCTGTCCGTCCTTCCGTCTATCTACCTGTCCGTCTGACCGTATGAACGCGTCGATCTCAGAGACTATAAAAGATAGAGCCACAAATTTTTGCATGTAGGTGGTGTATACCAGATTTAAATCGAGTTTGTTTCAGATTTGGAAAATCCCTCCCCCTCCCCCCTTTAAGCGTAAAAAACTGTCACAACCACAATTTTTAAGTTATACCCTCGAGACTTTATATATATCATGTAAGGCCCAATATCCATCTATTCTGAAAAGATCAATAAGATCGGACAAAAAACACCAAAGTTATATACGAATCAATTTTGCTTGCTTTTGTGTGTGCTTCCTTGGTTTTATATAAAATTGAACTTAAATTTAGGATGTATATATCTTTACTTCTTTTTGTGGATATAAGTTATCAAATTTCCAAGGAATAATTAACCTCATATTTGGGAAAAAATCCTCCATCACTCTTAAAGATTATCTTTAGTCCTCATACCCATCCGCTCCAGATGATGCCATAATTCTTCATAAAAGTTTTTTCGCGGTTAAAAAAATCAGAAAACTATCTAGTTTCCTTCGTTGACTTCAACTCATTTATTATTAAGATATTGCTAAACCATCTATTACTTAAGCTTTAGCATTCTGAAATTATTTAAATTTTTTTTATTCGCAAAGTCGAAGTCATTGGCCGCGTATTTAGTCTGCACATTGTTCCATCTGTGAATTCGCCAAACAAAAAGCATATACACGTACTGATTGAAATTGGAACATATGGCCATATTTACGACATGCACCTAATGCACTTTTACTCAAAAGTTCTGTACCAAATTCTATGGCGAATTCCTTTGCTGTACATTTGGCTTTTGTCCTATTTTCAAGTATTTCAACTAGGAAATCAAATAATGTGATTCTATAAATTGTATAAATTTATTTTGCTTATTTTGTTTTTTTGTTTTTGGCATTCATTATCGGAAGGCCCTGACTCTGACAATTGAATTCAAGGACAGAATAATTGCAAAATGAGAAGAAAAAACTAAGTTATTTATCATCACGAAGACTGAAACCTGTCAAAAATTTCTTTTGGCAACAGGAATAAATGAATTGTTTTTTTTTTGTTAACCTTGAGGTAAATGATTCAACTACCTAGACAAAAGCCGCTTAGGTATACGAACCATTAACCCATTTCCCTTATTTATTATCATGTTGTTAAGCAAATCCAATCCCACTTTTTGAAACAAATTGAAATTTATCTTTAAATTGTGAGTTGCTAAAAATAAATGGAAAAACAAATTGTTGGAATATTAAAAACGAAAAAAACACCAAAATCATTGTGTGCGAAATATTTTAATTTTGTGTATTTTTTTCAAATTGGAGATATGTAGATATATAAATATTTGCATAGGTATACGATGCCTCTGCTGCTTGGCTTGGTCTAGTGAAAGTGCTCGATGATTAATTTTGGCAAGTTGCCAGCGGAATTCGTGATTATTATTTAATGACGACGAAAAGGCACAAACACACAAAAACCAAAACATATTGGATTTTTATAAATAAATATGTTTGATTTTACATTTACATTCCTTGGTGTTGGCGGAAAGCTGTTTTTAGCGGGTGGGTAGGGGCATTTGGGGGTGTTGATAGAAACAGGAAGGTGTCAAGGAAAATTAAGCACTTTTCATTTGATGTGAGCTGTCAACAAAAAGTGAGAAGAGGGCTGGTAGTTGAGTGGAAGACGGCAGTGGGTGTAGAACTAAACAAGAATGTGTCATAGTTTTCAGCTTTCAGACCTTTGGAGTGAAATATTTGAATAATTTAAGAAGTTTATTCATTCAAATAGGAGTTAAGGTTTACTTTGGGCATTTATGGAATGGATTTTATTCACTTTATGCATGGAATGCAGATGTTATGAAATGGTCGCATTGTTAAAACTTGACTCCTGCTTTATTTTCCTTCTTAAAGTCGTAATATTCCGAGTTTGATTTACAAAATGAATTTTCTGTAGTTAATGTATCGATCGATCCAGTAAAATACAATTATTTTATTCCCGCTAAAAATCAAGAAATGTATATAAAATCTTTAAAAAAGTAACCTTAGTAGTTTTTACTAAAATTGAGTAGACGATGATTTAGAAGGTTCGAAAACTCAGATCATGATGAAATTAGTATAAGGTGGTCTTGTCCTAAAAGTCTCTCTTCTTCCTTATTGTATGTTGACAAATGAGTGTGAGCCTACTAATTCCATGTGAGTGAGTGAAACGGCAAGCTTTTCTGTGTTTAACCTTTAGAATGGCAAAGTGGTACATTTGCAGCCTACTGTAGCAACCTATGCCCTGGATTCTAATTGGACATTTTGGTAAATTGTGGTATGGAGATGTGATTTATTTTTTATTTTCAACATGGAAAGGTTTTGTGGGCCAAGTTAACAGCTTCAATTTCACCTTAACTATTGAAAATCAAAACTAAAATTGGTTTACGACATATGATGTACTTTCCAGGGCTGCAAGCCCCTTGCTGGTCGCCGCCACCGGCTCGATCCCGCCCGACAAAAAACTTACACCCCCCAAGAAAACCCCCCGCTTACTGTACTTTTCTAAAGCCCCAAATTTCGGGGTTTGTCATCTTGACAACCGTTTTACTTTTACCAAATTTTATCAATGGGTTTTGGTTGGAAATTTTGGGCTCGATGTTTTGGTTTTGTTTTGAATTATGGTTCGGCTCATGTTCTTGTCAATTTGAATAGAAAAGCTAATTATCAGGCCTGTTTTCAATTTCTCTTGGACTGCAACTTTTCGGAAACGGAATTGATTCAGTTTCTCGCAACACAAAAACGAAAGCGTTTTACGTTTTAAAAAGTAATGCTTGCTGCTCGGTGGAATGAAAAGTAATTGGCAAATTACGCACTCGTACAATTGCCAAATGTACATTAAGTTAATTTTCCTTAATACTGTAATCAATGGAGAGTTTGTTAATGTAATTTGATTTGCATTTAAGTCTATACCTAAATTAAAACAATTTATTTGTTAAATGTCTGGAGAAATTGGAGGCGCCTGCCAAACCGAAAAGTAAAACGTAAAAGTCTGCCTCTCTCGTTTCCGCATGTTCCATTTTCCATCGTTTCACTTGATTCTCCCGGGCCGATTTCGTTTGGTCCGTGGTTTGCCAAAAAGTAAAACGTAAGCCAAATCATTCGGAATTGAGAACAGCAAATCCAAACCGAAACTGAATTGCTTTCGGTTTACTTTTTAAAACGTAGCGGAATTGATAACTCCTCTGTCAGTTTTAAAGCTATCCTCACCAAACTTTGCACGAAGCCTTTTGGTACAAAAACGCTGAACACTTGTAGGAACCGGATCGGATGACTATATCATATAGCTGTCATAGGAACGATCGGTCGAAAAACTAGTTTTAGTAAGAAAAACTTTTTTGTTTTCAATTGAAACGCCTCCAAACTTTATATTTCTTAGTTTACTATGCTTTTCCATGATTCCACCAAATTTGGTCGAAATCGGACATCTATATAGTATAGCTGTCAAAAAAAAGTATTATCTGAAAAGTAGTCTTAGTTAGAAAAACTTTTTTGTTTTCAATGGAAATGTCCTCCAAATTGGCATGTATTTGTTTTATATGCTCCCACATTCTACAAATTTTGGTAAGGTCCAAAAACAAGTCTTATTTAGAAAATCAAACTGCAAGGGTATACAAAACTTCGGCCGAGCCGAAGTTAACTTTCCCCTATTTTTACACTTCAATTTGAAGCAATCAAGTTTTTAGTGTTCCATTATCTAGAATTTTTTAAAATTCTTGTGATATTGAGACTCTTGAAACAATGCTTACGAAAATTTCTCAGTATATTGGTGTCGATCAGTAAAGAAAAGACTGGCTATGTACCTAGTCTGTGAACCGGATCAAAAGCGATGAAAAAGGGCTTAAAAATATTATTTAAGCTAGGATTCTGAAAATATGGAGTTAGATATTTTACTGGTTTAATACAGAGTCGAAGCCGGTTCAAAAGTGGTTCAGAATTATTTCTCAGAATGTGATGTGTAGGTTGGTAGAATGAATTTAGATACTATCCCGGTTCGGAACCAGCCGGCTGAAGCGGTTAAAAAGGTTAAAAAAGACTTCAAAAAGATCCAATGGATCCCAAAAATAGGAATTTGCACTATGCAGTCCAAATGGATTCCGAAAAAATCATCCAAGGGGATCATCAAAAACTATCTTCTACCTGGTTTTGATTCATACCATACCCATAACCCATAGAATTAATTCGATTCGATTAAGCGAAAATGTGGAATTCTTAACATACCTGTTGATGGTTTCGAAAACAAATATATACAATTCAATTTATTTGTTTGTGCAATTTTTGAACTCATCTAATGCGTAATTTTCTTTTATCATTTTGTTTACCTCTTGAAGAAATTCTTGTTATTAATCAATTCTATTTTCGCGTCTTTTGTCTATTTTATACTCACTGAAGAAACTAATTATAAACGAAATATTGTATGTAGCTGGGCGCACAAACATATGTTTAATGTCTTGTACAAGATGCCCACGTAGCTGGTTCCTAAGCCAAAAACAATGACGTTGTCTAAGATAAATACGCTCGGGTTGGAAAAACAACGTAGGCGATGGATCATTCATAAAATTTGACGTACTTTTTATTTTGTATATTTGCTTGTTATTTTATCGGTTTATTTACCTTTTCTATTTGCAGTATAACAAAGACAAAGGATCAACAGACGCCATATCCGGGCATTTCGCGCTTGACACCCCATTTATACCTTTGCGGCGCAGCTGCAGTGGTGCCTTCCTATATGGACAAATTGGGAGTGAGCTGCATTATAAATGTGGCACCAGAGCTACCTGATACTCCCCTCTCCAGCCTTACCAATCCTTTATATCTACGCATCAATGCTCAGGATCGTTCTGAGGTGGATTTGTCGAAACATTTCGATGAGGTTGCCGATTTAATTGAAGAGGTGCGTCTGAATGGAGGTTGCTCTTTGGTGCATTGTGTGGCTGGAGTCAGTCGCTCGGCCTCACTCTGCTTGGCTTATTTGATGAAACATGGAGGCATGAGTCTGCGAGAAGCCTACAAGCATGTACAAGCCATACGACCACAAGTGAGACCCAATTCGGGTTTCTTTCAGCAATTGCGTTGCTATGAGGAACAATTACATGGCAGTTGCTCGGTGGAAATGATTTATTTTGCCTCATTGGATAAGAAAATTCCTGATATACTGGAGCCCGAGTACAGAGCCATGGAGGACTTTTATCAAAGATATCGCAGCTCGCTAAAGAAACGTTAAGTCTTAAGGAATTAGGTATAAAATAATCGATTAGTATGTGATATGCTTGGACTAGTGTGGGGTTAGTGGAAAAAGTCAGTTGAACAAAAAAGAGCAACTGAATGAGAACTCACCCCAACACTAGTATGTAAATTAGTTATAAGGCTTCAATGCTGAACTATGAATAAATTCTAATTGTATGTTTTAGTTTTCGATTTTTAATTTCAATTGAATCACAAAAAGTCACTAGTACGCGTACATACATAAATATACATATGTATATAAACAACACAATTTAATTAAATTATACTGTACTATGATCTAAATATAGTTTAGTAAGTATGTACAATGTTTTTTGTTGTTAATTAACTAAACTTTTGTAGGTTGGTTTTTCGTTTAAATGCTCACATTATTGTGTTGTACTTGGCATTGGCTTCGTTTTCCCTACATCTCTGTACATACCTTGTACTGTCTTAGACTCTCAGCATTCTCAACAGAAAACAACTTAAGCGAGACTTAAAGAATACAGAATTTTGCTAGCTAGAGGCAGAAGGAAACATGTCTTGTGTGTACATTCAGCTTAGTTAGGGTTTTTACTTAATACAATTGACCGACATGCTAATTCATTTGCCAGTGGATAGCGCCGCTGGCTTCGGTCTCTGAGGCTGTTGATGCATCAGTTTTTTCAGGTTCTCGTAGGCGGTATTCATGATGCCCCAACTGATGAACGAACGACCTGTATTAAAGGCACAGCCGCGATAGAAATTACCTATGCGACTATCCCGTTCACGATAAATTCTCTTGCAGGCCTGCCAACTGCCCTCCGATCGATGACCCATGTCGCTCTGTAGCGACACTTTGATCACATTGAGTGGATAAAATAATGTACTAATGCTAGCTCCAATCACGGCACCGGCCATAAATTCTTGTGCAGTTCTGGTGGACACCGATTTCTGGGGAGAAATTGTTGAAGCGAAAATGTCAATTAGTTTTGAAAGTAAGAAGAAATTTTAATAAAGGTTAAAACGTGTAAGAAAACAATATGAATTATGCAAAATACCACTGGCAGTCCAGTCCATCCCCCCATCTTTTAGATCAATAAGTACCCAATTGATTGATTTGCGTGAAATCTAGAGAAGTACATAGTAGTCTTTTGAATACTTTTTCTTTTCTTGGCTTGAGGTTTTCTTAAATATTTAAAAGGGGGTGAGTACGATATAAAGGTGGGTAAATCCGAAACATCGGATCGGTGAACTTCAATAAACATGTTATAAACTCTTTCTGTAAATTTAAGCCTCAGAAATTGGATTTGTTTACACTAATCCGTGGTCTCAAAAACCGTCAAAAGTCGGTTAAACATGTTTCACATGCCTTCCTCAGAATAAATAAAGAGATTTCTTATTATGTTTCAACATTTAACTCATTAGAACTTCGGTGGGCACGGCCATGCTCTTTTTGCTCCGATTCCTCCCAGAGCTATGTATTTTATGAGAAGGTTCATACAAAATCATAAAATTGAGAAAATGATATGGCATCTACACAAAGTAACCATCCGATTCACGCGGTTCCGACATGTGCAGCTAAAAGATCGAAAACTTCCAAACTGAGGGACTAGTTGGCGAAGAAACAGACGAACGAATGGACAGAGGGACGGACAACGCTCAATCGACTCAGCTCGTCACTAGAGGGCTTAGAATCATTTATCGTCTTTAACCACCAGTACCTTAGTATTCTGTACACTAGTCGTTCAGCTTATTTATCATACTTTGGAGCACTTCGAAAGTATCCGCCAGTAACGCCATATTATCAGCATACATCAAGGTTCTTACAATTTGATCATTTACATTAGCCCCTCCGGAAAGTTAGGATGATATTTCGGTGATATATACGGAAAAGAAGAGTGGCCTGGCGGAATTCGCTGAGGACACTATTTTCTGTTACCCAATTTGTTGGCCGTCTTACCAAGAAGCTGTTCTTTATGATTGCATTAAGACACGATATTCCTCAACGGGTTAACAAATAGTTCAGTTATTTTACAAAACAGTTAAATGGCACCAACAAAGAATAGCTGATAGAGAAAAACCCAGATCAGACCCAGTTATGGAATCAGCGCACAAAACTGGACTAGAATTTTATAATCGAGAAGGCTTCACAAAGACTTGTTCATATGTTGGCCTGTGTAATTAATTCTCAATGTTGGACAAATCCAACCTAGCGATCGATTAATGGGGGACGGAAAAACAGTAGAAAAACGTAGTAGCTAACGCTTAAGAAGAGCGCAGGACGGGATACCTGCTTGATACGAAAGTAACTTCGATAAAATATTCTTTGTTACGTATAAATTATAGGTCCTCAATACTGAAATCTTCCTTTTCGACATGTCTCTAAAACTTACCCTCTTTGGTAAACGAATACTGGCCTCTTCCCTAAGCATAAAGAACAATGCATTGGACATGCCGTTTCGCCAGAATACCGGCTCAATGCCTCTGTATAGCTCACGAACTCCATAATTGGTTACTATATATCTGTAAGGAATGAAAATTAAATTATTAAATGTTCATGCCTCTTCCTGATTCTTGGCTCACCTAAACGCACTCGTCGTATTTGAAAAAAATCGATGAAATTTCGAGTCCGCCAACACCGTTTGTACACGTTCAAATGGCAGTAGTAACGATTCTACGCTGCCGGCCACAACGCCAGCAAATACTTTGGCTCCATAGTCATTCAATCGATAATCCTCCACCAGATATCTGCGGGTGCCATCAAAGACTCCAAACATAATGGACAAAGAGATGGTTTTTTGTAGCAGCGGTGGCAGCATGCCGCGATAAAGAAATCCCAATCCCTCATGACGCAGCTGGCCAAAAGCGGAATTGATCGGGACGCCGTGGAGCATTTGGCGGAAAATGATTTTGTAAATGGGATATGTTACGCAGATGTTGACAAAGGCAGAGCCACAGCCGCAGGCAAACTCCTCCCACTGGAAGGAGCCAAAGAAGCGTTCGGTGAAGATGCTTCCATGCCTGCCAGAATTGGATAAGTTAGTTGCTGCAGTCGCTGTAGCTGCGTCAAGATCTGTGCCATCATCGTCTTTCATGTTGCTCAGTTGCTGGTGCTATCTTGTTACCATCGTTTTGTGGGTGGGTGGAAAGCACGCACACACACTCTGGATTATTTGTGCCTCGTTTGTTTTGGTTGTGCATTCACATTGAATTTTGTTAATTATATAATAAAAGAACCACGGTATTACGGCGTAATGATAAACGATAGTTCGATAACGATAGCTTATTAAACAGCTGATTTCGGTGCATTGCATGATTGCACTAATACATGTTAATTACTGTGTAATTAACAAACTAGTAAATAACACAAAAAATATATTCAGTTGATGCGGCTAATGTAACATATACATACTTTTGAAATAACATTTTTTATATTTGGGGATGGTAGTCCTGATTTGATGACTTGACAGTCACTACACTGCGCGATGTGCAGTTTTTACAGTGATTTTCTTGTGGGAAAGGCAAAAGTGATTCTTTTAAAAAATATTTACCTTAACAAAATTCAATACCTAGACTACATGTTGTATAAATAAAGTCACCGAATAGAACTAATTTTATTTCATATATGATTAAATGCACCACATTGCCGCCGGTTTTACAGAATGTGTGGTGCATTTTGCATAAAAAAGTCAGCAAAAATTCATAATAAAAATTGACTAGTCTAAAATTTAATTTGGCTAAACAGGGCCAATAAATTAAGGGTAGTTTCTACCTTTGCAATAGCTTTTTTTGATTTCATTTATTCTTAAACGTACTATAAGGATCCTAAAACATCCTGTATAAATTTCAAACAGATCCGACACGTAGTTAAACAAAAAAACAGAAAGAGTTTTTTAAACCAAACACTAAAAATTCCTTTTTTTTAAATTAAAAAAATTGAAAAATTCTATGAAATGTTTTTTTTTTAAAATAAACTTACATGTTGCTCGCAGCAGAACGCTATCTAACTTTTTATAATTAATTTCATACATAAACATTATATTTTATTAATTCCATAATGTAAAATCACATGGAATTTTGTAAAAATGAAGTACATTTATTTTGTTAAATCTCGAGTAACGACCATCCCTAATCACTGTTAGCTCGCAATATTTTGTAACGATCAAGGTGTCATCACTGGCACCCACACTATGCAACTTGAAAGCAAATTAAAAGCACACAAAAACTTGATCGGCCTCTTTTTATTTAAAACTATTAATTAACCATGTAAATTTGTGGCTAATTTTTTTTACCACTTCTTGACACACTTTAACCCATTTTTTTCGGGAGCCAAGCAACCGATTTGGATGAAGTTTTTCCTCTCATAATTAACCCCCAAATGCATGCAAAAAATATATACAAATAACTATAATTAGGGTATTCACGACCCCAGTTGAGCTGTGGAGTTGTTGAATTGAAGAATTTTTAAATTTTTTCAAGTCGAGAACTAGATGCAGTTGAGCTAAGGAATTGAGGAATTTTACAATTTTTGTAAAAATGTCAGTAAAATTGTTTGGTTTTATTCTTTTTTTTTCGACTTGTAAAAAATTTAAAAAATCCTCAATTCAACATCTCCACAGCTCAACTAGTGGTCGTGAATACCCGAAATATCATTTGAGTTGGCAGAAAACAAAATAATAACTTTTAACTTGTGAATATAGACCGATTTAAAAATGTTTGCGTTGGCTTTACTCGTAATAGCCCGACTTTGATATACCCGTTGCTCAGGGAATGAAGTGCTCAATAGCGATCCCATATGCTAATTAACAGAGCATTAACATAAATGTTAACATAATAATATATTTCGTTGTAAGCCCCAAGTGTATAACTGAATTTTCTTATAGCTCGGCTATTTATTATCCGATCCTTATGAAAATTTGAGCGATTATAGATATTGTGAATATAAATGTGAATTTTAAATTTTAGATCGATATCTGCCTGCAGACAATAGGAGTCTACATACAAAATTGGTTGCTCTAGCTCTTCTAGTCTCCGAGATCTGGGTGTTCATACAGACGGACGGACATGGTTATACCGACTCGGCTGTTGATGCTGATCAATAATATATTTACTTTATGGGGTCGGAGATGCTTTCTTCTGTCTGTTACATACATTTGAACGTCTTTAGTGTGCCCTTTTTACTCTTGAAGTAACCGGTATAAGAATTATTTTCGAAAGTCAGTTACTCTGTTATTGTTATCGATTTTCATTAGTATCAGTGATGTGTGTGTGTCTGCGCGTATCTGTGTATTGTCAAAGTAAACAAATTGATATTGCTTACCAATTCTTATAGTTATACACTGCACAGGCAATTGCGTGCCAGCTTCCTGTGTAATGCAAATTGTCACACACAGCCAAATCCAAAGAGAGCCAGCTACCAAGAGAAACACACACGCACGCACAAATACATGCAGCAAGAATTCTTTTGTTTGAAACAACAACAAGAAGACAAAGCAACAGCTTACCACAACACATCAGAACGGTCCAACTCAGTCGGCCCCAGGCAGAGCTCCAATGCAGACGTTGACATCGTCGTCGCAGTGGATAACATTGAGTCACGCATAATGTCAGCCGTCAATCAAAGGGAAAGTCCCAGCCGTGACTCCACCGCCTCGACTTCGGGTAACATATCCATGCTGGCGGATAATACATTGGAATCCCTTTCGCGTGATTATAGTTTGGGCAGCTTGAATTCAGCTGGCAGCCAGGATGAGTTCTTTCGATGTCGGGATCATGCCGATAATGTACTAAAACGTATGCAATTGTATGTGGATAGCCAGCAGCTGTGCGATGTGGTGCTTATTGCTGGTATCGATGGCAAACGGTAAGCAAAGACAAAGAAGAATGGCCATTCCCTTGTTTTGCCTCTGACCTTCAGTTAAGCTTCTTTGTCTGTGGCTGTCTCCAACGCAATTTCGCTGGCTGCAGCGGCAGTGTAAGAGAGGAAGAAAGCCTGAGAGAGCTTCTCTGTTTGTTTTGCTTTAAAAGAGACTAGTGCAGAGCCACAGAACAGAGTGCACTTACAAGGGGTTAACCCCTTCACTCCATACACTTCGCTCCCATTTTGTACACTTGTGTCATGAGTTCATTTAGATCTTTAAAAAAAGTGTGAGTGTGTCTAACACTCACGGGGATTTGATGTGAAACATGTTGTATACCACATATATGTATGCTCCGCCTTTCACATTCTAGCGGTTGTGCGCTTGTATAAAACTCCATGTTCAAAACTCGGTACTCAGTAATCTATAATAGTACTGTATTCTAAGTATTCGATTTCAAGTATTAGAGACTAAGTATTCGGTACTTAGTACTCGATTCTAAATATTCGGGTCTAAGTACTCGATGATAAGTTTTAGTTACTCAGTATTCCGTGTGAATGTTTGTGATTGTTTTTGTGTTTGTTTTTGTCTTTGGTATTGTGTTTGTTTTTGTCTTTGGTATTGTGTTTGTTTTTGTCTTTGTTTTTGTCTTTGTTTTTTCTTTGTGTTTGTCTTTTTGTCTTTGTTATTGACTTTGTTTTTGTCTTTGTGTTTGTTTTTGTCTTTGGTATTGTGTTTGTTTTTGGGTTTGCTTTTGTCTTTGTGTTTGTCTTTTTGTCTTTGTTATTGACTTTGCTATTGACTTTGTTTTTGTCTTTGTTTTTGTGTTTGCTTTTGTGTCCGTCCGTCCGTATGAACAAACAGATCTCAGAGATGGTAAGAGATAGAGGTTTGACATGTATGGGACCTTTATTTCTTATACATGCAGGCAGATCAAGTTTATTTTCAATTTTTGCCAGGCCCCTCCCGCCCCCGCAAATTGGAAAAAACGTTATATATCACACAGTTTTATAGATAAAAGGTTTGTTCTCTCTGGACATATTTAGTAATCAGAATAACTTATCGATCTGCCAAAGGAATGGCAACGATCGGATGAACGATAGTAGAGTTATAAGGAAAACAAACAATTATGGGCAGCACCGGTCGCAACGGTGATGGGCAGCACTTCACAGGTACAGAGTATGCTATAGTCGGGCTTTATTGACTTTCTTTCTTGTTTTATCTATTCATTTCAAGAAACGTAAATCTTTTTAATTTCCGATTGATGTTCTCTATTTGATTCTAGCATACCCGCCCATCGCCTGGTGCTATCAGCCTCGAGTGCCTATTTCTCCGCCATGTTTACTGGTTCGCTGCGCGAGACCAAGGAACAGGAGGTCACACTCGGTGAGGTGAATGGCGATGCTTTGCATTTGCTGGTGCAATATTGTTACACGGGCTTCATTGAGCTGCGTGAGGATACTGTCGAGACTCTACTAGCCACTGCCTGCCTGCTGCAGCTGAATGCAGTGGTCACCGCCTGTTGCAATTTCCTGGCACGCCAATTGCATCCCTCCAATTGTCTGGGATTCGCCTTCTTTGCGGAACAACAGAGCTGTACTACGTTGCTGCGTCTGGCCCAGGCCTATACATGCCAGTACTTTATGCAGGTATGCCAAAATCAGGAGTTCTTCCAGCTCAATGCCGATCAACTGGGCAAGCTGCTGTGCAGTGATGATCTCAATGTGCCATCCGAGCAGGATGTCTTTCACAGCCTTATGTCCTGGGTGCGACACGATGCTGGGACCAGGGAGAAGCATATACCCGAGCTGTTGGCTTTAGTGCGACTGCCGTTGCTGCAGCCAGCATTTATTATGGATCATGTGGAGGTTGTGTGTCAGGCCAATGAATGCCAACAGCTGGTAATGGAGGCCTTCAAGTGGCATCTAATGCCCGAGCGTCGTTCCCGCATAGCAACCGAACGGACGACACCGCGCAAATCGACAGTGGGTCGTCTGCTGGCGGTGGGAGGCATGGATGCACACAAGGGGGCCATTAGCATTGAGAGCTATTGTCCACGCCTGGATAAGTGGACACCGTGGAAGCATATGACCGGAAGACGTTTGCAATTTGGTGCTGCCGTCATGGAGGATAAGCTGATATTGGTGGGCGGACGTGATGGTCTTAAAACGTTGAATACGGTGGAGAGTTTGGATTTAAATTCAATGACTTGGATGCCATTGAATCCTATGGCCACGCCACGACATGGTTTAGGAGTGGCGGTACTGGAGGGTCCACTGTATGCGGTGGGTGGGCATGATGGTTGGAGCTATTTGAACACAGTGGAGCGTTGGGATCCCATCGCCCGCACCTGGAGCTATGTGGCACCTATGTCCTCGATGCGTTCCACTGCGGGAGTGGCGGTCCTGGGTAGACGTCTATATGCGGTAGGTGGACGCGATGGTTCGGTTTGTCATCGTTCAATCGAATGCTATGATCCTCACACAAACAAATGGAGTCTTCTGGCACCCATGAATCGCAGACGTGGAGGCGTGGGCGTAACGGTGGCCAATGGTTTCCTGTATGCTCTGGGTGGTCACGATTGTCCGGCCAGTAATCCCATGGTCTGTCGCACAGAGACAGTGGAACGCTATGATCCGGCTACAGATACCTGGACGCTGATTTGCTCTCTGGCTTTGGGTCGAGATGCCATTGGTTGTGCTTTACTCGGCGATCGTTTGATTGTGGTCGGCGGTTATGATGGTAATCATGCCCTAAAAAATGTGGAGGAATATGATCCGGTGCGCAATGCTTGGAACGAGCTGGCCCCCATGGCATTGCCACGTGCGGGTGCCTGTGTGGTGGCCATATTAAATGTTATACCCCCAGCGGCACCACAGCCGCCGCCGCCCAGTGCTACAGTTTAGTTGCCAAAAAACACTTTTTCTCTCTTGTGTATTTGTATTGTTGTCTCGCTAGTTCTTTGTGTTCAAATTTGGCATTTTGGTATAACTGCAACTCCACCAACTCCTATCCCCTTCCCCGCTCCTAAGCACCATTTTCTTTAGTAATCTCATAGTGATAAAAAATAAGCAAAACAAAAACTGCATGCTGCGAGGCTTCTTGGAACTGCATTTCTTAGTCTATAACTTGTTGTTGCAAATAATCTCATCATTGCATTCCATTATATATTCATAAATAAAAAACAATAAATCATTTGCATTCCATTTATAGTTGCATGCAAATTGCATTTTAATTAAATTATTCCTGCCTAAAATCTGCCACAACTTTCTGTCCTGAGGGGTAGATTTAGCTTGTAATCATTTAGCTACGTTGTTGCTAACAAAATTGTAAGCTGGTTAAACAACTTTTCACTACATTTTAACTTAAAATACAACTGATGTATCCTTTACATATTTTCCTTAAAAATTCCTTTGCTTAAAAACTGAGCAATTAAAATGGCACATTTGCTACTTTAATTTGTGTCTTTGTGACAGTTTAAATAAGTTAAGCAAACGACTTTTCAACAAGCTAAATTCCCACTGCTACAAATCCTATCTTTTAGTTTTTAAACAAATCATTTGGAATGTATTTGTTGTTTACCAGCCTTCTTCTCAATTCCACTTCCACAAAAGTTTTGTGATTTAAAGCCGGTTTTTGTACTAGATTTGGTCTCTAAATTAAAAAAATTTTGCGGAAGTGGAATTGAGAACAAGGCAGCATATTTTTATGTTTCCATTCATTTTGTTCTCTCATTTAATTTAAACTTTTTTTTTGTATATTTCTAATGGTTTTTCTATTATTCTTTTGTGTTTACTCCCTTTCGCCGTGTATTTTATTTTTTGTAGAAGACGAAGAAGTGGAAGCCAGTTAGATTGGATCCAATCTGCTATAGACGGCCTAGATCCGTCGAGTTTGTCGACTACTTTAATATGTAAGGCATAACATTTATAATAAGCAAATCACAACACTTCATAAACTATATATATATTAACCCATACACCCATACGCATACATATACAATATATTTTTACAAAAAACATAAAGCATAAATGTATACACGCAAATTGTATTTTTTGTAATAAAAGTGGTATTCCTGAAAGTGATTTTCTTTCGATTTTGATTTGCTCTGGAGCATCAGCTGCTCACGACAGAGCGAAATCCCAAACAAGAACAATTCGGGCTGGTGTACCGCAGGTTAGCGTATTGGGTCCTACGCTATACTCCCTATTCATTCACGATATGCCCAGAGCCTGTAGCGTTCCGCTTGAAAACCCCAAAGATCTTCTAATTGCAACATTTGCAGACGACACGGCCATACTTGCCCGCAACAAACGCATATACTCAGCCACAGATGCCCTTCAAGAGTACTTGAATAGGTTTAGCAATTGGGCCGCTAAATGGAACATTGCCATAAACACGGACAAATGTGCTTCGGTGACTTATTCCACCCGTCGTGACAACTGCCCGGGAGTATTCTTGCACGGTCAGCTTATGGAGCATAAAGCAGCCCATAAATACCTTGGGGTGACACTGGACAGAAGACTGATCTTTGGACAACATGTCACGACAACAGCTCAGGCAGTGGCTGCCAAAGCACGACGCATGGGGTGGCTCCTGAACTCCAACAACAAGCTGTCACTCGGGAACAAAGTCCTAATCTACAAGGCTATTCTGGCTCCGGTATGGAGATATGTCCTTCAAATTTATGGAATCGCGGCGAAGTCTCACCTGAATAAGATTAGAGTGGTCCAGGCGAAAATCCTTAGACGCATTACGGGAGCTGAATGGTACCTGAGAACCAGGGATATTGAAAAGAACCTTGTCGTTCCCATGGTTGTTGATGTTATCAACAAGCAGGCCGCCATTTACCTTGACAAGCTATCTCACCACACCAACAAATTGGCTAAAAACTTGTTAAGAAGACAGAGAATCCAAGGTGTACGTCAAAGGAGAAGGTTAAAGAGAGTCTTACCCAAGGACCTGAACTCACGGCGACTCTAGCAGGACACCATTTACACCAAATTCTCACACTTTCTCACTAAATAACTACATTAAAACACTTATACATTATCGCTAAGCCCAAATGGACACTGCCAAGTACTGTTAAAACCCAATATCACACTAGCATAAGCGGCCAAAAAAGGGTAGCAGAAGGCTAGTTACTAAAACATACTTTACCAATAAAAGTTAATCCGAAAAAAAAAAACGACTGCTACATACAAAATGTGCAGTGTGCCCAGGAAAAGTAAGGAAAGTAGAGTCGGTCCACGAAATCTGCTTCGATGCTGATTTCGATTTGATGCTGATTTGGTTCGAAGCTGGGAGAATGTCCAACTTTATAGTACCAGGCTACTCAGCAAATTTTAGGTTCTTAGCTTACACAACCTCTGAGATATGGGTCTGAACCAGCAAAATATTCAACTCTACATTTCCAACCTAAAGGTCTGTATCCAGATGTGAATTAAAGAAGAAAGAAAGTAAAATTTTCATACAAAATGACAGAAGTAAAGCAGAAATAAAATTTTGCTGCAAAATTTACTTTTGAGGTGTACCGAGATGACAAGTACTGCTAAGTTAAATGTGGAAGATATGCTATTTACACAAAAATTTAGCAGTGGATATATTACATATTATATAACTTAGTTACTGCGGTGTATGTAGCTACAAATAATGTTAAGTAGCATGCTTAAGAACCCTGAAATATTTTAAATATTAAAACTAAAATGCATTCATGAGTACACTTAATGCATTATACCTTGTAATTGTAGAACATGTTTCCACTATTAGCTGGTGAGAGTTTTTTGCGAGCTCTGGACTAATTTGTTCATATTAATTAATAGCTAATGCACCGCCGAAACAAGCCAGAACAGGCTCTTCCTCTATGATTTCCCTTCATACTGTTGCTGAACAAAGTTGCTGGGTACCAGGAATGCGCCATGCAAATCTTCGTCTAGAACCTTACGGTCAAGACCATCACTCTTGAGGTCGAACCCTCGGATACCATCGAAAATGTTAAAGCCAAGATTCTGGACAAAGAAGGAACTCATCCAGATCAACAGCGTCTGATCTTCGCCGGCAAGCAGTTGGAAGATGGTCAAAACCCTTTCTGACTACAATATTCAGAAGCGGGTTGTCCCAGAAATCTCTAGGGATTTTCGAATAAACGGCTTCATTTCGAACTACAACTGCTTGCCTTTACATGTGAACTGTCTCCAAAATTCGAGGCTACTAGATTGGATGACAAATGTTGAGAGATTTGAAACCGACTGCTCAGCGCCAAGTAGATTTAAAGCGTACGGGTTTCCTTCCCTGTAATCTAGTAGGCGGCAATAATTTTGACACTTTACATATAAAAACTTTACATAAAAACTCCTCCTAGTTTAGTTCAAAATCCAAATCGATTATATGAAAATCTCTAGATTTCTGGGACACCCCCAAAGGAGTCCACTTTGCACTTAGTGCTTCGCCTCAAGCACAAGAGAAAGAAGGTCAAGCAAGCTGTGCTCAAGGTACTAAAAGATTGACAAAAATGGACTGCGGTGCTGCGGCTCCCCATGAGGATCTTCATTATTGCGGCAAATGCAACTTGACTTTTGTGTTCAGCAAACCAGAGGAAATGTAATTGAAAACCGACCCAGTTAGTTCTGGTGCACATTTTCCAACATGTAAAACTGAATGAAATAAATAAATAAATTGCTGCCACTGCTAGTCTATCCTCAACAGCGCTAAACAGAATGCCTTGTCTTCTTCTATACTCTTCGTAATTCAATTTAATATTTATTTTCAAAAACTTAACTTGTGCAGATGTTATATTATCTGGCCACACTGGGCCAAAACAAAAGAATTGCCCCTTTTAGTATTTTTGTTTTGGGAGCTCCTTTGTTGAGGTGTATACTAAGCTTTGGCTTGAATGGCTTCTGAGATATGGCTCTGAACCACTTTTGAACCGGTTCGAAACCGGTTTTGAACCAGTAAAATATACGACTTCATAATACCAACAATTTACCAACCTATTTACCAAAGAATATATATACTTTGTGTAGTCGGAGATGCTTCCTACTGACTGTTACATACATTTGCCCGACTTTAGTATACCCTTTTTTTCTCTAAGAGTAACGGCTATAACGAACCATAGGTAGACACAAACCAAACATCTTAAATATTCAATAGTTTTTAAATTGCTTCCTAAAATTTTTAAGTTTAAAATTTAAGAGTAAGTTTTATATTTTAAAAACTTCTTTTCGACCTTTGAAAATTAATTTTTTGAAATCTTTTCAATGCAAACTGTGACTGCGACTATAGTAACTGTTACTTCAGTAGTACCATCCACAAGTACTCGTTATAAGTAACTGTTTTGAAAATGTTGCCCATCTCTATATCTCCATCTTCCTTTTCTTTTCCGCTGAGCTGTCATCAACGTGAGTAGCAATGTATGAAAGTAAATATAAATTAATTAATAAACTTTTAATGAAATGGACTCGATAAACTAAATGTTGTCGTTTTGCTACATAAGCGAAGAGCCACGTCAGTTCCGATGGAAATTACTCGCTGCCTGTTTTCACGTGTCAAAGCAGCGGAAAACATAACCTCAAACACGAATCAACACAAACCAAGCCACTAAAACAACATGTGAAATTGCTAATTTGCGTTCTCTTCTCAACCAATTGCAGCTCCAAAATGACTATCCGCCCAGCATATAGGCCCAAGATCGTTAAGAAGCGCACCAAGCACTTCATCCGTCACCAGTCGGATCGTTATGCTAAGTTGTCGGTGAGTTTTTGTTGGATTACTGGGGCTGGAGCTCACACAAACGGTAACTAATTTCGTATGTTCTTCTCTTGCAGCACAAATGGCGCAAACCCAAGGGTATTGACAACAGAGTTCGTCGTCGCTTCAAGGGTCAATATCTGATGCCCAACATCGGTTATGGTTCCAACAAGCGCACCCGCCACATGCTGCCCACTGGCTTCAAGAAATTCCTGGTGCACAATGTGCGTGAGTTGGAGGTGCTGCTGATGCAGAACCGCGTCTACTGCGGTGAGATTGCCCATGGCGTCTCCTCAAAGAAGCGCAAGGAGATTGTTGAGCGTGCCAAGCAACTGTCGGTGCGCCTAACCAATCCCAATGGTCGTCTGCGCTCTCAGGAGAATGAATAAGCATAAGCCAACAAATTCGCATTGTCGAATTTTTATTTGTAACTTCGTCGGAAATAACAGAAAATGTGAAAACGTTAAGAGTGTTTGGTTGTTTTCGATACAAGGATGTTGGATGTGCTTGTTTTATTTGATTAAATGATTGATTCGATGATGCGAACTGGATTCGAACTTCGGTAAACCTTTATTGGATATTAATATGGTGATAACTTGCTTAGTTTGTCTTAATGTGTTGAATCAAAGCAGCCGCAAGTTTTAGGGTTTTCCTTAAATGTTCAATGTTTTATGTGAGAAGTATAATTAAGTATAAGACCTTCGTACCCTTTTCCTGAACCCAAAGATGGAAGGTATGCAGCTGTCTTCTGCACTAGCTATGTGGCAAGCCTACCTGCTGGATTGCCTGTTGATTTTTAATCAAACGCCAGATTTTGGTATATAGTAGTGTGCCTTACCTACCTGCGAGCATCGACATGGACGATGCGTTGAAAAACTCTGTCTATAATCCAGCTGCTTAAGAGAGATACCCCATAGCGGGATCCTTTAGACCTTCTGCGGCTATTGCTACAAGCAAAAAAACCCGTTTCGTTTGAGTGTATAGGGAGCAGAATACTGGTCCGAGAATACTACTAGCAGAAACAAGCGGAGCAGCATGAAGAAAGGACTACTCTAAAAAGTAGAGGCGAATGTGCTTCTTAAAAGCTTTCAAAATTGGTTGGCAGAGTATGTGAACCTGATGTGGCTTGGGTAAGCCATTTCAGTCAAAAATTAACATTGTATTTTTTGGATTTTATTTATGGTTTTAAGCAGGGATCAACGGGTTGGGGGCATATCATGGATTTTTAAGCTAAACAAACACCGTTTGATAGCTACCAGCAAAATGTAGGTGCCTGGCCATTCTTAAAACGGCTCTCTGTCTCTCTAACACTCACTGATGCATTACTTCGGCAATCATTCGTTGTGAATTTGCTGGGGAACACTGCTTTAAAGACATGTATCAAAACTTCTGCAGCAACATCAGTGATCAATGATCCGCCAAAAGGCATGGTCTTGCCTCAACTGCCTTTTTTAAAGCAATCTTATCTTCATGTTGAAAATTTCCAATCCTTTTTTGGTCTTGCGCACAGTTGTTGGTTCCATTTTTCCCTTATCACAGCCGAAAGCAACATTTTTGTTCGGTTTCTAACAATTGTTCTTTCAATCCACATACGGATTGATCGAAAACGTAAACAAAAAACTCCTGGCACAGTTTTTTTTATATGAAGTTTGCCAGGAACTTCATATTTCTTAGTTTCTAGTTCATCTCGTAGCCCCACATTTAACCACATATTCTACATTAGTTATAGATGCGATTTAATGAAATAGCTTTCTCTGATCAATATTTTAAGAATTAGCTAGACCAAATAGAATTGGTTCAAACAAAAACCCGGGGTGTTAAACCTCTAAAAACCAGAACCCAACTTTATTTTACACCAAATAGTATGTCCCTCGTAGGTTTGTCGTAGTTTTTCAAACTTCTGCAGCTTCAAAAGTCAAAAATATTACTTTCTGAACAGATTTAAGAACAGTTCTGAATGTTAGACTTCAAGAATGGACTAAAAGGGTTAAGATTCGGTGGATCGGTGGAATCCGAAAAAATGACTTTCCGAGCAGAGTTCAGGGTAAGATGCGACGATATACTCAAGGAAGGGCTTTAAGAGTTGAAATGAGGTGAAATAAAGGGCGATTCAAGAAAATAATGGAGTTTTAGAAACGTTTTCGGACTGCTTTACCTTCGAAACTTTGGAAAAAATCCTTTCAGCTCAGACTTGAGGGAAACCTGGGACTTTATACCTAAGAAAGAAGTATAAAGTATGGGATTTTTGGACTACCTTACCTTTGAAAGGCTGAAAAAAACTTTCCGAACAGATTTAAGCAAAATTGGAGACGTTATTCTTAAGTTCAAGCATTAAGGCGGAAATTAGGGCGATCCTAGAAGTAAGTTTTTGTCATTTTTATAATCTAATCGCAATTTCAGAAGTCCTTGCAAGTATCGGGTTGTTATACTTGATGGATTTTTTCCATCCAAGAACATAATTTGCGTTGCGAATTTCTTTCCGCTCAGATTTGAGGGAAGCTCAGGATTATTTGCGAAAACGAAAACACGCCCGAACCACTGAACCGAACCGAAACCGCGGTTCAGTTGGCTTCAAAATCCATGTAATAAACCGAACCGGTGGTTCAAAAACTGTGTGAGCCACTGAACCGAATCAGTCTTTATTTCCGATCGGTTTGCATTCCTGAAAAAATATAGTTTTCAACCTTTCATTTTTAATCAAATTTCCAATCACAAGCCGGCGCGCGGTGGTGAGTCTGCTTGCCTATTGCCCAAAAGTGTCAGCAAGTCTACTCATCTCAATTGGAGATGGTTAAGACAGTGGGTCATCGAATTATGGGCTCACCTCTAGTGTAAACAATATCCCGTCCCCGTCTCGACTTTGAATTCTACAATCATTTATTTGAAATTGATATAGAATATTTTTAAAAGTACATTATGTATACATAGTTAATGATGGGTCAAGTGGGTATCGAAATTATCTCTCTATATAATCAATTCATTTTTAATCTACATTTATTTCAAGACAACATCATGATCAAATTGCAAATGATGTTCGAGCTCCTTTTTGTTATCAAAATTGGTGTTGCATATAAGACAGAAGCCACTGTTCTCTTCATTGTCGGACATGAGGACCGTGACCGCCTGTTCGGATTCATCCACATCCACATGCAGCTCCTCGACCACCTGCTGCTCATCAGACGGTGCCTCTTCGCGTACACCATAGACCACATCACCCTCATGTGTTTTCATGTGCATCTTCAGGGTGTAGCGTTCGGTAAAGGACTTGGGGCAAACTGAGCAATAGTGTCGAGGCCGGTTCTCCTTATGGATGAGCGTATGATGATTAAATGTCTTACGCGACTTGAAGGACACATTGCAGATGCTGCAGATAATCGGATTCTCCTCGGCCTCGTGACGCAGCCGATGGTTGTAGAGCAAATTGTCCTGGGAGAAGCGCAGGCCGCATTTCTCGCACTGATATTTCTTCTTGTCCCAGTGCATACGCATGTGACGCAGCGTATTGACGGGCCGTGAGAAGCTTTTGGGACAGTAGCGACACTGCTTCTCCGTCTTGCCCTCGTGCAGATTCATGTGCAACTCCAGATACTCCTCGTCGCGCCGTATAATGCCGCAGATGGGGCACACGTGGCTGTGCTGCTTGGAGTGCGATTCGCTAATGTGCTTCTGCAGTTGGTATCTGGTGTTGTAGACTTTACCGCAGGTGCTGCACTCCTGCTTGATGCGCTTCCGTGGTCGCTCGTCCAGTTCATCAAGGTCCTCCTCAATGACCTCCTCCTGTTCGTTGGAATCGGTGACTTCCACCTCGCAAAGGAATTCCTCATCCTCGTCCTCAAACTCCCGCTTAATATCCACATCGGAACCATCCTCATCTTCGTCATCATCGTCGGCCTTGACTATTTCCATAAACAGTGCCTCCGCCTCGGCATCGCCCTCGCCCTCAAGATCATGCTGCGAGATTTCCTCCTCCTCCTCCAGCAGCAATTCCTCGGAAGTTTCCGGCACCTCGTACTCCGACTTTAAGGCCGCCTTCAATTGATTCGATAGCTTTTTCTGCGTGGTCATTAGATTGACCATTATGGTGTCATACTCGGACAGTTCATAGAAGCAGCGGGGACACACTTTCGTCTCCGGCTTCAGGTTGAGCGATTCGCTGATGCAGTTGGCCAGGTGTGTGAGCACCAGCGAAACTGTCTTCTGTGATGAGGGCACCTTGGCCGACAGTTTCTCATAGCTGGCCGAGCCGTTCAGCTCGACGGCGCCGCAAAAGAAGCAGTTATCCATTGGAGGAAGCAAGTTTTTCTCCGGAATATGTTTACAGTCTGCGCTTCTTCTGCCTAGCGATGTACCATATAAGTATGTATTTGTTTTTTATAGGGATGGTACGTGTGTGTATGTATGGTCACAGAATAGTTCCGCACTATTTTATAATCGCAAATGGGGATCGATAAAGAAATTTAAAGTTTTTTCTCAAGGCAATGAATTCGCTTAGCACTTCAATTGTGTTTAATGACAAATACAGTTGGCAAAGGCAAATAGGAAGCTATGCGGAAAAAAATGCACAAAATGCAACCCTGCTGAGGTAAAGCTATCGATAATTGATGTGTGTATATCGATAGCACTATCGATAAGTGCAGGGCTGCAAGAAAAGAACTACACAGGCCAACAAAGCGAAAAAGTTTTAAAATTTTTATTAAATAGCTCGAGCTTAATGGGAAGATTTTTTTTAATTGTAGTGAAAACCCCAAATTAATATATCCCTAAAATAATCAACGCATGACTTTTTGTGCCGATTGAAAATCGACGTTCAGTGCACATTGAGCCAGATTCCCTTTTTTTTTGGCATAAACCACAATTATCAAAATATATTAGAGGTTCAGTTACGAACCGGATTGCATACCTGATTCTCCAACATGACTGTTCCATCTTTATTTATAACACTTAAAAGCATCTTAGAGCACCGTGTTATCTTAGCGTCAAGGCAAATGTGAAAAATCGAAAAATTGTGCTTTTAGTTTAACAATGAAAAATGAAAATTTCGTTGCTTACCTCTAATTTAATTGGTTGATACATTGAGAATAAATATTATTTTATTGTGCCATTCACTGAAATACAAATAGCTTACCCCAGATATGTGCTTCACTTTCCATTGACTTGACTGTACCTTCATACACAAACCCATTCCTAATCCGCTTCGATTATTTCACAAACAACCACTTCTACCTGGCAAGATTTTTAAAAACTGGAATCCACAATTCTTTTGTAACCCAGCAATAAAATAGCAGATGTCTTTGGCAACAGGTACCTAGACAAATCCGCGTTTTACCTGCTGCCCATATGTATATAAGCTCATTTTTGTACCAACCAACATTTAGTTGAGAATTTCATTCGGAATGGAAAAGTTATTGCATCAATTGAACAACTGCAACGAGTTGATTGCCAAAGGAGGCAACGGAAATATTCCCTGGTTGAATAAATTCTGCGCTACATTTCTGAAATTTGCCTGTGAGTTTAAGGTACATTTGCCGGATGTAGCGCCACGTTATGCCTTGGAAGGTGGCAGTGATCTTCATGTGGAGACCATTTTTCTATGTCTCACCCAAGTGGTCACCTGCATCACCCAGCTGGAGCGGATTATACATGTAGAGGAGAGTACCGGTGGACTGGGTACATATCTGATAACACGTCAACATTTTGTGGATCGTATCAATTGGTGTCTACGTCGACTATACGATTCCTTAACTCAGCTAACGGAGGATGAGAGTACAAGCGAGTTGGAGGATCAAACGTTTGTGGAACTAATGGACCTGGCCCTAGATCAATTGGAGGGACTTAAGGATTTCAATGGTACTTTTAGTGTTACCCATCCAATCAGCGACTTGGCCAATCATATAGTCAGACATGCACTAGCCTTTGCCAATGTATCTTTGGAGACCGACAAGAAGGCTCTAACGACTCTCTGTGAAACGCTATTAAGTGAGTGCCAACAATTCGAAGAGAATACAGAGGAACTAAGCCCAGGCGAACGCAAATTGGAGGCTTTGTCCCTGGAACGAGCACTTTACGGTCTGGAGACGTTTCTCAACGAGGCTCTACTACGCTTAATATTCGCCAGTCTCCTGGATGTCGAGGAAGTGTCCGCCAAAAGGTTGAAACGTGCCCTGAGAGAGAGTGATCCCTTGGCGGATGAGCTTATTACCGATTTCGATCTTAATATTGATCGTGTTCTACAAATCGGAGTGATTGCCATAGCCTTTTCACAGGATATTAAAACCAAAACTATTGTACGCAGTTGTCTGGCTTCTTTGGAATCCTTGGACTCCTGCATTGTACCCGCATTCCAACTGCAGAAATCCTTTATAGCCCTGCAACATGCCGACATCCTGGAGCAGCATTTTAATGAAGAGCTTTTAATTTTCCGTAATGTAATGCACGAAATTATCGACAGTCGTGCCCTGATCAACAACTACTTGGATATGCTGGCAGAGTGTATTACGGAGGCAGATAAGGCACAGGCAAAACCCTCCAAGCTTTTACAAATCGTTCAGATGGGAAGTGTTTTGCATGAACATTTCCAGCTTGGTGTCAACTTTAACGAACTGTGTGAGAATGGAAAACGTTTGCACAGGGACTTCGAACTAATATGGCGAGAATGTCAGGCTATATTGAAGCTAGATGAGCCGGTGGAACCCAAACGTATAGTGAAACGCTTAAAGATTTTATACTCTGTATTAGCAAAATGGCGAGATGTTTTGGGTAAAACTGAACAATTGCAACAATCCTCTCAAACAGATCAATCTGCCACAAGGAGCCAACTTTCATTTGTCAAATCAAAGAGAACCAGCAGAGTAGTTGATGACGATGATGTGTTTATAAGTTCCTTAAGCAACGAGAGCGATTTGATCAGTTTTCAGCTAACCGAAATTTTAAGAATTAATTGAAAATTTAAGAATGTATAAATCAATGAAGAAACTTAATAAAATATTAAATTTTTAATTGAAAAATAATTTCTTTACCATAACACAGGCCAATAGGCATTTTGGTCCGGACTTCTCGATGCAATAAGCTGGTTTCAAGGTTTCGGATAAGCTGTTAATAACAGGGCTGCAAGCCTCGAATAAAATTAGGACGGGGATTAGTCCGGAGTTCAAACCCTCGCGAAACTGGTTGGGTTGGGGTTAACGTAGCGGATTCAGATTTTCGCTGATCCTAGGTTTACGTTCTAGTCGGGGATCACGAATAATTTTGTTTTTAGCCTGGCGCTCATTTCACTTATTAGGACTTAGCATGCCCGGCGACAGGGGGGAACGAGGTGTTTACACTCGGGGCTGGACTTCTGAGATGGGTCTGGATTCCTGATTTTTTTGCGAAAACTTTAATAAACAATGTACAACAAGAGAAAAAATCTTATTAAACGGGGGCCCGTGAGTTGTACCCCCTTCCGACGGGCCTGGATTTTAGGCATCCTCAGTTCCCACTACTTGAATTAAAGTCAAGTCAAATCACACGAAATTTAATTGTATTTACAACACAAGCAGGTGTCACTTGTAGACAATGTAATCTTTACCACCTCCACCACACCTTATTTGGGTGACCACTAAGCGCACGAAGCTCTTCGAGTGATAACTTGACACAGCTCACAAAGTACATGGTCATCAATGGCAAAATGTAGCGGAGCATAGCCATAAATGCGAACTTTTCACCACCGAAGATAACCTGGACCAGCCAGATGGCAAAATCTACCGATAAGGCCAGGCCTTGCCTTATCAGCCAGTGACCCATGCGTTGTGGAGAGTTCGGCTTAAAGGAATAAGTCGATTAAACATCACTCCACGTCTCACTCACTGCTTCCCTACTTACTTTTGCTAAACCATAAAGCAGCAACATCCAGGACATCAGCATAAAGTTAGTACCGACTAGGCGCTCGCGATATACACGAAAATCGCTGAGTGTATAAAAACAACGAACACGCCAAGCGGGCACCAATCTCTGTGAATTGCTCATAAGTTTCATCAAATCCCAAGTGTCGTAAACCTACAAGAACAAAAGTTAAAAACCGAGAGATACCTGCATATTCCAAGACCACTTACCACTCCCATTAAACTCAGTACTAGCTTGAGCCAGACGAGAATTGGAAACCATTCCCGTATATTGTGGAAGCAGACTATTAAATAGTCCATGGCCGCTATGTAATCAGGAGTGGTGACGAAGTCCCATATGGTAAAGAACTCACAGTCGTGTAACGATACCTGGAAATGGTATCGGTACAAATAGCACAATTGTTCGCGAAAATTCGTCAGTCGAAACATGGTTGAAAAAGATATAAAACTTGAGAAAAAATGTAGAAGAACTAAACAGGTCAACACAGTTGAAATTTACAACTAATACTAAAAAACTATAGCAAATTGAATTCTAATGCTAACCAGCTTGATATTGAAATAGCAAGGCCAAGTTGATTTTGTAGGCGTTTTAAAAATGAAACGAGAAAGCAAAGCTAACTTCGTCAGTGCCGAAGTTAAAGTACATTCCTACATATGTGCAGTGTGCAGCTAAAAGATGACTCTGTGTAAAATTTCAGCTCGATAGCTTCAAAACTGAGGGACTAGTTTCCGTAGAAGCAGACAGACGGACGGACAAATCTCAATCGACTCAGCTCGTCATGCTGATCAAGAATATATATACTTTATGTGGTCAGAGATGATTCCTTCTATGCGTTCCAAACTTCTGGGCAAAATTATAATACACTTTTCAAGTGATACACTGATCAAGGACCTCTAAACGTTGGCAACAAATTTCGCATCCGAATGAATCACGAAATGTACGCGCTTTATTGGGACACTAAGCTTATCAAGCGTAGAAAAACAACAGCGGGTGCGCTGGATAGGAAATGTTACCCGCTCCCGTAAAACAGGTGTACAACCGTGATGTGAATGAAATATGGAAGACGGCCAGGATGGGACGACTGAAGCTGAGATGGGGAGACCAGATTAGAAAAGATATTTCGAAGCTGGATGTGACCCACTGGATGCAGCTAGCCCAAGACAGAGAAGAGTGGCGGAAATTGATCGCAGCGGCCGAGACCTTTAAACGGTTGTGATGTTATCAACAGGCCAAAGAAGAAGAAGGAGCAATGAACGTTTTTCATTCGTTCGACTTAGCATTTCGACATATCTTTGTTCCAATCTAATAATTTCGAAGTGAAATCCATTTGTACGAAGATTTTGAAGCAGAGGCAGGCACTTTGCTATGTAGTGTGCATACGAAAAATTTCAAAAGCAGCGCTGCTTCCACCCCCACAGTATAAGCTGTACAAGCGCCGCTGCATTTCGTGTTTTGCTACTGAAATTGAGAGCAATTTTTCCGCTGCTCTCACACACACCAATGCAAAAATGTGAATGTATTTTATGCCTGCCCACCCAGTCGGACTTTTCATAATGAAAGAAGTACAACTTTCATGCTTACTTTTCACGTGAGTAGACCTGCAAACACTTGAGCCTTCGGCTTTCTTTTGCAATGGAAACGCCGAAAATCTCATGGTTTTCAACCGTTTCTGTTTGGGGTGACGTCATCAGGATCCTTCGGCTTAAGAAATTTCTAACTTTCTCAGTACTGCAGATGTACTTACTTTGTAAGTCGTAGGAGGGAAGAACAGAGACGTTCGATACCAAACCCCTGAGTTTTGCATGTCGTGAAATATCATGCCACCAGATGTACTGAGATTTCTCAACACATTCCGCAAAGTCCGACTGGTCAGCCAACCATTCGGACTCACAGTACGATGCGCTAAGCCTCCTAGGGAGGCTCCGAAAAGTGTCCTAAAGGATCATGTCCGCCGGAGAAAAAGGCCTTTTCAATATATATGAAAAAGTTATGCCTAAAGAACTCCTTAAATGAGTGATTTCGGCGTCCCAGAATGCTCATTCAGACTCCATTTTTACTCCTGCTTCGGAGCGCTCCGTAAACGCTCCTTCGAGGCGCTGCTTTGGGAGTACCTTTTCACTCCTGCTTCAGAGCGCTCCGGAAACTCTCCATCGAGGAGCAGCTTTGTGAGTCCCTTTTCACTCCTGCTTCGGAGCGCTACGCATATGGTTGGCAGGATGCCTCTGTCTAAAAGCTATTTAAATGTTTTCTAAGAATTCAATTTCGTAAATGTGCAAATAGTCAATATATTCGGATATTCAAAAACGGCCCTTCATAAAATATAAAAATAATAAAGAGCGAACCACTGAATTCAATTAGCTCGAAAAATCATTTTACGAATCGAACCGAAGTCTTATAAACTGAACCGAACTAGTCTTTATTTCCGAGAAGCTTGCATCCCTGATTAAAACCAATTTAGACCTAGACTAGGTGCTGATCATTCAACAGACAATAAAGCAGGAAGGTAAATACAAATAAGATTTGTTCAAATCAAATTTATTTAGAATTTGGGAAAATCATATTTCAGCATAACAATAATCCCTAACACACCGCCAACACTATACAGAATTGGCTCCAATGGAACACAAATTTAAAGGAAAATTTTTGTTTAAGAAACGCAACACTTTTAAAGGCGTTAATGACGAGGCCAAACTAAGTTAATGCTTTTGCTGATATTGGTGGAAAGATCAATTGAGTTGTTTGGTAACTCTTCTAAAAATAATTGTACCAAGATGTTTGGTAAATTGATTGAATTTTTATTCCGACATGGCGTTAGCAAGCTGCTGGACCGGTTCATGTACACGCTTGTGCACCTTTAACGTATACTTGTCCACAAATGATTTCTCGCACTCGGTGCATGGATAACGCGGACGATCTGTCTGATGGGTGCGTAGGTGGTGCTTGTAGGTGCGTTTCGTTTTGAATTGCTGGTGGCACACCTCACAGATCAGTGCATTTTCCTCGGCATCGTGTAGCATTAGATGATTGTACATTAGCCAGGACAAGGAGAAACGCTCGCCACATTTATCGCATTGATATTTCTTTTTGTCCCAGTGCACCTCCATATGCCGCAGCACGTTACGCTTGTGAGTGAATTTTTTGGAACAATAGCGACACTCCAGTTCGGTTTTCCCCTCGTGCAGATTCATGTGCAAGTCCAGTACTTCGTCGTCCTTTACCTTGAGGCCGCACACATTACAGGTGGAATATTCGTTCTTCTGGCAATTGTCCGTTTTGATGTGCCGCTCGAGAATCTCTTGACTGGAGAACATTACACCACAAATGTGACAAGGAACCTCCAGCTGTTCAAAGTCAGCCTCCGAATCAGAGGACTCCATGCTTTCATTGTCATCCATGGCATCGCTGAATTGAAAATCATCTTGGGGCTCTTCGTCAATGGTAACGGGTTGAAATTCTTCGATTTTGATTGTGGTTGTCTGCGTTGGAACTGGTGGGGAAAGTACTTCCACACTTCGCCTCTTGGCGAGATTGTCAATGATCTTGAATTGTGGAGTCGGCATTTTGGCTTTGACTATTTCTTTTTTGGGCGATATCTTGCTGCCGGGTTTCTGTTTGCGACAACTTAGCAAAGCATCAGCAATTTGACGTTGCACTTGACTCAGATTTCTCACAAGCCGGTCGTAATTGAACAGATACTCCAGGCAATCCCTGCAAGCGGCCGAGTTGGGTCTCAATTCCAAACGTTGATTAATGATTTTTTCAAAGTATTTAAGTATGTCCTTAATGGGCTTGAATGTTCCCGGCACAATGCAGCCTGCAAATACAAAATTATTAATATGTGTGTGTGTGTGCGTGTGTGTCGGATCCTGCGCGAGGAGGGGGAGCAGGCTTACCTTCGATAAGCTGAAATACACCAACATTTTTTACTTTGCCGCAGACAAAACAATGCGGACGAGCCGAACTCATTGCGAAAAATTCAGTTATTTGACTTAATCCTTGAGTTTAAAGTGATTAAATTGGAATTTGTGTATATTTATTTGTCCCTGGTTGCAGTAGTGTGACCAACTATGACAAGCATCCGACGCCGCAGTGTGCTCGTATTCGGAAATTTTGTGTAGCGCTGGGCCAGTGTGGGTAAACGTTGTAAAGTTAAGAGGGAGGCAAGACCGTGAGTGATCGACTCACGAAAATTCTTAAATTTAAAATTTTGCCTAAAGCGCGGAGTCCACTCCAAGCGGAAAACTACATGCGAAAAAGTAGATTCTTAACAGAGACTGCTCTGCTGCTATTAACATGATAACAAAAATGTAAAATGGCTTGTCATGGCTTGACCGACGATAATCGTTCGAAGTATCCTTGCACCGTTATAGCGCTGCTAAAATTTACATAAGCTGTTCGTAAACAAATCAAATTAAATGTTATGATTTTTAATTATAGTGAAGACTAATTAATGATGCAGAATAATGCAGAACTCGCATACAAAATATTGAATGTTCTATTTTAATATTTATTACATATTAAATAAAAAAACAAATTCTCAGGCAATAAAGCAAAATAGCACAAGTGTTTTTTTTGATTTTTCAGAAGATAAATTCTTAACTTTTAATGAATTTATGAAAAGTGTGATTGGTGGTAAGGTGAAAATGTTTTACAGATTGTCGGTTTAGCTTGAAGTGTATAGTTTTTTTTTGAAAGAATTAAGCTGTCAGTTTCTTATTTGGACTTACAATCCGTTACTTATTCGGACTTTTCAAAACTTAAGTTGATTCGTTTTTCCATGATATCTTTGTAACCAGTCATCCGATTGGTGTAAAAATTTGACACAATATAGAATTAAACCCGAGGAATATATTGGTATTAATATCTCAATTTTAACATAGCTTGAGTAACTTGAGTTATGTCATTATGCCTTAGTGCCAGAGAACTATTTTTTTTATTTTTATGACTTCGAACAATCTTCAGTATTATCGCAGTGACCTCTAATTGAAGGTTTTTTAAAATGGGGTGCCAATAGGTCAACATTTCTGTATGCTTCAGTCCCTGCTGCTTATGCTGGGTTTTATACTGCATCACAGAGTGTCACATTTCAGTGTAAAATTCATATTGAGCTGTGACACTTTGACACTGAAATGTGACACTCTGTGACTCAGTATAAACCCAGCATCACATATTAGTGTCACTGTGTCGCAGCTCCATATGAATTTGACACTGAACTGTGACACTCTGTTACTGTGTTCGTGCTTGCAAAAACCATGATTTTTGCCAACGCTACGTCCATTAACATTATTTATTTGAAGAGATATTGATTGTAAGTATGCAGTTTAAGCCTAGTCCATACTATACACTCACTCAGTTTGTCGACTATTAAAGATGTACCAAATAATGAGGTTTAAGGCAAATATAAAATAAATAATTTGTTAATGACTTATATTTATAAATACAGATACGATGGGAATTTTTTATTTTTTTTTTTTTTTTTTTTTCATCACTTGCAAGTAGCAGTCACCCTTATGTCTTTCACAGTGACTCACGAATTGCCAACTCTCGGCACATCTCTGAGCATAAAAATGCTGAAATCAGCTGTTTCGGCATTATACAGGCGAGCTCCCACAGGTAAATTTATTAACTGAAATATACTAATAAAGGTCTATTAATAGACATTTACATTTTGTTTTAGGATTACGACTGCTGCACAAAATGTCTGAGCAAGATCTCAAGGCTGTACCTTTAGTGGACATCGATGATCAGGGCATTTTCAAATATGTCTTAATTAAAATTACGGGTCATGAAGCTGCCGATGGGACGGAGCCAAGTAAAACAATTGTTCGAGGATATGCTGATTGCACTTGGCATGGTAAGCAAAATAATTCATCAATTACACAGGTTTACGAATAAAGGCCAACTTTTGCATCAAACTTTTCTTTCCGTTTCCCTTAGCACGCACAGTGGCTTAGAATAGTTTTGCCTTAGACAAAATGTGGTAACTTTGAACCGATCAAAATAATTAACTCATTTTTATTTTGTTTGATTGGGAATTTTTCAAGGTTGCATTTAGTCAAGAGTTTATTAAAATTGAATGGGTAGTACCGGAGCTACAAAAAGCTAAAGTTAAAATTTCGTAAAAAAAATTTTCTTATGGAGGAGCACTTGCAAGCTATATGCTGATTTTTGGTCAAAGTATATATAAAATGATATTCAGCTAGTTTTTCAAAATTAGAAACTAATCGATTAAGGCTATTCGCACTGAGCACATATCTAACATCCAAAATCTTGAGTCATAAACATTTGCCTGGCTGAAATTTGTCATGTTTGTAGCATGTATCTTTCAGACACTGACCCACTTAATTATTTGACAAGACAAAAGCTTAAAAATGTTGGTATAGCAAATAGTTATTAAGGGGGTTCTCTGGTTTGAACGTCTGATTTTTAAGCACTTTGTTCTTAGTTTTTTAGTGAGGACCAATGAATAGATATAACTTTGGGGGGTTTAATCATTTATTTATAAGTGTTTCAAGAGTATTCGTATGCATTTTTAGCTTAACATATTCATTAGAGTTCGACAAGGAAAGTTTGCCATCTTTTCAGCTGCAAAAGCTTGTAAACTTGTGCTATTGATATTAATGTGACAATTTGAACTAATCAAATCTTTCCAGCCGATATTTATGAACGCGTCCAAGAGCTATGCAAAGCAACTGGCTTGGACACTGAATGCCTGGGTGGTGGTCGCATTGAACACAATCCGGATAAGAAGTATATTAAAGTCTACGGCTACTCTCAAGTAAGATTTTGATTTAGCAGGGGCGTCTGTAAAATTAATCAAATTCTAATATTTTTTTCAAAAATATTAAAATCTGCTTACGCCGCTGCATATAAATATCCAAATACCCCAACCTTTACAATCATATCTTATTTTCACAGGGCTATGGAAAAGCTGATCATTTGGAATCCAAGAGAATTCTGCAAACCAAGTACAAGGACTATGAGATTGAAACTACCGATGAGGGTTACTAGGTTTCCTTATGATTTGTACTTTACTTTGCAATAAATAAACTTTTAATAAAATTTATTTTTACCAGCACTCAAGTAGCCCAGAAATTTAATTCAAACTCTAGTTTTAACACATTAAACGTAAATACAAATTTTGAACACTCAACTAAATTCCCAGTAAATAATCCAAATTTTTATAAAGCAATAGTGAAAATGATACGTCCACAAACAATGTTGGCTTCCATGCGACTTCTAGCAAAACCATTTGGTAAGTTTTGCCACTTAAATTATTCTTTTCATTACATATTAATTTCAATACTAGTAAGAACTATGCACAATGCGGTGCAAGCCGAACGACTTTTGAATGTACAAAAAGTTGACATCGCAGAGGGTGAAATTCCATATCTCTTGTTAATGGTATACATTCATGGGGAGACCAAGACTGGCAAAAATATTGTCCGTGGCTGGAAAACCGATGAACATAGTAAGTAGTCAGTCCACTATTATTTTGGAGAAATGATTTTAAAAATTCTATGGCAATTTTCAGAGAAGATTTACGATAAAGTATATGATGACATGAACAAACTGGGTTTATGTATAAAGCCCCTGGGTGGTGGAAAAATTCAGAATGACTCTGAAAAGAAGGAAATTAAAGTGTTCAGCAGATGTTCAGTAAGTTTATATGGAAAACTTAACCATCAAATCTGAGTATTTTCTTTTTAGACTTTTCGGAAGGGCCGACCATGCTGCAACAGCCGATATACTGAAGTCCAAATTTAAGGACTACAAAATTCAAGTGGAATAATATAATTAGGATAAATTGTATATCAAGCACAGAGCACATCAATAGATGAATACTATTTAAATCAAATGCAAGGACTATCAAATAATTTAATTCAGATAAATTGTAAATAAAGCGCAGAATACAGTAAAATGGGAATTCCTATATTCCTCCACGATAACGATCAGACATTAGTATTTAAATGCATCTTATCCTCAATTCGCCATATACAAACGCATCTTAGAGATAATGACCATTTCGTTTTTTTAGGTGATGGTTTAAATTCCCTTAGATCACGACTTTGTCCTTTCCGCAACAGCAATGGATAGCTTCTGCACCTAGTATTTGCATCAGAGTTCACTAACCTGGGCACAGTTTTCTTACCTGGATCTTAAGATTCGCCCTCTCACTAACCCTGAAGATGTCTCGCATACGTTTAATTGTTGCTGCACGCCTAATATGCTTTTTATTTAGAGCTCAACGAACGTACCGTCTGCCTAAGACTTTTATTTCTCAACTTTGAATTCCGTGCAAGCAAAGAACTAAAGAAAAAAGCGCCATTGTTGATTTTAATTCGATGAATTGATTTAATTCCTGTCAAAGCAAAGTTGCCAAATGTAGAAAAAAAAAACAACAAATTTTTAGATTTTTGTCCATTTTTTATGAAAACGAATACAATTTATATATATTTTTATTGAAAACTAGTCCGTAGTCGAAAATATAGAATCAATTTCTGGCAGCTGTAGCTTTCCTAGTTTTGACTATTAATATTCCATTTTTTTTTAGCAATATTATGTAAAATCAACTTTGAAATGCTGCCATTCAAAAACCACTTTGTGAAAAGATTCAAAATTTGGGCATAAAATAGCTATAAATATGCTTAATCATTTCCGACAATCGTTTAATCCTGTTTCCCAGACAAAAAAGTGGGACATTTCGCCTAAATTTTGGTGTGCTCTGTAAGGAAAAAAGTCAAAGCATTTAAAGTCGGCGCCTTATCATTTTTATTCGCTATCGATAGCAATAAAGTGTGCCAACGATATCTATCGAATCTATTTGAAAGCGATAGTTTTTGACTCTCTTTGCCTCTGTATACATTTAAGAGACAGCTCGCTTTACTCTTTCCGTTAATAGCCAATTATCAAACTAAGCAAAGAATAAACATACTTTTAAAAGCATAACTTAACATTACGATCATATATTTGTTAAATTAAAAACTCCCGCCATTGAACAGCTGACGACACCCCCATCAAACAGTAGTCTATGCTGGCAACGCCGCTCCGCTCTCATTGGCCGCAGTCTCTGCCTCTAAATGTGTTGCTCTGCGTTTCAGTAAATTGTAAATAAAAAAAGTAAAATAAGTCTTGACTATTGAAACATGAATTGTTGTATCTGCCAGTTCGCTGTGCGTGTGCCAAGAAATATTCATGCCGAAACCATTGGACATCCGCCCGTCTTGATAAGCGACCTGGTGCTGCAGTGCACCAAGGGTACGAACTACCAACTCGAAGACGCCTCCTCGATATGCAAAAAATGCACTGAGAAGCTTTCTCGTTATCACAAATCTCTGCAAATTGCAATTAAGCTAAGACAAGAAATCCTAGAACTAATCCGAAGTCCATACGGTCTCAAGGAGGTAAAGACATTACTGCCCACGCTTGAGGATGACATCAAGGAGGAGGAGGATGCGGCGGCGGCGGCGTCGTACATGGGCCACCTAGAAGTAGTAGTCGATGATGTGGAACATGAACCGGAAATGGTCACCGTGGTGGATCCCTCCGACATGGAGCAGCATGTGGGCGACGAACAACAGGCATTTGTGGTAAACGAAGCCGATGAGGTGGAGGAGTTCCAGGCCGTGGACTTGGAGCTGGATATAGAGAATGAAATCATCATAAATGAGCAGGAAGAGGGGACCGAGGAGGAGCAGGAGGCGACGCAAGCTGATCAAGAGGATGAGGTCAAGTTCAAGTTCTTCAAGGAGGATACCATGAGTGATTTCACGGATCAACTGGACGGCGCCATTGAGTACATCGTATCCGATGCCGATCAGGAGGAGGAGGAGCAGGACAGCTCCGGCGACTATACAGTTGTGAAAATACAGTGTCCCAGCTGCCCGGAGAAGTTTAGCAATCGTCGGAGCTACAATGCGCACACGAAACGCGAACACTTCCCCGGCTATGTGTGCGATCAGTGCGGCAAGACCCTCCAATCATATTCCGGCTTCATTGGCCACCTGCAGAACCACGAGCCGGTCAAACAGTTCGAGTGCACCGAATGTGGTGAGCGCTTCAGTCGCAAATTCCGCCTCAAACATCACATGGCCTGGCATTCGGGCGAGACGCCCTACCAGTGCGAGGTCTGCTCCAAGCGGTTTGTGCACAAGGTGGCCCTTTACAAGCACA
Organism: Lordiphosa collinella; assembly: GCA_018904265.1. Lineage (NCBI taxonomy): Eukaryota > Metazoa > Arthropoda > Insecta > Diptera > Drosophilidae > Lordiphosa > Lordiphosa collinella. Next base: position 290,683 of record JAEIFV010000001.1, read on the forward strand.
AAATGATCCACGACAATGAGACCAAGCGTTTGGAGTGCCAGGTGTGTGGTTTCAAGACCCGCACCAAAGCCCATCTGGACCGCCACATGAGATCGCACACGGGCGACAAGCCCTACTCCTGCCCCGTGTGTAACAAGCGCTTCTCCCAGCTGTACAACATGAAGGCTCACCAAAGGGAGCACGAGAGTCCAGGCACGAATCGACATCGAAGGTTCCACTGTCCCAAGTGCACGCACACCTTTATCAACGAGCAGAACTATGTGTCCCATGTGCAGCGAGATGATTGTATGCCAGTCTAAACGCAGTTCTCTTTATGTTTTTTATCCATGTTCTTTCTTTTTTTATTAAATCTATATGCATTTTGCTCACAAATCAAATATTGTTTGCTATAATAAATTTATCCGTTATGCGGTTATGTTCAGTTGGTTGCTTAAAAAAATAACGTGTATTGTAGGTGTATGTGTGTGTGCCACTACTGGAGCATTAAACTAAACAAGATGAACTACAAATTGACCCAATTACAAATACAAATGCAAGAATTTACTTTTACTCGCTTTCTAAATGTATACAAAAATAAAACAGATTTTCTTTTGATTTTGTGTTGTCGAGTTTTTTGAATAGAACCTTGTTAATATCATCATTATATATCATCAAAAAATGCACATTAGAAAAATATTAACAAAATTTATTGCAGGCAGTCCGTAGTTAGTTTTTTTTTTCTAAAAAAAAAAAGAGAGTAACAAACAAATCCGAACTGGGAGAGGGTGTTGTTGTGGGGCCCAGAAGATTCCCTCATAGAAAGTGGTGTAAAGGGATAGCGGGTGGGGGTTGGTAGAAGAAAGTTGTGTGCTTCCTCAGTTGGGTAACCGAAGCGAATACCTCTGGCAAAGAGGTAAAACGTTTATTTTTAAAACATTTTTGTGATATTTTTCTGCCATTTTAACCTGAAGCCATCATAAATCTATCTTCTAGAACTTTCTCTTATACTGCAATCCCCTGAAATTTTAGAAATTTTTCGAATCAGTTTTAAAACCAGCGAACTTAAGGTTTTAGTTAAAACCTTGGGTTATACTAGTGGTCTGCATGATTGCACTCAAATCAGCTCGTGAAGCCTTCATGCTCAAAATGAATTGCATGATTTTTGACACTCTCTAACGAATATGAATGAATGAGAATGTTGGTAGAGTGTCAAATTCATTCAATTCACTCAATGAGAGTCCGAACCGAATTGAATTGAGAATAGAGTGTGTTGAATTACAGTAAATATCGGCTATATGACGAACCGCTTGTATGCAAACAGGCGCGGATCTAGGATTCGACTTTGGTGGGGCTAAGCATTCTCAAGATTTTTTTTTGGAACGAAAAATTTTAATACATTCAAGCTTGGATGAAGAATGATCGATGTCAAAAGTACGGTAAAAATGAATGTTCTTAATCCTATAGCGAATATCTTGAGGCAAGAATTTACTTTTGATCCCGAATTTTTTGATTCATAAGTTTTCAACTGAATTTTATTTAACTTTGTTTGCTTTCTCCGTTCAAATACTTATCCTCGCCTATAACACCCGGATTGAGAGCGCCTTAAGCTCTATTATAAGAACAGAATTCCTAAAAATTCAAGAACGAACTAGTTTTTATACCCGTTACTCGTAGAGTAAAGAGGGTATACTAAAGTCGTGCAAATGTATGTAACAGGCGGAAGGAAGCTTCTCCGACCCCATAAAGTATATATATTCTTGATCAGCATCAACAGCCGAGTCTATATAGCCATGTCCGTCTGTCTGCATGAACACCAAGATCTCGGAGACTAGAAGAGCTAGAGCCACCAAATTTTGTATGTAGACTCCTATTGTCCCTACGCAGATCAAGTTTATTTCAAATTTTGGCCATGCCCCCTCCAGCCCCCCCAATAAAAAATGTTGAATAGCTCCAACAATTTTAAAGATATCAAGCTCATATTATCCACAATCTCTGAAAGTTTCATAAAGATCGGATAATAAATGGCAGAGTTATAAAGGTTATAAAAACGTTGCATGCTCTGTTAATTAACATAGGGAAAGGCTATTAAACACTGATAGCCCTGAGTAACGGGGGTATCAAAGTCGGGCAGGACCGACTTTAACTTATGCTCTCGTTTCAAGTGCGTTCGCATTTAAAGAACTTCTTAGTGAATAAGACTATGTACATTTCGTAAAATTTTTTATGTGATCACTTAAAGAAAATTTGGCATCGTATAGCATTGTCGTAAAATCGCTTATATACAACAATCCTCGACTGCCCAGTAAAATTCTGCAATACTCTGTCAGCTAAGATTTTGATTTCTTTCTGAAAGTTTCCCAATGTTATCCCGTAGAGTCTTTGTTCAGATATACTAACACAAAGGGAGGTTTTTTAATCTTTTTAGCAGAGAAAGTTAGAACGAAGTTTCAAGGATCGTCGAGATCAATTAGAACAAAATTGCAGCATTCGAGGAAAAATAATTGAATTTCTTCGATCTTATGAAGCTTCAAATACAGTCTGTGCGTTTTTTAACCCCGAGTTCTCACATTTCTTGTGCCACAAAATTATTTCTTGCTTGAGCACAGTTTCGCTGCATTTGCTCCCGTCGTTCTCATACATTTTTTGCAGCTTTCACAATTTCTGGAATCAAATCGTCTAGATTCAGAATTTCCAAATTTTTCTCTGAATCTTAATCTCAGAGAAGAAATATTGAAGTCCAATAAAGGGTAGTAAATTGTGGCACCTTAAAAAGTTCAGAATGTCATTAAGATCCTGTAGGTATGTAGGTATGTCATATATCAAAAGTGCACATTTTGAAAATATCACTTGTTTACAGCCAAAAATACCCAATTCTATTAAAACTATTTTTAAGTGTAGTTTGGTATGCTGAACTCGAAAATCGGTTTCAAAAGTAAGATAATGGTGAAGAAAATCTATGGATAAATACCGGAGCTGGAACCAATTGAGTGAAGGTACTAAAACATTTTTATTCGCTTCGAGTTTGGTTTTGTTCTTAATTATTTTCTCTGACCTGACTTTACGCTCATTTCTTATATTGACAAAAAGGCGTGTAATAACTTTTTTCGACCGTTTTCGTGTAAAAAATCCATTTTTTTAAATATTTTTGCTCATTTTTATGTTGTACTCAAACTACTTAGGCTTTTTTAGCTTTTTTTTGCTGACCCTATAAACGAGGAATTTTTAACTCAAATTTTGTCACCAATTCTTGTGGGTTCTTTAAAAATTACATCAAACATTTTTTTTTTTTTATTTTAAGTAGCTAGGAAATCACATTGGCTAGCCGAAGCTGATGCTATCTTAAATCTTGTCAATATATCGAACGATACGAACGGAATCGATAATCGCACATCAACATTTTCTGATAATCAGAATTAATTTGAAAATCCAACCCAATTTAAAACGATCGTTCATAATACTTTGACTACACTTTGAGGACGCCTAATAAGACTATTACTCATATAGTCTTCCGATTTCGCGACCAAACTTAGTGAAATCATGAAAAAGCATAGAAAACTTATAAATACGAAGTATGATGCCGATTCCATTCAATACAAAAATGTTTTTCTCACTTAAACTAGTTTTTCGACCGATCGTTCCTGTGTCAGCTTTATGCTATAGTCGGTCGATCTGGCCGGTTCCGACAACTGTGCAGCGTATTTGTACAAGACTTTGTGGAAAGTTTCGTGAATATAGCTTTCAAACTGACGGAGGAGGTCAGGGCTGCCAACCTTCTTCAAATCGGAAGGGTTTCACTCACTTTGTTGGATAAAACAAACTTAAGAGTAGAAAAAGCGTGCTCGATTGATATTTGTGTTGCAGGAACAGCCAATACAACAAATGCGAAAATTTTAAGTTCTTTCTAGTTCTTTACGAGTAAGCATACAAAAACTGTAAGTGTAAGTGTCCACAATACAATTCAAAATATAATTTTTGCACGTTTTATTCACCAATTCTTAAGCCCAAAAAATACTATTAAAAGTTTGGCGTTTCTCCTCGTTTTTTGAGAGCTACCCGAGTTGATCCTTTAGTCAACTCAAATGAGAACGGCTTAATTATGGCTTCAGTTAAAATTCAGTTCAAATAATATCGATTCATTGATTCATTATACAAGTTTTTCCTTTCAAGAGGTGCACAAAAAAATTGTTTAATAAATTGAAGAAATCATGAAATACAATTGCTTGCCCCTTCCCCACCTACCCCACTGGCACTGAGTAGTTGTTTGTGATGCCCATTTCAATGTACAATTAGTTCTATTTAGCTTTTGATTTCTGGAAATAGCTTCTCATGTTTTTATCCCTATGGTTGGTGTTGTTGTTGTTGTTATTGTGTACATCTCTCCGGTTATGTACACCAGCGTTCCACTCACTCGCTTAATACAAAATCTATATTCTTAATGCTTAAACATTACTCGGATGGCTTGACCAGACCCATCGCTTTGTCTCCGAATAAGGGCAAAATATCGGAGTCGTTAACAATCTCTTCCTGAATCACTGGACTGTCCGGATCCTCACAATGCGTCTTGAAAAAGAATCTGAGAAAGAGGAAAGTAAAATGTATATATATATATAATCAATGCTTCTTTTTTTTCAACCTACCTAAAGTGACCCCTTCTAGGCAGATAGTCTTTGAATTGACGCAGGGTTGGCTGAGTACCGGGTATTTTTATTCTATACGGAACTGGCTCTTCGCAGAAGGAGAACACCACCACCGTCTCGGGCAGTTTGGCCGGCAGTGGAGGCGGTGGTGCCGCAGCTGCCTGATGATGCATGGGTCCACTGCTCCCACCGCTGCTGCTACTGCTGTAGGCGGAGAGAGTTTGCTGCGATGGTTGGGCATATCGACGAGACCGACGCGGTTCGTCTTCCAGTCTTCGTTTTGCTTCCTCCAGTTTCGAGGCCGTACTTGAACCAGAGCGGGAGCTAGAATTAAAATTCACATTGTAGAAAGTTTGTGGCGTCGTTTTTGATTACAAACTTACCTTGAATCTTTGTACTTCATAACAGTATCGGCCGAGAACATACTGATCCCACTATCTGTGTTCATCGATGGCCATTTGTTGGTTAACTTCCTCGAGCAGGAACTGTGATCAGGCATGGACTTTGAGTGCTTCATGGAGTGTCCACCTAAATGGTAGGATTTAAATAATTGTATTAAGCGAATCATTTAATGAATTCAGTGTACAAAACATACTCAAGCTCATGGCGCCATCGCTGACCATGCCCGAGTCATGGGTGGCTGTACGTCGTCTGGAAGGTATGGGCGGGCAGGGTGACATTGTGCCAGGCGATCGATGCGGCGTTTGATCTTTCCACACGCGCGATACATGCTGGTCCAGTATGTCTTGGTCATTGTCCTCGTCCAGAGCGAACTTTTCTCGTATCGCCTCGGCAAATGCACGATCACTAGCGCTCGATCGTTCATTGCTTACTAAACCACCTCCGGGATTTCTCTGTGGAATACAAAATTATGCAATCAATCAAAGGATTTTGAATTTGTGGTGGCCAGAAGTGGCTTTCAAGGCTTTGTAGCGCTAACATCTAATGACATGGCAATGTTGAAAAAAGCACTAGTTACAAGGAGCGTTGATCGCTTCCCTGCTCCTTTTGAGCGCTCTACTACTAGCTATCTAAAGTCGCTTGGGTTTTTGCTGTGGAAAAGCCACATACAAAGTAGCGTGCAAAACCTAGTCCTACATGTTTTTCAATAAAAATTTTCAAGATTCTTACGTCTTGGCGAGCTCGTTCTTCCAAATCTCGTTTGCGCTTAACCTCCTCTAATTTGGGTATCAATAATGCCACCAGTTCATCCTCTTTCAGCGGTCGATGCTCGTTTGAATGTAATCGTTGCGTGCGAGGTATAACCTGAAAATTACAGTTAAAATTTAACTTGATTCACTTGTTGGGATAAATGCTATCTAACCTGAAAGGTGTTGGTCTCCTTATTTGCCATGGCACTCTGGCGTATGGCCTTACTTTCAGTCGAGCTATGTCTGCGTTGTATGTACGGGCGACCATCCCTGTAAATACACATGAGAACATTTAATAGAAAATCAAATCAAACATTAACAATTGGCTGGTTCAAAGATCCTTCTTTCCTCCTAAACAGCTCCAACTACTTACATTGAACAACTGGACAACGACATCGTATCGGAGTCAGTGCGCCCGCCAGAGCTAACGCTTGCCCTCTCGGAATCAACACGCGAGTTGGGTACATAGGAAGTGTTGGTACTCGCAGTGTACACATAACCATGAGCTCTGCTCGCATTCACATGCAGGTGGTCAGATCAGATCGGTATATATATGTACACACATATGATTTAGGTTCAAAAATTGTCCATGCAATGCCGTTTTTATGTACAGAGGACACACAAAGTTCGTCAAGTTCCACAAATTAAAAAAAGTTGTAAAAAATCAAATAAATAAAATCCGGAATTAAAATCAACATAACGGTAAACATATGTGTCGTATGTAGATGTAGTAGGTGGCGGTGGGTTACAGTATAATGGGTAAAGGTGAGGAGTGACGCGATTTGTGGTTTTTGGGTTCGTTGGACGTGCGTGCGTTTTGTGAACGTTCGTGTAAAAAATATGCAAATAAACAGAAATTAAAAAAATAGACAAAAATTAAAAGTTATTTACTAAAATTAAGAAAAAATTGTTCATTAAAAATATGTAATAAATATTAAGGGGATAATGTAGTAAAGTGGGTAAAGTATAAATTTAACTGTCCTCAGCTGGAGTTTACCTTTTATATTTAGGAGTTTTATAGTTTTAGTGTGACCAGGTTCAATCAGACTTTTCCATTACATTAAGTGGTTTCACATTTCTGACTATAATCTAACTCACAACGTTTTGTCATTTTACGAGTTTTTACAGCATTTTTTACTCCAATAAAGTCGTTTATTGTTATTTATCGAAGTATTATCATTTCAAAATCATATACAAACTAGGCATACTACGACTTGGAAAATTTTTGACACAACAAGTCCATCTACCTCATTCAAATTGATATATGTGCATTAGGGCGCTTTTTTTTTTGTATGGAAAATTTAAGGTCATACTGGCGCACTCCTATTCGCTAGTTTATATATTTACCGAGAAAAGATAAAAAGTTCAAAAAGTTGTTTTTAATGGACGCGATGGCGTTCCAAAGTTTTTGATATTACTCAAACGCACTGTTGCCTTTCAACTTTATATATTTTTGTAGTTGGCGTTGATTTCTAACAAAATGTTTTCGTTCTTTCAGAAGGTTATGTTCGAGCCGGAACCCCGTCGCTTTGCCGCCCGTGTATAGTTTTTAGACTTTGCCAACCCATATTTAATGTCATTGAAATCAAAGGCCATCTGCCACCAAATTATGTTTGTTTGCTCTGATACTCGCTCTTGTTATACTTATTTCTCCCTCGCCTGTTCTATATTTAGACATTGCAGCTGCGCAGTCGCTCTCTCAAGCTCACTCCCAGCAGCGCGGTCGCCAGCGACGCTTTGGTCGCATTAGAACATTTGTAAAGTGCAGGCGAGCGACACTTGCACTTGATAACTCAATTAAAATAGACTTGTTAAGGGTACTCTATACCTTCAGCAAATTTTTTTATTTGCTTAAATTATATGTTAGGGTGTTGAAGATACCTTCTCGTTTCCATTAAAAACAAAAAAGTTTTTCTCACAAGAATTAGTTTTTCGACCGATCGTTTCTATGACAGCTATATGCTATAGTCATCCGATCTGGACGGTTCCGACAAATGTGCAGCGTATTTGTACCAAAAGACTTCGTGCAAAGTTTGGTGAGAATAGCTTTAAAACTGACGGAGGAGATAGCATAGAAACAGACGCTCGTCATGCTGATCAAGAATATATATACTTTATGTAGACGGAGATGCTTCCTTCTATATGTTACAAACATCCGGACAATTTTATAATACCCTCTGCAAGGGTATAAAAAAAATTGCTCTGCAGAGGGTCACCCAAATTAACTAGTGGTATGAAATATAGCTAAAAATCGGTCAACCCGTTACAGAGAAGTTTGCTATCTAACATGTGACACGACATTTTTATATATATAGAAAGATGTAGGATGTTAAATTGGTCATAAATTTTTTTTAAAGGAGATGAAAATTGTCAAGAGGATATGAAAAAGGATATTATTTAATGTCCGATCCAAATGGTTCTTAGAGAATCTGATTTTTTTTCCTATATATGAAAATTATCCTTGTTCTATATATTCAAATTTCATTTCGTCTTAGCAAATGGCAAACTTGATTTGAAAGCAAAGTCTTCTAAATAATTGGACACGCTGTACTTTTGCTGTTAGGTCTATGTTAGGCTCATGAATAAATTAGTCTCTCTTGATCAACCAAACAATGCGGTTAGACTAGTATTTTACTCTCTGACAAAACAGCCACTCCGCCCAATACTCGGTCCAATAGAGTAGGTAAATAAATGGGAAAGCCATCCTGCAATTTTGAAAAAACCCACCCCAAAGATCTTAATGATCGTTTGCGGGGTGGTTTCAAAGTTAAAAATACCAGCGCAGTAGCTGCTCACAAATGTAATACAGCGAATACAGAATGACGAAAAAGCCCCTTTATGATATTTTGCTGTTCATTAAAATAGCTGGACGAACGGTGATGAAAAAAGAAATTAATTCCTCAACAATACTTGGAAAAGCACTATATTAATGGTCATATTTCCATTAAAGTCTCTAGAAACAAGCATTGTTCGAGAGAGAAAAGAGAGTGGATAATAAGCCTTAAGAAACAAAGATAAACCTACAAAGTAATTCAAAGTCTATTTGGATCTTCAGTCAAGATGGTGTGAATGCCACCAATTACCAAAAAAGAAAAAAAACAAAACCTGGCGCAAAACGTTTAACAACGTCTTTAGAGGACCGACGCATTGTTCGATTCGATTAAACGTGGGCCACGCGAACATAGTTACAGCTATGGCTACAGCCGTTGAAAAAAATTAAAAATATCTTGATTTGCCTGCAAGTATAAGATGTTTTTGTTCGATACATGCCAAACCTCTATCCCTTACCATCTCTGAGATCTAATTGATCATACAGACAGACAGACGGAACAGACAGACAGACTCGGCTGTTGAGGCTGATCCAAGAATACATTTACTTAATGAGGTCGGAGATGCTTCTTCTGGCTGTTACATACTTTTGCAAATTATTGCCATCAGCTACTGTGCTGATATTTTTGGTGAAAACGGATGGGTCGAATCGTTATTTTCTAGACAGTTTGAAGTTCGGTTTGTAAGCTTATTGGGCCCCATTAATCTGAATTATAAAACCTCCAGTTTGAGAAAATTTCACTATTTCAGGCAATCAAAAGCGAAGATGGGTCAAACATATATTTGGCGGAAATAAAAGGATATATGGTATTATAATATTTTGATAAAATGAGACGAAAACAGACAATTAGATGAAAGCTACATCAACAAAGCACTCAGCTTATCGGACATTTCGGGTTTCGGCTGGCTGGAATGCCCACAACAGCTTGAGGTACCTTAGATTATGAAATGGTGAGGCAAAACCCCTGATTCGGAAATTCGAAGCTCACTTAATGCTTAAGCTTCTCAGCCTTAAAATCCAGTTGAAAATTTCTTTTTAATTATATTCAACTCTTAACCATCTAAAATATTGTTTCAAATCCATTTACGTACCCCGGCGGTCTTATTTCCAGTCTTCTTTTCTGAGTTGCTATGAGTAGGTCCCGTGTCAGTCGCATTGGATAATCAATTGGTACACGTCCGCCGGCTGCATCAACCTGCACCTTCTCAAAATCATCACACAGCGATAGCTCGGAATCTTCATGCAATGTGGGTAGCGTGGAGCTGCGCGGCAGTGTGTCGGTGGCACTAATGGAGCCACTAGAGCTGGCCGATGTCGATGGACCGTACACACTGCCGCTGGCACTGCAAGTACCAGCTGGCGGACCAGCCACGCTGCTCACGGGCAAATTGATGAAAGCACCTGGTGGTATAGTGATGCCGCCAGCTCCGGCGGCCAATAACTGTTTGGCAGCGGCCGTGGGTAGGGCACAGGCACCGGTGGTACTGCTGCCGCAACTGCCGCCGCTGCCACTGCTGCCGGCACTGCCAGAGCCGGTGGCTGCTCCACTACTAGTGAAGCGCTCCTGCACCGCTGACATTTGCTGAATGTACAGTATGTACATTTCCGAGCAAAGGAAGCTGGGGTAGATATTGTCGCGAATGGTGGCCTCCACATGATGTTGCATGGGATCGTAAATGTGCGGGCTAAGCGGAAGCTCGGGATTAGATTTGATTGCCTTGATCTGTAAGCGTAGGTCATCCGATATGGAGAGTTGGCTCTTACGCAAGAATCTGTGAAATGTGTGAGAGTGCAATTGGGGTGATCAATTACGCTTGATCTGGCATTTACCTGTAGATGGCTCCAATGATTTGCTTCACCTTCTCCGGATCGGTTTGCTGTTTTAATCCTTCGCAGGCGAAATAGAAATTGAGGTGATCGTTATAGGCGGGCGCCTCCTCCTCGACATACTTTTTGAAGAGCTCCACGCCATCGCGATCTTCGAGCAGATGGTTAAGCGTGCGGGCCCAATTCAGATAAGATGGAGGCGAGTTTTTCGAGGTCTCTGCTACCCCTTCGGTCATCTAGAATTGGAATTAATCCTACAGATCTCAATTGGGTAATAAGAGGATAAGCTGTACCTTTTTAACACGGCTCTCTTCTCCGGGTACAGGTGGTCGTGGCCCACTACACTCATTATCATCATGTTTCCGGTATCCCGAGTGATGGCCACTCATGCCACTCGAAATTCGCTCCGCTTCGGTTGTGCCAACAAAAGCCGTGGACTGGATTTGATTCAATATCTCTCTAAATGCTTAGGCTTAAGGTTAAGGGTTAACGAACGTTTTTGCTTATGTTTCTGGTATTTATCAAATCACAAACGCCCGCTATTTTACAAATATTTGGGACATATGGAAGATGCGCTTGGTATATTTTGTAGGCGAATTTGGAAGGCAATAAGACAAGGCCTGAAAAAAAAGGAAAAGAAAAATGTAAGATAAAGTAAATTCAAAAGGCTTAGATCGGAAAGATCGATTAGGGAGAACATAAGAACGTTAAAACGGTCAAAGTAAGCCGTAATTATATTATTTGTATATTAGGAAGTCACGAGAGTTTATTTATTCTAATCGTAAATATACAACAAGTCAGACTCTCATCGCTAAGAACATTCTACATCGATAGCAAATCATATGCATACATTCTAGATTCTGGCTTGTTTAAGTAGTCCTAAGAGCTGGAGATGATTAAAAATATCGATTTATTGCATCTGCAGCTACGTCCCCTCTTTCCTGCAAAGACAGTATCCCTTGCTAATCCCGAAATCCAAGCGCTCAGCGATAAGATTTCCAAGCTTGACTACCAGAACCTGAAGTAGAAAAGCGATCCAGAAGCTTGCGGAGCTTGCTCAAAAAAATTGTGGAGCACCATCGATTGAGCTTATCAATCCTCTGAAGAACGATCTGGTGTCAATCTCGTTTGCTGAAACACGCCACTTCATCCAAAAAGTCTGCAATAGCCTTTAATAGGCAATCTGTTCCCCACCCCACATACACAGACAAAAACAAACGAAAGAATGTCAGGAAGATATGCAAGCTCCCCACAGAGAAAGATCTAGTGTTTTATACCACAGAAGCGGTGGAGATAGTCATAGAGGTATTCGAAGCCATTAACTGCGATTGGACCAGATGGATTGCAATCAGGTACCTCACTCACACACTCAACCCGTGTGTCAGGTCCCATGCTCATAACGAGTATTTAGAAAACTGGGAGAAAATTTTCAATAATGAAATCCGTAAAGGCAGCGGAACAAGGTACTCACCTTGTTGTGCAGCCAGATCACCCTCCGATCGTCAAAATCATTGAGGACCGCCTATTCTCTAATCTGAAGGAGCACCTCTGTCCAGCCAGCAACATGGCTTGAGAGAAGGCCACCAAGCACACCACCACCATATCTGCAGGCCTAAGCAGGTCCACGTAAGGTCCGTGTCATGGTAGTCCTCAACCTGTCAAAGGCCTTTGACATGGTTAGAAATACCATCCTGCTACAAGACCTTCTCTAAGGCAGCCTGCCTAACCACATCAAGAGGTGGTTAGCAAACTATCAAAGTGGAGATTCGTGGAAAGCAGTCTTGGACTCACATCATAAAGCACGGGGTGCCTTAAGGCGGAGTCCTCTCGCTCCTGTTATTCAATATTTATATAGCAGGGAACCCCCTCCCCTCCCGATAGTTTTAGAGAAAAGATTCGATACTATCAATAGTACAGTCAGAATTTTGTGTTCTTTTACTTAACCAATTTAACTCTAATTTCAAACTGGACATTTTATTGAAAGTTTTCTTCAAAAAAATCTTCTAAATCTTAAAAATTATCAACTTTAAACAGGTCTGAGGTCCAATCCAAAGTCTTATGTATGTTCCGGACAATTAATTTTAATTAATCCAGTCTTACTAAAATTTCTCTCTTCGGTTCTGTGGATTTTGCAGGGATAAATCGTTTGTATACTCTGTACCAGAGGTACACAGAGTATAATAAGTTTGTGCAAAAGTATGTATCAGCCAGAAGGAAGCATCTCCGACCCTATAAAGTATATATATTTTTGATCAGCATCAGCAGCCGAGTCGATTAAGCCATGTCCGTCCGTCTGTCTGTCTGTCAGTATAAACCAACAGATCTCAGAGATGGTAATAGATACAGGGTGGTCCATCTAGTGTTTGGAATTTGAACTATTCATAATTTGACTTTAAGAACGTCAAATGTCATTCGGAAAGCGACTAATATATAGTAAAAACTTTGACATTGACGAAATGGGTCGCTATTCGATCAGCATCAACAGCCGAGTCGATATAGCCATGTCCGTCCGTCCGTCCGTATGAACAAACCGATCTCAGAGATGGTAAGAGATAGAGGTTCGACGTGTATGGGACCAAAACTTCTTAAAGTTGCAGGCAGATCAAGTTTATTTTCGTCATATCTCCCACAGTTTTATAGAGAGAAGGTTCGTTCCATCTGGACATATTTAGTAATCAGGATTATTTATCGATGATGGCCGGGTGGCTCAGCGGCTAGAGTGCGCGACCGCTGTGCATGAGGTCGTGGGTTCGATCCCGCCTCGGAAACATCTAATGAAAAGTTTTTTCTCTGAATAAAAACTTTACACCCGGCCACACCTCTTTGCTGTTGGCGCCAGCATTGCAGTAATTAGCCATGAAAAGCTTCTCAAACTGCCGTTCGGATTCAGCGTTAAACTGTAGGTCCCTTTCTCTTGTGCTCAAATTAGAAGCGCACAAGCCAAGAGATTGAGAGAGGCTCGGCTTTGGCCCTTTGGGGCTGTGACAAGCTAATTTTACTTATTATTTATCGATCCGCCAAAGGAATGGTTACGATCGGATAAACGATACTCAAGTTATAAGGAAAACAAACAATTATGGGCAGCACCGGTCGAGTATTTTATAGTCGGGCTTGACCGACTTTCTTTCTTGTAGCGTTTTCATTTTGTAAATTTTGCATACCCGAATTTTAGCTGCTTTTTTCGAGGGGATACTGATGTGAAACTTTCAAAAATGCTCGTAAAAAAACTAGCGGTAGTGTAAAAAGAAAAATTCGATAGTTAAAAGATTCGATATATCGTTGCCAGCTATACCCTACCCCCTACAAGGCCAGAGGAATATCAAAGAATATCAATGCTAAACTAAGCTTCCCCGACAATAAGTGACAGAGGAGGAGACAGAGATCCTCCCAGTCCGAAAACACTACCAGCTCCTAGGAGCCTACAAGACATCGATGTCCTGGAAGGTAGGCCACCACCCTTCGAAGACTATTTCAAGACACACCAGGTTACACTGGCCGGACTTAGATCGCATAAACCCTGGGGCTGTCGACGATTGCCCCAAATGTGGCCTCAGTTCCCATAACACCAAGCACCTCTTTGAGTGCTTATTTGGTATTTATTGAATCTTTTCTTAATGAGACTAACAATAATTTTTTTGATCTTAATCTAGGAACTATTTTAAAAGCCATCCCCTATTGGAGGTAGTTTGTGTTCTGCGGCCCTTCAAGTCAGTCGTTGGGTTGGTAGATCATTTCTTCGGAGGCGGGAATGCGTCGCTAGCATGGAAAGAGATTTTGCAAGTTGGTTTCGGTGGGTAAGAAGCTTCTCAGAATATTTTCGTTTAAGTTGCTCTATTTCAGTTCCGACCAATGGGATGCTGAGGTCGTTCTGGATACACTCATTACAAATGTACCATGGCGCTCCAGTGATGGTTCTAAGAATTCTTGATTGTGATCTTTAGAGGATGTCCACCCATAGCTGCGAGCCATACGTCCAGACAGGCTTTATTATGCTTTTGTACAGTAAGACTTTATATTCCAGTTTAAGAGGGGAACGCGAGTTAGTTAGCCAGTGAAGGCTGTTTGTTTTTAGCTTTATTTGAAGTTTTTCTCGACTCAATGAGTTTGCGCCATGTGAGCCTTCTATCGAGGTGCACACTTAGGTATACGACATCGTTTGATTGCGGGATCGAAATGGCGTTTAAGGATAGCTGGGGACAGGTGCTTCTGTTGACTGCGAACGTCACAAGTTTACACTTTTGCTCGTTAATATTTATGCGCCAATTGGCCAGCCACGCTTCCACTTCAGCTAGGTGGCTTGCCAAGAGACTTGTTCCGTTTATTGGACATCGTGATCTGCTTAATATTGCCGTATCATCCGCAAAAGTACTTATTGAAAGTCGAGGGTCTGTTGGTATATCGGCAGTGTACATTACATATAGGAGAGGACCAAGTATGGTGAACTCTTCCGTTGTGTACTCATTTTGACGAACTGCGAATACTCTGTTACTGACGTAACTTTCTAAAACTTTGTGAGTATTTGGGGAAAGCATTGTCCTTATCTTGAATATAAGACCATTCGACCAAACGCGGTCAAATGCTTAGGCAAAATCTAGGAAAATAGCAGAGCAGTATTCGTGGTGCTCAAACGCAGTCCGAATGTCTAAAGTTAAACGGTTAACTTGCTCAATAGTCCCGTGCTTTAATCGGAACCCAAATTGATGTGAGGTAATGATATTTTGTGCATGGGCATCAATTTTACGGAGTAAGATCTTCTCAAATAGTTTTGACAAGCAAAGTAGCAGACTAATGGGTCTGTATGAAGACGCTAGTGTTTTATCTTTTCCTGGTTTTGGATTATAATGGTTGTGGACTTCCTCCACTGAGTTGGAAAGTATCCACATCGCAGAACAGCATTGAAAATTTCGTGTTCGACATTTGATATTGAAAATAGGAAATTTTTAGAAACTTTGATATGATTTAAAGTGACTTTCAAATTGATATAGAGTTATATCCAATTAATCTTTAATGGTTGGCTAACAATCCCAACAAAGAAATGGTTCCCTCTTAAGCTGCCAAACAAACGAATCATCATTTATGCTAAGCATCCTATTGAGGACATCTTCAAATGCAATTACTGCATATTCCTTTTATCAAAGAATTACTTAGGAAATGCATAAATTGAAATCAAAGAAATTGAACGACGGCCATTTTGAGAGCGTTTTTGATTGGTTGATGTTATCGACCAATACAATATACCGGGCACATGACTAAGGAAGGCGAAGCGAGGGGACAATAATCCATTATGTACAAAATTTGAACAAGGAATACACGCACACACACAAACAAACACACACAGAGCTATACATGAGCGAACTCAAAGTGGATGATGGTGGCGCTGGTGGTGGTGAAGGGAGGCTCTGGTTCTGTCTGACGCGCAGGAAAACGGGCAAAAACTAAAAACGTAAGCAGCGCGCTTTTGGTAAAATCAACAGATTTTTTCTCTTTTTTTTTGCAAACTACATAAGAACGCCGCCAACGCCACCACGCCAACAACAGAGCAACAAAGCACAAAGGACGACAGAGCAGAGCGTCACAGCCCTTCCCTGCCAGCGATGATTCACAAACACACACACACACACATATATATAGAGGGATGAACATCGTGCTGCTGTGACAACAACAAAGAGAGCGCCAGAGCCAAGGAAACTCATCAAAACGCCATTTGCATAGCACTCCATTACAGCCAAAAGAACAAAGAAAAGCACAATTAAAATGCTCGTCACAGCAAAGGAACAAGAACAGGAGCAAAAGCAAAAGCTGCAGCAACGCTTGACTAGTAGGAGTACAAACTATGGCCACTTGAAGTCCAGAATTCTCCCCGCGTTAAGCCAAAAAGGCAAAGGGAAAGCATCTTTCGCATAATGGCAAAGCGGTCCTCTATATAGGCGCCAACATCAAAGATCCGACACAATTTTAAGGGGCTTAATCACTGAAAGCTTCTCAATGTGCGGGTAGTAACCGTAGTGCGCCAGTGAAACACAATGCCGAGTAATGTAAGGTAATTTAGGGAACATTTCCCTTGCCAGAAGAGTTTCCAGTTTGTAATTATGGTAATAAAAGTCTTGCCAAATTAAGACAGCAATTAATACTCAGAAATCAAAATTA
The DNA here is from genome assembly GCA_018904265.1 of Lordiphosa collinella. Taxonomy (NCBI): domain Eukaryota; kingdom Metazoa; phylum Arthropoda; class Insecta; order Diptera; family Drosophilidae; genus Lordiphosa; species Lordiphosa collinella. Next base: position 307,254 of record JAEIFV010000001.1, read on the forward strand.
AACAACTTGTTGGAGGAACTTGTATCAAATCAAAAGACCACGAAAGCTTTTTGAAATTAATCGAAAAACTCTAAATTGGAAAGATGAATGGAGGAACTAAAGTTTTGAACAAGTAAAAATGTCGGATAAGCTCGACATTAATTTTACCTTCCAAGTAAAAGGTTTTCTACAGAACTGCAAAACTCTTTAATGTCAAAACGATTTCACACCGTTGGTTGTTTGAACCAACAAAACATAGGTTCAGGTTATCTTTTTTTAGTTTCAGAATACCATTATGTTCTCTTTGTATGAGAAGTCACAACATCCAAATACTCGACAAATAATTCGCAAGTTTAAAAAAAGACCCATTCCTTTCATCAGAAGACCTTAAAAATAACTTGTAAACACTAGTTACTAGCCGTACAAAACAACAAAGGCTAATTGAGAGCTGGTTGAAAGCACATTTGGCAAGGAAAATTCCTTTTATTAGCAAATAGAATATTCAGAACCGACTCCGTTTTGCGAAGAGAACCTTAACCGCCAAAGCTGGTCTAAATCGTCCTTTGGTCAGACAAAACAAAGATAAATTGGCTTTGATCTGTTGAAAAACCCCATGTAAGGCGCCAAAACGAACTGCCTACGATCCGAAATCCACTTTTAAGACGGACAATCAATCATGCTAAGGGCAAGATTTTACGCTGATTGTTGTGCCATTGTTCCCTTAATTGGGGACAATCTAGATAATCTTTGGAAGGCAGGAACTCTCCTGTTATGGGGGCGTAGGTCAATTTGCTGATCGGTTTAACATGGTTAACCCAGTGCGATACTGGCTTACTCAAGTCGACTCACACCTCCCCGTGGTAACTCCTGGTAACAGAGCGATGCATTCGCAAAGCTGCTAGCTAGCGTGAGCGGCGATCCTTCCCTGGGACAAATAGTGGGCGGTACTTCGGGCTTGGCACCCGATTATCGCCTAATTCATCCGCCAATGAAAACTGCAAAACCAATGCCTTGGATACGGACCACCATCGATGACGACCCACGCAAACGTTTAGGACCACGATGTTGCTGATGACCAGCTAGTGAAAGTCCTCGAAAAATATTTATCGGACGTTAACGCACTCCAGGAAATGCAATCGATTGGACAAGGGAAAACGTTGAGAAACACATCTTCAACCAATGTTACATGGGAGATCCACTATAGCGGACATGCTAAAAGCACGAGTTTGGGTGCGGCTTTGCAGTCTGCGGAAGACTGCGTCGCTCTGTCATCAGCTTCACTCTAGTTAACAAGCGACTAGCCGTACTCAGACTTTGGGCAAAATATTTTTATATTAGCCTTATCTGCGCTCACGCCCCAACAGAAGACAAGGACGCCGCGACGAAAGACGAATTCTATGAGCGCCTGGAACGTACATACCAGCGCTGCCCTGATCACTACATTAAGATCGTGCTAGGCGATTTTAAAGCAAAAATCGGGAGAGAAGCCGTTTTTAGTCCGACAATCGGCCGGTTTAGCCTGCACGAAGGAACCTCCAGTAATGGAGAGAGGCTAAGAGATTAAATATGGTCGTTAGTAGCACAAGATTTAAACACCGCGACAACCTGGAGGTCCCCTGATCATACCATGGAAAACCAGATTGATCACGTTGTGATTGACGGAAGGCATTCATCGAGCGTGCTAGACGTACATGTTTTCCGAGGAGCCAACATAGACTCGGATCACTACCTTGTTGCAGCCAAAGTACGCACGCGGCTTAGTGTGGCACATGCCGCACGCTCTAGTACACGTCGAAAGCTGAACGTCGAGAAGCTGCAATCACAACGGACCTCCGAAGCCTACACAGCAAAACTCACCCATTTGCTCAAGGAAATCTCACCTTTCCCTTCAGGTATAAGTGAACAGTGGAAACATATTTCACACTCCATGAGTACGGCTGCCAAGGAAGATTCTCGGATATCCTGAAAACAGTCATGGTACGATGATGAGTGCCGCCGCGCTACTGCAGAGAAAGACGCTGCCTACAGGAGAACTCTGCAGTAGGGAGCAACGCGAGCTGTCAAGGAGCGATACCGGAAGAAAAGGAGAGAGGAGAAGCGCCTTTTCAACAAGAAAAAGAATGAGCAGGAAAGGCGTATGCGTGAGGAAATCGAAAGGCTGTTCGGCAAGAGTGAGACTCGAAAATTCTACCAACAAGTTCGGCGACTAGCCGAAGGTTTTAAGCCCGGAGCCTCACTATGTAAGGACGAAGCCGAAAATCTTGTCACAAATCTATCTCTTACCATCTCTGAGATCTGTTTGTTCATACGGACAGACAGACGGACATGGCTAAATCGACTCGGCTGCTGATGCTGATCAAGAATATATATACTTTAAAGAGTCGGAGATGATTCCTTCTGGCTGTTACATACTTTTGCACAAACTTAATATACTCTGTGTACCTCTGGTACAAAGGTTAAAAATTGTGCGAGTAATTTTTAGTTTACCTTTTCGGTTGTTGTGTATCCAGAAACATGAACGAAATCCACTTTGTATAGATAGCGGCCTATTGATAGCGACGTTTCGAAAGCGTGTGTGGATCGAGAAATAGCTGATACACAGCTCAGGAATATATTGCTTACAATTATTTTGGATGTGATGAGCGAATAATGGCGACAAATGTTGCTGATTTCGCTATATCGACAGTCCATTCGTCCGTTTGTCTTTCTATCTCCTCCCTCAGCTTAAAATGTAACCAGGCAGATGGGCTTATTTTTGTGCAAGGTGCGCAGATGTATGTCGACTGCACAAATATTTGCCTTTATAAGATAGCTAATCAACCACTAGATACATCGTAGTGAAATTAAATCTACAATGGTAGACCGAAGTTGGTTTTCCGCTATTTGGTTTACATTTATTTAAATTCAAACTTTTAACAAAATCTTATGCGGCCAAAATACGTTAGTTGCACAGCACAGCAGGAATTTTCCTTCGTGCTGGATACACCCCTTTACCCGAAAATTTTGTAAGTTTTTGTTACTGGCTTCCAAGGCTTTTTCCGATATCATGACAATCGGTAGTGGTAAAATGGCTTGACACAGCACCAAAGTGCCAAAGCCGAGCTCCTCTCAATCTCTTGGCTTGTGCTTCAAATTTTCGCACAAGAGAAAGGGACCTACACGATCTCTTGCACAGCGGTCGCACACATTAGCCGGAAGTGGTACACTTTCAATAATATCGACTCCAGCATTTTTTGCAACAGAACTTCTATAAAACATTCTTCCGTTCAAATGGAATTCGAATAACAAATCCTCTTGGCGGATCGCAAAACATAATATTTTTTGAAGATATTAACTTTTTGAGCTTTTGTACCATCTTAAAAGGTTATTTAAGTTTTTGGTGTCGGGATCTGTTCCTACCATTGAAAGTATATACGATGCACTCAGTTTTTCACATTTGTATAGGCTAATACGCAGGCCCGGCGAAAGAGAAGTACGGGCCCGGGGGGTACAACTCACCTTCAGTTTGTGAAAAACCAATAAACCAGATCCGAAATGATTAAACCAACAAGTTTTTACAATCTAAAATTATGTAAAAAAAACACGAAAATATTTTTTTTTTAAAACTTGTGCTTGCATATGTCGTGTTTGCAAGCCCTCTGCGGATCAATGATATCGGCATTATCGATTTTGATGTTGTCGCTGTGCTAAATGAACATTTTCATATCGTCGGAAAATTTTAGAAGATTTAAAAAGTTGAAAGCTTATATTTCGTAACGCTAGATTATCCAAATAGCCCACTGTGCAACGCCCCGCCCAGATTCGCATTGTACCCGTTACAAAAGCTTTTCTTTTATCCCGAAACATTCCGGTTTTGGAGTGGCCAGCGATTAGCCAGGACTTAAACACCATTACGGACCTCGGGGGAATCCAGTATGGGGGAGTTTTTAAGATTAGTCGACAGCTTGAGACACTCAAGCAATTTAAGAATGTTTTGGTTGAAAAGTGGCATAAAGACGGGAATTCAAAAACTGGTAGATTCCATTTCTGATCTTTCCAGTTGCGGTCCTTTTCTTGCTCCTTTTCTTAATCATCATGATCTCTCTCTTAATTGAGAAGGATATTTCGACTCCAAGCCATTTCGTGTACATAAAATAAAATCACAAGTATTTTAGGCAATAAGATTTACAAACTTTCTTTTGTATTTCTTTGGAAATACTTTCAAGAGATTATTATACTCTGTACCAAAGGTACACAAAGTATATTAAGTTTATGTATGTATGTAACATCCAGAAGGAAACATCTCCGACCCTATCTTACTACATAATATTATAAGCTAGATTGTTTTTATAACCTGTTCCCATTATAAATGGGAAAAGGGGGATCATGAAGTTGTGCAAAAGTATGTAACAGGAAGAAGAAAGCATTTGCGACCCTATAAAGAATATATATTCTTGATCAGCATCAACAGCCGAGTCGATTTAGCCATGTCCGTCTGTCCATCCGTCTGTGTGTATGAGCGCATCGATCTCAGAGACTACAAGAGATAGAGCCACAAATTTTTGCATGGAGTTGTATACCAGATTGAAATCGAGTTTGTTTCAGATTTTGAAAATTCCGCTCCCTCCCCCCTTTATGAGCAAAAACTGTCAGAGCCAAAATTCTTAAGTTAGACCCTCGAGACTTTATATATATCAAGTAAGGCCTAATATCTATCTATTTGAAAAGATCAATAAGATCGGACAAAAAACACCGAAGTTATATACGATTCAATTTTGCTTGTAGGAGAGACTCGTGCGCGCGTCCGTGTGTGCGTATGTCAGAGTGTGTGTGAGTGTTCGAAAAGAACGAACCTAAAAAAACAAGAGGGATCAGTATATTGAGAGTCAAGAAACTTCTTCGCAAGCTGAGCTCATGAGAGAGCTGGCGAAACGTCAAAGAGCTGCTGAGACAGCGCAAAATCTGAATCGCGGCGTGATGAACAAGTGGAGCAGCAGGCCAGGTTAAGATCTGCAGAAACGCTTTGCACGTCGCATCCCACAGAGCCGCTGAGTCACCATTGGAGCAAAATCTCGGAGACAAGCAGATGCTGAAAGGGCGGCACAGTGGCGAACAATAGGACTAAACTATCATGAAGACGGGTAGTTAGACGTAAATGTAAATCAAATGGTCAGGAAAATCGCGAAATTTGAAAAATTCTCATATAATTTTTGAATTTGAAGAAAATTTAATAGATGACAAGATCGATGATAGTAAACATCGAACTTTATAAGTTTAGATTACGTTGGGGTACTATTCATATTTCGGAAAGAGCAAATGATAACGAATATTTTTAAATGAAAATGGCTTAATTGTTTTTAAAAATATCCTCTATGAAAATGTATGCCCTCTTGCATTCGCTAAATCCAAAAGCTAAATCCGAAGCACTTTTTCTGATTGACGCACCAAAGCGGGTTTTAAACGCATCAACAGCTTGATACGTCGTAAAAAAATCGTTTAGCACTCAATTTAAGCTCCATTAACACGACCTGATCGCTCAGCTGAGTTTTCGCCTGAGTGTCTGTAAGCTCGTGTAAACAGGCGTCTGAGTAGACACCTGATTTACTCAGGTGAGTGATCAGGCGAAATAGAACCGGTTCTAATTGACCTGACCACTCAGCAGAGCGTCATAGGTTTGCCTGATTGAAGTGTGAGAGCGTTGCCACTTCCTGGCTTTCGATATACAAATGTTATCGATTTTTGGCTATCGGTTCGGTTTTTTATTTATGTCAAATCACGGCTTATTGAAATAAAACATTAAAATTGATGTAACGCGCCTTATTGACTTGTACGAGGCTGAGCCTGCGCTGTATGACTTCTTCAATTACAACTTGTAGGTGCAGCAGATCGTGCGGATTGCCACTTTGGAAAAGTTTGCGCACAACTTGAGAGCAAATCACACTGCGCGGCCAATTCACAAATGAACTAGGTAATCTGTATGAACCATCGGTTCTGTAACTGACTTAACTAAGCAATTCAGGCATGTGTAAACGCTGAACTGAGTTGCTCACTTGAGTTGCTCAGCTGAGCGATCACGTAGCGTAAATGGAGCTTAAGAAGTGCTTCGTACACGAACACCTTTGTTAGGATTTGGCTGGTCTTGAAACACTCACACGGTCGATTGCTGTTTTGATTCCAGCTCATACGCATATATCCATGATTCGTCACCTGTGACGGATCTGTGAATTAAGGCCGTATATTTTCTAAGGCTGCCTAATTTCATTTTACAAACCAAATTTAGAACGCGCTGTTTTTATTGAATTTTTTGTTTTGAATGAATTTTTGATTGCGGATGAAAAAAAAATTTGATTTTCTGTATAATCTTACGCTTCAGTCGCATATGACCGTGGGCGTTCTTATTTCATTCGTGAAATGAATTAAGGCAGCGCGAAGTTAACTTCTGCTCGGCCAAAGTTTGTATACCCCTGCAGCAGCATAGTGAAAGCATATAAAATAAATATCTCCCATGCTCCCATTTTCGCATTCGCAAAAGTTTTACGATTTGAAACCGGTTTTTAGTACAAATTTGCTCTCCAAATCGCAAAACTTTTGCGAATGCGAAAATGGGAGCATGGCTTTATATGCCAATTTTAAAAACATTTTTATATAGATGTCCGATTTCGACCAAACTTAGTGGAATCATGAAAAAACATAAAACACTAGCAAGTTCGAAATTTGGAGGCGATTTCATTTAAAACAAAAAAGTTTTCTCACTAGATCTATTTTTTCAACCGATCATTCGTACTGCAGCTACATGCTATAGTCATCCGATTTTGATAAAACTACAGAATTGTGTAAAAGTATATGAAAAAAAAATACGTATCCATTGAAAACAAAAAGTTTTTCTCACTAAAACTAGTTTTTCGACCGATCGTTCCTATTTCAGCTATATGCTATCGTCATTCAATTTTGACAAAACTTTGGGAATTGTGTGAAAGCACACTAAATAAATAAATGCCAATTTGAAGGACATTTCCATTGAAAACCAAAAAGTTTTTCTAACTCAGACTACTTTTCTATGACAGCTATACTCTAAAAGACTTCGTGCAAAGTTTCTTGGAGATAGCATAGAAACAGACAGACTGATGGATAAACATCCGTACAATTTTATAGTATCCTCGTGCAAAGTTTGGTGAAGATGCCTTTAAGACTCTTGGAGGAGATAGCATAGAAACAGACGGACTGATATGGCGATATCAACTCAACCCGTCTTGCGGATCAACAATATAAATACGTTCTTTGGATATTCTATGCGTTACAAACATCTGGACCATTTTAATATTCTCACTGCAGAGTATGGAAAAACTACTTAAATCTGAATGGGCTATGGTAAGAATCTGTATTTGATTTCAATTTTGTGGATGAAACCTAATCAACTAACTTTAAAAACGCTTTGATGCAAGGGAAATTATGAAATATTTTGTAAAATACAATTAAGCCATATTCTTTTGTTTGCTCTCATAACAATAAACCTGAAGGGCAACAACACAGAAATCCCCTCTACGCAACAGAAGCAGCAGCAGCAGATGATGATGATCGAATAATTTTTTTGTTATCCCTATTAAATTTGGTACGCTTCGAAGGATAAATTCTGTTTTCTTTACATATTATGAAATGGCATGATTGACAGGTAAGTGTACCGTGTTATGATGAAGTAAATGCCGCAGGCGACTGTAATTGCCCTTATGTTTCGGGGAGAGTAAAAGTACGCAGATGGAGGATACGAGGACACGAAGTAAAGTAGGTGACATATTCACTCACTCATAACAATACCTGCGACAGGTTCCCACTTCAAAATCCGCTTTAGGTGCCGACTTTATCGCGATTGTTATCGGTACAAATTGAGGACGAAAGAAGCGTTGACAAAAGCAACAGCTCTAAGCTGGAAAGTCAAACTGAATCTTGGGCGCCGTTTGCTGACAGCAGCATCCTGGTGCGACCATGTGGAAGGTTGGAGTATATAAATTGCTTTTAGGGTTGCCGCATGCACAATTGTTGCATGCGTTTCTTCCTGCGGGCAAAAGCTTACGTCATTTATGTACAAAATATTTTGCATTTAATTGAAAGGCAAATCCCTTCCTAAGCCCGCGCACCCACTCGTGCCAGCGTCCAGTATAATGATGCTTCATGTACATGAACAACACACAAAAGATGTTCTTTTGAAAGTGTCCGTGGTTTTGTGGCGGTGCGACTGAGACGGCACTACAGGAATAGGAGTCATTGTGTGCACAACCAATATGCGCAGGTCCAGGGGCCCGCGTTTTGTACATAAACCTACTGCCAAAGAAGAGACGTATTTTTTGTTCTTTTTGTTGTAATTCGAACACATTGTGGGTAAGGGTTGCGTTTGCATGTATTTTGCCACCCTCTTGCCAGAGCTTCACATCCTCCCTCTGCCGTTGCGCTGGCATTGCAAACTAAAAACAAATATGGAAATTATTTTCAAATAAGTTGGAAAACAATACACTTCTCCGGCACGAGTACAGCGGGAAGGGGGTTGGTTGGCCAGAAGGCAGTCCCTGTTTGTTTCTAATGAGGTTAAGGGAAATTGCATGTCGACCGCCATTGCGCTGAATGGTGGCGTCTGATGCAAGTCTAGACTTTAGACTGCTGGAAAACTGTGCAAAATGCAGAACTATATTAACGAAGGTCAATAGCAAAGTTTTGTTAACAAACTTTTCTTTTGAATGAGTGTGGTTATTAATGATGGTGGGGGTCAATGTAAGGCCTCGGATTAAATGAAACAGGGAAAGTGCTATTGCGAAATGAATACTACAACTTCCAAAACTGGCATCTGTTAATAAACTACTGACTACTGACAGTGGGGGTCCGGTTCAGGAGGTTACCCATTTTGAAGGTTCGGTTTTGGGATCCGATCGAACCCGATCCGAGTCGGTTTTCAGGGGTCAGTTTATAGCCTTGGCAAATATAGATTAGTCTTCTATTCATTTTGTCTTCCATGAAATTACTGGATGCATAGAATTGTCAAACAATTTTTGCACAATCGTTAATTCGCAACTACTCTCATTGATCGCGTATTTCCTGATGTACGCACACAATACATAAGTCATGCGTGGCTGGCAGAGAGGGCCAACTTGCAGATAAAAATGTGGGTGTCGACGATTTAAACTTCAATATACAGCAGTCGTTGACTGCTACAATTTGATCGGAGCAGTTTGCAATGCCAACGAAGCTGTAAATTATCCAACCGAGTTTTTGGAGTCATTGGAAGTGTCAGGCATGTCACTACACCTTCTAACACTGAAAGTAAGATCTCCGGAATTAAAACACACTACGGCTGTGCAATAGCTCGCAATTGGTCATTAAAAAGTTGATGAAAAACATTATAGACAGAAATATTTATTTGATTTCAAATGCATCCATTTTCCTAATAGATTGACAACGCAATGACATCCAATAAGTCGGGCGCCCCAATTTTTTCACACGGACAATTACACGTGGCATGATTTCGCGTGCGCAAACCATCGAGCTTATTTGTTCTGGCTACATTGAACTGATGTTCTTTATTTTTCTGGGCGGTATTTAACAATCAAAAAATCAACAAAGCATGCCGTTGAGTTAAATCAACGACATACCAGCGAATGCTTCAATCGGTTGATTGCAAGCCAATGTCGGCTGATTGAATATGCTCGCACGTAAATCAGCTTCTTGTTCACTAATACAAACACATTTTTCTGTTCTCACCTTTTGGCTGGCGCAGTTAAAAACACCAGAACAAACTCTCTCTCTTCCATTTTTGTCAGAAGCGCAGTCACCACATACGAGGTAATTGTCATTCTAATCAATCGTTGTTGAGCAGAACAAACAGACACCCGAATTGATTTGTATGAAAGCGAACATGAAAATACTCAGAGCGCCAACAAGGTTCGATTTGCCATTGAATGATTTAAACTCAACAGCGAACATGTGTGTGTAAGCAAGTTGAACGGTTGATCGCAAAGACAAGTTACATACTACATACTAGACTGTACTACATACTAGAAGTAAAAGTACTATACATGGAAAGCCTTAATGAAGAAGAAATATGTAAGCGCGAGTACAAGCTAACAGCGAGAGCTATTTTGTGCTACGCTGGGGAACTCTGTGAATGGGAGACATACGAACATGTCGAAAAATTGTTAAGGACACCTAGTGTGATGGCCTAAAAAAATTATTTCAAAATTTTAAGAATATATTTATACATGTTTCAAGAATATACAGTGAAATTTTTGAAGTAAAAAAATTAAATATTTTTAAGTTATAGTCGATCTCTAACGGCGCGGAAAAAAGTATCCTGACTGCTGAACGATTCCGGCCTTCTCCGTGGATGAAATTTAAAAAAAAATTCTCGTTAAACTAGATAATATTGTCTGATACAATGACCTACGATAAAAAAGATCAAAAAATTGACAATATGGCGGCGTTTCGAAAAAAAAGTCGGAATTTTACCCCAAAATTTTGTCGTTTTGCCTCCAAAATTCGATTTTTGATCAAATCAAAAACCGATAGGTCATTGTACGGAGAACTAAATATAGAACATGTAAAAAAATTCGATAGTGATCGGATCATTGGTTTTTGAGTAATCACTGCAGCAAATTCGGAAAATGCTTTTCGAGAAAACCGTTTAAAGAAAAATGATCGTTTCATAGTGCAAAAACCACAAAAATCGAGCGGCTGCACGAAATTGCAATAACTAAAAACTATTTGAGATATCGTTTGAAAGTTTTAATATGTTATATTTTAAAGTTAATCTACCGAAATATAAAAAAAAAAAAGAAAAATCTATTTTTTTGAAATTTCACACTAGGACTGTTTAAGGTTCTTTCTAAAAAGCATAATTTACCTCCTAAACAATTTCTCGGCATATGCGATAAACTTGGAGACAGGCCTACCAGTTGTGACGCTCCATAAAATAGTATGTCACGCACAATTCAGTATTATTTCAAATAAGGCGCCCAACTCCAGTTCTTCTGGCCTTTCAGCCGAGAAGAGAAGACTCCACATATTCCTCTCGTGGTCTCAGAGTGCGCCTTGCATCTGTCCACCTACTCCTCCCTGCTTTTCCATTGGAACGCCCCACGCAATCGACCTCAGGCCACGAGGCCCACCACTACGGCCAGCCAAGTTCTCCTAGCAACTCCGGATCATCATCCCTAAATCAGGAAGTACGCGACACATCATATCGAGGCTTTTCAAGGTCAGTCAACATCTGAATCGCGCCACCGGCGGAAACCCGACATCTAGAGTATGTTCTCCTCTATTATCGCTATAGCATTAAGTTAAATAAAACAATCACCTGAATAAAATCATACAGTGAAGACTCGATTGAGACACTATTCTTGTTCTTTCTGGGAGGACTCAAGGGAAATTTATGTACAGCAACCACGCCTAAAACAAAAAAGAATAAAAATTTCGGTAACCCCTGGCCCCGGCGAGCAACACCCCGGCAAAGTATCGTTACACAGTGATAAATGTATGAACTAAATCATGTCACTATCAGATGACGGCTCATAAAATCGCGAAATTTGCAAAACAGACACAGATCGTGGAATGAATGACGCATGCAATCGAGAAGAGGAGCATAACTAGAATATGATTAACATGAATTAGATCAATAGATCCCAACAGACGGAAGTCTAGAATACATTATTGAAGGTATAATAAATTTGTAGTAGCGTCTAAAACAATCACTTGGGAGGAATGCACAATGGCGCACAAACGCTCACTTGACCGAACATTAAAAGTATTCCCGAACATCAGTGAGCGAGCAATTTTAGCGGCTAAGAATGAAGATTTGGAAGACTTAAGCTAAGTAATTCAGAATAAAAATCGTTGGTACTCTGCATTCATTCAAATCTATTGACTGTGTAGCAAACGAAGACGAAGCCACCAACTACCCAACTGAATTTTTAAACTCCTTGGATTTAGAGCTAAAGGTTGGCTCGGTAGTCATCATGCTTCGAAATCGAAATCTCTAATAATCTTTGTGGTCTTGTGAAAACATAACATGACCTCCAGCCTTCTAAAATGGCAGGTTTACGCAGCATAAAGATTGTATAGCATAAGTAAACCAACAAAATTAATGCAATGGAACGCGTTTGGTAAAAAGGAAACTGATGATCAATGTGATACACGCGGCTATACTCAAAGCAAAATTCAAAGGTCAAGACGTCTCATTGCCAGGATTCCGATGATCCCCACCGATGAGCCTTTTGATTTTAAACAAATGTAATGTTTCTCATAGTCAATTGAAAAACCATCCTCTTTATTTGTGCTTGCGCCTAATAACCAATAGAACTATTTCTTATATCACAAGGAGCTTCACTGAAAAGAATCAACCCGAGTGTAACCCATGCAGCAAAATACATAGCTTCTTCAAAGCAAATGTCTTGAACTATTGAACTTATTACAGTTTTTGCATTTATTTAATTACTTTAATTAAATTTCATTAATTAAGTTTTGCTAAAAGTTATCACTACATTCATTGACTGTTAGGCGGTACCAGGTTCGCTGGGCCAATAATTTCAAGTTTGGGTTGCATACTTAACAAATCAAAAACTTGAGCACAAATTATTATTTTCTCCAAGTCAGAGAAATTCGGTTGTAAGCTCTTAAAAGTTATTTAGCAATTTTATAAAATCCATCCCCAAGCTCAATAAACCAATCTAGGTGAAATTTACTTAATAAAATCTTGACATCATTCCATCTACTTCAACTGAGTTAAGCGATTTTAATCACCTTTTAGCGGGCTTGAAAACAGAGATATCAAGCACTAGGCTTATCAATACCTGCTTGTTTTTTTTTTTAAATATTTAATAGTTCAAACCTTAAATATGAAATAAAAATGCACATACTCGATGCATATTTAAACTTTTTGAATGCATCCCTTTGATATTAAAGGCTGCTCTTCGCCGCATTTCAAATTGAATAACCCTTAACAAGAGAGATTCATTCGTTTTTCGTCTTTTGTCTTGGTCTTGAGGGGTGGATTTTAATATTTCCCGCACGAACTGTTTCGATTGATGCGTAAATTAAATCAAAGAAATGCAATTTTATTGTAGTTAGTGTTCAATTCAGTAGACAGGAATTTACTTACCATACAAAACTCAAAAGAGAAAACGGCAAAGCTTTAGATGGATGCAAAACGAAACTTATACAAATTCTTCGCAATTGTTTAGGTTTATATTGCTATTAACTCGGCTTTTTGTTTCCACTTAATTTAAGACTTATTCTTTCTAGTCCTTAAACTTGTCTGTTATATTCCATTTGATAAAGTACATATGTACCTGAAAGGAAGAAAAGAAAGTTTTGATTTTAGATGATATAATTTATTTCAAGGTAATGATTTATGAATAAAACATCTGATTTCAATTAACGATAGATAACACAAGGTTACAAAAATAGGCGGCACGTCAGGTTTAAGAGAAAGCATAAACGTGAGTTGAACGAGGTTTGTTCACATTTCTAGGTCCTGCAGACACATAAATTAATCTATTCAAACCAAGTTGGTTTCTACGTTATCTGAATTGAATAACGATCACGAACAACCAAAACCAAAGTTTGGTTCTGGTTTCTTAAGATAGCATTGCTTTGACTTAAATATGAAAAATAGGGGAAAGTTAACTTCGGCTCGGCCGAAGTTTTGTATACCCTTGCAGCCTCCATTGAAAACACCGAAACTAAACAGGAAAAATACCTAAGAAATACGCTCCTAAACACGACCACGACCGACCAACAAAGTATAGCACCGATTTTGAAAAACGCTGAAATTAGTATAAAAAAAAGCAAAAAAACGTCAAAACAAAGTTTCCACGACGTCGACCGATCGTTCCTATGGAACTATATTAAGCATCCGATTCGACAAACTTAGAAGTGTAAAAGTATATAAATGAGTGTAGCCAAAAGGACGTTTTCATTAAAAACAAAGTTTTCTCACAAACTAGTTCGACCGATCGTCCTTGAGCTATATGTTATAGTTATCCGATTTCGACCAACTTTGTAGAATTGTGTAAAATATCTAAAAAAAAGAGTATGCCAATGATAAGGACGTTTTCATTAAAAACAAAAAGTTTTCTCACTAGAACTAGTTTTCGACCATCGTTCCACGGAGCTATAGAATAGTCATCCGATCCGGCCGGTTCCGACATGCAGCGATATGACCGAGATTCGTGCAATTTGGAGGATAGCTTTAAAACTGACGAGTAAACCAAAACACACGCTAAATCAACCAGCTGCCTTCTCCCAGCGTACAACTCCACAATAACGGATAGAATTTACTTCGGCTCGGCTTGAAAAAAAAAAGTTTTTCTAACTTCGGACTTTACTTTTCTAAGCGGGCAGTACTATATAGATGTCCGATTTCGACCAAACTTTGTGGAATCATGGAAGAGCATAAGAAACTCATTAAAACGGTTTTTCGCGCCAGAACTTCTTTTTCGACCGATCACTCGTACTGCAGCTATATGCTATAGTCATCTGATTTTAAATTGTGGAAAAGTACGTTTCCATTGAAAAGTTTTTCTAACTAGAACTAGTTTTTCGACCGATCGTTCCTATAACAGCTATATGCTATAGTCATCCGATCCGGCCGGTTCCGACAAATGTGCAGCGTATATTTACTAAAAGACTTCGTGAAAAGATTGTTGAAGATAGCTTTCAATCTTTTGACGGATGAGATATATAGCATAGAAACAGACATACGGAAGGACAGACGGACAGAAGTTTTGCAATGCATAGAAGGAATCATCTCTGACCACATAAAGTATATATTGTTGATCAGCATGACGAGCTAAGCCGATTGTGCTTTGTCCGTCCGTCTGCCTGTTTCTACGCAAACTAGTCCCTCAATTTTAAAGCTATCGAGTTGAAATTTTGCACAGAGATATATTTTAGCTGCACATTGCAAATGTTTCCGAACAGCGAAATTCGGATGGTCACTTCTTGTAGCTGCCATACAAATTTTTCTTTTTTAGTTTTTATACCCTTATTATAACATTTTCCGGATGTTTGTAACGCATTAATCGAAGCATCTCCGACCACATAAAGTATATATATTCTTGATCAGCACGACGAGCTCAGCTGATTAAGCCATGTCCGTCCGTCTGTTTCTATGCTATCTGCTCCGTCAGTTTTAAGGCCATCTTGACAAAACTTTGCACTAAGTCTTTTAGTACAAAGTAAACAAAAAGTAAAAACGAAACGAAATCGAACGTTTCAACTATTTCCTGTTCCCAATTCCGAACGATTTGGTTACGTTTTGAGTTTTCGAACTCGGTTTCGAAAACAGCTGGCTGGCTGCCTGCGCATGTAATTAAAATTTACCAAGCTCTTATTTACTCTTTAAAACGATTTATTTTCATTTAAACCATTATTTAAATATTACATTTGAATATGCCATATCAAATATGGTTAAACATAGCTAAATGAAATAGAAAAAGTGCTGTCCGATTACATAAATTCATATGAAGCCACCCTAGCAGCTATCGATTGAAGTTCGAAATCGACTAAATAATAAAGTGGAATTCAGAACAGCTCGTTTTGGTCACGGTCGCTCGGTTTTGTTTTTCATGCAATATTTTATAGATGTTTATAAAAAAATTCTATAATATTATACTTAAACTTTAAACAGTTTAAGTAATGATGTTAAGCGACCTTAAAAATGTTCAACTAATTTCGAATTTTTGGTTAAAAATTTTGGGGAATAATTTTAATGCTTAAATAGCAATTACTTTCAATTCCGCTGACTCTACAGCGCTCGTTTTGAAAACGACAATTCTTATCGATTTGCGGAATTCGGAACAGCAATCAACTCGATTTGCGCAATTCAACTCGTTTTCAGAATTCGGATCACGCCCGATTAACTTTTTTGCTTCACAATTTAAAAATAAAGCTTTTTCATGGCTAATTACTTCAAAACTGGCGCCAACAGCAGTGAAGGTGACCGGGTGTTTAAGTTTTTTGAAAGCGATCGCACACACTTGCTGCTGAGCCGGCCATACCAGTTCAGGAGCCCTCAGGTCAAGGCGACTGAATTTTACCTGTTTTTTAAAAACTTTAGGAAAAAATCGGGAAAAGATTTTATTTTTCGGTTTTTAGTATTTGGTACCAAAATTCATTAAAAATAATACAAAATTGAAAATGTTTGAATGCCAGGGCTGTTCAAAAAGTTCTTGGCCTTCAAAATAGTGTCTTCTTAAAAAGATGTGTTAATGGTTCGCAGCTTTCCGGAAGTCACCATTATCGGAAAGCAAAACGGAAGATGGGAAGTTGTTTGGAATGAATGCATTTATGGCCCGAAGCAGAATAATAAAAAAACTTAAAAATAACTTTTTAAATTTGTAAAAGTTGTGGCTTTACCCTACATCATCAACGTCCATCAGTTAGAAAATCGAGAAATTCGAGAAAATCGCTTTAAATTTGCTTGGAAATTTGGTTCAGTCCATGTGTAACTAAAATGCCTATATCTCCGAAAGTATTCCGAAGTTTGAAAAAATTCTTTTGGGATATTATTTTTGAGTATCTAAACTAAAAAACAATTTAAAAACAAAAAATCAAAAAAGGGACTTAATTTTGCGATTTTTTTGTAAACATGTGTAATTATAAAGGGTGGGCTTTGTGGTTAAAGAACAAACGATAAAATACAGATTTCAGTATAACTGATATGTAACATTAAGCTTTAAAATTTAAAGTTTCAATTCGAGTGATACTACAATCGGGAGTTGGTCCATTTTGTGGCTTCGATTCCGCATCGGGACATAAAATTTACATACCCTGTCTCCCTCACTGCTGTTGGCGCCAGCTTTGAAGTAATTAGCCACGAAAAAGCTTCTCAAACTGCCGTACGGATTCGGCGTTAAACTGTAGGTCACTTTCTCTTGTGCGAAAACTAGAAGCACACAAGCCAAGAGATTGAGAGGAGCTCGGCTTTGGCCCTTTGGGGGCAGGGTCAAGCCATTTTACATTTACCCAAAAACTGATTAAAGGTGATTGTTTGAATCGAACCTTTTTCCAAACAGAAGTGGTCCGGTTCGGTTCAGGGTTCACGAGGCTAGCAATTTAAAATATTACAGTCCTGCGTCCGGTTTGAAACCGAACCGAACTCTTTCTCAGTGGTTCTGGGGGTTCGGTTCAGGACTGTCTTGTTTTCAGTTCCAGTTCTACAAAAATTGTTTCATTTAAAACCGGTTTTTGGAGTAGATTTGGTCCCTAAACTACCAAACTTTTGCGTAAGTGAAATTGAGAACAAGGCTGACAGATTTAATGAATTTATATAAGTTATAAATGGTGTTAGATATGTTCCCGGATCAAAATCCAATCCTAATCAGTGGTTCAGTGCCAAACCTCAAAAATTGTTTGAGCTGTGAACTTAAATTTTGCTGTGTAGGCTGGAAATATCGAGTGTTTTTTTAAGAATGTTGGATTTAGGAGTTAATACATACACCCTTATCCTTAGCCAGAGCAAATTAACAATTAAACTTACCGTTTAGATTCTGTTCTCATGTGGATGTTGAAGTGTTCCTGCCGTAATCCTGGCGAATCGTGCGTTAAGCATTGATGGCGGTGACGACGAGGTGGGTTTGGACGGGTATAAATTGATTGTTGCTTCAGCGGCTGGACGCGATTTCAATGGCAAATTTGACAAGGAAGTTTTCATTTTGATTAATATGCTCAACGTGGGATTTGTTGTTTTTGTGTTGTAACTAACGATTAATGGCAAATTGCACAAGTAAAGAGGATGTAATGGAGAATGTTCAACCAACAAACAAAAACAAATGTAAACAACAAAAAAAACGTTCAACAAGGCGCAGAGGCACGACGACCGAATTAAATGCTAAACAAGGCTGAACACGGCGACGGCGTTGGCTGTCGCCGGCGTACGTGGGTGGATAGCACCAGCAATTCCTCGTCCACGGCTAGTGCTAGGTGGGAATTGTGATTGTCTTGGCGTGCATTTCATCAAGCGATTACAAAACGCGTTTCGTTCTAAATGGCAGGAGTCGGAGTGGGAGTCGTCGCCATCCTCATCCTCTGGCAACTCTGGTCCGTTGGTCTGTCTCTTGGGGCCAGAGGGAGAGAGAGAGGCAAGATGCGATGAAAATTCGTTGTCTAAAGCATTTTTCAGTTCGACTGGCACTTCTCCGGCAATAAAATAACAAATTATTCAACTATCCTTAAGCACTTGAACACTTTTCTGTATGTGTGTGTGTGTCTGTGTGGGTCTGCTGTGTATGTATGTAAATCTGGCTGCTGCTGCTTCTTGATATTTTGTGTATTTTAGGTTGTTGTTGCTTTGCTCCACTGCCTCAGCTGCTGCGGCTGCCGTTGGAATTGCATGGACGATTTGTTGAGCGATTCGTTGCGTATTATTCGATCGGTGTTAATTAAACGTAAATGTCTCAAGCACTAGCACTTTATTTTGTATTTTTGTTATAAATAAATCGAGTCACAAAATGTTAGACGGCGAGGTGACCGATACCGATTACATTTTAGCAGTGCTGCACAACTATCGATAGATTCTATTGCAGGCGGAACCAGTTCTAAGTTCGACAACGAAGCGAAGTTTAAATTCCCCGTACTTTAAATTCCCGTACTTTAAATTCCCCGTAGTTTAAATTCCCGTACTTTAAATTCCCCGTAGTTTAAATAGGCGTGCAATTTCATTCGCCCGTGTTCATCCCTAATGTTAATTTCCAGATCATTTACATGGCCATCTCTAGATCTTAGTATTGAGCAATGACTCTTAATGAAGTTGCCAGCTGCTTTAAAAATGAATTTCAAATAATAATAACCGTTACTCAAGGAATAAGTAAAATAAAAATATTTTTTTAACAAAAAAATAAACCTATATGGATTTTTGTAAAGACAATATAATTCACACATTTCCAGAATCACTTCAACAGCTCACACAATTTATGACAAAAATGCTGGCATAAATTAAAAACAAACAACAAATTCAATTAACATTCAATTAAAGCCTCTTGTTCAAATGCTCTCTCTTTTTCGGTTTCGCTCTTGCTCTCACGCCTTGTATTGCGAGAACAGCTGTTGTTTTTCGTTTGGATTTTGATTTTGCTCGCAGTCTGACGCGCGCCTCAGATACTCAGATACTTTCGCCGCGGACAACTGTGTACAGTGAATACACACATAAAATTTACATAAAAACGCATAGCCCAAGCAACAAATCAAATAATAAAAGAAAGAAAATTAAACCAAAAGTTAAAAATGTCAGTGAAATGCTGTAGCCAAACACAACAACAACATCAACATGTGCGAAGATGCTGCCGTAGCAGCTGCCAGTTTGTATGTGTATCGTAATTGCCGTTGCCCAAAAATGAATAAAACGAATCTCAAAGGTAGCAAAAGCAACGACAACGATTTAAGTTCAACTAACTAGCTTAGAGGTTCAAATATTGTTATGGCATCGGATCAACAATTTGCGGACACACCAAATCGTTACGCTGCAATCTGACTTCGAGGAGGAGGAGAGGTGGGAGGCGTCGTCTCTCGGAAAAGCGGAAAATCGATTGGGGGCAAAGCGAGGCCACTGAGTGCTATGGTGATGAAGATGATGATGATGATGCCGACCGACGCACTTGCAAATTTAACCAAAGGTGGGTCTCGGAGTGGTCACTTAATTAGCACGAAAAACAAAAACAACAACAAACAATGCAAAGTTAATGTCGCATTTTGAGTTTGTTTTGCTTTGCTTTGCCCTGCTTTTGCTTGTATTTCGTAACAACTAAACCAAAAATACCTGTTTGTGGTGCACCGCACTTGAAATGTTTTTATCCTTTCCCTTCATCCAAACTTCAAATTCAAAGTCATAGCACTACCCGCCGCCCCCTCCCACCAACCATTAACATTATTTCTTAGCCACAAATATTTATGGAAATTCATTGATTTCATTTGACATTTCTCGATTGTTACGTATCTAGGAAGTAGAGTAAAGAGCAAAGGGGAGAACGGGTAAGGGGAATGCATATTTAATTAGAGTTCGTTTTGTTGCTATTTGTTTTTATGTGTGTAAATGGGGTTAGTATTTACCTAGAAATGTGAACAATTTATATATAGACCTTAAGAACTGCGCAGTCTGGCTTCAAAGTCTGTAACTTGGCCGTTTAACAACAGATTTTAAGCTGTAAAACTGCTGGAGGCTTTTTATTTTTTAAGAGTTTTTCACGATTTTTTATGTCACAATAAGTTAGCTTCTTTTATTCTCATAGTTGATTTCATTTGGACCCCTAAAATCTGTAGACCCATCACCAATGGGCCATCTGATTTTGTATAGCCTTGTTAATTCCGATAGCGACGAGAAGATTCTAATATATATCATATTACAAGCATCTATCCCGACGCGCTTCGCTATACGGGATCAGTAAAACTATTCAAAATCCTCACATAAATCATCACAAAAAACCGATATAGTTTTACTTTTCCGACCGGGCTTGGGTAGCATTACCATTATAGTCATCGTTATCATTATTGTTATCGTTGCCGTTATCTCTATCGTTATCGATACCGGTAGCGTTATTGATTTTTTGTCGTTACCGATAACGTTATCGTTATCGATACCGTTATCGCTATCGTAATAGCTACCATTACTGTTATCGATACCATTATCGCTATCGTTATCGATACCTATATCGCTATTGCTATCGCAATCGTTATCGATACCGTTATCACTATCGTTATTAATTTCGTTATCGTTATCGATACCGTTACCGCCACAGTTATTGTTACCGATATCGTTATAGTTATTGATTTCGCTATCGTTATTTCTTATACTATCCTTACAAACCAACTTTGAAGCCAATCGGATGAAAATAGGTTTTTGGCATGCAGAGTTTTCCATGAATTTTTCGACCCTACGGTCAAATTTTCCAACATCGACAAATCACATTTCAATTAATATCCTTACAAACCGAATTTCAAGTCAATCCACATTGCGACAAACGACCTGAGCAAAAGTGATAAGAATCAAAGTGCCGATTTACTTTTCTTGTTGATTTTAGTAGAAAATGCTTCGAAACTAAGACGCGTGATTTTTGTTTGTTCCAAAAATAGAACATACTCTTCTAAAAATTATAAAAATCGCAATGTTACAGTCAATGGAGCAAAGTAAAGTGCTATGATTACAACCATTTTTTTACACAATATGAATTAATTGGAATTGGTTGAGATGTGGTTTCAACAAGACGGTGCCACACGGCACTGGAAACCATGGACCAAGTGAGAGGCGAGCTTGGTGGGCAATTAATCACACGTTTTGACCAGCTGCCATTGGTGAGATAACGGCCGAAAAGCTAGAAAAAGTATACCAAAATTGGAGCTTACGGATACATCACCTAAGGCGAAGTCGCAGGCAACATTTATACATGAAATAGTTTTTTAAAAAGCAAATGGCAAACCTTGATGTATCGCTCCAAATAAATATTTCATTCACTATTGCAAAATTTTCTGTTTTTTTTTTTCTTCAAATTCGGTTCGGTCAGGACAAATTTCGGTTTCGAATTTAGCAGAGCCAGAGCGAAATTTCATAACCTTCGCCTATTTTAAATATGAAGTTCCATAACACAAAATGCTTAGTCCTTAAAGTTATTTATCAGGCATTACTTCGAACAATGTGTCCAAAATACCCAAACAGCTAAGAATAGCTTAACAAATTTTTTCGAATAGCCAGATTTAAAGCTTATTTTATTTTAAAAAGTTGATTAACTTTTCCATTATCGAAATTAACAGATCTTAATAGCGAAAGTGGCAGCACTGGACCGGAAAGGTCTAGTATAGATAGACGTGAATTCTTTCCAGCAACAGAGAACATATGTAAACCCTGTAACGTTTGAATAATGATCAGTCATCTTTAAACAATATTCGATTGGGTCACTGACCCAATAGAAGGCCAACTAAAATTCAAATTTTTTTGTCACAAATCTGTCACGTTGGAAATAAATTTTGTATTGGGTATGTTTTAATTAGCATTAAAGTTAAGAAATTAACAGAACATATGAAGGAAGTGACATTTTTTTAAATCTCCGCAGTTATGAGGCGTAGAGAGGCAGTCGTACTAGCTGTCAAAGCTTTATGCCTCAGCTGTGTCTTGAAGTTTTATGATAATTTCTTGGCTTCATTACGGTCGATTCGATGCAGGGTTGATTAGTTAAGATGCGTTTAAAACTTTACGAAGTAAACTTTAGCATGTAAATGAGTACGTTGTTTTGACGATGCTTCAAAATGATCTTCAACCACAAATAATTTTGTCGTATTTTCGGCTCGACGAAACATTATTCAAAAATTTGCAAAACGAATTTGGTTTGTACCTGGGTTTAACCCAGTTTTAATAGAAAAACCATTAATGTTTCTAATATTTAGTATTACATTCAGACTTTGTTTACTTTTGATCAGACCTAAAAAGGTTAAATCTGAAACTGCAGTCGATGGTACTGATAAGACAGCTCAATAGCTCAAAGTGTTTAAATTGATAAGATGTCCAAGTCATTGAAATGATTGAATTAGTCGATTTGGCCCGCCCTTTGGCTTCCCTGCTAATGTCTAATGCTAATGTTATAAATGATGCACATTTTTATACGATTTTATTCTCGATTAAATATTAGCAATCATGCAAAAAGTGAAATCAACTAGATGAATGCATGCTATGTTCATACCCATCCGACAATCGACCTCGAAAACGGATCCGTTTTCTACATTTTCTAGAAATTTTCTCTTACCAAACTATCAAGAACGTGTTCCGTTTTCGGTCCGAAAAAGTATTACCTGTCGCTCAGTTTGTGGCAGCAAAACGTAAGTTCTCGATACGCGTTTTCGGATCGGTAACTAAATCTTTTCCGTTTGAATCCCGCATCTCTAAGGAAAAACGGATTTCGAATTTTAGAGAAACTATCGCAATAACTGATGTCCGTTTAAAGCCCGCATCTCTTACAAAAATCGGTCTTCGATTTTTAGAGAAACTTAAGTAATTCTCGTAGGTCCAGAAAAAAACGAGAAATTGTCGGGTGGGTATTGAAAAATTCAAGCATTCAAGTTATTTTTATGGGACAATTTCTTATTTTCTGGATAGCAGCAACTAGGTAACAGATAATATTACAATTTAGCCACGATTTCAAATTTTTTTTGTTGCTATTAGGTGTCATCGGGGTCATCTTATAACGCAGAAAAAACTTTCTTTATTTCAGCTGACGTTTATTTCGTGCCAAATGCCCATCTTATCTTATATACGTTTTTTAAATGCCCTAAATCTTAATACATATTCTAAAATGAATCTAGATCAAGGTCTAATTTCATTTTGAATTAACTTTATTTCGCCGAACCGACTCAAACTCAATTGAAAAAGGAAAAAAAGATAGAAAATCGGCCAAGCCCGACTATAATATACTCTGTATAAACGAAAATGTATGCTCAATGTGATTTTGGATGCTGCAGTAGCAGCTTAAAGCAGTGCTGCTACAGCGCTGCAGCAGCGAACATTCTTTTGCTCATAACTTGACTATCGTTTACCTGATCTTTAACAATCCTTTTTTGACCCAAACCTCTATCTCTGACCATCTCTGAGATGTGTGCATTCATACGGACAGACAAAAGGATAGTCAGACGAACTGACAGACGGACAGGGCTAAATCAATTCGGCTGTTGATGCTGATCAAAAATATATATACTTTATAGCGTCGGAGATCCTGTTATATACTTTTGCACAAACTTTATATAGTCTGTGTATCTCTGGCCCAGAGTATAAAAACCCAGTGCTACCTTAACTCAAGCGGTCTAGTGAGTCAAGTCAATTTTTTACTACAATAAGTAAGTAAATATGTTTAATCCATTATGGGCACAGCTGCTAAGTTTTCATATCAGCACAAATATAAGACACTAAATAGAATAAAAAGATGTACAGAGTACAAGCAAATCTTGTTTAGCCAAGTTAATTTTTCTTCATTTATTTTGCGCTACGTTCTAATGTCACGTTCTTATCCGAAAAAACAACAACAATTGTTGTTGTTAAATTTGCAATTGTGGAAAAATACGTTTAGTATCTTTTAAACCTTTGTCACGTACGTTTACAATAACATTCGAAAGTGTAAATAATATTTACTAAAAAGTTGGTTGAAAAACAAAGCAGATAATTCGACTTTTAAGTTAGTTTCTAACAGTTATAAATTGTGTAATTAAGTGTATTCTGCTCTAAACTAATTCTGATATACTGTATACTAGTAGTAACACAGCGTGCGTTGCTACTACCCCTTTAGCAATTAGAACTTATTTTACAATTGCAATCTATCAAATCTTCATTCTAAAGTTCGATTTTTACCAACCGTATCACCCGGGTGTCTATATAAATCTGAACTCAAACTGAGCCAGTTCCGCGATTTTTAAGACTATTCAATCTACACCTCCTTTTTACCCGTCAACAGTTGTCATCTTTTAAGTTTTCTTCTTAATCAAAACTTATGGGAATTATGCAAATTTCCCTTTTTTTTCCGTCTTCATGATAATCCAACCCCAAATATATTTTTAGCTAATTTTGCATTTATTTTTTAAACACTTTGTTCCTTCTATTTGTCTCCGCTGGGCCGCCCTTTCAGCAACAGCCTGTCTTCGAGCTTCTGCTTCTATTGCTGTCTCAGCAGCTTTTTGCGATGTGTATAGTAATTTGCCTACGTCTATTGCTCGCCTGGCCTGCCGCTCAACTTGTTCTTCGAGCCGCGCTTGCGATAGTTTCGGAGTCACAGAATTACTCTGGGATGCGATTTGATCAGCAAGCTGCTTCTGACGATTGCTCGCCTGTTCTGACGTTTTGGCAGCTCTCCGAAACGTTTTCGTTTTCCAGGCATATTTTAGAAAATCACAAAAATGTCAATTTTAGAATGTTTGAAGTTTATTTCTTAGACAGTTACAGTTCTTACAGTTAGAGCGATTCCGTTCGATCTGAGCCTCCTTTGCTCATATAAAAAATGGGCAATTTTGTAAATTTCGCTGTATTTTTACCATTACAAGAAATATAGAGTCTATTACTACGTTTCTATGCGCATCTTATTTGCAAATATGTAACAATTTTGTAGATGACAAATTATTGCGTATAAGCAGACAGTTATTTTCTTATTTGCAAATAGATAAGTCTCGAAAACAATTACTGATTAGTAGACTTATTCGCAAATAAGGTTTTTAAAGAATTGAGCAACCAAATACAAAAACAGAATTACAAAATCTTTTCCCGATTTCTTTCCACAATTAAAAACAAAAAAGAAATTCGGTCAAGCCCGACTATAACATACTCTGTACCTGTGAAGTGCTGCCCATCACCGTTGCGACCGGTGCTGCCCATAATGATTTGTTTTCCTTATAACTCGACTATCGATCATCCGATCTTTACAATTCCTTTAGCGGATCGATAAAGAATACTAAATATGTCCAGAAGGTTTCAACCTTCTATCTATAAAACTGTGGGAGATATGAAGTTTTTTCGATATTGCGGGGGCGGGAGGGGGCGTGGCAAAAATTGAAAATAAACTTGATCTGCCTGCAAATATAAGAAACATAAGTTCCAACATGTCAAACCTGTATCTCTTACCATCTCTGACGGACAGACGAACACTTTTGCACAAACTTAATATACTCTGTGTACCTCTGGTACAGAGTATATAAAAAGAAGTAGGCGTCGTGGAACACCCGGTACGAGCGAAGCTCTTTACGAGAGATGATTTGAAACTACTATACTTGCAAAAGAACATAAAGTAATTTTGTTTTTGTTTTGATTTGCCCCATCAAAAAACGATGTTGACGATAGTGCTATACAAATATTTCTATGAATTTTTTTAGTGCAGATATTAAAAATTGTAAATTTATTGCTGGCGAAGTCGACGCATTTTTATGAAGCAATTAAAGGCGTTTTAAGTTGTTCGGGACTACTCCCGATCCTTGGATCTTTTAGGATCATTGTGTTCTGTCCAGAGCTCAATTGATCGTTTTTCCCTTTGCGGTCTGCTCAATAACAAACCCGAAATAACCCATACGCTTGCTCTCGTTCTGAGCAGAACACTTCGTTTCTCTTTGTTTTTGTTTTCAGTTGACTGTTCTCAGCTGACCTGTTTTCGTTTTGCTCATTCAATAACAATTTATAGAGAGCGAAGGGTCTTTTTTTCTGTATTTTTTTGTGTGTGTGACTTTTATAATTTTCACTCCCGTCGATTCTTTCAGCGCATGAACAGAGCAAAAGCGAATCAAGACCATTGGTTGTTCGTTGAGCAAAGAGCGAAATGTTCAAGAGCCGATAAGAACGGCTCATCTCTGACTCTTTGCTTAAGGGGCCGTAAGTAACTGTTATTTTTCGACAACGAAAAATGGTCAATTGTTATTTGCTAGCTCTGGTTCTGACCGATACTATTTGACCTAAATTCGTCTCTTCAAAAACTCGGACACAAGTCCCGTTTTGGTCACTATTTTGGTCACTGCTTTGACCATTGTTTTGGTCACTGTTCGGCCATTGTTTGGTCACTGATTTGGTCATTATTTTGGTAACTGCTTTGGTCACTGTTTTGGCCTCTGTTCGGTCACTGTTTTGGTCATTATTTTGGTCACTTGGTCACAGTTTGGCTTGTTCACTGTTTTGGACACTATATAAGTTCACTGTTTCGGAAACTGTTTCGGTCACATTTTCGGTCACTGTTTTGTTCGCCGCTAGTACACCACCACCACACCACCCATCCACCGGCAGAAACTTTCGAAAATCGCGGTTGAAATTCTGGTGCATTTAGTGACTTAAACAGTCGCCAATTAGTTCATGAGTTCGATAATGTACGGATTTGAAGGTTCTGTGAACGGTGTTCCGCAGTGAAGGAGCCCAAAGTCGAGCATTGTTGCTATATCTGTACGCAGGGAAGCTTTTCACTATTTTTAGCAGATGCGAGCTATGTGGTGGCAATGTTTCTGGCTCCTGGTATCTTTTTTATTAATTATGTGTTTCTTGAGGTATGAAATTGCGAATTAGGTTAATTGAATTTACATAAGATTCCAAGTAAAAGTGTGCTGGAAGAAAAGCATTTAAAACACTTTTTTCATCTTTTTTGACATCTTTTTCACTTTTTTAATACTTTGGATCTTTACGGAAGTCACTAATCTTTTTTTTTTAAATGTGCCCATATATTTTGGCTTGTTTACTTTGTATGGGAGCTACATCTAAAAATTGACCGATCTTTACGAAACTCTGCCAAAATGTTAGCCTTCAAATAAAATGAGCGCGTACCAAAAACAGTCCAGATTGGACTAGTTATGAGAGTTCCCCATATGGAACATTTTTTTTTGCGAAATTTTACAAAAACCCGCGCCCTTCTTTTCCATCGGTGGCTCATCGACCTCCTGATCGAAAAAATATTGACAGGAATAAAGTTGCAGCACCCAAAAACCGATACGCCATTTGGGTTTTCATTAGATTTTACCCCCTTCCCTTCCATAAGTCGGCCCCCTCACCACAGATCGGAAAAATATTTCCAGAAATGAAAATTAAAGCTCCCAAAAACCATTAATACGATACGCCATTTGATTTTTTGTTAGATTTTATCCCCTCCCCCTCCATAAGGCAGCTCCCTTCCCACAGATCAAAAAAATACTGCCAGAAATGAAATTGGAGCACCCAAAAACCTATAAAACGATACCTCATTTGGTTTTTTGATTAATTTCACCCCCCTCCCCGCTCGATAAGTCAGCCCCAACCCACCCGATCGGAAAGTATGGCCAGAAATGAAATCAGAGCACCCAAAAACCCCCAAGTACTCATTTTGACTCGTTTATGCCCAAAGAAAACGAAGTTATTAATTTCTGCCGGTCAGTTTTCCATTGACTGACTTTGCAAAGTCAAGTGCGTAGCCAAAGTATCTGTCGCAAAGACAATCGTTTTCTGGATTTACCCCCCAGTCGACCGTGCGTAAAAGAGCTTCGCTCTAAAAAAACAGGTAAAATTCACTCGTCTTGACCAAAAGAGGACCCTAAAGTAAAAAAAATGTGTAGCATTTATCATTAGCTGAGTTTTAAGATTTATCCTACAAAAACTCAAATCTAATAAAGATTATGTAAGTGTTGAAATTCAAAATTACATTAAGTTTCTCGTACTTTCCATATTTAAGAAAGATAAACATTCCATCAGGCTTTGCAATAAGTGAGCGCACTTTTTAGCTGCTTTGTATTTTTTTAAAACAATTTTCATGGAAAAGCATTTTTATCGTGCGTGATCACTCGTGACGTTTCCTCAAATCGTGCATAAGTCGTGCATGACGCGAAAAAAGATTTTTATTTCGTTTAGCGTTCGGCACGTGAAACAAAATTCGCTCTAGTCTCTATTCAAAGGAAGTATTGGGCAATACAATTTTATCTCATCTGAGTAAAGGCCTTTAATTAATTATATTTATCTTAAGCTGACTCAGATATTTGTTTATATAAGAAATTTCCTGAATAAATGCTGAATTTAAATTTATATTATCCAATCGAATCGAAGGGGAGGCAGCTAGTTGTAGTCAAATACAAAAATTACAAAATTTGACAAGTAAATTTAAGCATTTCGTTGAATGTCTTTGCACTCGCCAAATCTATTTTAGTGCCCAATTGAGGGGAGGTCGCACAATCCGCCCACATTTACAGGCACAAGTATTCGCTCCCCGCCGCCACCGACGCCACCTCCCTTTGGCCGATGACATGGTTAGTCGCTATGGTGAACCTTTTCAAGCTAATCACCTGAATAAATTTACTGTGAGCGTGCATGGGCAGCCAAGATCGTTGCCGTAGTCGTTACTTTTCTGATTAGCATTCCCATTACGATTTAAATTGTGCGCAAACTCTTAAGTCTGCTATTTTAATTGAGCACTTCCACGGGAAAATTTTCGAGAATAGCTTTTGGTGATCGTAAAGAAGAGCTAGGGGACTGAATGGAAATGGTTTTACTTTAAATTTTAATTCTTACAATCCCTGTTTTCTTTCTTCCAGAGGCCAAAATGTCTGTGCTCACTGAGTAAGCATTTGCCGACTACGCCAAATCACTTCGGGAGAGCGTGTGTGACAGATTCCCTGCAAAATGTCGAAAATGAGAGGTAAACCGTTTGACAGGAAACCCCCAAAAACCCAAGCAAGCCATCTCAATGATTCGAATATACTACATAAACAGGTCGCATTCTGATACCACTGCCCAATACCGGAGCCATGGGTCGCAAGCGCAATAATTTCTATATGCGCAGCATCTTTATACTGGCCCTGTGCATCTTTGGACTGTTGCAGTATCACAGCTTTAACTACTGTAAGTTTCGAATGGCTGTTCCCAGCTCTACAAGCTCTTAACCAATTCATTTCCCTCCCCATTCTAGTGGACAGCCGCGACTCTGTTTTAAGTGATGCTGTGACAAATGACTCGGAGGATGCCATATTGGCCATGGTACCGGCCACATTGCACAAATATCTGACACCACATTCGCGTAATCACACCTCAACGGCCATGGGCATGGCTGTGGGTGCAGCAGCAAGTAAGACCAAGTGGAGTTTTATGACTACCGTGAGGATCTTAAACCCATTAACTTTTCTTCCAGCTTTGCTTATGAACTCCACCAACGCGGGTGTAATGCCATCCGGTCTGGCCACCGCCACAACAATTAATTTTGATGTTTACCATCCGCCAAATATGACGGAAATTAAACGTCAGATTGTGAGATACAACGAGATGCAGTTGGTCCTGAATGAGGACACATTTGGTCCGCTGCAAAACGATTCTGTGATAATTGTCATCCAGGTGAGTGTGCCGAGTACTGGTTTTAGTGAGTTTTAGTATTTGTTTTCCCAAATTTCGTATTTCTTAGTTTACTGTGGTTTCCCATGATTCCAGCAAGTTTGGTCAAAATCGGACATCTGTATAAGTGTAGCTCCCTTAGAAAAGTAAGGTCCGAAAAATAGTCTTAGTTAGAAAAACTAATTTGTTTTCAATGGAGGCTGCAAGGGTATACATAACTTCGGCCGAGTCAAAGTTAACTTTCGCCTATTTTTATACTCTGTACCACAAAGTATATTTTGTTTGTGCAAAAGTATGTATCAGCCAGAAGGAAGCATCTCCAACCCCATAAAGTATTAAGGTATATATATTCTTGAACAGCATCAATAGCCGAGTCGATATAGCCAAGTCCGTCCTCAGTCTGTCTGTCTGTCTGTCCGTCCGTATGAACGCAGAGATCTCTGAATGGTAAGAGATAGAGGTTGGACGTCTATGGGACAAAAACTTCTTATACTTGCAGGCAGATCAAGTTTATTTTCAATTTTTGCCACGCCCCCTCCCACAGTTTTAGAGATAGAAGGTTCGTACCTTTTGGAAATATTTATTAATAAGGATTATTAATCGATCCGCCAAAGGAATGGTAGAGATCGAGTTATAAGGAAAACAATTAGGGGCAGCTCCGGTCGCAACGGTTATGGGCAGCACTTCACAGGTACAGAGCATACTATAGTCGGGCTTGACCGACTTTCTTTCTTGTTTTTTGTAAAGATGTGCATAGGCCCAATTCAATATGGTTTTAGTTATGGTAGGTCGCTTCACTACATACATCTAGTTTAGCGGTTCCTAAAAATGATTGCATTAGTTCCATTGCTTTTTAACCTTTATAGAAAGGAATGTGGACTGCTATGTGATATATTACAAGGACTGAGATATTAAAGTTCAAATATTTGATTATCGGTAAGGTTCGGCACTTTTCTCTCTTTACGTGATTTGGCTCCGCGATAAAATGATCCAAGCCGAACTGATTTGGCGCAACATTCTCGAAAGTGGATAAGTTCGGTTCATAAAATGTTTGAATCTCTGTGTATAATAATCTGCCAAATATTAATACATACTTAAATTTTCAGGTGCATACGCGGATCACTTACTTGCGCCATTTGATTGTGAGTTTGGCCCAGGCTCGAGATATTTCCAAGGTGCTGCTGGTGTTTTCGCATGATTACTATGATGATGACATCAATGATCTGGTGCAACAGATTGATTTCTGCAAAGTTTTGCAAATCTTCTATCCATATTCCATACAAACGCATCCCAATGAGTATCCCGGTGTCGATCCTAATGATTGTCCCCGGAACATAAAGAAGGATCAGTGAGTTCTACTACGCCTAAAACCATTTATCGTTTCTAAAACTTTTCTATCTTTTTAGAGCTCTGATTAGTAACTGCAACAATGCACTCTATCCGGATCTCTATGGTCATTATCGGGAGGCGAAATTCACTCAGACCAAGCATCATTGGTGGTGGAAGGCGAATCGTGTATTCAATGAGCTGGAAGTCACACGCTTTCACACAGGTCTCTATTAAGCCCATCTATTTTACTCGCATTTGGCTTATTACTCAATCATTCTATCATTAAAGGTTTGGTTTTGTTCCTAGAGGAGGATCACTATGTGGCCGAAGATTTTCTCTATTTATTGGCCATGATGCAGCAACGCACCAAAGACTTGTGCCCACAGTGCAATGTATTGTCCCTGGGCACCTATCTCAAGACATTCAACTATTATACCTACCACAGCAAGGTGAGGGATCCTTTAAGGAGGAAGTCAGACAGGGACAAAAATTGATACTAATAACATTGGCCAAGATGGAAATGTGTCTTAGTCATGCATTGGAAGAACCACCAAAAAAAAAAAGTGAAATGCTTTCAAAACGAATTTTTATGTTACTTGTTTGTTTTTTTTTTTTTTTTTTTTTTTCTATTGTTTAACAAAAAGCTTATGCCAGTGCAAATTGAACTATCAACTACAAAAAAAAGTCCATATAAACATTAACAGACCATTACATAATCATACACCAAGAACAGACATATGTTATATAAGCATTGGGTTCTAGAGATTATTGGATTATGAGAAATCAGTTTTTAAAAATCAACATAAATTTAGGGAAATTTTTTTAATAAGGGCCGATTTTACATCTTCTAGATAGCTGCTATTTGTCAGATAAACTCACAATTTACACTGTTATATATGAGTTTATGTGACAGATAATGCTATGTAAAAGATGTGAAATGATGCTGGGTATTTAATCATATTGAGTTCGGCTTGTAGTTTCAAAAAGTCTTCGGCCCTCAGACTGGTTTTTTTAAAAGCATTAATGCAAAGTTTGTTGTAAATAATTTACTGGGTTATCCTAAAATACAACCGATTTTCTAGAGTCCCCTTTTCGATTTTAAACTTCGGAATATTATGATTCTAAAGTGAAAAAATGACCTTTCGCTCTGAGCGCAACAGAATTGAGCAAAAACAGAACTGAAACTGTCTTTCGCTCCCTATTTTCGTTGTGCCCGTAATCAAATTGGTTTTTGCCGACACGTTAAAAGTGTTGACAGTTTTTTGCGAGCTCTGCTATTACAACTTAAGCCAGCGGTGGGCTTAAGATTTGAGATTGGGAGCAGTCCAACATCAACCCCTTATTTCCGAGGCTCCATTATTCAAGCCAGACACACTTTGCTTTTGCAGTCGTCTCGATCGCGCACACTGCACCTTTTTTGCTGACTGCTTGTGCGACTTACCAGCGCCCTGCGTTGATGCGCAAAGGATTAGACAAATTTTTTTGTTAAGTGTCTGGAGAAATTGGAGGCGCCTGCCTAACCGAAAAGTAAAACGTAAACAGTCACCGCATCGTTCCATTTTCCATCGTTTCGCTTGATTCTCTCGTGCCGATTTCGTTTGGTCCGTGGTTTGTCAAAAGAAAAACGTAAGCAAAATCATTCTGAATTGAGAACAGCAGAACCAAACCGAAACGGAATTGCTTTCGGTTTACTTTTCAAAACGTAGCGGAATTGAGAACATGCCTGATAGAGTTGTAATCTAAAGCAAAAGTGTTTTCTGTTAGACGCCCTCGTTTCCGATTACATAGAACTCTGTTTTGAAGTCGGGAAGCCTACGAAAACGGCCAAGCTTTGTAAAGGTATGCAGGCTTGCAATCGATACTTAAAGGCTGCCAGCCTTTAAAGTGTTAGAGAGAACATCGATCTTGTAATGTTTTTCGCCGCTGGGTATTCTTGACACTTTACATATAAACTCCTCCTAGTTTGGTCCAAATCCAATCGTTTTTACGAAAATCTCTATAGAGATTTCTGGAAAACCACCAATATTATTTCTTAGTTTAGGAATGCAAATGTTGAAAACCAAATATTTTGTTTCACTGATTTCACTCATTTTTTGGTTGAAGTGTCCTAAGGCATACATACATTCTATAGTCATTCGATCAGGGCGGTTCCAACATATTAAAAGCGTGCAGTGAAAAGAAGTCTCTGGACAGACACGAGTCAATAGACTCAGCTCAGCTTATGGAGTCGTATGCTTCCTTCCGGCTGTTACATAAACATTAAAAAAGGTCAATCTATTGCTGTATTTTCACTTATCGAGATCTCATACGAGATGGGTGAAAAACATCTCAGTTTACTATGAGTTGGCTGTCAAAAACCTCATTGAAAAAATCGAAATTAGAGAATAGCCTACTTCTCATTCAGTTTTTCCATGCTTTTTATAAATTTTTGTGTTTCTCAGATTGACTTTTACACTTTTCTGATATCTCTTTTGAGAAACTTTTATGAGATGTCAGACAAGTGAAAATACAGCTTATCTTTAGCAATTGTATCTTTTAGTTTATCTTCAAATATTTTCACTTATCATAAAAATAACACTGAATTTTTTCTAACCACACCACAAGTACTTCAAAATACCCGCTCATTTGCATTTGCCCATTCGGTTTATTTATGGTAGCACTGGAATTTTATGTAGATGCCAAATAAAAATTTGGAATTTTTCGCACATCTGAGAACAGGCATTTACTGGGATTTGAACTCAGGGCCTCGAAGACTGAATTAACGGACGTCTGCATCTTAGCGCACACGACAATCAAGCACTCGCTAGAGTTAGTGGCCAAATCATAGTAAAGAATGTAGCCATAACCACTTAGCAGGCACGCAAGAAGCCCCGTTGCCCAGTGGGAAAACTTTTGCATTAGAACCTCGAGGTCGGTTATCCAACTCCCCGTAGAAGTATTTATAATAAAAATGAGTCCTCTTTCCAATCACTTTTCAGCCTTTAAATTTCAATTCGGTAGTTGAGGGCATTTCCATATCGAAAAGAAAAAGATCAATAGGTTGACTTAGATAGACTAATGTAAATGAAAGTTATGAAGTAATTTCGGCTATACCCAATGACGCAAAGTTTGTGAAGTTTTCTTAGTGGGCATGAATTACAAGGGAACTCAACGAGACCTGTTAAAAGTAAAGCTATAAAATCAGAAATGTTTCTCTTGCCTACTGAAGAAAAATCATTCAGGTTTCTTCATTGTGTAAATCTCTACTTAGTAGACGTGAAATTTAAGGAAATACTACCAGAAACTTCATAAAGTTTTTATAAATCCCGCGTAATAGCTTTTTTTGCAACAATAATGATTCAATTTATCAAATATAAGGAATAATTCATTCTAAATTTAAAATTTACCCTAATATATGATAAGGGATAGCACAATGAATATTCCAATAATGCTTTTGACTGAACCCAATGCATTTTTTGTGTGTAACTCATCTACATAAATATACATAGTATACAAACATTGCCTAACTATCAACTAATTAATTTCCTTACACATTAAATCATTGTAACAATTGTATTTAAAATCTCATCTATATATATATATATGTCTTCTACTTCTCTATATACTTAAAAAAATAACAAATTGCCATCAAGCAGACTAACAAGAAATCCTATGCTTCCTCGCTGATCTCAACGAACAGTCTATTAGGATACAATAGGAACGATAATAATAACATTGATAACAATAACAATAGAAATGCCATCTCCACCTACTCCTCCTCCTCATCAAGTGCGCATTCATCATCAGCGACTTCATTAAAGAATGTGAAAGTCTATGTGGGCGACACTGTTGATGCCAACGCTGATAGCCAGAAGGCTAACAGGAAGAACGGCCGCAATAACAGCAAGAGATCGAACCACATCAACACTGTCACCGCCACAGCACCATTCGACACCAACAACAATGAGAATAGCAATAATTATAATAACAATAATAATAACAACAATAATAAGAATGGTGCACAAACATGGAACTATCATGTCCTGCCATCATTGTATTCCGTCTATCAGAAGGTAGCGCACCGTCTCTTGTCAAAAAAGCACTTTTGCGATCATAAAACTGTATTTTTTTTGGTTTTTATTTACTTATGTATAGTGGGGCAGGGGCAGGGTGAGATCAGGTGGAAAACCAATTGAAGCGACATTGCCTCAGTTTGTTATTTCATAACGGGATAGTTGTCTCTGAAGCAGTCATGTCCAAATGCAAATATTTTTTTTACATAAGTTCGGATACGTCGATGTAATGTAAAGACCCAAACCGTTTTGATATGCGGGCTACTTTTGGTATATAAAATAGCAAATATAATCGGTTTGGCTGTTTCAGAACTGGGTTGCAACACTTAAAGGACTTTCTTCTGGCCTTAAGGCCATACCATATCATACCAAAAAACCACTCTGCAGACCAATATACGACTTTAATACCTCAATCTGCTTATAACTTCGACCAATATCGAACTATGTTAAAAATAGTGTGCTTTATGCATTCCCTTGAAATTATTGTATACTTCCCAAATATGCCCATACCTTTGACAAATATCGAACTAGGTTAATGAAAAAGGCTATATGGATTCCCTTGAATCCGTATTATACTTCTACAAACTTACTTTTTTAAAAACTTTGAAGGGAGGAAGTTGGTTTACCTCTCCAAAAAACAGAGCTGAAGATCTGATATCTAAATCTGACTATAACTTTGTCAAAATTTGTAAAAAGAACTTAAATTTATCCTGTTTGTTAAAGTATTTTTAAGAATTCTTTTAAATTCTACTTTGAGTACGAATCGCTCTAAAAGGGAATTTGAGCTATAAAAAGTCAAAAATATAAAAAAATACTTGGTTTAATATGTAAAGGATGAAATTAAGATAATTTTCTTCAAAATGAAAAACAAGCTCTTACTTTTTGTACATATTAGCTAGCACAAAGAAGAAACAAAACAGAAAAAAACAGAGAGCTTACCAGGAAATTCTCGATTTAGGTATGAAATTTTGGATCCAAGAACAAATGGAAATAGATTTTAGAGTAAATCGAATTTGATTCAAGAATTATCCCGTTTTAAAACTTCAATAAGCCAGGGAATTCTTGCTTAAAGCACAAAATTCTTGGTTCAAGAACAAATCGAGACAGATTTGAGAGTAAAGCATAAATCGGGATTGATCTGAGTGAGCAATAGGATGGAATTAAGTGCAAAGAGGAATTGGTTTAAGAACATATCAGTATTAGCTTTAGATCAAAAAAGATGAATCTTAAAGGATTAAATTAAGTATGTTTGGTTTTTATTTTAATATACGGGTTCTTTATCCAAGCATTATTCGTTTTTAAACAAAGGAAATAAAGTATGCTTATGTTGAACTTTAAAAGTTCTTTAAAAATCCCCAATTGTGCTTAACATATCCAAAACGTTCCTGAAATCAAGCACTTAGGGGTTTTATAAAACGCACTTAAAACAAGAATTTCCTGTCTTATTGAAGTTTGAAACAGAAAATTCTTGAGTTAAAGAGGAAATGTTTTGATTTTTCTCTCAGTGTAGATCCTTTATAATACTACTACGCGCCCCCTTTTTCATAAACCGGATAGTAAGGTACTTTTCTCGGGATATAAGAGGAGCTATAAAGCACTCTAAAAAATCGCTCGGCAGATACCTAAATATGCCAATATCTTTGACCAAGACCAGGTTAGGAAAGTAAGAATCAGCCAGAAATACTTCCCCGGGCCGGGTTTAACTAAAACCAGGGGCCCGGACTTTTGAGAGGGGAGCCCGGATTTTTGGCGAAAACTTAAATAAACTATGAACAACATGAGAAAAACCCACACAAAAAAAAAAGATCCAAGAAAGATCCATTTGGAATGTATATGTCTTAAATATCCTTTTAACCATCTTTAATATCCTTTCAATCATCCAACGGAGCTGAAAATCGTCCAAAGGATATGAAAAATGGTCATCCTTTGGACGACTTTAAGCTCCGTTGGATGATTAAGAGATATTAAAGACATATCCATTCCAAATGGATACGATAATCATCAAATGGTTTTTCTTTGTGCACCGGGCCCGGAATCCCATTTCGACAGGCCTGACTAAATCCGGTACATAATGTAGCTTTTTCGGACCTTTAGCTCTCAAATTACTCAACTTTACTGCGAGTTGCGTACGGGCCAGTATTTTGGACTTGACTGCTCTGAGGTCACTATTATACACCACTATAACTGCTTCTCCCCCATATACTTTTATGTTCGATGTTGTAGAAGTTTTGCATGCCCCTCTTCTTCCCCTCCATTCAATTAAAAATTCAAACGCTTTGGCAATATTTTGCATGATTTATTTATCTGTTTCATTTGTTTTTGTGTACTTTCGTATACGGTTTTGTTTAATCCAACTGTATTCTATGTGTCCTGCTGTTTTGGCATGCCACGCTCTCTCAGCTGCACGCCCGCGTACGTGTCGCGAAGATCGATAGGCAAAGCATCATCCAAGACTATTGCCAGGTATTACTTCCTGCTGTAAAATTGCACCAGTACAGCGAATCGATTGCACCCCATTGCCTTCTGGTGCGTTGGCCAAGCATTTAACCCAATTCGCAGTAATTTGAAATTTATTGATTGAAATTTGCATGACCCCTCCCACCAAAAAATCCCAGCCTCTCTATAATCTACTTATATATATATTTAAATTGTTTCGCCTTCCGTTAATTGTGTGCCATTTAATAATTGATATTTCTTCTCTCCATTCAACAGGTGGAGGTCATGCCTTGGATAAGTAGCAAACACAATATGGGTTTTGCTTTCAATCGCACCACCTGGATGGGCATACGGAAATGTGCACGACATTTTTGCTCCTATGATGATTACAACTGGGATTGGTCGTTACAGCACGTATCCCAGCAGTGTTTAAAACGTAAACTGCATGCCATGATTGTCAAAGGACCAAGGGTCTTCCACATAGGCGAATGGTAAGAAATATTCCCAAAGAATTTTGAAAATTATGCTTTAAATATGGGTTGAAAGAGATTTCGGTCAGCTGCGGAGTTAGAAATTAATTGCATTTCCTGAATCAATTCCGTTTCCGAAAGTTGCAGTGAAAGTGAAATTAAGAACATGCCCGTATAAAATCAAGTTAAAATTAAAATGGCAGGATGGGAACGAGTGGGATTCAATTTCATATTGAAATGGAAATGACTTGAATTAAGAATTGGCTCTCGGAAAGGGATAGTGTCATCAAGCGGGATTGAATTTGAATTTTAAGATCGGAGTCGTAAATGAAACTTTTACAAGGGACAGGAAAGGTGGAATCTAATTTTTTATCTTTAATGTTTCCACCGTAAATTTAACGAACTGTTCTTTTAATCACTACAACATTTCTCAACTTTTCTATACCTATATGGACTAGTCTATAAAACATATTAAAATTTGCCGACTCATGCTTTTAAATCTTTCTAATTTCAGTGGCGTTCATCACAAAAACAAGAATTGCGAGTCCAATCAGGTGATCTCCAAGGTACAGCAGGTTCTGCGAATTGCCCGCAATTCCCATCAGCTGTTTCCACGCTCGCTAACCCTGACCGTGCCCAGTTTGATTAAGAAATCCAAGTTACGCAAGGGTAACGGCGGTTGGGGTGATCTTAGAGATCACGAGCTGTGCCTCAATATGACGCTGGCAACGAGGTAAAGCCTCTTGAAGAAGGACTTTCAATAATTAGCTCCGTAGCCTTAAAACTTGTACTCGTACATTTAACTGAAAATTAATCGAATCAAAAAAGAAAAAATACGCAATCAACGCAAATGTTGTGCAACTCCAAAGACCTTCTTTTGAATCAGCCCCCCCAGAGGCTGCTAACATACTCTTTTTTATACATATATATACACACACACACACACACCTATATATATTTACATAGAAATCTAGTCACTGATAGAACCCAAATTCCAAATTCCCTTTCGCTATTAAACGATTTTTGTATTGTTTAGGTTCCGTCCAGGATTGAGGCCGGCGTATATCAAGCATGGCCACGTTTTCTTATAACTAAAATTAAATATTGAAAGAATTAATTCTATAAACATAAACCCCAGATTGTGCCGAACAGACAGATAAACCAATTAGTAGAGCATACTTACTCGTACTACTCTCTCTAAATGTATAACAAAACGCATCAACTAGTCATAGCAACTATATACCAAGCAAGCACGTGGCTAACCCAAAAATATTAGAATTACACACATACAAGAAACATACATACGCATAATTACATTATAATATTTATACAATTAGAAATCTCTTTAATACAATTAAAAACCTAAACAAAAACATTACATTTTAAGCTTGTAAATAGTGAAATTTTGTTGTATAAATCATATAGGTTTTGTTTTTTTTTATTAATATACAAAAATATGGAAAAAAAAAAAAAAAAACATTACAGTTATGTAATTTGTTATTTTCTAATTGTTAGTTCAAAACGCTTTTATGTAATAGGAATTTTATTAATCAATTGAATCGAATAGTTTAATAAAAGTACATATACACATATATATATACGGCAATTGATAATTCAACTTTTGAGTAAAGTAAATCGATCTAAGTTCTCTAAATAGAAAAGGAGAGACAGACAAAAGGAAGCAGTTCAGACACCGGTTAGAACGGTTAAAAAGTGATTCAGAGCCAGAACTCAGAAATTATTAAAGCTATCAACCTGAAATTTGGCGTTTGACTTGGTAATATAGAGTTAGATATTTTCTCGGACTGAAACCGGTTCTGAACCAGTTGACCCCGCTTTCAAAGTAGTTGGAAAATGACCATTCAAGAAAAAGGCGCCAGCTTATTGATGGCTAAAGATGAGAAACGTCCTTCTATACATGCTTACAAAACGAAGATGAAAGTAGAGACTGGAAGCTCCTGTATACTTATACAATGCAAATTAACACCCAGAACACCCAGCCGTGTTAAAGAAGATTATCAATAATGGTGAATATGTAGCAGACGCAATATTCTAACCTGATAAGATGGGTCCTTACAGCAAAAGAATACAAGACAGTTTAGGAGAAAACGATGAATTCATGGATAAAAGGCCCATATTAAAATTAATCGTAGTAAGCATCGAAATTAAACTCAAAAATGTTATGGGCCCTATGTGCACATTAAATTCGGACATATTCTGGTGTGTCCCAGAAATCTCTAGAGATTTGTTTATAAACGGTTTCATTTCGAAATAAAACTGCTTGTCTTAATATGTGAAGTGTCTTTAAAATGCTTGGCTACTAGATTAGATGACAAAAGTTGAGAGACTTGAAACCGACTGCTCAAGGTAAAGCAGATTTCATGAGTACGGTTTTCTTTCCCTAAAATCTAGTAGACGTCATTATTGTTACCACTTTACATATAAAGTCCTTCTAGTTAAATTTAAAATCTCTTCGTTTATACGAAAATCTCTACACATTTCTGGGACACACCCGATTGCCCACATTTCATCGGACTTTTCGCCCAGTTTAATTTGAGGTCCTGCAGGGTGCAAAACAAAATGTGTGCCTCTTGCATATAAAAGAAGAGGAGCAACTTTATAAGTTTAAAGCTTTTTCTTAAGAAATGGGGCGGCTTTTAAGAGAATGTACAAGACGAAAGATATCCCAAAATCGCCTGGCGCACGACATTTTCATGTACAGTCTCAGGTAATCTGACCGATTGTGATGTAGCGGGCAGTGTGTATATCTGCTAAGTATACCGCCTCGGGCCATCTAAACTGTCTATTTTGCGAACTTTGAGAACTTAGTATCAAATACTTAGAATCGAGTACTATTATCGATTATCGAGTTTTGAATATGGAGTATAAAGTAACGCACAACCGCAAGAATGAGAAAGGCGGATTATATCGTATACAAGTTTCCGTGAGTGTTAGCCACACTCACACCTTTTTTATCAAGGACCGCCCTTAGTTACAAATTAAGCCCAATTTACACGAACTGATCTCTCAGCTGAGTTTTGTATCTGAGTATCTGTCAGCCCGTGTAAACAGGAGTCTGAGTCTACTCAGCTGAGGTATCAAGTGTTATAGAACCGTTTCGAATTTAATTTGCACAGCGGAGCGCTTAATATACCATTGGTTCTGTAACTGACTTAACTAAGCTTCACAATCATGAGTAAATGATGAACTAAGTTGCTCAGCTGAATTTTTTGACACTCATGTCTACAAAAGTTAGCTGAGCGATCAGGTCGTGTAAATTGAGCATTATAAAGTACTGGTTCTGGTTTTTAGAGGTATTAACCCCAGTATAAGTCAGGATTGGCCGGGTGTGGTACAGCGGGTAGTGTGCGTGCCTGCTGTGC
The DNA here is from genome assembly GCA_018904265.1 of Lordiphosa collinella. Lineage (NCBI taxonomy): Eukaryota > Metazoa > Arthropoda > Insecta > Diptera > Drosophilidae > Lordiphosa > Lordiphosa collinella. The sequence goes on from JAEIFV010000001.1 coordinate 348,688, forward strand.
AAGAGGTCGAGGGTTCTATGCCGCCTCGGGATGCCTTTTGAAAAACTAACTAAAACTACTTTTCAGACTCTAAAACTACTTTTCAGCTATACTACGTAAAAGTCCGATTTCGACCAAATTAAGTGGGATCATGGGAAAGCATAGCAAACTAAGAAATTCGAAGTTTGGAGCCGTTTCTATTAATAACAAACAATTTTTTTTCGCTAAAACTAGTTTTTTGATCGATCGTTCCTATGACAGCTATATGCTATAGTCATCCGATCCGGCCGGTTTCGACAAATGTGCAGCGTACGAGGTGTGTTCAAAGGGAAAGGTGAATTTAGAATTTTTTTTGAAAAGTACTTATTTATTCATCAATATTCATTTTTTCCCTTTCAAAGTAATCGCCCTCGGATATAATACACTTGTGCCAGCCCTTTTTCCAATTCTCGAAGAACTTCTGAAGTGCACTTTTCGGTATGGCCATCAGCTCGTTCTTCGATTCTGACATGATCTCATCAATTGTGGCAAAAAAAATCACGAGCTGGCATTGATGTGTGAGCTGGTGCATTATCGTGATGCAGAATCCACGATTTCGATCATTCAAAGAAAACAGTGATCAAAACCTTCACATTTGATCGAACTTGGAGTGCTTTTCTCGGTCTTGGCTCATCTGACCGCTTCCATTGGGATGATTGGGCCTTGGTTTCGATGTCATAACCATATACCCACGTTTCGTCACCAGTTATGACCCGTTTCAACAAACCTGGATCGTCGTCGACGTCATTCAGCAATTTCTGAGCGATACTAATGTGACGTTGCTTTTGCTTAAGATTTAGTCAAAAATCGAGGAGCACACAAAGACGTGACTAACCTTTTCAGTGTCCAAAAACAAACTACTAATCGAAATTAGCTGCTTATGCAAACATATGATAAACATATGTGTCCGAATATAACAAAAACAAAATATCGATAATCGAATGTACACAACCCGCGAAAATTCAAAATTCACCTTTTCCTCGTATTTGTACTAAAAGGCTTCGTGCAAAGTGTGGATAGACAGATTTTAAACTGACGGAGAAATAGCACAGAAATAGACGGTTGGACGGACAGACGGACAGGGTTTAATCAACTCAGCTCGTCATGAAATTGGCATTTAATTATTTGATATGCTTTCACATAATTCTACAACGGACTTTTCGCCCAGTTTAATTTGAGGTCCTGCAGGGTGCAAAACAAAATGTGTGCCTCTTGCATATAAAAGAAGAGGAGCAACTTTTTAAGTTTAAAGCTTTTTCTTAAGAAATGGGGCGGCTTTTAAGAGAATGTACAAGACGAAAGATATCCCAAAATCGCCTGGCGCACGACATTTTCATGTACAGTCTCAGGTAATCTGACCTATTGTGATGTAGCGGGCAGTGTGTATATCTGCTAAGTATACCGCCTCGGGCCATCTAAACTGTCTATTTTGCGAAAATTAGAAACGCACAAGCCAAGAGATTGAGAAGGCTATGCCCTTCAGGCTGTGCGCAGATCGACAGCGCTTACGGTTACAGATTGCCGGTTAACGAATATACCTAAGCCGATGGCTGTCTGAAATCGCATGGCGGATAGCTGACATATAGTGCACAAACTCTGGTAAAGCTGTGCGGATCGGCGAGGCCGATCGTTTCCTTAAATCAGAGGCCGGCACGCTGCTCTCACATGGGCTTGTGTTATTTCCGGCCCCCGCCCTAATACCCCATACCAAATCTTGATGGTGATAAATTACAAATTTTTTTAATTTGTTTTTTAATTTAATTTTTTACTTACCCTGTCTGGGACTCGAACTCGGGACCTCGAAAGCCTGCACTCACTGACACCACCGCTCAGCCAACACCACATCACCTTGGGTGTTTACCGCGGCTTCTAAGTCGTATTTAAAATTGACGGTGCCAGTGCCGGCCAATGCTGAGAGCGAGGGAAAGAATTGTTCTCATTTGTTGCTCGCGCTCTCCGCCTTCCCTCGCAATCAAGCTCGAAGTCGAGAACGATTGTTTCTTGGATCCATACACGTCGAACTTCTATCTCTTACCATCTCTGAGATATGTACTTTCATACGGACAGTCAGACGGAAATGGCTATATCGACTAGGCTGTTGATGCTGATCAAGAATATATATAGTTTACAGGGTCGGAGATGCTTCCTTCTGACAGTTACATACTGTTGCACAAACTTAATATACTCTGTGTACCTCTGGTACAGAGTAAAAAAAGTAAAATAGTAAGAAAATATTAGAACCGAAAGTAACCAATGCCAATGCCAAGGCAAAACTACTAAACTGTTTTAAGTTCAATAAAATTATAATATATCGTTACAAATAATAATAATCGTTTATTAAAAGAAATCCATAATAAATCGTAATGGTTCCAGATCAAAATATTGTGGGCGACATATCGACATTCGACATGCGTAGATATCATGTAGACACTTCCGGAAAGTGTGTGACCAGCTTTTCAAAAGTGTCAAATCAGGCCTGCCTTGAAATCTCATAACACATAACACATCTCATTTGTTCATTATCAAAATTAACATTAAAACAATAAATATGTGAATCAAAATTTTCGTATTTTATAAAGGATGCAAGAATCGCTGGTAAAAGAACTTAGTGAAATTCAAATTTCGCGCAAGAGCGAAAAAGCTTTGTGAGCTTTCTTTGTGTCTCACATGCGAGAGCGCTGCGACGGCCAGTTGCAAGTCTAGACACATCCAATTCACACACTGCCGGTTAATAACAAATTTGTGGAGTTGCTGTTAATCAGTGCCTATTAATAATAATAATAATATTTAGCCACACAAAATTCTTCAAGTCTTTAAGTGTAACCAACCAATTTTGTGGCCATCATGAGCAAACAACTAGTGGGACGTGTGGGTCAGCTCAACAAATTCCTGAAGGTGGCTTCAACAAATGCGACGGCCAGCCATAATAATTATTTTACTTATGTGCGTGAATTGTCGCATCCGATTGCCCGTGATCCGCCAATTGTGTCGGTGGAGGAGGCTGTCTCCTGTATTAAATCGGGTGAGTTTAGTGCGTACATGAAGCGCAAAGTTTTGATTATGTAAGATGCATAAGAAAAAACACAGAATGAATAGAGGCCAAGCACTGGAATGGATCGGTTAGTGGGAGGGTGGAACGGCAACATTTTAAGCAAATTTGTGTGCTTTGTATGTGAGTGAGTGTGTGTTTGCAGGCTAATCATTTGTAATGCAAAACTATTTACTATCGGGCGGCGTCCAATTACAGGGTGTTTTATTAGGGCTTGTTGTGAAATCAGCTGCCGCTGCTACCTGCTTATCAGTTACAGATTTATAAGTTACCCCTCCTTCTCCACGTATGCAAACTGTTATTGCCGATACACGTACATGTTTGCATGTTGTCTATAAAAATAATATTAATTTACTCCACAGCTGTTTGTATGTATACATATAACCATACTCGTATTATCGATGAACACTTGTACTTTGTACTCTGCAGTGCAAGCTCAGCTTGTAGGGGCACGTCAACTGAGCACAAACAGGTCGAGCGATAGAACCGCCAGCCGGCTGTTATGTCGACTGATAAGAAGAGCTCGAACTATGTACATAGAATAACCACTAAGCCTTGGGTTGATATTAATGACTTTTGGAGGGCACAACCTGATTTTCTATTCACATTTTTCGGGGGGTTGCTTTCATTCAATTCATTCCAATTGAGCGCAATTTATCGAAGGCGCCATAATCAACTAACCAAACCAGTTCCTCTGGCCCGCCCTCAAATATACTAATTCTATTACTAGTTTTCTTAGCACTTTGATGGCTTCATCGCGAGTTTCACACAAATTGATAAACATTCAAAACAAATGTTAGCCAAAATCTCATCCTGGCCATCATCACAAGTTGACTCTAATTTTAGCCAGACATCATCAACACGCGCCGATCTAAATCACATACGTAATTTGGTTTGAAAAAGTTTATTTGCTTTCGTTTTTTTTTTATTGCACATGTTTGGCAGATAACAAACATCGTTAGGTACAGTAGATTGTCATCATTAGGTACAGTAGCATTTTCCAGTAATCTTAAAAATCATGCGGAATCGGAACTGTTAAATGTTCTGGACTAGAGGTGGGGAACTATCGGTTGCACTATCGTCACTATCGATGGTTTGACATTATCGAGTCACCATCGATGGTAGCCCAACGCTATCGATAGTTTTTTTAAGCTGTAAGCATTAGCAACAATTCACACATTTTAATTGTAGCCTAAGGCGTGTGTTTAACTTTTTAAATGTATTCTAATATTAAATAAACTTGGGAAATGTTGAACTAAAGAATTATTTTGAAAGTTTGGAACATTTACCTTTCATTAAATTGATTGGTCGAAAAAAACCTATATCTTTAATTTTTATTAAATATTATAAAACCTTAACACATTTTCTTAAAGGGTAGTCGAATACCGTATTCCTACACCGCTCTTTAATCCGATGGTGTATTTCGAAGCAATTGAAGGGTATATTAGAAACTTTTCTTCAGATTTTTTTGGTAAAAAGCTAGACTTTAAGTGTAATTTTCACGAAGAAAAAATTGTACGAAACTTATCTTGCCGCTTGTAAACTAGTGTAGTCAAAGTTATTTATTAATACTTTTTAACATGAAAATTTTGTCATATTGAATATTTAACCATTTGGATAAATTCATTTTACCTCGAAAAAACCCAAATTGTTTCAGTTAAAAGGTTAGTATATCTTGTGATTCAACTAAATTAGTTGTAAGCAAAGAACAACATATGCTTCCTTGTTTTGAGAAAATCGCAAACAAAGTTTCAAGTATTTTTGATATCGTCACAAAACTTTACATAAATATAAAAACTTTCAAGTAGCTCGTGAGAAGCAAAGCAAAGCAAAGTGTTCCTATTTATATAAAGTATTGTGACAAAATCAAAATTCCGGAGTGCTGGACACGAACCTTTAAACATATTGTGTTGTAAAAAAAATTTGTTTTTGTCATTACAAATCCCATGTAATTTAAATTTAAATTACATACTATGGAAAACTATCGATAGTTATCGATGGTTTGAAAAAACTATCGATAGCTATCGATGGTGAGAACTATCGATAGTTCTCCACCTCTATTCTGGAATGTTTTGTTCGGCTTTTAAGTTTAAATATCTTATTTATATCTTCCAAGCTTCTTAATATCTTCCCGCACCTTGTCTTCCCATCTCAGTTTCAGTTGCTCTGTTTTTTTCCCATAGTCTTCCGCATTGCGTTTGTACAGCTTTTTTGCTGGAGCTTGTTCATCGATACGAGTAACGTGTCCAATCCAGCGCAACCGCTGTTGTTTTATGCGCTTACCCAGATCAATGTCCCCAAAGAGCTCATACAATTTCTGATTTATTAGGGTGCAAAACTTATCGCCAACTTGTAGAGTTCCTAAATCCTCCGAAGGACCTCTCTTGAACACGTCGATCGCCCCCTCATCCGTTGCTATTAATGTCCATGCATCAGAGCCGTATTGAAAGACAGGAACTGTAAACGACTTGTATAGCGCTATTTGCGTTTTTTGAGAGAGTGTTCTACTCTGAAACTACCTACTGAGCACGTAGTAAGATCGGTTTGCAAGAGAATTTCTTCTTCGGACTTCCAGACTGATGTTGTTGTCGCTGACCTATAATTTTTCCGAGGCGCCCAAAATGTTTAACAATCGTAAAGTTTTACTCTTTCATTGCAACAGATTGTTCAAGACGCATAGACTCTCGAAACAGTTGACCAATGGAGATATTACCTATTCTCAACCCTTATTTGCATTTTAATTACGTTACGTTTGGTGGTCACGTAAAGATCTAATATTGGTCTAATGCTCCATTGTCTAAGTAAGTTCTGATCCATAAACACTCCAATAAAGAACAAATTGTCCAAAATGTTGAACCAAGATGCGTGAATTCTTCTTTTGTTTTTTATTTGATATAAGAAAAGCTGCTTGGCATAACAAACTTATATGTCTCTTAAGGAGTGCTCCAAAAAATTGAGCGCAGTTAACGATCCCACTTCGCCCGATTCAACACTGTGGTCCGAAAAACTTATGCAAATTTGCTCAATCGACCTTTTTGACTTTGAATTAATGAAAAAAATTAAAAGCTAAAACTATTCGGACTTTTTAATACGATTCGTTTACACAACTGCTCCACTTATTGAGCATGTTTTTTAATCCAACATTCAAGAAGAATGTATGAACGACCTTGTAAGAGTTATAGAAAGATAATTATTCTGCTACTCGTTGTTTCTGTATCCATTCTACTATTTATAATTTTGTCGATTTTACCGCCAAAAGTTTCAGTTATAAATTGTTCTTGTAATCTTAATTTAAAAAAGATAGAAATATGTGAAATTTAAAAAATTTGTAGTCAATTTTTGCATTGTTTTCGATGTAATTTCCAATTATTGTCGATGCAAAATGCAAATTCGGACTTGGAACCTTATTATCTTCAACTACATATCTTTCTTCCGCCTTCACTCGTGCCGAATATTTAATATGAATGATTATGCATTTTGAATGGATGACGATAATGATCTATGATCCTAAATGGTACGCAATTTTTGGAATCAAACCATTTTCCGGGCACTGGTTTGGACTCCGGCTTGGAACTTTTGTATCAGTTTGCTATGGACTAACGAGCTGTTTGACTCCGAAACCGATAAGAACTATCCAAATTTAATACAATGAAATTATAAAATGTTTGTTGCTTTTTCTAGACTTCAATAGATAAGTCACAATCTTATCTTGCTTGTATGATTTTCAATTAAACTGTGGTAAAACAAATGGCAAATACAGACGCCAATGCATGTGGCCAGATGAAGACTGACATTAAAATAGATTATTGATATAGTCACACATGAATACATATATACACTTCTCTGAACGTATGTATTTATGCATACAGAAAATGGGAAAATTTAGAAATAGCACTGTAAACGGCAGTGAAGGCTAGTGACGAAAGCAGCTCAAAGAATATAGCAAATACGCAACTAAGTACATACATTGTACAAAATACAATCACTTGGTATGAAAGATATACATATGTTTATGGGCTTAATAAAGTTAAGATAGTGCAAAGTTAAGAGTCTTGGCATTAAATTTGAACTATGCTAATGTCTCACATAAAGTTCTTAAAATGACCAACCCATTTTAGTCGGCTAGAGGTCATGTTGTTCTTTCGCATAGCTTTAAACAGGGACACACAAAACCACATAGACGGCTGGTTGCTGTAGCGGCTGGGAAGATTGTACGTTTAGGTAGGAAGAAAGAAAGAGAGAAGTAGAGCGTAAATTATGAAAGGGACTACTGGTTGACTCTACAGCTCTACAAAAACCTCCCGTTTTTTTTTATCAGCAATTTTTTGCCTGTCGACTTGCTGTCCAGCTGCCGTTTCTCCATGCCAGCGACGCCACACCTGGAGCCGGCTACAGTTGCTAGTTTACTTATCATATAGGTCGTAAAAACAGGCACATATGTACTAAAAAAATATATGTACTTTTAAAATAAATAAGTACTTTGAACCTCAGGAAACCATTTCTAACACAACTTTGTTAACGTCCGCATTTGCTATTCTTCTCTTGACATGCATTTTCATAAACCTTGTGTTTTCACATTGACATTGACACTTGCAGACGGGCAACTTATCTTTGTTTATTTACAATCGCCCACAATGTTTAGTTGGTTGAAAAATGGCTGCTAATTAATTTCGCAAACACAAACAGCTGTTTAGCTTAAAAGCTTTTTTTAGGTTGATTGATCGCTAGCTAGAAAGCTTTTACTTTCATGGGCGTACGCAGAATTGTGATTGGTTAGGGAGAACGTAACTATGAATGTCAGATATTTGAAAAAATTTGATTCGATTTGATATTTTTATGCAAAAAAAATCGATATGAATGAACGGTAGTTGAGTTGTCATTAAAATAATTTTGTAAGCTGTAAAGATCTTGAGATCAAAGCTCCACATTATTACCATAAGCAACACTTCTGGGATATAGGAAAAAGTCTTATTAGGGAAGAGACAGCGTTTCTTCCTGGGGATACAAAAAGTCTTCTGACTTTTTATTTTAAACTTACTCAGCGTCTATTTAACTTACTATGGTATTTCAAATCGGGACCCTTAAAAATGAACACGATTGGAATGCTGTCTCAACCAGCTGCTAGTTGTGCTACCTTCTGCCTAAATGAATTTAACAACATATTTCTTGCATATCGCATAGATTATGCACTTCTTAATATAGGAGGCGACCTAAATTCGGGTATGCTTAGTAATTGTTAAGCGATGTATCGCCAATTTTAAGATTAATAATAAAGAAATGCATTCATGTCTTCAAGGCGAATTTTTGGGGATATATGTATCGCTAAAATACCTAATATATTTTGATTGTGTAAATCGTAAAAATATCCCCAAAATTTCCTTAAACTATCGCTTAAGTCTATGACGAGAGAGATAAGAATCACGACAAAATGTTTGCAAAATTGGGTTATCCCGTACCTTACACAATATTAACAATACAAGAACATATTTCTTCAGTAATCAATTTAATCCCATGTGTTCTACAAACCAGAAGAGATTTTTAGTTTTGGTTTCTGTTCAGTTTCTGGTTCAGCTTTTATTTCAGTCGGTTCAATCCCGGCATGGGTCCCTAATTTGATAAGTCCTTTCGAAGTTGTAATATCTCCAGATTAGTATATCGTAATACAAAACGGATCATTTGTAGATAATGCGCCGGCAGATTTTTTTTTAGATCAACAGAATAGACTCGGAGTCTGTAACTTTAGTTTTCGATTAGCTGTATTTGGTTATATCTTGTGGTGGAGATAAAAAGTCGGTGCCAAGCTAGATATATTGATTAGAGGAACCGGATCGTTCTAATCGTTTCACTCATTTTTGTCTGTATAACCAAAGCTATACAACTACTGCATTAACACACCAAAAAAAGCGTGGAAAACCTTTACAGCTGTTTCATGGATGTCCAATCCAATCCATGCAATCAGATCTTTAAACAGAGTTGAGAACTGCAAAGTGCAATGAAAGTAAAATTGGACTCATACAGAAAGCCAATCTTAATGGGTGTCCTTGCAAAATTTAGAGCTAAAGTTTCTAAGTGAGAAATTTTGAAGCTTTCTAGCGAGCTCAGCACTGCCCGTTTAGCGAAACGACTTCTGATGATTGGATTGGACATCTATGAAAAAGCTTTAAAGGTTTTTCACGTGTAATCACTCGAGCAGGTTTCTAATATTGATAATCTATTCTGTTAACGAAATATATTGAAAAGCTGCCGTTCCAATCTATGATAGATATGAGGTTTTCCATTTGCGGCAAAGATTAAAAAAGGATTCTTTAGAAAATTAAGAAAATCCCTTAGGTCTGCCGAAACTAAACCAAGCGGGAGCAACATCTTGCACATTTTTTAGAACCGGTTTCGGTTTTCTTTTGCTTTATTTGAAGACGAAAGTACGTACCACTATGGGTTGCCCAACCATATCAAGTCAAATAGTTGCTTTTAAAGAAACTTTTATCGTATTATACATGCTCCAAAGTTAAGCATAATTGTATTTTAAATATACATTTTTCTTTAATTTTTCCTATTCTAGGTGATACGGTCTTTGCCCAGGGAGCAGCTGCCACTCCGGTCAAACTGCTAAATGCCATGGCCGAGCATGGCAAGTGCAATAAGCTGGAAAAGGTCACCGTCTGCCATATGCACACCGAGGGTCCTGCTGAATACTGCAAGCCGGAGTACAAGGATATCTTCCGATCGAACTCCTTCTTTATGGGCGCCAATGTGCGCAAGGCTGTGGCCGAGGGACGTGGCGATAATGTGCACATTTTTCTGCACGAGATTCCTCAGCTGTTTTACAAGAAGATTGTCAAGCCTGATGTGTCGCTGATTCATGTGTCGCCGCCAGACAATCATGGGTATTGTACATTGGGCACCAGCGTGGACTGTGTTCGAGCGGCGCTTCTCAACTCTAAGGTGATTGTGGGTAAGTAATGACTTATAGAAATGGTGAAAGCTTACCCACCTTCTCTCACTGTCTCTTAGCTCAAATCAATCCCAAGATGCCACGCACTTTTGGCGATTCCATCATACACAAATCTCACTTTGACTTTGCGGTGGAGATAGACGACCCCTTGCCCCAGCACGGTACTGGCAAAATTTCAGCTGTAGAGCAGAAAATTGGCAAACTGATTGCCGAGAATTTGGTCAAAGACGGCGCCACCCTGCAGATGGGCATTGGCAGCATTCCCGATGCGGTTCTAAATGCGTTGCATAATCACAAGGATCTGGGCATACACTCGGAGATGTTTGCCAACGGTGTGGTCGAGCTGGTTAAGAAGGGATGCGTGACCAATAGCAAAAAGAAGATGCATCAGGGACGCATTGTGGGCTCTTTCCTCATTGGCGATCAGGCGTTGTATGATTTTGTCAACGATAATCCCTTCATTGGTAAAGTACTTAAAGGTTTTCCAAGTGACAATGTCAATCATAAGCCAATCCTCTGCAGAAATGTATGCCATCGACTATGTGAACAATACGAGCGTTGTGAAGCAACAGCCCCGCATGACGGCCATCAACAGTTGCATTGAAGTTGATCTGACTGGTCAGGTTTGCTCCGATTCCATTGGTACACGCTTTTATTCTGGTTTCGGTGGACAAGTGGACTTTATTCGTGGTGCTGCCGAAGGATTGGATGGTCTAGGTGTGCCCATCATTGCCATGCCTTCGACCACTAAGAATGGCGATAGCAAGATTGTACCCACTCTCCAGCCAGGTAGGGGTTAATGTACTTTCACAAGTAAAATAATTAAAATCCGGCCATATTTTCAGGTGCTGGCGTTGTCACCTCACGTGCCCATGTCCACTATGTGGTCACCGAGCATGGTATAGCCTCGCTTTTTGGCAAAAATGTGCGCCAGCGCATGTACGAACTCATCCAGGTGTCCGACCCCAAGCATCGTGAGTCACTGGAAAAGGTCTGCTTTGAGCGCCTGAAGGTCATGCCGTCGCCCGAATAAGCGAGTGCCGTAATTGAGTGAGGGAGAGAGAGGCAAACGAATAAAGAAACCAAATTTTAGTGCGTCAAAATTAAAGATGCGCGCGAGCCAGGTTGTCTCGTGTTGGTAGGCACACCATATCGGAAAGCGAAGTAGAGATGGGCGTGGGCCGAGTTTATGTCGTAGCCACCAAAAGTGCGTGCATGCGTGCCAACACGAGACAACACGGCCCGCGCTCGCTTTTATTCAAAATTTAAAATCCCCAAATGCATTCCCGAAACTGTCAACATTTTAGAACTGCGATGATGAAATCCTTTAGCATTAAACTCAAAATGGCAAAACCACAAATTGATAATTAAAAAACAACTATGTAAAAACACAATACGGTTGAATTCAAGTGATATAAACTCTTTCGATATTAGAAAAGGCATTTTTTCAATATACAAATGTAAGTTAGGGGTACCCCATCAGAGCAGACATTCAAAGCGTTTGGGTTTCAGTTCAAAGTTTATAAACGCCAGTATGGGATCGATCTTTACTTTCGCACTTGTTGAAAAATATGTCAATATCACCACAGAACTCTGGGATGCTACAAAAGATGATTAAGACGTAATAAACTGGGACAAAACCCAATGGTAATTCGAAATGTACAAAGAAGTGTGACGCGAGCTGTCAGTAAATAAGGACGATTGGGATGACTGGATCCAGTATTTCATATATTGTTTTAATGTAACGCCGTCATCGGCACATGGATATTGTCTATTTAAATTGGTATTTGGTAAAAGACCTCAAAATTTCCCGTTTTCTGGTAGTAAAATTGATCCACTATACAATTTGGAAGATAATGAAACAGAAGTAAAGTTTAAGTTACAATTAGCCCAACATAGAGCTAGTGTTGTATTGAACAAATGGAAAACTAATCGAAAGAAGCAATATGACAATCAATCTTACTAATAAGTGAAACAGGGCATAATCCTTGACGCTAATACTGTCCCATATCTTGGAGTAGCCCTAGCTGCAAAATTGTCTGTGGCAATAAGACAAAGCAGCATAACTCCGAGTTATGTGAATTTTAAGATTATCTTTAAGTTACCATCAAACAAGACAAATTTTCGAATCTCTTTTAAACCCAAAATTTCACGCCTGAGCCGCGAACTTCTCAGAAAGCTATTTGGCTGACTGCCGGTAGTCAATAAATAACTTCTTACAGATTCATTGAGAAAATGTCCGCACTTTGAACGTTTTTGAGGCATCCCAATGTGTTAAAGCCAGTCGACAGATAACTGGCGCTGTCTTATCGTTATCAGCCAATTATTCTTCGAAAAAGCGCAATCTCCATTAGATCTTGCACCTAAAGTGTTAATTTAAAGCACTCACCAGATTTGTAATCTTATGAAATTATTAGAATTAATGAAAGTACTATATTTTTCTATCTGAATTAATTGGTAAAGGTTCGGTTAAACAATAATAAATCATTGCTTTATCGATGACAACATCGACATTGCATATCCAAATTTGCTGATGTCGCATTTTATCTAAATGTCGTAAAACCGCCCTATTACTCTTCACATCTACATTTTAAATTGTAACACGCCGGTAAGTCAATGTTATCAAAATAATATTTAGATAGATTTGCTGATTTAGTTAATCAATTTATTATAGAGGTGTTGCCTGGTTGATAGCTGAGTCCAAACAAAATTTAATACAATACATGTTCAAAGTTCCTTTCTTTTTCTCGACAAAAGATTTGACTTGGACTTTTTTTCACTCACTCTTGCGAACTAGTTGATTAAGGTGGGGTCACATCATCCCCTCGTCTCGTCGCAAAAACAAGATCTCATTGCTTGTAAGGTTATTTTCCTATGCCCATTCTACCGCAACGTTAAAGAAATCTTTCACATTTTCGAGCTCTTAAGCTCTTTTCTTCCATATCGACCCCTTTGCGCGAAAATATCGTATGTGCCAAAAACTAAATTTTACAGTAGAGCGAATTTTCTACTTTTCGTTAAACCGTAACGATTATCGCTATAATATTTTACCATAATTAGGACTAATTTTCATCAAAATGTCAATTTCGTAAAAAATTACCCTCTTTGTTCGCGATGCTCTCGCCATTTGCTATTTCATCTTCTATTTCAATAAGTACGCTTCTCTCGTTACTACCAGTCGCCAGTCCATTATTTCGTTCTCAGTTAAATCATTTTCGATTACCAAATTGTAGTTCTCAGAAAAATGATCAGCCGAAAGAATAATTTAAATTTCGCCTATCTTAAACGCCACATCGCACAGTGGCCCAAATAACCAATCTAGCAGGACTTAAGTCGAATTTTAATTTATTTAAATGCAAATTTGTTTTGGTTTCTTTTAATTAACAACAATTGTCTAAGCTTATAAAACTTTTTGTTTGAGCTCTTAGGTGAATTTTATTTTCTATCCTCGTTAAAGTCGACTAATGGATGTTATAGCTTCTGCAGATCTCTGTTGGTGTCTTGCCATGTAGGTTTTCAAATGAAACTTTTCTCCATTTGTACTTTCTTCTTCTTATTTGGCCCGGTATTTCTATCACAACCGTTTGACGGTCTCGGCCGCTGCAATTAATGCCCGCCACCCGACTTGTGCGAGCTGGCACCAGTTGGTCAGTTTAAGCGTTTAATCGCAGTCTTTTAGCACCTGTTTGTAATATCAAAATTTGCAGGATACTTTTACTCAACTTTGCGCATCTGTTGTAGCAACACAAGGTATCCAAATCTTTGCTGACCATATGGAAAATAATGGTCAAGGTATGCCATATATAGTAATTATTAAATGATTTCGAATTATGCGTTCAATGTTGAAGTTGTGTTTTTGTTATGTCCTATTTTAGAAAAAACCTTACCAAAGTGTTCGTTGATTGTGAAGTAAAAAACCAATTTGTGCCAAAAAGTAATTATTCAAAAGTTTACTCTAAACTGTGATTTTCAACTTGTACTTAACACTTTTTGCAACTCTGCAAAAAAAATCTCATTTTAAAATCGACAAAAATATCAGATTTGCTGCAAGTCGGGAAAAATCGTGAATGTGAAATAGTGTTTAAACAGAACCAAATATGGTAAGTCGTCTAGGGAGCTTAAAATACGTATACAAACCAAATTTTAGTTCAATTGCTTAAAAATTAACAAAGTTTGTGAAAATCGGACGGATCGGTCATATGGCAGCTTTATAAAAAAAGGGGCAAATCGAGCAAAATTTGGTAAGAGACTTGGGCACCCAAAATATGCGTAGAAACCAAATTTTAGTTCAATTGCTTTAAAAACCACCAAATTGGTGCAAGTCGGCCAGATCGGTTATATGGCAGCTATATAAAATAATGGACTAAAACGAGAGAATTTTTGTGAGATGTCTTTTGGGGCCCAAAATATGCGTACAAAACAAATTTGGGGCAAATTTATGCCCAAAAAAAGGTAATCCGGTCCTATGTGCCATGCAGAGGTTGCTACAATAGAATGTTTTCTGAAAATATCAAGTCAAAAAATATGTTTTTTTTTGTGCTGGTTCCCTCCATATATCAAAAAATTTGTTGTTTAAAAACAAAAACCTGTTTAATATTGGATATTTCTGTAAAGTAAAGTAAATATTTCATACAAATTTCGAAGTAAAATTTTATTTCTACTTTTATTCTGTCATTTTTGTATGAAAGTTTTACTATACATCGAATTAATCCACATCTAGATACAGAGAACTTCTTAACCGGCCCATAATTTTTTTTTTTTTTTAGTTTAGAATTTTTTTCTAAAGATTGCCCTACCAAATACAAAAAACAGATTAAGAAAATCTTTACGCGTTTTTTTCCACAATTTAAAAAAAAAAAACAGGTAAGACTCGGCACTCAAAGACAGAAGACCCCCTTAATCAAGTACCAAAAATTTAAAGCGATGCAATCCCCAAAAAGAATGCAGTTATAAATACAAATTGTTTCAACACGAATCTGTCTTTAAAATTCCCAACTAGTTCTCACACTTTGGTTATGGACGGAGGGCTGTTAGCTGGTATATAGTACCTTTACTTGCTTTCAAATTTATTATTTAAATACTTCGTTTTTATTTTTCTTACTGCCCAATGGTGGAGTGGATACTATTTTTTGCGCCCCGCTGTTCCCCCTATCTAACCTTTACCTCTTCCTGCAGTTCCTGGAACTCCTTGTAAGACTGCCTTATGTGCTGGGTGAAGCATTCAAGTACCTTTTTGTCAACCTCCTCACTTCTTTTGGCCAGCTTAGCCTCGAGCAGTGTGGCGCACATGCACCTTTAGCTGCGTAGCATAGACCATAACAGCCAGTTCCTGGACGAACATAGTATGTGAGATGGCAAATCTCAAATTGTCCTGCAGAAAATACGGCTGCGGCGATTTCGCTACCCAGAGGACTCTATCAGTCTTCCTCACGAGCACGCGCAAGCGCAAATCTACTGCCAATGGTGGCTTATCCCTGAGTTCCAAGGAGTATTTCATAGAGCTCATCACTTCGGGTCACAAAACGACGGGTATCCACATCCAGAGTTTGCACTTCCACCTCGACCTCGTAATAAGCATAGCACGTAAATAACTCTCAACCCATATTTTCGGTATGCTCTGCTCACGACCGCAACCGAAAAAATAAAAATAAACGGGCTTGGTTTACCCTCAACCGATTGTGTGCTGCTCTCGCGCTCGCTGTTAAGCGGCTGTTGTTGTTCACTCAGACGGGACGGTCTGTCATTAACCCAATTACTGGCGCATTTCAGTCAAGCGGTCCCAAAATGTGAGTTGTTTGAAGACCGAGAGACCAAAATGTTATTTCAAAAAGGTCGCTGTGAGCAAAGTCAAGTGGAGCAGAGCGTAAAATTGCGAGAGAGAATGAGGGAGCACACATAGTTTTTCACATACATACAAACGTGCGTTGTTATCGGTAGCCTAAGAAGCACACACTGATAGCGTACATTCAAAAAGACCTATTTAGCAAGCGGTCTCTGCAAATAGGTTGGCAAAAGACCAAGAGCGAAAAATCCAAAACAAATGTGTTTCTCCCCTTACCCAACCGAACACTATCAGAGAGCGTAGTAAAAGGTTGCTTCCGTCCCTCTTTGTCAATGTGCCGCACGAAACCGGTTTTTAATAGACAACTGCAATCAGGGGACCGGTCGTTGCGACTTCCGATTCCTAGAAAACAAAATGCCACCTTTGGATACCTGTACCACATACCCTTCTCGTTTTATACCCTTGTATACCGTTGTAAAGAAATTTTCAACGGGTCACTCTAATTTCCTTTATTAAGTAGATCCTTCTCTTTTTGAGGAGTCCGTTGCGATGGAGCCGATCCTGTGGTAGCAAGCGTTTTCACCTTATACATCATTACAAATTTTTTTTGTTCTTCGGCTATTTGAATAAGTGTTTTTATCGCTTGAGACCAGTATAATGGTGTTGGTTTGCCAGAATCATTTAAGCTCGTTGCTACTAAATTGCATTTCTTTATCAGTAGTCAAAGGTTTACAGTCCTGAAAATTACTCCTCCATCTGTTCGATTTAATTGATCTTACTAACTTAAACTTCATGCATCTTGAGTATTGATCTGTTAAAATCTTTTGATTTCACCTCCGCTTGGGTGCCACACTTCGTTCATACCAATTTGACCTCAGTTATGCCTTATCCCTTTTAATACATCAAACATCAAGCTTAGAAATAGTTTCATCAAAGAGACGACTGAAAGGATTAGAAGATAAAAACCTATAGAAAAATCGGTTCAGGTTCCTTAATCCAAGCTCAAAATGAACTTTTGGAAATATCTAAAAGTAGCGTTGTTTTGATGGAGTAAAAAAATGGACTTTTATTCAGTTATCTTGATATCGACGACAGTTTAATTTCATACCACATTTATGAAAGGGGTGTGCGTACAGAAAAAGTCGTCTTAGTTGTGTGTTTACTCAGTTGTATGTATGTATATGTTGCACTTATATATATACAGTTTTCAAATAGGTCAAATACAAGAGTAGGAATTGAAGTGGCTTTATGCTAAAGAGTATACAAATTATACAAATACAAAATTTATTCTTATTTTCCACATGGTTATTGATTAAGGAGCTGAGCAGAAGGAACTAATAATGTATTCTCATCATTGTAGTATAATAGTGATTCTTGTTTTAAATCTACAGGTGTATAGAGAACTTAGAACTCGATGGATGCATGTTTAGTGGAAGTTTTTACTTCTTCTTGTTGTTCTTGGCATTTTTGGCATCGCTGCCGGCGTTCTGTTCAATTTTGGCCCGCTTTTTGGGATGCTCATCCTCCTCATCCTCGGCCACGTCATCTTCCTCGTCCTCCTCCTCCTCCATATCAACCACCTCAACATCATCCTTGATGTTATGGCCATGAATATACACGGGTCCGTTGCCCTTAATTAGCTTGAATGTAACCTTGGACTCATAGAACTCCACATCGGGATTGACGGCGCGCGTTTCCCCAGCTTTGAGTACGGCAATTGGTATTTGAACCGAGTCCTTCACTGTGTTTACCTGGACAACAAAAACAGAGAGGAGAGAAGGGAAGAGAGTTAGATAAGCAGCTCGTAAACACAAGATAGAAAGTGGCAACTAATTGAAATAGAGACAATCAATTGCTTTGGAAATTCCAACGTTTCTTTATCACTCCTCGGCTGTAATCGGTCGTGCATCTTTAACCGAGAGAGAGAGGGAGCGAGAGCGTGAGAGCTGCCTACGCATTTGCAAACAAAACATAGTGGATCTGCCACCGTCTAAGCATTCATGGGCCCACGCTTGTGCGGAACGGTTCCCCCTCCAACTAGCGATTAGTTCAAATTGCATTAACTAAAAATTTGTAAAGTGTCTGTCACATCTAACAAGTGAACGCTAATTAATCAGACAACGTGCACTTTAACAAAAATTAAAAAAAAAAAAATAAAATAAAATTACACCAGAACCCAAAAGTACTCGAGTAAAAGTACTTCTCTATAAATATGGTCAGCACGTGCGATAATGAAGGTAAGTCCCTGATTTGTAAAGTGGTGTAATGAATGAAACAAAATTGGTATTTTTATAACACCCATATAAAAAAAAGAAACAAAAACCAAAACAAATAAAAGAAGTCTAACTTTGAAGGTGCCGAAGTTCTAATACCCTGGTGGTTTCTATGATTTAAAGTGTTTGTGTTTAAAGTGCTTGTGATGTGATCAAAGACAGATATATTTTAACCAACTTGTATTTGTGTTAAAGCAGATAATTATAATAAAGTGTTCATCAATTTTCCTTCAATCGACTTCAAACTTTGTACAATTTAAAGACGCTTTCATTAAAATAAAAAAGTTTTTCACACTTAGACCGATAAGTGCTTCGACAGATATATGAAAACGAGGTACGATTTTGATTAAACCTGATAGAAGGAGCGAATAAGGTTTTAAGAACATTGGCAACAAAAGTAAGAGTCAAACTATTTGACGGTCCAATTATCCATTTTAGAACTTTTTGTTATGGCTTTTAGGCTCGCATTCTGAAAGAAAATTAAGAAAAATCCTTTTGAAAATGGATGTTGGATGAAACCGCCCAAAATGAAAACCACCGGAAAATGTTGTAAGCTGAAATATTGATGCAGAAATATTCAGACGGACCAGCGTTGTGTACACAAGAACAGCCGCTTAACAGAGAGCACGGTAGCAGCACAGAATCGCTTGAGGGAAGACCAAGACAGTTTTTGTTTCGGCTATGGTCGTTTACGTGCTATGATTTTGAGTTATGACAGTGATGAAGGAAGTAAGCGATATTTTCTCGCGTTTTGAAAAAGTTCCTTAAGCGTGTAAATGGAGTGCGGCGTAAATGGAAATCTAAATTTTATATGCGATTAAGCTCATTTTTATTTAGTAAACAATTTTTCATTTCATCTTGGACTTGACGTAAACAGAATGTTAATTGATTCATGCCTCCCGTGCTTTTTCGTGCCTACTTCGTGCTTGGGCTTATTTCGAGACCGCAATTAAAAAGCCCGAATCTGATTTTCAGGCACGGAGCCCGTCATTTTTGGAAACAGGCCCGTCGGGCCCATCACTGCAGAGAAGACTTGTGCGTAAGCTTCGAGAAGAAGGAAAAGTTAAAAAACATCTTTACAAATGCTCTTAAACCAGAAAAAAAAACTATTGAAAAGCGCGAAGAATGTAAGAAAACTTCATCAGCTACTGTTATTGATCTTTTCAAATCATCAAAAGCAATTGCAGCATCATATTGATATCACGAACTGTCCGACGGCGATTAGTAAGAGCAAAGCTACTCGAAACCGAAACCCAATAAAATGTTTAGAATCAGTACAAAAATTCGCCCAAAGAATTTAAACCTAATTCCCAGAATACTTGACCAGCCTTCTATTCTCGCATTATATTGGTAACAAACTTTGTGTTAAAACTTAAACTAAATATCTCTGTTCTACTGGAGTCTGGAATACCACCTGCCAGGGGGGTATTACCAAAACAAAAAGAAGGAACAAGTACTTAACAAAAAATTTCCTAATTCACTAAATGATATCATTATCAGCTTTTGTTGTTGTGTCCGCAACATATAAATCACTGGGAATCAATAACATTTATGGTTTTTCTATTTTTTTTCTTGCCAAAATTTTCCGTCCTATTGCCCGGAATGTTGGCGCAGCCATCACGAGACTGCTCTTGTCACTCCAAAATGATATGTTCTAAGCACTTGAGATCTCAGATAGGCGGCGCTATCAACAAATGCCGAAAAATTCAACTGTCTCATTTGTTTATGTGTTTGTGTGTGTTTTAATTCCAGATGATCTCTATCGCGAGCAGCTGCCAAATGTTTGCAAGGCTCTGGGTTCTAAGGGTCGTAGCTGCTGCAGTGTGAAATGTGTTAAACGTGTTCTGCCCGTTACCCAATGGTTACCCAAATATGAGTTGAGATTTTTCCTTATGGATTTTGTGGCTGGCTTGACGGTGGGTCTAACAGCTGTACCCCAGGCTATAGCTTATGGTGCCGTGGCGGATCTACCCCCTG
Source organism: Lordiphosa collinella (assembly GCA_018904265.1). Classification (NCBI taxonomy): domain Eukaryota; kingdom Metazoa; phylum Arthropoda; class Insecta; order Diptera; family Drosophilidae; genus Lordiphosa; species Lordiphosa collinella. The sequence goes on from JAEIFV010000001.1 coordinate 368,739, forward strand.
TCTATGGTCTATATTCGGCCTTTATGGGCGTATTTGTTTACATTGTATTTGGCACCTGCAAAGATATCACAGTGGGCCCTACGGCCATTATGGCCCTAATGGTGCGTCCCTATGTAAGTGGCAATCCAGATTATGCGGTGCTTTTATGCTTTTTCTCGGGCTGTGTTATCTTGTTGCTGGGTCTGCTAAATTTAGGAGTGTTGATGCGCTTCATTTCGGTGCCCGTGACAACTGGTTTCACACTGGCTGCAGCCATCACCATAGCCAGTGGACAGATCAACAATCTCTTTGGCATAAAAAGTGATTCTAATGAGTTTCTCGCCTCGTGGATTAACTTTTTTGGCCATATAACAGAGACGCGACGCAATGATGCCATTTTAGGATGCGGCACACTACTGCTACTGCTGCTTATGCGGGTAAGTACTTGGAAAATTAATTATAAAAACTAATTGTAACCACATAAGCACCCACAGAAACTCAAGGATGTGCCTTATCGCTGCAGTCGTCGTGTATTAAAATATTTATCACTATCGCGAAACGTTTTGGCGGTCTTCTTGGGCATATTACTTTGTTATCTGTTGGGTAAATCAAGTGCAACGGGTGAATTACCATTCCAAGTGACGGGTAATATCACAGCTGGACTACCACCATTTCGTCTGCCACCTTTTCACACCGATGATTTGACGACTGGACAGTCGGTTGGATTTGGTGAAATGATTTCACAACTTGGATCTGGATTGGCATCTATTCCCATGCTGTCTATTCTGGAGAGTATCGCAGTTGCCAAGGCATTTTGTAAGTCTTTAAATAGCCTTTAAAGTTATCAGTTTGTGCTTGACACAACACACATACGACGCGACCTAGTGTGTAGTTCTAGATGAACTGCACAATCAATGAATGAAAACGAATTTAGAATACGACGATTTCATGATTGGAGCTATATTATAGCATTCTTTGCAGACTCATGCTAGCAATGAAGTGTGCTTTGAATGGAATAACTGGCCACTTGTGTTCTTGTTGATTTGGTATAAAAATTACTGTAGGTTAATTTTGCCAAGAATAACTTGTACGTCCTTGGAGCACTCAATTTGAGCGCACTATCCTTCTTGTAAATACTGCTACTCATAAGCACTTACTTCAGAATAAAACTTCACTCAGAAACAAGTAAGAAATACGGTCAAGTACGACTAAAATTTACTCAGTACCAGATATCTGCAACAGTGCACTGCATAGGTACTTGATGTTTTTCACACCCGATTGTCCCATGTCCCAGCCACTGCAACAAAATGTATGTAGTCTTACTCTACTCATGGCATTTTTGTGCTTCGATCTTGCAGTGCCAATGATACCTGCGCCACTATTGAAGATCATTTCTTATACTTATGCAAGCAGAGAGTGCGAACATTTAAGTGTTGATTGGTCTTGTTCGACTATCTCTATCTCTCTCTTGACATTACAAGAACAAATCTTCGGCCTTTGCCGTTACTTTCGTATAAACAAAGAGAGCGAGATTCCAAAAAGTATACATCAGGGTTACGCACGTAGAGAGGTTCTCCGTTTCTTTCTGACACTGATACATTACTTCGGTCACCAGGGGCTATGGCTGTGACACACTGTGTGTAAGCTGTGGGCGTGCAACTGTCACACGAAAATCTCTAATCTGTACCTCCCAAAGTGTGTTAAAGGTGTGTGAAGTGCTGCCCATCGCCGCCACGGCGCGCCGTTGTGGGCGGTGTTGCCCAGCATAATTATTTGTTTTCCTTATAACTCGACTATCGCTCATCCTATTTTTACCAAACCTTTGGCGGATCAGTAAATAATCCTGCAAATATGTAAAATCTAAAACCTCTTAAATTCTGCAGAAGGTTCGGTCTAAAGTTTGTAAAATCTAAGGGTTTGGTTCCAACTTTAATTTATACTCTTAAAAATGCTTAGCTAACCCAAGATTTGCATACTTGTTGTACCAGCTTGATGACAAAGAAAGATGATTCAAAATTTGAACAAGCTTACAGATAAGATGTTGCAATTCTCCTTAATCAAAGCTGCATGCCGATTCAGAACCAAGCCCAGCAGAACCAGTTGTCCAAAATGCAAGGCAATAGATTAGATGACAAAAGTTGAGAGATTTAAAACCGACTGCTCAGCGCCAATAATCTAGTAGGCGACATTATTCTTGACACTTCTAGCCTCCTAGCTTAGTTCAAAATCCAATCGTTCATACAAAAATCTCTAGGAAAAGCATAAAAACTGTTAATTACGAAATTTGGAGGCAACAAAAAAGTTTTTCTCACTAGAACTTCTCTTTCGACCGACTACTGCAGCAATATGCTATAGTTTTCCGATTTTGACAAAACTTTGTAGAATTGTGTAAAAGTATATAAAATTAATATATATCAACGTAAAGGACGTTTCCATTAAAAACAAAAAAGTTTTTCTCACAAGAACTAGTTTTTCGACCGATCGTTCCTATGGCAGCTATATGCTATAGTCATCCGATTTTGACCAAACTTTGTAGAATCGTGAAGGAGCATATAAAACAAATACATGCCAATTTTGAGGACATTTCCATTGAAAACAAAAAAGTTTTTGCTAACTAAGACTACTTTTCAGACTCTACTTTTCTATGACAGCTACACTATATAGATGTCCGATTTCGACCAAACTTGGTGGAATCATGGAAAAGCATAGTAAATTAAGAAATACGAAGCAAACAAAGAAGAGAACTAACCCGGTTTTTTTCTACGCGACGCATACACACGAAATCGTTTGCATGTGTGTCGTTTTGTATACCTCGCGCCCTGCATGTTCATTGATTTCCTATCTTCGATGCTATTACAAAAACAAAACGTACCCAAAGAGCATACGGCTGGGCATCGCAGGTCTAGAATATCAGAACGGGTTTAGGTTCCTCACAATTTCCTCACTTTTGTCAGATGTCATGAAAAGATACAAGACGCGTAAAGGCCATACAACTGAATGACGGGGAAAATTTGAAGGGAAATTTCAATGTGGGGTTTCGATTTTACATTAGTGTGCTGTCTGTGTGCTAAGTTTGTTCCGCAGACTGCTTACAATCACAGCACACAAATGTAAAATTGAACGTCCTTTTAATAGGGAACTATGTTATTAAATATTTAATAATTTCCCTAGATCTTTGCTTAGCTTAAACGCTTACAATTATTTATTATTATTGTATTAAATTCCTAATAGAGAACTCTGTTTATTTTATTTACAAATTGTTTACTAAAGTTTCGACATTCCCCCCATGTTCGTTTCTTATAGCCAAAGGCAAAATTGTGAACGCCTCCCAGGAGATGATTGCCCTGGGTATGTGCAATTTAATGAGCAGCTTCTTTTCATCCATGCCCATTACTGGCTCATTTACACGCAGTGCCATTAATAATGCCAGCGGAGTTAAGACACCGCTGGGCGGCGCTGTGACAGGAGCTTTGGTTCTAATGACACTCGTTTTTCTTACCTCCACATTTGCTTATTTGCCCAAGGCCACTTTGTCGGCCATTATCATAGCAGCCATGATGTTTATGGTGGAGTATGAGACTATAGCGGAGATATGGCGTGCGAAAAGTAAGAAACTAAACTTGAATATTGATACAGAGACTAATGTTTTAACTTTTTACAGAGCGCGACATGTTGCCATTTCTGGTAACTGTCTTGTGCTGTGTCTTCTGGACACTGGAGTATGGCATGGTGGTGGGCATAGTGTTCAATGCCTTCTTTATACTATACAAGAGCATGAGGCCGCAATTTCAATTGGAAACCATAAAGGTTAGTAGTCAAGATGGTCAAAAAGTCAGAATAACCTTGGATTTTCTTGCAGTTTAATGGCAACGAATTGAGTGTGGCCGAACTCAAGGGAAATGTGGACTACTCGGCAGCTGAATATCTGAAAATTGCCATTGTCTCGCACGTGACAAGTCAGGCGGGAGCTGTGACTTTGATGGTGATTAAGGGTAATGAGATAAGCTCAATTGATGCCACCGTTGGCCTGGTAAGTATTCAATTATCTAACCATCTAGATGCTAGTGATAATGATAATGTCTCTTCTTTGGAATCGTAGAACTTGATTTCATTGCGAGAAGATCTGCTATTGCTCAACTGTGAGCTTATCTGCTGGAACTGGAGCATAGCGGCTGCCGGAGTGGTTTGCCGGCTAGACAAGAAGGCGCGTAGCATGTTTAGGTTTACCAATAGCTTAGCCGAATTAATGGTGTCAATGAAAGCATCAGCCAACGAAGCTGATGAGACGACGCTGACGCTACATTAGCCCAGCTGTGGCTTAAGTCAATAATGTATAAAAGTATTTTCTAGATTTTCTCATAAATTTTTGTGTGTTGTACAGTTAATCATTATGCCGGCAGCTTATCAGAGGATGGCACAAGAGGGGGATGGGAACAACTCAGATATACAGACACAAAATTTTCGCCATAAGAAAAATCTTGCGTGTGTGTTTGAAACCGGTCCTTGCCCTGCGCACTCACACATTTTATGCACACTCACCTCAACCACATTGAACTCATTCTCCTTGGCTTCCGCGCCGAGCAGAATCTGTTTGATCACCAGTTTCTGTCCGCGTGCGTATTCCTCATCCACATCCCAGGTGACGCTATTGCTTTCGCCGGTCAGGGTGACGCCTGTAGGAAAAGATTATTATGTACCGACTAACAAAAGAATTGCAGACGCATACACACACACGCGCGCAGGCACACGCACGCACACACACTTAGTTATGCCAGACACAGCCAACCTTGAAAAGAAAAGCCGGCTACCGGCGTCTTTCGCAAGTGCTTGTGTCTGTTAAAACTGTTTAAAACATACAATTGATATTGATTACTTAAACAGCTTACCATAGAATGATTCTTCAGCCATTTTAAAAATTTGTTTCGATTTTATTAAACAATTTAAGCGGCGAACACGTGTTGAGCAAAAAATGCTTTTGCAAAATGGTAGCTAAAACGAGGGCTGCAAGCGCTTATCGACGGCGACGGCGTTTATCGATAGCAGTTGATGAAACGATAAGGGTGTTGTCATCGATAGTTTGATTTTGTATATTTTTTAATGTGCGTCAAAATAGCGTCGACTGTTTAGCGTCGATCTGGAACGGTGGAATGTGGAACAAAAATACTTTTTTTATTTTTTAATTTTCTCAGGAACTACTTAACTTTTTGAGACAAATTAAATTGCAAAATGTTAAGAACAAATTCAAGTTCGGCGCGCTATCGACGCTAACTTGAATTTGTTAGTGTGCCCAAGGCTGACGTTAGGCCCTTTATTTTGCTAAAAATAGAAAAATTGACTTTTCTCCAAAACTGTACGGTCGATTTGAGTGATTTATGCATTAAAATCATTGTTAAATTATTGCCAATGATTGACACTACAGTGCAAAACGTGCCATTGTCTCAGAGAAAATATAAAAGTTGGCGTCGATAGCGCGCCGAACTTGAATTTGTTAGTGTGCCCAAGGCTGGCGTTAGGCCCTTTATTTTGCTAAAAATAGAAAAATTGACTTTTCTCCAAAACTGTACGGTCGATTTGGATGATTTATTCATTAAAATCATTGTTAAATTATTGCCAATGATTGACACTACCGTGCAAAACGTGCCATTGTCTCAGAGAAAATATAAAAGTTAGCGTCGAATTTGAATTTGGCCAGAGTGACCTTTGCTGCAGATTGATCACGGCGCCACTGTCGCTGGAGCCACTGTTGCTGGCGCTACTGTCGCTGCCACTGTTGCTGGCGCCACTGTCGCTGCCACTGTTGTTGGCCTGGCGCCACTGTCGCTGGCAGCCTTAGCAGTGGAAAATAAGAAGACGAGCCCAAGACAATGTGTGCCATTGTCTTGGAACTTAGCAGTTGACGCATATTTAAAAAAGTATTTTTTTTAAGGTTTTTTGTATGGGAATTTTTAGAGGTTGGTCCACTGTTAGCCGTTTTTATCAAAAACTGTACTGTCGATTGAGCTGAAATTTTGTGAGCATATACTTAAATATGTGCCCGAAGTTTTGGTATACCGTGCATATCATGCCATTATCTGAGAGAGGAGATATACCCAAAAATGTGGCGAACCGATTTTTTAGTGTTACATTTACCTGCAATTCTCAAATCCACCCAAACCTCATTAAATCCAATAGATTGTGATTTTCTTAACATTTTGCAATTTAATTTGTCTCAAAAAGTTAATTGGTTCCTGAGTAAATTAAAAAATAAAAAAAGTATTTTTGTTCCACACTCCACCGTTCCAGATCGACGCTAAACAGTCGACGCTATTTTGACGCACATACTCGACTATCGTTCATCCGATCTTTTTTGTTGGCGGATCGATAAAGAATCCCGATTACTAATTGTGTCCAAAAGGAACGAACCTTCTATCTATAAAACTGTGAAAGAAATGTCGTTTTTTCTATATCGCGGGGGCGTGGCCAAAATTGAAAATAAGCCTGATCTGCCTGCAAGTATAAGAAGCTTTTCTCCCATACATGTCATACAAGTCAATCTCTTACCATCTCTGAGATCTGTGCGTTTATACGGACAGACAGACGGACATGTCTACATCGACTCGGCTGTTGATGCTGATCTAGAATATACATATATACTTTATATGCTCGGAGATGCCTCCTTCTGGCCGTTACATACTTTTCTGTGTACCTCTGCACAGTGGTCAGATTCCCAAAATAATTGGCATAAAGTCGAATATTGCAGATATCGAGCTGAAACTTGATATATGTATTTGGTAAATTTTTTTATGGGAGAACCTTCACCTCAAATCAGGACGTCAAAAGCCACTTGGACCAGTTTTTTGCCTGCAAGGATCAAAAATTTTATGAGCGTGGAATCAATCTGTTGCCCGAAAGATGGCCAAAGGTATTGGATAAAAATAGAGAATATATAATTTCATAAAATGTTTTATCTTAACTAATAAATTAGCGTTTACGGAATCAATATTATAACTTGATTCAAAACTCGCGCGAAAGTTCTGTAAGTGAATGGGTAGCACTGGAGCAGAACTCATTTGGCTGAACGGTCACATAGGTCTTCGATACATTCAAATCGAATTTCGATTAATTGCGCCACGGTCACACAGACGCCGTCTACCCTCAAATATTTAACTGCATCTGGCGCGTTTGTTAATTCTCTTTGCTATCCGTCACTTTGTATCTTCCCAAGTGCCGTTATGAACAGAGCGGCCCAAGCGCCATAACTCCCGGTGAAAAGAGAAGAAAAATTAAATGAGTTTGTATTTCGACTACGACGTTGATTTAAACAAAATAACAAAGCACTTCAATAGTTAAAAACAACTCCAGACGACAACACAAAGTACAAACCGAACGTCATATCGGCAGCATCAAGAAGATACCAACAACAACGCAAGCGTACCGCTGCAGGAGGACAACAACAGCAACGACTCATTTCAAAATGGCGCCCACAAAGGCAACCTCAAAAGGAGTAAATGCAGCCACCAACATCAATGTGAATCCCCTTTTAGCATTGGCCGCCGCCACACGCAAGGGTCCGAGTCGAAGGAACGCCGCCGTGGCCGAGTCCAATGTGGAGAACATGCAGACGCGCGGCAAGCGCAAGGCCGACCACAGCCCCATCAAAAACGAGAAGATCAAACGCTCGGCCCTGGGCAACCTGACCAACAATGTGAAAATCATGACGCTGCATCCGGCTGGCGGCGACGATGAGCAGGCCAAAATGAAGAAGCCCACCGCCCAGCAGCTCCAGGCCCTGCTCGATGCTAAGAACAATGACAATCTCAGTGTGAATGTGTTTGCCGGGAACAAGATCATGACGCGGGCCAGCACCAAGACGGACGATGATTCGATAGAGAAGTGTCACAAGGTATTAGATAAGATCGAAGAGGCAATGGCCACCCGCCCAAAGATGCGCCACGCCAAGGCACCGGCACCGCTGCCCCCGAAGACTGAGGTGCAGCTGCTCCCTCCGCCAGCGGCGGCAGCGGCGGCGGCTAGCTCCAAGCCAGTGCGTCGTATTTCGAACGACTTCAACAAGACTGAGGAGAGTTTATACATGTCCGCTTTGGAGGATATCTCGGTGTCCGAGTCGGTGCGTTTGTCGGGTAACTTTGAGGCGGCACGCCGGCGCTCCAACAAGCTGCAACAACAACAAAAGACTGAACTGGCTGCCGCTGCCGCCGCCGCCCTGGTGCCCTGTCCAGTGCGCCCCTTGCCCGCCGATGTGGAGGATTTCGATCGCAAGAACTGGGACGATCCATTCCAGGTCTCCCACTATGCCATGGATATCTTCAACTATCTCAAGGCCAGGGAGCCAGAGTTTCCCATTGCCGATTACATGCCGCAGCAGGTGCATCTGACCAGCTGGATGCGTACACTGCTGGTGGATTGGATGGTTGAGGTGCAGGAGACCTTTGAGCTCAACCATGAAACGCTCTATTTGGCTGTGAAAATCGTGGATCTCTATTTGTGCCGCGAGGTCATACAGAAGGAGAAGCTGCAATTGCTGGGAGCTGCTGCCTTCTTCATAGCCTGCAAATATGACGAACGGCAACCGCCTTTGGTCGAGGATTTCTTGTACATTTGCGATGGCGCCTACAATCACGACGAGTTGGTCAAAATGGAGATGGAAACGTTGCGCGTGATTAACTATGATCTGAGTATACCGCTCTCCTATCGCTTTTTGCGTCGCTATGCTCGCTGCGCCAAGGTGCAGATGCCCACACTGACTCTGGCTCGTTACATACTGGAGCTGTCGCTGATGGACTATGCCACCATACGGTTTAGTGACTCACAAATGGCCTCTGCTGCTTTATTTATGGCCCTGCGCATGCATGCCGGTGCCGCTCAGCTGGAGCAGCAAACCTGGACTAGCACGCTCATCTACTATACCGGCTATCAGTTGGGCGATTTTGCTGAACTGATTCCAGTACTCAATGCCGGTCTGCATCGCAAGCCAAGAGCCACCATCAAGACGATACGTAACAAATACTCGCACCGGATATTCCATGAGGTGGCCAAGGTACCATTGCTGACCAACGAGCAGCTCTTTCAGAGCAATCTGGACCTGAACGAGAGTCAAAGTCAGTCAGCATCATAGGGCTTAGAGGAAATTTTAATTAGCCAAAATGTTACGCTTCTGCTTATGATCTAAGTCGAGATTTAGTCGGGAATATGTTTGTAAATTCCGACCCAAGCGCCTCAGCAAACCAGACAAATCCCCCTTTTATATTTTGATTATTTTGTATTGTGTTCCATTATCTTCCTTTAATGACCTTTGCATTATTTACAAGTTTCTGCATAAATATTTGTGTTACATGCTAAATTTTCGCTTTATGTTTTATTGGTTTCGTTTCGTCCCCTAAATAAGCAAAAACAAACAAAAAAAAAAACTGTCCAACTGATTTTATATATTTAATTGTGTACGCTACTTTCTAAGACATTTACCAGCATTTAATAAACTTAACATTTAACTTAACAAATATCAAAAAACCAAAACCTATCATAACTTGGTACATATATTACTAACCGACTCCACTAACAACTCACAAGGGCACGTGTGTCCTGTACCAATGCACTACCACCTGGATGATGGCTTCAGCTGAAGCCTCAACATTTCAACCCTCATATTAAGTGTATGTGTTTGTATGTATGTATGTGTTATTGTCTCGTATGTGTAGTTGTTGTTAATGCTATTCCGTTTTCTTGTTGCATTTGTCGAAATAAACTAGTTATGTATATGAATTTGTACTCGTACTCCAATGTTATGTATATGTATCGTATAAACCGAACCGATTATGCCAATAAAAACACAATTCCAAACTGTCCGTTCGAAAATCAAGTGTCTGAGAGAAGCGATCTTTGTGGGTGTTCAAAGTGTTCTGTTTTAGAGACGAAATCTCTGTCGAAACAAATTTTTAAATTAGAAAACTCTTGTGGACGTATTTAGACTTGAGTAATTGTACAATTTTGTTTAGATCCCTTTTTCTGTGGAACAAAGAACAGGGTTGAATTAGCCGAGTGTGTCAAATAAATGGATTTATTTCGAAATAAATGTGCTCAAAATGCTAGGCTACTAGATTAGATGACAAAAGTTGAGAGATTTGAAACCGACTGCTCAAGGTTAAGTTGATTTAATGCGTACCGTTGTCCTTCTCCATAATCTAGTAGCCGACATTATACTTGTCAGTCCTTGTAGTTAAGTTATAAATCTCTTTGTTTATACGAAAATTTTTAGACATTTCTGGGACACGCTCCAGTATAAATCCGAGCGTTCTTTGCATGTTTATGTTTCTCTTTCGAAAGAAGAGTTGAGTATCAAGACAATACATAAGGGATCAATTAAATAGCAGGAAGTCCATCTATATACATTAGGATGAAGTGAAATAAGCCAAAAAAAAAATGATCGTTTTTTACATCTCCTGTATGATTTATTGATGACCCGATAGAAAAGCATCATCTGGTCCAAAAAAGACGGTTTTTTCTTAACTTCAAAATCAGTTGAGGGAAAAATCGTGGTGAGTCTCGTAATGAAATCGTTGGAGTCTTTTAATTAGATCTTTGATGTATTTTGAGGTTTACCTTAAGGATATACCTTCAGCAAAATGTTTTTTGGCTTGAAAGTTTAAACATTGATCTATGTGTTATATGATGTTAAAAACATCGCGTGAAAACCCACAACACAAAAACTTTTATAAAACTCTAGGTTATTTTAAAAATAATTTTTAAGTCAAAAAATATATGAATTATTTGAGAATTTTTTTGTGCATTTTCGTATTTAGAAAAAATTTGTTTTCTTATTATACCCTTGCAGAGGGTATTATAAAACTGTGCGGATGTTTGAAACGTATTAAAGGAAGCATCTCCGACCACATAAAGTATATATATTCTTGATTAGCACCACGAGCTGAGTTGATTTAGCCCTGTCCGTCTGTCCTTCTGTCCGTCTGTCTGTTTCTATGCTATCTCCTCCGTCAGTTTGAAAGCTATCTTCACCAAACTTTTCACGAAGTCTTTAGATACATATACGCTGCACATTTGTCGGAACCGGCCGGATCGGATGACTACACCCAAAAAAATTGTTATCAATATCAATTTGAAACACGTTGTCCCAAATTGAAACTAAAACCAGTATCGTTTTCTTAGTATCAATATAATCCTAGAGAGTATCAAAATGATCTTTTGATTATTAATTCGATACGCAAAAGTATCAATTTGAAACAATCACAGTTTTATGACGATTGACATTAAATGTTTTAATTGAAGTGCAAACACATCGGTAATTTACTTAAATTAAAAGCTATGTGGAACAATCCCCCAGACGACGTGTTGAAGACTAAATTAATGTATTTGAATATGGAGCACAAGCTCTATATTTACAAGGCGAGCAGCTTAACTTATACATCGTTCCTTGCACACATTTGTAAATAACAAATATAACATTTTAGAGAGGACGTACTCTACGCTGTTTCTGCGCTATCCAAAATGAGGGAATCAAAGTCAGCTCCAGTTGAGGAGTGGTTCGCATACGCTGAGGTTTCAAAACCATTATTCAAGAAAGTTCTCGAGCAGGGATGATCATGCCATCATAATTGGGGCAGCACCAAATCAAAAGGGCGGACTATTATGTCAATAAGATTCGCCTGATGCACTGGCTCGGTTTAGGAATTTCTCGTGTTGAAAACATATTCGGTTCAACTTATTATTTTAAATCATTAAGAAAATAGATTAAGAACATAAATATTTCATTTGAAATTGTCAAAATTATGGGTTTCCTGATAAACGCGATAGAGTTTCAAGCCAAATTTGGAAGACTACACCCAAAAAAAAATAGTCATCAAAATGACACTATTTAGTCATCAGTTTGAAACTATTGAGTATCAAATTCTCTTTAATACTCCAAGTATCAAGTTGATATTTTCGAAAGTATTAAAATGATATTTCAAAATTATCAAATTGATACTATCTAGTATCAGGCTGACACTATTTTGTACTAATTTTTATAGTAACAATTATCATTTAGATATTTTATTTATTTTATCATTTTGATACTAGCTTTTCTCAATTTAACACTTTTTCTATTATCAATTCAGTTTTTTTATTTTTCGTGTTCTTAAAAAGTCATTATGGCAACTTACCACATCAACCTTACAACACAATTGACAACTTTGCCCCCAAATATATCATCCCAGGTCGAACTTTTTTAGTAATGGTCAGAAACCCTGAGTATGCGAACCACGCCTCAACTGGAGCTGACTTTGATTATCTCATCTTGGATAGAGCAGAAACTGCGTGGAGTACGTCCTCTGTAAAAAAGTTATATTTTTTATTTACAAATGTGTGCAAGAAACGATGTACATTTGTTTAGCTGCTCACCTTTTAAATATAGAGCATGTGCTCCATATTGAAATACAGCTGTCTAGTCTTCAACACGTCGTCTGGAGGGCTGTTTTACATAGCTTTTACTTTAAGCAAATTACTGATGTGTTTGCACTAAAATCAAAACAATTAATGTCAATTGTCAAGCGCCTACTTGTCCACCAGTACTAGCATAACATTTCGAATTTTCGAACTTCATAAAAATGTGTTTGTTTCAAATTGATACTTTTGCGTATCAAATTTATAACCAAAAAGTCATTTTGACACTCTCTAGGATTATATTGATACTAAAAAAACGATACTGGTTTTAGTTTCAATTTGAGACAACGTGTAGCAAATTGATATTGATAACAATTTGTATACTCTGTACCAAAGGTACATAGAGTATAATAAGTTTGTGCAAAAGCCATGTCCGTCTGTCTGTCCGTATGAACGCACAGATCTCAGAGATGGTAAGAGAAAGAGGTTTGACATGTATGGGACATATGCTTCTTATACTTGCAGGCATATCAAGTTTATTTTTAATTTTTGCCACGCCCCCTCCCGCCCCCGCACCTTGGAAAAAACGTCATATCTCCCACAGTTTTATAGATAGAAGGTTCGTTCCTTCTGGACACATTTAGTAATTAGGTTTAATAATGCGCCAAAGGAATGGTAGAGATCGGACGAACGGTTGTCGAGTTATAATGAAAACAAAAAATTATGGGCAGCACCGGTCGCAACGGTAATGGGCAGCACTTCACAGGTACAGAGTATGTTATAGTCGGGCTTGACCGACTTTCTTTCTTGTTTTGGGTGTAGATGTTGTGAAGAAATACAAGTTGATTTCAATTTGAACAGTCGGTATAAGTTTGTTTTTCAATTAGTTTTCAATTAACAAAAAGCGTTTAATTCCAAATGGAAACGATTATACACGAATATCAACAGATTTCGTAACACTCCCGAATACGTCTTACGACTTCAAGAAGTTCTTTGCCGTCCACCTGCCGTCGACTAGGCACTTTTAATCCCTGAAAGAAAAACGATTGTCTTAAATATGGAATAACAAAGCTTTGAATCCAAACTTTTGTATGAACAGAAAATAGTTTTTTCTATTCAATTTCTCCATGTTCAATTTTCTTAGCTAAGTTTGAGTTGTGCAATTTCTTTGAAGTGAAACCTTCACTCATAATTCTTGTTTTCTTTTTTGTCGTCTCGTCCTTCTGTTCGTTTTAGCGCCAAAAATAAATTGTTCTGTTTGGGATTTGCGCGGCAGGCTGCGCATGCGCCGCAAGACATCAATGTCGTCCCCGTTCCCAACTGAATATCACTGCATACATAACCGATTTCTGTCGCTGCAATTGCCACAGGGAAACAAACCGGGGCCAGGGACAGACCTGGCTGTCTCACTCACTGTCTGTCTGACGTTGATTTTCTACCACCTTTTGTCCTTTGTGTGTGCGTGCTCCTTTTTTCGGCTGCTGCTGCCTGCCCAGCCAGGTAGTTCCATTTCCTTTGTGGTTCGTTCAATGAATGCATGTTACTTTTTTTCCGGTTCAGATCTCGTCCTCAAGGTGCAACTGGGTAACGCATACATAGCTAATTACTTTGGTTTGGGCGTGCAGGAATCAAGTTTTATTGAAGGACAGGCACTGCCGAGCAGCTGTCGAGCTTATGGCTAACTTATGATGTTATGGATAACCTAGGCATAACCCGAATGGAAGGCGCCATTTTAACCGCCCCCATTGCCACTGCCATAGGCATTGTGATTGTCGAGCACTTTAAAGGGTCCTTTGTGCACAACATCTTCCTTGTATTCGGTGTTCAGTGTTAGACTGTAGTCCCAGTGCTCAGGAGCCTGGGCAGAGTGCGGGGAAAAGCGTTGTGGCGAATACTTGTCCGGATAAATATTTTGTACGGGACCCTATTTGGGGAGGTGCTGGATATCACACTGGATTAATTACTTTAGCAGGACCCAGTGCACGTTCTGGGTAACCATTGGATGCTGGATGGCCCGATGAATAAATTGGTGTAGTTGGACCAGCCCCACTGGGATGAACTGGTTGAACTCGACCCGGTGCACCTACTGGATATCCACTGGATGCTAGATGGCCCATTGGACAAACCGCACCCGCATCATGCTCATGTCCACGTGCCTCATCAATATCGTCTGTCCCGTAGCTCGCACCACCTGGCTGCACAATCTCCGGATAGCAGTTGAAAGTGAGATTGCCAGTCAATGTAGAGTCGAAATTAAAATCCGTCTCCAGCCTCTATTTCTTACCATCTCTGAGATCTGTTTGTTCATACGGACAGACGGACGGACAGACGGACATGACTATGTTCATACGGACAGATGAAAAAATACATAGTTTCTTGCTTATTTCTTATTATACCCTTGCAGAGGGTATTTTAAAATTGTGCGGATGTTTGTAACGCATTGAAGGAAGCATCTCCGACCACATAAAGTATATATATTCTTGATCAGCAAGACGAGCTGAGTTCATTTAACCTTGTCCGTCTGTCCGTCTGTCTGTTTCTATGCTATCTCCTCCGTCAGTTTTAAAGCTATCCTCACCAAACTTTGCACGAAGTCTTTTGGTACAAATACGCTGCACATTTGTCGGAACCGGCCGGATCGGATGACTGTAGCATATAGCTGTCATAGGAACTATCGGTCGAAAAACTAGTCTTAGTGAGAAAATTTTTTTGTTTTTAATGGAAACGCCTCCAAAGTACGTATTTCTTAGTTTACTATCCTTTCCCATGATTTAAGTAAGTTTGGTCGAAATTGGATGACTATAGCATATAGCTGCCATAGCAACGATCGGTCGAAAAACTAGTTCTAGTGAGAAAAACTTTTTGGTTTTTAATAAAAACGTCCTTTTTATTGGCATATTCTTATTTTATATACTTTAACATATTTCTACAAAGTTTTATCAAAATCGGATGACTATAGCAAATAGCTACAGTATGAATGATCGGTCGAAAAAGAAGTTCTAGTGAGAAAAGCTTTTTAGTTTTAAATCAGATCGCCTCCAAAATTCGTAATTAACAGTATATTATGCTTTTCCATGATTTCACCAAGTTTGGTTGAAATCAGACATCTATATAGTATAGATCCCATAGAAAGGTAAGGTCCAAAAAGTAGTCTTAGTTAGAAAAACTTTTTGTTTTCAATGGAAGCTGCAAGGGTATACAAAACTTCGGCCGAGCCGAAGTTAACTTTCCCCTATTTTTTAAATTCTGATTATCGTAAAAAGAAATATAATATCGAAATATGACAAATCGACAATAAAAATATCGATATATCGATACGTTATTGCTACCAACACATTAAGGATGAAGGTTTCGCACATTTTAATATCAGAAAATTAAAATTTCAATTCTTAGTTTGTGCGTGGAATTACCCTCACAAATGACTCACAACAGCTAGGGATTATTAAATTGGGTTGAAGTAAGCTAAAACTTGGGCCAAGCATAGTTGGCTCCAAATGAGCCAAATGAAAGCTGCATCAAAGACTTCACATTGATTCAGCTGAATTAGCAGTCAGCCTAAAAGTACACTCCCTTTTGAATACTTACATTTCGCTCGCTGGCTTAACAATTTTCGGCAGTGCTCGACTTCAATATACCTATCAACGAAATAATATAAAACTAAAAGTGACAGCTCAGACAAACATTTTTATCTGGCGGAGCCCGCTGTTTATCCGATTGCGATGAAACTTTGCGAAATGTTCGATTGTGATGAATCTTTGGAGAATGGTTGCACGTTTGCCCGCGAAGGTTTCTGAATTGAAGAAACGAGCGGAAAATGGAAGCAGTAGATTACACTGGATTATTATAAA
This sequence comes from Lordiphosa collinella, assembly GCA_018904265.1. Lineage (NCBI taxonomy): Eukaryota > Metazoa > Arthropoda > Insecta > Diptera > Drosophilidae > Lordiphosa > Lordiphosa collinella. Next base: position 384,938 of record JAEIFV010000001.1, read on the forward strand.
GATTTGATTGACGGCAATTGTAGACGGGTAAATAGGAGGTATAAACCAAAGGTTCAAAAAAGTCACGAAATTTGCAAAATATTCATGTGCTTAGATTATCATGAAAACGGGCAAATAGAGGAGAAGATCGAACGGTCCAAAATGTTTATATCGATTTGCAGCCAGCGCTAGGTTGAATATAATCTGTGTCATAAGAATCATAAGGACCCGGGCGACTCCGGGAAATGGTCAAAAAACCGCGAAATTAGCAAAATTATGCCGTTCATCCGATTGTAATGAATTTTTGAGGATTGGTTGTACGCTTGCCTTAGAAGGGCTAAGAAATGATGAAACAAGCGGAAGATGGTCCAGGAACCGCGAAATTTGCCAAATTTCCGAATGCGATAAAACTTTTGGCTATGGTTGGACGCTTGCCCGGAAAGGTTCTGAGTTAAAGAAACGAAGGGAAAATAGTCCAAAAACCGCGAAATTTAATAAAATACCGTTCATTCATTTGCGATAAAACTTTTGGCTATGGTTGGACGCTTGCCCACGAAGATTTCTAGGATGAAGAAATGGGTAGGAAATGGTCTACAAGCCTGAAATTTGCAAAGTTGTACCGATCATTGCGAGCAAACTTTGAGGAATGGTTGGACGCTTAAGGCCCCAACGGACTGACGACGCAAGTAATTCAGCTTACGCCACCACATATTGCGTCAACTTGGAAAGTATGCCTAGTGTGACCAAAACTAACAAAAAAATTACGCCGCTGCATAGCGTTGTTCTGGTTCATGGCATTTTTAAATTAACTGGTGGAGGGTCACACTGCTCAATCAGGTGTGTTTTGTTTTGATGTCTAGTGATTTACGCTTGTGCTTCTACCATGATAGCAATGCCTTTAATCCAGTTGGGTAATCAGCAAATGACGCATATTGGTAGAAATATTAATCAATTTATCCAAAGTGCTTCTTTTTGAACAAGCTCAGGCAACTCAATTCAAGCCTTATTAACAAAATTTAAGTCCGAATGCTTGTGGTGGGATGAAACCCAAATGGCATCCCGGTCTCTCACCGACAAAATCCGTAATGTACTGTGTATGCAGTAACGGGCCAATGCGCTCGTCCCAGAGAACGTCCCTCAGTTCGACCATGAATCATCTTTCTTCGAGAAAGGAGCGGAGCATAGCGAATTGCACAGTTGAGAATTTTACTTACAAATTTTACGGATAGTCGCAAATTATGACTTGATCTGATCTAAAGAACCACTGGAGCTTGATTTGTTTGGAGCTTGATCAACTTGGAGCTTGATCTGTTTGAAGCCATTATTAATATGAGCTTACAAATTCGAAACAAAATAATTTTTGATTTGATTTATACAAAAACTTTTTTTAAGACATGAATCAAAGGGCAGCTTGACTCCACCCAAGCAGGGCTCTAGTAGCAAGCCTAATGTTATAGACTTTCCAGTTCGGATGGGTGAAATCCATCTAGCCTTACCAGGAAATTCGTTTCTTCGTTTATTCAAACAAATTATAAAATTATTTTATATTTTCTTTTCCTTCGTTTTATTTTATTTTATTTAATTTTCACTTTCTTGTCCAAAAATTGAAATTCTATCTCAATCGATTTCTTCAGTTTCAGGTTAGTTCAATTCTGTAGAGGCGGGTTTATTTTCATCTTTTGGGACTGGGAACATCTCATCATATGAACTGATAATGTTTTGGTTATCCTTACAGGGATCAGCTCGAATATCATCTGGTGGGGTGCGCTGTTGTTCTAACGTCACTTTTAAATTGCCTATAACCGCGATCATGAAGTCATGGAAAGATTTATTTTCACTCTCACTGGCACCCTGCTGCTTGTCCTTAGCGTAGGCTTTTACAAAGCCGTCGAGAAATCTATTAGTGAGTATTTCTTTGCATCTGCCAGCGCTGCTCTCATCACTGGAACTGGGCAACTGTGGATACGCCTGCACACTTAGGAGTAGTGCTAGCACTAAGCCGACTATTTTGCCACCCATTATGTTGTATTCAATGATCACCATTTACAGACTGGACCTTCAAAGCTAATGTCTTGGGTATTTTAACACAATTAAGACTTCGATGTGCTGGCTTATCAATTTTGAGAATTTATTTGCTTAGAAAAAAGTGTATTGTCTTGGAATAAGACCCTGGCTGGCCTCTTACTTATCAATTCCCCAGATTAATAAGTTCACTGCAAGCAAGGTTGTTTCCATACGCATCCCAGCTTATCAGCAGCTGGCATATTGGCTATATAAAGAGATTCTCGGAAATGAAATGAACGCAATTTAGTTTACTGACTGAACCATGCAGTTTTTGAGTATTGGATTATCAACGACTGTTTTCATCGCAATCGTCCTGGTGGGCGCAAAAGCACGACCCACTTTCGATAAAATTGTGGATGTACTACTGGATGAGCTTAATACGAGACCAAGACCAGCCACCTACGGACCGGGCTATGGCCAAAGCTATGATTACTACTACGGAGGTGGTCACGGTTATGGCTATAAACAGCCATCAGCACCTGCACCCTATGTGCCCTATCCTGCACCTTTACCTTATCAGAATGTGAGACCATTGCCTGGTTATTATGCTGTGCCACAGTACCCCTACAGACAGCCAGTTACTTATGAATATACAGACCATGCATATGCTCACGATCATGGCAGATCTTCAACTGGCCGACTGAGGACAGATTCCGGATCCACGGGTGGCTACAAAAAGCATGGATATTAACCTTAGTCTGTGAAGTTGATGTAAAATTAAGATGTATTAAATATCTGTTATTAGTATATTTGCCTCGAATAGTACTAGATATTCACTAATTGCTGTTTAAAGTTCATGCAACATGTTGTATGGTTCTGATCTGGGGTTCCATAAATACTCGGAAGCCTGAAATTTATATACAGAATTATTGGTTTATTTGAGGAAAAGCAATTGGCTGCTAATTTCTAGGAGGTACAAAGTAAGCAAGAAAAATTATAAATCACTCATCTAATTGCGGGCGCAGTAGATTTACACATTCGAAGCGGACGAAAATAATAAAAGATTACGGACCGATTTCTCAATGTTTAACCGAATTTGCGCGTCTCAGACGCTATATGTGGCGCAACCGGAGGAACAGATTTAACAGCTGCTCGAGCACTGGTTAAAGTTAACCGCGAGTTAAGTCCCAATGAAATTATCGATATTTTTATCGTTTTATCGTTTTTTTTGTTTATTTTATTATTTGCTGCCACAAAAACTTTTTGAGTAAACGAACTTTTCAACTCCACGCAATGGAAATGGAATTTGAAGAGGCAGTGCAACGAATAAATAATGCAAGGGAGTACAGGAAGAGGTCTTATTACTTAACTGATCGGGATGATGCTACATTTGTTCAATGATTCAGGTTGACAAAATCTACATGTAAAATAGTTCATGCTGGGATCAGAGATAAAGCAAAAGCCTGAACTTCAGTTGCGATTCAATTTGTTGTGACTAGGATAGTTTGCAGGACTTGTCGGCGCTGCGTTCTTATGCATGTGGCAACTTCCTTATCACTGCGACTGACTTCTGTGAAGTCAGCGTTCTTTTGATAAGCCTTGCAAATAATCAAGTTTCCCCAGCTATTGCTTTTGACTCATCGCAATCAATTTTAATCCATTTTTCGCAAAACTATTACCAGCAGCATTCAAAAGCATACAAAATGACCGTCTCTGGTCACCCTAATGCAGCGAAAGGAATTTATCGATATCAGATGAAACTGCAGTTTGTTAACTGGAGGAACAAATTCGACCGGCGGTTGCCCAACCAGAACCTTTGAGAAATTGAGCCTACGGGAATTAGAATAATGGGAGAAATGAAATGACAAAGAGAAGGCTAAGCGAATTAGGTCTGTGCCAAAGTTTAAATACCCTTGTTTTGGAATACTAAGTTCGGCCAAATTTTTCAAAATCTGTTTGAAAGCGTAAATAAAATCACTTATCTGCAAACAGTGGTACCAGCACATGAGGTCCAAAAGTTCCTAAATTAAGAAATCCAAGTAAGTCGGTCAAGCCCGACTATAGTAAACTTTGTACTAGCGAGGATGTATGGCTCAGTGTGAATTTAGATGGTGCAGTAGCAGCTGAAAGCAGCGCTGCAGCAGCGAAGTTTTGTTTGTTTATAACTTGACTATCGGTCATCCGATCTTCAGCAATCCTTTGGTGGATCGATAAAGAATCCCGATTACTAAATATGTCCAAAAGGTTCGTTCTACGAACCTTTTACTATATATAAAACTGCCGGAGATATGATGTTTTTTTTTTTTTCGAAATTTCGGGGGCAGGAGGGGTCTAGCCACGAAATTTCGTTGGCTATATTGAAAATAAACTTGCAATACAAATTGGGAATTAAATTTAAAAAAAAACAATTTTTTTATTTTTGTTTTAATGTTTTATGGTTATTCAACATGACAGCCTTTCGATATGATTGCAAAAATTAATTATTATTAGGGACCTTTAAATGGTAAAAACACCAAAATCTGTTGTTGTAGCAATAGATTAACACTATCGGGGGTGACACAGAAATCTCTAGAGATTTTGCCGTCGGTTGGTTTGCAAATCTCTCAAAAAATCCGTCGGTGCCACAGAACTTCAAGAGATTTCGTTTTCTTTTTCGAAATGTGAGTTAAAAGGTGTGTGCATAAGTTCATGGTCCAACTACAAACACAGTGCTAAATAGCGTAGATTCGTGAATTTGGTTTGGTTGGTTTGTGTATTGGCTTTGGTTGTTTTTTAAAAGCTCCTCACAAAATACGAGAGGTTTGAAACCAACCGAAAGAGACTTCTGTGGCACTGAAGAATTGGTTTTCGGTTGAAATGTGGTTGGAAGAGGTTTCTGTGTCACCCCCGTATAAAAAAATATTTTCAAATTGCAATAATATTTTTTTCGTCTATTGGAAGTAAAATTGTGCAAAAATTACTTTTGTATTGTATTCTGGACACTTATTAAAACCATTCCAATCGGTTAAGTGGTTCGTGAGAAAACCCTGTTTTTTTTTTTTTCCACCTTCATAACACCACTCCAATAGCGAAGATCACTCTAATTTAAGAGAGTGAGTTTCTCATTGATAGTTACTACATACGGGAATTTCCGTTATGACGCACGTGACCGTCGTACGCATTAAAAGCGGAATAAAAGCCAAGATAAATATTTTTTTTTCTGCTGCTTTAACTTATGGCTCTTTCGATGCACTTTATTTAGTTGTATAGTTGGTAGCAGACGTAGAGCTGGTTCCAAGATAAAGCCAATCAAAAAGCGATATGCAAGTGACCAAAAATGGAACTGTTTTTTTGGGCATCAATATAAGTGCAGAACTCGGCGAAACCGGCCAAAACTTTTTAGTGCGACTAATTTTAAAATGTTTTTTTTTTAACAATTTTACTGTGTATTAAATTATACCCTAGCAGAGGGTATTATAAAATTGTGCGGATGTTTTTAACGCATTGAAGGAAGCATCTCCGACCACATAAAGTATTTATATTCTTGATCAGCATGACGAGCTGAGTTCATTTAGCCCTGTTCGTCTGTCCGCTACTCATTTGTCGGAACCGGCCGGATCGGATGGGAGCTATTCTATACAGATGTCCGATTTCGATCAAACTTAGTGGAATCATGGAAAAGCACAACAAGCTAACAATTACGAAGTTTGGAGTCGATCCCATTTAAAGCAAAAAAAGCTTTTCAAGCTTAAACTTCTTTTTCGACCGATCATTCATACTGCAGCTATATGCTAAAGTCATCCGATTTTGACAAAACTTTGTAGAATTGTGTAAAAGTATATAAAATAAGTATATGCCAATGATAAAGACGTTCCCATTGAAAACAAAAAAGTTTTTCTCACTAAAGCTAGTTTTTCGACCGATCCTATGGGAGCTATATGCTATAGTCATCCGATTTCGACCAAAATTTGTAGAATTGTATGGGAGCCCAGCAAACCAGCATGCGAGCATTTTGCGAGACTATCGCAGAATGCTCACAAACGAGCTCGCATGTAAACAAGGAATGAGAGTTCATTTTTATTGTCGCAGAGCACTCGCAAGCGAGCTCATAAGCGAGCCAGCATGTGAGCATTTTGCGTAATTACGAAAAATATCGAGTTTGGGACCAAAACGCATTGTAAAAATATTGAAAAAATATAGACAATGTTAAAAAACTCAAAAATAAAAAAACAAAATAAAAAAAAAAACAAGAAAAATAGGTTTTAATTTAATGCCTTGGTTTATGCTTATTCGAACCCATGACCTCGCCGTTGCAAGGCTAATGTCTTGCCATTCGACCACCCGGGCGTGTTGATTTCTTCTTCACTGTCATTTCGCCAGGCACGCGCGACCCGATTGTATCGGTGAGCGTTAAGTTGTCAGTCATTCGTGTAGAGTGCCGCGGTCCTGAGTTCGAGTCCCAGACAAGGTTGAAGTCGGCGGCCGGGTGGCGCGACACCTACGGGCTCCAAATAATTTTTTTTATTTTAAATAAAAAACAAATATTTTAAATGACTCGCAAGTACTATCAAAATGCTAACCGCATTGCTTGCGACTATCGTAAATGATACTTTCACTGCCACAAACTGAACGACACATGAATCATTTTACTATCATTTCCCGACCCGTATGCGAGAGTTTTGCCGGGTTAACTCACGCAATTCACTCGCTTGGGATATCGTTTGCGAGCGTTTGGTTGGCTGGGAGCATATAAAACAAATACATGTTTGTTTTGAGGACATTTTCATTAAAAACAAAAAAGTTTTTCTAGCTAAGACTACTTTTCGAACTCTACTTTTCTATGACAGCTATACCATATAGATGTCCGATTTCGCCAAACTTGTTGGAATTATGGAAAAGCATAGTTAACTAAGAAATACAAAGTTTGTAGGCGTTTCCATTGAAAACAAAAAAGCTTTTCTCACTAAAACTTGTTTTTCGACCGATCGTTCCTATGACAGCTGTATGCTATAGTCATCCGATCCGGCCGGTTCGGACACATGTGCAGCGTACATGTACCAAAATAATTCGTGCAAAGTTTGGTGAAGATAGTTTTCAAACTGACGGAGGAGATAGCATAGAAACAGACAGACGGACGGATGGACAGACGGACAAGGCTAAATGAACTCAGCTCGTCATGGTCATCAAGAATATATATACTTTATATGATCGGAGATGATTCCTTCTATGCGTTATAAACATCCGGCATTGTGCCCGATTGCAGATATTTGCCGTTTTTCATGCCAACCCATGCTTACTTAACAACCTCAATAAGTCGGTCAGTAGAGATTTTACTCAAACAGGCCTGTTCCCGTTTTCGATTTCGATCAGATCATGCGGAATCGGAATTGGTAGCTGTTCCCGTTTCCTAAAAACGATCAAGTTATTTGTTTTAAAAGTTTTGCCTAAGAGTCAGTGGAATGAAAAGTAAATGCCAATTTTGCAAATATTTTTATTTGAAAGTGTCGAATATTGTGGAGATTTTGAAGTATCTATGGATATATCGAGCCTTCAATTTGATTCAAAACTATTTTTGTTTAGACTCTACCTCAGAAATTGCATGTAGACGAAAGAAAAAAGATCGAAATAAAGTCGAGCTGTCCGCAATTCCGAATCAGCGCATGCGCAGTGCTGATCGAAATTATCAAGGCTGCCTTATGGCTGAATTAAAATTCGATAACGATTCGAACATTCATTCGAAAAGACAATCGATTTATATTTCACTCGGAAACGGGAACACCAAAATGAAAACGATTCGGAATTGCGATCGTTTTACTTTTTCATTTCACTCGGAAACGGGAACAGGCCTGAAAAACTTTTTATACCCTTGCAAATGGATTTATAAAATTTTCCGGATGCTTGTCATGCTGATCAAGAATATATTTCCTTTATTTGGTTTTGCTATTTTAAGTCTTAGCTTTTGCTTTATATCCATTCTAGATGTCGTCACTTGAATATTATTTTTAAAATTCATGGTGGAATTCATGGCTAGAACTTCTAAATAACCCTTAAGATTGAGAAAATTATAAAAATTTCTAGAAATGTACTAAGTTTTTTGATCACCTTTAGAACAAATTTTGCGGCTCGAGTGACCCAAAAAGCTAAGCCCAGTTTAAGTATTTTATTTGATTATTTTTCCCAATTCACTTTTTTGATGCCTCACATATACATTAAGCTTATCAGCATTTGATTCGTTCGCTAAAGGCTATGTGTATATAAAGGCAAGTAAAATAAAAACCAATCAGCATTCGACCTGAAAGTTTATTATTGGATCATTTATCATGTTTTATATAAATATATATACATAGAATCGATCGGCTGCCAAAAATCAAGAGTTTGCTAACTTATAAACTTCGTCAAGTATTTACTTTTACGAGCACATCGAACCTGTACGACACACAAAGACGATCTTGAAACCGAAGAGCTGAATTTTGAGTTTTTTTGTGTTCTCTTCGTTTGTTTTTAATAATTAATTATTGTTTATTATTTTAAACGCTTATGAATATTCAGTTAATGTAAAATTCTACAAGTTTAGTATATACACGAGTATGGGGTAACGCTTAAGGAATTGATCTTCTTCTACGAATATCGATGGGCTCCGTACGAGTCTCCTGGTTGGGTGGATGAATGTAGGCCGGTGAGTTAGGAAAGATAATGTGACGTAGTTGAGAATGCTCAATGGAGTGTGGAGATGGAGAAAGTTGCGGTAGGTGGCTGGGAGTTGTGGTCGGCGGTGGTACCAAAGGAGGGCGATTTGTGCCCACAATAAGTGTGTTTTTGGTGGTTTCAGTCTGTGGCTTTGGCGTTGTTGTTGTAGGAATGGTGGGATTGTGGGGAACAGGCTGCGGCATAGGTGGCCTATAGTTATTGTCATTACCCCAATTGGGGGATGGCATTGGCATCATACCACCACCGGGTTGGTTTGGTGGTGGCATTTCTGCTCCGCTTCCCATTCCCCAACCAGGTTCATTTGTTCCCCAGCCAAATCCGGGAGGGTTTCTATTACCTGCACCATTGCCAGCCCAACCAAAGCCAGGAGGATTTCTACCTCCCCCAAACCCAGGAGGATTTCTATTGCCACCACCGTTGCCTCCCCATTCCCAACCCGGTGGCCAACCAGGCGGAGCTGTTGGTATGCGTCCGCCCATGCCATTGCCAGGTGCTGGAGGTCTTCCCATACCTGGAGGTCTTCCCATAACTGGAGGTCTTCCCATAGCTGGAGGTCTTCCCATTGCTGGCGGTCTTCCCATAGCTGGAGGTCTTCCCATACTCTGCCAGTTACCCCAACCACCTCCCTGTTGCTGTGGTGTATAATAGTTGTTATTGTAGTTCTGGTATCCATATCCATAAGGCTGCTGCGACTGTTGTCCAAATCCAAGTCCAAATCCGGGCAATTGGGCCACAACTGTAACTCCACCTGCCGATGCCACAGCAACTCCCGCCGATGCTGTGGCAAACTGACCACAACACATGCGAATCAATAGACAGTTAAAGCAAACAAAAATTATAAATTTCATTATGATCGTGCGTACCGAGCGCTTAGAGAGGCGAATTCTTACTGGGGGGAAACACTTTTTCGGAATATGTGATAATAGCAAAAAATTTGAATTAATATGACCAAAAAACCTGTCTCGATCGGCGGGAGAGTAAGTGAGAGATAGCCCTAACGGAGGTTTGCAAAGTGATCATCATTACGATCATCATCATCATCATCATCTGAGTCAAGATAAGCAAACGCAAACAAAGTCGTTGGGCTAGCTCCAGTGGTGGATTCAATTGTCCAGCTTTGATTGCTGCCTCAGTCTTCAGTCAGCGTGTGTGCCTTGCATAATGATCAGGTCAACTCTAAAATAAACTCAAAATAATGCATTAAAATAGTGTCTGGAATATGGTCTGTTGATCTTTTATGTGAAGTCATAAAAAAAGAAGAGATTAAGAAACCATTTCCATGTGTCATCCCAGTGTATTCCCACTATAAATAGTGAAGAACGTCGTAGAACCCGAATCAGACGTGAAAACAATTCACCTAGAATCACACAAAATGAGAATAACGATCCTGGCCTTACTGATCTGCAGCTGCTTGGACTGGAGCAATGCGTTATTCTTCAAGGCCTGGAAAGGAAATCTGCAAAGTCCCAGCTATAATAACTATGGTTATAACAACTATGGTTATGGTTATGCCCGAAACTATGGCTACCCTGGAGGGTATCACTATTCTTCGTACAACAGAGGCCGAACTCAGAGATCTGGTCAACGCACGGGACGCACCTATTCGGATATAGCTCGTGTCTTGAGTGCCGATTCGTATTTAGGTATAGGATCTGGACGGTTTATTCCAAACGCTCCCTATGGACAATACTGGGGTTAGGTATTCTTTAAGTAGGAAGTAATAAGCTATAATAAATTACACATACAAAACAGCGGTTTGCATTTTCAGTAAAGGAAGCGTAGTGTCAAGTGATTTTAGTTACGGATTCTGTGCAAGTTAAGTTACAATCCGATTGCTTGTAGATATTTCATGACTGTAGATGTCTGATTAATCATTAAATTGGGAAAGAAAAACTAAAGAGGATAAATATATTAACAATGTACACAATTTTTTGCCAATCTAGAGGTAAATCATGCTATACAATAGCTGATGGTACTCTATGGATGACTGCAGATTACGGAAAGTTACTTTCGTTATGTACTTAAATTACGGTTTTAATCAGTGTTATTATAAAATTTCAATATATCAGAGTCATTGTCAATAAATCTGAGATTAACTCGTTTAAGTCAAGTTAGAAGTAGAGGTGGATAACTATCGAAAGGCGTCACCATCGATAGTCGGCGAAAGTTTTTTCCAAACCATCGATAACCATCGATTGTTTTCGATAGTACGTTATTTCATACAAACTTGCCTAAAAATATAAAAAAGAACTGTTTTAAATTATAAAAGAATGCTAATATTCCACAAAAACTATATACACTGACATATGATTTGTAATGACAAAAAGTGTATTTTTTTAGTTTGTTATTTAGGTAGTTTGAGTTGCTGCTAAAATTAATTTAAAATGCCTAAAAGTTAGTCACTTCGATGAGCATCCCGCCATGTAATAGTTGGTTTTTTACTTTTTGTGCATTTTGGCCGCTGATTTGACGGTGTTTTTTGTGCATTGCAGCATGCCTCTTTTGGCTTTTGTATAAGCACTAATTACACCAAAATACCAAATTTTGCAACACTTGTCACGCTTTTATTGTTTTCTCACACTAATATTGATTTGCACTTGCAACGATTATTGCGTCAAGGTAGGGGTCTAGCATAAATGCAAACTTGACTCGTACAAATTGTTGTTGGAGCGGCGCACAACGTGCAATGTGCAATGATACAACACTAAATGAACACCCCAAATATGTTTATAATATTTTTCCACAGTTTCATGCCAATAGAAACTAAATTCTAAAAGGGATGTCATTTTCTTGAAACTTCCTTTGCGATTTTCTCAAAACATCGACGCATATGATTACACGGTGTGACAGTCAAAAAACTTCTGGGATGCGACATAGTGTAGGTTGTAGATATAGTTAAATGTAACATTGTGGCATACCACAAATTTTTCGTGCACATCAAAATTTGGAATAACGGTTAAAAGTCCGTTTTTTCGAGGTTGATATAGTTAAAAAATCATATTTCTTAAACTAGGCATCCTATAATAGTTTGCAATGCGTCTTTGGAAAGAGAAATGTAACACCTTTCCAACGGTGTACTACATTGCAATCTCGGATAAAAATTGGGGGGAGCTACATGAAAAACAAATAGAATTTTTCAGTTTTTTGCGACTTCACCGTACTTTAAATGAATAGGTCAAATTTATATAAAACTATTTAATTTTGGTATGCAGTTTCAAAAAACATTTAATTTTGCGTCTTCTGCAACTTAGTTTATTAAAATCGAGTAATATTTGGTCGAGTTATTTAACTTTTTAGGAAAAAAACCTTAAAAAGCCTAATTAAAACAAGTAGGAAAGTTGGGGAAGCCCGACTATAATACACTCTTTACCCACAAAAGTGTACGCTCAGTGTAAATTTAGATGCTGCAGTAGCTGGTGAAGCATATGCTGCTACTGCGCTGCAGCAGAGAAGTTTCTTTCGCTTATATCTTGACTATCCTTCATCCGATCTTTACCAATCCTTTGGTAAACAGATAAAGAATCCCGATTACTAAATATGTCCAAAAAGTACGAACCTTCTATCTATAAAACTGCCGAAGATATGACGTTTTTTCTAAATTTCGGGGGCGGGAGGGGGCGTGGCAATAGTTGAAAGTAAGCTTGATCTGCCTGTAAGCATATGAAGGTTATGTTCCATACATGTCAAACCTCTATCTCATACCATCTCTGAGATCTATTTATTAATATAGACAGACGGACTGACAGACGGACGGACAGACAGACAGGCGGACAGACTGACGGACAGACGGACATGGCTATACAATACTTATTCTAAAAAAAATTATTCAATAATTTACTCTAAAAACTCAACAATTTTTCGGTCGACAGTGCTATTATGGCGCGACTCATCACCATATTGCGAAAATTTCGTTATCCGAAAAACTTTAATAACTTTGCTAATTATTGACCGATTTTAGAAAAAAGGCATACGTTCTAACCGTGAAGATGTGTTGTTCTTAAACAATAAAACAAATATTGGGGGTTTCGAACCAAATAGTGTTCAAAAACGTCACCAAAGACAAAAAATGGGAAAAAAAACCAATCAAAAATGGTTTTCGTAGCAAATACTCCAAGATAAGAAATTAATCCTGATCAGTCATATATGGTATCTTTAAAGACCTAAATTTCTTCTTTCCAAAACCGGTAAGAAAATAAAAATCATTTGTTATATGACAAAGTTATGGGCGTATAAGTGAGTGTTTGTGCGAAAAAAGGCTTTTTTTACCGTTATTCAAAATTTCGATGTGCACTGAAAAATTCTAGTATGCCACAAAAATCTACTGAACCATATCTACAACCTACGCTACGACTTATCCCAGAAGTTTTGCTTTGTTTTTTTTTTTGTCACACCGTGTTATCTTTGCTTTCAACTAATTTAGTTGAATTACAAGCTATACTAAGGTACACTGGCACAACTTGGGTTTTTGAAGTTAGATGAATCTATCATCTCCGAAAACCAGCTCCAAATCGTTGAATACTTAATGTTTAAGGATGAAAAATTGAACAAAAATGATTTAATTTTGCTCTTTGTTATGTTAAAAAGTTGAAATTACTTTGATTGAAGTAGTTTACAAGCGGCAAAATAAGTTTTATACAATTTTTTTCTTTGAATAAATTAATAAATCTGAAGCAAAAATTTTAATATAACCCTCAATAGCTTCAAAGTCCACCATCGGATTAAAAGTGGTGTAGGAATACGGAATTCAATTACCCTCTAAGAATGTGTGTCCCTCTTTAAATCCCTCTTTAAATTTTTTTCTAGAGTTACTTTTCTTCCGAACCAAGAAACTTGCATCTTAGCGATTTCTCGAAAACAGCACCACCAGCGGGCGGTTTTACATATTGAATGATTGCCAAATGGTCGGGAACGAAAATTATGTAAGCTAGTGTAATTTTATCTAATATAAATTTGTGAAATATGATTTTTACTACAGTCCATTTAATGGAAAGTAATTGTTCCGAGCTTTCAAAACAATTACAATACATTTAAAAAGTTTAACACACCTTTTTGGATTACAGCAAGACTCTCTTTCTATTGTCAATTCAATTCAAGTAGGGCCCTGTTTGATTGGCTGTGGTAAATTTGACACTCTACCCGCATTCATTGAAATGAGTGTCAAAACTCAAAACTCATTCATTCATTTTGAGCATGAAGGCTTCCGTAGTTGGTTTAAGTTGGTAAGCAGTATTAATTTCAAACAGAAAACAACAAAATGATTTATTAAAAGCAAAAAGAAAAAAACTGTGTCAACTATACTTATCTAAATTGCTGACTTATGTATGATCAGACTTACTTGCTTGTGTGGAACTGTTCGCTGAGACGTGACCGAAATACGAGTACAATTAAGATGAATAAAATAAAACTAAATGGATGAATGGATATTGTAAGTACTATAAATGATACCCACCATACCCACCATACCCGGTACATACCCACCAGTTTCATAATGCATAATAAGTGTTATAGAAGTGATATACCCACTAAATTCACCAGTTACAAAACTGAGTCAAAAGAAATAGTATTTTTTTAACATATTTTTACAGGGAAACAATTAAATTGAACTTGTTTAAGCCAATCTTACATTTATTCATTTTCCATTTCGAGATTTTTAAAAGCAAAGTCGAGCAATCACCATTTTCCTTATTTTTAACGTTCTTTTGCAGGTTTTTCATACAGTCCCATTAAAAATGGGAAAAGGGGGATCCTGAAGTTGTGCAAAAGTATGTAACAGGTAGAAGGAAGCATTTGCGACCCTATAAAGTATATATATTCTTGATCAGCATCAACAGCCGAGTCGATTTAGCCATGTCCGTCTGTCCGTCCGTCTGTCCGTATGAGCGCGTCGACTATAAGAGATAGAGCCACAAATTTTTGCATGTAGGTAGGTGTATACCAGATTCAAATCGAGTTTGTTTCAGATTTGGAAAATTCCCCCCTCCCGCCTTTAAGCGCAAAAAACTGTCAGAGCCTCAATTTTTAAGTTAGTCCCTCGAGACTTTATATATATCATGTAAGGCCCAATATCTATCTATTCTGAAAAGATTAATAAGCTCGGACAAAAAACACCGAAGTTATATACGAATCAATTTTGCTTGTGGAAGAGAGGGGAGTCTTGCATTGTCAGTTATCGCGCGCGGCCGCATGCGTTTGTGTGTATGTGTGAGTGTGTGTATTTAAAGGAAAACACACAAAATCAAGGGAACAGGGTATTTTGTAGTCGGGGCACTCGACTACAGCTCCCTTACTTGTTTTTCCTAAGAGAGTACCTATAGATTTCATTGAATATTGCTCTCTAAAATCATTTTAAGGGTACAGAGTGTAAACAAAGATGGCATAAGAAATAATAACAAACTTTGTGATTGCAATTAACAGTAAGTTTTTGCTTTGAATTAAAAAAGATATATCTTTTTTTTACTTATAAGTACTTATCTCTAAATAGATTATGGCTAAGGCTTATTTGATGAATGTGCTGATTTAGTTTTAAGTTGATAAGTGATAAGTCTTAAGTTTAATCCACTTTATTAAAACTACACTGCTCCCTCTTTATCTAACAACCCATAAATTCCATTTTCTGCTATTTTCTCTACTTCTCCCCCCGCCCTCTGTTTAGTGTACCTGAACCACACTCTTTTCCTTCATGTCCATTCATTTTTATTCGCCCTTCCTCCCAACGCCCCCTCAACCCACATAATTAAAATCAAAACCAAATTTTTTTAAAAAAAAAAAAAAAAAAACATTTAAGTCAATCAATTTGTTTTAAAAAAATTTCGGGGTTGATTCAAGACTTTGTTTCTATCTGTTAGGGTGCGTTCAGACACACTGGCAGGTTGCCATATTTATATGAGTCAGTGGCTGCCATACACGTGTAAGCGCCTGCCAGTGTAAAGCCGGTTCACTGGTGCCATATATATTGTCAGAAAAATCTGTCAATATTCCCATGTATTTTACTTTTCTGAAGTTCAGACAAGCTTCTTTGGAAGGCAGGAACTCTCCTGTGTTTAGGGGGCGTTTGTAGTGAGGTAAAGTTGCTGACCGGTTTAACATGGTAAACCCAGCGCGATCCTGGCTTACTGCGTCTCAAGTCGACTCACACCTCCCCGTGGTAGCCCCTAGTAACAGAGCGATGCATCCGCAAAGCAGCTGGCTAACGTGAGCGGCGATCCTTCCCAGGGACAATTAGGGGGAGTTACTTCGGGCTTGGCACCCGATTAGCATCAAGTTCATCCGCCAATAAAAACTATAAAAATGCCTCGGATACGGACCACCATCGATGACTACCCACGCAATCGTTTTAAGGAACACGATTTGAGGATATGCACCTGGAATGTTCGCAACCTCAACAGGGATCGTACTGATAAACAGTTAGTGAAAGTCCTCGAAAAATATTCATCAGATGTTACCGCACTCCAGGAAATGCGAAGGATTGGACAAGGGAAAACGTTCGTGTTAAGCGAACCGTTTTTAGTCCGACAATCGGCCGATTTAGCCTGCACGATAAAACCTCCAGTAATGGAGAGAGGCTAAGAGATTTTGCTGCGACAGGAATAGCACAAGATTTAAACAGCACAAGATTTAAACACCGCTACAACCACTTGGATACCTGGAGGTCCCCTGATAATAACACGGAAAACCAGATTGATCACGTTGTGATAGACGGAAGGCATTCATCGAGTGTGCTAGACGTACGTGCTTTCCGAGGAGCCAATATAGACTCGGATCACTACCTTGTTGCAGGCAAAGTACGCACGCGGCTCAGTGTGGACCTCCGAAGCCTACACAGCAAAACTCACCAATTTGCTCAAGGAAATTTAACCTTTCCCTTCAGGTATAAGTGAACAGTGGAAACATATTTCACAATCCATGAGTACGGCTGCCAAGGAGACTCTCTTATATGCCGAGCACTCCCGAAAACAGTCATGGTACGATTATGAGTGCCGCCGCACAGATCCACAAGTGGCACTGGACAAATGGAGAAACTATTTCTCCAACCTGCTGGAGAAGTAGTGGAATCAACGATCGATCCTATAGAAATAGACCCACCGGACCTTATCAAAGTTTGATTAGCCATAAAAAGGCTAAAAAATAACAAATCAGCTGGAGCTGATGAGCTGCCCGCTGAATTGTTCAAGGCTGGCGGCGAAGAGTTGTTAAGGTGCATGCACCAAATCCTATGCAGAATATGGTCCGAAGAGGGTACGCCCGAGATTTGAGTCTTAAGTGTTCTCTGCACAATACTTAAAAAAGCACACGCAGTAATCTGCGCCAACTACCGCGGGATCAGTTTCCTACCCATTGCATATAAGGCTCTGTCATGTATCTTATGTGAACAGATTTTATGCAACTTTTTAAATGAAGACAGATTGAAATGAAATTCGGGATTTATACTAATTAAATATCCCTCTTTCCATTAAAAACTGCATATCCAAAAGCACTCTAAGACCGGGGAAAGTTAACTTCGACTCGGCCGAACTTTGTATACCCTTGCAGCACGATTTTCTAACTAAGACTGTTTTTCAGACCTTACTTTTCTATGGGAGCTATACTATATAGATGTCCGATTTCGAGCAAACTTTAATGTCCAACAACTTGTCACCATCCTAATACTTTTAAATAAGAATGAGTCAGCCCAACTAATTTAGTTTGAAAAATGCACTTTTATGGCTGTTCTCACCTAGGACTTCCCCTTTTTAACATGACTTAAGGAAGCAATAACTAAAACCACTCATGTATCTGGGTCTCTGACGCACTTAGGGGCATTACAGGAAGGAAGACTGACTTGGCCATACATAGAAATTGTTTATGCAAGAATTTTAACTTATACATAAGTTCAACTGCCGCACCTACGTCATTGCCTAAGCAGTCCGAGTTGTTAATTACAATTTAAATAGTGAGAGACACTTCCAGTAAGATCATTCATATTGCCATTAGATAGATGATTCACACTTTTGAGTTGACTGGTCGCATAACGTTGGAGACAGTGTGAATGACTTTTCTGTGGCGGCGTGTCTGTAAATTTTGAGATGAAAAATAAAATTACAAAGAGAACTGGGGAACAACTGTCACTTGAGCTACGTGAGGCGCATGCGTCGCGAACGCTAAGAAAAACCTGATTGATATTGATAACCCACTACCGCGAATGCCAAGAATCTTTCTGTCTTCGTAACATAAGTATAAATAGGCAACCAGCGTCCACATTGACACTTAGTTCTGAAATCACATCACAGCAAGCAGAATGTCTTTTGGCCAAGGAAAGGGATTACTATTAAGCCTAATGGCATTGTGTTTGCTGATGGCACTGACAGATGGATCACCGGCACGTTCATTCCAGCCACAGCGCAGTGGACGCAGTTATACGGATATTGCTCGAGTCGTTAACCCCAATCCATATGCATTTGTGGGCTCACGCAATTATCCTGGTCAGCCATTTTGGCCCGCAGGGAGACGTTAGAGTTTATAAATTAAATAAGTTTTAAAAAAAATACTCAGGCTTTGTTTAAAATCAGTTCTGTGATTATCAATTTAGTAAATTAAAATTAAGTTTTAATACAATTTTTGTTGCCATAATAAAACCATTTCATAACATGTAAAAAGGGAGCAGTTATGGCTAATTTTTTAAGTGTCACGTACTTTTTGAAAGTGTTTAGAACAAAGAACTGAACAGACTAAAACCTAATGTGAACGCACACGTTTCATAAGCCCATTGAGCAAAGTCGGTCTTATCGCACCCACCTTGCACTTGGGCTAGTAACATAAAAAGGCAACTCATTTCCACTTTTCGACAGTCAATTTTTAGCAACAGCTTTGAGCAACATGTATTCATCGAGTCTTGCACTTTATTTCGTGGCTGCACTTGCAGTGAGGGGAGTTCAAGCGCAGGGATATTACAACTATGGCGACTATCCGGTGGACGATGGTTATGGATCAGAATACAATTGGAATTCTTTTGACTACAACGTGGCTTATGGACCGTATGTGGCCAGGGCAAGTGCTGTGGCACCTGGACCTGGACCTAACTATATTTCCACAGCCTATTCAACTTGCGTAAGAAGCGGGCCGAACCACGTTTATGCAGGATCTGCTTATTCCACCACTGCCGGATCAACTTCAACCACTGCAGCTCCAATTACCGCATCTTCTACTGCCGCAGCTTATAGCACTTCAGCTTATATATATACCAACGCAACCCCAACCACCGCGGCACCAACGACCGCTGCACCAACCACTGCAACACCAACTACCGCAGCACCAACCACCGCCACTGCCGTTTAGGCCAGATCAAACCGCACTATCCTGTTCTAAGCCACTTCCTTGAAGTTTCACAATATAACACTAGACAAACGGTCCCTATTCTTGGTAATTTAAGCTTAAAGTTGCCCAAAGTTCCTTTTGCACCCTTTTTAAAATGTTTTGTAGAGACTCAATTAAATATTATCACAAATGATTTATTCCAAATATTTCAATGATTTTATCAAGCGAATATACGAGGTGTGTTCAAAGGAAAATGTGAATTTTTAAAATTTTCGCGGGCTGCGAAATTTTGTTTTGTTATATTCGGACACATATGTTTATCATATGTTTGCATTAGCAGTCCATTTCGATTAGTAGTTTGTTTTTGGGAACTGAAAAGTTTAGTCACGTTTTAGTGAGCTCTTCGATTTTTGACTAATTTTTGCTAAATTTTGAGCAAAAGCAATGTCGCATTAGTATCGTTCAGGAGTTGTTGAATGACGTCAACGACGATCCGGGTTTGCTCAAACGGGTCATTACTGGTGACTAAACGTGGGATTATGACAGCGAAACCAAGGCCCAATCATCCCAATGGAAGCGGCCAGATGAGCCAAGACCGAAAAAAGCACGCCAAGTTCAATCAAATGTGAAGGTTTTGCTCACTGTTTCCTTTGATTACAATGGTGTGGTGAATCATGAGTTCCTGCCAACATTTAATAAGGAATACTAGAACGAAGTTATGCAACGTTTGCGTGAAGCAATACCTCTCAAACGATCGGAATTGTGGGAAAACAAATCGTGGATTCTGCATCACGATAATGCACCAGCTCACACATCAATGCTTGTTCGTGATTTTTTTTTTCAAAAACAGCACCGTAATCATGCCTCAACCACCGTATTCACCAGATTTGGCACCCTGCGACTTTTTTCTATTCCCAAAAACTGAAGAGACCAACGAAAGGAAAGCGATTGCCACAATTGATGAGATCAAGTCAGAATCGAAGAACGAGGTGATGGCCATACCGAAAAGCGCATTTCAGAAGTGCTTCGTTGATTGGAAAAGCGTTGGCACAAGTGTATTATATCCGAGGGCGATTACTTTGAAGGAGACAAAATGGATATTGATGAATAAACAATACTTTTATTTGCCTAATCGAGTAATGAGTATCCAGTTCTTAGTATCGAGTACTTAGTTTAAAGTTCTTAGAATCGAGTACTGAGTATAGAGTACTTAGTATCGAGTACTTCAGTCGAGTACTTAGCATCGATTACTGAGTATCGAGTTTTGAGTATCTAGTATATAGTAACACACAACCACAACAATGTGAAAAGCGGAGCCTATCGTACACAACATATTTCACTTCAAGGCCCCGTGAGTGTTAGGCCCACTCATACCCATTTTTTAGCATGGGCTGAACCAAGGCTCGAAACAAAATCTTCGCCTAAAAACCTCGAACCTCAAATTTCCGAACGTTATTGATAAATTTTGGTTCGAACCCGCGAGCCGGAGCTCCTAAAACATTTTTTGGTTACAATTTTCCAAATAGAAGCTGAAAATAATTTTTAAAATAAATTTTTATTATAAAACTGGAAAATAAGACTTATTTCACAACTTTTTTTATAAATTTGAAATATAATTATTACATGAAAGTTTTTTTTAAGTTTGAAAAATAATTGTTATTTCTTAAATCCTTGGTGTATATTTAAAAAGTTATAATCGTTACTATACCTGGCAAATAGACAAATTGTCTGAATTCAGCACTGACAAATTCTCTAAAGAGGCGTAAAGCTAAAGGGATCTGCTTAACAACTGCTTGGCAACAATTTTTTTTTCGATGTTTTTTGCATTGTTTTATACCTTGGGTATTCGAGAATATCGTCCTAAAAGGATTTTTTTATAATCGAAATTCTTTAGAAGATAATTTTTTTAATGACCCAAAGTAACCCGATTTGCCTAGCAACTGCAAACTTTAAGCGCCGTGAACCGATTTTGATGAAACAAAGTGCAATCGACGCAGAATTGTCACCATTATGGCCCATATTTCAATCATTTACATTACACTACAAAAAAATTGCACAAAATCGATTTTTCATTTTTCAATGGCCGCCATTTTGTAAAAAAAAATCGGAAACTATGATTGAAATAGGGGCCCGAATCACATCTGTACTGAATCTAACGCCGCTAACTTTTTATACCCTTGCAGAGGGTATTATAAAACTGTCCGGATGTTTGTAACGCATTGAAGGAAACATCTCCGACCACATAAAGTATATATATTCTTGATCAGAACGACGAGCTGAGTTGATTTAGCCCTGTCCGTCTGTCCGTCTGTTTCTATGCTATCTTCTCCGTCAGTTTTAATGGTATCCTCACCAAACTTTGCACGAAGTCTTTTGGTACAAATACGCTGCGTATTTGTCGGAACCGGCCGGATCGGATGACTATAGCATATTGCTGTCCTAGGAACGATCGGTTGAAAAACTAGTCTTAGTGACGCTCTTAAACGCCTCCAAAGTACGTATTTCTTAGTTTACTATCCCTTCCCATTATTTCACTAAGTTTGGTCGAAATCGGATGACTATAGCATATAGCTCCCAATTGAACGATGGTACGAAAAACTAGTTCGAGTGAGGAAAAATTTTTTGTTTTTAATGAAAACGTTATTTTTATTGGCATACACTTATTGTATATACTTTGGACACATTTCTACAAAGTTTTATCAAAATCGGATGACCATAGCTGCAGTATAAATGATCGGTCGAAAAAGAAGTTCTAGTGAGAAAAACTTTTTGTTTTAAATGGGATCGCCTCCAAATTTCGCAATAAACAGTGTATTATGCTTTTCCATGATTTCACCAAGTTTAATCGAAATCAGACATCTTTATAGTATAGATCTCATAGAAAAGTAATGTCCAAAAAGTATTCTTAGAAAAACTTTTTATTTCAATGGAAGCTGCAAGGGTATTCAAAACTTCGGCCGAGCCGAAGCTAACTTTCCCCTATTTTTTATTTTATTTTTTACTTACCTTTACTACGACTCGAACTCGGGACCTCGAAAGACTGCACTCACAGACACCACCGCTTAGACAACAGCACCACATGTAGGTCGCATTGAGCATCGTCCAAATTTATATTATGAACTGACTCGAGTGCTCTTCACTCGATTGTTTCCCCACTTACCCCTCTCCCAAAAAAAAGGATGCAGTGGGAGCGGGTTCATCGCTATTCTCTCAAGTGTGCTTGCTCTCCTCTCTTAGTTACTTTTCCTCACCCTCCTAGCCAAAAACACCAAACAGATCGAGCTTAGCTCGATTTCAAGCGTTTTTCGTGGAATCCATTCTATTGTTTGGACTCTCTTTGATACCATTGGAAAGTTCCACTCCTTAGCTTTTAAATGAACTGTCCCAAACAATTGTGCGATTTTTTGCAATGGAGATATTTAGCAATTGTGTAATAATCCATATATATCCCATTTATAGCTGGTTCCTCAAAGTATGCAATATGTGGTAGAGACTCTAATATGTTTTCGTTTCCTCAAAACAGTAAAGTAGGCTGGTCATTTGTAATGCACTAGCAACAAAATTCGAAAAAAAAACTCACAAGGCTCTGTCTGTATTCAGCACTGACAAATTCTCTAAAGAGGCGTAAAACTAAAGGGATCTGCTTAATTTACTGGACATGACAATAATTCCTAGTGTTTGTGTTATCGAAACATTTCTGGAGTAAAGTTAAACAGCGATGTCCAACTTGTCAGCATCTGTGTCCCCGGGTGTACTCCCGGGTGTACTCTGCTACCCAATACTTTACTGATTCGAAGGTACTGTACACTATAACATAACAATTGCAACATTTTTCCACTTTAACAAATTAACCAAAATACTTTTGTATCAATTGGAACTAGTAAGTTCATTCCAAAATATTATTTTTAAGAAAAATCAAAACGATTGTTATGGAACATACTTTTCGGCTGCCACAAGAACCAAATTGTTGCACTCAAAAGTAGGCAACATTAAACATAAGTAGAAGCGCAGTATTATCTACGTGATATTCGACATTTGTCAAGTCATTAGTTTAGTACATAAATCAGTGTCCTGACATTAAAAACAATTAAAACAACACACACACACATCGTCTTAATGACAAATATGCATTAAGACAACGGCCACGCCCACAGCATCGTCTGTCGTCGCCTCAATTAAGCAGCGACAAAATGTGGCGGGTACAACAACAAACAGTCGGCGACCGTCATTGGAGTCGGAGTCGGAGCTGGGATTTCATTGCAGTTGAGACAGAACAAGGAGGACATCATCGTTAAAATTGTGCGCTCCAATGGTTAATATTGAATCAACATCCAATGCCATCTGGTGGATTAAAAAACCGAAGGCAGCCAGCGTCAGGAGGATGGGCGGGCGCAAGAAATCGCTTGGCTCCAGCTTTTGTCTGGATATGACGGATTTACTGCGCAATATATCCTTGCAAGGATACAACAAACTATTGGCAGCGGAATTAACGCTGGGGGAAAGGTGAGTCCTACGCAACGTGGAACGCACACACACACACACACACACATGCGCCTCATAGACAATTTGCATTTGCAATTTTCGTTGCACTGAGCCGTATCATCTCTCTGTCTCCCTGTCTACCCGGTTACGGTTGCTGTCATTGCGTCTCTGGCGTCTCGTTGCATTTTTCCCATTTTTCATTTCCGCTTCCGTTTTTGTGCGCTTTGTGCGTTTATCTTACTGTCTGCTCCTCATCCTCCATCCCGGCGGACGCTCGCTCGCTTATTTGCAGATTAATTTGGCTGCTGCTGCACACGACCACGTTTGTCACACTGCTGGTGGTGCTCTCACTCACCTGGCAGCAATTTGTCGCCCAATACTTTGTCACCAATCTGAAGGATCCACTTTATCCCGTTGAAAATGTGCCATTTCCGGCTGTGTCAATATGCTCGAACAATCGCATATCCATGCAGGCGGTCACCAGCTATGCGCGGGAGCTGTGAGTAGCCGGGCTAACACCCCACTCTCCACCCCCTTAATGTTGAACTAATATTGGTCTCGGCATACTATTCTCGTTTTTTTTTTACCCAGGCAAGCGAACGATCCCGCCAAACGTTCATTGGATTATTTTTTGGAACACTTGAAATACTTGCAGGATTTCTATGCGGGTGATCCCAAAACCGTGAATACCGACAGATATGCGGCCTTTCAAAGTTTTCTCGATTTGCATGGATCTTGGGATAATGAAACATTTTTCGACACACGCCGCATTATGCGAAAGGTGGGCTACAAAACAAATGAGTGACCTAAACGATAATGATATTTGTGTAGGTATCGCCCTCTTGCGAAGACTTTATATTGAAGTGCAGCCTGGCCAATGTTGATATACCATGTTTCAGCAAGTCCGCTTTTCAGAATAGTCTCACCATGTATGGACCGTGCTGTACGTTTAATGTGAATAATGGGTAAGACATTATCAATCAATCAATCAATCAACTTGCTGTATTCATACATTGTGTACGAGTTTACTTAGAGTTTGTAAGAGTTCAACCTCAAAAAATGTATAAAGAAAGGCTTTCAAGGATTTTAATATCTAGCAGTAGGTACTGGCTAATTAAAACAGAAGTACACTCAAAAAAAAAATAAAGAACATTGAACTTAAACTAGGTACTATCGGAGTCAGTTGTACAGTAAATACAAAAATAATTAATCGAAGAACAAAATTCTTATTTAAAGAGATTAAGAGAATTTCGTCCTACTATTATCTTGCAGTTACCTAAATCTTAGGTTAAGTTGCGATGGCTGAGAGCGACAAGTCGCTCTCCCACTTAGGCCTCTTTTGGCCAATTGCGATGCCATATGAGTTCCCTGTGTTCCCATCGTTACTGAACCATGTGTGGACAGAAAGAACTTTATTAGAGCTGGGATCTCTAGTTCTGATGTTTCCGATAGGTTCAGTAGGAGAGGTTGACCTAGTGTCCTAAGTCTCCTTCTACTCAGGGCGGGGCAATAGCAGAGGAGGTGTTGTACTGTTTCCTTCTATTCTTCGTACCTGCAGCTTCTACAGAAATCATGGTGAGTGACGACTAGACGTGCAGCGTGTCTGCCGATAAGACAGTGTCCTGTTAAGGCTCCTACCAGAAGCGATATGTGTTCCCTTCTGTGGCGTAAAAGCGTGGTGGTACGCTTTAGTTTTAGTGTTGGCCACGTAAGCCTCGCTACCGTACAGGAGGAAAGGTTTTTCCACCTATCCGCAGCGAGACGTCGTGTTTCAGTTTTTGTGTGGAGCTTAAATGTTGCCATAGGCATCCCTATCGTGCTCTTCTCTGAAAGAAGCTCGATGGTGGTACCTATTCTGGCCAGTTTGCCCTCAGACTCGTTTCCTTCTATGTTGCCTTGTCCAGGCACCCATATAAGGTGTATACGGAAGTCTCGTGTAGTTACCTATAGTACAGATGGAAATTTTAAAACAGATCTTATAACATTAAGCTGAGTGAATCGAATATGGCGATTAACAGTTCCTGGGGCAATCTGATGAGCAAAGCAAACGTGCTACCGAGCGTGAAATACAAAATGGTTGAATCAACAGCTCGTTCTTTAAGGTATTACGCATCAATGGCATGGGGACGCTCTAGATATTGTGAAGTAGAGAAACTGCTAAGGGTTTTCAACAGCAAACAGTCCAAACTGCCGCAAAACCGTATAACTTCGGTGAAACCAACTTGATATGGTTCACTCCTACCTATATGCAATCTATCTCTTTCAGTCACTGAGATCGACGCGCTCATACGAACTAAATGCTACGTCGACTCGGCTGTTGATGCTGATAAAGAATATATATACTTTATAGGGTCGGAAATGTTTCCTTCTCCTTGTTACATTCTTTTGCACAACTTCATTATCCCCTTTAAACCATTTTCGATGGGTACAGGGTATAACAAGAAAGAAAGTCGGTCAAGCTAGACTATAACATACTCTGTACCTGTGAAGTGCTGCCCATCACCGTTGCGACGGGTGCTGCCCGTAGTTGTTTGTTTTCCTTATAACTCGACTATCGTTCATCCGATTTTTGCCATTCTTTCGGCGGATCGATAAATAATAAGGAACGAACCTTTTATCTATAAAAGGGGAGGGGGCGTGGCAAAAATTTAAAATAAACTTGATCTGCCTGCAAGTATAAGAAGCATATGTCCCATACATGCCAATCCTCTATCTCTTACCATCTCTGAGATCTGTGCGTTCATACGGACTTATTATACTCTGCTTACCTCTGGTACAGAGTATATAAATATATGGCAGATAGATAGAGAAGCTGACAATCACAACTACGGTCGCAACGGTGATGGGCAGCACATCACAGTAACAGAGTATATTATAGTCGAGCTTGACCGACTTTCTTTCTTGTTTTGCAATAACATTTTCCCGGACTAAACGTAGTGGCAACATTTGATATGGGGCAAGAGATAAATTCAAATGACAATCGCTTAGACGGAGATCAAATCGGGATTCCGAGCATATTATAAGCTTGCTGCTGAAAATATAAAATATATCCTTAAATTCCGAGAACCCGTGTTTTTAATTTAATTAAATTATATAATTTTTATGGCTTTTTGAGTGCGAAACAGAGGCCGGCACTTCGCTATCTACTGAGCATAGGTAAACTCTCAAACTCTTGCTTAGCTGCGTAGCGACGCAGTCGCTGCTACTGAAACTGAGAGAAAATTGAATTAGTTTTTGCGCTGCTCTCGCACACACCAATGCAAAAATGTGATTGTGCTTTTCACAGGCCTCTGCAATGGCCAAGCAATACAGAGGCAAATACAGTTGCTATGATAATAACAGTTAATTTAAAAAATTTAAAATTCTCTTTGATTTCGTTTTGCTTAAACTTATTCAAAAGCAGATGTTTTTGCTCATGATTTTTTTTTGATTTTGCTTCTGATTCTTTTTCAAAAAAATACGTACACATTTTCTTTGGTTTCTTCTAATGCAGACTCAAACAACGCTCATTCAAAAATCGTTTGGTCGGTTCTTCCCTTGGCTTAACTGTGGTCCTTAATGCCAGTCAGTCGGATTATTTCGCACCAATTTTGAGCACAAATGGCTACATTGTCATAGTACATAATGCCGATAATTATGCCACAGTTTCATCGTCAAATGCTTTAGAAGTGTTTCCAGGACAACATGAGCAAAGCTATCTTGAAATTTTTGCCCGAGTGGTAGACACGGATGAGGGCTTGCAGTCCTTTTCACCATATAGTGTAAGTTCTCCATCAAGCACAAAATTTCCTTTATCTAATTTTTTTCTCTTTCAAGCGACGCTGTTATTTTGATAATGAGGCAAATGTTCCCAGCAACGAGCAGCTAATGAGGTCCATTTATACATTTCCCAATTGTATAACCCGATGTCGCATACGTAGCATTATTGCCTTGTGTCGCTGTCTGCCTTTTCAAATGCCCTTGGAGCTGGTGGAGACTCTGGATGGCGTTGTCTACTGCACTCTAAATCACATAGCGTGCATCAATCAGTATCTATGTATGGCAACTAGGTTAATATATAGATAGTTAATAGTTACAGTTTCTTCCTCATCTAGACAAGTGGCGCAATGTGTTAACCGAGCGGATATTGATATCTGGTTTGGAGCGTGAAATCGAGGAGGCTTTATACTGTCCACAGTGTCTGCCTTCTTGTAACGATGTGCAGTATCGCATATCGCTTAGTGCACTGCCAATTGACAATTACCTGGCTGCCCAAAAGCCAGATGCTAATAACAGAACCGAATTTGATTCAGATATTTCTGTACTGAGAGTTTATTTTAGTGAACCTCATGCTCAATATTATATTCGATTGCTGAATAACGCCTGGTTCGAAGTTTTCAGTAAGTTAAGATCATTGAAGTTAGTTGATTGTATTTTCTAGTTTTTATTTATTTATAGGTACCATTGGCAATGTAATGGCCATTTTTATGGGATTCTCTGTGGTGGCCGCATTCGAAATAGTTTTCTTTTTATTGAAGTACATTTATATGGGATGTCATCGCATTAAAGAGCAAAGTTTAATTGATCGGAAGACCAAACAACTAGAGGATAAGAAGCTCTATATACTTCCATAGAGAATACTAGGGATTGCAATTAATATTAATTTAAAAATAATAATGTTTAAACAAGAACTAATACTTGACAGAAAAACAGACAAAATTATAAACCTTACAGAAATATATTCAACAACTCTGGCAAATATCTTGTGATATTTTTATACTATACCGCAAAATGTACTATACGTTTATGTTTACTCTATGTATATAAATGTAAGAATAGCCTGGATCTAATCAGTTTCATAGAAAAAATTAGCTTGGATTAGTGGTGGGCACGCCCTTGCTCCCATTGCTTCAAGAGTTAGAATTCGGAACTAGTGTCACTTAGACGCATAAGAAATTGCCTCGATCGAGGCGTCGCACAAGCTGACGCCGCAAAAACCAGTATTCTGTCCATTGAAGCGAAACGAAAACGGTTATGTTCAAGTCAACAAAGCGAGATTAAATGCAGGGATGCAAACCGAACCGCTAATTCCAGCTGATAAGCCAAATCGCAGTCCTTTCGAAAATGCTTAGCCGAACCGAAAACCCCAAAGCAAAACGGTTCGGTTCGGTTCAGTTTACTGACGAATCTAACGACGTAAGAAATTTGTAAATTTTAATCGCTTTCCTACGATAAGTCCTTATCGATGCTGGAATTATGTAGGTACCAATCATTCTAAAACATGTGATTCCGTACATCTCCTGCAATGGCTCACCTACCTCTTAAAACTCTTGTCATTAGAATGCATTCCTTCTATGAAATGCCCCTTTACAGGACAATGCTCTTATTATTCTGTCTTGCTTCTTTAACTTAATCCGAATTTACCCAGCGCGAAACCAGCGTATTCTCTTTCGAAATTGTCGAAAAATCACATATTCACATAAGAAATCAATTTACTTCAAATGTTGGAGCAAAAGTTCGAGGAAAAGACACTTTAAGTGAGCTTAGAAAGTTAACTTCGGCTCGGCCGAAGTTTTTATACCATTGCAGCATGTTTTTCTAACTGAGACTACTTTTTTGGCCTTACCTTTTTATGGGAGCTATACTATAGAGATGTCAGATTTCTACCAAACTTCGTGGAATCGAGCAAATGCATAACAAACTAACAATTACAAAATTTGGAGGCGATTCCATTTAAAACAAAAAAGTTTTTCTCACTAGAACTTCTTTACGACCGATCATTCGTACTGCAGCTATATGCTATAGTCATCCGATTTTACAAATCTTTGTAGAATTATGTGAAAGCATATCAAATAATTAAATGCCAATTTCATGACGAGCTGAGTTGATTAAACCCTGTCCGTCTGTCCGTCCAACCGTCTATTTCTGTGCTATTTCTCCGTCAGTTTAAAATCTATCTATCCACACTTTGCACGAAGCCTTTTAGTACAAATACGAGGAAAAGGTGAATTTTGAATTTTCGCGGGTTGTGTACATTCGATTATCGATATTTTGTTTTTGTTGCCCATATGTTTATCATATGTTTGCATTAGCAGCCAATTTCGATTAGTAGTTTGTTTTTGGACACTGAAAAGGTTAGTCACGTCTTTGTGTGCTCTTCGATTTTTGACTAAATTTTAAGCAAATGCAACGTCGCATTAGTATCGCTCAGGAGTTGTTGAATGACGTCGAAGACCATCCAGGTTTGTTGAAACGGGTCATAACTGGTGACGAAACGTGGGTATATAGTTATGACATCGAAACCAGGGCCCAATCATCCCAACGGAAGCGGCCAAATGAGCCAAGACCGAAATAAGCACTCCAAGTTCGATCAAATGTGGAGGTTTTGCTCACTGTTTTCTTTGAATGATCGAAATCGTGGATTCTGCATCACGATAATGCACCAGCTCACACATCAATGCCAGTTCGTGATTTTTCCCCAAAACTGAAGAGACCAATGAAAGGAAAGCATTTTGCCACAATTGATGAGATCATGTCAGAATCGAAGAACGAGCTGATGGCCATACCAAAAAGTGCACTTCAGAAGTTCTTCGAGAATTGGAAAAAGGGCTGCCACAAGTGTATTATATCCGAGGGCGATTACTTTGAAAGGGACAAAATGGATATTGATGAATAAATAAGTACTTAAAAAAAAAATTCAAAATTTACCTTTCCCTTTGAACACACATTGTACGCTGCACATTTGTCGGAACCGACCGGATCGGATGTCTATAGCATATAGCTGTCATAGGAACGATCGGTCGAAAAACTAGTTTTAGCGAAAAAAAATTGTTTTGTTATTTATAGAAACGGCTCCAATTTTCGTTTTTCTTAGTTAGCTATGATTTCTCATGTTTCCACTTAATTTGGGCGAAATCGGACTTCTACGTAGTTTAGCTGTCATAGAAAAGTAGAGTCTGAAAAGTAGTTTTAGTTAGTTTTTCAAACCAGAACCAGTACTTTATTCTCTTCTTCTTCTTCTTTGGCCATCACAACCGTTTTACGGTCTCGGCCGCTACCACTAATGCCCGCCACTCGCCTCTGTCCCCAGCGACATTCCACCAGGAGGACACTCCCAGCTTCGCAATATCTCAATTTACACGACCTGATCGCTCAGCTAAGTTTATTAGACCTGAGTGTCAAAAAATTCAGCTGAGCAACTTAGTTCATCATTTACTCATGAGTGAGACGCTTAGTTGAGTCAGTTACAAAGTCAACGGTTCATTGAGCGCTCTTCTGTGCGAATAGTTCAATTTGAACCGGTTCTATTACACCTGATACCTCAGCTGAGTAGACTCAGACTTCTGTTTACACGGGCTGACAGATGTTCAGATACAAAACTCAGCTGAGAGATCAGGGCGGGTAAATTGGGATTAATGTTTAACTAAAGGCGGTCCTTGAAAAAAGGTGTGAGTGTGTCTAACACTCACGGGGCCTTGATGTGTAACATGTTGTATTCGATATAATCCGCCTTTCACATTCTTGAGGATGTGCGTTACTTTATAATCCATATTCAAAACTCGGTACTGAGTAATCGGTAATAGTACTCGATTCTAATATATTTGATACTTAGTTCTCGATATTAATTACTCGATACTCAGTGTTTGATACTCAGTATTAAGTACTCGATACCAAGTTCTCAATACTCAGTACTCGATTCTAAGTATTCGATACTAAGTACTCGATATTAAGTACTCGATACTCAGTATTTGATACTCAGTACTCGATACTTATTAATGAATACCAAGCACCAATACCAAGTTACGTATTCGAGTACTCGATACTTAGTACTCGATAATTATTATTCGATTCCAAGTACTAGATACTAAGTATTCGATACTCCGTAATCGATTCTAACTATTCGATACTAAGTGTGAGAGACTAAGTATTCGGTTCTTAATACTCGATTCTATATATTCGGTCTAAGACCTCAATGATAAATTCTAAATACACAGTATTCTGTGTGTTTGCTTTTGTGTTTGTTTTTGACTTTGATTTTGTGTTCGGTTTTGTCATTGTTTTTGAGCTTGGTTTTCTCTTTGTTTTTGTGTTTGTTTTTGTCTTTGTTTTTGTCTTTGTTTTTGTGTTTGATTCTGTTGGTTTTTGTCTTTGTAATTGACTTTGTTTCTGTCTAAGTTTAAGTGTTTGTTTTTGTCTAAGTTTTTATGATTGTCTTTCTTTTTGTCTTTGTGTTTGCTTTTGTGTTTGTTTTTGCTTTTTTGTTTGTTTTTGCTTTTTTGTGTGTGTGTTGTGGGTGGGTGGGTGTGGTTGTGCCTGACCAGCCAACTGAAATTGCGTTTAATGCATTTTTCGCATTGCCTTACCTTTCGCGCAGATTTGGTGTGGACTTTCTGAAAAATTGGAAACAGGCCTTCATTAAAGATATAATAAAATATGACTGAGCCACTGAACCGAGCTGCAACCGCTTCAAAAACCATGTAATAGACCGATCAGGTAGTTAAAAAACTGTGTAAACCACTGAACCGAACCAGTCCTCATTTCCGATCGGTTTGCATCCCTGATTAAAAAGGAAAGCGAACTCATCAGTCAGGTTAGCTGAGCTATCTCATGCAGAGCGATTCACTAGAATTAAATTTAACATAGAGGTCAAAGTGAACAAAAGTGTTAGTTTCTACCCGTAAAACTCCAACCTGTTCGATCTTCAAGCTCTTCCACAAATGGTCGTAGCTGAAACAAGACACTACATATTTCCAACCCTCACACCAAAATTTCCTCTTCAAAGCTTTATTAGTTCTGAAATTATAAACCTTCAGACAACTTTTCACTCAGGTGTGCTAACAACTTTTAGTGTTCCCCGGTTCAAATATCCCCATATAACTAACTACACCAATTTTAGTTCAAATTAAAATAATTTGAGTGTCTCAACCACTTTTGAATCGAATCGAAACCAATTCGAAAGCTCCATCTTTAAAAGATAGGAAATTCAGAAAATGGCTTGGTAATATACTTCGCTTGAACCACTGAACCGAACCAAAACTGCGATTCGGCTTGCTATGAAAACCAAGTTATGAACCGAACATAAAAAGTTGGTTCTTTTGAATGAACAATTAGCACGTGCCCTTCATTTGCCTATCCAACTCATAATCCATGTCGAGGAGTTGGGCAAATCGCACATGTTTTTTTTGTTCATGTACTTGCCTTTACTGTTGATGATGATGATGATGTTGCCGCTGGCTGACATTTAACGCGCATTTCACTAATTCCATTTTAAATTGTTGACAATTAAGGAAAATTGCCAAGACGAATCGAGCAGGAGCCAGAGCTGGCGCCGCTGCGCCAACCCTCACTGAACACCACGTGCCATGTCGCAGTTAATTTGTTGGCAATAAGTTGGAACACGAGGCCTAATTACAACAACAAGCGCGACATGACTGCAAAATTTTCATTAAAACGAAGCCTAGACCCTCGAACCCATTAACAATGTCCCGGGACCAGGATATATCGCGAACAGTTGCAATCCAGGCGACGACCAAGCATGACAACAACTGCAGGACAACAGCCCCCGCAACTAAAGGTGGGCCGTGCCGCCTGGTGGATACCCATACCAGCAGCACCTGTGACTGGGATGGACACGGTTAGGTTGACGACACCAGCGAAAGATACGCAAAAATTGTCGCTTGCCGCCGCGTTAAAGGATTTGCTGCAGAACCTGTCATTTCATTGTTATGGCAAATTAGTCGAGCACGGTCGCAGCATTCAAGAGCGGTGAGCACTCCTCGACCAGGTTCGCCGTTGTCTTTTCAATTAGCACCTCCACCCGCAGCTTCTTCTGGCTCATTTTCCACACGAGTGCACTGAGCGTTCTAATTACATTCCTATATGGCACATACAGGAACGAGAAGGAGTCTTTGGTCACGACTATGTATCATCCGCTGTATCCCATATGGAAGGTGGTGTTCCCGGCGGTGTCTGTGTGCAGCCTGAATCGTATATCAAATAAGGCGGTGTGGCGTTATGCACACGAACTGTAAGAAGAAAAGTGGGTCCAGATTATGAAGCCTTAAAAATGATGGCCTCTTTATAGAAGCGGCAAGGATCCTAAACAACGTAATGCTAGCTACTTCTATGGAGAGTTGAAGGCCTTTGGACACATGTACTACAATCTAAAGGATTCGGAAGACTTTGATCGTGTCTTAAGGTTTCAGGGGTTCCTTAATACATATGATACACAGGCCGATGAGTTGTTCTTCAATACGAGGCAACGTATGCATGATCTTACACCCAACTGTAGCGACATACTTGTGTCCTGTCGCATGTCTGGACGACAGTTTAATTGCATGGATCGGTTTGAAGAGACACTTACCAGTCGAGGATATTGCTGCACTTTTAGCAATGATGGCAGGTGGGATTTGTTGTATGTGCTGCATTTGATCTTTTAGTATTGAATCTTTTAGATATTTCAATGAACGTTCTTATCGGCAACGTTACTTTGGAGCCGACATGGGTTTGGTTCTGACTCTGAAGGCGAATCGAAATGATCAATTTTATAAAATGTATTCGATAAATGGGTTTATGGTAGGTAACCCTAGGTAACCCTTTGTGGGAAGAAACGAAAGTCTGTACCTTCGGGATCATTAGAGCATTTTCTCTGAGTGTATTTAAAATAAAATTCAATTCCAGATTTCGATTTATGAGCCATTCAGCTATCCAGATCCTTATTCTGGTGGAGTGGCTGAACGCGTTGCCCAAGCGGGTCTCAACACTTGGCTACCCGTGCGTGCCAAAATTTTCGAGACCGTTCCCGAGGCTCGCAGCATGAGTCCCACAGTGGTGCGTAGCACTTAGCTATTGGTTCTATTGTTTTGCATTCTAAATCTCTGCTAATCCTAAAGCGCAATTGTCTCTTTGAGAATGAGATGCCGGGTATTTTCCAGCTTCATTATAGCTTCAGCAAATGCATCTCCGCCTGTCGGGTTCGCAGCATAATCGGACTATGCGAGTGTGTACCTTTCAATGTGCCGCATCAGTATTATGCTGGCTCCGCGGGACGTGTCTACTGTACGCTCGAGCACATAATGTGTCTGCGCCGCTACGAGTGTGAGTAGAGCGCCGGATATTGAATACTTGATTAACAATGCACTTCATCGACACAACAGTTAAATGGCTCAATGTCATCACCAGTCGTGCAAACGTAACCGGTCTGGAGCACGAATTGGAGGATTCACTTTACTGTCCTGAATGCCTGGCATCCTGCACAAAGACACAGTATAACGTAAGGGGGTCCATGACATTGGCACTGCCTGACTCGTACAAGCCTTTCGGGTAAGTTGATGATAATGATGCAAGTAGGCAGGCGCGGCAATTATGGGCCATGCGGAGAGTTTTCTATTCGGGGATGACGAATTTCAAAAAGAAGTATTGGAGTTTATTGGCTCCGATATTGACGAGTATCGACTTCTTCTATACAGAAACATGTTCGTAGACATTTTGCAAGCGAAAGAATTGCTGCCACAAACAAGCTGACGTAACTTTATTTTAAATAAAATTTTAACATTATATTCGAATTTATGACTCTTTTTTTGATTTTTCATAAAAATAAAATATTATATTATTTTTTTAATTGCATTTTAACTTTTTTTTAAAATCAAAAATAATAAATGCATACTGTCCTTAACTTCTTTTTCTATTTTTCTTTTTCTTCTTATTCTTTATATTTTATTTTCCACAAATACCAGTTGATACTAAAATACTACATACTGTTAAAAAATACCAAAATACTCAAATCCAAAATATAAAATATATATCCCCGTTTATTGCGTTATTCTTTTTCCTCACCCAGTCAGTCAATTTTCAGCACTGAAACTTGTGCTACACTTGCGTGAATTTTCCAGTTCTCTTAAAATTTTTTTAACTAACAATTAAATTTATACTTTATTTAATTTTTCAAATATACACATTTACTATGATTACTTATCCTTTTATTACAAGTTTTTATTTTTTTTTTATAATTGTTATTTTTATTTTTGTTTTTATTTTTTTTTTTTTTCCTGTTTTTTTGAAATTATATTTTACTGCAACGTCTATAGTACCAATTCAAACTTTTAATGACATCCTTACTTCCTCCTTGAAGGAAGTGTATATAAATCTCGTCATAGTCAAAAATTTTTAAATTTGTTACCAGAACTCTTGAAATTTATATCGGTTTTAACTATATATGTAACAAATGCAGAGCCGATCGATCGTTTTCGGCCTTAAGAAGACTGTTGACATACATGAGGAGTACTATGACCCAAGTTCGCTTCAATTCTTTAAGGGGAGACATACACCTAGAAGGCCAAAAGAAGGTAATTTTTTAGATTTATATACTCTATACCAGGTACACAGAGTAAATTTAGTTTGTGCAAAAGTTTGTAACAGCCAGAAGGAAGCATTTCCGACCCTATAAAGTATAAATATTCTTGATCAGCATCAACAGGTGTCCGTCTGTCCGTCCGTCTGTCTGTCTGTCTGTCTGCTTGTCTGTCCGTCTGTCCGTATGAACAAACAGATCTCAGAGATGGTAAGATGGGACTTATGCTTCTTATACTTGCAGGCAGATCAAATTTATTTTCAATTTTTGCAACGGCCC
The DNA here is from genome assembly GCA_018904265.1 of Lordiphosa collinella. NCBI lineage: Eukaryota > Metazoa > Arthropoda > Insecta > Diptera > Drosophilidae > Lordiphosa > Lordiphosa collinella. The sequence goes on from JAEIFV010000001.1 coordinate 420,987, forward strand.
CTCCCGCCCCCACAAATTGGAAAACATGTCATATCTCGCACAGTTTTATAGATAGAAGGTTTGTTCCTTCTTTACATATTTAGTAATCAGGATTAATTATCGATCCGCAAAAGGAATGCTAAAGATCGGATGATCGGTTGTCGAGTTATAAAGAAAACAAACAATTATGGGCAGCAACGGTGATGGGCAGCACTTTATAGGTACAGAGTATGTTATAGTCGGGCTTGACCGACTTTCTTTCATGTTTGTAACAAAGTCGGCAAAAATTGACGACAAAAAAGTTTTTCTCACTATTACTTTTTTTCGACCAATCGTTCGTACTGCAGCAATATGGTGTAGTTTTGTTTAGCTTAGTTTTATTTAGTTTTTATCCCAGTGCATCAAGAATTTTTCTTGTAAATTATTCCACTAGTCACAAAATAATCAATGTCAAGTTTAAGGACAATTCCATTGAAAATCCACAAGTTTTTCTATTTAAGGAAAAACTACTTTTCAGACTGTATTTTTCTATTGCACCTATAATATTTAGATCTCCGATTTCGACCAAACTTAGTGGAATCATGGGAAAGCATAACAGACTACGAACTTTGGAGGCGATCGTTCCTATGATAGTTATTTGCTATAGTCATCCAATGCGGTTGGTTCCGACAATTGTGCATCATATTTTTAACACAAGGATTTCGTGCAATGTTTGGTCAAGAAAGCTTTAAAACTCAAACAGACCGACGGACGGGCGGAAAGTACATGACCTGAAAAGTATAGCCCGCACTGAAAATTTCTTAAAACATAAAAGAAAGGTAATGCTATTATCTATAAACTTGTTTTAGACAATTTTTCTTTTGTCAATCGTTCCTCGCAAAAAACTCTCAACACTTTCAACGTGTCGGCAAAAATAACAGTTTGGATACGGACATAACGAAAAGAGGAAGCGAAAGACAGTTTCAGTACTGTTTTTGCTCAATTCTGTTGCGCTCAGAGCAAAGTCAGCTTTTTTCGTTTCTGTTTCTCTCCTGTTTTTCACTGACACTTTTGCCGAGAGCATACTTCCTAAGTTTTTTTTGCTTATGTATATGTGGTTGTGTGTTGCGCTCGTGTGTGTCTTTGTATAACGAGCGTACATACATAATACCCATTCATACATACAGCCTACCAAATGGACAAAACAAAAAAACACTTTCGCAGACACTTTTTGTGTTCTGCTCATTTGCAGACTGTTGATCAGTGAGCGCTTACTCAAGTTCTGTTTTCGCTGAGGCGGGTCGCATTGAAAAAAGGATTAACCGTTTTTTGAGAGCTATGCTTTAAAATAATAGCCATTAAAACATTTTTGAAAAAAAAAATTTGGGTGGCCGAGATGACAAGGAATGTCCCTTATAACAATTCAGGTTTAGGGTGGGACTTTAGTTTTCTAGTCTCTAGTTCTAGTTTTATTTCTTTTGGATCAATAGTTAGTTTTCAAACAGGAATTGTAAAATGTTAAATGGCTTGACACAGCCCCAAAGGGTCAAAGCCGAGCTCCTCTCAATCACTTGGCTTGTGTGCTTCTAATTTTCGCACAAGTGAAAGGGACCTACAGCTTAAAGCCAATTCCCAACGGCAGTTTGAGAAGCTTTTTCATGGCTAATTACTACAAAGCTGGCGCCAACAGCAGTGAGGGTGACCGGGTGTGTAAGTTTGTTCAAAGTCAAATCTTTTCATTAGATGTTATGAGGCGGGATCGTACCCACGACCTCTTGCACAGCGGTTGCACTAGCCGCTGAGCTACACCCGGCTAACATTCCAACAGGACTTACCGCTGCCATACAAGCTCATAATGCAACAAAAACACTTCTTGTGCTAATCAAGAATATATAGACTTTTTCGGGTCGGAGATGCTCTTTTCTGGCTGTTAACTACATACTTATGCACAAACTTAATATACGCTGTGTACCTTTGGTTTATGAATGTACTTTAAATGTACTGCTCGACTGCTACGACGCGACAACTCAACTCGACTTCACTAACTCATATCAACGAGCCACTGCTCATGAACTACTACCAGGGTTGCCAGCTCATCAGTACGTCTCCACTTTGCGTTTATAGCTTCAAAACTAAATTCGGCGTATGAGGAGATCGAGAGAGGAAATAGATCAGAAGTAAGACAGTGGTATTCCACAACTAACTTCCAAAATGTATGTTCGTAGAAGATAGAAGCTATTTTTCAGTTTTGAAGAGGTCGGTATGAAGAATATCAATAATAAGCATGTCGCTACATATTTTTACCGAATCGCCCAAAATGTAATGAACCAAAGTTCATGCCGAAGCATATGGTTCGACAAGCTAGTTTTCTGCAAAATCTGAGAGGTTTAAAACAAAACAAACCGTCCAGATTTCATTACAGAAGTTTGATTTTATAAATAAAGTGCATTAAGCATTCTATTGAAAGGATCCAAACCGGATCGTGAAGCTAACCTTCAAAATAAGGTTAGCTGAAAAAGTTACTTTTCCCCACTTATTTTAAAGATATGAAATTGAAGAGTATTGGATTGGTGCAGAAATATATTATAGCTTGACTGAAAAAATCCGAAAATTTGCACCGTCCAACTTAGGTTAGGTTGCAATGGCTGAGAGCGACAATTCGCCCTCCCACTTAGGCCACGTGGGCCCGTTGCGATGCCATATATTCCCAGTTAAACCCTAGGATGGTCTTCAGTACTTAACCATTGTATGGACAGAATATAATTGAGTAGAGCTGGGAACTCTATGTCGGATACCTCCGATAGGTTGAGTAGGAGTGTTTGACCCAGAAACCTAAGTCTCCTCCTACTTAAAGCGGGGCAATGACACAGAAGGTGCTGAATCGTTTTCTCCTCCTCCTCAAATCTGCAACTTCTGCAGAAATCAGAGTGTTGTACGCCTAGGCGTACTGAGTGCCTGCCTATGAGACAGTGACCCGTCAGGGTCCCAACCAGTAGTGATATGTGTTTTCTTCTGTAATGTAAAAGTGTGTTAGTACGTTAAATGTCTAATGCTGGCCACGTAAGTCTCGCTACCGCACAGGAAAAAAGGGTTTTCCACCGGTCCGTAGCGAGGCGCAGTGTTTCAGCTTTTTCGTGAAGCTTGTAGGTAGCCATAGGCATCCCTATCGTGCTCTTCTCTGAACGGAGCTCGGTGGTTGTGCCTTGTTTGGCCAGAGCGTCCGCAGACTCGATTCCGTATATGTTCCGGTGTCCAGGCACCCATATTAGGTGAATAATAAAGTGTCGGCCAATCTCATTCAGGGATAGGCGACATTCAGTGAGCGTTTTAGCGTTATTTGTGTATGAGTCAAGTGCTTTAAGGACTGATTGACTGTCCGAGTATATAAATACGTTCCCTTCTTTGAGTGAGTGTGCTTAGGTACGTGGCAGCTTCCTGGATGGCTACCACCTCCGCTTGGTACACACTACAACGATCAGGGAGACGGAACGATGGATTAACCCACTAATTTTCAATGATCGAATGAGTCTTTTATTATCCGAGCACCGCAGCGAGCTCCAAGCGACCAATACATTTTGCGTAATTACGAAAATATCGTGTTTGGGACCAAAGCGCATTGTAAAAATATTGAAAAAATATAGAAATGTTAAAAAACTCAAAAAGAAAAAAACAAAATAAAAAAAAAACAATAAAAGTTTTAATTTAAGCCTTGAGTGGGATCGAACCCAACCTCGCCGTCAACAAAGTATTGCCATCACCACCCGGGGTGTTGATTTCATTGTTCACAGTCATTTCGCAACGCACCCGATATATCGGTGGGTTAAGATGTCAGTCATCTGGCCGCGGCCTGAGTCAGCCCAGACAAGGTAGCCGGCGGGCCGGAAATATTTTAAATGACCGCAAGTAATATCAAAAAAGTCTCGCAAAAGATTCCGCTTGCGACTATCGTAAATGATACTTTCACCATGAATCATTTAACTATCACCGACCCTGAGCCACCACGCAATTCGCTCGCTTGCGATATCGTTTGCGAGCGTTTGGTTTGCTGGGAAGGTCTAGGTTGGGTGGGAAAACACCCCCACCTACCTTTTCATCGAGCTTAGAACCATCGGTGTAGATGTTGATGGCGTTGGCTCTGCTGTGGTGAAGGTTGTCCCAGTCGTTTCTGTTTGGGATATAGACGTCGTATAATTTGTCGAACGTCGTTTAAGGTACACAGTAGTCTGAATTTAACTGTATACCCACTTGGTTATTGAATATAGTGGAGTGCCCCGAATTACCCCCGTTCCAGGTATCGGATTCTCGTAGTCCTAAGGCTGTTATGGCAGCCATCTGTCTCGCTACTAGGTCCAGTGGTACGAGATGAAATATGGTATTGAGCGCTTCCGTGGGCGTTGTTCGGAGCGCTCCGCTCATACATATTTCCGCGCTTCTTTGCACTTTATTCATGTTATTGAGGACAAATTGTTTCCCGAGTGCTGGCCACCAAACTAGTGATCCATAAAATAGTATAGAGCGTACTACAGCTGTGTAGAGCCAATGTACTATAGACGGGAAGAAACCCCATTTTCGGCCTATAGCCTTTTTGCATGAGAAAAGAGCAATGGTTGCCTTCCTAATACGGTCGTTTATGTTGTCATTCCAGAGTAGTTTCCTGTCCAAAATGACTCCCAAGTATTTGGCATTGTCACCAAACGCAGGGCTTACTCCATTGATCCTGGGAGGGGTCAGGTTTGGAATTTTGTACCTTCTGGTGAAGAGTACTAGTTCTGTTTTGGCCGGGTTTAAGCCCAGTCTGCAAGATGTCGACCACTGAGCTAGTGTTGCCAGTGCTGTCTGCATGAGGTCGCACAGAGTTTGTGGAAATAAACAACATTTGAAAATTGCGATTTCGTCCGCGTATGCCACCACCACGTGTCCCTCCGCCTCCATGAGCCGTAGCAGTTGGTTAACTGTCACGATCCTCCTGGCGGAGTGCCTCTGCTTACAATTCTGTGAGCCGTAACACCTCCGAGCTCTGAGTACACCGACCTGCTGGTTAGCAATTTCAACTTACTTAGTACTTAAACCAAAATCTTATGTCTTGCATTTACAACACTGAAATTTTTATACTAGTCAGACCTCTACGCCGAACTTTTTTTTAGAATTTTAGAGGCTTGCATCGGCTGTTATTTTTTGGTCCCTTGATACTTAAATTTTACTTCCCCCTTCATTTTGCAATTCAATTTTGTTTCGTGCAAAATCCCTTTGGGCCGTCACTGTACACAAAATTTTCATTTTGTTTCAGATCCAACGCCAATAACAGTTACGACCAAGCCAGCACCAGCTCCTCCGAGCTGGCCGTGGTTCGTATTTACTTTGCCTCAACGCACATTCAATACTTTCGGCAGATTATTAAAAACGCCTGGTATGAGACATTCAGTGAGTATTACAAGTTTTGCATGGCCCACCCCTTTAGACTCATCCATGGACACAAACCAGGTACAATTGGCAACATCTGCGGCATCATAGCGGGCTTCTCATTGATTGGCATCTGTGAGCTGATATTTTTTCTAGCCAAACAATTATGGCACGCATGCAAGGCGGAACTGAAGGAGGACCGGACTAATGGCCGTACCAAGGCAACGCAACAGGAGCAGGAGTATCGGTCACCCATGGAGTTGCTTATTTTGCCGTAATTGAGCGAAATAAAAAAAAAGCATTGTTAATTTTAAAGCTCACTGATTTTTATGTTCATTCTTATATGAATACTTACGAGCACTTGTACACAACTGCCCAGAGTTAAGACCCAATCGGGAGTTCAACTCAAGTGCACTTACTTTGCATTGTTCGCATAAAAATAAACGGGGAATGGGGAACGACTGCGATGCCAACAAAAAGGCCCAGGCGGTGACATTAGTAACACAAATCGTTACTTTTTGGACTTCTGTCTACCGAGGGGTCAGAAGTTTTGGCACTCATCCATACTCACATCCCGGCACTTGCAATCAACATGAATTTTTATTTGTCGTATTTGTTGGTCGATAGAAAATGAGTAAACAAAATACGGAAATATGGCGTGGCATTTCTGCATATTATAAGAATGTTGGACTTAATAATAATAAGAACCCTTCAGCGCTCACTTAACGCCGCTAGACTTTACTCAAACAATTTGCGAATTATTTTTATCTACTTCTTAATTTATACCACTTCCAATAAGTGCAGCAAACAATTGCGTTTACTTAGTCCTCAATTGAAATTTATTTCGCTTGACTTGCGCTCTTAATGGACAAACCTCACCAAGTTGAGATACCAAGATGCGCGGTGCAGATACAAGCATTTTGTGTGTGTCTTCATTAAAACCCACTCGCGTTTTATCTAAATGAAATGTTGTATGGATTTTCAAGTTGCCAGTTGTTTAATTTGCGAGTGGGAATATGCATGAAAATTCTACAGTTGTTTGTTTTTCCAAGCATAAAAATGCCGAAAAATTGCCAAACATTTAAATGAACGCATTCGAGCACTCAACGGGATTCAGATGTATTGCTAGCAAACAAAGCCAGGCAAAGTCAAAGAAGCGAAACGAGAAAAAAGAATGGCCTAAAAAGTGGGAGTAAGAGTAGACATGTACAGCTTATCGCACAATGCAATATGTATGTTTGTATGTAGATATATATTGGATTATTTCGTGTTTTTTTTTTAGGTAGCATTGGCTACCTGGCAATTGGATGCCTCATCCTTTGGGAGCTGCCAGCTGGTGAGGTTCTCTTTGCAAGTTTTTTATTTTGAAATTTCTACCAATAACGAACAAAATCAAAAATATTTTCTATGATTTTTTTCTTGTATTTCCTCATGCACTCGTTGCGTCACTATTTCTCTCTTTCTCTCCTGCCGTTCGACATGAAGTTTTTAATTGAATTGTGCAGGGAGTTTTCGCTTTACTCCTTTTTTATGTAAGTTTTATGGCAAGTTGCTGCATCAAAAGTGTTAAAAGTTGAAATTGAATGGAGTTATGCTTTGTGGGCATTTAAAGTTGTTGTTGGTTAGCTGAAAGACACCTTAATAAGGAAATTACGTGAATATGTATGCAGAACATGGTTTAACCTTGGCAAGTGCGATTAAGGATTCGGTAAAGAAACCTTTTCAATGACTTATGTTTACTTATGCTTAGAGAATAAGTAAAAATATCTCAAGAATATACAAAAGGGCAACTAAAGACTTTACTCTTACTTTACTTTACTTTAGTCGGGACTATGTATTAATGCTTCTTCAATTCGAAACTATATATGCTTGCAACCAAGAAGATCTTTTCTTGGATCCAAGAAGATTTATTCTTGATATCAAGAAGACTAATTCTAAATGTAACCAAATGTGAGAAAATGTAACTCGTTCAAAAGACAAACGGCACAGGTACAAATGTCCCTCGGACAAATGGACCAGTTACAAATGTCCCACGGTCAAATGTACCACGTACAAACGTCCCACAGACAAAAGTACCACGTTCAAATGTCCCTCGGACAAATGGTCCAGGTACAAATGTCTCACGGACAAATGTACCACGTACAAATGTTCCACGGACAAAATGTTATGTACCACGTACAAATGTCCCACGCACAAATGTCATGTGGCTTCTATGGATTCCAACGAATGCTCCAAGTGAAGTGAAATGCGTTCTATTTGCACTTGCGATTGTTTTTATGGGAAATGCCGATTTTATATAAATAGTCGCGAGCGGGTCAGGAGCGGACTGAGAGGGACGTAAGGTAAATGTAGACAAAATCAAGGTTTTTTAAAAATTCCGGCATGAGACCCTTAAATTCTGATAGAAGGGACTTCTGCAAGCATCACCTCATACCCAGTTTTTCAACAGTACCCTAGGTTAGCGTTCTATGGGTACTTTTGTACTAGCAACACAACAGCGACCACAAATTTAACTTAATTGTTAATGGTTCAAGATAAAAATTTTCAATATTCAGCAATCATGGCCAGGGTCATTGGACACGCAAGTACTACGTACAAATGTTCCACGGACAAATGCACCACGTAGAATGTACCACGTATAAATGTCCCAAATACAAATATCCCACGGAAATGTCCCAATTACAAATGGCCAAGGTTTAATGCCTTGTGCCTTTGCGATATTAAATAAATAATCTAAGCTAAATATCCAAGTACCATGTATTAACTAAGGACCAAGACAGAGTTGCCTTAACTCAAAAATCGACCATCACTCCATAACATAAGTGTTACAACGAGTTGGAGATCTTAGGAAAAATCAAAATGATCGGATTTAGAACTCTGATAGTCGAAGTTTGTGATTGTAAGCAATATTTAATGTCTCAACAAGTAAGAAACTCTGTACCTGTGAAGTGCTGCCCATCACCGTAGCGACCGGTGCTGCCAATAATTGTTAGTTTTTCTTATAACTCAACTTTCATTCATAAGATCTTTAACATTCCTTAGGCGGATCGATAAATAATCCTGAATACTAAATATTTCAAAAAGGTACGAACCTTCTAGCTATAAAACTGTGGGAGTTATAACTTGATCTGCCTGCAAGTATAAGAATTTTTTTGTCTCATAGTCTTCAAACCTCTGTATCTTACCATCTCTGAGATCTATGCGTTTATACGGACAGAAAGACAGACGGACGAACAGACATACATGCCTATATCGACTCGAATGTTGATGCTGATCAAGAATATATATACCTTACGGGGTCGGAGATGCTTCTTTCTGCCTGATACATACTTTTGCACAAACTTAAAATACTCTGTATACCTCTGGTACAGAGTATAAAAGTCATTGTAGGATATTCAGAGAAATTTATGAACATTTGTTTGTTTGAGCTAGAAAGTGCTGATTCGAGAAAAAAAAGAGTTCGAATATGATTGGTTTTTTAATAGTTGACAATTATATTTGATTAACCGAATTTGGTTAGAAAACGTCCAATGGAAGCAGTGATTTTACGCCACAGAAGGAAACACATATCGCTTCTGGTGGAAACCTTAACAGGTCACTGTCTTATCGGCAGACACGCTGCACGCCTAGGCGTCACTCACCATGATTTCTGCAGAAACTGCAGGTACGGAGAAGAGGAGGAAATAGTACAACACCTCCTCTGACATTGCCAGGCAGAGAGTTTAGCCTTCCTAATATATTTCATATAAGTGTTTAGCCTATGTTTTTACACTCGACAAAAAATCAATCCAAACAGGATTGAAAACAGGGTAGTCCCGGAAATTCTTAAGCCGATCCGAAAAAAGATTGATTTGATCCCACTTTTTTCAATCCCTTATCAATTAAATTAATCAAAAAATTCGAGCTCAATTTTAATTGAAGCATATAAATAATTTAAATTATATAATTGATTAGTGCTTGAGAATTTAGCTATGTGAAAATATTTATTGAAAAAAAATTTTAATCAGCATTCCAATCTCTGAATGGAAGTACTTCTTGATTTATGGCAAACATTTTCATAGTTGATTTTAAAATGTTAGTTGTTTTCTGTTGATTTACAAAGGCCCAATTTTAAGTCTGATTCTCCGGTTACGCCACACACAGCATGAGACGCTCAAATTCGGTTAACCTGCCGGTCAAGTTGACTAACCGCATATAGAGAAATCGGGCCTAAGCGAGTATTCTATGGAACAGTAGGAATTGATACCTCGGTAGCCGCTTGTCACTGTCCGATTAGCTGGGTACCCAATTGATAATAGAATTATAGTAACCACATTATACAGTTTGTTAGATCTATGGATAATGTTAACACCCTTTCTACATTGAAATCGATTGGAACAGGTTATCGAACATCGCATTTCGTTTGCCAAATGTATGAACGCTAGTTAACTGAACCGTTTTCCATTGAATAGTGCTTTTAGCTTTACTGAGTAATTTTTGCATCTTATAACAATTGAGCTCACATTTTTTTTTTGTATAATGCATATTATTACCCTAGGGGAACGTGTCTTGGCTACCCCTATTCTAATGCCACATACCATTTTCCACACATAAATAAAGCTAAGCATCTTTGGTGGCCTTATGGGGTTAAGCTGGCAGTAAACCCTGCACGAAAGCCAATGGAGCAGCAGTCCCAGTCGCGACCAGATCCGCAGTTTTCTGCTCCCCAAATCCTGCATCACATTTAAAGCACTTTGCTTAGCCTCACGCGGAACGACATTTTTGTTTGTTTTTGTATGTGTGCCTCTTTGGGGCCTGTTGTCCCCAGTTTTTAAGCACCAAGCACTAAGAGATGGCAAAACTCTCAAACCCTCTGGCCGTTTAAGGTTTCAATTTTGTAGCTGGCTGTTGTCGAGAGTGCCTGAGCTGAATTATTTAAAGGTGGTGAAGGGTGTGAGCACCTAACTCGGTCGCTTTAAGCATTCCGCTTTTGTTTGAGCTTGAATGCGCGTATTTATTTTTCGTCTGCCTGTTGTCTGGCGACGCGCAAACAAATTACTCTACTCGACAAAGGGAAAACAAAAGCAAGCCTTAGCATAGTTCGCACCTGTGAACCAAGTTCTTATCTCGTATGAAAAGTAGGCTAAGATTTTAATGGTAGAAAACAAATTTGTGCTGCAATTTTGTTCAAGATGCCCAGAGCCTAGCTACAGTTAAGGACTCTTATGGCTATGAAGTGGAGAGGAAAGTCTGGTAAGGTAATCTCATTCAGTATTTGGAGCTGAATATGCTCTATTGCATTTCTAAGCATGTCTAATGCCCGCCTGAATGGCTTTCTTGGCAACTGTTCGAGAGCTAACCAAAAGAAAAGTTACTCAAGCATATTTCAACATTATCACTGAGGGACGCACAGTGGGATGTAGATCTAAAAATTGTGGTTGTACCATGTTCTAGCACTGCATTATATTATATCAAAGTTTTTGAAGATTTCAGAATGTCAATTTTTTTGGAACAAAAATCAAACATTTATTCAAAAGAATCAAGAGTTTTTCGAGATTTAATTAAGTACACATATACTTTAGTAAGTGAGAGTTTTAAGTTTAATTTAACATTAAAGTCAATCGATTTGTGTCAATAAAAATTTCGGGCTTTATTCAAGCCTTTGTTTCTATCTGTTAGGGTGCATTCAAACCATAGCTGTTAAATAATGATTACTAATCATAATCATTAGATAATGATTAATTTTTTTTTAAATGAAAAATAATCTTTAAATTACGATTGTTTTCAGATTCTCTCGATTACTAATTGATTACGATTAAAAATAATCAAAAATAATCGGGATTAATGGCGATTAACAAAAAATAATCAAAATAATCAAAATTAATCAAAAAATAATCCGATATTTTTATTGATTATTTTGATTATTTTCAAAAAAATTAATATTCATCCTGTTAACACAATAAAGAAAATATTAAAAACTAGCATTTTTTAGAGAAGTAGTTTTTTCAAAAGTTTTAACACAAGGTTATATTACATTAGGGCAACTGAAGCAATCCTTTAGAAGCCCACACCTAGGCCATTCTCGATCCTTCATACCCTTGCAGAGGGTATATTAAAATTGTACAGATGAATATAAATGGCAAGAATAACTGCTTCTTTTTGTTTTTGCACGATTTTCTAATATTGTCTTAATTGCATTTACAGGCTGAATATAAAATTTTATGAAAATAATCAAAAAAAATCAAAAATAATCAATAAAAACAATCGGACTATTTTTTGATTAATTTTGATTATTTTTGATTATTTTTTGTTAATCGCCATTAATCCCGATTATGTTTGATTATTTTTAATCGTAATCAATTAGTAGTCAGATATTTTTATACCGGCGGATAAATAATCTTACATTTTTTTAATAATAATCTAATTGATTACTAATCGTAATCGCAATTTAACAGCTATGATTCAAACACACTGGCAGGTTGCCATATTTACATAAATGAGTCAGTTGCTGCCATACACGTGTAAGCACCTGCCAGTGTAATGCCAGTTGACTAGTGCCATATATATAGTCAGAGAAATTTGTCAATATTCCCATATATTTTACTTGTCTGAAGTTCAGACAAGCTTCATTGCTTTTATTGGGGCGTATGTAGTGAGGTAAAGTTGCTGACCGGTTTAAAATGGTAAACCCAGCGCGATCCTTACTGCGTTTCAAGTCGACTCACACCTCCCCGTGGTAGCCCCTGGTAACAGAGCGATGCATCCGCAAAGCAGCTGGCTAACGTGAGCGGAGATCGTTGACAAAATGGAGATAACAAAAACATCATCAACCGATGCCCCTTGGGATATCTACTATAGGGGACATGCTACAAAGCACGAGTTTGGGTGCGGCTTTGCAGTCTGCGGAAGACTGCGTCGCTCTGTCATCAGCTTCACACCAGTTAACAAGCTACTAGCCGTACTCAGACTTAAGGCAAAATATTTTAATATAAGCCTTATCTGTGCTCACGCCCCAATAGAAGACAAGGACGAAAGACGAATTCTTTGAGCGACTGGATACCAGCGCTGCCCTGATCACGACATTAAGACCGTGCTAGGCGTTTTTAACGCAAAAATCGGGAGAGAAGCCGTTTTTAGTCCGACAATCGGCCTGCGGGCAGGAATATGGTCGTTAGTAGCACAAGATTTAAACACCGCGACAACCACATGGCGACCTGGAGGTCCCCTGATCATAAAACGGAAAACCAGATTAATCACGTTGTGATCGACAGAAGGCATTCATTGAGTGTGCTCGACGTAAGTGCAGTCGAAGTACGCAAGCGGCTCAGTGTGGCACATGCCGCACGCTCTAGTACACGTCGAAAGCTGAACGTCGAGAAGCTGCAATCACAACGGACCTCCGAAGCCTACACACCAAAACTCACTCATTTGCTTAAGGAAATTTTACGTGAACAGTGGAGACAAATTTCACACTCCATGAGTACGGCTGCCAAGGAGACTCTCGGATATGCCGAGCACTCCCGAAAACAGTCATGGTACGATGATGAGTGCCGCCACGCTACTGCAGAGAAAGACGCTGCCTACAGGAGAACTCTGCAGTCGGGAGCAACGCGAGCTGTCAAGGAGCGATATCGGAAGAAAAGGAGAGAGGAGAAGCGCCTTTTCAGAAGGAACAAGTAAGGGAGCTGTAGTCGAGTGCCCCGACTACAAAATACCCTGTTCTCTTGACTTCTTGTGTTTTCATACACATATACACACACTCACAGATACACACACTATAACATACGCACCCACGCACGCGCAAACGCGGTAACTGACAATGCAAAGCCCCCCTCTCTCCTACAAGCAAAATTGATTCGTATATAACTTCGGTGTTTTTTGTCCGATCTTATTGATCTTTTCAGAATAGATAGATATTGGGCCATTCTTGATAAATGTAAAGTTTGGAAGGTCTACAGACGGACAGACGGACATGGCTAAATCGAATCGGATGTTGATGTTGATCAAGAATATATAAACTTTATGGGGTCGCAAATGCTTCCATCTATTACATACTTTTGCACAATTTCATGATCCCCCTTTTCCCATTTTCAATGGGAACAGGGTATAAAAAAATGAGCAGTGATATGCGTGAGGATGTCGAAAGCCTCTTCGGCATGAGTGAGACTTGAAAATTCAACCACAAAGTTCGGCGGCTAGCCGAAGGTTTTAAGACCGGAGCCTCACTATGTAAGGACAAAGCCGGAAATCTCGTCACAGATCCAAATGTGTCACTTGACAAATGGAGAAACTATTTCTCCAACCTGCTGGGAGGCGATGACGAACACAATGACGCCTCAGGAGAAGTAGTGGAACCACCAATCGATGATATAAAAATAGACCCACCGGACCATAACGAATATTGGTTAGCCATAAAAAGCTGATGGGCTGCCCGCTGAACTGTTCAAGGCTGGCGGCGAGGAGTTGGTAAGGTGCATGCACCAACTCCTATGCAAAATATGGTCCGAAGAGAGTATGCCCGAAGATTGGAGTCTAAGTGTTCTCTGCCCAATACTTATAAAAGCAGACCCTGCAATCTGCGCCAACTACCGCGGGATCAGTTTCCTACCCATAGCATATAGTATAAGGTTCTGTCATGTATCTTTTGTGAACGTCTAAAGCCGAGAATGAGCGAACTGATTGAACCTTATCAGTGTGGCTTTAGACGTGGTAAATCCACCATAGACCAAATATTCACATTGAGACAAATACTGGAGAAAACCCATGAGACGAAAATCCATCTTTTTGTTGATTATAAAACCGCCTTAGACACACCGATAAGGTGAAAGTTCTTTGAAGCCCTGTCTACTTTTGGTATACCAGCAAAGTACATTCGACTTTGCATGTTGACGTTGAGAAGCACACGAATCTCCGTCAAAATAGGAAAGAACCCCTCCGAGCCTTTAGATACCAGAAGAGGTTTTAGGCAGGCTGACACCTTATCGTGTAACGTCTTTAATCTGCTGATGGATTACATACTGCGCCAGTGCCAAAATGCTAACAGATCGGGCACCATCTTTCGATATAAAGATGTTATGCTACTTGCATATGCCGATGACATTGCAAATCCGAACGGGCGGTAAGCAGGACGTTTTCAGAGATTGAGAAGCAGTCAAGACTCATGGGCTTAGCGGTAAATGAGGAAAAGACGAAGTTCCTAGTCTCAACGAGCAGTGAGTCAACTCGTCTTGGACAATCTGTTGCAATGGGAGAGTACAACTTTAACGTTGTATAGGACTTTGTCCACCTCGGAACAATGATTACCAGCGACAACAACATCAGTCTGGAGATCCGAAGAAGAATAACTCTTGCAAACCGAAGTTACTACGGGCTTAGTAAAGAATTCAAGAGTAGAGCCCTCTCTCGAAAAACGAAAATTTCGCTATACAAGTCGCTTATTATCTAGTCAAGCGCATAAAACAACAGCGGCTGCACTGGCTTGGAAATGTTACTCGTATGGATGAAGAAGCTCCAGTAAAAAAATGTGTACAGGCGGAAGGCGAACGAATTAGGGAAAGGAAGAAGGGTAGGACGCCTAAAACTAAGATGGGAAGATCAGGTGCTGAAAGACATTGAGGCGCGTGAACTGATCAACTGGAGCCAGCTTGCGCAAGACAGAGGCGAGTGGCGGGCATTAATTGCAGTGGCCGAGACCGTCAAACGGTTGTGATTGAAAGATCTGGCCAAATAAGAAGAAGTTCAGACTCTGAACAGACCTGCCAAATAACTGGCACTTATAAATATAGAAACCAGCCAGTGTGTCTGAACGCATCCTAATGGTCAGAAAGTTTATATCTTAATACAGTCTAAGACAAAACCTCTTCCTGATATGAGAACTTCAGATTTTGACATTATTCTTGATGTGAGTAAGAAAAACTTAATTGGGAAAGGAGGATAAGCTCCTATAAATAAAGCACAACCTCGTACATATTTTGAATACGACTTGTGCCACTGTCCTAAGCGTAGCTAAGTTGCCCAACGGTAGCCGAAAGTCTCAAATCCAGAGCTGTCAAAGAAAAAATATGAAATGCTCCCACAGCGGCTCAACTATCTGCCGCTATCCCTCTGCCAAGCTATTTCCATTCGTCTTCGCCCCTCTTCACCATCATGTCTAGACATCAATCAACACCTTCACCAAGTTGATTGACAGCTTGGAACAGCCTGAAATATAAATCTGTCATTTGCATTTGGACTTGCGTTTGAAATCAATATGAATACAGTACTTGAAATTTGTTGCTGTTGTTGTTGATGTTATGATTATTATTGTAGCCAAAGTCAATTTGTCAGATTCAGGCCCACAGGCCGCTGCCTCAGGCAGTTGCTTGTCAAAGCATTTCATTCCAAATTTTTTACAGCGGTCACAACAAGTGAAAAAATTTTAATTTAACAAAAAAGAAATTGAAAATCCCTTCATGTTTTCCTTTCATGTGTTTGGCTTACAGCTTAAAAGCAAATAAAAAACAGATTTTTCTCGCCCGCTGCTCGAATTATATAAACATAAATGCGCACCTACATATAAAAACCGCATATTTAATTAATATAAAATAAATGATTGGGAAATAAATTACGAGGATGCAGCAGACGTAAAATTGTGGCATGGAAAATATTTGTTTATGGTGAGATTGGCTTTAAAAGAGACCAGACATATTTGTTGTGTCTCTTAAATGGATTTTAAATGGCATCTGAGTCAAAGTACGAGTTTTTAATTATTTTAAGCTGTTTTAACAATGAGCTTGGACTATTAATGGACTGGAATGGAATGGACATGGAATTGAGTATGTAAGTAATCAATCAGTTAAATTATGAACAGACTGAGCATTTATTGGGAAAAATGTGAGCCGAACTTAGGTTCGTACCAAAACCCTCACTCAAAAACTTTGAACCTCAATTTTTTCAACATAAACCGATGGTAATTACTGGTTCAAACCCACAAACCGGAGCTCCGGATAATCTTTTTAGGTTTGCAGCCGTGCTTTAAGTAATTAGGACTTAAATCAGCTTGGATTCATCGATAACACTGTTCCACAGTAAAAAGTATCCCGAGAATCTTTAACTAATTGCTGTAGACTAACCCATGCTGAATACGAAGTGGAAGGTCAAAGTCATAACTTAGTTTCCGTTTCTAAGATATTGGCGGAAAACCATTTTACCGACTTTGGACCGTCTAAGAATTTTTGTAGGCCACACCAAGCATTAATTTGTGAATTTATGAAGACTCTTGGATAGTCAACATATCAATGCAACTGAGAAAAATCAATGCCAATGTTGGCGAAATTGTCCTTCAAAGTCAAATTATACTTGATTACTTGAACTATACAGGGTGGCTGAAGAAAGCTACTACCACCAAAAAATTGAATAACGTTTTTTCTATTTGATGAATCTACTTAATTTTTTTTTTGTTTTTTAGATTGATCTTTAAATTTATGGAAAATGGATAATTGGGATACTGAAACAAGAATTGGGATTGTCCGCCGCTATCACGCCCTGAAGTCCGTAGTTTCGGTGCAAAGAGAGTATAGGCGCACGTTTTGGCGGCGATCCTCCGACCAGATGGACCATAATGAGTTGTCGAAAGTCGAAAGAAGACCTTACCATCGAAACCCTACAGTTCGAACGGAGGAAACAATCGCTGAGGTAGCAATCCAATAGTTTCGACAAGGAACTTATCTGCTCAAATGGGTATAAGTAGACAGTCAATTATGCACAATGATTTGAACTTATTCCCATATAAAATTTAAATGGCCAACAAACTGAACGCAGCAGACTTGCCGATTCGCTTGGAATTTTGCCAGAAGATGCTTCAAATGGTGGAAGAGGACGAAAACATGTTGAACTGTCTTTTTATGTCTGACGAGGCCCATTTCGACTTAAACGGCATCATAAGCAAACAAAATTGTCGAATATGGAGTACTTCCAACCCACAGATACTCCATGAGACGGAATTGCATCCACTTCGTGTGACAGCACTCTGAAGTTTCATCACGCTGCATTGTGTAGGGCCCTACATCTTCGAAGAAACGGTCACACCGTTACTGTTACGGGAGACCGTTACTTGAGCATGCTGAGAGAGTTTTCCTATACAGAATTACGCCGAAAGAGAATTCCTTTCAAGTCTGTGTGGTTTCAGTAAGATGGCGCAACTCCTCAAATAGCCATCCATCTCTGTTTAACGGAGTTGAATTGTTCGGAAGCTGTAGCGCTGCAAGTCAAGAGAGGTTAAGGGTCGCTTTCAACAACATCGCTAGATATGTGTTCAAAATTAGTAGATTTGGTCACATCAGTGAACATGCAGATAACATCTTTGGAATATCTATGCAATCTTGGGTCAAACTTAGAGTCGTAACACAACTTCACCGAATTATAATGACAACAGAACCGGCATACTTATATGACAAGATAGACTTTGCTTCTTCACGACGAACCAATAATATTAGAAACATAAAAAATCGATTATCATGCTCAGATAAGCATTTCTTTGTGCATGCTGTTAGGCTTTGGAATCAACTACCAAATTCATTAAAAACAATAAGAAGCGCGACTCAATTTAAATCGAAATTAAAATCAATATATTCACCATAAAATTCGTATTATTATCATTATCACTCTCTGTTAGATTAGGTTAGAATAAGCAAATTATTTTCTAGTGATTGATTTTCGTGACTTATGCAATAACTAATAAGTCTCTGTACTTGTAGCATAATTAAGCACAAACTCAATAAATCTAAATCAGCCCAGCCTGTTATGACAGAACTTCAAACTACAAAACAAAACCGACAAATTTGAATATACTAAAGCAATCCATTTGAGCAACAATTGCGGCTCTTTTTGTGTCAACTCTCCAAGCAGTAATGAACTTTTTGATAAGATGCCGCACATGCTGATGGATTATATACTGCGCCAGTGCCAAAATGCTAACAGATCGGGCATAAAGATGTAATGCTACTTGCATATGCAGATGACATTGACATTATAGGCAAATCCGAACGGGCGGTAAGCAAGGCATTTTCAGAGATTGAGAAGCAATCAAAACTCATGGGCTTAGCGGTAAATGAAAAGACGAAGTTCCTAGTCTCAGCGCGCAGTGAGCCTTAACATGAATAAAAGAAAAATTAATTGCTTACACTGAAAAAAAAGTTATTTGACTTTCTTAATGTAGCAATATTCATAATTTTAGTCAGGATCATTCGCAATGTTACAACTAGATTCCCACACAAAATTTTTATTGGAGTTCTAAAAAGGCTACTAGATATAACATTGGCATGATTATAAATTTTTGAAATGTTCAATAACAACATTTATGGAATGGTACGTTTACATTTGCAAATAGTATAATTATGACGGTACTATTTTATCTTCTTCTTCATTTTTGGCCCGACATGTAAATCATAACCACCTAACGGTCTCGGCCGCTGCTATTATTGCCCCGCCAGTCGATCCTGTTTTGTGCGAGGTACCACCAAATGTTCACCAAGCTTCTGCGGCGCTTTGCTGGACTGCGTTGATAAGCGACTTGAATAGCGCTTGTTTGGATTTCTCCCTGCTTAGTTTGCTCTTGAACTCCGTACTCGGTTTGCTAGAGTAATTCCTTTTCAGATCTTCATGTCTTTCAGCACCTGTTTTTCCCAACTAAGTTTTGGTCATCCTACAGCTCCTGCTTTCCCTAATTCGTTCGCCTTCCGCCTGCGTACTTTTTTACTGGAGCTTCTTCATCCATACCAGTAACATGTCCAAGCCAGCGCAGCTGCTATTGTTTTATGCGCTTGACTAGATCAGTGTCCCCATAGAGCTTATACAGTTCGTGGTTCATACGGGTATGGAACTCATCGCCAACTTTTACAGGTCCATAAATCCTCCGAAGAACTTTTCTCTCGATCGCCTTCTCATCCACTGTGGTTAATGTCCATGCTTCTGCGCGCTATTGCAGGACTGGGATAATAAGCGACTTGTATAGCGCAATTTTCGTTTTTCGAGAGAGGGCTCTGCTCTTGAACTCCTTACTAAGCCCGTAGTAACTTCGGTTTGCAAGAGTTATTCTTCTTCGGATCTCCAGACTGATGTTGTGGTCGCTGGTAATCATCGTTCCGAGGTAGACAAAGTCCTTTACAACATTAAAGTTGTACTCTAGAAAACGTTCATAAAAAGTATCAAAATATGAATTTTAAGCAACTTTATGCTTAAATTACTAAACATTTAGACGTTATGGTTCATTTCTGAAAACAGATTCTGTTTCAGCACACAAAATTCATCTAGAACCACCTCCACTCCTTCAATATAATAAAAAAAAACCTAATTTTGTTGCCTTGTGTTATTGAATTATAACCTCGACCTTAAGACGTCTAACAACTACTTTGACTAAAATCAAACCAGGTCGCCAGCCCCATATACATTTTTAAGCAACTTTTTTTTTCCAAAAATCAGGTCTGATGGACGCTCCAACTCTCCCAGAACCTTGTTGACTAGTGCAATTGAACAGTTATGATTTTGGGCTTTAAATTTTATAGATTGGCTGTTTCACTACAGATATTAACGTTTGAACTTAAGTGGCTCAAGTAGCAAGTGCCTCGCTTGGCACTTGTTAAGCAACAAGCGTAAAAAAGCGTGGGTGTCGTGGGACACACGGTACGAGCGTAGTTCTTTACAAAGAATAATTTGATTTCAAATTACAATAATTACAAAAGAATATAATTAAACTGATAGTCAACTTATATTCTCTTTCTCTTTTTTCAAAACGTCATCAGGACTAGCATCCTTGAAATACGGTGTGTCGACACCCTCCTGGAGAATGTCAGTCGCTTCCTTACTGCATTCCGATGAGTTTCTCAAAATCGCCTGGCTGACATTTTATGTACATACTTTGGTATTGCGCTGTGGATCGGTAAGTCTGATGTTTACTCTTAGCTGACAGCTGGTGGGTCAACGGAGAATGTGCTGGTCGATGTTGGTCTTAAAGTCGTCGGGCGGAACATTTCATGTCTTTACACTGATACTGCCATGCCAATCGGCTTATATGAGAAAAAAATAAATAGCTTTCCTAAGCTGTATCCTTCATTGAGCCTGAATTGTATAAAAATTTCACATTAAATTTTTGGAATTCAATTGAAAGAACCTTAATAATTTTCATCATACGCCGTGTGAGCCGCTCCAAGTCCTTTCTGGCTCAGTCATATTAAAAGTAGCTTGAAAGTTCTCTCTGTGAAAACGGTTGTTTATACATATAACACATGCATACATATGCACACTCACAGACACACCTACTCGCACAGTGTGTAATTTCGCTTGGAGAATCTGGGCTGGTGAAAATATCCTGCAGCTGATTTTTAATTACGAAAACACAAAAAAGGATGTTGTTGCGACTTCATGTACACACACACACACACACTTAACCATCCGCAGACATTCCTAGAGACCTGAATGAAGCCATCCTCTGTGTGTGTGTGTGTGTGTGAGTGTGAGCCAACAGATTTCAATTTTTGTGTGTTAATTACATTGCCGGCATAAGTTCAGGCCCTCTCCAGCCCACTTGACTCTGTTTGTGCTTGTGTTAAGCATTTTGGCGCTTGTGAATGTTTAATTATCAAAAATTTGCACTTGATCCCTGGTTGGCTTTATTCTTCTTTTTATTTTTGGCACATTTCGTTTTATATAGACTCGTGTGTGTGAGTGTGTTTGAGGCTTATGGTAATTGCATGCTGTTTGAGTGTGTGTTTTTGATGTTTTTCCAAGTGTGCCTGTAGGCTCTGGCTTATCCTCTGAATTTGATTTGCTTGTGTTTTGGCAGTTTCCTAGGCATCAAATTTTATAGTTGCCCTTTGGTCTATTTACTTATTAATGCACTGCAAAAAGCCAAGCAAATTATTTATAATTACAAGCCGGAAGAGCACAGAAAACCACAACAACAAAAGCAGCAAAGTTGCCGCACATTTTTCATTTTTATGCTTTCTTTTTATAATTTATTTTTACTGTTGGGCGCCAAAGACAATTTAATGCCTTTGAAAGAGCAAAATGCCGTTAAACCGACAAAAGAAAGGTCTCCTCTCTTAATTTTCACTCACTCTCTCAGTCTGTTTTGCTCTGTTATTATCCCGTTGTCGCCTGACAAATAAACACATACTGTCCTCCAAAAAGAAAAAACAAAGCTCGGGGAAAAACAAGCACATTAAATTAAATACATAAATCATTTTTTTTTCTGCATGCCAACTGGCTGTTGATAAGGTGAGGGAGTAGTCAGGGAAGTAGCACTCCGCAGGAACAAACTTAAGGAAAACCAAAAAAAAAAAAGTAAAATTTGTTTTGTTATGACTAAAGTCGTCTACCAGTTGCAGACTTCCTTTATCATTTGTCAGGGGCAATGTCCCAATGATTAAAGTTTCTTCGGTTGAAGAAAACTTTTTTGATGAAATATCGAATCAACTTAATTAAGAATTTAAGTTGTATTGCTGCCAATGTCCGAATTCTATGACAATTAAATGACAATCTTGATGTTACATTGCGAGTCTGACAATAAAATGGAAATTTCTTAAATGGTTTCATAATTGATTTTTAACGTTCGCGGTTGCTCGTTTGTTATACCCTTGCAGAGGGTATTATAAAATTGTCCGGATGTTTGTAACGCATAGAAGGAAGCATCTCCGACCACATAAAGTATATATATTCTTGATCAGCACGACGAGCTGAGTTGATTTAGCCCTGTCCGTCTGTCCGTCCGTCTGTCCGTCTGTCTGTCTGTCCGTCTGTCTGTCTGTCCGTCTGTCCGTCTGTTTCTATGCTATCTCCTCCGTCAGTTTTAACGCTATCCTCACCAAACTTTGCACGAAGTCGTTTGGTACAAATACGCTGCACATTTGTCGGAACCGGCCGGATCGGATGACTATAGCATATAGCTGCCATAGGAACGATCGGTTGAAAAACTAGTCTTAAAGAGAAAAACTTTTTTGTTTTTAATGGAAACGCCTCCAAAGTAAGTGTTTCTTAGTTTACTATCCCTTCCCATGATTTCACCAAGTTTGGTCGAAATCGGATGACTATAGCATATAGCTGCCATAGGAACGATCGGTCGAAAAACTAGTTCTAGTGAGAAAAACTTTGTTGTTTTTAATGAAAACGTCCTTATCATTGGCATACACTTATTTTTTATACAATTGCATAATTCTACAAAGTTTGGTCGAAATCGGATGACTATAGCATATAGCTCCCATAGGAATGATCGGTCGAAAAACTAGTTCTAGTGAGCAAAACTTTTTTGTTTTTAATGAAAACGTCCTTATCATTGGCATACACTTATTTTATATACTTTTACACAATTCTTAAAAGTATGGTCGAAATCGGATGACTATAGCATATAGCTCCCATAGGAACGATCGGTCGAAAAACTTGTTCGAGTGAGGAAAACTTTTTTGTTTTTAATGAAAACGTCCTTTTTATTGGCATACACTTATTTTATATATTTTGGACACATTTCTTCGAAGTTTTATCAAAATCGGGTTACTATAGCATATGGCTGCAGTATGAATGATCGGTCGAAAAAGAATTTCTAGTAAGAAAAACTTATTTGTTTTAAATGGGATCGCCTTCAAATTTCGTAATTGACAGTGTATTATGCTTTTCCATGATTTCACCAATTTTGGTCGAAATCAGTAATCTATATAGTATAGATCACATAGAAAAGTATGGTCCAAAAAGAAGTTTTAGTTAGAAAAACTGTTTTGTTTTCAATGGAAGCTGCAAGGGTATACAAAACTTCGGCCGAGCCGAAGTTAACTTTCCCCTATTTTTATTAGTTCAATTTTGTTAGCAGTCATGCAAAATTTATCGCAGATTTGGTTGCATCAAAGTGTTGCAAGCGATAAATACGTGCTTACACCCAGAACTAGAATGGTCCAAATTACATAGTTTGCCTAAACTAGGGCCTTGGCATTTTGAAACGAATTTGAAATGCAGGCATTTCTCTAGAATGTTGAGGTCGAGGGTTTAAATCCCCGTAGGAGCATCGTTTTTTTTAATTTATTAATTTTTTAAAGGTGTTTTTAGCATTGTTTATATTTTTTACTATGCATTAATCGATTTTTTACGTCCATAACGTCAAAATATACAAAATTGATGGGCTAAAATATATTTAGCCTCTTGAACGTTGAGGACGTGGGTTCAAATCCCCGTAGGAGCATCTGTTTCTTTTTTTCAAGTTTTTTATGTTTTTTAAATATTATTAATTTCTTTAAGGTGTTTTTGGTATTTTCTATATTTTTTACATTGCATTAATTGATTTTTACGAACATAACGTCAAAATATTCAAAATATATAAGCAAAAATATTTTTAGCCCATTGGCCTATTTTTAAGCACTCAAATTCCTTAAACTTTTTAAACTTTTAACATTTTTAAGGCAATTATTGCCTAAAAAGAAAAAGAAAAATTTTTAAGAGTACAGAGTATGTTATAGTCGGGCTTGACCGACTTTCTTTCTTGACTGATAAATCGTTTTGAACTGAAGCTCTCCGACCACTAGTTTCTTCCGACCTCCTCTTCCTCTTCTCTTCCTCCTCTTTTCTTCTCTCCTCCTCTTTACTTCCTCCACTTTCATCTTTTCTTTCACCTTTTTCTTACTCTGAAAACAATCTAGAAAAATTTTTTTTTTAATGGAAACGCCTCTACTTTCTATTTATATCCTTCCTGTTTCCTAGTTTTCGAATCGTGCTTAAAGCTCTGACGTCGTCGACTATTCTATAACTTTTTGTTTTTAGTGAAACTCCTTATCATTGGCTACACTTAATCTTATACTTTTACACAATTCTATAAAGATTGTCGTCGTCTTACCCTACGTCGTCGAACTTTCTATAACTTTTTTGTTTTTAATGAAAACGTCTTTTTTTCTTAAAAAATGAGTGAGAATGAATTTATTTAAAAAGCTTTTTTCTTTCACTTTCTACAGATTAAATGAAGAGGAAAGTTGAACTTTTTTAAATGAATCGCCTCAGGTCGAAGTTTTGTATACCTTTTTCGCTCTTTATAGTATGTTTTTCTAAATAGGACTACTTTTCGGATCTTACTTTTCTATGGCAGCTATACTACATATGTAGATGTGCGATTTCGACCAAACTTAGAGCAATCTTCGAAAAGCATTACAAACTATTAAATACGTAATTTGGAGGCGATCCTAATTAAAACAAAAAAGTTTTTCTCACTAGAACTTCTTTTTCGACCGATCATTCATAGTGCAGCTATATGCAATAGTCATCTGATTTTGACCAAACTTTGTAGAATCGTGTGGGAGCAAAGCATATAGCTCCCATAGGAACGATCGGTCGAAAAACTAGTCTTAGTGAGAAAAACTTTTTTGTTTTAAGTGGAAACGCCTCCAAAGTAAGTATTTCTTAGTTTACTATCCCTTCCCATGATTTCACTAAGTTTTGTCGAAATCGGATGACTATAGCATATAGCTGCCATAGGAATGATCGGTCGAAAAAGAAGTTTTAGTAAGAAAAACTTTTTTGTTTTAAATGGGATCGAATCCAAATTTCTTAATTAACAGTGTATTATGCTTTTCCATTGTTTCACCAAGTTTGGTCGAAATCAGAAATCTACATTGTATAGATCCCATAGAAAAGTAAAGTCCTAAAAGGAGTCTTAGTCAGAAAAACTTTTTGTTTATCAATGGAAGCTGCAAGGGTGTACAAAACTTCGGCCGAGCCGAAGTTAACTTCCTCTATTTTTTTTAAGATTCTTATAAAAATCGCCAATTTTGATCAAAAAATTAAAATTTTGAGCTTACCCTTTTTTTGTGGACGTTACCCTAAGAACTATACGTCAATCTTTAAGGTTTCCAGATTATAAGGAAAAAAAATTTTGTGAATATCTCGAATAGATCAAGAGCTATGATTTATGCAACGAGCCACTGTGCGACTGTCCAATTATGAAACAGCTGATCGCTGCCCACAATTAAATTTTGCTTTCTTTCAATAATTTTTTAAATTTAAATATTGATAAGCCACACTTCACCATACCTAAAAAATCTTTGAGGTTTCCAGATTATTAGGGAAAAAACTTTTTGTGAATATCTCGAATAGATCAAGAGTTATGATTTATGCAACGTGTTTTGGAAAAACGAGCCACTGTGCGTCTGTCCAATATTGAATTTTGCTAATTTAGTTTAATATTGATAATAATAAAAAAATGCTTACACATATAGTTAAGTTTGCATACACAGAATAAAAACGGCGAGATAAATTCAATCTTTTTTTTCTTAGAGTAATCCCGGCACGTGCTTAAAAATTCAATCTCAACTTACGGGATATTCTACTCAATTCAATCTTTTAAGGCTTGGCGCAATCCTTTTCGAAAAAGTATAAATATCATTTTAGACATGTGGCAAAAATCATCCACTATGGTGCTGTGCGATGAGATGCCATGCCATTCGTGTACAGTGCAAAGCTTGCAATGTTGTGAGTTCGAGTCCCCCCAGACAAGACTATAATAATTTTTTTATTTCTTTGTTTTTTTTTAGAAGCTTTAAATATACCAAAACTGGTGTCGGTGGGTGTCCTATAGAAAAAAGAGAAAGAAAAAATTAATTGAAAGTAGTTTTTTCGGTAAAAATTCAAAATTAAAATGTATCCCTATTTTAATGCCATGCTCAAAAATATGAATACTGGTACCTCCCCCTTTCATATAGAACCGTTGGTTTAGAACATTTTTTTTTTCATTACTGTTATTTACGGTCCCTGATAAACACACAGGGGCACCTGTCTGCAATGGCGCTGTCGTTCAGATGTCAATTTTTGCGCTCAAGTTGCTTTGGAACTCCCAAGCAGTTATGTCATCGCTGGAATGGGAGAGGGCTGTTGGACAGTTCATAGTCTAAAACACTTTTTGTCTTTCGTATTTTTTACCATAATAATTTATTTTTTTATCTATCTGTTTTGGCATTACGTTTTTCCTCTTCTTCCCCAAATAGCGCACGAGAATTTTCTTCTTCGTTGCTATGGCTCCACTATAGGTTCTTCCTCTTACATTTTGCATTTCTTTGGCCGTTGGGCATCATGAATACGAGGGCTACGGCGTCGGACACGGCGGCTGGTTTTTGAGGCGTTCTCGGGGCTCCTCACCTCGTTGGCATTGCCACCCTCATTTTGCATTTGATTTTCAGCACTTTCCATGATTAAAAGTTACTAGTAGAAAGTTACTATTTTCATGCTACGCTCACTTTAAATTTAAAAAAAAGTAAGCTATAGGCAGTCAAAAAGGAAACGCCTCCAAAGTACGTATTTCTTAGTTTACTATCCCTTCCCATGATTTCACTAAGTTTGGTCAAAGTCGGATGACTATAGCATATAGCTCCCATATGAACGATCGGTCGAAAAACTAGTTCTAGTGAGAAAAACTTTTTTGTTTTTAATGAAAACGTCCTTATCATTGGCATACATTCATTTTATATACTTTTACACAATTCTACAAAATTGGGTCGAAATTGGATGACTATAACATATAGCTCCCATAGGAACGATCGGTCGAAAAACTAAATCTAGTGAGAAAAACTTTTTTGTTTTTAATGAAAACGTCCTTTTTATTGGCATATTCTTATTTTATATACTTTAACATATTTCTACAAAGTTTTATCAAAATCGGATAACTATAGCATACAGCTGCAGTATGAATGATCGGTCGAAAAAGAAGTTTTAGTGAGAAAAACTTTTTTGTTTTTAATGGAAACGCCTCCAAAGTACGTATTTCTTAGTTTACTATCCCTTCCCATGATTTCACTAAGTTTGGTCGAAATCGGATGACTATAGCATATAGCAGCCATAGGAACGATCGATCGCAAATCTAGTTTTTGTGAGAAAAACTTTTTGTTTTTGATGAAAACGTCATTATCATTGGCATACACTTATTTTATATACTTTAACACATATCTACAAAGTTTATCAAAATAGGATGACTATAGAATAAAGCTCCCATAGGAACGATCGGTCGAAAAACTAGTTCGAGTGAGGAAAACTTTTTTGTTTTTAATGAAAACGTCGTTATTATTGGCATATTCTTATTTTATATATTTTAACACATATCTACAAAGCTTAACAAAATAGGATGACTATAGCATATAGCTGCAGTTTGAATGATCGGTCGATAAAGAAGTTCTAGTGAGAAAGACTTTTTTGTTTTAAATGGGATCGCCTCCAAATTTCGTAATTAACAGTGTGTTATGCTTTTCCATGATTGCACTAAGTTTGGTCGAAACCAGACATCTATATAGTATAGATCCCATAGAAAAGTAAGCTCCAATAAGTAGTCTTAGTTAGAAAAACTTATTTGTTTTCAATGGAAGCTGCAAGGGTATACAAAACTTCGGCCGAAGTTAACTTTCCCCTATTTTTAAGTTTTCACTTATGCGAATTTACTTACATTAACATAATGTTAATATGTTAAAATGATTGTAAATCTTTATTTATGCACTGAGGATCGTGTATATCCAGTCGGGCAGGGCCGTCTTTACCTTTATTAGTATAAATTTCTTATTTTTCTTTCTCTCACTCTCCTCTTAATGTCTTAACTTGCAAATTGAATCGATTTTTGACAGCAGTGCAGGTGTCTCCCTTTCTCTTTGTAAAAAACATTATCAAACAATTATCTGAGAATATTTTCATAGGTCTTTCATAGGGGACTTACACAGCAGCTGCGAATGAGCCTTGAGAATATGAACGATGCTGCCAGCTCGATTTTAAAAATCAGCTGATAATTTCTCAACGAAGGTCGGAGAAAAGTAAAACAACTTTGAATTATCAGTTTTTCAAAGCATTTCGATGCTTGTTGTCACCTGCCCCACCTGTGGCGAAGAATCCTTTTCGGGATGCTCCTCCTTGTAAATGGCTGGTATGCCATTTCTCCTATATGACCACCCATTTAGATATCACCCGAGCTCCAACGTTTACAGCCTCCACAGCCCATTATAGTGTTGTGCACTCAGACTGCCGTGTCACCCACGCCAATTGTGGTAGTTTTCTTTGCTCCCGGCGCTCCAATTGCGACTTTTGACGCTGTTTCATCTATTGCACCTGACGCCACCTACCAATCACCTTTTAACCCGTGTGCACCTATTGTAGTTGGTCCTTCTTATATGTATATGCCCACCAGTCTATGAAGCTGGCTATGATTATGACCTCTGGCTGAGAGTGTGCCCGTGTAGTTTAGCTCTCCCGTTGCAATAATTGGTGGTTACGTTAGCAATATGGTGACGGTGGAATTGTGCTGCAGTACGCCAAAATAAAGGACGATTTAAATGGAAATTTATAAACGACGAGGAGGATTTTAATATCTCAGTACCAAGCTTAACGCGTTTCCATATAAACGAAAGTTAAAACTACAGAGTCGGATTCTATTCTGGTGATCGCCAATAAAGCACATTTAATTGTCCTATGCTGTGGAAAATTTATAAAAAAACATAGCTCTCAACTCATATTTTATTTTTACAATTTGTCTAATTTTGGAAAGTTACTGAAAAATGTCTAGAGAAATTGAGCAAGCAGATGGAGTTATCAAACACTACCTTAGTGCTGTTCGATTTTAGATGTTGAATAAAGCATGAAAAAATTAAAATTTAATAAAATTATTGGAATGAAAATGTGCTGGTCAACTCTCGTGGCTACTTGCTAACATCTAATTTATGAGTTTTAAACATGCGTCGACCGTTAACTCATTAGGACCACCTGTCGTCACCTGTAATTACCAACAACTAGACTTCAGTTAATGTCATGTCTTGATCAATATAATCATTAATGTTGCCCACACACACACACATACACCCACTTACATTCATACACACCGAAACACTCACCTATTATCTGCATAATTAATTGTGAATGTTAATGACGATAATATACAATTACACCATGCACATTTTCCATGTTGGCCTTCCACATTAATTTATGCATTTTTACAGAGATTTAAAATTAATTTTGCATTTTGCGCTAAATCAACTGTAAATGTGATAAATTAATAGTTGAAATAAATCACAGAATTTTGAAAAAACTGTTGGATATGTGTATCAAACGCATGTACATACATAGCACTAAGCCAAAAAAAAGGTGAAGAAAGCAACAAGAATCAAATAACATTAAAAATGAAAAAGGCAAAAAGGAATTCACTAATCGGTTTAACCTGAAAGTCCTTGGATTGGGGTTGGTTGCTTTTTACGAGGCAAAAGTTACTTAGGCAAATAGCAGGGTGTTAAAAATACTGAACACAGCAGCTGTGCGTCCAATTTGTTTTTATAAAATTTTAGTACACCTTTAAAAACATCCACAAATTTCGTGATGAAAGTTTGTTGTCACTTTTAATTGCTGCATTTTTAATGTGCTCGCCTTGTGCTGATTACTCTGAGTTTTATGCGTTTTTCATGGCACGATTTCCCCCTTTTCATATTCATCAACAAATTTTCGCTCGCATTGCATATTTTAGTTTACTGTTTGTTATACTTCACTCTTACAATGTCCATTACACATAATTTTCTATGTACATTGAGCATAAAAAGTGCATAAAAAGAGGAGAAAAAAAATATGGAAACCTGCAATAATAATAAAAATAATAATTTGCGTTGCCAACGCAATGACCAAACGAATGAAGGGTCGGTTGCGCTTTTCAGCTTCGTTTTAAACGATGATACTTAAATTTCCATTAAAGCACTTGCCAGCAACCATCAATAACTGGCCAAGGAAAACGTTTCCCGGCCTCCGCATTGAACCAAAAGTCAAGCATGCGGCTGCGGTTTGTGGCCCATTCCCCAGTTACAGTTGCCGTTGCAAATGTGGGTTGATGTGGGGAGGTTTTTTTTTTGCATGGTTGCTACCAAATATTTACTGTGCACAACTTTTGCAAATACATAATTGATAGAGATGCGAATAGCTGGCGTATTTAAAGTGTAGTGGAGGGAACTTAAGATTTGTTTTAAATGCAATTACTTAGTTTCAGTTAGTTTTTTGTTTTTGTAAAGGGTAACTTGTAATCATACTCAACTGCTTTAAATATATTGTCGAAAGTGGCAATTTCAGATGCAATCAATATATTTAAGAACTAGATATAACGATTGGTGTAACTAACTCAGCTACATTGATTCACGAAAATGAAAATACAAAGAGAAATGTTTTACATTAAGGTCCAAGAGTTACATTTTTCATATCCCACTTGTATTTTTAATGGAGAAAAAAATTTGGTTACCAGTTCTTTTTTGGAGTATATCTGATCTGATGAATTGATGATCAAGCCCAACTTTAATATACTCTGTACCTCCCAAAGTTTGTATAAAGGTGTGTGAAGTGCTGTCCATCGCCGTAGCGACCGGTGCTGCCTATCATAATTGTTTGATTTCTTTATAACTCGACTATCGTTTATCCGATCTTTAACATTCCTTTGACGTTCTTATACCCTTGCAGAGGGTATTATAAAATTGTCCGGATGTTTGTAATGCATAGAAGGAAGCATCTCCGACCACATAAAGGATACATATTATTGATCACCATGACGAGCTGAGTTGATTAAGCCATGTCCTTCTTTCCGTCTGTTCCAATGCTATCTCCTCCGTCAGTTTTAAAGCTATCCTCACTAAACTTTGCACGAAGTCCTTTGGTACAAATACTCTGCACATTTGTCGGAACCGGCAGGATCGGATTACTATAGCATATAGCTGTCATAGGAACGATTGGTCAAAAAACTAGTTTTAGTGAGAAAAACTTTATTGTTTTCAATTGAAACGCCTCCAAACTTCGTAATTTTTAGTTTAATACGCTTTTCCATGATTTCACTAAGTTTGGTCGAAATCGGACGTCTATATACGAGCCCCAACCACTATTAATTCGAACAGCATGTTTTATTTGCTGTTCGCAATGTTCAACACACGATATTTTCAATACTACTACAGATTAAGCAAACCAATGTATTTTGTCTAAACGAGAATTTTATTCTCTTTACGATGACAAAAAGTTTTTTTGTATTTCCAACAACAACAACAATATGAGTAATTTATTCACACGGTAGACTTAAGAGATAAGAAAAAAATGACCACTATTAATTCGAACGCTGCGTGAGCTTACCTTTATCTCAAAAAAAGAACAAAACAAATGCAACCAATGTAACAGAATCACTATCTAGTTATAATCTGAAAATTACTGCAGATCAGTGAAAGCTTAGCAACCATGGCACGTGGTAAGCCTATTTGCAACGAAATCAGAGTATTGATTAGAGGTTATTTTAAATCTGGGAAGATAATTACGGAGATAAGCAAGCAATTAAATTTGTCTAAATCGTCGGTGTATAGGGTGATACTTTTTAAGAAAACTGGGAACATTTAAAATAATATTGCAAATAGAGGCTGAACATCAGCAATAACACCCTGCGACAAAAGGGAACTGGCCAAAATTGTTAAGGCTGATCGTCGCCAATCTCAAAGAAATTTGGCTTCTGAGTGGTCGCAGAAAATTGGCAAAACTGTCAAGCGAGAATGGACGCGACTGCAGTTAAAAAATATTGGATATGGTTTCTATAAAGTATGATTTGTTATTACCTATGCATCATACCCAATAACTTATCTTACTCGTAGGCCAAGGAAAAACCCTTACTTACGTTTCGTCAAAAAAAGAAGCGTTTGCAATGGGCTCGGGAAAGGATGTCTTGGACTCAAAAACAATGGGACACCATCATATTTAGCGATGATGCTAAATTTGATGTTAGTGTCGGCGATACAAAAAAACGCGTCATCCGTACAAGGGCAGAAACATACCATAAGGACTGCCTTAAAAGGACAGTAAAGTTTCCTGCAAGCACTATGGTATGGGGATGTATGTCTGCCAAAGGATTAGGAAAACTGCATTTCATTGAAGGGACTGTTAATGCTGAAAAATACATTAATATTTTAGAAGAAAGTTTGCTGCCATCAATACCAAAACTGGCAGATTGTAGTGAATTCTTTTTTCAGCAGGACGGAGCATCATCGCACACAGCCAAACGAACCAAAAATTGGCTGCAATATACAATAACTATAAACCAAAACTAAGCCACATAGAAAATATTTGGTGGCTAATGAAAAGGAAGCTTCGAAATGAGCCACAAAGGAACATTTCTGGCCTTAAAATTTAGTTGCTAGAGATGTGGGACTCGATTTCTCGAGAATACTGCCAAAATTTATTAAAATCAATGCCAAAACGGGTTAAATGCGTAATACAGGCCAGAGGCGACGTTACACAACTCTAATGTTAATTAAATTGTTGTTTTTAGTCTGATAGTAAATCATATTAAGCAGCGTTCGAATTAATAGTGGTCATTTTTTTCTTATCTCTTAAGTCTACCGTTTGAATAAATTACTCATATTGTTGTTGTTGTTGGAAATACAAAAAAAACTTTTTCTGTCATCGTAAAGATAATAAAATTCTCTTTTATACAAAATACATTGGTATGCGTAATCTATAGTAGTATTGATAATATCGTGTGTTGAACATTGCGCACTGCAAATAAAACATGCGGTTCGAACAGCTGTCATAGAAAAGTAGAGTCAGAAAAGTAATCTTAGAAATCTTAGAAAAACTTTTTTGTTTTCAATGGAAATGTCCTCAAAATTGGCAGGCATGTATTTGTTTTATATTCTCCCACACAATTCCACAAAGTTTGGTCACAATCGGATGACTATAGCATATAGGAACGATCTGTCGAAAAACTAGTTCTTGTGAAAAAAAACTTTTACAAGTTGTAATAAAGCAGTGCTGCCCCAAAGCAGCATATTACATTTTTGGGATCATTCTGAAACGTTTAAACGTTTTTTCGTACCCCATTGATTTGAAAAAAATGATATGACTCAAAAGTTCGTCTTATCCAGTGGATATCAATATGATCCTGACCTGTCGGTTCTTTCTCTTACCATCTCTGAGATCTATTTGCTCATACGGACAGACGGACATGTTAACTTATAAACTTATTATACTCTGTGTACTTTTGAGACAGAGTATAAAAATTGCAAGCTTATTTTATCTATAAAGAACTCATGGGTGCACACTGGGACAGAATGAAAAACTAACCTGCAGAGGCTGAGGCTGTAATCTAGGAGCATTGAGTGGCTTGAACAGGGGCCAATTAACCCCCGAGGTCGGAAATGTTGGTTGTAGTACCAAAAACCAATATAATCTCTAAGATGCCGAACGGCTTACAATGGTTTTGCAATATGCAGCTATTTTTTTGGTGGCGACGAAAATCGAGCTCTCCGTTCGAACATAGTTGAGAGCGTAAAAATTTAAAAATAAAATGCGCTTGCTTGTGTAAATAAACACAACGACTAAGCAAGTTCGTATGTGTTCGTATTTGTGCTGTAGAAAACGAATACATTCTGGCTTATTAACAATGCTTGAGAATACGTGTGCACACATACAGTCGTCGGCTGTCGCTGTATGCGTTCAAGAGAGCGGGTGGTTCTAGAACGCTCTCTCTCTCTCTTTTGAACAAAATTTCAAGAGAGCCTGGAGCCAGCTCTAGAGCCAGCAAGAAATAGTTTGGCATTACTCATCTTAGAGATTATATTGGTCTTTGGTTGTACCCTATATGGAACGATTTTGTGGGAATTTGTTAAAAACCGTCATCAATCACTGCTCATCGATCTCCTGATCGGAAAAATATTGCCAAAAATTAAATCGGAGCACCCAAAAACATATGAATCGGTACCCAATGATTGATTTTTTGTTTAATTTTATCCCCCTTCCCTCCAGAAGTCAGCCCCTCCCCCAGAAATCAAATCGAAGCACCCAAAAATCTATGAAACTATACCCTAATTGATTTTTTTTAGATATTACCACTTTCCACTCCATAAGTCAGCCCCCTCCCCGCCGATTCAAACACCTATAAAACGATAACCCATTTGATTTTTTGTTTAATTTTACCCCCTCCCTCTCGATAGGTCAGCGCCTACCCACCCGATCAGAAAAATATGGCCGGAAATGAAATCAGAGCACCTAAAACCCCCGAATACTGATTTTGGCACGTGTAAAGCAAAAATCATCGACGGTTTTACGTTCTGCCGGTCAGTTTTTCGTTCAGTCCCAGTGTGACCTGTGCTAAAATCCTCTACCACTAAGCTGAATCACTAAAACTCTCCACTAAGCTCACCCGATGACAGTGCTATTGACACAAAGCTGTTCCTGTTGGTGACTCTACATCATTTAGCCTTTGACTAGATCATCCGTCATGAACGTCATGAACATTTATCTCTTATGAGGAAAATCCACAGAAAGAATTTAGTCAATTAAAACATCCAGAGAAAGAGAAAGAGCGCTAAAATGTGCCAGTGGAACAAGAATATAAGTTTATTTACTGAGGAAGTTTAAAAACACAACTTTTGTGAGCTCTTAAGGTTTAAATTATTAACATATTTTTAATATGCAGTTTTAAATAAAAAGATCGATATTTAATTAGTATAAATCCCGATTTTCACCTCAATCTGTCTTCATTTAAAAAGATGCCTGAAATTCGATGCCTTTATGAACCACTGAGCCGAACCGAAACCGCGGTTCAGTTATCTCCAAAAAACATGTAATGAACCGAACCGGCGGTTCAGAAAATGTGTGAGCCACTATACCGAACCAGTACCTATTTTCGAGTGGTTTGCATCCCTGCTATGCGATAACTTCTGGGCGATAAGAGAGCGTTACTTCTGGGAGATAATCTCTTCTGAGCGATGAAAAACCGATAAGAAAAATAAAACAAAAAACTTCTGCAGGATTAAGAAAAAGTTCTGAAAAACTAGGAATAATATAAATTTTTATAAACTTTATAAAGGGTGATTTTTTAAGAGCTATAGGAAAGTTTAAAAAAAAAACACATAAAATTCAGAAAAATGCATGAAATCTTTATTTGAATCGATAGTACGGTCCATATAATTTAATGTTTGAAGATTATTTCATGCAAATGTTGACCGTGACTGCGCCTCAAATGGTCCATCCGCTTAGTCCAATTTTGGCATACTCTTTCCAACAACTCTTTCGGCCGGTATCTCACGAATAAATGCTTCAATGTTGTCTTCCAATGCGTCAATTGAAGTGGGCTTGTCTGTATAGACATTAGCTTTAACATAGCCCCACAAAAAATAGTCTAAAGGCGTTAAATCGCACGATCTAGGCGGCCAATTGACCGGTCCCGAACGTGAAATAAAATGTTCACCGAACTCGCCTCTCAATAAGTCCATTGTTGCGCGTGCTGTGTGGCAAGTGGCACCGTCTTGTTGAAACCACATGTCGTGCAAGTGAAGCTCTTGCATTTTGGGCAAAAAAATTTGGATATCATTTCACGGTAGCGCTCACCATTCACAGTTACGTTAAGATTCGCATCATCTTTGAAGAAGTACGGTCCAATGATGCCACCAGCCCATAAACCGCACCAAACTGTGACTTTTTCTGGATGCATTGGTAGCTCTTGCAATGCTTCTGGCTGATATTCACTCCATTGAGCCAAAATTGAGCTTCGTCGCTGAACACAATTTTCGGTTTTCGGATCTTCGGCCAACTTTCCAAGAGCCCATTCACCAAGAATTCTACGTTGCGGTAGGTCGTTCGGCTTCAATTCTTGCACCAGCTGTATTTTGAAAGGCTTCACACCTAAATCCTTCCGCAAAATTTTCCACGTTGTTGAGTAACAGAGGCCCAATTGCTGCGAACGACGACGAATCGATAATTGATGGTCATCATTAACACTGGCCGATACAGCTGCGATATTTTCTTCAGTTCGCACTCTACGTAAGCGTGTTGGTGGTTTAATGTCCAACAATGTAAATTTGGTGCGAAATTTAGTCACAATAGCCCGAATAGCCGCTTCAGTGGGTCGATTAAACTGACCATAAAATGGAAGAAGCGCGCGATGAACTTTCTTAACAGAGCATGCATTTTGATAATAAAATTCAATAATTTGCAAGCGTTGTTCGTTTGTAAGACGATTCATGGTTAAATTATAGACCAAACTGAAGATGTTTGACAGTGAAACAAAACACGAAACGTGCGTGAGCTGTTAAAACCAGTGTTGCCAAAAAGATAATAGCTAAAAAATCACCCTTTACTTACTTTGAGAGAAACGCTCGCGCAGCTGGCCTCAAATTTAACATCTCAAAAACAAAGCTGATGCGAGCGCAAGCCGCAAGTTGATGTCGAGAAGTTCTGCAATCTGCGAAGTGTAATTGCAAAAGATGGCGGTGCAATGTCAGATGTGGAGGCTCGCATCTCCAAAGCTAGAAACGCATTTCGCAGACTACACCGGGTGTGGCGCTCCCGTTCCCATTTGCTGAAAACGAAACTGCGCATCTTTAATACCAGCGTAAAGTCAGTTCTGCTATTTAGCTCAGAATCCTAGCTAGTTTCTGATCTAATAAGCAGGAAACTCCAAACTTTTGTAAGCAAATGCCTAAGAATAGTCTGCCGCATTTTCAGGCCTCTCACCATCACAAAAGAAAATCTCCTGGAGTATACAAGTTGCGAACCCATCAAAACAGAGATAAAGAGACGGAAATGGAATTGGATTGGGCACACTTTACGAAGGGAAGTTGATAACATCGCAAAGATGGCTTTTCAGTGGAACCCGAAAGGCAGCCGGCAGAGAGGTCGTCCCCGGCAGACTTGAATGCGCACAATTTATGCAGAAACCCGAACAAGTTGGAACGAACTAAGGCACCTGGCTCAAGACAGCAATCGTTGGAGGAATTTTGTTTTCACCCTGTGCTCCTCCTTGAAGCGATATTCTTATTGTGTATAAAAATATGTACAATACAAATATCAAGGAAATAAAAAAAAAAAAAACTCACACTGGGTTTCGAACTTGGGACCCTCGGACTGAATACTTTTGTAATGCCGTCTCAGCCAGTGCTACAGGGCTAGTTGCTACATGGCTAAAAAACTACTTTTATTGAATTGCCTCAAAGTATTCATCAATTTATTTCTGGCATATCGCATAGATTACACCATTTGTAATTCTCAAGTTTTTTCTTTGTGAACTCTCAATATAAAACGGTCAGCTGAAAATTTGGTCTGCTTATTGATGTATTGCCATGTGATACCAATGATTAAAATGCGATACCTAATGTAATTTGTTTGTGTAAATCGCCAAACTATCCCCAAATTCTGCCCTTAAACTATCGCCAAACGCTCCCTTTGACCGGAGAGATAGGTAACACGATAAAATGATTGCAGGGATATAACATAAATGTGTTCGTCAAAATATATGTAAGTGTGCCTATGATTATGCCAAAATCAGTTTGTATGTATTTTCATATATCTTAGCGGAATACTCTGCATTGCATTTTTGTCTGCCATCCCTGATGTTGCACCTGTATATGTACGTATGTCTACATTTATACAAATTGAGTGGCGCAATAACGAGTGCCGCACAATTTCATTACTGGCAGGTACTTTTTTCTCCCTGCATTCTGTTTGGCGCCCGCAGGCCGCAAATATTTGCACTTTAAAATGAAATACGCCAAGCCAAACGACTATTTCATATACAATATGTACAATAGGCAGGTAGGGGCCCAAAAAACTACGCACACAACAAAAGTCCAAGCAAATCCTCGGAAAATAATTATATAATGCTGCCCCAGGTGGAAATATTTATGAGTGGCCTGGCCCCCACCTGGCGAATTCGGTCTAATTCCTGGGGTCCTGATGCGTAAATGGCAACTTGCGAGCCCTCTGGCTCTCCAGGCAACCTTAATAATAATGATAATGTGTCACAAGGTAATTATTCAGTTGCAGAAAGGGTGGCCCGCACATAAATAAATATCCGGCAGTTATTTGGAGTGTGTGTTGACAGCGAAATTGATTGCAATTAATGGATGCTGGTCTCGAAAGCGAAGAAGGAGGAGCTGGCCTAAGCCTTAATCTACTCCTCTGGCCTGAGGCCTCAAGTGCAATAGTTTGAGCCTGAGAGTCAATTGTTGTAAGCGAACAAAAGCAAACCGAAACAGAGTCTCAACACATCTTAAGATGCCCGTTGCATGGCTTTTCAATTAGGCAAATTAGTTTGCTTTTACTTGAATGCATAACTAGTTACAGCAAGAAAAAACCAAAGTAAGGCGAGAGCAGCTTTAAGCCGCTTAGTTCACATTTGTAAATCTCTCAGTCTAAAGCCAATTTGGCTGTGTCAATAAGAGGCGACATGAAAGAATGTGTGGGACATGTAAATATTCAAATCAAAAGCGCAAATGTCATCGTATCTTGCATTCAAATCTTTGATTGCCAGCCATTCAAGAACCGGGGCGAGTTTATTGCACTACACTTGGCACTCAGCCAGGCGACGACTACCACCATTCACCTGCTTCTCCAGTTCTCGAATGACACTCAGACACAGTGCCGGGAATTGACACAGAATAGCTGCCAAATGCCAAGGCACAAAACGAAATGAGGAAGTGTTTTTGCAAAAAAAAAAGGAAAAGAAAGAGAAAACCAAATCCCCCTTCCCACAACTTATAAATAGGGTAGTAGTTGTAACAGGAAGTTCACAGAAGCCAACGTGGAGTGGCATTGATCTTAGCATTGGACAAGGCTGCTGAGGTTGAGGTTGTTGCCTGCGGGTCAATTCATATCTAATACCCGAGCGGGTTTCGAGTTGCCACAAGTGTAAGCCATTGGTTACGAGCGCATTTTTAAGTGCTGCTTAGTTAATGCCTTTTGGTTCAATGAACTATGTATAAGAGGAGCTAATCAAATTGAAGAATAGTGCTTAAGAACTTAATGGGAGAGAGCACTAGTTTTATGCAGTGCACTAAAGTAGGCAAACAATTGAATGCTACAACTGACTATGAGTTTTCACACACACTCACATGGGCTCATTTACCTTTATTAGAGAGACCCCTGCAAACATTTTGTCGGGTTGCTTATCTCTCTCGTCAAAGGGAGAGTTTGGCGATAGTTTGAAGAGAGAATTTGGGAATAGTTTGGCGATTTACACTAACAAATTACATTACATTTTTCTCATCCAATCGGGAAATTCGCTTACATCTCTAAGCAGGCGCAAATTTTAGCTGCCCTTCTATATTAAAAGATAACGGAATAAAAACTTGAGAACTACAAGTGATGTTATCTTTGAAATATTCCAGAAATAAATTGGT
Source organism: Lordiphosa collinella (assembly GCA_018904265.1). Taxonomy (NCBI): domain Eukaryota; kingdom Metazoa; phylum Arthropoda; class Insecta; order Diptera; family Drosophilidae; genus Lordiphosa; species Lordiphosa collinella. The sequence continues at coordinate 460,463 of JAEIFV010000001.1, forward strand.
GAACACTTTTGGGCAATTCAATATATGTAGTACTTTAGCCTCTAACTTGAATGATATGCCAAAATCACAAACACCACATGCACGATAAAAAATTTCCAAAATTAATTGTATTTAATTTATAACTAAATCTACCTACATACATAAAGTGAATATATCTACACTCAGGGAAAAAACTCTTAGTAATATCTATAACAATCATATTTGATTTAACTATGCCTATTTCGTATTAAAGTTAACTAAAAAGCATGTTGAATTGGAGCACCGAAAAACATATAAAACGATTCCATCTTAAATTTTTTACCCCTTCCCCTCCATAAATCGGCCCCACCCCCCGATAATGAACATTGCCAGAAATCAAATCGGAGCACCGGAAAACCTATTACACGATATCCCATTTTATTATACCCTTGCAGAGGGTATTATAAAATTGTCCGGATGTTTGTAACGCATAGAAGGAAGCATTTCCGACCACATAAAGTATATATATTCTTGATCAGCACGACGAGCTGAGTTGATTTAGCCTTGTCCGTCTGTCCGTCTGTTTCTATGCTATCTCCTCCGTCAGTTTTAAAGCTATCCTCACCAAACTTTGCACAAAGTCTTTTGGTACAAATACGCTGCACATTTGTCGGAACCGGCCGGATCGGATGACTATAGCATATAGCTGCCATAGGAACGATCGGTTGAAAAACAAGTCTTAAAGAGAAAAACTTTTTTGTTTTTAATGGAAACGCCTCCAAAGTACGTATTTCTTAGTTTACTATCCTTTCCCATGATTTCACTAAGTTTGGTCGAAATCGGATGACTATAGCATATAGCTGCCATAGGAACGATCGGTCGAAAAACTAGTTCTAGTGAGAAAAACTTTTTTGTTTTTAATGAAAACGTCCTTATCATTGGCATACACTTATTTTATATACTTTTACACAAGTCTACAAAGATTGGTCGAAATCGGATGACTATAGCATATAGCTCCCATAGGAACGATCGGTCGAAAAACTAGTTCTAGTGAGAAAAACTTTTTTGTTTTTAGTGGAAACGTCCTTATCATTGGCATACATTTAATCTATACACTTTTACACAATTCTATAAAGATTGGTCGAAATCGGATGACTATAGCATATAGCTCCCATAGGAACGATCGGTCGAAAAACTAGTTCTAGTGAGAAAAACTTTTTTGTTTTTAATGAAAACGTCCTTATCATTGGCATACACTTATTTTATATACTTTTACACAAGTCTACAAAGATTGGTCGAAATCGGATGACTATAGCATATAGCTCCCATAGGAACGATCGGTCGAAAAACTAGTTCTAGTGAGAAAAACTTTTTTTTTTTTTAATGAAAACGTCCTTATCATTGGCATACACTTATTTTATTTACTTTGGACACATTTCTACAAAGATTGGTCAAAATCGGATGACTATAGCATATAGCTGCAGTATGAATGATCGGTCGAAAAACTTTTTGTCTTAAATGACATCGCCTCCAAATTTCGCTATTAACAGTGTATTATGCCTTTCCATGATTTCACCAAGACATCTTTATAGTATAAATCCCATAGAAAAGTTATGTCCAAAAGTAGTCTTAGAAAAACTTTTGTTATCAATGGAAGCTGCAAGGGTATACAAAACTTCGGCCGAGCCGAAGTTAACTTTCCCCTATTTTTTTTTCTTTGATTTTACCACCCGCAAGACGGCCCCCTCCCCGCCGATCGAAAAAATATGGTCAGAATTGAAATCAAAGGTCTAAACCAGGGGCAGGCTATCTCGCGTGCATAGGAAAAATCTACCAGCAGCGCTGCTCCGATACACTAAGTATAAGTTGTAGAAGCGCCGCTGCGTTGCGTACTCTCCAACGCTGCGACGCAGTCGTTGCTACTGAAATTGAGAACAATTTTTGCGCTGCTCTCACACACACCAAAGCAAAAATGTAAATGTATTTTTTGCCTGTCTCTGGTCTAAACTCAAAGAAAACGAAGTTATTAATTTCTGCCGGTCAGTTTTTCATTCTGTCCCAGTGTGCAGTGGCTCAAACTATATCGCAGAAGTTATTTAAGCTACTTACTCGAAAATTTAGGTTGAGAATAAGGATTAGGATATTTTACTGGCTTAGAAACGGTTAAAAAGCTAAGAACTTACAATTTGGTTTGTAGGTTGAAATTTTAAGAAATTGGTCCATATCTCAAAAGCTATTCAAGCCACGAACTTGAATTTGGTATATTGAGTGGCATTATAGAGTAGGATATTTTACTGATTCAGAACCAGTTTCAACACGGTTCAAAAGTGGTTCAGCGTCCTGCCTCAACAGTTATTTAAGCTAAGAACTTGAATAAATAGGTTGGTATTATAGAATTGCATATTTTGCTGGCTTAGAACTTCAGAGCCATATCTCAGAAGCTATTTAAGTTAAGAACTTAATATTTGGTCTGTAGGCTGAAAATATAGAGTTGGATATCTTACTGGTTCTAAGCCGGCTTTGAACCGGTTCAAATTTCGAACCGGTTCAAAAGGGGGCTTAAAGCCATATCTTAGAACTTACACTCAAAAAAAATCAATCCAAACGTGATTACATCAATCCTAAACAGTATTGAAAACAGGTTAATCCCGGATATTCTTAGGCCGATCCGAAAAATCCCCTTTTCTCAATTTCAATCCACTTTTTTCAATCCTGAAAAGATCAAATTTATCCCGCATTAAGATTATATTAATCAAAAAATTCGAGCTCAATTTAATCCCAAAGCAGGATCACTTTAAGCTTTATTGAGATTAATTTGCTCCCAGAAAGATTCCTCTTCCTTTCCTTTCTTCCTCCATTTTCCATAGGACACACCCACCGACACCAGTTTTGGAATATTTAAAGCAGTGGTGCCCAAACTCGTACAATGAAAGCGTTGCGCTTGTGTGCGAAGCAGCGAATCACGAAGGAAACGTGACGTTTTACTGCTTTACACTGAAAAAATAAAATGCGTGCGATTCAAACATAAAACAAATTAAATTTTTAAATCTCTCTCCCTTCCCTTTATTTCATTATAACCCCCGTGGCAAAGTTGGTAGTGCCTTTTAATAACATCAAAGGTAAAGCGACATGCAATTGATTTTCCAATTGAGATCAAACATTTTTTTCGGTGTAGTGTAAAAATCATGCGCTTTATGGTCTTTCCTCATGACTGCGCGTTTGACTTTTTAGCTTCAGCCGAACACATACATGAGTCTTGAGAGCAGATGCAGCCGAACACGCGCTTCGTACTAGAGAACAAGCTGCCGAGCGTTCTATTTATAGAATACACATAATATTCTCTCTCTCTATATATATATGTGTCGGCTGCGACGCCGGCAGAATTTGGCTTGCCAACCATGGCATGGTATCTCATCGCACACCACCATAGCACATGATTGTTGCGCAAGTCTAAAGTGCTACTTATACTTTTCTGCTATCGTTCCTAATTTATGAACATTTTGATCTCGAAAGGGATTGAAGTAAGCACAAATGGAATGAAACAAGCTCGAAAGTATTGCTTCAAGCCTTAAAAGATTGAATTGAGTAGAATATTCCGTATCTAAGAAAAAATAGATTGAATTTATCTCTCCGTTTTTTTTTCTGTGAATAAGTCTGATCTTGAAAAAGGAAAACACGACACGCGCCCAACTCTAAGTAGATAGAGTATATTACAGTCGGGCTTGAACGGATTGTCTTTTTATACCCTTGCAGAGGGTATTATAAAATTGTGCGGATGTTTGTAACGCATTGAAGGAAGCATCTCCGATCACATAAAGTATATATATTCTTAATCAGCTTGACGAGCTGAGTTCATTTAGCCTTATCCGTCTGTCCGTCCGTCCGTCTGTCCGTCTGACTGTTTCTATGCTATCTCCTCCGTCAGTTTCAAAGCTATCCTCACCAAACTTTGCACGAAGTCTTCTGGTACATATACGCTGCACATATGTCGGAACCAACCGGATCGGATGACTATAGCATATAGCTGCCATAGGAACGATCGGTCGAAAAAACTAGTCTTACTGAGAAAAACTTTTTTTTTTAATGGAGACGGCTCAAAAGTACGCATTTCTTAGTTTACTATCCTTTCCCATGATTTCACTAAGTTTGGTCGAAATCGAATGACTAAAGCATATAGCTTCCATAGGAACGATCGGTCGAAAAACTAGTTCTAGTGAGAAAAACTTTTTTGTTTTTAATGAAAACGTCCTTATCATTTTCATACACTTATTTTTTATACTTTTACACAATTCTACAAAGTTTGGTCGAAATCGGATGACTATAGCATATAGCGCCCATAGGAATGATTGGTCGAAAAAGTAGTTCTAGTGAGAAAAACTTTTTTGTTATTAATGAAAACGTCCTTTTTATTGTCAAATTCTTATTTTATATATTTAACACATTTCGGATGACTATAGCATATAGCTGCCATAGGAATGATCGGTCGAAAAACTAGTTCGAGTGATGAAAACTATTTTGTTTTTTAATGAAAACGTCCTTTTTATTTGCAAATTCTTATTTGATATATTTTAACACATTTCTACAAAGTTTTATCAAAATCGGATGACTATAGCATATAGCTGCAGAATGAATGATCGGTCGAAAAAGAAGTTCTAGTGAGAAAAACTTATTTGCTTTAAATGGGATCGCCTCCAAGTTTCGTAATTAACAGTGTATTATGCTTTTCCATAATTTCCAAGTTTGGTTGAAATCAGACATCTATATAGTATACATCCCATAGAAAAGTAAGGTCCAAAAAGTAGTCTTAGTTAGCAAAACTTTTTAGTTTTTAATGGAAGCTGCAAGGGTAAGTTAACTTTCCCCTATTTTTATAAGTTTGCTCTCTTAAAATATTTGGATTTAAATATCGTGACCTCGTGATCGTAAGGGCCCTGTTCCGGTTTTCGACTCGATTTTCGTGTAAACGTTAATGTTTCGCGTTTAAGTTGTATTAAGTTGTATGTAAGTAATTTTCTCTCGAATTGAATTCACTTGGCATTGAGCAATCGGTTTCAGCTGCTCAAACGAATTCGAGTTTTTGTATTTCACATCTAGTAACCGTAAGCAGATTTTTCACCTTCTATACAACGTTATTCAATTTGGATGCAAAATGTTAACGTTTACACAAAAATCGACTCGAAACCCGGATCAGGGCCCTAAGTTTTCTTACCATAAAGCAAAATTGGATGCACTACTGAGATGTGTTGATAAGTTGAGAGGTCCCATGTAGTCCTCAACATCTTCTTGGATCTCTTAGAACACGTTTTATTTAACTACCAATGGGTGCACAGTCGAATTTTGTATTATTTTCAAGGTCTTAGTTTCTTAAAGTAAGGGATTGGACACTTGACTTTTATCAATGTTGATTCAACAATATTGAGTTATTAATAAATTTTTAAGTATTTTTAAACACCTTCAACAGAGTCTGTGCAATAAATCCATCGTGCACCTAATCAAACTCTTCAATTTAAAAAATCTCTGTTATCGCCCACAGCCAAAACCTTTGACTTTTTGTTTGCATAATTATTTAGCGGCGCACGGTGCGTATGCTTGATTTAGTGTTTAAGCATGCATTGCATCTAAGGTCTGTTAATTGATGATGGTCGCAATTCGTAGCTAATAAATATTTGTGCAGCGTTGCGTAAGTGCGTATGAGATTGCATAAATTAAACGACCACAGCTATCAGCAAAAGGAAACCACTTGCACTTGTGCTATTTAATTTGCATTTAATTTCATTCGAATTTAATACGCTTGGAAATTAATTAAAATTGCCACAAAATGTTTTTGTCCTTTTCGCATTTGATTATGTTTCATATGTTGTCCGCAATTGGCAATTGACATTTTGCCAACTGCAACTAGCAGCAAAAACTTTAAATATTAAATGCCACTTCACTTACACACAGGCAGAGGGGGAAGAAAAGTTGGGGGAAAAAGGCAACTGGGGCTGCAGTTTTAAGCTTATTGCCTTGACAGCGGTGGGCGTGGCGTGGCACAAGGCTTTTGTCTGTAGTTAAACACGTACACTGAGATGACTTCAACGGCATAAAGTTGTCTATCAAGAGGTACTCATGCGAGTGCGTGTGTGTGTGTGTGTGTTTGCGGATGTGTATTTGCTGTTCCACTTGAGGTGTCTTTAAATGCGACGAAATCTTTATGGAGTTGCTTAGGTTTCTGCTGGCTTTTACAAATACGCATCAGTGGGACTATGTGGTTGTATCTGCAGCTTTAGTAGCGTCGCGTATTGTTTGCCTGGATAATGCATGCAAAAAGCGTATTCACTTTTCCATTCGGGTTGCAGGTTATATCCCAGAAGGCAACAAAGTTTTTTAAGAAATTGGTTTAATGTTTCTTTCTCAATTTACTTCTTTTCAAAATTACCTACATACATATATATGTTTGAGGTGGACGATTTTATCTTTCAACACTTCGGATGCATCAGCTTCGTTCTTCTTCGTAAGTTCTCCGGCAGACGTCTGGAGAGTATCTTCATCCAACGTGGTGAATTTCCATAAAAAAGAGAACACTTCTTTCAATTTTTTTTACTTCTTTGAATCTTTTTGTCATTCCTGAAATGACCGAATCGATGATGCTGAGGAAAGCGCTGGTCTTGAATTTTTCTCCTTCAGAAAGATGTCGATTTCTTGACTTGCTTCATCATCCAAAAATACCTTTGCACGTTTTCTTTTGCGACCCCTTCGATTTCGTATGAACTGCAAATCTGAAAGGAGACCCTTCAGATTGTCAAATTTAACGTCTATAGTAGCTCCTCTTGCTTGAAGGACGACGTTTCTCTTATTGATAGAACTCAAAATTTTGAACTAAAACGACGACATCAAATACATTCGAACGAATCCATGTATTTTTGAATACCGTTGATATCACGGAGAGTCTCCGCTGTCAAATTGAGTTCCTTCAGTTCGTGAAGTGCTTCTTGTATTCCAGAAAGATGTTTCGCTAAAGGTTTAACGTCGTAAACTCTTCCAGACCATCGCGTATTGGACAAATTGTGAAGGGAAGAGGGAATTTTCTTTTGAAGGAGTTCCCATCGTTGACTCCAAAAAATGTTATAGCTTTTGGACAACATTCAACGGATTCGACACCACAATGGTTCAGGCTGTGAGCTCCGCACGGTGAATAGAGAGGATTTTCTTCAAAAATGATGCTTTGCGCCCCTTGGTACTGACCACTCATGTTTCTTGCGTTGTCATATGTCCCCGTCAGTCGATCAATGGAATATTATATTTGCGGAACGCTCTTCGGATCAGGTATGCGATATCTCGACCAGATTTTTTGTTACAACCATTCAGGAAGTTCTCCAGTCCTACGACGTTTCTCTATTCTCTATACTATTACCGTCGATAATGGAGGAATATGGTTAGAGCAAAAGAACTTTTAAATGACCAAATGTCTAATTGCGAAATGTTTAAAGATTCTGGAAAGGCCATTAACACGAAGAGCTAAAAAATTTTGACTTAACTATACGAGCTCGTACTAGCTGTTGTAACAACTCAGGTATCAGTTGAACAATCATTTTCAACACTGAAGTTGGTTCTTTCTGATCTAAGTGCTACTTAGTATAGATGAACAGCTCCTGGAAGATTTAATGGCTATTAACTTAAGCCAAGTACCTTATCAGCTAATGGATTTGATAATAACAATTACTTTACTTCAGAATATTCAAAGTATAAAGACGCCAAAATTCCGGGCCCCTCTCAGAAGTCCGGGCCCCGGGGGAAACGACCCGTTGAATGTTTAAACTTTTTCAGACCTCTGGTCAGCGGTTTCGGGTAAAAGTTTTGGTTTGAACATAGGTTCGGCTTTAGTTTTACCCAGCTTAAGTAAAAATTCAGTTGACTTGTTTACGAATTTCTTCATTTATGAAAAACATTGTTTAACTAATAAAGGGTGATTTTTTAGCTATTATCTTTTTGGCAACACTGGTTTAAACAGCTCACGCACGTTTCGTGTTTTGTTTCACGGTCAAACATCTTCAGTTTGGTCTATAATTTAACCATGAATCGTCTTACAAACGAACAGCGCTTGCAAATTATTGAATTTTATTATCAAAATGCGTGCTCTGTTAATTCTGCTTATTTACGTACCCATTGAGCCAAAAATGAACTTTGTCGCTGAACACAATTTTTCGGTAAAAAAGTGGATCTTCGGCGCGCTTCTTCCATTTTATGGTCAGTTTAATCGACCCACTGAAGCGGCTATTCGGGCTATTGTGACTAAATTTCGCACCAAATTTACATTGTTGGACATTAAACCACCAACACGCTTACGTAGAGTGCGAACTGAAGAAAATATTGCAGATGTATCGGCCAGTGTTAATGATGACCATCAATTATCGATTCGTCGTCGTTCGCAGCAATTGGGCCTCTGTTACTCAACAACGTGGAAAATTTTGCGGAAGGATTTAGGTGTGAAGCCTTTCAAAATACAGCTGGTGCAAGAATTGAAGCCGAACGACCTACCGCAACGTAGAATTTTTGGTGAATGGGCTCTTGGAAAGTTGGCCGAAGATCCACTTTTTTACCGAAAATTGTGTTCAGCGACGAAGCTCTTTTGGCTCAATACTAAACAGATAATATCACCAGAAGCATTGCGAGCTACCAACATCCAGAAAAAGTCACAGTTTGTGCGGTTTATGGGCTGGTGGCATCATTGGACCGAACTTCTTCAAAGATGATGCGAACGTAACGTAACTGTGAATGGTGAGCGCTACCGTGAGATGATATCCAACGTTTTTTGCCCAAAATGCAAGAGCTTGACTTGCATGACATGTGGTTTCAACATGACGCTTTGGAAGACAACATTGAAGCATTTTTATTCGTGAGATACCTGCCGAAATGTTGGAAAGAGCATGCCAAAATTGGACTAAGCGGATGGACCATTTGAGGCGCAGCCGGTCAACATTTGCTGAAATAATCTTCAAACATTTAATTATTGGACCGTACTATCGATTCAAATAAAGATTTATGCATTTTTCCGAATTTTATGTGTTTTTTTTTTAAACTTTCCTATAGCTCTAAAAACATCACCCTTTACAAAGATGCGATGCTCTTGGTTACTGGTGGAAAACAATGGCCAGGGCATCGATTTTTCACTACATATTAAGAAAAACATCGGAAATAATCGATTTGTCATTTAAAAAATTTTCCTGGAAAACACTTAGTGCCGATTTTCCATCTTCTACTTGAGCATCTTACAAAAACCAGAAAAATATTAAGTTTTCTGACCAAGGAGATATTTAGAAGATAAGAAATAAGTTGAAAAGAATAAATATTTTGTCATAATTTTTTTTATTTTCTTTTGAACGATTCCGAGTTATATCACTTCAAGTAATACCAGGAATTCTACATTTTGATTACATACTACTTGTGTTGTCCAGTCATTTGCCATTGTTTGTAAAATGGAGCATATCTACGTTACTTGCTTGAAGGCCATCTTCTGGTCTAGGCGACTGAATTTTACGTGTTTTCTAAAAACTTGTGGAAAAAATTGGGAAAAGATTTTGTAATTCGGATTTTTGTATTTGGTTGGCCGATTCATTAAAAATAATACAAAATTAAAAATGTTTGAATGTTCTCGGCATCCAGTTTAGTGTGTTGATGGTTCGCAGCTTTCCGAAAGTCACCATTATCGAAAAGCAAAACGGTAGATGGAAAGTGGTTTGGAATGAAAGCCTTTATGGCCCGAAGCAGTATCATGAATAAAAAAAAATTTGTTAGAATGGCAGCGATATGAAAATGAGAAATTTCTTTTTGACAATTTTTTTTGCAGTCCAACGTACAAAACAAATAGTTAAAAATATTTGTAAACAGTGATCGAGGTTCCGGCCATAGCAACGTTAATTCTGTGTCTATTAAGCCCTACATCATCAAACTCGGTTCAGTAGAGTTTAAAAAAAGTGCGAACCTGTTTAAAAAACGTGGGTTCGATAAAAGCGCGTTTAAAGTTTGCAGTTGCTAGGAAATTTGGGTCTCTTTGGGTCACTAGAATGGCTATATCTCCGTAAGTATTCCGAATTTTGAAAAACCTTTTTGGGATATTATTTTTGAATATCTAATCTAAAAAAAAATGTGTAAACAAAAAATCGAAGTCGAAAATTTTTCTAGACCAGAAGAGGGCCTTAAAGATGCGCGTCTGTCCGTGATTATGATATCAGCTTGGCGTGCATACGATCTGATTTCGTTGAGCTAATCCTCCTTCTCTTGCTTGAATTTGTTTGTTTGCATTAAATTGCGTTTTGATAAGGAACTACCTCGATTAAGTGTAGCTTACATATACAATTCTTTAGAGAGCATCCAGGAGTCGTCTACTCATTCCACTTGAATCATTGGACGCCTTATGTTCTGTATGTATTTATACATTTATGCTAATCGCGTTGGTGCGTCGTAATGCCGCTACTTTTAACTCTTTGGCTTTTAAAGGCAACAGCAATGCAGCTGCCAATGCCCGTTCCATTCCCTAGCCTTAGTCCCAGTCTTATTCCCATTCCCGATTCGCTTGCCAGTTACACACGTTTCTGTATTCGTATCTGAGCTCTGCGGATTTCATGGTACATTTTCTCAGCATCCTTTCATAACAGCGCCTCACAATGCGCTTTGTGTTCGACTTGCTTGAAAAACTATTTTACATTTAAGCGCGAAATTCCACACTATGAATGAATTTTTCATGAGCAGAGAGCGAGAGAAGTACAGCGGTTGGACAGGTCCAGTGCGCCCTTCCTTGTTTTTATGGCATAGTCGTCATTGCCCATCATTATCATCAGTCCCGCTCCCAGTCTGGGTCTGCCAGCCTCGTCTGGGACCAGTCCTCATCGAACACCCTTTGGCTGGCATTTTAATTGAATTGATTATTTCACAGCCGGTCCGGGTGTGATGTTGTTTGTTCTCCACGTAACAAATAATAATCATTTGTTTCTAACGTGGCCGGCTCCAAGTTTCTTTGCATACCTTAAAACTCGTACTTTCAGCCCGCAGCTGAAATGTGGCTTATCGGCTACAATTTAACCCAAATTCCAAGCCTACAAAATTGCATTTGGTGCAAGTTAAGAAATGGTGCAACCAGAACAATGCAGGCGTGTCCAGAACCCAAAGACGCTTCAGGGCCATGCCATGGAAATTGTTTGTAATTTGGCTCTAGCGTTTTTGTGCTTTGTAGTTGCCTGAGTTAAGAGTGCTTTTGGCATTCGAACAAAATGATTATTGATCACTTAATAAGAATTTTCCATGCAATGGCGCCACAAGAAGGAGCCTTACAAATTTTGTCTTTGTCCGCCAAAAGCAATTTTAATGAGCTGCCCACGCCACACTGCACCTTAATGTAAAATAAAATCGAACTGCAAATTGTCGGGGACCCACCAGAGTCACTGCTAGACTAGACATGTTCTGATTTACAATTTCACTGATAAGTGCTTTACATGCATAGAGAAAAGCAATTGACAAAAAGAAACATAGCCACAGAATTGATCAACTAACCACCTGCGTGCCTGATAACAGAGCACGACAATGGAAATGCTTGTGCAATCGAGAACACAAAACTGTGCTGAATGAATGTATCTTTTGAATTGTAAATACTCAGGCTGATGATATGCCGTGGATATTGAATGGCAGCCATGAGTAAAATACACTAAACAAAAAATACCCTAATATTGACCTACTTGGGAAATGAAGGCATTTTCCACTTGTCACTTTCCATTGGGAAGCGTAAACGGAAGTGCCTAAAGCACACCAAAAACCAGTACCACACAGTAGTCGTTAACATTTCTAGCGGCTTTTAATACAAATTAATCCCAACACCAGGAACTAGGCCAACTGAGAATATCGAAGATGTACAATGCGCTTCTATTGAAAAAGTATGTAACAGCCAGAAGGAAGCATTTCCGACCCTATAAAGTGTATATATTCTGATCAGCATCAACAGGCGAGTCGATCTAGCCAAGTCCGTCTGTGCTGTCTGTCTGATGTCTGTCTATCAGTCTGTCCGTCAGTCTGTCTATCCGTAAGAACAAACCGATTTCAAAGATGGTAAGAGATAGAGGTTCGACGTGTATTAGACAAAAACTTCTTATACTTGCAGGCAGATTAAGTTTATTTTCAATATTTGCCACGGCCCCCTCCCTCCCTCGTAATTTAGAAATAAACCCCATATCTCCGTCAGTTTTATAGATAGAAGTTTTCAAACATCTGTCCATTTTTTGATTATTTATCGATCCGCCAAAGAAATGGTAAAGATCGAATGAACAGTTGTCGAGTTATAAGGAAATCAATCAATCGGTCACAACGGTGATGGGCAGCACTTCACAGGTACAGAGTATGTTATAGTCGGGCTTGACCGACTTTCTTTCTTGTTTGAATATTAATTTTTTAAAATTTTTTTGATCCGATTATAAAATATACAGTATGGAAAATTGATTACGTTTTAGAGCATTTTCCTTAAAATAATTTTCATTTAAATGGCTTTGTTAACAAGCAGAACTGTTGTTTCTGGGGTTCTGAAAATCCATGAGACATTCATTAACGCCAATTGAACCCCTTTAAGTGTACAGTGTGGTGTGGTATTACATCTGAAAATATCATTGGGGCGTTCTTCTTTAAAAATGGAGATGCAAGTGCTGTAACCGTAAATGGAGACCGGTATCGGTTTATGATGGCATATTTTTAGCGTCCTGCTTTTGAAAACAGACCTGAGATGTGGTTTCAGTAGGATGGAGCCACTGCCCGCGACACAATGTCGCTTTTAAGACAAATTTTCAGAAATTTGGTTGGCTGACAATTCGCTAGATTTGTCAGCATCTGACTATTTTATTTAGGGTTATTTGAAGGAGCGAGCTCGACACAATACTTGAACTCAAGGGAAACATTGTCGGAGAAATTCAAGCACTACATCCACAAATTTTAAAAGATGTTACGGAAAATGCTCTAAAACGAGCCCATCTCAGCGACTCTGACCGGGGACCGGGGACAATTTAAGTGACAATATTTTCCATACATACCCTGTAGATCAGCTGGGCCTAACGACCTGATGCATCACTGAGCGTTAATCCGTAGTTAACGACAGGTAATGCATCATAGCGCTAGTCTAGTACATGAACTATATGGTGCACCCATCACCACACTAGCGACTGTTAATGCATGGTTGTACCGATCGGAACTTTTTCCGGACATTCCCATATAAAATTCGAAAGGCAAATACTTGGCAGGTGGTTGTTCTTGTAACAAGTGCTCACTACGAAAATTTAGGGGATTAGTTTATGCCACACCGGTGCAGCTGAACTACAGGGGAACTACAGGGTGGTGTCAAGTCACAGTCGCGTCGTTAACGACAGGTAATGCATCACTGCGCTAGTCTAGTACGTGAACTATAGTTTGCACCCATCACCACATTAACGACTGGTAATGCAGGGTCGTACCGATCGGTACGTTTTCCGGACAGTCCCATACAAAATTCGTTAGGCAAATACTTGGATGGTGGTTGGTCTGGTGGCGAGTGCTCACTATGAAGAGCTAGGGGATTCGTTAGTGCTGCATTGGTGCAGCTGAACTACAGGCAAGTGTAAAAATCAAAAAAATGAAAAAAAAATATTCAAAAAAGCTATTTATCTTTTGAACCCCTTCATTACTTTTGGGCCACCCTGTATAAGTATCCGTTTAGATGTGCTTCTACAAGAACGTGCGATGGTGCTTCGAGCTAACATTCCGCCTTCGTTGTGTACAAAAGGTTTTGCTACAAGTCCAACAAAAATTGTTGTTTCCTTTTCAAATGAACCACCGCAGCTGGGTTGGATGGGCTATCGCTGAAGTTGTATTCAAGCGATGTATCAGATTCTTAGGAATATCTGATCAATTGAGATCCCCCAGAATGTGAGATTTATTTTTAACAGGTTTTTCCGAGAGGAGAACCTCACTGTCTCTACACTGAGATAAAAGTGATTCCTAAAATTTTAGGAATCAGGTTATCAGGAGCTAAAATTTTTTTTTAGGCAATAAATGCTTTGAAAATGGTAAATATAGCCTAAATCTTTCAATTTTAGGTAAAAAGTTTAAGGAATTTGAGTGCATAAAAGAAGTCCAAGGGTCTAAACATATTTTAGTCCCATTTATTTTGTATTTTTTGACGTTATGGACGTAAAAAAATCGATTAATGCATTGTAAAAATAAGAACAATGCTAAAAAATCTTTAAAAATTAATAAACTGAAAAAAAACAAGAAAGAAAGTCGGTCAAGCCCGACTATAACATACTCTGTACCTGTGAAGTGCAGCCCATCAACGTTGCGGCCGGTGCGCCCATAATTGTTTGTTTTCCTTATAACTCGACAACCGTTCATCCGAATTTTACATTCGATAAATAATCCTGATAACTAAATATGTCCAGAAGGAACGAACCTTCTATCTATAAAACTGTGGGAGATATGACTTTTTTTTTCCCAATTTGCGGGGACGGGAGGGGGCGTGGCAATAATTGAAAATAAACTTGATCTGCCTGCAAGTATAAGAAGCTTATGTCATGTCAAACCTCTATCTCTTACCATCTCTGAGATCTGTTTGCTCATACGGACAGACGGACAGACTGACAGACGGACGGACAGACGGTCATGACTAGATAGACTCGACTGTTGATGCTGATCAAGAATATATATACTTTATAGGGTAGGTCTGTACCTCTAGTACAGAGTATAATAATGATGCTCCTACGGGGATTTGAAATCTCAAAGTCAACGTTCTAGAGAAATAACAGCCCTCCTCTGAGCTAAATGCCTGCATCGGAAATTCGTTCCAAAATGCCATGCGGGTTTGGGCTAAAGTTTATAATATGATTTAGAGGCATGGACAAAAACGTGTGAAGTGGCGGTGATGGCTGAGACGGCGGTGTCAGCGATTGTAGCAGTATTCAAGGTCCCGAGTTCGAATCCCTGTAAGGGTAAGTAAAAAACTTTTTAATGGTAATTACAAATTTTAATCACACACTGTAAATTGGAGGGGGCTGGCCTTATGGTGCTGTCCCGTGCCTCAACATAGAGGAATGCTATTGAACATTGAGTAACGGGTATATCGAAATCGGGCAGGACCGATTTTAGCTTACGCTCTCGTTATTTAAAACAAGAAAGCAATGCTTACTTCATGTATGCCGAAGTTTAAATACACTTAAAACTTTTGTGACCAATGACTTAATTTATAATCTATATTCTTGTGTCATTGGAATACAAAAAAAATTTTTTATAAAGAAATTTGTATGACAGCAACAAGAAGTGACCATTCAATTTTCGCGGTTCCGACATATGTGCAGTGTGCAGCTAAAAGATGAACCTATGCAAAATTTCAGCTCGCTAGCTTCAAAACTGAGGGACAAGCTTGCGTAGAAACAGACAAACGGACGGTCAAAGCTCAATCGACTCAGCTCGTCATGCTGATCAAGAATATATATACTTTATGTGGTCGGAGATGCTTCTTTCTATGCGTTCCAACCTTTTGGGCAAAATTAAAATACACTTTTCAAGTGTATAAAAACGTCATATCTCCCACAGTTTTATAGATAAAAGGTTCGTTCCTTCTGGACAGATTCTTTATCGATCCGCCAAAGGAATGGTAAAGATTGGTTGAAAAATATTCGAGTTATAAGGAATGCAAACAATTATGAGCAGCATCGGTCGCAACGGTGATGGGCAACACTTCACATAATCTAGAATATTATACAAAATTATTAGACAAGTGATTTACCGATTTAGGGAAATTTGTATCCGATTGACTTGAAAATCATTTTCAATTTAAGTACGAGAACAATTTGAGACGTGATCTTTCGATTTTGTAAATTGCGCACTAGGATGTGAAAGTGCCCGGAAAATTGTTTCATGGGAAATACTATTTTTCATCCAATCGTTTTTTCTGACTTAAAAAATCTGTCCCCAATTTTCTGAAATTGCAACTGGGTATGGGTTCAAGGCTAGACGGTGTTTTTGAGCCCATATATGGGTCAAATTAACGAAAAGCGTTTCTCTTATCCACCCCAATGCATTGCTATGCATTAAAACTGGATCGATTGGAATGGAAAAAAATTAACTACTCTATCGATTCACCAGCTCTTTCGAAAGAAGAAACTCATCAATTTGGTTTCAAAATTTTGAATTTCATATTTTTGATTTTTGGCCTCTGGCGGATCCACTGTGCAATGGTGGGCAAATGGAAAGACAGTTGTGGGTTAACGATATTTTAAGCAAATTTAAACCAAAATCGAGTCGAATAAACAGATAAATAATTCCTGTTTGACGGTACGATCGCATCGATCTCTAATATATTTCCCAGCATGTAGCACCCCGAAAATACAAAAAAAACTTTCAATTTCGTTTGATTTTTTCAAGTGTACTGTAGCTGCAATATTGTACATATGTACACACTGTATTTCTGCTTTGACAAAAGAAGTTACTCTGCAGCTGGTGGTTCTGCTGCTGACAACTTGAGACAAGATAATTTGCTACTTGAAGGCGAACAGCTCATTGCGTTTTGTATCTTGTAGATTCGACTACAAATCAAACAAATTGAAAAGGGCAAGTTTAAGTATTACAGCAAATGGTAGGCTGGATCAACATACAAATCATCGATATCGAAGCAAAATAAATTAATAGTCCAAAAATAATTATACAATAATTGAAAAAGTGTCTTGAGTCTAAAGCCAAGAGCCAATTTAAGTCGTGACTTGAGATGAATTGATAACAAAAGGATTTATTATTGCCTGACAATACAATACGTAATACAACAGATAGCAAGTCCCATTATTTTGTACATGACTTCTGCCATCAAAGGTTTCCAAGTCAATGAAAGAAGTTTTTTTTATTAAATGAATCAGAAATAAATGAAAGACGTTTTTATTGTGAAATGGAACTCAGCATGTGAGCCCAAGAAAATAAATTGAGAAAAGCTCAGCTGGTGTTCGCCTTAATTGCTTTTTCCTCTGCCTGAACTTTAAGGATGGTTTCCAGGCAAATGTGACCCATATGGACTCCAATCAAAAGTGAAATGCTGAAAGCAGACTGCACAGTTTACCTTCAAATGCAAAAGCCATAACGATAGACATCTCTTGCTCTTCTCTCAATGCACCAGCCATACAAAACATACAAACATATTTGCTCAATGCAGATTGTCATTTGGCGATAGGCCCTCCTCTGCCTTGAGGGCACAAGCCAAATGAAATCGAGATACATTTGTAGCCGCATGTGACCCAGTTCCATTATTTGCGGCAAGTAATGAAAGCAAAAACTACTCGTGACTCGTTGATGCGACTTATCAGCAATTTTGTGTTTGGGCTTTTATCGCGTTTTATCGCTTGCCATTGAATTTCGCCATACATTTTTAACAGTCTGACATTTTGTTTATTTGTTTAAGTATTCGAGCGAGTCTATTTTTAAATGGACTGACTAAGATTCGCACCCCGTTATTGTCATTGTCTAAGCGAAACCTAACCCAAAGCCCCGGGTCTGGGCAATTAAACGACATTTACCAGACGCCACGACAAACAATGACAAGTGCAATTACAATTGCTAAAATGTAATAAAATATCTCTGGCAGGTCTGCGCTCCTTGGGCTGCTCCTGCGTTGCCAGCAGGCAACGCCCTCCAGTGTGCTATTAATTTCTTGACTGAAAATTTTATTGTTCCAACCGAGCAGCAGGGCATCAAGTTTATTATACACTTAACATAAGTTAAATTGCAAGGTGGGTGGATGGGCGTTTCCTGTTAAAGTTGTTGTTGGCTTTGAAGTAAAAATTGATTAAAACTCAACTTTATTGCCGTACTTATTATGGTTAATCAATATTAAAATTATATTACTAAATGCGCATAATTAATCAATATGGAAATTCTTAATTGGGATTTGTTTATCAATATTTGTTAATAATATTGTGATAGCAAAAAGTTCAAATGCAAATAATTGGCCTAACTAAATAAATATATTCCACAAATGCGTATCGAACACGAATTGTGATAAATTGAAATTCAAATTAAGTTTAAAGGGGATTTTATAAATAAGTACTCGTTTTTTGTGTTCAGCACGCGTCAGAGCTTTATTTTTTTCTGTTAATGAAACGAATCTCAAAATGATTTAGTTTTCTTGTTGACATTTCAAACCATTTTGACGTTACTGACGAATCATTAAATTGCGAAAAAGTAAAAACTGGCATCAGGTTCATAATTTTCGCTTTTAGCTTATTATAGAAGTATCACCTGAATAGCCCTTAGAAATCCTAAGTTCCTAATATCAGATCGTATTTATTTATTTTACTAAACTCTAACACAGAAAATAGTCAGCATTTCTGCATTTAAGAATCGTTGTCAAGTTTATCTGATGAACATATTTATTACTTAAGCACTCAACGATGTCATAATGTCCTTTCATCCAAGCTCTCTAAGCCTGGCTTTTATTCTAACATCCTTTATTGGACTTAATGTTATCTTGATGGTCGTTTTGTATTAAGCTCTTATCAATGCATAATGTCCCTTTATAATAGTATTAAAATATTTTCTGCATCTTCGTTGACAAACATAGAGAATGAGCGTATGATCCATGGTAAACTGAGCGAGCATATAGCCTGAGATTGGCGTTTGGATTCCTTCCAAGAAAACTCGAGGGATAATATCACTTCCGACTACCATATCAATCTGAGCTGCAGTTCCGAAATTTTGATCTGCGAGTTCAACTCCATTCAGAGATAGGATGGTTTGTGTATACCCTTCAGTACGGCTGGTGGCGATAGCTACTTGCACTACTTACATGGACAACTTACTGGTGGCGATCGCCACCCAATCGCTTTACTAGTAAGTACTACAGTAAGTACCTACGATAGGGTACCGACCAGAGTACCCTTTTGGTATAGCAACGTCACTCCTAAAGTAAACGACGCGCCGCGATACCACCACTTTTCGGTACTTACCCAGTACTTACATGTAAAGCGAAGAGGTGGCGATTGGTTCCCCCCTAGGACATGCCCTGCAAAAAGTAAGTAGTGAATTGCATTGCTGGTGGATTTGGCGGTAAGTACCGGTGGTTACTAGTAAGTACCGAATTCTACACCCAAACGGAATCATATTCGTAAGGTTTCTGAGGACAAGTGCATTTCCTTTCCTCTCTTTACTTTCTGTTATTTTTACACCCGTTACTCGTAGAATAAAAAGGGCATACTAAAGTCGTGCAACTGTATGTAAAAGTCAGCTTCTCCGACTCCATGATGAATATATATTCTTGATCAGCATCAACAGCCGAGTGGATACAGCCATGTCCGTCTGTGTGTATGAACACCTAGATCTCGGAGACTAGGAACACCTAGATCTGAGAGAAGAGCTAGAGCCACCAAATGTATTACAGCGTAGTGCCCAATATCTACAATCTCTAGATTTTTCATAAGGATCGGATAACCAATTGCAGGGTTATAAAAGTAATTAAAAACGTTGCATACTTTTTGGCGCAGCATAAGCTGATTGCTTCCATAATGTTGAAACGTTCACATTAATGTTAATGCTCTGTTATTTTACATAAGAGAAGGCTTTACAGCATTAATTCCCTTGAGTAACGGGAATATCTATATTTTGGTAATATTTTTGGACCACCTCGGGCTCATTTTAAGAACACATTAATCTCAATTTTCGAACGTTTTTGGTTTATTTTTGGGAACATTTTGGTTATAGTTTCTGACTGTTTTTTACGACCTTTAGGATATTCAAACATTTAAGTATTAGCCGGCTTGAGTTACTCAGGGAAAACACTGATATTTTAATTTTACACGTTGATTTACTATTTTCACCTTGTTTAGCGTAATGGAATCGATATCTAAAGAGTGAACACTTCTTATATGAAAGTTATAGGATGCAGTAAAATTTTTTTTATGTAAAATTACAAGCCAGCGACTCAATAGTAGATCCCAAGAGCAGATCTATTAGATTTGGTTCTGAAAACTAGATTAAAAAAACGAGTTAAATGCTACTACCTGGGGGACTCGACTCGGACCGCACGAACACCCCCACCCGCAATCCGAGACCGGACCACGGAACTACGTAGTCTCTTATAATCGAAATCCGTTTTCTTAAGAGATGCGGGTTCAATCGGACTAGCTATTTTTTCTCATTGTGACAGCAGCAGAAGAGAAACAAGGAAAAAAGACAGAAGTCAGAGGCAAACACTCGTACCTAAAGTATGCAAAAACGATGCACTCGTCTTTACCTAAAACCAGAATAATTTCCTAATTTTAGGAAGAGCGCAGAACGAGCTTCGCGTTTGACAAAAACGTATTTGAGACCCCGAGCATTGTAAAAATATGGGAAAATATAGAAATTTAAAACAACAAACTAAAAACAAAAACAAAAAAGAGAAAGTTAAATGTTTCAAGCCTTGAAGTCGAACCCACGACCCGCGGGCCGGCGCGCCTCACCACCGGTCTGGCACGACGGTCGGGGCGGGTCCGTCGTTCGAGAGTGTCGAGGTCCTGAGTTCGGTCCCAGTAAGGGTAAGTAAAAGAAATAATAATAATAAAAAATTGTATTTAAAAAATTATCACAGCAAAGTACGAGGGGAAGGAGGGTGGTGGGGGCGGCTTGGTTTTGGTTGGGGGTGGGGGGAGCAGCGCACTTTTTTCAACTTTCGCGAAACTAAACGTTTTCAACACGTTTTCGGATCCGTTCTCGACACTTTCTCGATAGCGAAAACGTATTGGAAACGGTTAGTTTTCGATCCGTTTCGCTATCGGAAAGTGTCGGAACGGTCCGAAAACGGTATCGGAACTTATGCTTTGCGCCACAAACGAGCGACAGGAACTTTTCGGAACGACGGACACATTCTCGTAGTTTTGTGGAGAAACCTCGAGAAAGTCGAAACGGACCGTCTCGAACCGGTTGCGGGGACGTGGCGCCGACTTACCAGGCACATCGACTGTGGTTGTCACACGGCTAAATTCTACTTTATTGATTGCCTTGAGTAAACACGTATACGGCATTGTCGGATGGCCGCTTGTAATTCTCAGTTGGATTCCTTGCTTTGCGAATATAAAGAGGAACTGATTCGCCGTTCAAATATGATAATGTTATGTTTTTACCATAGCTCGCAAAAAACTGTTAACACTTTTTTCAATGTGACCTACCTCAATGAAAAACAGAAAGAAACGCAGCACAAGCGGTCTCTCACTGAGCGGAACACTTTTCCTCGCACCTCATGTCTTTTTTTGTTCAGCAACTGTTTTGAGCGAGCGCTCACTAAACAACTGTCTGCAAATGAGCAGAACACAATAAGTGTCTACGAAAAGTGTTTTCTTATTTTGTGCATTTGGTAAGCAGTTTGTATGTTTGACGCTCGTTATACAAAGACACACACGAGCGCATCACACAACCACATATTCATACGCAAAAAAACAATTCGGAAGTATGCTCTCGGCAAAAGTGTCAGTGAAAGACCTGAGAGAAACAGAAACAAAATTGCGGTCTTTGCTCTGAGCTCAACAGAATTGATCAAATACAGATCTGAAACTGTTTTTCGCTCCCTGTTTTCGATGTGTCCGTAACCAAACTGTTTTTGGCCGACACGTTGAAAGTGTTGAGAGTTTTTTGCGAGCTCTGGTTGTTACATAACCTTAAAAAGGCATACACAACACCACAAAGGGGCTGGTCCACTGTACAACTATTTCACGAACCTCCCGTCCAGTCTTTGCCTATCGTCCCCATGTCGTCAGAGTCTGTCTGTTTCAATGCTATCTTCTCCGTCAGTTTGAAAGCAATCTTCACCAAACATTGCACGAAGTCTTTTGGTACATATTCGCTGCACATTTGTAGGAACCGGCCGAATCAGATGACTATAGCATATAGCTGTCATAGAAACGATCGGTCGAAAAACTTGTTATAGTGAGAAAAACTTTTTTGTTTTCAATGGAGGCTGCAAGGGCCGACCCAAAGTTGACTTTTGCCTATTTTTCTCTATTTATTTGCATTTGACCTCATTTGACAATATTTAATAAAGCTTGTCAAACATTTCCATCTCAAAACTGGAAATGCAACTGACTTGTAAAATGAACTCTAATTGGACTCACATTCATCTCTTTGGTTCTATTGCACAAGACACAAATTTACAGCTTAGCAATTTATATTGAAAATTCCATTTCAAATTTCTGCTCCAGAAAATGCATAAGCCAAAATATCTTGCCATTTCCACCTTTTACAGCCTTCTCCATCTCTGGCCTCTTTCGCTGCTTCCTCATAAATGTCGCACGAGCAAAAGGAAAATCTAAATGTTTTCCTCGCAATATAACAAATATCCGTTGCAAGCTGAAGCATATCATCCTTTGGGAGCAACTGGGTTGAAAATGACACACCATGAAATTACATTTATGCCTGCAGTGCAAACACTGTACAGTTATGAACATGTCGCTTGCTGCCAACGGACAAGAACTGTGAACTGCCAACTGTGTCTAATACACTTCCAACTTGGTCGAAACCGAGTGGTGGGGGGAGTGCGAGGGAGGTTAGAAAGCGAATTGGCGACGACGCCCTGTCTCAATGGGTCGCAACTTGTGCGTTTATGAATTGAGGTTCCAATGTACTTTGCAGTCAAATGTCACTTTTGCCACTTGGAGCAATTGCAAAATGTGTTGCAAATATTTATACAGTTCCAGTTACACACTCAGTAGGATATACAAGTAGTAATAGAGCACATCCGTGGTGCACAGTGTGCTGGAAATTAAGTTTAATTTTAATTTTAAGATAAAAGCAATAAAGCCAAAATAGAATAGTGCTGTTTTGTTGATAATACTTGGAACTTTTAGTTATTTTGCAATGGTTATTTGAGACTAAACTGAGTTATAATTTAGCAGTCAGAGGAAAATCAATCGAAGCCTTAGTCTCAATAGGTGATTAATTTTTAAAGATGTCCAAAACTGAATCAAAACTCTTTGTCGCAGATGAAGTTAATAAGGTATGCGAAATGAAATACGAACAAGTGCTGTAAGATAGGAGAAATTGAATATGGGGATTTCCGCCGAATGGCATCCCAGGCGTACGTTCGCGACCTCATGTTTATTGTTGAAACTGAAATTCGATGAACCCCATTTTTTGCACTAAATACTTCTTCTTCTTCTTCTTTGGCCATCACAACCGTTTTACGCGCCTCTGTCCCGAGCAACATTCCACCAGAAGGACACTCCCAGGTTCGCAATGTCTCCCTGCACCTGGTCGCGCCATCTCTGCTTTGGTCGACCAGGCGTGGGAATGCCTCCCAACTCTATCGCATGCCGATTGTACACACGCTTTGCTGGAGCGTTATCATCCATACGGGTAACATGTCCTATCCAGCGCAGCCGCTGTTGTTTTATGCGCTTGACTAGGTCAGTGTCCCCATAGAGCTCATACAGTTCGCGATTCATTCGGATGCGAAATTCGCCGCCAACGTTTAGAGGTCCATAAATCCTCCGAAGAACTTTTCTCTCGAACACGCCAATTGCCGCCTCATCCTTTTTGTCATTGTCCATGCTTCTGCGCCGTATAGCAGGACTGGGATGATAAGCGACTTGTATAGCGCAATTTTCGATTTCCGAGAGGTCTCTGCTCTTGAACTCCTTATTGAGCCCGTTGCACTAAATATAGAACTAACAAAATGATATAGAATCGCAAAAAAAATGTGGGGAAAATTTTGGTTTTCTATTTTTATGTAACAAGGTCGCGACGTACGCCGCCCCGAAATCCCGTATATGAAACATTAGGCTATTTAGACTATTAACAGCTATTTTTAGGATACTTTGTGATTTGAGTGAAGAAGAGTGAAGAAACTTCTGTTGAGTTTGAAGTGAACAAATTTATGGAGAGTTCTCTTACCCGATGTTCAATAGTGTCTTCTTGCTCTCAGAAGCAGCAGACACGGCATTTTTTGATTATTTGATTGCTCCCAGTTCAGTAATATATTTTTTTTATAGTTGTGTTATTTACATTATAGCTTTTGGCCCACGCACGACATTATATTGCTGTGCGACCCACAATTTCAGATGTGGTAGTAATTTAAGTACCAGAATAGTTGACTTAAATACAAATTTCTTATTTCAAGTTATATTTCTTCAATCCCGAAAGTATTGACTAGACTTTTTAAGATATAGAGAGTACTTTTCGATATTGTAGTATTTTGTAATAAAACTAAATACAAACTATTCTTGGTTTAAGTATAATAGTTAATACATATAATGAATCAACCCTTAATACATTCTTCAAACAAAATAAGCGCACATCAAACAATAGCATTATGTTCTGGGATTAAGCCCATTACATACCAAAGCTATGATATGACAGATTCCTTAAATCATAGAAGGCTGAGACGTTTCAAAGACCAAGATGGTATTACTTTAGGTCCAAAATCTACCATCATTCCATAACAAAAGTCCGTTAGAATCAGTAGGGAATTTTAAGAACAGAATCTATTAAAAAAATTCGCTCTTTCAGCTTGATCTTGCATTGTAAGTCTATTCTGTACTCATTCTAAGACATTGTGTACTTAAATAAGGAACGAGCTTTTCTTACGTTTTCGGTTTAAGTTCGAAAAGTCCTTTATTCAACAAAAACACCGTTTGCTTTCATTTAATTATAATAACGGTCGTTTTTCGATTACAGAATACTTCGTTCTAAATTTAAGTACTTCAAAGAATTAAATATGGGCCAAGTCGATCTTGAACGCTGACAGTCGTTTTCTCCGAATGAGGCCTCTCATGGCATCCTTCCAATACAACATTAACAACTAAAAACAAGGAAGAATGTCGGCCAAGCCCGACTATAACATACTCTGTAACTGTGAAGTGCTGCCCATCACGGTTGTGTTTTCCTTATAACTCGACAAGCGTTCATCCGATCTTTACCATTCCTTTGGTGACCGAAAAAGTAACTAATAATACAGTGACGAAAACAGTGACCAAAACTGTGACTAAAACAGTGACCAAAACAGTGACCAAAACAATGAGCAAAACAGTGACCAAAACAGTGACATAAACAGTGACCGAAACAGTGACCTAATCAGTGAGCGAAACAGTGACCGAAACAGTTTCCGAATCAGTGACTAAAACAAAACAGTGACCAAAAAAATGAACAAAATTGTGACTAAAGCAGTGACTTAATCAGTGACATAAGCAGTGATTAAACAGTGACCAAAATGGTGACCAAAACCGTGACCAAAATCGTGACCAAAACAGTGACCAATGCAGTGACCAAAACTGTAACAGTGACTAAAAAGTGACCAAAACAGTGACCAAAACAGAGCCCAAAACAGTGACCGAAACAGTGACTAAAACAGTGACCATAACAGTGACCAATGCAGTGAGCAAACCGTAACCAAAACAATGATTAAACAGTGACCAAAACAGTGACTAAAACAGTGACAACAGTGTCAAAAACAGCGATTTTATTATGCCCGAGTTTCTGAAGGGACGAATTATGGTCAAAAAGTATTGCTTAGAACACAATGAAAAGGAGCAGGCGTCCCTAAAAGATCGTAGGATCGGTAGTAGTCCCAAACAATTTCCTTCAACACCTTCAAATGCTTCAGAAGAATGCAACGGCTTTGCCACCTATAAATTTCTTAATTTTGTAATATCTGCGCTTAAAAACTCGTAAAACTATTGTAAACCTTTATTTTAAAGCTAAGATATAGTTTGATACTTTGACTTTATAGTAGTTCAAAAATCAACGTTGAATTTCTAAAAAATTGTCAATAAATAGTGAAATTGGGAAATTCAGCATCAATTTTTTTGGTTAAGATGGAAAATTTAAATAAATATATATTGATTTTCGATGGGGCAGATCAAAACAAAATTACTTTATAATATAAAGTTTTTATCCTTTTGCAAGTACCGGGTGTTCCATGACGCCCACTCTTTTTTAGTTTTAGGGTGAATCTTAGGGCGGATTTCATAGGAGAATTTCATATTTTTAGGGCTAGATTGAGATGCCGCAACAAATATCGATTTATTGCAATAACAATGAGCGCGTTCACCAGCACACACCAATCATCTGATATAAATCATCAATCAAAAAAAAGGTCTTGGCTGCTGGTGAACGGTTTTTGATAGAATTTGCAGCCAACAAAATGATCGATTTTTTTTTTGGCGGAAATTTTGAATTTTTGACTGGAAATAAAAAATATATTTATAAAATCAAGTACAATCCGTTTAATTGGCGAAATTTCGACCTCTTCGGTGGCGACTTCGCGGTCTCTGGCTGTCCCACATTGGCCATTGGTGCGCGAAAAGGAGAACGTCTTGAAGATGCTTCCCTTTGAGGAGTTTTATGGGGCCAGGCTTGAGCAATCAACTGGGGGCCTTCTTGCTGCTGCTTGATTGCCTCGGAGTAAAACTTTTTCCTAACCGATTTGGATGAGATGCAGAGCACGAGCACACGAGACCATTGTACAGTTTGCGGGAGGACCCCAGTTTGTGCTGAATCGTCTATGCATTGCACTGGGAGCCTATATAGTGCACATGCTGCAGGAGGACTGGTCGTGTGCTATTTAGGAGGTGATCAATACGTTCCAGCAGCAGCGTATTTTAAGTGTCAGTGCAGATGTGCAGCTCTGGATCATACTGCAGGCCATAACGGAGGAGTCACAAGTCATACACACCTCGGTGAAGCGAGTCATCTCGAGGGCAGAGCTGGGCAAGCGAGCGCCGGTGGTGTTGCAGACATGCGAGACGTATCTAAAGTTGCAAATGGGACGCAGTGAATGGGACGCGGAGACCTACAGCAATGTGATACGAGCTGTCAAATGTGTGGGCACCTGGATTAAGAATATTGGCTACTCCATTGAGGGCTGCATCAGCATTAGTGCCGTTTTCCTGAAGGTCGTCAACAAGTGCTATTGGCCCTGTGTACGTTTGGAAGATAGTTGTATGTCCGCCATTTGATGTATGTTGTCGCAAGCCCGGCCAGGTACAAAACGAACTCGATTATTCGATAGCCAGAGATTTTTGGTATGTCGAAACGGTCACCTACTGATTAGGACTTCTGTTTTGCTTACATCCAAATTTCAAAAGCAGTTATTTTCCAAAGTTACGTTGGCAATTGGCTCATCCCTGGCTACTGCTTTGGTCACTCGGGACATCCTGAAAAATCCTTGGGCCGCGTACCCGGGGCAGCATTTTTTTGAAGAGGCGGCTTTCCAAGCTTTGCTCCTCCGCAACAACCACGCCCTCTGATAATTCATTTATTAAAAACAAAGACGTTTCCATACTCATTTTGTTTTATTTTTTACAAAATTAATTGTTTGTTTATCCAGAGTAAGCTGTGTGCTATCGATAACGATCAAAAATCAAATCCGTCTAACAAAGAAATACTTTGATGGATTTACATCATGATTGCACATCATGCCCGTTCACCAGCACAATCTAAAAAAATTAGTCGATTTTTGGTTATCGATTTATGCTGGTGAACGCAAACATTATTTTGGCTTTAGTAACAATATATCGCTATCGATACTTGTAAGCCTGTAAGTTGCACTTCCAGTGGCCAGAACTTGGGTTGAGCAGTGAGTAGTCGAATTGTGAGGCGCAGTGCCTCTTCGATTCGCCCTCAGATTACAAGTCGCTTAAAGCAAATAGATCCGAACTGGTCTTAGTGTCTTAGACTGGTTATTACATCATCTGAGCTTGAAACACAAACAAAAAGACAAGTAAAAAAGTCGGTCCAGCCTGACTATAACATACTTTTTGTACCATGCATGTTAAACCTCTATCTCTTACCATCTTTAAGATCTGTCTGTTCATACGGACAGTCGGGACATGGCTAGATCGAATCGGCTGTTGATGCTGATCAAGAATATATATACTTTATAGGGTCGAAGATGCTTCCTTCTGCCTGTTACTTACTTTTGCATAAACTTAATATAATCTGTGTACTCTGGTACGGAGTATAATTATAGCTTCAGAGTTCAGATGGCTTAGATTAAGCAACTAACAGTCTGTGATCCCACTGTGCGGCATAGACTTAGCTTCTAGTAACATTACTCATACGCAGTGGGTTTGATTAAATTACTAAGAACTAGCTCGTGTGTGTGTGTGTGTGTGTTTGTGTGTGTATCTGCGTTCTGCTAGTTATTTGCATGCAAAGTGGCATAAGTGACGCTGTCATGTTAATAATTAAGCCGGCAAATTACATCCTGCGGGATTTCATTTGCCAGGCAAAAGTTGAAAGTTATGTAAATTTTTGCCGGCCTGACAGATAACTGTGTCAACTGGCAGATACTTTGGCTGTTTTACATAATTAAAGGGAATATACCCGCATGTGGACATGGAAACAGAAATACTTGAGCTGACGTTGGCTTAATTAAAAACGGACTGCAACGAAATTCTATCAAATTGCAAATTGTTTCCGCCTGAAACCAGAGACGTCTGTTTTTGGGGTAGTGGCCAGTCAGCCAAAACACAACAAGCAAATCATCAGCAGAGTCCGTGCGCAGAGGGGAAGGCAGACATGAACTTGCAACACCTCATTTAAGCGCTTTGTGTTGCAAATTTTTGAGGTATTAAATTACAATTTGCCACTATTTGTTTGTTGTTGTTACTGCAGCAGTCGACAGCAGCAAACCCGAAAACAAACAATCGAGCGCCAGAGCCAACTGCCAAGCCCTGAAATACAATGCGAGCTAAATAAACAGACGGTTGCAATAAGCGAGGAGGATTGGGATTGGAGTGGAGTGGGCATGGGATTTCGAATAAATCGGATATGGCAATGTGCGTGGCTGGATTGAAATGTATCATTCAGTAAACTGACAATGCTTGGCACTTTTAATTTTATTGTTATCTATCTAATCTATCATGTTGAACTGAATTGAATAAATCTAGGTACTGACTTACTGGACTTGAAAACCGGATCGAAGTGTTAATTTGTTCACGATAACTAAACCAAACCAGTGCGAACCGGAATATCCGAAGATATCTGTGAAATTAAAAGTTTTATTGGGTTGGGGTAGTATTTCTCTTTAGCGTCTCGTTGACGTATCATGTTGGAGGAGCATGTATCGAAGAAATAGTACGATCCTTTTAAGTGATACAGCTGCAATTGTATATGGATAGGCTTCTTATCGATGACGATATGCGTACCTTGTATCATTTTGCGTACTTAATTAAAAAAATTAGTTTTAAGTGTGCGATAAATAATTGAAATAATCTAAAAAAAAATATTAAAATTAAAGTTTGACTACTTGTATGCAATGCGAGCTGAGTTGATTTAGCCATTTCCGTCTGTCTGTCGGCCCGGCTGTTTCTATCCGTCAGTTTGAAAGCTATCTTCACGAAACTTTTCACGAATTCTTGTAGTACAAATACGCTGCACAAGTATGAAACGATCGGTCGACAAACTGGTTTTAGTGAGAAAAACTTTAATGTTTTGAATGGAATCGGCATCAGACTTTGTATTTAAACGTTTTCTATGCTTTTTCATGATTTCACCAAGTTTGGTAGAAACCGGAAGACTAGTATATTACAGCTGCCATAGAAAAGTTAGGTTTGAAAAACTATCTTAGTTGGAGTCCTGAAAATTTACATAACCTTCAAGGGTATCAAACATGTATCGAGCTCAATCTAGTACGACTCGAGCTTGAAATTTCAATCCGAAGGTCGAGATCAAATCAATCTCTTTTAGTAACAAAACTTTTTTGTTTTCATTGGAAAAGCCTCGAAACTTTGTATTTCTTAGTTTGCCATGCTTTCCTATGATTCCACTCAGTTTGGTCGAAATCAGACATCTATATAGTACAGCTGTCATAGAAAAGCATTGTCTGAAAAGTAGCCTTAGTTAGAAAAACTTCAATGGAAATGTACTTAAATCTGGCCAGTATTTATTGTATATGCTCTCACATATTTCTACGAAGTTTTGTCAAAATCGGATGACTATGGCAAATAGCTCCCATAGCAACGATCGGTAGAAAAACTAGTTCTTGCGGGAAAAACTTTTTTGTTTTCAATGGAAACGTCCCATACGTTAGCAAATATTTGTTTTATATACTTTAACACAATTTTACAAAGTTTTTTAAAATCGAATGACTATAGCATATAGCTGCAGTACGAATGATCGGTCAAATAAGAAGATCTAGTGAGAAAAACTTTTTGTTTTAAATGGAATCGCGTAATTGTTAGTTTGTTATGCTTTTCCATGATCCCACTAAGTTTGGTAGAAATCGGACACCTATGTATATAGTATAGCTTCCTTAGAAAAGTAAGATCCGAAAAGTAGTCTGTTAGAAAAACTTTTTGTTTTCAATGGGGTTAAGTTTCCCCGTATTTTTTTATTATTTGCATCAAGCACAATCAAATCCTACTCGAACTTGAAATTTCAAAGCAAAGTCGCAGATCAAATAAATTTTTTTTGGCATGATTTTGGCTCGAAATTTTTTCATATTTCTGTGTTAATTTTAGCAAGACGGAGCATGTGGCGAAACTATTAGAACAGTTTCGATAGGGAAATGAATCTCACAGTCTTAAGTTACTGGTGAAGATACTACATAACCGCACCATCAAAGCGAATAGTGTTCTTTTACACCAAATGCCCCATCTTCTCATATCTTCTAAAACTAAAATCTTTCATTACCCAACGGTGCAGCATCTGCAGCACAAGTATTAACTCATTCAATTTGATGTCCCCAAAAAAAAAATGCAATTTTGACAGACACTGAGCTTGTCACATACTCACAGCTGAGAGAACATGACCCTTAAACTGTTGTGGTCTTTTGGTAGCGTTGACAAAGCCATAAAAACTCGCTTTTGGCCAGAGCTCATAAAACATACAAAAAGTTGTTGTTTTTTTTACTGCTCTCTACTCCGCTCACTGGGTTGGACACTTGCCAAAGGAACGGGAAAATGTGAAATATTGTGGCTGCCAAAATATAATAAGTATTGTCATAAACATTGGAGGTGGCTCTTTAAATTGCGATAAAACGTTTAAGCGCATCGCACAATTTATGTGAGTTGATAAAAACAGACAACGACAACGTCATATACATAAATAAGGCTTTAGAAATTTATGAATGGGTGCAGACCGGGGAGATAGTTAATGAGAGATTCTGTCAAAATGATTTCGAGCCAACCAGTTGACAGTTGGCAATTGTGAAATGCCAATTGCCCATCATGGCCAGTCGAAAACAACTCAATCAAAGGCCACACAACCGAAAGCTGGGCAACGCAAGGCAAAACCAGGAAGCAGAATCCATTGGAGCGGGCACGACAAAACTGTAACAAGGAACTGTTCAACTGTTCTTCGGTTCTACGGTTCTCCTTGCCCCAACAATGTGCAACAGGCAGCTGCTTGTTGAGCAACTTTCTAAATGAGTGCTCTATAAATCACGACCAGAGTACAAGTTTGTACCGCTGCGGCTGCCATGTCCGTGGCTACCAGAACCAAAATTAATTTAGTCATACTGCTGGACACTTGCTAGATTAATGGCCAACATTTAGAAAGTCCAGAACTAGGCAACTAACTAGCTGGAGGAAGATTTGCGACAGCCCAAAATCAATGAAGCGCGGGCGTGGGCGAACCTACGTGCCGCCTGCCAATGTCCCCGGCACAACAATAAGAACTTAAATTTTTATTCATGGTCAACAATGCGGAAGCTGCAGCCAGCGAGCGCAAAACAAAAGAAAATTCACTGGCAAACATTTGCATTTTGATACAGGGGAAATATTCTGGTCATGATGCGGGCATACCCGCTTTAAACTTGCTGCAGTGCAATGTTCTCTGGCCTTTGCATATTTTGCCAAAAATATTCATGGAAATAGCATCATATTTTTAAGTGTCTTTTCATATATGAAAATATTTTCACTATTTCAATTCAACATTCTACAGCCAGACCATAAGAATATGACTTTGAAATTCCTCACAAATAATAAACTGCAAGTGGCAGTGACGTTGAAAAGCATTGCAATTGATATGCAATTGCATTTCACTTAATTATGCTCATCCATTTTCCAATTGAAATGCATTTAAGAGAATATTTTTGAATGTTTGAGAAAGACTGGCTGAAATCAATAAGTCTTTGCTTAAAATAAGTAGAAATGGAAGCATAACTTAAATGAAATTTCTGTTTGCGGTATAAGACTCGACCTCATAAAGAATCTTTACTGATACATACTATATGCCAGATACATTTATAGGGATGAGAAGAGAGAAACGTAAGCGAGCACCATCAAAAATTACCATTAGGCGATCCTTTGCTCTCTCGACTGCTTTTCCACTGAATATGCAATTCATTTCAAACAACAAAATGCACCATGACCCCTTAAAGCAATAAAAAAAGAGTACCATAATGAAGACATTAAAATGATTGTTGTTACGGCTTTTCGTTAGCCCACCGCTGGCTTAGAGCGTTAACACAAATGTCCAGTTAATGATAGACGCGGCTCGACTTGGCCTATTGGGGCTGTAAAGGTAATTATTTATTTTACTCCGGAATAACAACAATTAATATTTAACATGCTTCTTTGGAAGGCAGGAACTCTCCAGTGGTTATGGGGGCTTATGTAGTGTGGTAAAATTGCTGATCGGCTTAACGATCCTACGAGTTTTTATCAATTCGTTACTACCAAACGACGGTCCAAAGCTTTACCTTCTTCTAATTTCTGCAAACATGAAATTGCCTCGACTTACCAATGAAAACAAGTAAGGACCTTTTCCATGATTTCTCTAAGTTTGGTAGAAATCGGATGACTATAGCATATACCTCCCATAGGAACGATCGGTTGAAAAACTAGTTCTAGTGAGAAAAACTTTTTTGTTTTTAATAAAAACGTCCTTATCATTGGCATACACTTATTTTATATACTTTTACATAATTCTACAAAGTTTGGTAGAAATCGAATGACTATAGCATATAGCTGCAGTATGAATGATCGGTCGAAAAAGAAGTTCTAGTGAGAAAAACTTTTTGGTTTTAAATGGGATCGCCTCCAAATTTCGAATGACCCACTCACTGAAAGCGACGCTCAGCCAACTCTACCACACCTTTTTTTTGAGTGCACCGTTAAAAGCTTTGTTTGCTTTGCATTTGTGTATGGATTTAAGAGCACTCCAACCACGTTTTTAATTGCAGTCATCAGTCGATTATGATCAAAACAGCATAACAAATTATTACTAAAAAAAACCTTTTTACCATCAGTTAAAAGTAAGTTGTGTGTTAAAGTTGAAGTAAAAAACTATTGTGTGCACTTTAATCGAAAATAAGAAGACAGTATTCAGACGGTCTTGCCGCATATAAAAATCATTGGTTACAGCTCAATTTTGTGTATTGTTTATAATTTGTGAGACAAGTGGAACATCCTTACCATTTTTGTTAAAACAAGTTCAAATTGGAAGCATTGTCGGATGAATTAATCGAGCAGCCATCAGCTTCATCATTACTTGTTGATACAGAAGAGCCATCCATATCATCTGCGGCCATCACAAATGCACGCTTTAAGCCACCCAACCATCCATTGCTAGCAATTGAATATTCTGGACCATCAATTCAACCTACTGCTGGTGGTTTCACTGGAGAAGGTAAATAAAACTATAATCAGCTTAGAAAAGAAACATTCACCATGTCCCATTTTTATTTACACCGCTTAGAGCAATTTCAAAGAAATCAAAATTGACGTAAACACTCCATGTGTTTGCATGTAATCGACGTTACGTTCTGTGGCGATTCATCACTTCTATTTGTTGTGAAGTAGTTAAACATCAATCGATTTATTTAGTTACTTTTTCACAAATGATATTATTGAATTGATCGTCGAAAAGACAAGCCGTTGTGCTTTGCAGGCCAATAATAACTCCACATTCAAAACAAATGACACTGAAATCGGACATTACATTGCAATATTGATGTACATGTCGGTGTATTACAATCAGAACATCAACATTGGGGCCATAATGCGTTTTGGCCTATTAGAGATTTCTGATGATTGTCTTTGGTGCCGGCGACAATGTTTTCTTACCTAACACACCGAAACATGTAGCCACATCATATGTCCGATAATCACGAACCATTTTATTAAAATTTTTTTTTTTAATTTATCATGTTTGATATCCTTGCACTACCCAGTCGGACTTTACAGCATGTTGGTTCCAAGAAATGTCATTTTCATACTTATTTTTAAGGGGAAAAGTCACTACATAATCATTAAAGTATAATAGAAGTTAGAAAATCTGTATGAAATGGTCACTACATTCTTTTTGCATGCTCTTAGAAGGCAATAAGTCACGTTAGCATGAATCCGTGTCTTCTCTAGGTTGTGCCTTTGTCATGCGTAAGCAAAGAAAATATAAGCCGTCCCTTCTCTGGGTTGTGCTTTTGGCAGCTATTATAGTCAAGAAGAAATGCGGAATGCAAAAACCAAAGAAGCAAGCCAAGGAAGAGAATTTAAAATAAAGAGAAACGACGGAATAAAAAAAAAATTTGTGAATTACCCCTCATTCTGTAAATAAAAAAAATAGTAATTCTGTATTTTGGGCAAATTTTGCCCAACATATTTGGCCAAAAAACAGGATTACATACTTTTTTTTGGGGTCAAACAGAAAACAAAACAAAGTTATCTATTTTTTAATAGGTTATTAGAGAGGAAAAAACTGCAGTCAAAAATTCTCATCTCAAAATTAGGAAATTTACCTGACACCTTCTAGGTCGAACATGCTTTTGGGCAAAATTTGCCCAATATACAGGATAAGGGTTAACTGAACTGAACGGCTCCACAAACCAACGCAACCAAAACACCTTAACGAGCAACCCAAATATTGAAATACAAGAAGTGCCAATATATGTAAGTTCTGAAATTGTCACCCAATGCATAATTGTTTGAAGCATTTATTTTTTATTTTGAACTTCCAGAGAATGGGATTGCGACTGAATAAAAATCCTCCGAGTGGCATTTATAGGAGAAATATCAACTTCAGCAACTGAGGCAGACAGTGTAGCGAAAGTGCACCAGCAAAAGTAACATTATCAGACATGTTCTCAATTCCACTTCTACTGCAACTTTTCGGAAACTGAAATGATTCAGTTTCTTCCAACACGAAAACGAAAGCGTTTTTTGTTTTGAAAAGTAGTGCCAGCAAGGCCGGTGAAATGAAAAGTAACTTGAACATTTGCCAAATGTACACTAAGTTAATTTTCCATAGTTCTGTGATCAATGTAGAATCTATTTATGTACTAGCGTTTCCCAAGCCGTAAAGTAAAACGTAAAAGTCAGCCTTTCCCGTTTCCGCAAGTTTCATTTTCTATCGTTTCGCTAGATTCTCCCCGGCTGATTTCGTTTAACCCATAGTTTGCCAAAAGTAAAACGTAAGCAAAATCATTCGGAATTCAGAACACCAAATCCAAACCGAAACGGAATTCTTTTCGGTTTACATTTCAAAACGTAGCGGAATTGAGAGCATGCCTGTATGACTAAACAATTTATTTAACTTGATTTAATAAAAACCAGAATCTGATTTAAAAAAAATTTTCTATTTTGATTTTGTTTCGTCCTCACCCATGAAATATTGCCTTCCGACGGATGTAAATCTGGAACCGTTGCTTGAGAAAGAGAAATTGGAAGGGAATCACGAACGATTCTGGAAGTTCAAAGAAACAACAAAACCACATTTAGATTTTAGAACTACTTCTTCGGTGACAGAGATTTATGTAAGATGTGCCTTTTTCATGTTGTCAAGTCCGACTGGGTAGTTCTACAGAGCTTATGTTATTGTGCAAGTCACAAAATGTTGTTGAATATGGCACTTACAAATAATGACACATTTATGGCTTATCTACTAAGATTGACAAAATTAACATTAACAAATTTTATACCCAAAACTTTAATTTGTTTGTAAGTGTGTTAAAAATGTTTTATTAAACGGCGATGCGTTCCTTATAGATTTCACATGTCGATGTAGTTGATTCCAACAATGAATACTGTGTACAAAAAAGTATTTTTCTGAGCTAGAGAGCCAAAATATAATGCAAAGTAAATTTTAGTTCTGATTGATGCGCTAAAAGTAAGTTTTTCGAAAAGATACGAGGGTTCCTTATTGTTAACAATTTTGTGTAACAGTAGAAGCCCACCCGACAATCGACCTCGACAACAGATCCATTTTCGACATTTACTAGAACTTTTCTCTTACTAAACTATCGAGAACGTGTTCGAAAAAGTATTACCTGTCGCTCAGTTTGTGGAAGCAAAACGTAAGTCCTCGATACTCGTTTTCGGATCCGTTCTCGACACTTTCTCGAATGCGAAAACGGGTCAAAAACGAATCGAGAACTGAATCTTTTCCGTTTCAAACCCGCATCTCTAAAGAAAAATAGATTTCGAATTTAAGAGAAACTATCGTAATAGCTGATGTCCGTTTTAAACCCGCAGCTCTAACAAAAAGCGGACTCGATTTTTAGAGAAACTTATGTATTTCTCGTATGTTTCCGGAACTACGAGAATTACGTAAGTTTCTCTAAAAATCGAAGTTCGCTTTCTCGTAACGGGTATCGAGAACTGACGTTTTGCTGCCACAAACTGAGCCACAGGTAATACTTTTTCGGACCGAAAACGGAACTCGTTCTGGCAGAGGCATTTTCAATAAAATACATGACCTCAATCTAAGGAATCAATCGAACCGTATACCGAAATGAGCCGAACTTATCTCCAATATAACCAGAACCGGGTGCGGATCCCATATTTTTAATTTCGAATATACCGATCCCCGAGATCCTACATTTTGGAACCGCGACTCGGTATAGTCTAGCTGAGTGCCGCTGCTAGGCTGCACAGAGACGACTTTGTTTTGCAATTAAGATTTCCCCGATCATTAAACATTTTACAAATAAAGAGATGTACTTAAATAATGGTCGTTCGAAATAGTTTTTAGAATTTTATGAACCATCAAAAGTTCTTTTTACTGACCCAGCTACCCAAGTAAGCGTAGAACGTTTATTTTTTGCTGAGATCTTTATAAATCTCCGCTAAGGACTCTGATGGACTTTAAAACTATGAACTCTCTTGTTTGAAGTTTTACCGGTACATACCGGTACGTAACCGAATACCGAAGTAAATAAGAAACAAAACAGTATCTTTTATCGTAGCATAAGTTTCGGTAACTACCAGAACCGTAACCGGATCCGAAATATGATTCGGTTTCATCTAAACAATGTTGTGCGGAAAGAAAACATGTCTGATCGCCTGGCATCTACATATGTGAGTATTGAACTTTTTGCTAAAGCCGATCCTGATCAACTAACAGCAAAGGCCACTCGAAAGCAGGAGAGATTCATTGAAATCAACTGCCCACAAATTATCTAATAGAAGAACTCATGGGTCCATATCAGAGTTATTATGAAAAGGCTAAGAATTCTTTCAAACGATTGCATGCCGAAAAGCTAATGAATCAAGCATTGTTTCCCAAAAAGATCAGCTTCTACAGATTTTACAATTCCAAAGAATTTGCTGCCAAACTGTAGCTCGGCCATATCACCGCACTCACCACAGCCTGGTAGATCATATATTGAATGCATAACTAAATAAAATTATGCTTGACCTTCTGTTGTGCAACATTTTAAGACCAAAATTTCAACACCAAATTTCTAGTTTTTTCTGCAGCATCCTTTACTTTTGCTTTTGGCCACACAAAAAACCGAAATTAATTGTTTTAGACCCACGTCGAGCGCATTTTTTAAGCCCACGAAGTCCACTAAAGCAAATAAATTGAGTTTTGAGTCCAACAGAGACAAAGGACTCTGCTGGAACAGGAGCATTGATGTGGCTTTTAGTGTCGGCAATCATAATGAAATATTGGCCAGGCAGTGAGGGTGCTTGGTGGCATCGTTGAAACACAAATGGATGCCATTCAACAGGATATGAGCACAAGCCCACTCAAAGGGCCCAAAGCAAACAGCAACAAGAATTCGTTTTCATCAACTGGACGTGGTACAAAGCTACATATTCTACATTCCCGCTTGTGTGTGTGCGGCACTCGAGCGAAGTGTCAGGAGTAAGGATACTGTGAATGTTGTGAAGGATGCTTCTCTGCAGGTACAACACCATTGATGTGAAACATAGAAACGTTTGATATGCCGTTTTAGCCACGGAACTGACACAGTTAGCTGTGCTGTTTGGCTGTGGACCCAAAAACCAATCAACACTGTGGCACGTTTCGTACGCTGATTTGTTGTAAGTTTCAAATTGGATAATTACTAAATTCTGGCTTATTTTATTGTAATGGCCCAGACGATAAATGTAATAGCAGTCATTAGGAGCTCTGCAGTCAGGAGCAACAGCTTCCGTGCTACGTACGAACTACAAACGAGTTCCAAGTTGCACTTTGCTTTGCATGCTGCCACTCATTAATATTGCGCCCCCGGGGCGAGTAACCAAATTGCAGTTACGTGTGGATGTGGATGTGGAGAGGAGCAGCCGCATCTTCGTCGTCGTCATCGTCGTCGTGGTTGTCAGGGCCAGCATTCAGCTTTATGGCTTCGATTGCAATCTGCAAAAATTGAATTGAAATCAATTGCCAAGGCAGCGGCCAACGGACTGGGACTGAGATTGATTGATAGACTGGCGGCTCCGGCGGGGGCCATTGACACATTTGCCATAAACAATTTGACATGACAACACGCTTTAGTTGTTGTCACTCACCTAAGCGGAGCATTGTATTTCATCCGTACCGGTGATTGATGGTATTTACTATATGATTGGCTGGCCACGCCCACGCAACGGGAAGTTGTTCCTATTAACTTAAAAGGTTGCACTGCTGAAAACTTTTTAGCCACTTCTTGCAGTGGAAAATGAAGGAAAAATGAAATTAAAATGCGGCTTATTGAAAAAGTTTTCTTGCAAGTTGAGATGGTAGACACAAGACAAGTGTACAACAAACTTGGTCTCAAAAAGCGACAGTTTTGTCTGCCTTATTGAAATAGTCATGTGGTGGTGCACTTATGAAGAGAAGTGCTCTTGAATTGTAGTGCCTTATGCGAGCAAATTTTTAACTTTTGTAACAAATTTCTAATAGATTGTAAACTTGTCTTTGAAATTAGATTTAAAGTTTTGACTGCTTAAAAAGAATCAAGCGAAACGATCGAAAATGGAACATTCGGAAATGAGAGAGGCTGACTTTTACGTTTTACTTTTCGTTTTGGCTGGCACATCCAAATTTCTTGAGATATTAAACAAATAAATTAGTTTTTATTCAGTTAAAGACTTAAATGTAATTCAAATTACACAAATATGTTCTAAATTGATCACAGTGTTAAGGAAAATTAACTTAGTTTACATTTGCCAATTGTTTGAGTGCGTAATTTTCGAATAAGCTTTTAAAAACGAAAAACGCTTTCCTTTTTGTGTAGCGAGAAGCTAAATCAATCCGTTTCCGAAAAGTTAATGTGGAAGTGGAATTGAGCACATGCCTGATAAACTTCATAGAATCGGACACTTTCCAGTTAACATAAATATAAGCGAGAGCACAATTCAATTCTGTCTACAACATAAAAAACAGTTCTAAGATATCTTAAAAACATTTTCAGATTTTCGGACCTTCGACTTTCTCTTTGTCTCCTATCGTGGCGGTGTCTAAAACAGTAATCAGTAATCGAATTTATGGCCATAAATGCTTGAACCTATCACCGAAAATGACTACAAGCTCTGCGAATCCTTTTTCATGACTTTCACTCAGAAAAACCAATAATTTTGTACTTGAATTAAGTACAAACGATGTCGTACAAAATTCTTGGATCAAGTAGGATTTTTTCAATCCCAAAATACTTGATTTATGACTGTTTTGGGATATATTAAGTACATTTTGAATATTTTTGATCATACTTTTAGGTAAGAAAAATGGCTTGACACATCTCCAAAGGGCCAAAAGCGGAGCCTCTCTCAATCTCTTGGCTTGTGCGCTTCTAATTTTTCGCACAAGAGAAAGGGACCTACAGTTTAACGCCGAATCCGAACGGCAGCTTGAGAAGCTTTTCATGGCTAACTACTAGGAAGCTGGCGCCAACAGCAGAGAGGCGTGACCGGGTGTAAAGTTTATTCAAAGAAAAAACTTTTCATTAGATGATCGAACCCACGACCTCTTGCACAGCGGTCGCGCACACTAGCCGCTGAGCCACCCGACCACTTTTAGGTTGAAATGGCCCTAAGTCACGCCCGATTAACTCTCAAAAAAGTACTAATGTTCTAACTCAAATTTCAGTAGTTTCTAATCTCAGCCCAAAAAAAAGAAAAATGAGGATTTCAAACAAGAACAAAATCTTTCTTAATTCTCCTAAAACGAGTTTGTAACGAACTCTAGCCTTGGGATTGCTCGCCGAGTCCAGGGTTACAGAAATTTATAATTTCTTATAGTCGTGGTTGCTGCAAATAAATTCCCTAAAAATCAATCCAAGGTTCCAATGTGTTCCCTTTTGGGCTTTATTTCAGGATATTCTATGTGGTAATATTAATTCTAGGTATTATGCTAGATATGCTAGGCCACAAGGTGTCTCGGGGTATCTGGGGTTGGTTCCGATGGGCTGGCTCCTTCTGTGGGCGTCTGTACCTGGTTCCTTGGGGCTCGTTCCGGCTATTCTGGCTCGCAGGAGGAATTCTCTGGGGAATCATACTCTGGACGTGGCGGGCTCTCGGACGTATCCAAGAGATCAGAGGATTCTCGATTGCTCTGTACCGGGTTCTAGTTCTACGGATGATTGGTTATCTAAGGGCAGAGATGAGTAGAGGCACGACTGCTCCGTAGAGTATTGGAACTCTGGGGAGGATTGGTTCTCCAAGATGGACAAGGACAGGGCGGATGCACTACGGCTCTGTAGATTATTACAACTCTGGGGAAGATTGGCAATCCAAGATACTCAAGAACTAGGTGGATGCACTACGTCACCGTAGAGTATTGGAACTCTGGGGAGGATTGGCAATCCTAGATACTCAGGAACTAGGTGTTTGCCCTACGGCTCCATACCTAAGGAGGCTTCGAGCCCTGGTGACTAAGTAACTTGCTAAAGCCCAATTCACACGACGTGATCTCTCAGGTGAGTTTTGTATCTGAGTATCTGTCAGCCCGTGTAAACAGGAGTCTGAGCCTACTCAGCTGAGCGCTCAGGTGTAATAGAACCGGTTCAAATTAAACTGAGAGCACTGCAGAACGCTCAATTAACCATTGGTCTTGCAACTGAATCAACTCATCTTCTCAGACATGTGTAAATGCAGAACAAAGTTGCTCAGCTGAGTTTTTTGACACTCAGCTGAGCGATCAGGTCGTGTAAATTGAGCTTATGCGCTCGGGTCGGCATTTTATATTCTTTGTTCGCTTCTGGCTCACGCCACCATGAGCTTTTTGTAGGGTCGCCATCGATTATTATCGATATCGATCAAAGGCGCCAATACGGTGCGTCACAAGTTCTCTGTATTGAACCAAAGAAGGCTGGAAATATCCAAGGGCCATAAAAAATCCTTTTTAGTAGAACTATTGTAGGTCAGAAGTT
This sequence comes from Lordiphosa collinella, assembly GCA_018904265.1. Classification (NCBI taxonomy): domain Eukaryota; kingdom Metazoa; phylum Arthropoda; class Insecta; order Diptera; family Drosophilidae; genus Lordiphosa; species Lordiphosa collinella. Next base: position 501,924 of record JAEIFV010000001.1, read on the forward strand.
AACCAACACTTCATAACTAAAGAGTTTGAATCAGTTGGGAATTTTAAGAACAGACTATCTTAAAATTAATTTATATTTTACGTTGCACACTTTTCGGAGCTAGCATTATAAGTCAATTTTGTACTAAATCTAGCATATTTTGTACTTGAACTAACTGTAAGTACAATATGTTCTTGATTAAAGAACATTTCTTCCCATTTCAATAATAATAGCACTTGTTTTTCGATTGTAGTATGTTTCGTGCTCAATTTAAGTAAACCCAATATCGAATCACACTTGAAATTTTAAGTACAAAACGGGTTAAATTCAATCCCGTTTCATTTAGAACGCTGGCAGCCTTTTTTTTCAAAGTGTACTTCATACCCATTCGAAATTAGCTATAAATAAACTCAAAGAGTATTCCTCTGTTTGCTTTCGTCTGTTTCTTATACTCGTTTAGAAGTTCATCACTTGACTTTAACTTTGGAGACAAGTGCTGCGCCTCAAAGCGAAATGTCAACTTGTGTTAGTCTTTGGAAATTTGCTAGCTTGGGCATTTTTAAAATTCGCTTTAAAAAATGTCTTTTTCATTTACTTTCAAAGGGTCGCATGATTTATCTCCAAGCTTTGTTTTGATTACTAGGCCAGCATTCCCGGGCTTCTTCTCTTTTTACCGAGCATCATTAATGATGCTTAATGACTACGGGGTGTTTGCCCTCATTTCTCTGCTAACAAAATTATTTTACACACTTACAGTTCAGTACTTGCCACTGCTGCCTCATTACACATTTCGCCAGCTCAATTGAAACTGTTGCCACACACACACGCACACCACCCACTTTGCACCACTTGCCTTCCGCTTGAATTGAAATGCAACTTGTGAATGCAGGCTAAGGAAACACACACTTCACTGGCGCCACTGCCACTTATTTTGCTAGATTTGCCGGAAACACTAGAAAGAGGGGAAAGGTGGAAAGCTGCTCCTGGCCCTGGTCTTTAATCTACTCCTACATTCCTTTTTCTAATTTTTTCGGTAGCATTTATTTATGGCTCCTCTCACCTCCACAGAACACACTGTACTTACTTTTATTTGGGGTTTTTTTTCTCTTGACAACTGTTGCCATTAACAGCTGAGGGCGGGCAACAAAATCTGAGTGCGCCACGTGTCCGTTGCTGCTGCTAATGCGTCTCCATGGTCTCGTTGCGTGTGGTGTTCGTGTTGCTTTTCTTGTTTGTGGCTGACAAAGTTTGAGCCATTTGAATTCATGGTGGAAATTTAGAAGTGATTTGGTTTTTGTGGCCGACAGAGTTTTGGCAAGCAAAGTTCAAACGCTCAAATATGTATTAAATAATGTTTGGTTCTCGCGGAAATGTATGGAAATGGTTGGGCAAGCAACATACTTGGGAAATTTGTTACAAATAAGATGATAAAACGGAAAGAGGTTTGGGGTTGCCAGTCACGGCACGGCCCAACCAGAGATATATAAAAATATTACAATTAACGATCCACAATTTCGATTTAGATTTATTTAATATTTGATTCTAAGTGCTGAAAGTTTCGGACTCATTTATCGTATCTTATATTTTCGATTTCGTGTGCCACGAAAAAGCATGCCCTGCACCCATCTCTAATTTCAATTGATGAACCAAATGCTAAACACCAGTCGAGAAGAAACTAAGTTGAGGGAGAAGAAGATATCTGCAAAAAAAGTAATTTTGTATGTACGTTAATTAGTTTAGGTGTAATTTTTTTATTTTGTACCATAAGTACACAGAGTATATTAAGTTTGTACAAAAGTATGTAACATCCAGAAGGAAGCATCTCCGACCCCATAAAATATATATATTCTTGACTAGCATCAACAGCCGGGTTGATATAGCCATCTTCTTCTATCCGTCCGTCTGTCTGTCAGATCTCAGATATGGTAAGAGATAGTGACGTGTATGAGGCATAAGCTTCTTATATTTGCAGGCAGATCAAGTTTCTTTTCAATTTTAGCCACTCCCCTCCCGCCCGCAAAACTTGGAAAAATGTCATATCTCCCACAGTTTTGTAGATAGAAGGTTCATACCTTCTGGACATATTTAGTAATCAGCATTATTTATCGAATCGCCAAAGAATTTATGAAGTTCGGACAAGCGATAGTCACGTTACAAGCCCTTCTTTCAGCTGCAACTGCAGCATTAAAATTTATAATGAGCATACAGTTTCGTTGGTACAGAGTACATTATACTATAGACGGTCTTGACCGACTTTCATTTAATTCTTTTTGAATATAGATCAATTCGGCAATTAATTTCTCTCATTTTAAATGTTTGTGTCTTTGTAGTTTAGACACAGAGGAGAAAAACGTGTTCAGAAAATAAGATTCCTTCATCTCAAAATAAGAAAACAATGTTCTCTTAAATTTTTTTCATTGGACATGCCCTCAGTAGGTAACATTCTCAGAAATGACGCACAGGACCTTTTCCCTGCCACTTTCGCTGACGACTCAGCCATTTTGGCCAGACATCCCTGTGTCTACAGCGACACGGACATCCTACAGCAGTACATGTACCGATTTTCCAGATGTGCAAGGCGCTGGAATATTGAAATAAATCAAGCGAAGTGTGCCAATGTCACCTTCACGCTAAGGAGAGACGACTGCCCCGGAGTCTTTATGGAAGATCAACTCCTAGCTCATCTTCAAGGACACAGGCACCTAGGAGTGTACCTTGACAGGCGCTTGACATTTGGCGTTCACATAAACCAGCTAACAAAGTCGCTATATAGAAGAGCTGCCCAGTTGGGGTGGATGCTAAATAGCAGAAACAAATTGTCCCTGAAGAACAAGGTACATGTGTACAAGGCAATTACTTCACCAGCTTGGAGATACGGCCTGCAAGTAGATCCGATTCCTTCAAGCCAAATTACTGCGCAGACTATTGGAAGCGCCTTGGTATATGTGCACGAGAAGTCTGGAGAAGGAACTTAAAGTCCCAATGATAGGTGACGTCATCAACAAGCAATCTGCTGCCTACCTAGAACAGAGGACCAAGACTCAGAGGACATCCAAATCGGCCAGCGAGGCGTACGCTGCAGGGACGAAAAATAAATGGCGTCTGAGTCGGAAGAAGACTTAAGAGATCATTTCCATCGCAACTTTTGCCACACTGACAGATTTTACATACAATAATAATACCAAATCTTTTAAAATGAATCTTACACTACTAACACTACATTGTAAGTTGGTATAAAAAGTAACAAAATAAATGTATGCAATAAATGCAATTCCGAATGTTCTTAAAATGAGCACAATTAAGCTCATCTCAACCAACGCACCGAAAAATATAAGTAGCCATTCTGACGTGCGACTTCAGCAGTGTGCAATAGCCTAACCGCCTAAAATGTTAAAAATTATAGATGTTTCTCCGGACGTGGTCCTGGACGTAGACCTGGAAGTGGAAGAATTTTTTTTGAGTTTGAAACGTTCTCAAAAACGGAACATATCAACTCACATCAAGAGTTTTTTAGTACTCCAAAAAATTCTTGAAGTGACAAAAGCCTTTCATGATTAGTTTTTGGCAACGAATGTGCTGAGCTTGAATCTAATGTTCTCAGATTTTTCCCTCAGTGTATTGTTTATATGTTTGTATGTTTGTGTGTATTTCTGTTACTCAATCAGGCTGAATATTGCAATATTGTTCCAATGAGCTTAAAACATTATGATGACGGGTAAGTATAGTAGGAGCAGACAATCGAACGTTGATGCTAGCTTTGGATTCCATTAGATTAGCTTCCACTTCATTCTATTCTAACGACCATGTCAATGCCCCTTTAAAGTAATTTTAAGCTTAACCAAATACACGAAGCTGATCATGACAATGGCTACTGCTTACTTCTTGAAAATTAAACAGACCCCGTAAAGTGCGCGTTCATAGACAAAAAACTTATTCGGCGGCAAGTGCAAACAAACAATGCTCTCAGCAGACTAATTATTTTAGCTCGGAATGCCGGAGTGGGAGGCGCAGTTGGAGATGGAGACGGCGACAGAGATGAAGACACAAACTAATCAAAATATTTTCGCAACTTTCCATTATGAAGTGAAAAGTTGAAGACGCAACGAGGCAGACGGTGCGCTCCTCGTCTACGTTTGCATTTGCATGAACAATGAAAAGCAAATATTTTGCTGGTATTGACATTCATCTACAGAGCAGACAAAGTCTTTTGGTCCACCCTCGCCCCCTTGGCATTCAATTAAGACAAATTATGAGCGAACTCTCGCATTTCAAGAGCTTCCGCTGAGGCAGCTGGTCGGGCCGCCTCAAGTGGACAGTCCTTGGGCCTTAGGAGTTTTCCACAGAAATCATTGCAAGGTTATCGTAATTTCAAGATAAACAAAAGCATATTTTTATTTTGAGTCGACAATTCTTGTGAATTCCGAGAGTGCTTCGGCGCTGATTTATGAATTTAATTAAAACAGCAACACGAGGACAGACAACGCGCTTTCTTGTGAGTGTGCCTCCAGGAGACATTTTTGGAGCAAGACTTAGTACAGGTCCCTGCACTTAAGTATGAATTATATGGGCACGTGCTTGTATTTAATTAGCTAAGACTCTTTGTTATTTTGGCCATATTTAAAATGCGCTTTAAGCAATTATTTTGCTCTGCCATTGTGCAACATGAGACCGTACTGACTGCGCTGCAACAAAGTTGTCCGGGATGTGCACCGCGAAGTATCTTATTTTGGAAGCTGCGCTGTTCGTACATACCCACATAATCAAGACAAAGCTGAAAGCCGCACGACGACGACGACGTAGACGAGATGCCCCTGACGTCCTCTCCTTGGCTTTGTCTGCGCGCTGCTGGCGTGCCATGTTTATCTTTTAACTAATTTTTTTCATGTTGCTTTCTAGCCGCGCGTAGTTAACTTGTGTGTGTGTGTGATGTTTAATTTCTTTAGTGGAAGTAATGGCCAAGTCGCAGTTGCCAAGTTGCATGCTGCAAAAGTTTTGCTTGCTCTGTTGCGGCATCCGAAACTGAAAAGAAGCCCAAAAAATTGCTTGGCAAAGCCGAACTCGAGACTTGCCTCAGAATCAGAATCATTCACAAAAAAGAAGAACAAAAACTTAATTTGCCAGTTCTTGTGTTTCTCTCAGCAAAAAGAAATGTGATGGGAATGTATTTTATTTATGATTTAAGTTAAGTGTACTCCAAAGTGGATCTAAGGAACAGACGATTATATGCCATTTGGGGAAATCAAGACTATGTAATCCACAAAAACAAGGTACAAATTGCTAAGAAGTAGGAAGCACTATAGCTTTTTTGAGGGGCTCCCTCTCAGACTTTTGCATCGACTTCAGTTTCTCATTCATAAAGATCACTCTGTAAGATCCCAAAGAAATTGTGAATTGCAATAGAGCTGGGGCTTAAGCTCACAGGCGAGAACGGTAGGTAATGAGCAGACCCGGCCATCTTATTGCCCCTATGGCCGAAGTAATATGTGATTTTCAACCAAACGCCAGCTGAAATTGAGACTTTTTGAGAGAGAAGACATAAATGCAAATAAATCGTTGTCTTTAGTGCTCACCAACACAAGCACATTTATCAGTCCTCAATTTTTAGCCAAGAGCAGGACTCGCCCAAAGTCTCCAGGGGCCAAAGTAGCTCGTACGGCTCTCGATTTGCGACTCTCTGCTCTGAGCGAGAGTTGAAGAGGGGTCAGTAGTCAACAGAAAGGCTTTCAAGCTCAGATCCGTGGTTTAAAATCAGACGATCCCGACTCGAGATTGAAGTAAGCACGGTATTCCAATGCAAAAGCGAAAGAGCGAAAAGAACCTAAGAGCAATAAAATCTCTCTCACCAGGTGAGAGACCTGGTGACATGACATAAAGTCCATAAAGCCCATATCAAAATAGACCGTAGTCCACTACGAAATATCACTTAGATTTGAAATGGGCTATAAGTCTGTGTAAAATTCGGACATTACCGTGTGTGTCCCAGAAATCTCTAGAGATTTTCGTATAAACGGTTTCATTTCGAAATAAATGTGCTTGCCTTTATATGGGAAATGTCTTCAAAATGCTAGGCAACTAGATTAGATGACAAGAGTTGAGAGATTTATAACTGACTGCTCAAGGCTAAGTAGATTTGATGCGTACGGGTTTCTTTCCCCATAATCCTCGTAGTTAAGTTAAAAATCTCTTTGTATATCTGTAGAGATTTCTGGGACACCCCCCACTGCCTAGATTTTTCCGGACTTAAAGCCCATTTTAGAATTGAAATTCAGTGTCACCGAGTAAGTAAAAATGTAATATGTTTGGCATCGCCGAGTATGAGTAAATATTATCCGATTACCCAGCTGTGAAATTGGTTTCATGGCATCGTAGGTATCGAAATCGTTATAATCAAAAATAATCATTTGGTTTTTTGAAATTTTATACACTCTTAACAAAAATTTATACTACATATCGGGACCTCTGGGACTAGCGAGGACAACAGAAAAAAAGTAAAGTAAAATGGCTTGTCAGATTGACACAGCCCCAAGGCTTGTCTAGTTGACACAGCCCAAAGGGCCAAAGCCGAGCCTCTCTCAATCTCAATCTCTTGGCTCGTGCGCTTCTAATTTTAGCACAAGAGAAAGTGACTTACAGCTTAACGCCGAATCCGAACGGCAGTTTGAGAAGCTTTTCATGGCTAAATACTACAAAGCTGGCGCCAACAGCAGAGACGCGAGACCGGGTGTAAAGTTTATTCAAAGAAAAAACTTTTCATTAGATGTTCCGAGGCGGGATCGAACCCACGACCTGCTGATCGCGACGTTTGCTGACGACACAGCGATAATGTCACGGGATAAGTGCATCTATGCTGCAACAGATACACTGCAGGAATACCTGAAAAGGTTTGAGAACTGGGCCTGTAGGTGGAATATCTCAGTCAACCCTGAGAAATGTGTCTGTGACACTCACACACTCAGAAGAGACATATGCCCTGGAGTCTGCCTTCACGGAGAGGTGCTCCCACACGGGACATAAGTACCTTGGGGTCACACTTGACAAGAGACTTACGTTTAAGCAGCATACCTCGGAAGTGGCTGGCAAGTTGAGAAGCAAGGCAACAAGGATGGGCTGGCTCCTTAACGAAAACAACAAGTTGTCTTTGAAAAACAAGATGCTGATGTACAAAGTGATCCTGGCACCGATCTGGAGGTATGGCATCCAGGTGTATGGCATCGCCGCAAAGACCCACCTGAACAAAATTAGGGTCTTTCAGGCAAAAATTCTCAGACGAGTCACTGGTGCAGAGTGGTTCATCAGAACCAGGGACATAGAGAGAGATTGTGGTGTCCCTATGGTCGGCGATACCATAAATAGACAAGCCGCACGTTACCTTGACAAGGTAGCATGCCACCCAAACAACCTTGCCAGACGCCTGCTCAGAAGAAGAAGGATTCTTCAGAGGATCCATCCCACTGACTTGGCTAACCGAAGGATATAGGCTTACCCTTCAAAAACCCACCTGTCATATACTACAAAAAGACTGAATTTCCACCTATGTATACCTGAAAACCCAACCACATTGTACATACTCACCTTAAACCTACCATATTTACTTACCGTATCATATTATCATACCTTAATAATACTTATCTGAAAACAAAATTAGTTACCTGTCCATGAACACAATACCACTTACATGCTACAACTTACCATTTGATGCACAATACCACTCACCTGACATGAAAACATGCTACCCAATGTTAAATCACACACAAAATACTTACCTTTATAGCTTTAAAATATAAACTTAGTATATACACAGTCATTACACAACACTATCACATATATATCAACAACAATCTAAATATAAAACAAACCTAGCACTCAAAACCCCTAGAACTACACGTAAACAAACACACAACACAACAAATGTCTAATATTAAAATCAAAACAAACACTACAACATAAGTTATTTTTAGGAGTAACAATAGCTTGTAAAAACTTAGATGCAATAGGGTCACTAAGCCAATAAGAATTACCTTTTAGAAAAAAAAAAAAAAAAAACTACAAAGCTGGCGCCAACAGCAAAGAGGTGTGGCCGGGTGTAAAGTCTATTCAAAGAAAAAACTTTTCATTAGATGTTCCGAGGCGGGATCGAACCCACGACCTCTTGCACAGCGGTCGCGCACACTAGCCGCTGAGCCACTCGGCCACTAAAGAAAAAAAGTATTCAAGAAAGAATTAGTTACAAGGAAGACTTTATGTATTCCAGCATCAAGCGAAAGATGCTTCAATACGGCAGGCCGGATTATGGAATGCAGACGAACCAACCCACCCGACAACCGACCTCAAGAACGGATCCGTTTTCGACATTTCCAAGAAATTTTCTCTTATTAAACTATAAAGAACGTGTACCGTTTTCGGTCCGAAAAAGTATTACCTGTTGAAAAACGGATTTCGAATTTGAGAGAAACTATCGTAATAACTGATGTCCGTTTGAAACCCGCATCTCTAACAAAAAGCGGATTTCGGTTTTTAGAGAAACTTAGGTAATTCTCGTAGGTCCGCAAACATACGAAAAATTGTCGGGTGGGCACAGATAAATTAAATATTTAAAGTATTCACTAGCTCTCGTAAAATGGTAAAGCGTAAATTTACCACACACGAGCTACTAAGCGACCCCTTGTTATTCACTGTAGTAATTTTTGTTCTAAGCCATGTGTTTAGACGAGCTATTAAAACTTGACTAGTGAATATAAAACAAAATAAATTTGCTAACACAATGAGTGCAACAAGCTTTAAATAAGCAAAAAAATTGACTTGGCTGCATCAATAAGGAAAATTAAATCAATGTTTGTAGTAGGTAATAGCGGCTCGCTTGGTCTTGTTACAGGCAGAGTCTTATTGATGGTATTTTTAAATGTTTTTAATTCTTGGGTGTTCACGACCCCCAATTAAGTTTCGGAATTGTTAAATTTAGGAATTTTTAATTTTTTGTGAACATGTCAGTAGAATTGTTATGTTTTCTTTTTCTTGTTTTCGAATTGATGACGTACGAGTTGGAGGAACCCTTTGCAGCATTGATCAGCTTGTCGGCCAAGCACTCGGGAATGATCTTGGTGTTCCTGAAGGCAGCCCCAAGTGCTCCAGTGCACAGCGACGCAAGGGCGACACATCCACTATGAATCATCGCGAGCGAGCGCTTGACAGTGCGACAGTAACTCAGCTTCGTGCCATTGTTGCGTCCCTTCAACATCAGCGTGCAAGTCAGCCGCTCCACAATGGGGCACTGGGTCTTGCGAAATCGCTGATTGTTTAAACCATTCACATTTTTGCATTGGTGTGTGTGAGAGCATCGCAAAATTGCTCTCAATTTCAGTTTATACTGTGTGTGTGGAAGCAGCGCTGCTTTGAGATTTTTCGTATGCACACGAGATAGCAATGTGCCTGTCCCTGGTTTAAACATACCCCAGGGCATCACAAATGTGGTAATCTTTTTCTCATGTGTTTTGTAGTTGCGTCGTAAACTTTTGGATTTACGCTTTGCCACATTACGAGGGCCAGTGACTACCCTCAATAGTTTTACTCATAACATGATTATTTTTACTCGTAATCATACGATGCCGGAATCACTCGTGCAGGTCTCTAATAGCCATACAACATATCGAAATTATATTTTTTCTAGCGTTTCTTTTACTTTCTACTTCCAACGTAGCTTTTGAATGCCAGCTTTTTGAATTTAGATTTTTTTCAAATTGTTTGCTAGTAGTCTTTTTCACCGTTTGGCAGTCCCCGTTTGCATTCCCTTCTTTTTTTTTATTTTATTTTTTTATTTTTTCCTATGGAAAAACGTTTATTTTTATATGTTCAATCGACTGAGCGTCCCCTTTGATAGGTTCATTAAAAGGTAGTAAATTTAACCTGTACCTCAAAGGATTTTGTTCCACAGCATTTAAAAAATATGACAGTGCTAAAAGCATTTTAAATAAAATAAATAATAATAAAAAGTATGCACCACGGGGACTTGAACCCACAACCTACTATGCTTCTACATTTTCTCATCGATTGGACACTTATATTAAATATGTACATTTTTGGTCGTTTGGAAAAAATGTTACATATTTTTTGATATGTGATAAAATGTGACAATATGTACATATTTGCTTTAGTGGAAATAGGCTATTAGACACACACATACACAACGGCTTCTGTCAGTTTTTGCACTTATGCTACCTTAGAACTCCCAAACAGTCATAGCAATGTTAGTTTGAGTAGGAAGCAGCTGACTTAGAGACTTAGAGTCAATAGGAAAAGTCTATTAAAGCTAGAACCGAGGTATGCAACCAAGCAATGACCTGGAACCGGCTAGAACTTGCTAGTTTAATAGTCTCAATGGTCGTTCAAAAAGTCAGAAGCTTTATGTGATGCTTTTTTTGGAGTTAGGCTGCCTGCATTTCATCATGTTTCGGCTATGAATTTGACGAGCCATTCACACTTAACATGTTGGCCTACTAGACTATCATGTCTCATGTGTCGAACAGAGTAAAGAAAGCCTGACATCAAGTTGGAATATCGAGCTCAAGTCAACAACAATCCTTAACGGATTGAATATATATGAAATATCGAGTGTAGTTTATTCTCGGGCATTCTTGCACCAAGCCGACTTCAAGATTAAAAGAAGTATGAATGTCGAGCCTTATTGAATATCGGGCGTTATTGATTTGATCCGACATAGGGATTAAGTCGAGTGGGAATTACACACTAAAACGAATCCCATGTGATTTAAAGCGCGTCAATCCTCTCGCACTTGGTTTGAGAAAATTCGGAATTGACCGACTTCCGACATAGATAGTGATTTATTTTAGCCCAGATATTTCGGTTTTTATACTATGTACTAGAGGCACACAGAGTATATTAAGTTAGTGCAAAAGTGACTGTCTGTCCTTCCGTCTGTCTGTCCGTCAGTTCGTATGAACAAACAGATCCCAGAGGCGGTAAGAGATAGAGGTTCGACATGTATGGAATATCGAAAAAACGTCATATCTCCCACAGTTTTCTTGATAGAAGGTTCGAGCCTTCTGGGTTTATTTAGTATTCGGGATTCTTTATCGATCCGCTGAAGGAATTTTAAAGATCGGATGAACGATATTCGAATTATTTCTCAGTACTCTCACTTAATGAATAAAAAAAATACTTGTTGAAAAACACAAAATTCTCGATACTTTTTGAACAGAGTTGGATGGCGAACCTTTTAGATTTAATATTTAAAGAGGTAACAAAGACCATACTCTCTTAAAAATGTTGATCCCGCCCATTTTGAACAATCTCAAATAGATCTAAATGGTTCTGTCTGGTTTCATCGAATCTGATCATAATAAATGTGGTTGTTTCAGTATCAATGGGTAAATATTTTTAGTAATCCAAATCTGTAAATTCTTTTAGTCTTATTGTATAGTTTTTAGTAATATTATTTATTTTTATCAGATATCTACCAATAGTTTTGTGGTTGTACGAAACTTTTTTAAATTCGATGCTTGCGCAACAAACATTGAGGTATGTGCCCAGCTCGATTTTATCATATCGAGTCTTACTTCTATGAGAGCAGTTTCCCTGGACTCTCCTTAAGTTAAGCTAGTATGATGCCAATGTACATGATTTGCTCTTAAGCATGTCCATGCGGTTACCCCCTGTCTGAAGCTGCTTGAGAGCGCGGCGCGCACTTGGCGCGATAACCGCAGCAGGTTGATGCTGTACTTGATTATCATCTGACATTGTCGCTGCCGTTGGCGCTTTAGCTTTAGCAGCAGCAGCTTTAGGGGGGTAAGGCAACCTCAAGAATATCGATATCGTGTTTAATTAAAACTAAAGTGAATTAATTTGTGTTTTCCGCTCCACTACACATATAAATTGGAGTGAATATAGAAAAGAAGAAGCTCCCGCACTTAGCCATAAATAACGGATGAGCGCCAGCATATCATCCAACTGGCGACTCAGTTCGAGTTAAGATAATGTCACACATACAAAACTCGCCACATTTCGATAAGATCAGCGGGAAGGAGAGACCTTGCGCTGACGTTGTCGTCAGCTCCATTGTTGGGCACACCCCCGTCATACATATGTACACAAGCACAGGCCCACAAACGTATCTATGACAAATGTACGAATCGAGTGCGCCAGCGATAAGCAGATACTAATTAATAACAGCTACCCGGGGGCTATGACTCTGCTGCTGTCACATGGCTACCTGCAAAAAGGTATTTGCCAAATTAAATGGCCAGTCCAGCTATCGAACGTCTCGATCCCTAGGGCGTGGCATGGCCAAGTTGCAACCATAACCAGTTACATTTACACTTGACAAAAGGAGGAACTTGAGTGCAAGTCAAAAGTAAGTCATTTTCTAACGGAGCCACAAGCATCAAATTTATTTGTCGCACGACTATTTTATGGTGCGAAATAACAATAACCAAATAGCCAAAGCCAAATCAACTTGCTTTCTTTCTGTTTTAGTGCCTCTTTCAAGACATTTTCCCAACATTTTCTGGCAGTGCAGTTGCAATTTTCATTAATTATGACCGCAAGGGGGCGCCAGTTTGCAGCTTCATTGGAAAAACGTGCAAAACGTTTCAGCCTCGGGCCGTTAAGACTTAAGCCAAGTGAATGATTCGAATCTCTGGCAACATGAGGCGCCACTGGCTTTAGTTGCTGTTGCGGTTGTTGTTGGTGTAGTTGCATGCGCCTAATCGCCCGGCGCCATCGTCAAGATCATCATGGGGTCAAGGTAGCCTTTGCCAGCCTTCCGTGTGGCACAAGTGCCTGGCCATTAACGCATTGCGTTTACATTCTATTAAATTAGCTGTAAAGGCATCTCCTTATTAGTACCATAATTTAGTATGCACGCCCACTCTCACCAGCTCCCCGGCTTGGCTGCTCCAGCTGGGCGGCTACTGTGCGGCCGCAAGTTTTGTTTGCAATTTGTTAATAGGTTGTGGCATGCAGCATGTAAATACCTAAAATCTAAACTTGGCTGTGGAGTCAGGACACGACGTCGCCATAACATTCTCATTAGGCATGCAGTTTTCCCAACTTCTCCTCCCTCGCTCTCCTTCTTTCTGTGTGTGTGCAGCGTCTGGCAACTTAATCTGCCGGCGCAGCGCTTATGCTAATGCCTTTGCCATGGATACGGATGTGCATTAAATTTGCACATGTCTATGGCCAAATTAGCCATTGGCCAGTTATTTAAGGCATCTATTAGTCATAAAGTCGATGCTGATGCTGGGCTATTGATTGCCTGCCCTGCCTTGCCTCGGCCTGCCTTGCCGCCTGGTTTTGAGCTCATTCACACGCCTTCGCGTCCAACTGGACAAGCGTACTTGACTTTTGAACCAGCGCCCACAAAGCGTGACTGGACTGGAGCTTAAACTGGAACCAAACCCAAAGACAGGCTTCAAAAAAACATAAAATTGCCTAACCAAAACTAACAACAATAAACATTACTAGCCCCCCTCCCGCACACCATGCTATGGCCATTGTTGGTGTTTGTTGTTCTTGAGTACTTGTTTTTGTTTAGATAGGCAATCTAAGCCGAGCATTGGTTGGAAATAGAATTTTCCCACCAGCTCTAAAAATAGAATTCCAATTGTTAAGGCAGAGGAGATTTAGACTACGAGATGCTCTTTAACTCAAGCATCTAGGACTGCAGTGGTACTATATGGTACAGCTGTCATTCAAAACAAGAAAGAAAGAAATTTGAATTTATTTAATTAGTTTGCTTTCACACAGTTCTATAAAGTTTTGTCAAAGTCGGATAACTATAGCATATACCTGCCATAGGAACGATCGATTGAAAAACTAGTTCTAGCGAGAAAAACTTTTTGTGTTTTCAATGGAAACGTCCTTAGCGTTGGCACATATGTTATTTATGTACTTTTACACAATTCTACAAAATTTTGTCAATAAAACTTTTTGTTTTAAATAGAATTCGCCTTTCCAAAAACTACAGAGCAAAAGATTTTTTGGCTGAAGCTTTGCCGAATACTGTATGAGGCTTGATAAGCAGAGAGACGATAAATCTTGATATTGCGATTTTCAATCTCATTTCAAGTTTTTTCGATCTATTCATTTAAGATGGCAGTCTTCTAAAAATAGAGATTTTAAATCTAGTTTTAAGATTGATTTTCTTTTTCTCAATGTATGTAAAAGAGTTCAACTAAATAGTTTTAAAGGTGAGAAGGCATAGTGAAGGACGGACACACGGACTGAAGGATTTACAAACAGCTGATGGATCCACTAAGCTCGGCTTACTGACCAAGAATATTCATCCTACATTTCTACGTTTCGTTGCGGGCTTACGGGGTATATTTACACAGAAAAAAATGGAGGAAGGCGAACCTCGGCTCGGCCGAAATTTTGTATACCCTTGCAGATGGTTTTTCTAAATAAGACTACTTTTCGGGCCTTACTTTTCAATGGGAGCTATACTATATAGACGTCCGATTTCGACCAAACTTAATGCAATCATGAAAATGCATTACAAACTGTTAATGGGGAAATTTGGTGGCAATACCTATCAAAACAAAAAGTTTTTCTCAGTAGAACTTCTTTTTCGAACGATTATTCATACTGCAGCTATATGCTATAGTCATCCAATTTTGACAAAACTTAAAAGAATTGTGTAAAAGTATATAAAATCAATATATGCTAACGCAAGGGATGCTTCCATTAAAAACAAAAAAGTTTTCCTCACTAGAACTAGTTTTTCGACCGATCGTTCCTATGGCAGCTATATGCTATAGTCATCCGATTTTAACCAAACTTTGTAGAATCGTGTAGGACCATATAAAACAAATACATGCCAGTTTTGAGGTCATTTCCATTGAAAACAAAAAAGTTTTTCTAACTAAGACTACTTTTTAGATAATACTTTTCTATGACAGCTATACCATATAGATTTCCGATTTCGACCAAATTTGATGGAATCATGGAAAAGCATTGTGAACTAAGAAATACGAAGTTGGAGTCGTTTCAATTGAAAAAAATAGGGGAAAGTTAACTTCGGCTCGGCCGAAGTTTTGTATACCCTTGCAGCTTCCATTGAAAACAAAAAAGCTTTTCTAAGACTACTTTTTGGACATTACTTTTCTAGGGGATCTATACTATAAAGATGTCTGATTTCGATTAAACTTGGTGAAATCATGGAAAAGCATAATACACTGTTAATTACGAAATTTGGAGGCAATCCGATTTAAAACAAAAAGTTTTTCTCACTAGAACTTTTTTTCGACCGATCATTCATACTGCAGCTATATGCTATAGTCATCCGATTTTGATAAAACTTTGTAGAAATGTGTCCAAAGTATATAAAATAAGTGTATGCCAATAAAAAGGACGTTTTCATTAAAAACAAAAAAGTTTTTCTCACCAGAACTAGTTTTTCGACCGATCGTTCCTATGGGAGTTATGCTATAGTCATCCGATTTCGACCAAACTTTGTAGAATTGTGTAAAAGTATATAAAATAAGGTATGCCAATGATAAGGACGTTTTCATTAAAAACAAAAAGTTTTTCTCACTAGAACTAGTTTTTCGACCGATCGTTCCTATGGGAGCTATATTTATCAGTCTCCGATTTCGACCAAGCTTAGTGAAATCATGGGAAGGGATAGTAAACTAAGAAATACGTACTTTGGAGGCATTTCCATTAAAAACAAAAAAGTTTTTCTCTTTAAGACTAGTTTTTCAACCGATCGTTCCTATGGCAGCTATATGCTATAGTCATCCGATCCGGCCGGTTCCGACAAATGTGCAGCGTATTTGTACCAAAAGACTTCGTGCAAAGTTTGGTGAGGATAGCTTTAAAACTGACGGAGGAGATAGCATAGAAACAGACGGACAGACGGACAGGGCTAAATCAACTCAGCTCGTCGTGCTGATCAAGAATATATATACTTTATGTGGTCGGAGATGCTTCCTTCTATGCGTTACAAACATCCGGACAATTTTATAATACCCTTTGCAAGGGTATAACAAAAAAGTTTTTCGCACTAAAACTAGTTTTTCGACCGATCGTTTCTATGACAGCTATATGCTATAGTCATCCGATCCAGCCGGTTCCGACAAATGTGCAGCGTATTTGTACCAAAAGACTTCGTGCAAAGTTTGGTGAGGATAGCTTTAAAACTGACGGAGGAGATAGCATAGAAACAGACGGACAGGGCTAAATTAACTCAGCTCGTCATTCCGATCAAGAATATATATACTTTATGTGGTCGAAGATGCTTCCTTCCATGCGTTACAAACATCCGGACAATTTTATAATACCCTCTGCAAGGGTATAGAAGGGTTTTCTCTAAAACTAGCTATATTTGTCCGATCCGGCCGGATTTCATACTTGTGCAGCGAATTGGTACTACAAGACTTCGTGGAAAGTTTCGTGAAGTTAGCTTTCAAACTGACGGAGGAAATCGCATAGAAACAGACGGACAGACGGACATGGCTTTATCAACTCAGCTCGTCATGCTGATCAAGAAAATATATACTTTTTGTGGTCGGAAATATTTCCTTCTATGCGTTACAAACATCCGGACAATTTTAATATACTTTCTTCAAGAGTATAAAAAAAGATCCAAAAAAGATCCGTTTGAAATGGAAATGTCTTAAATAGCCTTTTAATCATCTTTAATATCCTTTCAGTCATCCCAAGGAGCTGAAAGTCGTCCAAAGGATATGAAAAATGGTCATCTTTTCGACGAGTTTCAGCTCCGTTGGATGATAAAAAGGATACTAAGGACATATCCATTCCAAATGGATACGAAAGTCATCAAATGGATATTTTTTAATATCCTTATTTTCTGTGTATCCAGTCTGCTTACTAAATCAATATTATTTGATTTAAGTACTTATTGAACGAAAATACAAAAGGACTTGCCAAAAACTTGTGTGGAAAATAGATTACTTAAGCCTCAAAATGTTTAGCGATATCTAAAATAGATCTTGTTAAAGGAAAAAAATCCGTGTTTTTTGATGCATTCAAAACGACACATAATAAAAGTTCTTGGCGCAATGCAGTTCATTAAAGCTATTTTACAAATGCTTCTTATTATTCTGAGGCAAATCAATTTTGATTTAAAATTCTTAAAAGTTTTCTTGTCAGAGGTCCAGCACTCATGACCAAAAAGTTGTGAATTTCTTTTAAATAGTAATTGTCCATGTCCATCATATAAAATAACTACTTTTTAGCTGAAGAATTATCTAATCAAACTCAATCAAAAAGAGCTAATTCCGGAGATTTATTTTAAATTCAAACTTCTGAAACAAAACTCGTTAAAAATGGTGTCAATGGCACCTACAATCAGGACCATTCGTTGACAGAAGAAGCTTAATCCCGCTTTTTCGTGAACTGTGAACGGCGGTGTCATTTCATCAACGCAATTATAAAACTCGTTGTTCGATCTTCATTAACGTTCAGGTGTTGCGTTAGTACCATTTTTGGCTTAACTTGGAAACATTTTGGGGCCACTTTACAAACTTTCGGGCTTCTTTCAGAAACATTTTGGTAACGTTTTGGGACCACTTTGTGCACATTTTGGTAATATTTTGGGAATAATTGTGGAACTCATCTTAAGAAAATTGCGGTCTCCTTTTGAGAACACAGCGAGTTCAATTTTGGGAACATTCTGGTTACACGATCGGGGGTGACACAGAAATCTCTAGAGATTTTGCAGTCGGTTGGTTTGCAAATCTCTCAAAAAATCCGTCGGTGCCACAGAACTTCGAGAGATTTCGTTTTCTTTTTCGAAAGTTGAGTTAAAAAGTGTGTGTATAAGATTACGGTCCCACTACAAAAACAGTGCTAAGTCGCGCAGGTTCGGGAAGTCACTTTTGGTTGGTTTGTGGTGGTTTGTGTATTGATTGGTTTGCCAAAATCTCCCAACAAAATATGAGAGGTTTTACCGAGATTTCTGTGGCACCTTAGAATTGCTTTTCTGTTGGAATGTAGTTGGAAGAGGTTTCTGTGACTGTCGGGCTTGTTTTGTGAACAAAAATGCCTGAACCATTTCGGTTCAAAGAGGAGTCCGCTTGGTCTGCGTTTTGGATCGCAGTTTTTTTCTTAGTGTAGTTGATTTTGATGGAATAATTTCTCTAATCACAAAAAAAAAGCCAATTGTGAACTAGTGCAATTTCTTGAACGACCTGGCCAGCCAATCAATATGTATATTTAACTGTGCCAACAAAAACTAGGTTGTACTTTCGCACTTGGCATATCCGCCCACGTATTATGCATGACTTAAGTGGACTTCAGGGTATAATAAACGCATTACATTTGGTTTTCCATTTCTGTTGTCTTTGTCTTTCGACTGACTGTTTATTAATTTACTTATACTTAAAAACACGTACACGTGCATAAGTATGTATGTATGTATTCTTTTTCGCTTGCGGTCGGCATTATTTTCATGCATGAAAAAAGAGGAAAAACAACAAGGGGATGTGTGGGAGCCCCCGAACGGACACAAGTGACTGCAAATTATAGTGAATCAAGACGGGGGCTGGTCGGACTATAATAATAAATGAAAATGTCTGTAATTCTCATGAGCGCAAAAAAAAGCAAAGCAAAAGAAAAGGAGAACAACCGAACTGAAGCACCACTTGCTTATTATGCAGCTCATTTGCGAAGAAGGGGCCAACTTTTCTCACAGTCTCAGCCGCCGTCTGGAATCGGAAGTTAAACTAAATAATAAATAAATAAGTCTGGTGTAAATGAACTCTGTAAAGGGTTTTCGATTTTCACGTTGACCCATTATTCGATGGCAACAACAAAATAGCTTAAGTTTACAGAAGCCTTTTGATAAGTATAAATGAGTGCACAACAAACAGCTGTTGCTCGAACCGCAGCCCGGGCATCTATCATATGCTTGGAGGGGCTTATGATTTGACATGGGAACATCCGTTCTGGTTTTGGTTGTAAAGTGGGGTGACTTACCTGACTCGTACGCCTCGAGCAGCCCTCGGCTAACTGGCTGTCGGGAGTTCAATAAACTTGTTGAGCTGCAAAGTTTTTTTTATAAAAAATACAAAAAACTGGCCTCCATCACAGCAAACAAGCAGAAGGCGGAGGAGGCTGAGCCTGTCAGGCTGCCTCTGTGGGCCTGCGATACACTTAATTTTGACAGATTACATCTCATTATGTACACCTCGCGGCCAGACACAATGCGGTGGCTGCTGATGGCCCAAAACGGGTTCGGGGCACAGTTTGAGAGCCACTGCTGCCCCGGCAGACTGGTCGAAGATGAATGGCCCGATATTAGCTTTGCATAATAATAACTCCCTGGCATCGAAGCATCGATGGAGTCCTGAGTTATGGACACTTAAAATTAATTCGCCATTCCCTTTCCCGAAATAGAGCAACCAACTGAAATGCGCAACTTTTCACATTGTTTATGGCAAACTGAATTGAAGTTCATTTGTGCGGCAATTTAAAATCAATTTACGTGTTGCATGTGCCGTTAATTTATCAAGCGGGCTTAAGCGCAGTGCCCAGTACCTCCCAGATCCTTCTTCTGCTCGTGCTGCCAGAGTTTTCAACGGTCTCATCATAGGCAATTAATTAAAAATTGAGCAGCGTCCAATGCTCCAAGTGCCGTTTACCAACAGTTTGGGGCGTGCTGGCATTATGATTTTTTCATTGATACAAATAGAGGAGCATGTCTCTGTGCAACTTGTTGCCCCAGCATGGGTAGCCGGACTCGGAGTCGGAGACTTATTTTTATTGCCTTCGTTGCGCTGCCGCTGCTGCCGCCTTCCTAATAAGCACAAATTTATCAGCTCTGTACGTGCGAGGGGCTTAAGTTGGAGGTGTTGAGTTGAAGATGACTTTGCCGTAGACAGTATTTGCTGAAAGAGCTCCTCCATCGACAAAATGCAGTTGGGAGTATATCAAAATATAATTTATTACAATTAAATACAGTCTACATAAAACATAAGGTTACGATACACAGTGCATTAATAAAATAAGCAGTAAAACCGTCAAATTTGGTTGGTTGCATTTGGTTGAAGAGAAGAGCTGTGTAAATACTTTTTATGCCATTTTTATAACAATTTTTCATGTAAAAAGTTCTGTTAAATTAACAAAAATGTTTTGTGTAAAACCGCATATTATGTTTTAGTGGCCATGTCGAGGTCTAGCTCCGAAAAAATTTGGTTCAAATCAAAAATGGTGAGTCCGGAATCCGTTCAGGTTGGAAAAGAATGACCCAAATACAATGAAAGTTTCAATTACACAAGTTCACAAAAAAAGGCAACTTTTGCACCAGAGCAGACGTTCCTAATGTATTTTCGGGGGCTGAATTCAAATAAATCGTCCGTTTTCCCCCAGCACGACAGGTTGAAGAGAACCACAGTTTGGTTCAGGTTCTTAGAAGATTATTATACAGTAAAGTAGGCTGTCATTTGTAATGAACCAGCAACAAAATTTTAAAAAAACCTCACAAGGCTCTTTAGTGAGAGGTTCCACCAGGTTATCAAAGAAATCGAGAAAAGGTACCAGGGAAGGTGGGACATTAACATGATAGCAGATTACTGTAGGTGCTTAAAGAGAGACGATTTCATTAAATTTGACAAACGAAGATAAAAAATGCGCAGATTCTTAGAAACCGAAGAGCCTTATGAGGTTTTTTTTTAGAATTTTGTTGCTGGTGCATTACAAATGACCAACCTACTTTACTGTCTTTAGAAATCGAAAACATATTGGAGTCTCTACCACCTATTGCATACCTTGGGGCACCAGCAATAAATAGGATATTTTTGGATTCTTACACAAGTGCTAAAAGAGGCATATCTCCATTGAAAAAAATCGCAGAATTGTTTGGGATAGTTCATTTCGAAGCTTAGGAGTGGTACTTACCGACGGTATCAAAGAAAGTCCATACGAGGTGTGTTCAAAAAGTATCGCGAATTTTGTGTTTTTTCAAAAATTATTTATTTATTCATGAATATCTATTTTGTCCCCTTCAAAGTAATCCCCATGAGATATTATACACTTGTGCCAACGGTTTTTCCAATCTTCGAAGCACTTCAAAAATCATTTTTTTTTATCTTGTTCAGCTCCTCCTTCGATGCCGTCTTTATCTCGTCAAGCGTAGCGTAATGTCGTCCTTTCATGGGCCTCTTCAGTTTAGGGAACAAGAAAAAGTCACAGGGGGCCAGATCTGGGGAATACGGTGGCTGCGGCATCATTAGTGTGTTGTTTTTGGCCAAAAAGTCGCGCACAAGCAACGATGTGTGAGCAGGGGCGTTATCGTGGTGCAAAAGCCAATTTTTGTTCTTCCACAAATCCGGGCGTTTCTGGCGGATTGCTTCGCGCAAATTGCGCATAACTTGCAGGTAATATTCCTTATTGACCGTTCTTCCCTGTGGCAAGAACTCATGATGCACCACGCCCCTGCAATCGAAGAAAACTGTCAGCAAAACTTTCACATTCGACCGAACTTGGCGCGCTTTTTTCGGTCTTGGTTCGTGCGGCAGCTTCCATTGAGATGATTGAGCTTTGGTTTCCACGTCATAACCATAAACCCACGATTCGTCACCAGTTATGACCCTCTGGAGCAAATTTGGGTCGTCGCGGACAGAGTTTAACATCTCATTAGCAATGTTCATGCGATGCTGTTTTTGGTCGCAATTGAGCAATTTTGGTACGAATTTCGCGGCGACCCGTCTCATGCCCAAATCATTGATAAAAATCGAATGGCACAAGCCAATCGATATGTTAAGGTCCTCAGCAACTTCTCTAAAGGTGATTCGACGATTGGCCAATACCATTTTCTCCACTTCATTAATTTTTTCGTCTGTTGTTGAAGTGCTCGGGCGTCCGGCACGCTCTTCGTCGTTCACATCTTCTCGGCCTTCTGAGAACATTTTGTACCACCGATAAACGTTGCTTCGGTCCAAGGTAGCTTCTCCGTATGCCACAGTCAACATTCGGAATGCATCCGCGCACTTAATTTCGTTTTTCACACAAAATTTGATACAGGTTCTTTGATCCATTTTTTTGAATAGGTAAAAATCGAAGACGATCCAAAACACGTGCAAGCAAAGCAGCTGTCAACAATTAAGTGAACATTCAAAATGGCCGAGCTTGTCGGCATAAGTGAGAGACATGAGTACCAACATAACGCCACAAAAAAATCGAAATTCGAATATACGTAACCCGCGAAAATTCAAAATTCGCGATACTTTTTGAACACACCTCGTACAATAGAATGGATTTCCCGAAGAACGTTTCTAAAAAGGGTCAAAATAAGCACTTTTAGCAACTTTAAGCTCAAATTACTCAAAATGTCGACGTGATGGACAATTTCTGAAATTGGAGTCTTGCCTAGCACTCGAAAATCATCTAGAATTACTACCAACCCTTCAATATACTGGACCTTGTTGCCTTGTGTTATTTTTACTTAAAATCCTAAACAAATAGTAGGTTCAGACAAATAGGTCCAAATTTATGGACGTTGACGTACAATTCACAGTAAGTTCAAGTGGCCCTTGCGACAGGCAGAAAAGCTGCCCACCTCCCGCCCAACCGACCGAGAGGCGTGCGACACGAAAACCGGATGAAAAAGTACAAACTAATGTTAACTACGGAACAAATGAGTTAAAATAGAGGTTTTTAAAGCAGGAAGAGAAAGTTCCGAATTGATTAAGCGGTAGAGTTTGTTGTAATCAGCACAAAGGACATGAAACGGATCATGCAAGGCATAGTTAGTAGTACAAAGTTTCAGAGATAAGGGGAGAAAGTTTCGGGACAATCTACAAGGAACATTGAGATTAATTGGGTTAACCAACTCTGATGAGTCGATTTCGCCATTAATAAGTCTATGTTTGAAGATAACACCATGCATAACTCTACGGTTAAGTAAGGATTGAAGATTAATTAAAAGTAGTCTACTAGAGTACTAGGTAAACGGACCTCAGGATTTTAGTACAAGCCACGAAGAGCAAAAAATTAGAATTACTTTTGCACAGATTCTATTCTATCTTGATGGGTCGAATATTGCGTTGACCACACACATGGTCCATACTCAAGTCTAGGACGGACAAGAGAAGTGTAAAGAATCTTGGTAGTGTATGGATCGTCAAATTCTTTCGACCATTTTTCGAAATTTGGTGGTGGTAAAAGGTGAAAGTTAAAATTTTTATGAATATTTCAGTGATATTTAAAATGTTTTGATTTTTGCTTTAGCATTTCAGTATTAGTCTTTACACATGTCTAAAGGTTTTATTTTGTCACGATGGACTGTTTAATTACGAAAATTTGTTGTCGACAATTATTAAGATTGACTAAAAGTCAAAGAAGGTGTGTTTGTGGGCCAATAAATAAAAAAACTTATCGAAGATTCCGAGTTCAAAAGAGTTTTGTCAACCGATGAAGGAGAAGCTTGGGACTTGTTCCTATTAGTGGTTTCTAGCTTTTTGGGAAATACTAAGGCGTCTAACTACAAAGAAATCATTGAAGATTTGATCAATAACTATAAAAAAATCGGAATGAAATATTATTGGGGAAAGTTAACTTCGGCTCGGCCGAAGTTTTGTATGCCCTTGCAGCTTCCATTGAAAACAAAAACGTTTTTCTAACTAAGACTACTTTTTGGACCTTACTTTTCTATGGGATCTATACTATATAGATGTCTGATTTCGACCAAACTTGGTTAATTACGAAATTTGGAGGCGATCCCATTTAAAACAAATAAGTTTTTCTCACTAGAACTTCTTTTTCGACCGATCATTCATACTGCAGCTATATGTTATAGTCATCCGATTTTGATAAAACTTTGTAGAAATGTGTTAAAGTATATAAAATAAGAATATGCCAATAGAAAGTACGTTTTTCGAACTAGTTTTTCGAACGATCGTTCCTATGGGAGCTATATGCTATAGTCATCCGATTTCAACCAATCTTTGTAAAATTGTGTAAAAGTATATATAATAAGTGTATGCCAATGATAAGGACGTTTTCATTAAAAACAAAAAAGTTTTTCTCACTAGAACTAGTTTTTCAACCGATCGTTCCAATGGCAGCTATATGCTATAGTCATCCGATTTCGACCAAACTTAGTGAAATCATGGGAAAAGATAGTAAACTAAGAAATACGTACTTTGGAGGCGTTTCCATAAAAACAAAAAAGGTTTTCTTACCAAGAATTGTTTTTTGACCGTTCGTTCCTATGACAGCTATATGCTATAGTCATCGGATCCGGCCGATTCCGACAAATGTGCAGCGTATTTGTACCAAAAGAATTCGTGCAAAGTTTGGTGAGGATAGCTTTAAAACTGCCGGAGGAGATAGCATTGAAATACACAGACGGACAGACGGACGGACAGACAGACGGACAAGGCTAAAAGAACTCAGCTCGTCATGCTGATGATAAATATTTATACTTTATGTGGTCGGAGATGCTTCCTTCAATGCGTTACAAACATCCGCACAATTTTATAATACCCTCTGCAAGGGTATAAAAATTTGTTGGTATCGGTTTGGGTTGCAAAGCAATCGAATAGAACTTAAAGCGATTTGATTTTTGCATGTGGAAATCTGATTAGAAGGTTGGCGTCATCTCATCAAACAGATATGCGTCTTAGGCAAATTAAATTTTATTGGTTTATGATTTATATTTAAACAAAATATAATATTTGAATACGAAAAAAACTCCAAAATTAAAAAAACCTAAGATATTTTTTTTTGTTTTCCAAAAGAGAATAAGATTTCTTTCAAAAAGAGAATTGTTTTTGGCTTGGAGTTTGGTTTGATAAGAGTTCCGTGACATCTCTGCGCTAGACTTAAGAAAAAGAGTTTAAAAGTTTTAAACTGAAACAGACAAGGGAGCTAATCACTTAGAACCTGATGCATAAAAAAGTATTATAAAATATTGTCATATAAAAAATATATTTATCTATTTAATATCTATATACAATCAATTTGAATTCCTTTGGGAGAAAACACACGTTGAACAGCAAAAAATAAAAGTATTGTAAATTATGTTTAAGACATAATCACTTTTTTTGCACCAAATGTGCTCTTCCTTAGAAGGCAAAATCACAGTTTCGTCATTTCCCAGACACTTTAATCATCTCCATTCTCCTTTCACAGACAGTAGACCAAAGTCCAAAAGAGAGCATTAAACAAAAGGAATGCCAAAGGAAACACAAAACGCATCTTCCGATCTATCCACAGGGAAACCTCTTTGGGTGTCATGGTGGCAAATGTTTGAGCGGGCTTCTCTTTGTTTAGATCGGTAAGCGTGGCTGTGGAGCTCGAGGAGCTTAGGCTGCTGGCATTCTCCTCCAGGCTTACTGATGAATTCTCCCGGCTGAGGCCATTTTCTATGATAATAGGCGTCTCTATGGTGATAACAGTGTTGCCTTGACCACCACCCACCTTATCCATGCTGCAAGTGCTCATGCTGCTGTTACTCCGATTGTAGCCACGACGATGACGCTTCAAATTGGGCACAAAGGTGGACTTGACGATGTATTTAGTCGAACGCTTCTTGAGCTCGAGGTTATTATTGCGCCGCCAGATGGTATTGACGAAGGCAAATTCCACCAGGCTGCCAAAGATGAAAATGGTGCAGACCAGAAACCATACTTCTGACATGGTGACATAGCTAACTTTCGACAGATTGTTCTCCTGCGATAGCGAGAGCGTGATAAAGGACAGCAGGGTGGTGCAACCCAAAGTGGTGCGGGCTGGCGTTTGATCTGCTTGCAGCCAAAAGGACACCCACGAGATGGTCACAATCATTATGGAGGGCAGAAAGTAGTCAATCACATAGTAACCCACTTCTCGAGTAAGCAGCACACTAAAACTGAGAGTGCTGTAGTTACCGTCAAGAGCACCATGTGACATGGTGTAGGCATCCGATACCGTGATGGACTCATTGTACAAAGCGCCCATTAGATTATATTCCGTCAACTGCAGTTGACTGTCAAAGGTAACGGGATTGCTGGTCTCCCAATGAAGTTCCAGCACTGAGGTGTTGTACATCCAACTCTCCAGAATAGTAGTACACTTTTGATCGTCAAATGGAAATTTCTGGAAATTCATCCAACAATACAAAGTGGCCTGAATGCGGGTGGAAATGATGACCGTGCCGTCAGGATAAATGGTGGTTAGAATATCCTTTTCAGTGGTTCCCAGCACGCTGGAACTCTGCTCATTCGCCAGAAAGATGTGCGGCACCCACAGTAAATCCCTCAAAGTAGCTCCACCCATAATGGGTTGTGTGCGTTGCGGTGCCAGGCTCGAGTAGGCCAAACGGGAGTCCTGATAGCGCAACTGTAGCAAACCCTGCACTATGAACTGCAGGTTACTCGAGTTAAGATTCTTTAGTACATAGATATAGAAGCGGGCAAAGACATTGACTGGATCTTCACCAGTTTCTGTTACAATAATGGGCGGCTCCAGACGATCGTAGCGACAGTTATCCGTCAGACGGGCAATCAATTCCGTTTGACTAAGTGAATTGGCATCGACCAACGAAGGACAATTGTTGGGCAAAGGGACTTCGCTTAGGTTGAGGCTGACATTGTAGGAGTCTGGGTTATTGGGAGAGGTGGAAAATATTGAGCCATTGCCAGCTAAAGAAAAAAAAGGAAAATTCAAGGACACTGCAGGACTCAGTTCTGCTTCGGAAAACACACCTATTCCCAGTGTTAAACCGCCTGCTACCGGTAATCCCCTCCCGCAGCTCATGATCATAGTCATCACCAGCAGATATATTTGCATTGTTCTATTAGTCATTCTGCACACAGAGGCTTTTATATCACGAGTTGCTTAACTGAATTAAATGAATTTCTTTAGCGCGCTGCGTATTTCACGGCCAACCGCTCGGACTTTTCTCGTTCAACTATTTCGCGACAGAATTCGCGTACGCTCGCCCAGCGACTTCGCTGACTTCGACTTCGGTTCTGCGTAATATCTATTACTAACTTATTTATTTTAATTACGGGGCGCTTTTAATTCATTTGCCCAAAGCACTGACGACAGCCTGTTCAGGCAATTTTGTCTTATTGTCCGGGAGCCACCCCCTTATCTGTCGGAGCACGCATAAATCGCTGCTAAGTACTCAGTAGTGGAAGCGTGAGTCGCGAGGCTTTTCTAGCACTTGCCCTGGCATGTAATGTGGCTAATTGCTGTTATCACTGAGAGCCAACCAAATGGGAAATATTTGCTCATGTCTAAGTTTTTGATTAAGTGGCCAACACTTAAGTGTCGACGTCTGGCTTTGTTTTCTTTTGTACCTTTTATTATATTTTTAAATCAGAAACACCGAAAGCCACCGGACATATAATTGATGATGACCCCTTGTCAGAGTCCACAAAAAGCGCCAACTTATTTATATAATTTCTAACAAATGCTTTGAGATTTGCATCAAGTGAAAATTGACAAGTGGATTGGACTTCCATGGAATTCCTACACTGTGCCAAAAGAAAGTTCATCTTCGTAATATAATATTTTAGCATTATTGTAAAGCGTAAAGAAAAACGTCTTCGATGAAGCATGAGTATCCTAAGAAAAGAGCAAGCAAAATAGATTAATTTTTGTATTTAACAGAGCGACGCACAGATGGACCTCAGGTCGAATGGCTTTGGCAAAATTATAAATTTGGAAAATAAAAATAGCACGTAAATAACTCTCAATCCATTTTTTCGGTGTGCTCTGCTCATGACCATAACCGAAAAAGTAAAAATAGTCGGTCTCGGTCTTTCCTCAACCGAATGCGTGCTGCTATCGCGCTCTCTGTTAAGCTGCTGTTTTGTTGAGCACAAAACTGTGGTCGGTCTGACAGCAACCCAATAAAAGTCAAGCGGTCCCAAAGTTTGTGTTATTCGAAGAACAACACATCAAAATGTTATTCTAAAAAGGTTGCGAGAGCAGATAGTATCCATGCGAGAGAGCGCACATAGTTTGTCGCATACATACAAACATGGGTTGAGATCGGTAGCCTGGGAAGCACACACGGACTCATGCATACAAAAGAGACATTTTCAGCAAGCGGTCTCTGAAAAAGGGTAAAACTCTGCAAAAGACCAAGACCAAAAAAAAACAAAAACAAAAATAGGGGAAAGTTAACTTCGGATCGGCCGAAGTTTTGTATACCCTTGCAGCTTCCATTGAAAACAAAAAAGTTTTTCTAAGACTCTTCTAAGGCGAAATTTGGAGGCGATCCCATTTAAAACAAAAACGTTTTTCTCACTAGAACTTCTTTTTCGACCGATCATTCATACTGCAGCAATATGCTATAGTCATCCGATTTTGATAAAACTTTAAAGAATTGTGTAAAAGTATATACAATAAGTGTCTGCCAATAAAAAGTACGTTTTCATTAATAACAAAAAAGTTTTCCTCACTCGAACTAGTTTTTCGACCGATCGTTCCTATGGGAGCTATATGCTATAGTCATCCGATTTCGACCAAACTTTAAAGAATTGTGTAAAAGTATATAAAATAAGTGTATGCCAATGATAAGGACGTTTTCCTAAAAAACAAAAAAGTTTTTCTCACTAGAACTAGTTTTTCGACCGATCGTTCCTATGGCAGCTATATGCTATAGTCATCCGATTTCGACCAAACTTAGTGAAATTATGGGAAAGGATAGTAAACTAAGAAATACGTAGTTTGGAGGCGTTTCCATTAAAAACAAAAAAGTATTTCTCTTTAAGACTAGTTTTTCAACCGATCGTTCCTATGGCAGCTATATGCTATAGTCATCCGATCCGGCCGGTTCCGACAAATGTGCAGCGTATTTGTACCAAAAGACTTCGTGCAAAGTTTGGTGAGGATAGCTTTAAAACTGACGGAGGAGATAGCAGAGAAACAGACGGACAGACGGACAGGGCTAAATCAACTCAGCTCGTCGTGCTGATCAAGAATATATATACTTTATGTGGTCGGAGATGCTTCCTTCTATGCGTTACAAACATCCGGACAATTTTATAATACCCTCTGCAAGGGTATAAAAATGTTTCTCTCCTTTCACGAGCGAACACAATCAGAGAGCGCAGGTAAAGGTTGCTTCCGTCCCTTTTTGTCAATGTGCCGCACCAAACGAGTTTTTTCTGATAACTTCAAAGAGAGGACCGGTTGTTGCGACCTGTGAAAATAACCTTGCTCAATTAGATCTCAAAATAGTTGCATACTTTTCGACTTGCACTTTCCTTAAGGAACACAACTTTTATCATAAATGTATTTGGAGTCCGCAAGCGCTGTCTGCTAACATAGTGTTAATATGTTAACATTAAGGTTAATGTTTGGGTAATTAACATAGGAAAAGTCTACTAAGCATTTTTATCACTGAGAAACGGCATTTCTTCCTCTGAGACAACCCGAGTTTAATGTACGCTCTAGTTTTGAATGTGAACTTTTTCCCAAAGGCGCGAATGGACAAAATGAAACTAGCGTTAGCAAACTTTAGCTAATTGTAATCGTGTACAATAGATGAAGTAACTCAAACTTCCAAATTCGCACGTCAAATACGATGATCATGTGGTAGTTTAAGATTTGGTTATTTGATTACATATCGTCAGAAATTCTAGCTTTTTGCGGAAAAAGCTTAACGTTCCCGGGCGTACGACGAGTTTTTCAACAGTGATCTCAACATTCGTCAGGAGTTTTCATCTTAATGATATACTATGAACTGAAATGAGTACAAAATTTTTGTAGTTCCAATAAATTATTGACGTATGGACGTTCACAGTTTACTATTTTATCAGTTGAAAACAAAGATAAAATCATAGGGGAAACCAATAAACCGATCATTAAATATTGGTTTTTCGTTTGAAAGGTATGATAATATAGAAACAGTTTTAATTCAAGCAAGATTCCAAGAAACCATATTCAGCTCAGAAATAGACTGCCCTCTGTTCCAAATATAAAATTCACAACTTACATTTCCTAGTTACTTATTCTGAACATTGCAAACTGGGACAGAATGAACAAGTAAGGGAGCTGTAATCGAGTGCCCCTCACTGACAATGCTAGTTTTTCGACCGATCCGGTCCGGTCGGTTTCCACAAGTGTGCAGCTTATTTGTACCAAAAGTTTGATGAGGATAGCTTTAAGGGGTATTGCTGCTTGTCAACATTTGTTTTTTCTAATTTTTTTGCATTTTTTTATAGGTTGGATATTTGAGAATATCGTTCTAAAAGGATTTTTTTAAATTTGAAATACTTTAGAAGATATGGCCCTTTAAATGACCCAAAGTGACCCGAATAGCCAAGCAACTGCCAACTTTAAGCGCGAGTATCTCGAAACCACGTTTTTCGAGCTTGCGGCACTGATTGCGCCCGTAGTCCTGAACTAATTTTGCTGAAACAAAGGGCAATCGAGGAAGAAGAATTGTCACCAAAATAAAATAAATCGTATAAATACGAAGTCTGATGCCGATTCCATTTTTCTCACTAAGGACCGGTTTCTTCTCTTCTACGTAGCAGCTATTTGTCGGAGAAACTTACAACTTGCTCTGTTATTGTCACGTGCCAGAAAGTGCTATGTAGGAGATGTGAAATCGGCTCTAAAACTAACTTTTTGATCGATCGTTTCTATGGCAGCTATATGCCGATCGTCCGATCCTACAAGACTTCGTGGAAAGTTTCGTGAAGATAGCTTTCAAACTTACGGAGGAAATCGCTTAGAAATAGAATCGCTTCATAGCTAAATCAACTCAGCTCGTCATGCTGATCAAGAATATAGATACTTTATGAGGTCGGATAGACGGACAGACGGATGGACCGGGCTAAAACTGAGCTTGTCATGTTGATCAAGAACAAATATTAGGGCGGGTCAAATTCTTAATCGATCAATCGTATAGCAGAAACATAATCTACGGTAAATTCTAAGAAAATTTCCCCAAGAAACCATAGGTCTAAAATCATTTCCTAGGTCCCGCCTAGCAAGGTCAAAATTGAGGGAACTTTAATATTTGGACGATTTGGACTCATTCGAGTGTCAGCCATGACCCAATATTTGTTGAACTATATAATGTGTTTAATTTGAACTCGCTAGGCGGAACCATGGAATTGATTTTATACCTATAGTTTCTTGGGAAAATTTTCTTAGAATTTACCATACGTTTCTGCTATAAGCTTTGGTATTTTTTTTATCCATACAAATTGATCTGCCCTAATATACAAGGTGGGCCAAAAGAAGTCACCCGGGCCAAAAGAAGTCACCCTATTGGAAGATGCTCTTATTTTTACAAATAGCCGCCAAAGGCAGATCTGTTTTGACATTTGTGGACTAGACAGATGTAGAATATATATAATATTTACCTCTTTATATTTTGGCGGCTATTTGTAAAAATAAGAGCATCTTCCAATAGGGTATTTTCTTTTGGCCCGGTGACTTCTTTTGGCCTACCTTGTATATACTTTATGTGGTCGTAGATGCTTCCTTCTATGTGTACCAACATCCGCACAAGGCAAGATAAATTTAATATTTATTTTCTTGGAGTAGTAGCGGCACGAGATTAAAAAGTCAATCTCGATTTACAGGATATTCTTCTCAATTCAAGCTTTTAAGGCTTGGCGCAAGCCTTTCGTGCTTGTTTCATTCCAAATGTGCTTACTTCAATCACTTTCGAAATCGCATGTTCATAAATACGGAACAAGAGCGGAAAAGTATAGATAGCATTTAAGACATGGGTCAACAATCATGTGCTATGGTGCTGTGCTATGAGATGACATGCCATTCGTGTTCAGTGCAAAGCTGCAAGGTTGTGGGTTCGAGTCCCAGGCAAGACTACAATAATTTTTTTATTTCTTTGTTTTTTTTAGAAGCCTTAAATATACCAAAACTGGAGTCGGTGGGTGTCATAGAAAATGGAGAAAGAAAAAAAAAAATTGAAAGTAGTTTTTTCGGTAAAAATCAGATATCAATTTTTGCGCTCAAGCGGCTTTGGAATTCCCAAGCAGTTATGTCATCGCTGGAATGGAGAGAGGGCTGTTGGACAGTTGAAAGTCTAAAACACTTTTGTCTTTCGTATTTTTTTTACCATAATCATTGATTTTTTTTTTATCTTTCTGTTTGGCATTACGTTTCTCCTCGTCTTCCCCAATTAGCGCAACAGGAGATTCAGAGCAAAACAAAAAATTATTCAGAATTTTTTTCTTCGTTCACTATAGGTTGTTCCATGGTAGCTAAAGGATCTCTCTGTTTGTAAGGCCAAAGGGCCAGTATGCTGAAGTGCTTGAAGCGAAAGGTGGGCTACGGATAAATTTGTCTGTTGTTTTGTATGTATAGTCTTATTCTGATTTTAGAGTGTTAAAAGATGTCGAGTTATTGTGTTATTTGTCGTAAATCGTTTGCGCGAAGCAACGTTAAACTCGTACGAGTTTCCAAGGACCTGGGGGAAAAAAACAATAAGTTTTAACAAATATCATGCTGTCTCTTTATATCACATAGGCATTGATACCTCAGCATATGCTGACGGCTTCACCTTGTTAATTCCACCATGGGTTGTTATAGTCTGTACCAAAGGTACATAGAGTACAATAAGTTTGTGCAAAAGTATGTAACAGCCAGAAGGAAGCATCTCCGACCCCATAAAGTATATATATTCTTGATCAGCATCAACAGCCGAGTCGATACGGCCATGTCCGTAGAGGTTTGATATGTATGGGACTTATGCTTTTTATTCTTGCAGGCAGATCAAGTTTATTTTTAATTTTTGCCACGCCCCCTCCCGCCCCCGCAAATTGGAAAAAACGTCATAACTCCCACAGTTTTATAGATAGAATGTACGTTCCTTCTGGACATATTTAGTATTCAGGATTTAGAAATCAGGATATCGATCCGCCAAAGGAATGGTTAAGATCGGATAAACGGTTGTCGAGTTATAAGGAAAACAAACAATTATGGGCAGCACCGGTCGCAACTGTGATGGGCAGCACTTCACAGGTACAGAGTATGTTATAGTCGGGCTTGACCGACTTTCTTGTTCTTCATCTTAAATTGTGCATTTCTTCGCCTTTGGGCATCATGAATACGAGGGCTACGCCGTCGGACACGGCGACTGGTCTTTAAGGCGTTCTCGGGGCTCCTCACCTCGTTGGCATTGCCACCCTCATTTTGCATTTGATTTTCAGCATTTTCCATGATTAATTCAAAATTTTTCTTTCCTTTTCAATCAGAGAACAGCTTTGAGGCGGAAGTACCAAAGAGGGAAACAAGTCTGACAGTATTGCGTTACTGCAAAAGCCTTGCCAGATCCGCGAAGCTTAGCAAGTAAGAGAAGAGAACTTAGAGAAGAGAATTTTTGCCTGTAAACTTTTAAATAGGTGCAGGAATAAAAAATGTATAAGAGTTTAAGTGATAGCAACTTTTATCGATAATATCTGGATTCGACAGATTTGTTTTTTCATGACGATTTTCGTGCTCAGCGGGCCAAAGTTTCTTTGGAAAAAGTTGGTTTGGTGAATTGGGGGAAGATTGACTTCCATTTTGTCGACGACAAAAATTTTTATAAATCTTTGTTTATCAGAAGTTTTAAATAAACCAAAACTGTAGTGTGTGTGGTGGTATCTAGTTGAAGTTTATAAGTATTGTCCTATGGAAAGTGGGCGAAGAAAGGTAAGGAAGAGGAATCTTGCTGGGAGCAAATCAATCTCAAACATGCTTAAAGTGATCTAGCTTTGGGTCTATTGAGCCAAAATTTTTTGATTTATTTAATCTGTATCAGATTAGCGTGGGATAAATTTGATCTTTTCAGGATCGAAAAAAGTGGGATCAATTCAATCTTTCCGGATTGGCTTAAGAATATCTAGGAGTACCCTGTTTTCAATTTTGTTTCGGATGTAATCCCGTACGGATTGATTTATTTTTTGAGTGTAGAGATTGACATGTATGGGACTTATGCTTCTATTACTTGCAGGCAAATCAAGTTTTTATACCCTGTTCCCATTGAAAATGGGAAAAGGGGGATCATGAAGTTGTGCAAAAGTATGTAACAGGGAGAAGGAAACATTTGCGACCCTATAAAGTATATATATTCTTGATCAGCATCAACAGCCGAGTCGATTTAGCCCTGTCCGTCTGTCCGTCCGTCTGTCCGTCTGTCCGTATGAACGCGTGTTTCTCAGAGACTATAAAAGCTAGAGCCACAAATTTTTGAATGTAGGTAGGTGTATACCCGATTCAATACGAGTTTGTTTCAGATTTGGAAAATTTTTCCCCCTCCCCTCTTTAAGCGCAAAAA
This sequence comes from Lordiphosa collinella, assembly GCA_018904265.1. NCBI lineage: Eukaryota > Metazoa > Arthropoda > Insecta > Diptera > Drosophilidae > Lordiphosa > Lordiphosa collinella. The sequence goes on from JAEIFV010000001.1 coordinate 536,119, forward strand.
ACTGTCAAAAAACTATCTATCTATTCTGAAAAGATCACGAAGATCGGACGATAAACACCGAAGTTATATACGAATCAATTTTGCTTGTGGGAGAGAGGGGGGGTCTTGTATTGTCAGCTATCGCGCGCGGCCGCATGCCATGCGTGTGTGCGTATGTTAGAGTGTGTTTGTGTATGTGTGAGTGTGTGTATATGTTTATGAAAACACAAGAAGTCAAGGGAACAGGGTATTTTGTAGTCGGGGCACTCGACTACAGCTCCCTTACTTGTTTTTTTTTTAATTTTTGCAAAGCCCCCGCAGTTTTGAAAAAACCACATAGATAATTTCCCACAGTTTTATAGATAGAAGGCTCGTACCTTCTGTAGTAGCTAGTAGCAATTGGATTACCTTAACTACCAAGTTATGGGCAAAGTAATGTTCGCTGCAGCAGCTCAGTAGCAGTGCTGCTTTAAAATGTAACTGCAGCATCCAAATTGGGACTGTGCATACACTACCCATTGACCGACTTTCTTACTAGTAGTAATAAGATATATGACGCTCCAAAATCATTACCAAATGGTCATGTTTATGGCCGGTTTTATCCGTTTAAAAAAAATTGACGTTGGTCATGAAAATTGAAAAAGTGTTCATGCAAATTAGTAAATATTTTAATATTAAAACGATTAAAGTCTTCATTCAGATTTTAATTTGCCTAAAACAAAAAAAATCTCGCAAACGGCGAAAAAGAAGTGATACACAGAGAAAAATATGACGTTCAAAAATCGTCACCAAATGGTCATGATTTTGGTCTGTTTTTTCAGCCCGTAAAAAATGAACGGTGGTCATGAAAACTGAAAAGGTGTTCATGAAAGAAGTAAAAATTTTAATATTTTTTTGATTAAAGTCCTCATAAAGATTTTAATTGGCGTGAAAGCAAAGAAAACTCGCGAAAGGTGAAAAAGAAGAGCTAATATATTAATGTTAAAACACCGACAACAAGAAGACAACATAAAAAAACTGGTTTTTATTTGCAAACTCCCTAAATTTCTATCCCTCAGACCTAAACAGAAGGAATAACGGAAATTATGTCTGATTTCAGGTATATTTTCAGTACTTTTCAGTAATGCGACCTCTTCTTCTTCATTTTTTTGGCTGATATTTCAGATACAACCGACTGACGGTCTCGTCCGCTGCAACTAATGTCCACCACTCGCCTCTGTATTGTGCGAGCTGTCACCAGTTGGTCATATCAAGCGCCCCAATATCTTCCAGCACCTGATCTCTTCTTAGTTTCAGTTGATCCTGCTTGGCTCTTTTTATACCCTTGCAGAGGGTATTATAAAATTGTCCGGATGTTTGTAACGCATAGAAGGAAGCATCTCCGACCACATAAAGTATATATATTCTTGATCAGCACGACGAGCTGAGTTGATTTAGCCTTGTCCGTCTGTCCGTCTGTTTCTATGCTATCTCCTCCGTCAGTTTTAAAGCTATCCTCATCAAACTTTGCACAAAGTCTTTTGGTACAAATACGCTGCACATTTGTCGGAACCGGCCGGATCGGATGACTATAGCATATAGCTGCCATAGGAACGATCGGTTGAAAAACTAGTCTTAAAGAGAAAAACTTTTTTGTTTTTAATGGAAACGCCTTCAAAGTCCGTATTTCTTAGTTTACTATCCCTTTCCATGATTTCACTAAATTTGGTCGAAATCGGATGACTATAGCATATAGCTGCCATAGGAACGATCGGTCGAAAAACTAGTTCTAGTGAGAAAAACTTTTGTTTTTAATGAAACGTCCTATCTTGGCACACTTATTATAACTTACACATTCACAGGAACGACTAACAACGGCCAAAACGTCGGTCGAAAAACTTCTTGAGAAAACTTTTTGTTTTTAATGAAAACGTCCTTATCATTGGCATACACTTATTTTATTTACTTTGGAAGTTTTATCAAAATCGGATGACTATAGCATATAGCTGCAGTATGAATGATCGGTCGAAAAAGAAGTTGAAGTGAGAAAAACTTTTTGTCTTAAATGACATCGCCTCCAAATTTCGCAATTAACAGTGTATTATGCTTTTCCATGATTTCACCAAGTTTAATAGAAAACAGACATCTTTATAGTATAGATCCCATAGAAAAGTAATGACCAAAAAGTAGTCTTAGAAAAACTTTTTTGTTATCAATGAAAGCTGCAAGGGTATACAAAACTTCGGCCGAGCCGAAGTTAACTTACCCCTATTTTTCCAAGTTCGTTTGCGCACCGTTTGCATACACTTTTTTTGCCATACGAGCAACATGTCCAATCCAGCACAGTTGCTGTTGTTTTATGCGCTTGTCTTAATCAGTTTTCATTTGGGTGCGGAGTTCATCGCCAATTTTTAGAGGTTTTTCTCTCGAACTCTCAATACGCAGCCTTATCCGCTGTTGTTAATATCCATGCTTCTACGACGGTTTGCAAGACGTAGCTACGTAGGACCTGTCAGTGATAAATTCACGGCTGAAGCCTGAAAGCCAGTCCTTTCATTTCGGGGATGATTCAGCTATGATTTAGTACTGAGCCGAACTAAAGGGAAATGATTGATAAAAGATTTAATCTAGTGGAGTTGAACTCTTTTTTTGGTCGTAATTGAACGCTTAATCAAACCATTAGCTTATCATCAAAAAGGAAGATCAAATGCTTAGTCTTTGTTCACCTTGTGTATCAGACTTGTTTTAATCAATTGGTTTTTCGCATAAATTTTGTGTTTTAAAGCCGGATATAATCAGAATTGGTTTCTAAATCACAAATCTTTTAAGAAAGTAGAATTGAGAACAAAGCTCCGAGTTTTATTTAATGAAGAAAACTGCTCCTCTTCTGCGAGAATACTTTTGGATATACGATAGCGTCATATCATCCTCTGATTTCAAATTCCGATTGGAAGAAACTGCTCGTTTTCTTATTATTATTACATTTCGTTATTGTTCTGGGCGCGATTGGCCATTTAAAGGATTATAATTTTTTGCATTGCCCAAAACTAAAAACTTTAGTCGCAAACTTTGCAGACAGTTTTCCTGCCATTTTACCTCGCAATCGTTTAGTTTCGTTTTCGTTTTCTTTTTCGTTTTCCTATTTTTTTGTTCATTTCATTTTGCCGTGCGGCATTTGAATTCAAATGTGCTTTTAAATCGGCTTAGTTATGCGAGCAGCTTTTATGTTTCAGGCGGCTTAAATTAATGCGCCAGCACGAGTTCGCAGTTCCCAGTTCCCCGCATGCAAAACAAAACACCACAAAAAACTAAGTAAGTTAGGGCTGAAAGGTATGGCGAAAGGTGCTTAAATAGTTTAGCAGGATTTTGCATTTTTGTGGATTGGTTTATGCGGGGCGATGATTGAATTAAATTGATTTTAGAGACAGCTGTGCGAGAGGGCAAGGGTAATCTAATCAGAAGCCACTTTAACGCCCACTTCGAGTGAAGTGGACTAAGTACACAAAGGTGCTTTGAAATGCGCTTGTAAACATTTGATTTAGTCTTTGCTGCCACTTGTGGTTATTATTAGTTTAATTGATTCGAGGGTAAGGACAGAGTGTGCTCGAATGCCCATGCAATTTGAGTTTGCATACCACATGATTATCTAAGTGTAGAGCTAGCCTGATGAGTGGGCCTCACATGTTTAATTTTCTAATCTTGTGAAAAGATGACCCTGGGACACGTGCCACAGACGATGTAAAGCAGCTGAGGCCTGACGAAAAACATTTTCTTGAAATGCATTAACAAGACAGAGACAATGACTGGGGGGACTGGGTGTGCATCTATGTGTATTTTGGGGTGGATGCAACAGCATTCATTAGATACTACGCAGTTTTGTGTGTTTGTAGTCATAAATTTTTATGGCTATCCATGAACAAACAGCAGGCGTTGTTCTCGGTTAAAGTAGGTGGATACGGCAAGCTGTTAAATCAACATGACGTCTTGAGTTTGATTTCAATTACTGAGATGAAGACTGGGATGTCCAATGAGATAAGATAAACGCGACTTGGTTATCAGCGCTGAAGCAAATGTGTAGAATTTGCAAAGGTGTCCAACAGAAAGTAAATAGGAAAGCACGTTTTCAAAATATGTACTATTTAAACAAGACGGCAATGCTCATGAAGCAGACAACACTACTTAAAAAAGAGTCTCTAAGAAATGTGACTAAATTAATCTACTTCTGGAGATGATCATCTTGTGCTAAAAACGTAATTAAACTCGCAAATGCCGATGATAAAAATTATATTGACTAAGGGCCGATTTCACATCTTCTACATGCCCCCGCAAGTGGTGGACTTATCGATGTTCACGGAAACGTAAAATATTAAGCCTAATAGAATAACTACAGGTAACGCCATCGCAGGGCTGAAAACACAGAACATTTTGTTACTAGCTGTTGGTTGAATAACTGCTCTTCAGAACAGATAACCGCTTCGTCTTCGAACCTTCGGAGTATATTTTAAGCTCATTCTGCTTCCTCTCCTTTCCTTTTGGAATAAAGCTTGATTTTCAAATTGTTATGCCTATTCACTTCTTTTTGAACATTAGTTCTTAACTTAGTGGATCGGTGAAATTTACGGAAAATTTAAAATATGATGAACAGTAGTATCTGTAGGAGAATCTTCGTTCAACATTATTGTTATCAAACTTCCGCAGTTCTAGGCGTAGATGAACTTGTTCAATTTTTCCCATTTTTGCAACTTTCTCAAACTATTTTTAAACTCTGTACCAAAGGTACACAGAGTATATTAAGTTTGTGCCAAGGTATGTAACAGACAGAAGGAAGCATCTTCGACCCTATAAAGTATATAGATTCTTGATCAGCATTAACAGCCGAGTCGATCTAGCCATGTCTGTCTGTCAGTATGAACGCAGAGATCTCAGAGTTGGTAAGAGATAGAGGTTTCACGTCTATGTTACATATCCCCCCCCCCCCCAATTTGGAAAAAGTCATGTCTGAACATAGTCAGTTATAAGAAAGCAAACAAAGGGCAGTCACGTAGACCATGACAGTACCGAAAACTCTGGCGACTTTCTTTCTTGTTTAAATTTCTTTGCTAGGGTTCGGGTTCAGGTTCGGACGAGAAAAAAAATGTTGCACCGGTTTGGGTTGGGTTTCGACTTTCCAAAAATCCGGGAGAATCCGACTTCGGAGCGGTTCAACTCCGGACCGATTTGCAACCCTGTTAAAAATATGCAAACATATTCTTGACTTCACATTTATCAATTGTAGCAGCAATTTTAGACAACTGTAAATGAATAGATCCGTACGGAGTTTCGAACCCATTGTTAAGTTGCAAGTTCGTTTCGCGGACCAGTGCCGTAACTTATCAAAACTCAGATTTTGGTTTAAAATTTCTTACTTATGTAGATCGTTGAAGCATTTTTTGATTAACTTCCAATCAATTTCAGCAAATCGGTTAAAGTTGATACCTGCTTGACTTTAGTTTTAATTGATAGTTCAATCACTAGTCACCCTCACTCTAAAGCCTGAGCCTGATCTTACCACTGTGAACTTATAAATATCCGAGGCTTGTTTGGCCTTTTTACAACTTGAATTTGGCCTTATTTCCTTTCTCTTGAGCTTTGAAAATTACATAAATATTTTAGATAAGTGACCAAGCCCTTTTTCAAGCAGAGACGGTCCGATTCGGGATACATTTTAAAGTATCGAAGCAAGGTCCGGTTCGAGAGACCCAAAAAACACATACCGAAACGATTCAGCGGTGTTCGATTCTGGACTTTAATATCTTACTACTTCTACCATATCTTGCATGAATCGTTTCATCTCCAGAGAGACATCAGCTCTGAAGATGTATTTCCTGCTCTAAAAAGCAAAATACAAGCGTATTTATGAATAATAACTTATCTTAATACAGTAAACATTCTATATAAGCAACTAATCGGAACCAATTTTTTTAAAAAGTTTCTTATGTAGAAAAAAGTTTTGTGTGTTATAGATAAAGAGGCAGTTTTATTAATAAAATTAACATTAATGAGATCTTTTAAGAACTGTAATCTTCTAAATATATATGTATAAATCTATGCCACTTTTCGCTGTAATCATATAACTCAAGAACGGGCTCACCTATCCAAACCAAATGTGGAGGCTTTGTTCAGACTATTTAGTAGATGGTTTATGTGAAGTTTGCACAAAATCGGTCGAGCGGTTCTTCATTCACATTTTTTCATTCACATTTTTTGTAACAAATGAATTCAATAAATGGGGGATCATTTTGTTAATGGAGATTTTGCTACCGATTGCAATGAAACTTTTGGGAATGGTTGAACGCTTGCCCGGAAAGGTTTCTTAGTTGGAGAAATTCGCAGAAAATGGACCAAAAAGCGCGAAAATTGCAAAATTTACAGTTTTGGTAAAACATTGGGGAATGGCTCGACGCTTGCCCGGGAAGGTTTCCAAGTAGAAAAGATGGTCGCAAAATGGACTACATACCGCGAAATTTACAAAATGTTCGATTGGGATGAAACTTTGGGAAATGATTGGACGCTTGCCTGCGAAGGTTTCTTAATTGAAGAAATGGGCGGAAATGGTCCAAATTTCAAAAACTTTACCGCTCATCCGAATGCGATGAAAATTTGGCCAATGGTTGGACGCTTGCCCGCGAAAAGTTCTAAGGTCCAAAAATCGCGAAATTTTCAAAATTACCTTATGAGTATTTATGAAAGCGCTTAAAGCTTATATTACAATGTAGCCGTTTGTAAATGGAAGCTGTAGATTACACGGTGCAAAATTTTGCAAAAATTCGCAATTTTATGATTTGTGCCTGCATTATTGTGAAGATTGATAGAGAGCAACTGTAGACGGTAAAATAATAGGTATAAACCAAACGGTCAAAAAAGTCACCAAATTTCGCATAATATTCATGAGTTTAGATTATCATGAAGACGGGTAAATAGAGGAAAAGATCAAACGGTCCAAAATGTTTATATCGATTTGCAGCCAGCACTAGCTTGAATATAATCGCTGTCATAAGAATCATGAGGACACGGGCGACGCCGAGAAACGCTTACGCTTTCTTAGTTGAAGAAATGAGCGGAAGATGGTCCAAGAACCGCGAAATTCGCAAAATTCGCCGAATTTCCTATTGAGATGCAACTTTTGGGCATGGTTGGACGCTTGCCCGGGAAGGCTCCAAGTTAAAGAAATGAGCGGAAAATGGTCCAAAAACAGCGAAGTTAAAAAATAATACCGTTCATTTAATTGCGATAAAACTTTGGGGAAAGGTTGGACGCTTGCCCGCGAAGATTTCTTGGATGAAGAAATGGGTAGGAAATGGTCCACAAGCGAGAAATTTGTAAAGTTCAACCGATCACTGCGAACAAACTTTGAGGAATGGTTGGACGCTTACCGGCAATGGTTTTTAAGTTCCAAAAACCGCGAAATTCGCCAATTTATCTAATGATAATATTTATGAAAGCGTATAATTTTAAGATTACAAAGCATGCGTTGATAAATGGAAGTTGCAAATTGAACGGTCCAAAATGCTAAGAGATGTAAACCAAAGAGTCAAAGAAGTCGCAAAATTTGCAAAATTTTCTTGAGTTTAGATTATTATTTAGACTGTCAAATAGTAGAGGCGAAGATCGAACGGTCAAAAATATCGCGATATTTTTTTAGCGAAGCGAACATTTTCAATTGGACTCCCAGTCATAGATGCTTAAGCAGAATATCGGCTTAAAAGTGGTTCACCTACACCTTTCGATTAGAGAATTGGTATTTATGTTAATAACGTGAGTGTAAGACGTTTTACAAGTCTCAGAATTTAGTTAAGCTATGAACTGAAAATTTGGTGTATGGGCTGAAAATTCGTTGTTTCCCCTATGTAGAACGGTTAATATCGACTTTCAAGCAGTTGTACCTTCGATTCAGAGTATAACAACCAAAAAATTCACAAAAATATCATATACAAGAATCAATTGATATGGCAGAACAACGTTTGGCGGGTCAGCCAGTAATTCATGATTTTTCTTACTCTTTGCTGTGTTGCAAGTTACCGGCTGCGCCCCTTGGTCGATTGAACCGGAGGTGGGTTGCTATATTGCCAAAAGTTTACTCGTAACAAGCTTTGGCTTGGTGTCGCTGAGGCCACTTGAACATACAACTCATTGTTCATCAACGTACAAACAACTATTGTTAATTTTATTGCCTGTAGAGCCATGGAACGAAACATTGCTGATGAAGATGTTTTTCATGGTCTTGGACTCAATCCCCACATTTGATTATAAGTACATTAATTTTACTAACCGACATCAATTTGCCTTGCTAACGCTTTTCCTACAGTTTTCCCACTGTAGGGGATTCCCCTAGTCGAATACATTCAAGCATTTCGTATACATATGTAGCAAATTTTTTTTCTTACAACTTTATGCAAAGTGTGAGTAATGACAGTTGAATCCTGGATGAAAGCCACAACAATTAAGCCTGTCCAGACTTCGACCAGACGCAAAGTTCAAGTTGACTGTGACATGCGGCACATAAATCACACGCCCAACCGGACAAGGACACCATGTCCTTGTCGCCTTGTTGCTGCCATCCGTTTGTTTGCTCTGCGATGCATTTGAGTTTTGCGTCATTCGCTTAGTTGTTTTTACACACTCAACTGTTGCCACGCATTTGGCTCGATTTTATAATGGTATGAAATCAGTTTTTGTCCAAGCGGAAGCTGCTGGCTAGCGCCATTTTCGACTTTCTACTGCGCGTTCCTTTGTTCCTGACTGCCGTGCGACATTATTGTTTCCTTTTGATTTATTCTCGGTTTCAAGTGATTTCCGCTAGCATTCAACACTTTATGTTTGCTTTTTGGGTTTCCGCTTTTTGCACATTACTTTTTTTTATTTTTGCGGGATTTCTAACCGAAACTCTTAGTGCTGGCATTTGTCATTTGACTGGTTGCGGGGATGCTTCCCTGTTTTGCGGTGCTAAAGCGTTGGTGTGGTGATTTTAAATTGCAGATTTTGTTTTTCTTTTCTCTTTTTAAATGCAGCCCATAAATTTGGTTTTTCTTAACTCTTTTTTATTTTCGGGTACACGTAATTGAAAGCAGCAGGGTGGATGGCCGCGTTTTGAACTGAATTTATGATGGCCAGCCAGAACAGAGCCGAACCATTGATTAAAGAACTCACCTCTGCTGGTGGCTTACCCAATAGCTTGGCCCAGAGGCCTTCACATTTAATACCTTGTAATCTGTCAAAATTGGCAGCGTTCTTTTTTCTGGTTTTCAAACGGAAGTTTGAACAAAAAGTGGCAAACTAAACAGGTTATTTAAAAGGCTACACTTGGGGAAAAATTGGGTTTTAAGAATTAAAGTTTAGTTTTTGAAGTCTGAAGTTCTTGAAAATTCTTTTGCTAAGAGAAACTACTCAAATCCAATGTCAACATCCGGAACATTCCTTGAATGTTGTCCGGAATGTTCCTGGGATTTTAATTTTCTCAAAGCTCTTGAGTTTTTTCACTGTGTATACACACATTTTGTACAGAGGCTGCCCTGTCAGTTCATTGTCCTGGGCGTGGCAATTGACTTTGAATTTGCTGTTCTTTCGTTCTCGGTTTCATCTTTGTCTCATCTCTTGCTGCAATTTGTAGGAATAATTTGATTTAATTTTTGTGTTTTTTGTGTTTTTTTATGTCTGTGTTGGTGCACAATCAGCTTGAGGCTTCCAATTGTGCATGTGAGAGAGGTCTCCGGACCCATCAAACAACACAATCAACTTTCACATAGTCGATTCAATGACATTTCTCTCCCAATGCAGTAATTGATCATAACGACCACAAATACGTGCATATCACACCACAACTATCTCTGAGCTGCACAAATAAACATGAAGTGAAACGAAAGTTCGTATTAAGCGATCAATAATCATTGTAAATACGCCAATGTGACGCCACAGGCGATAAGGCCAGAAATTATGAACGCACCAAGGAAGGCCAAGCCAAAGCCAGGGATCAGGTCTGCGCCGGCTGGGCCTGGGCCCGGCTTGTGGTAGATAAACAATAGAAAAACATAGACAGAAGGGTCAAATGCTTGAGGGCTCTGCAAAAGCGATACAAAGTAAGCCAAGGCATTGAATGCAAAAAAATCAACCCAAAAGATGGGCAGCCAACAATGCGGTGGAGGAGACGATGATGATGATGATGATGATGAGCATGGCAAATACAAATTATGGTCGAAAAACGCTACGTAAATACTGCAATCATTTTAATAGACCAAAAACGGCGGCGCATACATCATAAACCAAACGCCAGCTGCCCCCACTCCAAGCAGTCTCTGCAGTCTCTGCCTGGACAACGCTCCTCCGTGAGTTCTATGAGAAGTTGAAGGCGTTCATGCGAAGGCTGCGAAAGATGCGCATTGCCCGATGCTCGGCACGCGAGCGGCGGAAATTGCAGTCCGATGGCTGCGGTTTTATTACACGAGTTTAGCTCTGAAATTAGCGTAGATAAATATTTTTTTTCCACAAATTCCTGAGACTGAGACGTTGGCCAAATGTTCGATTTGCATTCGCATTTGTGTTTGGGGAAATCGTGGCGAATAATGCTGAAATTTGATTGGCATCTGTGAGGAGTGAATTCTGGAAATTCCCCGATTTGAATTCAGGGCCACATGACAGACAGCTACAAGCACACTTAATGCATTTGAGTATCTTTAGTTGGAGCTAAGCATAGCTGGCCGCTGATGATGGAAAGCAGATGCTGCCATCGAACTAACCCCAGTCAGCAGTCTGATTCCGATTGAGATTCACAGAGACCCCACCACCACCACCACCGCTACACTCCAGTGTGTGTATGAGACTTGGTGGTGTCTTTGTGCCTGTGGATGGCAATTTGGAAGCATTAATTTTTATAGTCATTCACGTTTGCCGGCTCTCTCATTCACTCTCGCTACATGTGCGCAGGCGCTCTCCAACTCTACACTTTTGATACTTTGTTTTGCTCGGCCTATTCGTAAATACCAAGCGATGAGCTCAGAGGGGTAACCACCATTACCCAAACTAAATGCAATTATTTACGGGGGTAGTGCAGCTTGGAAGAAAACGGAAATAGTTATTTAAATTCTGTTTTTTTTTTTAAATTGTATTAAGAACATATTGAATTAAATAAAAAAATATTTTCCTTTGTCCGAGGGCTGTTTAAAAAGTTGTCGGCCTTCAAAGTTGGACGTCGAAAAAAGGTATGCTGCTGGCGGCACGGATAACTCCACTTCGGATCATCTGAAACGGGAAAAGTAAACTGCGTTAGATTCAGTACAGATGTAATTCGAGCCCGTATTTCAATCATAGTTTTGCGATTTTTTTTACAAAATGGCGGCCATTGAAAAATGAAAAATTTATATTGGGCAATTTTTTTTTGTAGTTTAGTGTAAAAAAAAAGCAAAAATTTTTTAAAACTATGATTGAAATAGGGTCCATAATGGTGATAATTCAGCGTCGATGGCACTTTGTTTCATCCAAATCGGTTCAGAACTACGGGCGCAATCAGTGTCGCCAGCTCGAAAAACGTGGTTTCGAGATAAACGCGTTTAAAGTTTGCAGTTGCTAGGCAAATCGGGTCACCTTGGGTCATTAAAAGGGCTATATCTTCTAAAGTATTTCGAATTTCAAAAAATCCTTTTAGGACGATATTCTCAAATATCCAAGCTATAAAAATATGCAAAAAAAAAAAAAATGAAAAAAATTTTTGCCAAGCAGCAATACCCCCTCTAAATAAAAATGTTTAAAGTCAATTAAAAAAATCGCATATTTCTAAAATTTATTTAAAATATTTAAAAATTAGTTTCTGGTGAATATAATTGAAAAGGCTCGGGTCATTATCTAGTATTTGAGGTTGAAAACATGCGAGCCGAACTGGTGCAGGCAGTTTGAACTCAATTTGTGAACGTATATTCTGAGTAAAAAGGTCAAGTAGCAGAGAGAGTCAATTTAAGTTAATGCACATGCCAGCATCAAAGGCCTGCTTTTTGTAAGTGTACCTATAGATATGTGTTAATCGTTGCCCCGCATTATGGCTTATGAACACAAAAGATCTGTCAAGTAACATCGCAATCAGAATTATGCGAAGAGTGATATGAGTTGCGCAATTGCAACTTTAAAGAACCTTGCAACAATTTTGCTACATTTTTAGAGACCGTTCATCAATATCTTATAAATTTGTCATACTATCATAATGATCCAGGACTTCAAATATTGTATTTTTCTCTAAACAATTAAATAAATATGTAAAAACCTCCTAGAACTTCGCACTAGCTGAATACCCGCCCTCGCCCGGAGCCTTTGCATTGTGAGAATATAATTCAAGCTTCAACAGGGTGCACATCGTTATTAACATTTAAACTCGTCCAAACTTGTTTGAACCGGGTTTTAAATAGGGAAATATCAAACTAAAATTTCTAACCCACCCACCAAATTTCCAGTTTATAGATTAAATAAATTCTGTCAAACACTGACTTTCAGACCACTTTTCCAATCAAAAGATTCATCCGGATGGTTCGAAGCCGGAAAAATATCAAACTTTATAGCACCAAGCCCACACACAAAATGTCAAGATCTTTACCTTAATCTGTAAAATATGCAACACCATATTGTCACCCTATGTACCAAATTTCAAGCTCGTGGTTTAAATAACTTCTAAAATACTGAACCACTTTTTAACACTTTCTAGTTTTTAGAACAACACTTAAAACAACACTTTTTTTAACTTAAAGAAAATATCTTGTTTTTAGACAGTGTTTTTTTAAACTTAGAAAGCAGAACCCAAAAATTGAAATTTTTAGAAAAAAAATTCTGAAATTTACAAATCCCATTTATTTTTCTTAAATTTATGATAATTTTATTAGAATTTTCCTTAAAACTTTCTTTAATTAAGGGCAAATTCGCCCTTGAACTAAGAAAAAAAACATAACGCTGATACAAAAAATTGCGGCGACAGCCGCACACAATTCTTAAATTTAGAAAAATACATTAGAAATTCTCCCTAAAGTATAAAAAATTTATGATGTAAGTCGCCCTAACATTTAGAAAAATATAAAAAGACACCGCTTGTAATTCTCAAGTACGAATTCCTTGCCTTTGGAATATAAAAAGGGCAATTGACATTCGGCCTGCTAAGAAATTCGCCCTAAAGGCATGATTCCAGCTGACATGAAAAATTATTTCGGCACAATACTTCATATAAATAAGGCTGCTTTTCATAAGCATTCTGATTTCAAAGCAGCTCAAAAGTGTTACTATTCATGTGAAGTTCGACATAAAAATGTATTTTCGAGCGTTCTGGAAATCAGGCTTAAGATATAGAAAAATTATTGTATAAAATCGCCCTAAGATAAATAAAAACGAGAAAGAAAATCTAACTTCGTCTGTGCCGACGTTTAAATACCACTTAATTTTGTGACCAATGACTTAATTTATAAGCTGTCATTGGTATATTAAATAAAAAACTAAAAAAAAAACAAGAAAGATAGTCGGTCAAACTCGACTATAACATACTCTGTACCTGTGAAGTGCTGCCCATCACCGTTGCGATCGGTGCTGCCCGTAATTGTTTGTTTTTCTTATAACTCGAATATCGTTTATCCGATCTTTAAAGTTCCTTCAGCGGATCGATAAAGAATCGAACCTTCTATCTATTTTTCGATATTGCGGGGGCGCAAGTATAAGAAACATATGTTCCATACATGTCAAACCTCTATCTCTTACCATCTCTGAGATCTGCTTGTTCATATGGACAGACGGACAGACAGACGGACGGACAGACGGACACTTTTGCACAAACTTAATATACTCTGTGTACCTCTGGTACAGAGTATAAAAATTTGTGAGGCAGCTACAAGAAGTGACCATCTGACTTTCGCGGTTCCGACTTATGTGCAGTGTGCAGCTAAAATATGACTCTGTGCAAAATTTCAGCTCGAAATCTTCAAAACTGAGAGACAAGTTTGCGTAGAAACAGACAGACGGACGGACAAAGCTCAACCGACTCAGCTCGTCATGCTGATCAAGAATATATACTTTATGTGGTCAGAGATGATTCCTTCTATGCGTTTCAAACTTCTGGGTAAAACTATAATACACTTTTCAAGTGAATAAGAATTGGTAATTTCAACAATATTTATTTTAAGACGGAAAGTGTTCACTTTACATTTTTCTCTGTTTTATAGATAACTCAATCAATCAAAGGTCAGCTTTAGTGTCAGCTACAGGGTCAGCTTTAGTGTCAGGTCCAGTGCCAGCTCTAGGGTCTGCTTTAGGGTCAGCTCCAGAGCAATCTCAAGGATCAGCTACAGGGTCCGCTCTTGGGTCAGCTCTATGGTCAGCTCCAGGGTCAGCTCAAGGGTCAGCTGCAAGGTCAGCTACGGGGTCAGCTGCAAGGTCAGCTACCAGGTCAGCTCCAGGGTCAGGCTCCAGGTGCAGAGTGAGCTCTACTTTCAGCTCTGGGTCAGGACCAGGGTTACCTCTGAATCAGTTCTAGGGTCGGCTCCAGGGTAAACTTTAGGGTCAGCACCAGGGTCAGCTCTAAGGTCAGCTCCTGGCTCAGCTCTAGGGTCATCTCTGGGTAATGTCTATGGCGGGTGTACGGGTCTGTTTGTGTGCCGGGCCACTCGACTCCAACTAAAATCTTCCGTAGCGAAATGAAAGATGTTTTACATCAAAAAACAAGTAAGAAAGTCGGTCAATCCCAACTATAATATTCTCTGTACCAACGAAAGTGAAGGCTCGGTACGAATTTTACTGCTGCTTTTGCTTATAGCTTGACTATCGTTTATCCCATCTTTACCAATCCTTTGGCATAACTATAAATAATGTTGATGACTAAATATGTCTACAAGGTACAAGCCATCTTTCTAAAAAGCTGTGTTACTTTATCTGCCGGCAAATATAAGAAGTGCATCAATGCAATGCCAAAGTTTTATATTAAGTACAGAGTAGAAATAAATTTTTTTCATTCTGAATATCAGCCTTAAGGTCCGTATCCAGATGTGAATTAATTCGATGTAAAGTAAACTTTTCATACAAATTTTGAAGCAAAATTTTATTTCAACTTTTCTTCTGTCGTTTTTGAATGAAAATTTTACTTTACATCGAATTAATTCACATTTGGATACAGGCCTTAACACAAAATGCTAGTTGTGTTATGGGGAAAATATTCTTAGCGCCACTTTAAGAAGGATAAAAAGACTGGCACTTTTGGTGTCACCACAAAAGAACTCTTACTAAGACTTAGTTGAACATTAACCTACCTGTTTGCCAAAAGTACATCAACTAAAAATTAGAATTTCAAGTTCAGACCATCAAAATATTTGATTGCCGATCCCCAAGCCGGCTTTTGCCAGCACGTGCTAATAACTTTTTCTCTCACTTCGCTCTCTGGCTCTCCGCTCGAAGCCGGCATCGTGAAACTCTACACAGTTGGCGCCAAAAAACTCACTTGCTTCCCACTCCAAGACACCATCCACACACAACACGTTCCACACGGGAGCTCACTGAGGCAGCTCCAAACGCCAGACCAGCTAGCAGTTGCTGGTGAATCGTTGGACCCAACGCACGCTTTGAGCGCACAATAACGGGAAACTTGGTAGCGCCTCGTCTCGGTTGGGTTTCGGTATCGGTTCGGTGTCGTTTCGGTGTCGTCTCGTCTGGTTGATCGGTTTTCAGTTGCAACCTCAGCGGTTCTTCTCGGCTAATGCATTCGGGCAGAGTTGGCTTTTTTGATTGATGGACATGGACTGCTGAAACAGTTGCCGCTGCAGTGTCGGTCAGTGCAGTTGCCCGAGAACTTATCCTCTCCGCCCCCAACATTTGACGGAAGTTGACAATCAAACCCATCGCCAAAACGAAAGTGCAATCAAAATTTTATTTTATATTTTTCGGACCTTACCCCGAGGACGTTTATAGCGGTCCCTCAACGGGGTTTGTTTTTTTGCGCGATTCTAAATAAAAACCAAACAACAAGAAGAAAACATGAAATAAAATAAAAAAGTTCAATTTCGCTTTCGAAATGTTTATCGAGTTGGCGTTGTCCTCAACGTTGTTGTGTGCTTTGGCTTCATAAATTATACAAGAGCGCATTTTGAGAACGACTTGCAAATAAATAAGCATTTACGCTTCTTTTATTATTGCGCGCGGTGTATTGTGTGTGCGAGTGCGTGTGTGTGAGTTCCTTGGAAATCGCTCCCATGTGGCGCAAGCAGCCAGAATAAAGATACAAGCAGCGGTCCGCTTCTATACCCTAATATCGTATTTTTTGCATACAATCGTAATATTTTTGGGGACCAGCTTTGATTTGCGAGAGTTGATAATAACGTGCAATCTACCATAAATGAACAGCAGGTAAGCAAATTGGGGTAGGGGTGAGAGTGCATTGACACTTACCCACTTATTAGTCTGATGTGTGTGTGTGTAAGTAAATATAGACGTATTAATAGCCTAAGCAAATGATATTATGCAAATTTGAACCACAGCGTGTGGCAGCATCCTGATGCATCCACCAACGAGGCGCATAATTAGAGCAACTCCTATCTGGTCGTTTGTGCTTGTGTGTCTCTAACTGGCTCTAATGAATAAATAAGTGCCACTAATAGTTTTCGCACTTCCTGTTGTCAGAGCACGCGTCGAGTGGAGATTGGCAGCCGACGCGCCGTGCAGAGCTCATCAAATTGCACTCAGCGTAGGCTACGGGTACAAATTCATAACAACTTAGTCAACAACAACAACAGCAGCAGCCCCAGCAGCCAGCAGCCACATCTCGTCCATGTTGACAACATTTAATTATAAAGCAGACCCAACCATATTCTAACATTCTGACTATTTGCTGTTTTGGTGCGCCAAAGTTCTGGGCTATGGAGGAGCCCTGTGGGCTGGTGGACAAGTCAATTGCCCCAACTTCATTTCTGTCGTTATTGTTGTTGTTGTTGTTGTCGACGTCGCCATCGTTGTCATAATAATTTTATTTGCTTTCCCACACAAAAACCGGCATAAAATGTTTATACTTATTTTTGCACATTTATTTTAGCTTAAGTGTAGGGGAAAGCATATCAGACAGAGGAGAAAAGTGTAGTTAAAACTCTTCACATTTCATTTGAGAAACTTTATTTAAAATTAAATTGATTTGTGAATAAGCAAATAGTTTGTTATCTGGAAAATATGCATTATGGTTTTAAGCCCACTTGATTGTTGCGATAAACGAAAACTAATTTTGATTCTTGGATCATGAAATATTGTGAATTTATCGAATACATCCGAAACTCCAAATTATGCGACAAAGGAGCTTGTATGTAAAATGGCTTAACACAGCCCCAAAGGTCCAAAAGCCGAGCCTCTCTCAATCTCTTGGCTTGTGCGCTTCTAATTTTCGCACAAGAGAAAGGGACCTACAGTTTAACGCCGAATCCGAACGGCAGTTTGAGAAGCTTCTGCGTGGCTAATTACTACAAAGCTGGCGCCAACAGCAGAGTGGGGTGATCGGGTGTAAAGTTTATTCAAAGAAAAAACTTTTCATTAGATGTTCCGAGGCGGGAACGAACCCACGACCTCATGCACAGTGGTCGCGCACACTAGCCGCTGAGCCACCCGGCCACAAAGGAGCTTGGATCCTTAAAAATGCTATTTGTTTTTACAACACTTACAAATTCTTAAACATTTTTTATATGTGAGAATAATATAAAATGCATTTTGAGCAAATTTAATTGTGTGTGCTACATGCAAAACTTTTTTTTATGTTCTGTGGCATTTCGCAGTAGCTGTCTAACTTTTGCCATTTAGATTTCCGATTTGTGGAAGTAAGATTGCCATTGGGATAGTCAGCCACTATATTGATGTCAATTATCTTGCTTATGATATGATAATATTGCAAAGTCAAGTCTGCTTATATCAAACTTCGTAAATTATTTGATTTTAATAAGTTTTTTAATTTCTTTCATTTTGTTTGGAAAGTTAAAGTCAAATTGTAGTGTGTGAGCTCACAATGATGATCTGATGCTTCTTTCGCAAAATGTCTTGGAAACAAAATCAGGGCCTTTGGGTTTAACACTAGCGGCGACATTCTAATAACTTCCATCCAGAGCTAGCAACTAACAATTGACCATTTCTCGTTGTCTAAAAATAACAGTTATTTACGGACCCTTTAAGCAAAGAGTCAAAGATGAGCATCGGCTCTTGAACATTTCGCTCTTTGCTCAACGAACAACCAATAATTTTTCAATCCCTCTGTTCACTCGCTGACCGAATGGACGCGAGCGAAAATTTAAAAGTCTTTTGCGTTTGTGTGTGTGTATGTGAGAGTGAGGTGTCTGTTTGCCCAGTGGACCAAACCCTTGTAAACGATATTGCAAACGAGAGATACGCGAAACAAAAACATGTAAAACTATCGCAAACAGATCCGAAAACGATACAAAAATGAATCACTGGTCGCTCAGTTTGTGGCAATGAAAGTTTTGCATTCGATAGCTCGCAAATGATTCGTCTGCGAGCCTTTTGCGATATCTTTTACGGGCCTTTTCTGATAAACGCACCGCGTGCAACAACAAATTGCATCTTTTGCCTGCTGCAAAACGCACTGCAGAGAGAGAAAAAATCGGACAAAATGTTCGGCTATTTCCTGCTCTGATGATTCTTCCGCTTATCACTCGTTTTTAAGTCCGCTAATGATAGTTTGGCGGGACTTTCGTCCTCGCTAACTACTTTCCGCCCTTCTTTGGCCTCTTAATTTTTGTGTATCATTTTTCACCCGCATATCACCCGTTTTTAAGCCCGCTTATGATAGTTTGGCGAAACTTTTGCCAACGCTCGCAGATTTGTCTCGTTTGTAAGTCCGTTTACGAACATTCTGCGATAGTTTCGTTTTACTATCGTTCTCTGGTCCACTGGGTGGGCTTGCGACTCACACAAGCCACACTTGCCTTTCTCAATTAAGGTGCGTTCGGATTGTTATTATTTTTGTCGCGAAAAAAATATTAAATAAATAAATTTTAATTATGGTATGGAAAAATTATTGATGTTAAGACCTTTCATCGCCAACCAGCAATGCGACGCCTGCTGGCAGGTACAGAGACCTTGAATAAAAAACCAACACAAATACACAAAAAAAGACAGTTCAGGCTGAGCCTTTGAGTTTTTTTGCTCATCTGCTGACTCTCAATGTGCGAGCGCTCAGTCGGACCGCTCTCTATAAATTGTTATTGAATGAGCAAAACAAAAACAGCTCAACTGAGAACAGTCAACTGAAAACAAAAACCAAGAGAAACGAAGTGTTCTGCTAAGAGCGAGAGCAAGCCTGCATGAGATTTTTCGGTTTTGTTATTGAGCAGACCGCAAAGGGAAAACGATCAATTGTTATTTACAAGCTCTGCATTCATCTGATTCTGTGCGATATACGACTGCCTTTCCTAATGGCATCACGGTATTTTTCATCTGAGTTCAATGTTTCTCCCACAAAACCATCATTAATTTCTTAAAGATCAAAATAAATTTTAAAAGTTTAGTTACAAATTTTCACCGCGGATAAGCTATTCTTCTTTTTCGTAGTTTAAAATTCCCTCAAATAAGATTTATCCAAGGGTTTTTCGACACTTTATTCAATTAGCATCTTAAAAAAATCATATTTACTGAAACTGTTAATTTATCCTCAAAATTTTGAATTAACTATACTCCATTTTAGCGTTTAAAATTTTGACTTTAAAAAAAAAAAACAAAAACTCTAAAAATGTGTTGGAATAAGTCGGCAGGTTTGCTCATTGTGGCTTTTTGCCACTCTTTGGCATTTGCGTTGCTTTGATTGAAAATATTTTTAAACAAATTTTTATTAACTTTAATGCAATTTGATTAGTTAAGTATCAAAGTATTGATATTAAATATTTTATTTGACTCCAAATATTTTATTTAAAAAAATTACCAAATGTCCCCACAAAATTTGCAACATTTAAAGTCCTCCAAAAGAGGTTAGAATGGCTCAAAATTACCCAATGCTCAATTTACGTCCATGGATTTCCGGACTACAATTTACGACACCCACATCTCTTTAACAACCTCATATCTCCTTCTCAGCATGGCTTCGTTAAACGTCGATCGACGATGACAAATCTTCTTGAGTTTGCATTATTGATAAATAGCTGATTTCAGTCCGGATCTCAAACCGATGTCTTTACTAATTTTAGTAAGGCCTTCGATTGAACTAATCACAAACTGTCACTTTTGGTTCAACACTAGACATAGGATTTTGGGTAATATCATATTTTGAATGAGTGGTCACAAAAATATCTGATTGGATACAATTAAGGTTGTGCTTAATCTGCTATTTATATTAATTGTTTCACTTAACTAGTTTAATACAAACTGTAGTTTGTTGGTCGTGGCCAGCACCGTAAGCTGGCCGCTGCGCGAGTCTCACAACACCGACTACCACTGGAGATGCTAGAGATGATAGCTGCGTCATAGTGTGACCATAGTCGATAGTCGCTCGTAACTAGTAATCGATAGACGCTCGTGTCCAGTGGCGGCAGAGCCGCCACAGTTTCATGAAAAGTAGATTGTTTTAAATCCTCATTCATATTGAGGGTATTCACTAGCACTCGTAAAATGGCAAAACGTAAAAGCGTAAATCCAAAAGTTTACGAAGCAACAACAAAACACATGTGAAAAGAACTACCACATTTAACATGCCTTAGGGTATGTTTAAAAAATCTGTCTTAAATGTGAAAAAGTGCAATTGCTTCATCTTAATTCAAACCACGAATGCATGAAATCTATTTAATTGAATAATTGGCTTCTCATAAATAAGTATCTGATAGTCCGTCACTTCAACTCTAGCCCACACTTCAGTTGGCTTCTAGAGCAACTTTGTCACATTTTATCGGACACTTTTGCATGCGAACTTTTTTATTTGCACCTCTCAAAAAAAAGAAAGAAAAATACATTTCCTGTACAACTATTTTGTGCAGCGGATGTGGCCAACGCTGGCCACATCATACTCATAGATAAGCATCAGTTGCCCTGCCAGTTAGACAGGCCGGCTGAGAGCCCAGCAATGACTTGCTGAAATAAATAGAATTTAAAGAAGAAAAAAAAAGCGCACAAACATAACATTTTTCAAAGAATTTTTTGCCGGGGGGCCGACGCCACTTCCTCATTTGCTTATCAGAGGGAAAAGGGCGGGAACATTCAGGCATTCTGCGCTTGATTTCACTCACGCAGACTCATCAACTTTTAATTAGTTGTAATTTGTAAATTCAACGTCAAACACAAACCACGCAGTCAGAAGTTGTCGCTGGCTGCTTTGAAGCTGCCGCTGGTGGCTGCGGCTAATGCCTGATGCCTGATGATGATGTCGCCACACTGACAGATTGCTGATAAAGAGTCAAAAACCAAATAAGCGGCTGGTTAACCCTTCCTTCCTTCCTTCCAGCCCACTAATCGCGTAAGCTACGTGTCGCGGTCGTCAACGCTGCTTTTGGGTGGCTTTTTTGTATGTGTTTTGGTATTCAGCAAGCCAATCCATCAAACAGGCACAAACAGCTGTCAGCACTCCTGTTGGAGTTGGAGGCGGAGGAGGCAATCGGCGCTAAAGGATTGTCCTCACTTTTTGACAATCAAATTGCCGAAACATTTGACACAGTATGGCTTTTATAAATGACTCTTTAATGGCCAAGGAAATTGGAACCAATTAATCGACTGAAATTTGAGCGGAGCAACATCTTTAAATCGTTGTTCATGCTCTTGTCAATTCACAATGGTCTAAAGTAATAAGCTTTTGTGATTTTCTCACAATGGAATGAAATGAGTTTCGTGCAGTGAGCAACGTCTGTTTTGGGCTACTGGGATAATGACTAAGTGATGTTTTTAAGCGTTTGTTTAACGATTTTAGTTTATTATAAATCTCCGCAGTCATGATATCTAAGTAAAAGTAAAATAGCTTGTCAGGTTGACACAGCCCCAAGGCTTGTCAAGTTGACACAGCCCTTGCGCGCTTCTAATTTTAGCACAAGAGAAAGGGACCTACAGTTTAACGCCGAATCCGAAGTGCAGTTTGAGAAGCTTTTCATGGCTAATTACTACAAAGCTGGCGCCAACAGCAAAGAGGTGTGGCCGGGTGTTAAGTTTATTTAAAGAAAAAACTTTTCATTAGATGTTCTGAGGCGGGATCGAACCCACGCTGAGCCACCCGGCCACTATGATAATTAGTCAGATCGAATTTTGGAGAATAAAAATAGCTTACAAAGACGATCAAGGCAAATTTAGGCGTACTTCATTGAAGCTTAGTTGATATTGTTCGAGATGGACTTAAAGGCTTTTGTTCAAAAACCTAAGTAAAATAAGAAAGATATACCAGTACTAAAAAGAAAAATTGCATGAGTGAAATGGAAAGTATCTAGGGATTCTATTTGTCAGAGACCGGTTAGTTATGAAGGTAAGAACTTTGATCGAAAATTGGTTAAATTCGATTCCGAAGTGGATAAAAATGCCCGGAAAAATTTGTAAGGGAAAATGTATTTCTCATCCGATTGACTTGAAACGCGAATAAATCCAAGGAAAATTTTGTAAGAATAGAAATAATTTGAGATGTGATTTAGCAATGTTGGAAAATATAACTTGAAGATCTCGAAAAATTTGTCCGTTTGGTGCTGTACTTGGCTTGGCATTTGCAGGTCTTAACTTATTGCATTCTTTCATCTTTTTCTACTCTCCTAACTTCCGAGTGGCAATAGTGATTCAAAAATAATTTCAAAATCATGCAAAAGTATGAGGATCTTCAGGGAGAGTATCATGAATGAAATAGCTGAATGGATGATTGTGTCTGGAACATATAAAACTTAGTTTCTGAAACCCACTTTCTCTCTCTTTCTCTGATTTATCTCCAACGCTAGTCGTTAAAAAATTATCTGAAGAATTGATTCAAGCTTTTATATCCTTTTTTTCCTGTTTTTAATTAGCAACTCAAACTGTGCAAAACATTCTAAACATATTGCACGAACCGCACTTACATAAAAATACATAGAAAAACAAAAAGTTTACGATCTAATTTTATGGTTGTTGCAAAATTTATAGACATTTTTACTTTTTATTACACATTTGGCCCATGTGACACACAAACAACCAACGACACAGGCAACTCTCAACTAACAAGCTCTATAAATCCCCACCAGTCCAGGCACTTAATTAATTTCTGCAAAAAGTGGCCAAAGGAGAAAACTTTAAGAACAAAGGGCCATGGTTGGTTAGTTGTTGTTGGCTGTTCAGTTGTTCCAGGGTCCTAGCCTAGTTGTGGAGTAGCACGTTAATTTCCAATTTGACGCAATGCAACGCCAAACAGGAGAAAAAAGTAATGTCATACAGAGAACAACAAAATCAGAGGCAACAGTAAAACTAACTGCAAATTCTGCAGAGAAAGAAAAAGCAGAAAAGCCGAAGCTTGCACCAGTTTCCCAACTGCAACAGTTACCTGGGCGCTAAACAAAAAGAGGAGCAGAAAAAAAATGAGCCAAGTGAAGCGAAAGATGCTGAGCGACGGGGGACGCTGCCTGGCTTTAGAAAGTATCCAACGGAGGAGGCAAACCCGTTGCCTTTGCGTGATGCAATTGCTGGAGCGCCAAAAGATTGAAAGCAAACGACAGCCACGTAACTAGAACACTTGACGATGCTGATGTGGATGCGGAGATGCTGCTGCCGCCAACAATTTCCAATTAAAGCAGCTGCTGCCGCCGCTGGGAGTTGGGAGTTGGCAGAATCTCGAGTCCCGCATATGTGTCGCTTGCGCAATCATACGGCAACTTTTAATGCTTCTTCGCCTGCTCATTCTTCTCATACTCCTTCTTATGTAAGAGCTGGAGATGACAGGAAGCCATCTGTAATGGCCTTAAAGTACACACTTTATGACCGGCTGTCCCCCAATTAGAGTTCGGGTTAATTGCAGTGACGCACATAGTTGATCATTACATTATCTGGCATTGCCCTCCTCCAGAAGACGCGCCCAGAAGTCGGAAGCTAACGGAGCAGCGCCTCAACAACAGCTTTGGCTCCAAAGGTAATTGATCATTAAGTCCATTTCCGCAGTGAGTTGGGCTTCTTTTGCTGTTGTTCCAAAAGTAAGTCATAAACTGCCAATTTTTATGACAAAAGCAGCAACAGCAACTGGCGCAGGCATGTTGCACGCGATCCAACCGAAAAAATGCCAATCTGGGCAGGGCAACTCCCAGCCATTAGAACATCGACAGTCGAAATAGTTTTATGGCGTTTTCAAAGGCCCCCAAGAGCAGGAAAGCCATAAAAGAAAATATGTGCTGCATAGAAAGAAAAACAAGAAAAAAAAGAACTGGGTGAAATCGATTTGTATATGGCAAGCAGCGCTGGTGCAGGGAAAAAACAAAAGGCGGCCAGCGAATAGTGCGGCATATGACGGCTGAAGCGATCCATGCACCGACAGAGAGTTGTTGATTGATCATCGAGAGACGTGAAAGAAATAGGGGCCAATGCGGGCAAATACCTTAAGCAAAGCGAAAGGGAAAATATGAAAAGATTCTCAACTGGAATTTATGGGCATGGGTGAGAGCAAGTCTTGGGCACATTTAACAATAAGTAGCCAGAAAATAACAACTTAAGTTGATAAAAAAAACTGCTTTAATCACCAAGAACCTAACCAGATAGACTACGCCTTCTCTGGAGAATAATAAAACAATGAAATGATGTTCTGCCGTTAATTTTTCACTGTAGGTCATTTATTTCTTTATTGTTTATCAGTTTACAATTAAAGATGGCGCATTGTAGTTTAAATGGATTTGCCTTTGATAGCAATCAAATAAATAAATTTTACTCAACTTTAAACTTGGCTTTGAATAGCTATTCTTATTCTAACATCTGAGAAAGTTGAAGCAAAGTGGCCAAGATAAGCCATAATAGTTTCGGAATCAACCACCGGATTAAAAAGTGGGGTATGATGGATTAAGAAAATTTGATCGTTTTTAAATACACAAGCCCAAACTGAAGATATACACATTTTTCAAAATAGTCCTAAAACTAGCGCTATCCCCATATCTCGAACTTGAACAATACATAGGAAATGACTCACAATTCTGAAAGTGCTATGAATACCCAACTTAATACTATAAAACTAAAACTAGAGCACAAGTTTCCTTTAATAAAGCGTTCTGAAAAACAAGTGGGTGGAATGGGCATTCTAGTTTGAATGGCCACAGTGTTAATTTTCATCCAACAATCGTTATTGATTAATTACATTTTATGAAATGTTGGCTTGATGATGATTTTTTGAGGATTTAACTAGTTGTGATTTGTTAAGCTCAATTTACACGACCAGATCGCTCAGCTGAGTTTTTCAGACCTGATGCTCTTCACCACAAAGGCAAAAATGTTTAGCTTCATGCTACCCAAATTATCGAGGATCTATTTTAGAACCTAAATTGAACTACACATGAAATACAAAAAAAATTTCATGATATTTAGAATTTTGACTTATTTTTAAAAGGGGCCTGCTATTCAGAAAGTATTGCTAAAAAACTCCAAAAATTTTCGTATATTTCGAAAAAGATGCCATTAGAAACTAGTTTTGGAAAAAAGTTTTCTAAGTATAAGAAAGGAGTGCGTATCCTAAGATCATTTACTTAAGACTTAGGCTTAATTGTCTTTATTCTTAATCTAAGAATAGCCTTAAAACTACTAACTAAAGTATAAATAGAGTAAGCTCATCTAAAAATAATTTTCATTTAAGAATGGCGAAAGTAAGCATTATCTTTCGAAAAAAGTTACATTGGTAGCAGCTAGCATGTGCGATGATTTAGTGAGATAAGATTCCAGTTTTTTCCATTCTCAGACAGAGCTGACAAATAAAACTGTTATTTTTTGAGAATGCTTAGAAATTTAAATGAACTAAAACTGCTTAATGAAAGTTGTATGAAGAGAAAAATTAATTTTATTGGTTTAAGGTCTGTATCCAGATGTGAATAAACGAGAAGTAAAGTAATATTCTCATACAAATTTTGAAGCCAAATTGTATTTCTGATTTACTTCTAGCATTTTTGTATTAAAATGTTCTTTATCTCGTTAGTTCACATCAAGGCTTTTCAAACTAGAGTATTTTCCGTACTTATACCAGGCCCGAAGTCACTTGCCGATTCACACTGAATGCTTACCGAAGTCAGTCATCACAGAAAATCAGAGAGAGACAGACATATTTTTTTGTCCTCTCGGAAACTCCTTGTTGCTAAAATCGATGTTCAGTACAAATACTCGCGATAACTCCTAGCTTCGGCCGCGAGTCACCGAGAGTACTTGTTTCCGGAGATCTGCTGCGATCTGTTACGATCAAGGCTTGTACACAATCGTCACAAACACACAAAAACAACAATTTGTGAGAGCAAAAGGGATAGCATGACGGCCTATTTTTATACCCTTACAGAGGGTATTATAAAATTATCCGGATGTTTGTAACGCATAGAAGGAAGCATCTCCGAACACATAAAGAAAATATATTCTTGATCAGCATGACGAGCGTCTGTTTCTATGCTATCTCCTCCGTCAGTTTTAAAGCTATTCTCACCAAACTTTGCACGAAGTCTTTTGGTACAAATACGCTGCACATTTGTCGGAACCGGCCGTATCTGATGACTATAGCATATAGCTGACATGGGAACTATCGGTCGAAAAACCAGTTATAGTGAAAAAACTTTTTTGTTTTCAATGGAAACGCGTTCAAACTTCGCATTTCTTAGTTTACTTTCCTTTCCCATTTTTTCACACAGTTTGGTCGAAATCGGTCTTCTTTATAGTATAGGAATCATTGAAAAGTATAGTCTGAAAAGTAGTCAAAGTCCTAAAAATTGTCATTTATTTATTTGGGGGGTTCTGCGTGAGCTTTTGTCAGATTTGCGGTATGATTTTTGACTGCGATTTTTGGTGGTTGATTTTTTTTCGAGCTGCAAACGCATTAATTTTTGCTCTCGCTCTCATTGTTATACTCTGTATCAGAGAAACACAGAGTATATTAAGTTTGTGCAAAAGTGTCAGTCTGTCCGTATGTGCAAACAGATCTCTGAGATAGTAAGAGATAGTGGTTTGACTTGGATGGGACATATGATTCTTATACTTGCAGGCAGATGAAGTTTATTTTAAATTTTTGCCACGCCCCCTCCCGCCCCCGCAAATTGAAAAAAACGTCATATCTTCCAAAGTTTTATAGATAGAAGGTTCCTTCTGAACATATTTCGTAATCAGGATCCGCCTGAGGAATGTTAAAGATCGGAAGAACGATAGTCGAGTTATAAGTAAAAGTAACAATTATGGGCTGAACCGGTCGTAACGGTGATGGGCAGCACTTCACAGGTACAGAATATGTTATAGTCGGGCTTGGCCGTCTTTCTTTCTTGTTTTTGTAATATTTACTGTAAACGCCGTTTTGTTGTTCTTTAAATTTCAAGAGAGAGCCACCAGTCAGAAAGAGCGTCCAGAGAGAGCGCGACAAGAGAAAGATAGAGAGACCCAATCAACACTTGGATATTTTCCGTCTAAGCCAGACATGCCCAAAAGAAGCATTCGGCAGACCACTCACTAATACTCACAAAGAAAAGCACTTTAAAATTGGGTAAGGCAACAACAAAATCTCTTGAAATTGTTGTTGGCGCAAGCCTATCAAAGAAAAGAACAAACCCGGTTTTTGTTCTATGCGACGCATGCACACGAAATCGATTGCATGTGTTTCGTTTTTTCTACCTCGCTCCCTGCATGTATACGATCATTGGTTTCCTATCTTGGGTGCAATTACAAAAACAAAACGTACCCAAAGAGAATACGGCTGGGCATCGGTGGTCTAAGCTTTTAAAGTATAAGAGTGCCAAGTGGTGCGAGTATTTCTGCTACTGCATATGCAAAGCACAAATATGCCATGAGTATGTAAAATACTGCGACTTTTTGTTGGAGTATTTTTGACAGTCGCGTGCAAAAATATCAAGTACTTATGCAGTGACTAGTAGTTGCAGTGCACTCGTGCAGATCTTTGGTGATGAGTATAAAGACTTAAGAAGAAATAATTAAGAAAATGTCAAAAGCCAGGTTGGCATTTCCGTACTTATTTATTGAGAGAACAAGGTATGTTTCTATTCACATTTTGTTTTAAATTCTCATTGACTTAGTGAAGCCAAATTTCTTCAGAATATTTCCCAAAACTCATTATATTTTCTCAACTTGAATGCTTCCAAGTGTGAGCCGACTTCAACTTGTATTCAAATTCTATTTCTTGTTTTTCTATGTTTTGTTGATTGCTAATTTAAGTTTATATAGCTCGTAAAAAATTATAAACTTTGAAACCGCCTGCTGCCGCTGCTGCTCGTGGGTGGGCAGGGCAAATAAATCAAATCTGGCTGGCAGATAACTGGAAATACAGACTCCGCCTTCATTTGATATGTGCTGTCAATGTTTGTTTTTTCACTGGCTCCCCCTCCCGCATCGGGGCCAAGTGACCCAGCACATCATTAATCATAAAGCTCGACTTGTTCTTGGTGCTAATTGTTTTTCCTTCCTCCAAAACTTAGTTGGTTCACACTTTTAATTTCTGTGATGTTTGACCGCAAGCGAAAGTGGCCACTGGCCAGTGTATGTTTTGCTTAGAAGTTTTTGGGTTAGTGTGTGGCCTCAATGGTTTCGTTGTTGAAGATTCATGCGTGAGTATCGTTTGATTTTTTTATGTTTGGCCATTCATCTCATTTCACTTGCTTAAAAACAGGCAGCCAGCCTCATAAAAAACCTAAACTAAGAAAAAAAAAACGTTTCCATTTGGCTTAAAAGTCAATGCCGCATAATTTAACAGGAAATCATTAGGCGCAGCAGCGGCATGTTTAAAAATATTTCACGCACGCTCCTCTATTCGAGTCTCTAGACTCCAGTCTCCCCGTTCCCAGCCTCTCACTGCAGCAGACATCGGGGCATTTAAATGAAACGCTTCTAGAATTAGAACTGTAAACAACATGTGTTGAAATGCCTAATTGATTGACTTGACTGAGTTGAGTTGACGGTGGTCTGCCCCCTGCCACGGGCCCCTATCTGTACACAGAGAGAAAAATCCATGCAAAGTCCTGCAGTTGATAATCTACGGATAATCTACGGAAAAGTAAGCTTTAACTACTTCATCCAATTACAAAAGCAAACATCAGATATTTTCTAAGATATAAATATGTAGGTTTTTTTTCCTTATCGAGTTCGGTTGAATCTAATTTGAGTACTGCCTTTTCTCGCTGTGTACGAGCACACAAACATTGCAGTGTGATAAAAACTGGCTGAAAATTATGGCATTGGCATTCAATCGGCATTTGATGGATCTTCTTGGTGTGCAATCGCATCGTTTGATGGATGGCTAAGCAGTCCATTTCAGAGTGCTTAGATAGTTTGTTAGTTGATTAGCTTTGGTAGCTGCGGAAGAATGCAATTAAGAGATTTTAATGATGCTACGGAGTTCAGTTATTAAATCAATTTAAGTTAAAGCTGCTGTACACAATTTATGACTTAACTGCGCTTTTGTTGGTCATATTTATGACTTTGCATACCCTTTCTCTCTCTTTCTCTGCCTGTGTGTTTGCCAATTACAGCTAACGCAGACAATAGAACATAAAACATTCTAACACCAATCTTCTGTTGGCTTCAATGGCTTTCTGGAGCTGTTTTTTTTTTTTGCAACTCGGTTACCAACTTTCCAATTGGCAATAAAGCATGCGAAACCAATAGCACTTTTTCTGCGCTTGACCACAAAATGTTGATTACCACGCTCAGATACAGAGGAATGGTCCACTGCCAGTATTGGCATTTTCACGCGCCCTCGAAGCGCATTCACAATGGGCGCAGAGGCGTTGTAAAATGCCCAAAAAAGGTTGCACAACAAAATAGACCACATTCAACCCCTCCTTCTGCTCCGCATCGAGCGTTCAGTCCCGATGCAAAGAGTGAAAGAACATACAGCCTAACGGTAGTTCCAGTTAACGAGCTAACGTAAATTAAGATCGCTTGTTCTGCAGCAGCAGCAGCCGCTGAGGTAGCCAACTTCTTCTTCGTGGAACAAAAAACCAAATGTGTGTTCACTAAAAGTAAACAAAAGAAGCAGCCAGAAACAACAGCCACAGCAGCAGCAGCAGACAACCAGCTCAAAAATGAGTCTTTCGTTTGTTTTATTTTCGTTTACAAAGAAAAAAAAAAAAAAAAGAAATGCTGCCCAAAATTGGAAAGGCAACCAGAAAAATGCAACATCGAACAGACTTCACTCAACACCAACGCACAAAACGCATGAAGAACTGGTCATGGATACAAGTGCCTTCTGCACCAGCTCTAATTTCTTTAGCTGCCCCTCCTCCCACCCAACCCTCTTTCTGTTTCTCAGTTTTCCAGTTCATCAGATGAGCTCTACATGATACCACAAACGAAGATGAAAAACTGTATGCATGTGGGCAGTGGGTCAGTCATCTGTCTGAGAAATTCGTATTCATAGCTCTTTCACATTTATGGGTATTTGCCTAAAGTAAACAATTATGCTTTATAAAGGTTCCAGTGATGAAATTGAAGCATTTCAACTCAAAGTGTATGATTCATGGTAATAGAAGAGATCAGCCAGAAGATCAAAGAACCTCTAGCAAAACGCAAAAAAGATTTGATTTAAAAAAAAACTTATTTTAATTGCTTTCACAATTTGTACTGGAATATTTAACAAAAATTTATGAAATCTCATCGTATCGAACTCCAAAAGTAATTTTATTCCTGTGGCTTGTTTTAATTAATATGTCTATTTCGTTTTTACTTTTTCTTACAGGTGAGCTCTACCCATGTAAAATGAAAAACTGATTAAAGTAAGTGAATTTATTTTTACAATAGAATTTTTGTGTTGATTTATAGTCAATTCATCAATTCTTGTTGGCAAGTACACTTAGTATTTGTCATTTCATTTTACTTTCAAAAATGCTAGAGATACTCCAGTTTTCGAGTCATATCTATCATGTCGAATAAAGAGTTCAGATTTCCAAAGTAAAGGTTGACCCCAATATAAGTCCACGATTTAACTGAAAAATAACACCTATAATGGGTTTTCACAATAAAAACGCGCTGTTTACTTGTGTAGCACTTCGTTTATAATAATTGGAACTATCGTTGATGCCAGTTGTCAAATTTCAGAGTTGCAACCTGCAAAAAAATACAAAAATGGCGTCAATTGCGCAAATTTTGTCTAACTTTCACCTTACCCAAGACCAAACTTTCAAATATCTTTTCAAAAATAAAAGGTTAGTTATCTGAATTTCAATGAGAGTTTAAAAACAAATGATTTGTAATTAGCCTGGGTGGGTCGCTGAATCATTCTTCCAAATTGAGTTAGTAAATGATCCTTAATTAGCTTTTAGTCAAAGGCGTCCGGAAAACCGTTATGCGTAATCAGTATTAAAATAAGGAAAATGCTTTAAAATTCTGAATGATATTAAATTGGCATTGGTATTCAGAGTTTATTATAAATCCAAGAATATAAATTCATTCAATTTTTCGCTAAACTTTTAAATAATAAACTTGCTAATCAACTTTTTTAGAGGTTTAAGAAACGTGTTGGTTTAAGCGACCTGATCTTCGGTAATCCAAAGGTTTGGTTGGGCTGGCTCGAGGTCATCCGTCTCATCCGAAAATAAAACGCCCTTTTTGTTTTATATTTTCCCCTGAAGACGGACCCCGATGTGGGCTCAAAATATATTGGTGAGATGAGACGGATGACCTCGAGCCAGCCCAACCAAACCTTTGGGTTTAAGAAACTTTATGTTCTTTAACAATGAAGAGAAGTTTACGGCTTTACGAAGAATGCTTACCTTACGTCGTTAACGTGGAGTTTAATGATTGTTAGTTCCCACATGCTACTTGCTATAGTCAGTCAAAGTATATAAAATAAGTATATGCTAATGATAAGGACGTTCCCATTGAGTTTCTCAATACAACTAGTTTTTTGACCGATCCACTCTATGGGAGTTATATGCTATAGTCATCCGATTTTGACCAAAATTTGTTAGAATTATGTAAAAGCATTCATTCCAGGGATGCAAACCAGCTCTGAATCGAACCAGAACCGAACCGCTCTTTTCAGCTGGTGAACCGAACCGCATGCCTAACCGGCGTCCCTTCGAAAATGCTGAACCGAACCAAAAACCACAAATGACAACGGTTCGGTTCGGTTCAGTTCACTGACGAGTCTCAAGACGCACAAATTTTCGATCGAATTGCTACGAAAAGTCCTTATTGATGCCAACCATTTTGAAAGACGCAATTGTCCACCGACCTCTGAATATGCCTGTCATAAGTTAACATTCCTCCTTTGAAGTTGCTAATCGATTAATTTGTCGAGCTTCTTCGCCTTAATCCAGCTTAAACCAGGAGTACAGCTATTATAGTGACATCATTGTGGACGAAGAAAGTACATCCAACTATTCAAACTTTTTAATTCTCTAGGAATCCAGTATCGAAATGGTCGAAAAATCACATATCAATTTAGAAATCATTATATTTCGTATATTGAAGCAAAAGTTCGGGGAAAAGAAACTATAGGGAGGCTTTAATATTTTAAAAAGTTTTTCGGTATAAGATAGCTTTCTCTGAGAAAGTTTTTAATATTTAAAGGATTAGCTAGACCAAATAGTGTTGGTTCAAACAAAACCCCGGGGTGTAATACTTCTTAAAACCAAAACTAGTACTTTATAATGTGTTCGATCCAACTTTATTTTTCATCAAATAGTATGTCCGACCCAGGTCTATAGTTTTTCAAACGTCTGCAGCTTCAAAAGTCCAAAACAATTACTTTGTGAACTGATTTAAGGATAATTTTGAATGTTAGACTTTAGAATGGGCTTAAAGGGTTAAGGTTTGGTGGACTGAAGGGTAATCTTAGAACAAAAAGAAGTTTTGGACTTGCCGCAACTTCCAAAGTCTTAAAAATTATTTTCCGAGCAGGTTTCAGCGTAAATTGCTACGTTATTCTCAACAAGACGCTTTAAGAGTTGACATAGGGTGAAATTAAGGGCGATCTAAGAAAATAATAGAGTTTCTAACACGTAATCGGACTGCTTTCCTTCGAAACTTCGGAAAAATATCTTTTCGTGCAGACTTTAGAGCAAACTGGGACTTTATACTTAAGAAATGGCTTAGGGCTTGAGACTCGGCAAAATTAAAAACGATCCTTGAACAGAAATGCGTTTTTGATAACTTTTGGACTCCCTTACCACCGAAAGTCTGAAAAGAAGTAGATTTTCGAACAGATTTAAGCAAAATTCCGGACGTTATCCTTAAGGGAAATAAGTTTTGGTCATTTTTTTTAAATATAAATATGAAAATATCTTGTCGTTAAACTTAAGGATGGGCTTTAGGGGTTGAGATTTTACAGTATTTCGGCATCTAAGAACATAAAGTGCTTTGCGAATACCTTTCCGCGCAGATTTTAGGGAATCTCGGGGTTATTTGCAAAAACAGAAACTGGCCTTCATTAAATTTATAATAAATAAAGACTGAACCACTGAACCGAACCGAAACCGCGGATCAGCTGGCTTCAAAAACCATGTAATAGACCGAACCGGTGGTTCAAAAACTATGTGAACCACTGAACCGAACCAGTCCTGATTTCCAATCGGCTTGCATCCCTGATTCCAACTAAATAGATGCCAAGTTAAGCTCCATTTACACGACCTGATCGCTCAGCTGAAATAGAACCGGTTCTAATTGACCTGACCACTCAGCTGAGCGTCAGTTTGTTTTTTTATTTTTGGCAATGTATTTATATCACCGCTTATTGAAATAAAACATTAACATTGATGTAACGCGCCTTATTGACTTGTACGAGGGTGAGCCTGCGCTGTATGACTCCTCCAATCCCACCTTGTAGGTGCAGCAGATCGTGCGGATTGCCACTTTGGATAAGTTTGCTGCACAACTTGAGAGCAAATCACTTGTGGATATAAAAACCAAAATAGGCAATCGGCCAATTCACAAATGAACTAGATTATTTTCATGAACCAATGGTTCTGTAACTGACTCAACTGAGCTACTCAGGCAAGTGTCAATGCCGAACTGAGTTGCTCACCTGAGTTGCTCAGCTGACGAAAACTAAGCTGAGCGATCAGGTCGTGTAAATGCAGCTTTTGAGTTCTAAAATAAAATCTTTAAATGAACCCCGAATGCAAACCGCTTTGAATTTTCTTTTGTAATTACATGGAGAAAATTTTGATTGCAGATGAATTTTGGCATACTTTTCGCACACTGAAAAAAATGGTATTATCTGGGCTCAATGTTATATTTTTTCATTAAAAAGTGAAACTTTTTCTCAATTTGATCAATTTTTTGATCAAAAGTATATTAATAAATAATGATATTAATCACTAAAAATGTAATATTCAATGTCAATATGATATTATATTGCAGCAATTTGACATTTTTTTAGCATCAAAATGATATGAAAAATTTATATCTGCCAAATATCAAATTAACCAGCCCAGATCGAATTGATATTGACATATTTTTTTCTCTTTGCACAATCGAAAAGCTTAACAAAAGCTTAGAAAAAGTGACCTTATACTAAGGTGACATATTTTCTAAGCAAATCTGACTAAATTTTAGTTTATATGCTGGCCGTTTAGCTTAAAAAGTACCTTCAAAATCAAATATAAGGCAATTTTCTTTGCATTCTATGTTGTTTTTGTTGGCGTAGCGATTTTGATTTAGCGTCTGGCGGTAGCTTACTTCTAATTGTATGCTGCTTAAAACTCTCGCTGAATTGCTGTAATGGCCTAAAAAACTCGAAATGTTTTCAAATTCATTAAAAACTCGTATATCTTATTTCTTGAACTAACGTGTTGTCAGCTCCCCATATTTCTAAACGGAGATGGACCATCACTTGATATTCTGTCATACCTTAAATAATTGCAGTATCGGTAGTTTCTCTGTTAAACATACAGAAACTCATTTGCTAATGAATACAAATTGCTGCTTCATTTGCGGTCACGAAAATTTCATTTCCAAATTGATGAGCTCGCATTTGTCAAATATACTTGAAATGTTGCCTATAAGTACGCGGTACTAGCTGTGATTGACCCGCATTTTGTGGTTGCGCTAGTGCCAACTGAGGATTAACCTTGACTTCAGCGGACACAGTCAGTCGCCCGCGTTCGCCGTTAAAGTCAAAAGTGCGGCTCGCCGTTAGATTTCAAGTCATAAAAAATTTTGTGGTTTTTTTTTTTGTGTTTTTTGCGCAACTTCTTCTTCTCTTTTTATTTCAGTGATTCGCTTAGACAATTGCCTGGTACGTCTCAAAACACGAAAACGAAATAAATTGCAAAATCTTTCGTATCGCTGATGGGGAAAAGTGCGGCATTTTTTATGAGTTTGTTTGTTTTTCACTCTGGCAGTGTGGAACGTGATGCTATTTTTTATTATTCCAAACCAATGAAAGAAATCATATATTGTGTTAGCCCTCTCTTTTTGCGTGGGGTTAGCAACAGGACATGCCATATGTAGATTGGCCCCAACGAATGACAATTACCTCTCAGTCTCTTTAAAAATGTATGTCAATTGGTCAATTTCCGTCCCGAGTATCGAGTGTAGGCCAATTAAGTGTCGTTTACCTTTACGACGCTGCCGGATTGCCATTAGCCAAAGCAAACCGTTTTAAATATTTATAATGTCAATTGGCCCAGTCGCAGTCGACGACTGTGTCTTAAAGTCGAGTCATCGGCGCAACTTGCACCGGAGGCCATTTTAATTAGCCAAATGGTCGAGTGGCTATCATAAATGCAGACATGCACGAAATGAGTAAAATTATATCACAATGTCCGCCAGCGATTGACAGTTCAATCAACCCCAAAGCGCAAATTGCCAATGCAAATGCAATAGAAAATCAAATATTACGTATACGCCTGCTGGCCTGCCTTTGCATTCGCTGGTGTATGTGTTACCCATTGTTGTGTCAGCGATAACCAAAAAAAAAAAGGCAAACAAACATCACGACGGCAACGACGACGGCGACGACAGCAGCTCCAACACCTTTGGAGTGGCAATTTGTAGTACGCTTGCCAGCCTGCTCCGGTTTGGCGACAGGCATACTGGGGGAGCTCCAAATGGCAAGCAAATACTTGATTTCTTAAAAGGGTATCTTGAATTGCATATGGCATTTTGTAGAGCACTTGGAGATCTGCTAATATCTTAAAGTGGTAAGTTTATGAACTAAAGCTATTTAAAAACCTTTGCAAGCCAATTTTAGAAATTGGTTGGTTGCCAATCTAAAACTATCAAAATAAATTTGCATAAAATAATTTAGTTCCTTATGGTTCTGTATTCACTTGAACAAAACTGTTGCCAAAACAAAATCTACATGCAAAATAAAAAACTTAATTTTTAGTGTCCAACAATTTAACTAGAGATTGTAAAAACTTTTTGAGTACTTTCCACCTCTGAGTCGCAAAAGAAGCTTGAGAAATTTCAAAAGAGAATTACATGTCCAATTTTGATTCTTGCTTCGATTTCGAGATCATACTGAATGAACAATCGCAATATTCCCTCAATCTCAGACTTAAAACGTTTTGAAATCACAGACTTTATTGGATCTGTTCAAGATCACCACCCTAGCTGAAGACAAACAAACTAGTGGATGGAAATAAGCTGATTATGCTTGCTTTAAGGCCGGTGTTGCGGAGGATCCGCTGATTTGCGTTTGAATTATGAATTTCAATTTTTACCGCTCTTTAATTTGTTTAATTTGGGACATAATCTGTTTGAAAACTGATGCACGTTCCTTTTGGCAGTAGGTTAGAAGCGAAGAAGTCTGCACAACAT
Source organism: Lordiphosa collinella (assembly GCA_018904265.1). Taxonomy (NCBI): domain Eukaryota; kingdom Metazoa; phylum Arthropoda; class Insecta; order Diptera; family Drosophilidae; genus Lordiphosa; species Lordiphosa collinella. Next base: position 572,947 of record JAEIFV010000001.1, read on the forward strand.
GCAAACGTCCCTTCTAATAGCACGCATGCTACACCCATGCTATTGGAAACCAAAATGCCAAACGACCCGAACGATTGACGATCTTTCGTTTTTGCATGCAGCATGGAGCAGAGACAGCCGAGCGTTTTTACGAAGTTGAACCAACAACAACAACTCATGCAAACGTCGCTTCTAATAAAATAGTTCCTGCTGCATTTCGCCCCTATAAAGCGAAAGGAATATTGCTGGTTTTTGCAACTACTTCTTAATGGCTAAAGTTGTATACGGGATGTGCTTCTACCAATCAAAGTCATTAATTGAGTCAGTCGAAATACGATAGGAATCGAAGCATACGTACTGGCGGTAAGTTGTGTTCAAATGTAACAATTATTTCTGTATTCGGAAATAAAACTTACCCCTTACCTAACCTACTATCATCAATCGACAACGTTCTACTGGTTATTTGGGAGAAAATGGAGGGAGTTAATTTCGTGTAAGATTTTGGCTCAACAGCCGGTGTTTCTTTTTTCACTTTGCCATATTTATCAGCTAGCTTCCTGGTAGTCCATGCTGTATTTAAAGCAGCTATGCCCAGCCTTATGCTCTTTGGCTACGTTTTGTTTTTGTAATTGCACCGAAGATAGGAAGTCAATGCACGTATACATAGGGCTCAAGGTATAGAAAACGACACACATGCAAACCATTTCGTGTGTGTGCGTCGCGTAGAACAAAAACCGGGATTATTCTTTTCTTTGATTGGCGCAAGCAAACAGGTAGAACACATTTGTGTGATTTTGTTGTTGCCTTACCCAATTTCAATGTGCTTTTCTTTGTGAGTATGGGAGAGTGCTCTGCCCCAGGCTTTTTTTTGGGCATGTCTGATTTAAAGGAAGCAAATATATAACTACTTAAACTGGAATTTTCCCTAACTAGGCCGACAGCTTGATTCATCGACCAATTTTTCTCTCAATCTCATTATTTACTGAAGGCATCTTTCACTCGTGCAAAGGGTATTCAAGCATCGCTCTTCTCATGCTTATAATTTCGCTTACAGAAACCCGTTGTGGTTTATGACTCAAGCAATCAATTTGCTGCAAAACAGCAACAACAATGCAGTCATACTTTAGTCACTGAATCCAACATCGAGTATCTCAAGAATGACTTAACAGCATGAAAAACTTGCCGGCAAACAATAATAAGAGCTGCTAATAGCTGGCAACGATTGCGTGAAGCTTTCAGACGTGTTGCATTTCAGTTCCGGCCAACTTGAGCTCTATGTAAGCACCACATTTGAACATACACATATACATATACATAAAAGGTACATATAAGGAGCACTCGATTTCGCGCCGCGCTTCAAATGTGTCAAATGCATCGAGTGAAATATCAGTAATTTGAATCGCTTGCACAATTTTCCATTTTACATTGCGCAAAAATGGCAACAACAAAAAAATAGTGGCCCATAAATTGTAACAACTGTCGTTTGCATACATACATAAAATGTATGCATATGGAGGATAGCTAGATGCAAACGCAACAATAGTAAAACAAGAAACAGAAATGGCAATTTCCATTGCGTTTATTGAGTGTGCAATGAATTTTCAGTTGGGGAAAAATTGATCTATGCATGCACATTGCATGAAGCAATTGATTAATAAACGTTTGAACAGCGCTGTAACTTGAGGGAATTGTTGGCAACGTAAGCTGGCTGGTGTCGTCATTGCAAAAAAAAGAGGGGAAATGAGAGAATTGTGCAAAAGTGTTTACCAACAATCAGCGGATCAGGTCACTGCCCTTGCTCATAGAGGACTTTTCACTTATGATATGAAGAAGCTTTAACTACAAAAAAATACTCAAAAATGTTACAAAATATCAAATATATAGTAAATCAATAATATAGGAAATACAAATTATGGAAAAATCGAAGAATATCCAAATTCAACAATAAAACAAGCACAAATATTGTAGTAGTAGTAGTACTAAAGATACAGACATGCTAAATTTAAGGACGTTTCCAATGAAAACAAAAAAGTTTTTTTAACACCATTTTTCAAACCTAACTTTTCTATGGCAGCTACACTACGTAGTAGTTCGACCAGACTTAGTGGAATCTTAAAAAAGCATTGAAAACTAATCAATTATAATAGTTTTTCTAATATTTTTCATATTATTTATTAGATTAATGATTCATTTATTATTAACAGACAAATGTTCTTTTCGTTTCCCCAGGCGCAAAACTAAATGTCTTTAGATACGAGGGCGGTCCCAGAAGTAACCGACCTAACTACTAAAACACAAAAATTTATCATTTTATTTTTTTTATTTTTCAACATAGGATCCTTTTAGGTCGATACACTTTTCCCAGCGATGTTCAATAGCTTCGATACCTTTTTTATAATGCCAAATCTTTTTCCTCCGAGCCATTTTTTCAAGTTTGGAAATAAGAAATAATCAGAGGGAGCTAAGTCTGACGAATAAGGGGCGTGAGGTAGCAATTCAAATTTTAATTCATTAATTTTAGCCATTGACACGGCAATGGCCTCACGACGCTGTTTTTGTTCTGAAGTCAGCAAACGCGGCACCCATCTTGCGCATAACTTTTTCATGTCCAATTTTTCGGTCAATATGCGATGTACAGCACCTTTTGAAATGCCTACACATTCAGCTAACTCACGAACTTTCAATCGCCGGTCACTCAATACACATTTTTTAATTTTGGCCACCATTTCTGAAGTGGTCACCTCATTTGGACGCCCATTACGCTTAAACTCAGCCACCCAATATTTTATTGTTGTAAACGAGGGAGCAGAATTACGTAAGGTAGAATCCAGCTCCTTTTTAATATTGGTTGGACTAAACCTTTTATATGAAAGTATTGTATCACATGTTTGCAAATCAATAATAAGCGTTCTCTATTAAAATCGACAAAAAAAAAACTGTGCAAGGTAAAGGCACCAAACTTCAAACTTAAGCTTTTAATAGTCGGTACTTCCCCTTTTTAATATTTTTTGTGAACATTTTCCAACAGTACTGTGCTAGGTCGGCCATTTCTGGGACGGCCCTCGTATATCGATGTCTCCTCTACTTATCAATATATCGACATCTTTCATTAAATAACGCTAGTTTTAAGTGCTACTTACATAAAGAGGTTTCATTTAAATTCAACATTTTTCACAGCTTACAAAATACAATATAATCGCTCTCATAAGAATCATAAGGACCCGGGCGATGGCGGGTATACAGTTTAGAGACGTTTCCATAGAAGACATAAAAGCTTTTCTTACAAACACTTGTTTTTCGACGGATCGTTCCTATGCACTGAAAAAAACTGGTTAGTAATTTCAACCAATTTTATAGTTAAAAATAGGGGAAAGTTAACTTCGGCACGGCCGTTGTTTTTCTAAGTAAGACTACTTTTCGTTCCTTACTTTTCTATGGGAGATATACTATATATAGTAGATGTCCGATTTCGACCAAACATAGTGCAATCATGGAAAAGCATAACAAACTGTTAATTACGAAGTTTGGAGGCGATTCCTATTAAAACAAGAAAGTTTTTCTCACAAGAACTTCGTTTTCGACCGATCATTCATAAAGCAGCTATATGCTATAGTCATCCGATTTTGATAAAACTTTGTACAATTGTGTAAAAGTATATAAAATGAATATATGCCATCGTAAGGGACGTTTCCAATAAAAACAAAAAGTTTTTCTCACAAGAACTAGTTTTTCGACCGATCGTTCCTATGGAAGCTACATGCTTTAGTCATCCGATTTTGACCAAACTTTGTAGAATCTTGTGGGAGCATATAAAACAAAGTACGTACCAATTTTGAGGACATTTCCATTGAAAACAAAAAAGTTTTTCTAACTAAGACTACTTTTCAGACTTTACTTTTCCATGACAGCTATACTATATAGATGTCCGATTTCGACCAAATTTGGTGGAATCATGGAAAAGCATAGTAACCTAAGAAACACGAAGTTTGGAGGTGTTTCAATTAAAAAAAATAGCTGAAAGTTAGCTTCGGCTCGGCCGAAGTTTTGTATACCCTTGCAGCTTCCATTGAAAAAAAAAAAGTTTTCTAGCTAAGCCTATTTTTTGGACCTGACTTTTCTATGGGATCTATACTATATAGATGTCTGATTTCGACCAAACTTGGTGAAATCATGGAAAATAATACACTGTTAATTACGAAATTTGGAGGCCATCCCATTTAAAACAAAAACGTTTTTCCCACTTCTTTTTCGACCGATCATTCATACTGCAGCTATATGCTATAGTCATCCGATTTCGACCAAAGTTTGTTGAAATGTGTTAAGTATTTAAAATAACAATATGCCAAAAAAAAACACTCGTTTTTCACCGATCGTTCCTTAAGCTATACAGTCATCATTTCGACCAAACTTTTTAGAATTGTGTAAAAGTATATAAAATAGTGTATGCCAACGATAAGGACGTTTTCATTAAAAACAAAATGGCTTTTCTCAGTAGAACTAGTTGTTCGACCGATCGTTCCTATGGCAGCTATATGCTGTAGTCATCCGATTTCGACCAAACTTAGTGCAATCATGGGAAAAGATAGTAAACTAAGAAATCCGTACTTTGGTGGCGTTTCCATTAAAAACAAAAAAGTTTTTCTCAATAAGATTAGTTTTTCGACCGATCGTTCCTATGACAGCTATATGCTATAGTCATCCGATACGGCCGGTTCCGACAAATGTGCAGCGTATTTGTACCAAAAGACTTCCTGCAAAGTTTGGTATGGATAAACTGACGGAGGAGATAGCATAGAAACGGACGGACAGAAGGACAGACGGGCAGACAGACGGACAGGGCTAAATCAATTCAGCTCGTCGTGCTGATCAAGAATATATATACTTTATGTGGTCGGATAAAGGATAATAAATGGCAGTTATTAAAGGTTTAAAAACGTTGCATACATTTTAACGCCGAATGCGTTGTTTACTTACATAATGTTGAAATGTTCACATTAATGTTAATGCTCTGTTAACTAACATAAGGGAAGGCTACACAACATTAATTCTAAATTTTAGCATATATAAAAAAAAAGATTCTCGTTAAAAACGGGATATTCGATTTTGATTTTATACCTATGATTTCTCGGGAAAACCCTCGTAAAATTTGTCTTAGATTACGATTTTGACAACCGCTTGGTGAATTTATTTTAATCCATACAAATTCACCCACTCTAGAATAAATTTCCCAATTACTTATCTGTCAAATTGGCATTCTCATGTAAGCTTCGTATGCATAGTAGGCATAGTACTCGTACGATGCCATGATTATTACTCGGCATCATGTGTAAAATAAGTAATAATTTTACACACAACATTATTATTTTTATTCGTAATCATCCGACGCGAATCAATCGTGCAGACCTCAAGTGTAAAGCACTTACCTGATGTCGAACTCTGATCTCTCTATTACCAGATTTGTATCAAGAGTGAGTGAACCGTGCTAATTTAACTTCAAGCACATCTTTGATATTTTTATGAATATGTATTTTTGTGTGGTTGTCTATTTTACCTATTACATTAAAATTTAGTCAGTGTTTCACCATAAATCAGGTGAAGGGAGATCCCATCACCCATCACTATCTGGAGTTGGTTTTTTCATTAATTCAACCACTAAGCATGCTGCTGGCGCTTTAATCCTAAGCCTGTCCACAGTGCTTTAACACCGTCTCGAATTAAATTGATATCCCCCATCCATTCTGTCTTTAATTAGACACACAAAATAAATGAAATTAACAGCATGACCAAAAAGTAAACCCACAAAAAAAGCCAACAAGTAGAAGAAAGAACACATAATTGCTACCAGGGTCAAAAATGTTTAATTTGTTTATTTTTAGCTTGTTTCTCATTATTCCACAACACCACAATTTATTAGCAAGAGAAAAAAAAACCAAAACAAATATGAAATACATGATTGATCTGCCACTCTTAACTGACGCAGATGTCTGAGTTAAATCAAAAAAAAAAATTTGTAATGAACAAGCCGAAAAAAATGAAACATAGTGCGATGAGGTACCGTTGCTGCTTTGTGGGTTTTCAGTACGCTGCCCCCGCTGTTGCCTGTACATTTTAATGATACAATTTAAAAACAACGCAGACTCATGATTTTGCATATTTCGAGCATTAAACTTGCCCCGGCTGCGGCTGCGGCTGCTGGCGGTTCTGGGCGCATAATTCAGGCACAGTTCTCAGTTTTTAACAACAATCAATGCCCGGACTGCCGCCTGCTGTGATTTGACCAAAAACTGACGGACTCGTCGACTCGGTGGTTGGTTGCCTGCCAAAGCTATCAAATAAATAACCGCGAGACCCGCAGTGAGAGAATGGCATGCCCAGCATTTGCCTCTAATGCCCGATGGGTGTGGCCCACCCCAGAAACGAGCCAAATAACACAAAAAAGCAATAGCCAAAGAACAGGGGCAAAATAGAGGAAAAACATTTTTGCCTAAATGGCCGAGGCATTACTTTTAATTAAAAGCAACGCCAGCAATGCACATGACTTGAACTTGAACTCCAATCCGACAGACCAGGCACAGACACGACCACCACTGTATCTAATTCGAGCCGAGCAGAGCTCATGATTACCCATAAGCTGACATTGCCATTGCCATTGCCTCGTTCCACAGTTCGTTGCACAGAGCGTCACAGTTTGACTTTAATCAGTTTGCCACAGCAGCGGCGGCGGCCGAGGCAGAGACAGCGGCTTACATTTGATGTTAATTTGTAGTGAGACATTACGCATACGCAGCGTTGTGCCTGGTTGTTTGCCTAATTTACCATTTTTTTCATTATTGTAGGTGTGAATAAACTTTGTGCTGTAAAAATCAGTTAAATTATTAATTGATACTGCGTGTGCGTGTGTGAATGTGTGTGTGCGGTGTGTGGTGCGTACTCCTAGCCCACGCCCAATTTCAGTTCCAGCAACTGATTAGCATAAAGCACGTGCGCCATCAACCTGGGCCCGCCTGCCTCATTCGTATGCCCAAACTGTAGCAAGCTGCTGGGTGAGTGTGCTGGTGGCAAAGGCGGAGGAGGAGTGGCAGCTACCTGTTGGCATACCATATTCATGCTCGCATCAGACACAGGTGCGTACACAAAACGCCCCTCGGTCTTGTTATGTGGCCAGTTCTCTGCAGACATTTGCACATTTCATTGAATTTAGTTGCATTTCATTTTCTCAGCACTGCGCCATTTGATTTATGCCCAGCGGCCAGTGCACATGAATCACAAAATGGAATAAAATAAGAGAAATGCTGGCCACAAGAGAGTAGAGACTAATTGCATACCCTTTAGCCACCTATAAATATCTCAAGGTTCATTACATGTTTTGCATCTTCTTGCTCTAAATGTTCGATTAACTCAAATAATGATGTCTACTGACCACGGGACCGCAAAGGAGTGGGTTAAACAAATTACGCAGTAATAACAAGAGAATGCTGATTTTCAATCAAAATCATCTGTACCGATGAGGCTCGACTTCAAACTGATAAGTTTGGTAATTGTACAATTTTAAAGATCAGAATCGTGGTAATCCAGTTTCGGTTTTAAGTAGTTTGTAACAAGATACCAGCCGAAACAAATTACACTGAAAAAAAATGAAAAAATGAATTTAACCGCGACCTTCGGACATTAATTTCAAGTACGACTTGTTCTTGATTGTAATTGATACAAGTAAGCAAGGCTTGTAACAATGCTCATTCCTAGTACGGAACCTACTTAAAAATCAAAAATCAGCATCAAGATTAAAGTAAGGACAGAACTTCAATGAAAAAATTTAAAAAGCATATACAACCCTCTCACCAATACAGTGCGGCTAAATTGGTATATACACATACGCAAATGATTTTGTCAACTTTGCGTATGATTTTTTCTTTCGTTTCGTACACTCATGCTGCCCTGGAGTTCCCTACCAGTTATGGCCCTTAAGGCAGCTGTTGATTTCCAGTCAATGTGCAAGACTTTAAATGATAGAACCGGGGGTGTGCAAAAACCTAATAACATTGAGCCGGCTATTTGTATACCCTTGAAGCTTCCATTGAAAAAAAAAAGTTTTTCTAACTAAGACTACTTTTTGGACCTTACTTTTCTATGGGATCTATACTATATAGATGTCTGATTTCGACCAAACTTATTGAAATCATGGAAAAGCAAAATACACTGTTAATTACGACATTTGGAGGCGATTCCATTTAAAACAAAAAAGTTTTTCTCACTAGAACTTCTTTTTCGACCGATCATTCATACTGCAGCTATATGCTATAGTCATCCGATTTTGATAAAACTTTGTAGAATGTTAAAGTATTTAAAATAGTTAAAGTGAACACACTTGCATGAGCAAAGTAGATGTTTTTAAAAAGTTAGAAAAATATGCCAATAAAAAGGGTTGACCATGGTTGCGCACTTGGATGATTTGAAAAAAAGAAAATCGGTTATGTTTAGAACTAAGTGGCTATCGTTCCCTTCGTCTGAAAATTTTTTTGACAAAATGGCGGACATTTGAAAACAAAATTTTTTTGGCCTTTTTTGTAGTGTAAAAAAGTACACTTAAAATATAGGTATCCAAAGTAGGCCGAACGTAGCGACGACATTCGCGTCGTTAGCCCTTCCGAGAAAATCGGTCCCTGGTTTCCTCTGAATCGTGGCCCTAGTTTGAAAACGTGGTTTCGAGATAAGCGCGTTTAAAGTTGCTGTTGCTAGGAAATCGGTCACTTTGGGTCATTAAAAGGACTTATAAAATATTTCAATTTGAAAATTTTAGGGATATTTTTGAATATCCAGCTAAAAAATATAAAAAAAAGTCGAAATTTTTTTCCGCAAAGTGTTTTCCCCCTTAAGAACAAAAAAGTTTTCCTCACACGAACTTGTTTTTCGACCGATCGTTCCTATGGGATCTATAAGCTAAAGTCATCCAATTTCGACCAAACTTTGTAGAATTGAGTAAAAGTATATATAATAAGTGTATGCCAATGATAAGGACGTTTTCATTATAAATAAAGTAGTTTTTCTCACTGGAACTAGTTTTTCGACCGATCGTTCCTATGGGAGCTATAAGCTAAAGTCGACCAAACTTAGTCAAATCATGGGAAAGTATAGTAAACTAAGAAATTCGTACTTTAAATGCGTTTCCATTAAAAACAAAAAAGTTTTTCTCACTAAGACTAGATTTTCGACCGATCGTTCCTATGGCAAGTATATTCTATAGTCATCCGATCCGCCCGGTTCCGACAAATGTGCAGCGTATATGTACCAAAATAATTCGTGCAAAGTTTGGTGAGGATAGCTTTAAAATTGAGGGAGGAGATAGCATAGAAGCAGACAGACGGACTGACGGAGGGACGGACTGACGGACAGACGGACAAGGCTAAGTGAACTCAGCTCGTCATGCTGATCAAGAATATATATACTTTATGTGGTCGGAGATCCTTCCTTCAATGCGTTACAAACATCCGCAGATTTTTATAATACCCTCTGCAAGGTTATGAAAATCTACTGTTGTGCTGAAGCATGCTTATTATAAGTAGACTCCTCTGAAGACGGGTAAAATATAACAACAACTCAAGAATACAGTAGAATCTCCAATGCGCACAAAGACATCCCCTTTTGAATATGAATATGAAGAATAGATACAGGAAGAATAAGACACATTGCTTTGAAGCCACGTTTTAGTCATCATTAAATGTCATCGTTAAAAAGCCAAACTATTTACGTAATGGCATTGAAGTTTACTTCTGATTACTCGACCTCGGATTTTGCATATTTCCATATTTTTTATCAGATGGATACCAAACTTTGTATTTAGACGCCTTATCGTTCAAATATAACAAATTTTAAAGCATATCGAAAATATGCAAAAGATATGCCTAAGATATGCAAAAAATATGCCAAAAATTGCAAAATATATGCAAAATATGCTAAATACATATATGCAAACGAATTTCATCGTAAAATTTAATTCCCGAGGTCTTTACTGTTTGACAAAGAGACAAAAAAAAAAGAGAAAAAAAGGATATGCAAAAATATCCAATGGATGACTTCAAGTATCCATTTGAGTTGGATATGTCTTTAATATCCTTTTATCATCCGATACAAATGAAAAATCATCCAAAGGATATGAAAAATGATCATCCCTTGGATGATTTTTCAGCTCCGTTGGATGATAAAAGGTTATTAACCAAATAACGAATAGGGACAAATTTATATAAATATGGAGCTAGGCTAACAAACTGTCTTACTCCTGTGAAGGATTGCGAAGGAGGCAAGTAGCTCAATGCAAAAAATTTTGCGCGCAGAGCAGCAGTCTTCAAAAAGCTAAATTTTCCTACACTTAACTTAAGTCCACCTTCAGTAAGTACGTTTACAACCATTTTGAACCTTCAAAACCCAGCTCTTTTTTCGGTGGTACCACCAAAATTTCATCCATATCATTAATTTACTTATTGCACGCGGGAAAACAGATGGCGCATCTTAGTCATTACCAATCATCTCAGTGTCAAGATCGGTCAGGCTGCCAAATTGCTCAGACTTCCTGCACCACGTGAAATAAGACTTCCATTATCATTTCATTAATGGCAATGCTACCTAGAATATGCAATGAGCTGTATGTACCAGCATCGCCAATTATTAAGACGTTCTCCCAAGAACTTTTTACTAATCCTTTCTCTTATAAATAAACATATTGACTTTTAAATCAAAACAAATCGGACAGATCTCACCCCGCTAATTCATTCAGCGTTTTGAATCTAACAGGAAGCACTGGTTCACCGTCTTCTTATTTCATCGATTCCTTTAAGTGTCCCGGCAGGCCACACCGAAACAGGTCACTTTGGGCTTCTTGCGTTAGGGTCTTGACTACAAACTTTCTCGCTTCTTGACTCTGCACTCCAACATTTTGTGTCCTGGATTTCCACAGAAATGGCACAGAATGGTTGACGGTTATGATTTCTTTTGATCAAGTTTAGTCCCATCCTCACGGCCGGCGCTGCATTTCTTCCCGAACGTTAGAACGTAGGCACAGATCCCACTTCTGATGTCGGTTTTGTCAGGTTGGCACTATTGTTATCCGTTTTCTAGCTTGTTTATTAAATTAATATAAGTATCATTTGCTCTATTTGAAAATACATTCGAAATCTCGGATAATAGAGAATGAAGGTCAAAGAACAGATTGAATTGTAAAAGAATATATGGATCGAGGTTTCGAAAAGGTATATTTATCAATCGCTATGTCGGAGCATCCAGAAGCATTGATTTAAAAATTCTTTAAATCCCCTGTTCCGAATTCCGTGTCGATTTTCGTGTAAACGTTGCTTCAGTGGTTGTTCGTGTACCCTACCTATTACCCAGAGCAGTAGCAGTCGTCGGCAGCAGGAACTTCTCGTTGAGTCTCAAAAAATCATCGTGTAGCTCCATAAAACCGCCGTGAATGAAATAATTTGTAGCCACAATAGGGGAAATTAATGAGCATTCGTCTTAAATCATAAAAATCAGATCAGCAATAAACAAATTTTATAAATTTAGCCGTAATTTAGTAATTGGCAATTCCAGTTGTAACTTCTCTTGAACAAACCCCGCTTCGCCCATAGGGTATCGAGACTAGGTAATGCTGACATTTGTGGTGCAAAATCTCGACATAAATGAAGTCACCAGCTTTGGAGGTGCATTGCATTTATTGTCTAACTGGAGATTTATGAGCATGCAATGCTTGGGCACTTCTATGGCACCCACTCTCATTCCATTGTGCCGGCTGGCTATCTGGTGCTGGTATTTTTTTTCGCTTGTGCTATTGCGGTCTGTTCATTTCACGCTTTGCCAAATTGCCAACTTGACCGGCACAGAAAAAAAAAACACAAAAATAATGAAAATGTGGGCTGCATGTGAGAGAGTTTGCGAACATAAAATTTTATTTAATGCACAATTCGGGCCCAATTTGTTGTTAATGAATGCAATGTAAGCGCAATGCTTGGCTCGGTCTGGCCTGGTCTGATCTGGTCTGCCGGGCCAGTTAGTTGCCACAGATTTAACAGCAAATTGCACCCACAAATGAGGTCAGGCAGGCGCACAAAGCGCCCCGTTAGCTACAGCAACAGCCTCACGTGTCGACTTGTGAAAGTAACTGCCCCTGCCTGCCGCTCCCCGCGCCAAGTCCTCGGCTAACAACTGCATCAGGTAACCTACCTGCTTGCAATTTCGTGTGAGCTTGCAACTAACCTTCACATAAATTATTCCCATCAACAGCTGCAGCCAGGGAACCATGCTGCCTGGCAGTTTAAGACATCGTGATAAGCTGCAAGATATTTATCTGGCTAGCAAATTACATGAGGCAACGCCTAGGCGGCAAGTGCCGCTAGTGAAAAGAAAGAGAAATAGGTGGAAAAAAATAATTTCATGCATGCGGCATGTTAACGGAATGAGGTGTCGAAACAGTTGTTAAGCATCGAGCATACGCCGCATGGTACAGCAGGGCAGCGATTTCAGCTCAGTTACATGAAGGATTTCCCCTGAATCCCCATTGATGTTTATGTGGTTTTAATTGGCTGCCAAGAAATCAATTAAAATTATTCACATCGCTCCCATGGATTTACCTGCAATATTTTTTATTGCCAGCCATCTATAACCAAGCCCATATTTTTTGTCCATAGGCCGGCCAAGTATCTACATGTACTGGCAATCAATTCGATAACACTTGAATACCAAATGAGGGTCATTAATTTTATAACAAACCGAGTCAGAGTTGGAGTCGGAGTCAGAGTCGCTGTCCCCGGACCACTGAGGTTGCGGCTTATCCGAGCGGCAGTCCGTCAGTCAGTCATAACCCGTTTCAGCTGCCCTGGCGAACAAATCAAACTGGCTATCATTGCAACGAAATCTCTAGGACCCATAAAATATACGAACGAGAGTCAGGCCAGACGCCTACCGTCTCTACCTCTACCTTGAAGTCAACCAAACAAAAATATTGTCAAGCTTCATCAGTTCCGACATCTGCGTCCTCAATGGCAGAATTTAATTGCAGCGCCTGGTAATGTCATTTCCATTTGAACCTGCAAGTCGTGGCCGCTGCCGTGTTGCTATTTGGGTCAAGTCAGGCTAATCAAAGACTAACCGGGTCACGCCCACAACCATTTATCAGCCTCAGCCTTTATTAAAAGTTACTATCCTCGTCTTTCTCTTCTTTGCTGGCAGACGTGAGCTTATGGTTTATGGCGACTTAATAAGGCTGCGGCCGGCTTTCAGCCTGTTGCCGTGGCGGTGTCTCAGCTAATGGCCAAGAGCGCACATTAGACACAGCCTAGGGATGCGGCATGTTCATGATAAACAACCGAAGCGTTTTAAACGGCTTCATTAATCTTATTCAGCTCTGCGCAGTGCTTGTCTATTAAAGTCCCGGGTCCTGCTGCTATTGCTGCTGCTGCTGCTGCTGATGATGAGCAGCAGCTGTGGCAACTGCAATCAGCGAGCCGAAGCTGAGAATGTACTACCTGTCAGCTTCATGTCATTCCAGCATTTTATGAGCTGTTGCTGCGTCTTCCGACTGCCACTGCCACTGCCAATGGCAAAAGACACTGCTGGCTGTCATTGTCAGTAGCAGCAAGAGCATCAAATCCTCTGCTTTTGGCATATTTCACCTGGCTGAGATGAAAGCGTGAGGTGAAAGGCTCTTACACAAATCCAGGAATTTAGAAGCCCCAAATTAAGAAACAGACACATCCGTTGAGGCTAATTTCAAATAGTTGCAAACTTTGTCATTCATGGAAAGATTTAGTTGGAAGTCAATCAATTAAATACACAATAGGATAATATTGTGTTGGTTAATTTAAAAATGTAAGAAATTTACTCTAAAACTGCTGCAAATGTAATGCAAATTCACGTTTTCCGTTGTAGTGAGGTCATCATTATTAAGTCAATTTGTATTTTGAAATAATTTAGATAAAAAAAAAAGTTATCTTTTTACTTATTCAGTTACTTATGGCAGTATTAAACTAAGGAGAGTTGCTTTTCCGCTTTGGGAAATTGTATCTCGATACTTTAAGCTATAGTACGCCGTCTGCTGTGCAAAATTACAATTTCGTACAGTGGCTCACTGTTTAAATAATAAAACGTATGTTAAAATAAACTGATACATTTTGAACGAATATGTCAATAGTCAGATAAGCTCATTGTGTTCTTGTAACATTTCATAATATTGGATTATTTCTCCTTTCGTGTAGCGAAAAAACGCCGACACTTCATCATGAAAATCTCAAAGTATATTGAGATATTGAATTCGTTTTTGTACATTTTGATATGTTGCTTGAAATGGCTCGAACTAGGAGATTCAGATGATGCTCTGGTGTTAGAAACAACTCTGGCAGTTTAGCCTTGCCGCCCGCGCAATACAATCCAGATGATTCTTTGGCAGGCAAACGACAGACATTTGATCATTTGGCTTATATCGAAAGGCTGCATGTTTAATGTCACCGGAAGAATTGGTTGTTGCCAGAGTTATCGTTCACTGGTCGCCATTAATTATCTTGCTGCATCACTTTTTCGACCACGAACTTTTACTCATTGTATGCTTCGATTCTCAATCATTCCAATTTGAGCTGATTCCCTTTAAAAGCATGTTCCTCTTCTGAGAATGCCGACCAATGTTACCATGAGCTCTTCTTGTCATCGTAACACATATCGAACTGTAAACTATCATCGCTTTGTATAAATCGCAAATAAAGTTTTCACTAATCAAACTAAGCAAAGATTTAATTGAAATTTGGAAAACAACTGAAAAAACAAAACAAATCAGAAAGAACATAAGCTCAGCTGTCAAATGGAACAACCGCCTACCGCGCCACGCTTTGAACAGTAATTGAACTGAACTGAAAAACGAAATGTGCACCTACAGCGCCACCTGATGAGAAGATTTCGACTATTCTTTCTTCCGAAACAATTTGGTAAAGTGGCTAGCAAGTTTAAATCACACGAACAAACCTCGATCCATTTTTATATATTAAGATATTCTTTGGATTAAGTCTTCTTATTAATTTAATGCTTCGATTAAGTGGGTAAATGTTTACGATCCCTCCAAATATTCCAAAAATTTTGAAAAAAATGTCCTCGATGGACCGCGAATTATGAAGAACTTACGTGCAGAAATCAATTGGCGGTCGACCATGGTCTTCTTGTAATAAAATATTCTCGATAACAAATGCTTTTCGAATACTGCTTGTTTTTGCAAAAAATATTTCCAACTTTTGGATCTGTTATGAACTCTTAACCAGGCCCCCTTTTTGAGGTAAAGTTCAAGGCGCGCATTTTAAAGGAGTTTCCCCAGGAGGCTTTCTCAACGCAAGCCCGAGAAGGACTTTTTTTCCAAGTGGTGCCCCAAAAGACGGGACTACTCCACATTCGCCTACCTCATGGACATCCTGCACCTTTAAATTAATATTGTATTTTCTGAAAACAAAAAAATTTTGCAGCGCCCACACCTAAAATATAAGCAAAGTCCTATTTCTTGGTTACCTGGTAAAATTTATTTATCATAAGACGTCTTTGTGGCGTTCTCAAGGAATCCTCGAGATATTCTTGTCCTTTAGGAGAATGTTTCACCTTAATAAAGACATTCATTTATGGGAGGGAAGAATGTAAGAAGAAATGGAATGGTGAATCACCGCAAAAAGATCGGCGCAGGCGTAGTGGTAATGCAATAGATGCACCACAGATGAAGATTAAAAAAAACCTCACAATTCTGCGCCGCAGGCAATTTTTTTGCCTTGTGGTGAGGTTTCTCTTAGTCTTCATCTGTGGTGCATCTATTGCAATTACACTGCAATATTTACCAAAAATAGAAAGCGGGAAAGAAAGAAGCACTGCTGGAACTGGAAGAGGAGGAAAGGGTGGAAGGACTGGGAGAGTAAGCGGTGAATGGATTGGATAAGGATGAGGATAAGCCACTTTGGTGTGTATGATAAAATTATATTTGTTCGTCAATGGCACTAATATTCATTTTTCAGCCACCATCTCACATTTTTGAGCATTGGACTAGGCCTTCTGGGGACACCACATTAAAAAAACCGTGCCTTGAACTATACCTTAGATTGGTGGTGAGGAAAATAGTTTACTGCAGTTTCATCTTATGTTAAGTGCCATTTTTATAGTCGGAGTCGAATAAGAAATAGGGTAAATATCAAAATTGTTGAAAATTTGCATTGAATTTATGTAAATCAGAAGCATAATTCGAAAAATATTTAATATGGCAAAAACGAAAATTTAAAAATTTATTTACAAGAAGAACTTGGTCGATCGCCAATTGATTTCTGCATGTTAATTCGTTATAATTCGCAGTCCAATTGTTTTCAAAATTTTTGGAATATATGGATGGATAGTAAGCATTTACCATTAAGCGAACTGGAGGCAGTTTCTTCCCACCCAAAACTGAATAATTTTCAACTGACAAATCATAGAACTTAAGGCATCAAATCGCAATTTGCAGCATATGCTCAGCTCTTCATGCTGATCAAGAATATATATACCTTATGTGGTCGGAGATGCTTCCTTCTATGCGTTACAAACATCCGGACAATTTTATAATACCTTCTGCAAGGGTATAAAAACATCCATTTGGACTGCCTATGTCTTTATTATTCTTTAATTCATCCAACGAAACTGAAAATCAAGCAAAGGTTGAAAATTAGACTCTGTACACAGACTATATTAAGCTTGTGCAAAAGTATGTAACAGGCAGAAGGAAGCATCTTTGACACTATAAAGTATTTACAGGATGGTGCAAAAGAATCGAAGGGGTTCAAAAGTTGAAAGTTTTTTGAATATTTTTTTCAAATTTTTTTGATCAGATTATAAAATATTCAGGTTGGAAATTTGTTTACACTGTGTAAAGAAAATAATGTCACTTAAATAATCCCCGCTTTCAGCGTCGCAAAGAAGGGCTCATTTTAGAGCATTTTCCATAACATCATTCAAAATTTGTGGCTATAGCGCTTAAATTTGTGCACAATGCTGCCCTTGAGTTCAAGGATTGTCTCGAGCTTGTTCAAATATAATCGGTCCTTCAAATAACCCTTAAGAAGATAGTCGAATTCTGACAAGTCTAGTAAATAGCCAGTCAAGCAAATTTCTGAAAATTTTTCGCTTTCAAAAAATTTGACTTAAAAGTGCCATTGTCTCTCGGGCAGTGGCTCCATCCTGCTGAAACCACATCTCAGGTCTGTTTTCAAAAGCAGGACGCAAAAAGTTATTCAACTTTTGAGCCCCTTTGTTACTTTTGCGCCACCCTGTATATTCTTGATCAGCATCAACAGCCGAGTCGTTCTTGCCATGTCCGTCGGTCTATCCGCCCGTCTGTCCGTACGAACAATCGGATCAGAGAGATGGTAAGAGATAGAGGATTGACAAGTATATGTCAAAAAATTCTTATACTTGCAGGCAGATAAAGTTTATTTTCACTCGATACGATGAGTGCTCGATTCTAAGCATTTCACACTCAGTACTCGATTCTAAATACTCGATACTAAGTACTCGATACTAGTACTCCATTCTAAGTACTTGAAACTAAGTACTCGTTACTCAGTTAGAACTCGGTTATAAGTGCTCTATATTAGAGCAGTATTTTGACTTCTAGAGATCTCATATGGAAAACTTTTATTAGATATCAGTCAAGTGAAAATACAGCTTACGTACTAAGTACTAAGTTGTATAAACTAAGTACTCGATACTTAAGTGAAGTCTGTAAGTCAAAATGATGAAAATGAAACTGACAACTTGAAGCTTTCGAAAAAACCAATACACTTAGTGCACTAACTCTTGCAATCTGTAAAACATTTCCACTTAATGACCAATCACATTTCTCATAAATTTAATAAAAGTTGAGAACTGCTTTCCTGAAAATCAGAAAAAAACACACTTGTGCTTATAAATAAATAACATAGCTTGATAGCATTAAGTTTATTAGTTGATTGTCCATTTCTCTCACGAGAGCATCTCTAAGCACTTTGGAATGGCCTTTAAGGCCCGTGAAAGGGTTTGCTCGCCAAAAGAAAAACAGAAAACCATTTAAAATATGAGTTGCGTGACAGGATTAGCCGTCACGTGTCCATCTGCCCTCAGTGTGTGTGTGCGTGTACCCAACCAAAAGGCTCCATCACGTGCCCTCCGTTTGGTGATAAACTCTTTGGCTTGATTTGTGTGTGTGTCTTTCGGTTTCTTTGGCAACTGCAATTTGCAGCCAAATGATGCAATCCCTATGCCCTTTCACAATCCTCAGCCTCATCATCATCATCATCATCGACATGACAATTTTCGTTTGCCTTATCATTTCATAATGAATTTGTTTTGTCAGCCAATAAATTATGACCATCACGCTCTACGTCAACCCACAGAGTCGAGTCTCTCTCCGCAAAGCCAGCATCATAATCAGCTGTAAAGCATCATCATTGGCAAAATGTTGTCGCAAGTCTGCAGCGGCTGTGGCTGTATTTTATCGTGCTCCAGGTTGATTTAGTGGCCCGCAGTTTGTTTAGTTATTAGCTTTTGCCCTTTTGCCTAGAACAAATTGCATTTTGATTTATTTGCTCGGATTGAGTTTATCTACGACACGCGACGGGCAGGAAACGAGCGACAAGCCGCCCACATCAAAAGGGGCCCGGAGTGTCGCTGGGAGAGGAGGGGAAATTACATCCGAAAGGCAATCTCCTGGCCACATCAAAGGGGCCTTAAAAATTCAAATAGGTAATTAAGTAAAACGCATAAACCACAGAGCCGCAGAGGCACCAGCAGTCGATTATGTACACTCCAAGGCAGCATCATGTTTTCAGTGTGTCAATCAATTTCGCCTTCTGCCATTGCTCCCTGCCTTAGCCCCAACTCCAGTCCCAGCCTGGGAAGTGCATTAAATAAACCGCAAAGCGGGCGCTTAACTCAAACACATGGCACGATAGGCGGAAGGCGGATGGGCCAACGACTTGAGCGCTACAAACAAACACAAAGTGTAATTGAGTCGTTGCCAGACGAGGCCTAGGCCCCAGCTCATTATGGCAGAGCGCAAATCGTTGAACCGCAACAGGAGCCAAGCGAAACCAACCGGCTGTAAATATTTGGTCGACCCAATCCTCGGAGTTGCTCCACATTTTAGCCATGCACTCTTTTTTTGTCGTTTCGGCTTCTCTCATTAGGATTGGAGCTTTGTGCATGGTTTTGCTGACACTGTCTGCTGACCCGATTCCCCAAAGACACCCATTTCGCGTGCATAGCAAAGCATGCAGCTGAAGTCGGCTGAAGTTGATAATGATACATAATTCCATTAAAAGGCACTCCGATCAAATCTGACTGTTAATTCCTTTGACCGTCGTCATGTGTCCCAATTAAAAGAGCGCAAAGCCTGCCAGCTTGATGACCTGTTGGTATCCATGACTAAACATCTGCAAAAAAAATAGTCAGAATATCCATTTGCAATTTTTTTTGGGGATTTCCATGGAAAACTGTTGCAAAAGCTGATGTGGGGTTTTTTTTTGCTGATGCTTGATATCACTTACAAATCCAAATACAAAGCAAACTCTGCAGTTATTTTTTTTTTTTTTTGCAGCTGCTGTTTTTGATATGAAAGGTTTAAAATTTTGTCATGCATCAGAACCTTGCTCAAATTGGGAATTGAATCGTCGATACGTTGGAGATTATTTACATCTGCGCTTCCTTTTCATTTTCCGATATCGACAGCAAACGCCAAAATTTAATGTTAGTTAGGTGAATTTGGAAAATTGTGCTCGTTATGCGTACATTTTGCATTTCATAGATAATTTTACAGGCTTTCCACACCCTTTGGAAGGTTTTCCAACAACGGAATTAATCAATCAATGAACTCAGGACAAACTCTTATTTATATAGAGAAAGTTCATTCAATTCGCATCTGCCGACTTCAAGTATAGCAACTTTATTTTATCTCTAAAGTTCTAAAGAAGTTTGGCTTTCAAGGTTTCCCTTTGATCGTATAAGATTTTGTTGAATTATGACGATAAATTTGGGAACTAAGTAATCATTTTGAGTGGACCTTTTTTTGGAGTAAACTATCTATGAAGCTTTTGATAAAGCAAGCTCGATATTTTTTAAAGGTTGAACATTTATTGAAAAGGCTGGTTCATGTCATTTATTTATGAAAAACAATTTCAGTCAAATGACCACCACGGCTGACTTGGAAGTAGCCCATTCGATCCACCCAATTTTTGAGAACATTTTCAATTGTTTCGGCACCTATGTCAGCAATAGCAACTCGAATCTCGTTCTTCAACTCATTAATTGTTTCTGGATTATTTGCATAACATTTGTCCTTGACCGATACCCAAAGATAATAGTCTAACGGTGTTAAAGTCACATCTTCTTGGAGATGTGTATTATCTGCATATTTGCTAATTATTCGATTTTCGAAGAAAGGACGCAGAAGATCGATTGTGGCGTGCGCTGTGTGGCACGTAGCTCCGTCTTGTTGAAAACAAATATCGTCCAGTGGTTGTATTATTGCAGTAGTATTTGGCGGCAAATTGATATGTTCGAGAATTCCGTTTCTGTATTGTGGCAAACAAATGTGTTGAATGTTTTTCTTTAGATCCTTATTAAGATCTACAAGTACTTGTGTCCAAATCATGCTCGTGATCCAAGCGCTTCTATTGCTATAATATGGCTCTCTTCCTTTAAAAGGCCGGGGCTTGGCAGACTTTCCATTGCACAGGAAAAGCAATGTGAGGTGTTGCTTCTGGGTTTTGAATTCTTTTGGATTTTCATGCTTGCCTTTGTAGCTTCTGTTAGGCAGTGCCTTGTAGTACAATCCAGTTTCATCAGCATTAAATATGCCTTCTGGAATGAATTTGTACAGAATATGCAGCAAATTATCAGAGATAAAAGCAGCTTTATTATTTTCACTGCCTTCTCCGAGAATCTTTGCGAAGTTAATAGACTTTCGCTTGCAACAACTCTGAAGCCAGCTCCCATCTTGTGCATAGTCTTCTTCTAGCTTAATGGCGAGCTCCTGTGCCTTGGCGGGCAAGACTGGTCCACTAACAACTCCATTTTCAGAGCGGATTTGGTTGAACCAGGACAACAATGCTGCTTCCAATTGAACATGTGTGCTTTTTCTATCCCTTTTCTTGTCAGGATTGGTGACTGCACGGACCTCACTTGCATTGTTTTTAATGCGCGAAATGGTGCTGACGCTTACTTTATACTTTTCAGCAAACATCTTTTGATTGTTGTTTGGTTTTAAGTCATTTAAGACCGAAATAATATGTCGCGACATTGCTGCAGTTTTTATTACAGAGTCATAAGCTTAGCTATCGATGAAAAGTCAATCGATAATTGAATTTGCGGAAACAATGTTGGAAAATTTGCTTACAACCAGAGCTAGCAAATAACAATTGACCGTTTTTCGTTTTCCAAATATAACAGTTATTTACGGACCCTTTGAGGAAAAAGTCAGAGATGAACCGTTCACATCGGCTCATGAACGAATCGCTCAGTGCTCAATGAAAATCCAATGGAATTGTTTACATTTTGCTCTGTTCATTGACTGAGCAGATCGACGCGAGCGAAGAAGATAAAAGTCATTTGCGTTTGTATGTGTGTATGTGTGAGTGATGTGTCTGGGGCTTGTAAGATGTAAGTTAAAATCGATTAAAAAAGTATTTGCTTATAAGCTATTTGCATACAAGCAATTAAATTCTCATATCAAATTGGCGCATAATGCTCTCTAAAGTGGAATTTTTGCATACAAGCGATTCGCCATATAATCGATATTTACTGTATTTATATGATGTTTTGTGGCAAGCAAAATGATTATCCAATTTGATTGGTTGAAAAGAAATTTTGAAAATGGTTGAAGACTAAAGGCTTTAGCCATTCGTGGTTTCCAAGTTGAAGCACCTACAATCGATAGTGTTGTATCACTATTGTACAACGTTTAAGGTTATGTAATTTAAGACATTAATATGCAGATATGCAGATTTCAAGCATTTAAAGTGTGAAAGTTCTCACCATCTGTTGTTGTTTTGCAACTGCTGCTTATGCGAATCAAAGACTTACAAATTTATGACTAACATCTTATAACCGATTTGCTAATAGCTGCATTTAAGTCAAAAGAATTATTGCCACAGTAGTTTCAACTAATCATGTAGCCAACCACATTGACTGACCTCTTATCACATCTGCTTTTCACTTAATTAATTATGCAAATTAATACAGAAATCTTTGACCCGCATTTAACTTCTCTTGTGTGTGGTTCAGTGAACCTTTTTGGAACCAAGAAATGGGTCAATCGAAAAATGAAACCTGTTGGTTCTCTTTTTGTCTGCCCCTCTCCGATCAGCGCCCGCTGCTGCTGGTGCTGATAGAATTTAAATAATTTACTTATTAATGTGCAAATGAGTCGAGTGGCTGCAAAGCATTTGACACTTTCCGATTTGGCCATAAAATGTTTGCTAATGGTTCCCCCCAGAGCATTTCATTTTTGGTGGCGTAAATTTTATGCTTTTTTGACCAGAAGCACAGAAATGTGCGTCAAGCGGAAGGATCATAAAACGATGACATTAAACGGAGAACATCAATTAAAAGGCAGCCTGTCTAATTTTGGAGTCATATAAAAGTATTAAGCATACGCCTAGGTGCCAGACTCATTTGAATTTAATCCTTAGAAAAAAAATTATATTGTATAAACAGGAAAGCAGAGGTAGGCGGAGTAAGTAAATTGGATTTGCCCCCAACCACAAAGTAACTTTGCCTGATTGCCTCGTGGCCCGGGGAGGTCTCTCCGGTCGCTGCTGCACCTTCAGCTGTTGCCTTTGAGTTTTGCTACTTTTACAGCTCAGCTGACAATGTTGCCAATGCTGTACGGTAATTTTACATAAAAGCACATAAAGTGCAATGTTTGATCGTAAAACTTTTTTACGACATTTTTCCTGTGCGCATATATAAAAATGCCAGGCAGCCTCCTCAGTTGCTCTGTGTATTTCCCTTTATCTGTCCTCGAGCTTATATTATATATTTTCTCTCTCGTTTCGTTTATTTTTCGTTTTTTTTTGGGAGGAATACAAAATTGTTGGCTCTGAGAGAATTTGTAACACGTGTGTCTATTCCTCTATGCGCGTCTAAATTTATGTAAGCTGGCTTTATTGTTTGCCAGCAAAGTGAAACACTTGGGAGAATTGCCCTGATACTGTCAATCGAACCTGGAGAAGGGTGGCAGTAATAACAGTTTCCGTTACCTTGAGCCAGTCGGATGGCTCCTGGACTAGCAACATTTAAGCACTCATAAAGTTAATGACATGCACAGAACTCAACGGAAAAAAAGGGAAAATACAGAAGAAAAAGGGGAAAACTGCAACAATTCACCCACGCTGGGATAGGTCTGAGACTGAAATGTATTGTAGTTGCAGATGCAAAGCTGCAACTGCCGCATTAGCTACAACTGTCCCATTTAGTCGGTCGCCTCATTCACAGTTCTCGGCTACGTTGATGTTGTTGTTGTCGTTGTTGCTGTCCCCCATCATCAGAGTCATTAAAAATAAAGTAATTTTCACGCATGTGCCGGGCCAAATAGAAAATAAAATGCATTTTCCGCAACATGACGAATGAGTTGATTCTATTTTACAGTTTCTCAGGCTGCCAAGACCGCCGACATAAATGGCAAAAAGGAAGGAGAAGAGTTTTCTTTTTATTATAAAATAATACACATATGAATAACGCGCAAGTCACAAGGGGTAGGGTGAGACGGAGAAAGGGCAGGAGGACTGTGCCTTTGCCTCAACCTTAAGCGACCGCAGGCCTTGATTAAAAGTGTTGCATACCCTGTAATGAAATAAAATCTTTGAAATGACGGCTAACCTGTACATTGATGAACTTAATTCTTATTTTAAGAAGGTTTAATATGGATGGTAAGCCTTAACAAATTATTTTTACAACAATTGGTCCATAAAAAGATTTATGGAAAGCTTTTAAGAAATTTAACAATATTATTTAAAATCTAAGCGCAGGATGTTTGCCTTTCAACTCGAAAAATATATAGCCTTGTTCTCAATTCCCCTTCCCCAAAAGTTTTGTGAGTTCGACACCAAATTTAGTCCAAAACCCGATTTTAAATATCACAAAATGAGAAGGCGTCGTGGAACACCCGGTATGAGCGAAGCTCTTTACGATGGATGACTTGAAACTACAACACTTGCTATTTACTATGAAATCATAGTATCAAACTATTTCTCAGCTTTAAATTATATGGGTTCCAAATAAATAGTTCTACGTTTTTTTAAGCGCAGATGTTATAAAATTAAGTTATGTATTGGTCTAAAGCACTTGAATGTGGTGGAAACTGTTCGGCACTACTCCCGATCCTACGATCATTTAGGGACGCCTGCACATTTTCCTTATTTGATCATGCTCATTATTTGAAAAACTCGGGCATAATAAATTAGCGGTTTTGGTAACTGTTTAAGTCGCTGTTTTAGTCACTGTTTTAGTCACTGTTTCCCTGGTTTGGTGACTGTTTAGTTCACTGTTTCGGTCACTGTTTTATTCACTGTTTCGGAAAATGTATCGGTTACTGTTTCGGTCACTGCTTATGTCACTTATTTGTTCACTGTTTTGGTCACTGTCTTGGTCACTATTTTATTCACAGTTTTGGTCACTGTTTCGTCACCGTTTCAGTCACTGTTTTGGCAACTGTTTAGTTCACTGTTTCGGTCACTGTTTTAGTCGCTGCTTAGTTCACTGTTTCGGTCACTGTTTTAGTCACCGTTTTGTCACTTTTTAGTCACTGTTTCGGTCACTGTTTTGGTCACTGTTGACCCATCCACTCACAACCGACCAACTGCTATAGACTGCTATAGTCTTGCAAGACCAAGGCTGCAGCCTTTGCAAAGTCAAAAGCGTAGTCAAAGAAATGTATCGCAAAGACATTCGTTTTCTGGATTTACCACCCAGTCGACCGTCCGTAAAAGAGCTTTGCTCTAAAAATTTTTGTGGAAGTGGAATTGAGAACATGCCTTATAGATTACTTATAAGTTGCACGACGCGTCTAAATGAAAATAATTTTTAAATTATGTATCAAAAATCTTTTTAAAAGACCCGTCAAATATGCCTCCATTAAAGGCATTCGGCACAAGGTGGCAATCATAAAGTCATTTCTGTCGCCAACTTATTGATGTCGATCGAAAGTCATACCGTGGGTATGGTCCCAGGATGTTTACAATCGCATTGACATTGATTGATAAGTTAATTTGTGACAGTGAATTCCTTATACTTATGGTTTATGATTACTAAGTTAAGCAATATGTTCAAATAGAATTCATGTACTATATTTCAATCTGTCAAACTTCAATGAAATTTCAATGTTAGACATTCAGTTATTTTTTAGCTGTTGTGAAAAATACATCTCATAATATATCAAACGAATTCAACTTTTTATACCCTTGCAAAGGGTATTATAAAATAGTCGGGATGTTTGAAACGCATAGATGGAAGCATCTCCGACCACATAAAGTATATAAACTCTTGATCAGCTTGACGAGCTGAGTTGATTTAGCCCCGTCCGTCTGTCTGTTTCGATGCTATCTCAGTTTTAAAGCTATCTTCACCAAACCTTGCACGAAGTCTTTTGGGTATATGCACATTTGTCGAAACCGGTCGGATCGGATGACTATTGCATATAGCTGTTATGTAACGATCGGTCGAAAAACTATTTTTAGTGAGAAAAACTTTTTGTTTTCAATGTAAACGCCTCTAAACTTCGTATTTCTTGCTATGCTTTCCCAGTATTCCACCAAGTTTGTTCGAAATCGAATTTCTATATGTTATAGAAAAGAAGAGTCCGAAAAGTAGTCTTAGTTAGGATAACTTATTGGTTTTCAATGGAAATGTCTTTATAATTGACATATAGTACTTATTTGGTATGTTCTCACACATTTCTACAACGTTTTGTCAAAATCGGATGACTGTAGCTTATAGCTGTGATACGATCGGTCGGAAAACTATTTCTTGTGAGAAAAATTTTTTTGTTTTTAATGGAAACGTCCTTATCATTGGCATACAGTTATTTTATATACTTTCACATAATTCAACATGGTTTTTGGAGCTAACTGAAATGTGGCTTCGGTTCGGTTCAGTTGTTCATAAAGGCATATTATGAAATTTTGAGATTTCCGTCGTAATGTGTCTTTTTGAAATTGAATGCCTATAAACCTTTTGAATATCTTTAAGATCCATGTGAGAATGTCAAAAATTTATGAAGTCCACTTGTAGGATTCGTCTATAAGTTCTAGGAATACACTTCAAAAGCGAAGAAGAATGTCGGCTAGAAAAGAATACTTATTATGCATCTTACACACCCTATTATTCGTATGAGAAAAACTCTCCTCGCAAAGATTAAACTAAAGTGAAGACGTACTAAAGTAAATTGAGAAAATTGTTTAGTAGATGCCGACAAAACAATTATCAACTTTCAAGAAAAGAATGCAGACTGATGCCAGGATTGAAGGCTATATCTCTCCGAAGGATCAATGCGGTATATCAGTGGTCCCCTTTGTAGAAGGTCGAATTAAAATTTTCTTAGGAAAACGAAAATAATAAGTATCATTGGCTAGAGGAAAGCGATTCACGTTTTAAAACTCATAAAGTTCTCTTAACTGAACCGAACTGAACCGTTTTTCTTTGTGGTTTTCGGTTCGGTTCACCAGCTGGAAAAAGCGGTTCGGTTGGACTTTTTTTTTAATGTTTACTTTCTATAAATGAATCAATTAATCATTTCGAAGCAGCAGCATACTGTGAAATCTTCAGAATAGGACAATGCGAATCGGCTTATATTTTTTAAATTTGCTTAGATATTGTTCACTCAGGTCATCGGTGTTCGTTGTCTGGCTGCTTCCAAAAATTTAAAACGGGAAATTTGAACAGACACTTCAAATCTTGCAAGTTTTCAAATCCGTTTTTCCAAATTTTTGACTGTACTCAGAAACTTAATTCAAATTTCACATGGGCCTTAAGTCGCAACAAATCAAGAAATTATGGACGAAATCTAAATGGGCTTATCGTTTAAATGAAATGTAAACTATTTCGCAAATGATCTTTGTCATTTCATTTGTGTCATTTTGATACCTACCGCTGGCTTAAATCATTCTTTAAATTAAAAAGAAAGACCGTTTATATATAAAAGAATTTCAATATAACATGTCTTGGATTATTTACAAAATAGACTATCAGTACCAAAACAATACACGAAATTTCAATACAATAAAATTAATGGTTTTATAACTTTGATTATGAAGTGATAATGCACTCTGAAAGTTATCATGAATTTCATTATTTAGTTAGTTCGGATGGTCCAAATGTAAGAACATTATTCTCATTTCAAGATCGAATTGATACTAAAAAATTATTTTAAACTTTTAATAAGATTTTGTTTTATATGAAAAGACTAAAGCAAACTTTAGTTTTCAGAAACAAAACTATCTTAGATCAATCACGGTCATACCTGAATTTTATGATGTAATTTTTTTCTGATTCGGTTGATTCCGAAGTACGTATCTACCTTAACGATTCAAGAATTTTAACTTAACTTCAGAATATTATGTACTTATATTCATGTAATATATTTCGAAGCAAAATGAAGTTTCGGGACTTAGAAAAGAAACTTTGAATAAAAATTAGTACTTCTGATTGTAATCGATGAATCCAAATTTCTACCTCGACATCGAGTTTTTAACTTCAGCTATATTATAGATGGTACAAATGAAAAAATTGTATTATTGGAAAAAAAACTAGAACAAAATCCTCGTTAGAAATTCAAATTCAAACAGTTAGTATGTATACCCAGCAGTTGTTTCATAGAGGGTATTTAAAACAAGCCTGCAGCATGACAGCCTTAGCTGCAGTCACAGTCACGCCCCCTCACAGACAGCAAGTCAAGTTGTCCCAGAGTTGTGGCGGCGGCTGCTGGTCGGGAGACGCGTCTCGCCTGTGACAGAGCCCGAGCAACTGCGACAGCGACTGTGGCGTACTTTAAGCGAATTTTATTTGTCTGCAGCGTCAACCACTTGACAATCACTCACGTAACCGTGCACCCAGGCAAGGCAGCATCCTGCTCCCCATACACCATCTCTCATTCCGGGCAGCCCTCTACCAACTCCCTTGGCGCTTGTCTGGGCTGCTGCTGTTGTTGGCTCGTTGGTGTTAACAAGTTCCCATGCAGCCGCTTAAATATTAACGCACAAACATACAACCGACAGCCAACTGTCGACAGCAACGTCATCGTTGGCAACTGTAAATAAATACTCATACAGCACACACACGGCAGAAAAATCTTGTGTGTCATTGCACTCGACTGGGTGAGGGGAGGAGCCAGCAGCGGCACGGGCCTTTACTTAAGCAAGACGTAAGCGTCAGCATTTTGCCGCGTACGGCTACAAAATCATTAAAATCGTCAAAATTCCAGCCAGGCATAATTAACTGCAACTCAATCACCCCCAGAGCAGCAGCTCTCAATGTCATTCCGGAGCAATAGCGTCAATGCAATTAGAGCTTGAGTTTGTTCGGGGTCTTGGACAAGCCAATGGGTCTGGTACGCCTGCTCATTACGTGCCAAAAAAAAATGCAGAAACTCTTGGCAGGCACAGGCACTGGCACAAAGTGGGCGCCAAGGCACGCCGTCGACCGTGTTAATTGCGGCAAATGCCTGAAGGTATGCCCAGGCTCAGTTCAGGCATGCAGCATACACACACACACACACACACACACTCACGTATAAATGTATTTATGTTGTACTATGGCAATTGTTTGGGCTGCAAAATTTATGCACGTTTGCGAATTATGGTCATGACCAGGGCTATGCCATATTTCCCTGCATAGATTCTCTCAGAAATTAGCACTAAACAGCATTGAGTAATTTTGGGCTTGAACGAAATATTTGCTTAAAATTTGTAGATGAAAATGTATCCTCTACATCGACTCATTAGCTTCCAGCTATTTGTCCAACGCAATGTCACAGAATAAAGCTTAACCCCTGACTTCATTTTCTGGCTCATTTAGGTGAGCTATACAGAGAGAGAGAAAGAGAAGTTTAACTCAACGCAAACTAGAAATGAATTTCTTACCCAATCTTTGGCCAATCGAATAAACGTAAGTGCAGATCCACCGGACAATTTGCCAACTAACAAATCAACTAAAATTCTCAAGGAATAAAGTACGAAATACTTGACTTTTCTCTCTGTGTAGTACATATCTTCCTCTTGTGTCACAGACAAATCAAACAGCGAAAATCACTGCCCGCAGGAAAAGAATGCCACAGTTCCACCTTCAATAACCTACGAAATACCAAAAAAAAACAAACTCGAAGCACATTTAATCATCATTAAAGTCTGGGTCTGAGTTTCAGCAATCCTTCTGAATTTTTTCTCAGCTATTCTCACTCACCTTTCTTGCCATTTGCACTTTTCGATGCTTTCACGTTTTTCATCATCATTACCCGCAGCAACAGCAGCAGCAGCTTCTTCGCCGGCAACAGCAACAACATCCATTTGCGCCGAAAGTAATAAATAATTTCGTTTAGCCCAGAATCCCTCCTCCAACTTCCTCCCAGCCAGATGTATGTGCTAAAAGTTTGTTTGCTTTCGCCTCAGTTTGGTGTTAACTTCCGCAAAACATCAAATGCTGGCAAAGGGGGGCACTGAAATATGGCAGAATGCTGTTTGAGACATTTTCAGTTATTGATACGAAAATGTATGCAAGCAGAAAACGAGTGGGGTTTGGGTCTACTTGTGAACAAATATTATTAATAAACCCTCTGGAAAAAAAGAGTAATAAAGTTCCACACGGAAAATTGAAAGCAAAGTTTCATCCGGGTTTTGCTGTCTGTCAATGTCACACACACTTTATCACAAATCAAGCCAAAATATACTTCCTCTTCCTCTTTTTTCGTTCCTTTTTTAGAGGGGAAGGAGTCGTAGGCGGATGGCCAAAAATCACGCCCATTTGCCCGCTCAGCTCGCCTGGTTTTTGTGATAAATTTGATGGCAAAAGAAATTATGAGGGTGTCGCCGGGGTAGCTGATGATGTCCTGCAAACAAGCTTAGGCATAAAGATATGATGCTATAAATATGCCGAAGCGATAAATTTCTTTAGGGCCATGCGTGTATGCTGTGAGGGAGGAAGGGAGGTAGGAAGGAAAAAACTGCTCAAATATCGATCAATGTCATATTTATCATATGCGGTTACCACGATTAAAGCGAACTTTTGTGTCCTTTTTTTTGGTGGCTGTGGTTAATTTACGATAACTTATGGCAGTTACTTTGAGCTATACTTTTGAATGTTTAATTTTATACAAGTTTTAAAGAGGGATTCATATTCACCATTTAATTGATTTTCACAATGCCAACACAGAAGCAGGAGTGCGTTGCTAAGACCCGTTATAATCTTAACTCGTTATAAGGTTTTATTTTTATAGCCCACACAACCCAGGGTATTAATTTTATTCTGAACAAGGAAAGTTGAGAAAATTTTGCAATAGATCATTTGATCTACACCTTCCATTTACCCTAGTCATCTATTAAATCTTCATCTTAATCACAACTTAAAGGCATGGAAATATCGGTTTCGGTTACGGTCATAAAATTCAAATTTTTTCGGTTACAGTTATCTCTTTTTATTTCGGTCCGGTTACGATTCGGCTACAAAATAATTATTTCGGTTACCAGTTTCAAACCGGTTAAAAATACATTTTAGCTTTAAAAGAAAACGAGAGCGTAAGTTAAGGGGGAAAACACTTTGCGGAAAAAAATTTTCGATTTTTTTTGCATATTTTTGTAGCTTGGATATTCAAAAATATCCCCCTAAAAGGATTTTCAAAATTCGAAATTGTTTAGAAGATACAGTCCTTTAATGACCCAAAGTGACCCGATTTGTAAAATTAGCCGCCCGCGTACACTACACTACAAAAAAAAAAAAAAATTTTTTGTTTTCAAATGTCCGCCATTTTGTGAAAATTTTGTTTATACATCATTTTTCGAGGCCGATAACTTTCTGAACGGCCCTCATATTGACAAAAAAAAATTTTGTATTTTCCTTTCATTCATTAACTATTTAATAAAAAAACAAAAAAAAAATCTCGTATACTTTTTTTCTGAATTTTTTTAAAAACCATCTACTTTTGCTCATCGCAAAGTGTGTTCCCCCAAAAAGTCGGTCCTGCCCGACTTCGATATACCCGTTACTCAGGGCAATTAGTGTTTAATAGCCTTTCCCTACGTTAATTAACAGAGCATTAACATTAATGTGACCATTTCAACATTATGTGAAGGAAAATCGCATGTAGCGCCAAAAAGGATGCAATGTTTTTTTAACCTTTTTTAACTCTGCCATTTATTATCTGATCTTTATGAAACTTTCTGAGATTGTAGATATTGGGCACATACACTACATTTCAATAATGGCTTGATTTATTCAAAATTGTTGGAGTTATTTAACATTTTTATACTCTGTACCAGAGGTACACAGAGTATATAAAGTTTGTGCAAAAGTGTCCGTCTGTTCGTCCATCTGTCTGTCTGTCCATCTGTCCGTATGAACAAACAGATCTCAGAGATGGTAAGAGACAGAGGTTTGACATGTATGGGACTTATGCTTCGTATTGCAGGCAGATCAAGCTTATTTTCAATTTTGGCCAAGCCCCCTCCAGCCACCGCAATATCGAAAAAACGTCAAATCTCCCACAGTTTTATAGATAGAAGGTTCTGGATATATTTAGTATTAAAGATTCTTTATCGATCCGCTGAAGGAATTTTAAAGATCGGATGAAAGATATTCGAGTTACAAGGAAAACAAACAATTATGGGCAGCACCGGTCGCAACGGTGATGGGCAGCACGTCACAGATACAGAGTATGTTATGGTCGGGCTTGACCGACTTTCTTTCTTGTTTATTGGGGGGGCAGGAGGGGCGTGGCAAAAATTTGAAATAAACTTGATCTGCTTAGGGACAATAGGAGCCCCCCTACAAAATTTGTTGGCTCTAGCTCTTCTAGTCTTCGAGATCTATGTGTTCATACAGACAGACGTACATGCCTATATCGACTCGGCTGTTGATGCTGATCAAGAATATATATACTTTATGGGATCGGAGATGCTTCCTTCTGTCTGTTACATACATTTGCACGACTTCAGTATACCATTTTTACTCTACGTGTAACGGGAATAATTACATATGATTTGATCTTAGTATCATAATTTCGTTTAAAGTTTTTGCATCCCATTTGATTCGTAATGGATTGATTATAAATTTAACACAAGGAAAAAGTCGTTCGTGTACAAGGAACTGCTATAACTACTTTCGAAAACTAATATAGTTCTGAGTATTTAAGAGAATTTTCTTCCCACCATTTGAGTATATTGGTACTAGAACTCAATCCTTTAACATTAAGAAACTTATGTAATGCAACGTTTGTACTATTTCTTAATTCAAGAGATTGGTTTCTTTACATTTGGTTTTTCATATATACATCAATTCCGTCTATTTCAACTGACAAAGCGTGCAAATGCTAACGGTTTTCATTTCGTCAAATGTAAAATATTTCCGACACACATTGGATTTCTGGCATGTAAATCGATCAGTCGGCAAGCCCGCAGAGAAGTGATTGTGTTGACGATTGTCGCTTGAAGTGGCAGCGCTACTGGTTTATATTGATGGACATTTCATTAGCAATGAAAGTGTGACTTACGATTGGTGTAAGTGACTTCCATAGACAGCAATAAAATTTTACAAATATTTTTGTTTCTTAATATTTTAAGGGGAGATATCTAGACGTTTGAAAAAATCGATTTATTTTGCATTTTCTTTAGTTGAGGCAAAAAACGGCAAGGTAATATCTTGATAAATAAGCGAGTTACAACCGAAAACGTAAACGGGTCGGCGCTGACCAGACAGTCATTCCTCAATTTTCAAACGCTATTTTTTCGAAACCACATTTTTCAATTCGGTACCCAAAATTTCTCCAAAACCAATGAACCGATTACCTGGTTGTGCTTTACCTGTACCTAGATTTGTAAAAACAGGAACTTGAGAAAAACGCCCTAAATACTATTATGAAGTTTCAGCAGTGAGATTTAAATCTTGTGCTAAAATTTGAGTGACTTTGGCTCGTTTTCTCAGGTTCCTGCTTTTCCAAATCATGGTGGATTTTTCGCATTTGCATAGCAGTGCAAATTCACGAAATCCACATAGAGTTGCAGAAATAGGAACATGATAAAACGGCCCTTAAACTCGTCTGCAATTTGAAAATCCCAAAGTTCTGGTTGCATTACTTGTACATTAAAGCTACAGAAGATTTAAAAATTTTGTCATAAAAAACGCAACATGAAATAGTTGCTTCCGCTGTAAAATTGTTGTGGCTGCTACTTGGCTGTGTGGCGCACGCACAAGCATCGGGGAGGGGGAATGGAAGACGTAGAAAGTCTCTAGCGCCGGGAAGTTGAATGAACTTGCGTTTGGATGCAATTAAAATTACATGCAGCGGGGCCATTCCTCATCCATTGCGGCTGTCACTCGCATATATGCGAGTAAAATATGCATTTTAATTGATGCAATTTCGTTGACAGAGTGACCAAGTTAAAGACACATGTCTGACAGATGTCAGTCAACTTTTCCAAGTCGACTTTCCATTAATTAGGCATAATATTTCATTAGTATAATGAGCATCAGGCGCTGTGAATTGTGCCAAATGCAGCCAACGGCAACTAATGAAAGCCTGGGCGAGAAAAAAGTAACCGCAACTATAATAACTATCCCAAGCGAAATCTTTTGCTATGCAAAACAACATATGTATGCACATATATAGCTCAAAACCCATGCGAGATGTGTGAAAAGTTAACAGGCTTCGTTGCTGCTAGGCTTTCCTCTTTGTTTTTGCCCGTGCAGTTGCTGCTGCTCTTTTGCCGTTGCCATTTTCATTATGCGAATGTGCATTAATTATTTCGTAGATGCAACTTGGCCAGAAAGCACAAACCAGATGCGTCATAGTTGCGGCTGTCGTTGTCCTCCGCATCTGTGAGCAAATATCTCATGTTTTCGTTTGGCTCCGCAAAAAAATGTCAACGGAAAAGTCCAGCTGTAACTTTTTGTTCCTTTCATACCATGGATAGCCATGACAGAAAGAAGCAAGCAATTTATAAAAGTTTCATTTTTGTACGAAGTCACATTAATTCTATAAAATATTACTAGAATAAACATGGAGGCAGCCCATGCTATTTATTATAAATAATTTTTCAATTAAAACTTTACATGAGTCATTTACTTCGTTGAGGAACCACTAAATTTTATACTATGTTTTTTTGCACCTGTTCATCAATTTCTTATCAATCATAATAATCAACAGCGTTAAGTCATACATCAAAGTTTGTATAACTTTTGAATAGATAACATCAAATTACTAAAGTTGGATTTATACAGTAAGATTTAATATACAACAATTGTCACAATTTTTTGTCAATAGGGAATCAATTGAAACCTCTGGGAATTTAATAATTTTCTTGTAAAATAACAAGTGTAATAACCGGCTTTACGACTTCAAACCCATTTTACAGCAATAAGGTTATATTGGATGCTTCGGATTGGATGAGTGTTTCAAAGAGAGCTTAGATCACCGGTTAAGTTTTCAACTGAACTAAACCACGGTTTCGGATCAGTTTTTTGGCTTATTCTTGTTTGGATATTTCGCCTCTTTTCGTTTTAATCGACAATATGCTGCTCTAATCGAAGTTATGTCTTGAATGTCTTGAAAACGATTAGTTTATTCGACTTAAAACAAATGGCTATATCATTTGAATAAAAACGAGAAAGCAAAGCCAACTCCGTCTGTGCCGAAGTTTAAATACACTTGAAACTTTTGTGACCACTGACTTAATTTTGTAAGCCCTATGTCTTATGTCATCAGGATATTAAATTAAAAAACCTTAAAAAAAAGAAAATTTGTATGGCAGCTACAAGAAGTGGCCATCCGATTTTCGCGGTTTCGACATATGTGCAGTGTGCAGCTAAAAGATGACTCTGTGCAAAATATCAGCACAATAGCTTCAAAACGGAGGAACAAGTTTGCGTAGAAACAGACAGACGGACGGACAAAGCTCAATCGACTCAGCTCGTCATGCTGATCAAGAATATATATACTAAATGTGGTCGGAGATGATTCTTTCTACGCGTTCCAAACTTCTGGGCAAAACTATAATACACTTTTCAAGTGTTTAACAATAGGGGAAAGTTAACTTCGGCTCGGCCGAAGTTTTGTATACCCTTGCAGTTTGTTTTTTTAAATAAACTGACTTTTCGGACCTAAACTATATAGATGTCCGATTTCGACCAAATTTAGTGGAATCATGGAAAAGCATAACAAACTAACAAGTTCACTTTTTGAAGGCGATTTCGTTTAAAAAAAAAAGTTTTTCTCGCTAGATCTTCTTTCCGATTTTGAAAAAACTTTGTAGAATTGTGTAAACGTATATAAAACAAATATATGCTAACTTAAGGGACGTTTCCATTGAAAACAAAAAAGTTTTTCTCACAAGAACTAGTTTTTCGACCGTTCGTTCCTTTGACAGCTATATGCTATAGTCATCCGATTCTTACCAAACTTTGTAGAATCGTGTGGGAGCATATAAAACAAATACATGCCAATTTAGAGGACATTTCCATTGAAAACAAAAAAGCTTTTCTTACTAAGACCACTTTTCAGACTCTACTTTTCTATGACAGCTATACTATAAAGATGTCCGACTTCGACCAAATTTGGTGGAATCATGGAAAAACATAGTAAACTAAGAAATACAAAGTTTGGAGACGTTTCCATTGAAAACAAAAAACTTTTTCTCACTAAAACTTGTTTTTCGACCGATCGTTCCAATGACAGCTATATGCTATAGTCATCCGATCCGGCCGGTTCTGACAAATGTGCAGCGTATTTGTACCAAAAGACTTCGTGCAAAGTTTGGTGAGGATAGCTTTAAAACTGACGATGGAGATAGCATAAAAACAGACGGACGGACAGACGGACATCTAAATCAACTCAGCTCGTCATGCTGATCAAGAATATATATACTTTATGTGGTTGGAGATGCTTCCTTCTGTGCGTTACAAACATCCGGACAATTTTATAGTACCCACTGCAAGGGTATAAAAACCTGAATTTCTAAACTTTTAATCCTAATTACTTTTGTTGGTTATACTCTGTACCAAAGGTACAAAGAGCATATTAAGATTGTGAAAAAATATGTAAAACAGCCAGAAGGAAGCATATCTGACTCAATAAAGTATGTACGAGATGAGTTCAAAGGAAAAGGTGAATTTTGAATTCGCATTACAAATGACCAGCTTTCTTTACTGTTTTTAGAAACGAAAACATATTAGAGTCTCTACCACCCATTGCACACTTAGAGGCACCAGCAATAAAAAGGGTATTTTTGGATTCTTACACAGTGCTAGAGTATATCTCCATTGAAAAAATCGAATTGTTTGGATGGTTCATTTCAGCTAGAGTGTACTTTTCTATGGTATCAAAAAGTCCAAACAATATAACGGATTCCCCGAAAAACGCTCCTAAAAAGGGTCAAAAAAGGCTCTTTGAGCAACTTTAAGCTGAAATTACTAAAAATCTCGACGTGTTGGACAATTTCTGAAAATACAGTCTTGCTTAGCACACGAAAATCATCTTGAATCACTACCAACCCTTCAAGATACTGGAAAAAGTCAAATTTTGTTGCCTTGTGTTATCGATATTTTGTTTTTGTAATATTCGGACACATATGTTTATCATAGGTTTGCATTAGCAGCCAATTTCGATTAGTAGTATGACTAAATTTTGAGCAAAACTGGTCATAACTGGTGGCGAAATCATCCCATCCCAAGGACAAATCATCCCAATGGAAGCGGCCAGATGAGCCAAGACCGAAAAAATCGCGTCAATTTCGATCAAATGTGAAGGTTTTGCTCACAGTTTTCTTTGATTACAATGGTGTGGTGCATCATGAGTTCCTGCTAAGAGGCAATACGGCTCAAACGATCGGAATTGTGGAAAAACAAATCGTGGATTCTGCATCACGATAATGCACCAGCTCACACATCAATGCTTGTTCGTGAAACAACACCGTAAACATGCCTCAACCACCGTTTTCACCAGATTTGGCTGCCTGCGACTTTTTCCTATTCCCAAAACTGAAGAGATCAATGAAAGGAAGGCGTTTTGCCACAATTGATGAGATCAAGTCAGAATCGAAGAACGAGCTGATGGCCATACCGAAAAGCGCATTTCAGAAGTGCTTCGAGGATTGGAAAAAGCGTTGGCACAAGTGTATTATATCCGAGGGCGATTACTTTGAAGGGGACAAAATGGATATTGATGAATAAATAAGTAGTTACCCCCTGGGCCAGGACTTCTGAGAGGGGCCCGGAGCCCGCATCTTTGGCGAAAGCTTAAATAAACTATTTACAACATTAGAAAACCCCTGGGCCCGGAATCCCCTTTCGACGTGCCTGACCATGCTACAGTGCTTATTGAAATCTTCAACCCAAGTTTCATCATCATTTTAGAAATTCTACTGAATGACAATTTTTAGCTTAATGATGATTTTTGTGTTTAAAAAGAAATTGGTCCAGCAATTAAAAATATTAGGTTCAAGCGTTTTTTCTCACGAGAAAAATTATAACAATAATTTTTTAAAATATTTGCTTAAGTTTTAATTTGCTGATAAATATAAAGCCAGTCAACAGTTTTCTTTCAAATCCATCCCATGAACTTTATGTGAGAAAATAATTAAATTTTCTTAACCAAGCATTTTCCACTTGGGATGATGTGCCCTATGATAATGAGAAAACTAGCCCAATTAAAGCACAAAATTTAAAGCAGTTTGCAGAGAATGTTGCTGTCTTTGCTGCCAACTACCATAACTCTAATGACATAATCTGCTCTTAGGCAACACAACACACACTCACACGCACAGACAAACGAACACAAACAGCACAGAAGCGCCCTTTAACTAATCCGCTTAAGTGACTTTTGTTTTTGCTGCTGCTGTTGTTGTTGGCTGGAGCTTCTTCTCTTTTTATATATATCCCTCGCTTCTCTTCTTTCACGTGCATATTAAACTTATCGCCAGCAAACAACCGCAATTATAAAATTATAATGATAATACCCAACTGGGGAGCGGTTGGAGCTGCTGACAGTTGGGCTGTCATTCAGTTGTTGCCTCAGTTTGTTGATCTGCGGCCAAGATAAATACTCGTACCAAAGCCAAAAGAGTTATTAAAACAAGGCCTAGGCCTCAGCCTCACGTCAGCTCGCGTTGACAGGGCCGAGAGACTCCTCCTCCGGTATCTGTATCTTTCAGCAAACCAGTTGCTGCTGTTGGCTAATTGCAGCTGGCGATGATAACAGAAGAAGAAACCAAAACAAAAACACAACAATCCCAAGCTAATTATTAAATGCCACTTTCCCCACTCTCCACTCTCTAATTGCAGAAAATGTTGACCACATTGACTTGAGGAAGGACCCAGCAAACGCTTACAAAATGAATTGTCTTTGCCGGCCATCGCGGATTATGTCCGTTCGCATTAATCTGCTGGATGAGACCGAGTTTATACACGAGATCAAGGTAAGTGCCAACATTAGCTGACATAAGCAGAAAACAAAACTCTTTCCGCCCCATCCAAAAGTGTTGCATACTTTACACGTGTAGAGAGCCGAGCACCCTCATCAATATTTAGTGCACAGCTCCAGCAGTCGCAGGCTGTTCCGACTTTGGCAAACATGCAAAGTGTCATCACTCACACGTCCACATCCGCACACCACAGCTGGGTTTCCCTTTTGCTTTAAAACTGCTCACGTTTGCCAAATTAAATGGGTCGTCAGTTGAAGCTCTCGGCTCGTTGTCGCCTTTTGTGTCTCTTGGAAAATTCTGCTGACTTTGCACGCCATCTCGTGGAGCTGGTTGGTGGCATCATCATTGTCAAAGTGTTTGTGTGTGTGTGAGTGCGGGCAGATCAAATAAATTGTTGTGATTTTTGTTCTCATGTTTGGGTGGCCTGGTTTCAGCAAACCTTAGCAAAAGATTTCCAAGCTAAGCAATTCTATATAAATAATATGGCCATAAAATTGTAGTCTTCATATATTGGACTTTTAATTGAAAAATATGCCATATGATGGCAAAAACAAATGGTTGACAGATACAAATTGATGGCCAAACAGAAGTCAAGCAGAGCTAAATTAATTTGAGTTTCGTTTTGGATATAAATTGTTTTTATACTCAATAGAATTTTGAACAAAAATTTTAATTGAAACTTTTATAGAAACTTGTGCAATTGACAAAATCACAAAAGTAGCGATGATTATAAATGAAGAATTCTCTGAAGCGAAATGATATACCTACTCTTTATGGTATCAATTAATTCCTGATTTTCAGCAGTCTCGGACAATCAATTCCAATTTTGTCTTTAAAGAACAATTTGCTTACTTCAAATAGGTAGTAACTATTCCT
The DNA here is from genome assembly GCA_018904265.1 of Lordiphosa collinella. NCBI lineage: Eukaryota > Metazoa > Arthropoda > Insecta > Diptera > Drosophilidae > Lordiphosa > Lordiphosa collinella. The sequence goes on from JAEIFV010000001.1 coordinate 612,480, forward strand.
TATAAATAAGTTTTCGCAAGTTTTTTTTTTTTGAATTTGTTATCTGATGCCTCATACTGACAACGCAAGAAAACGCTCCAAAAATATATCATTTATTTCTGATTCAAAACCACAATTTAGTCAAAGTGAATGTTAGCAGGCTCAAGGTCGAGGTTTGATTATAGTTCAAAAATCAACCAAAAAATTTAACAGAGAATACAAATGAACATGAACAGTAGCTGTAGCTGTGTAGACGGCCGTTTCGGCCGCATGGCAGCCCCGACACCCACAATTCAGGCGCACACCCAGCCGACCAACCCGACGCGAGAGCGGATGGAATCCAGACAAACGACTTCAAAGCTAGCTCCGTAGGAGCGAGGTAAGAGAGAAGGTTGTTCAAAGTATATCTGTTGTTTGTGGTTACTATTTTTAATTACTGAGAAATTCGTCTCAGAGTGTGCTTAAAGTGCGCCACGATTTTCTTGTGGGGGTATGGGGTATGCTTTCCTTTTGTTTAAATACCAAGGTATTTCAATTGTTTGTTTTTAATAGGGAACTGTTAAGGTTTTATAACAATCATCACGGCGAACCAATTCCGATATTGTATCTGAATATGGGTTTTACGACCTGTTTTGGTTTTACCCATGTTTAGTCCACAATTTTCTTAAATCAATCTGAAAACATTTTGCAGAGAAATAAATACAAACGGTTCTTATTTTAGGCCAGGGGTAGGCAGTGACGCAGAGGCGTCGGCATAATTTCAGTTTCTGCAGCAGAGAAAAGATGTTAATGTATTGAAATCTTTCAACCAATGAGCTTTAAAGCAGCGATGTTCAAGAAGAGCGAGGCCAAAAAGTGAGAGTGTATTGGTGTGCAATATCAAAGCGACACAGCCCAGCTTTGAACTGCCCTGCTCAACGTCTGGGCATCGAATGCAAGCAAGGAGAGCGCTCTTTACGCTCATATGCCCGACTTTGGCATGCGCTCGGCTCGTGTGCGTGTAAATAGCCGATTGCGATCGGCCACTGGGGGCTACGGAGGAACATCGCTGCTTTAAAGCAATATATTCTATGCACCTGTTCAAAAGAGAAGATTTTGAAAGCCCTCTGCAAGTTTTCTCAGTTGCCAGTGGCAGCTTATTTTGCCCACATTGCCGATCCCTGCTTTAAGACCTCAAGATCACTAAGCTAACCACTGGGTTGTTTTTTAGTCGATTTCACTCGATTTAGGTTTTCAGTACTATAACACATACACAAAGCTGCAAAGATCTAAGCTCCATAAAACAAGCAAAGAACAAGAAGTTATAACTAAAGGTCCGAACTCTACTAATACTTTCTATTGATTAAACCATTTGGGAATTCTATGGGCGGATTCATAAATAAAAATGTTCACTTTCAGTTGCAATTAAAGAAATTTTATACTTGAATTAAGAACGCGCTTGTTACATTTGTTTGGCTTAATGCAGATATTCAAACCGCTTGTGGAAACACTAGTTCGGTGTAGAAAGTGTTCGGTTCGATTTAGTGGGTTGACCTAATTACATGAAAGTACTTGAATATTTATACCTAAAGTTCGAAAGTGGATATATGTATTCCCAACACGGGAACACGCCACATATGGCATGCCATTTTAATTTTTAATAGTTCACTGGAATGGATTTCACATATCGGCCCAACTACGACGTCTTGAGACGTCTTTTATTCATCCGCCGTTGTTCAATTCAATATCCCGGCAAGTGTTTGTTAGAAGTCGCCCGACAGCTGTATCATCACGCCAAGATTATTGTTACGCAAATCATTTTTTTGCGTGCGCCATCGCACTCATCCTCATCGTGCACTCATCCCATATATTAGGCAATATTAAGATTTTACAACAGAAAATCTAATTTTTAGTGAATATGAGGTCTATGGATTTGCAAAGTTGCGTCGTTGGTTTTCTCTCTTTGAGGTTGTGGGTTGCTTCGAGTGGGGGTCGATAGCAAGTTCGTTCAAGCCGGGATGATGTTGCCTCTTGTTGAGGTGCCTCGGTTGAGGAGCCGAAGTTGAGGTTAAATTTGCCTCTCGACAAGGACTTTGTGTTGAGTCGGATAAGGTTCTTGTTGTTCAGGTTCACAATCGTGCGGGTTGTAGACACGACTGAGCCAGAATCTATGATGCCTCATTGAGTGCTTTTTTACTGAAATCAAGAACTTGCAGGGGGGCTCAGGCTAGCAGCAAATGCCAAACAAAGAGTGTATCGAGGTTGTGGCCCCTTGTTTGTGGTCGTTGCTTACCTCTTGTTGAGGTTGTTGGTTGCTTGAAAAGCCTCAGTTAAGGTTGATGTTGCCTCTGGACGAGGGTTTCGTGGTGCCTCGGTTGAGGACTTCGTTGCCTCTGCGCGCGTTATGTAATTGTGCGCGCCACGCGCACATGTGTGTGAGTGTGTTGATCCGAGCTGGCACATATTTACGAAGAGACTCGAGTTGCTGTTGGAGATAGTGTACTAGGCTGTGCAAATCCTGATTGGCATTCATGTCGTTGAAATACTGCTCGTCGCTTCAGTTGGCTGGTCGACGTTTTAATTTGTTGAGCGTTGGTTGAATTTCTCAATGACGTCAAGTGATAATTTCCGTGGATAAATGGCGGCTGCAAAAACAGTTTCGGTGGTGTTTCATCAGAAGGTTGCGTGCTCAAATCACGTCGGGGTCACCATTTTAGTGAAAAAGAAGTCTACGCTCGGTTCACTTACTAATAATTTTTATTACGAGAGTTAAAATTAATCTGTTCAAGATGACAACTTATGGTCGCTATGGGTTATCGATATATGGATCGTTATCACGATGATAAGTGTGGCCAAGCTTCCAGAAAATGTGCGCCTCTATGTTGAGAATTTTCCGACTTCTATTTTTCCTAAACACTCGCAGGGCAATTACAAACAAGCCCGCAGAAAAAAGTATCCAAGCTGGTCCAGTCGTGGTCAGGTTTTAAGCACACGCTTCGGTCTAAGATGACGAATTTACCGCTCGGTTCGATTCAGAGACGTCTTGCACATCTCTTATACATCTGAAAAATTCATGATGATTTGAGAATATTGTTTCCCTTTTATACAGATAGACTTAAGAGTAATGGACATTTTAAGAATATATCAGTTCTCCCACCTTAGCAGTCTATGTAAAAATATTTCAAAGGCTGAAAAGCTCTATTGTACATCCTTAATGCACTTGCAAATTCTTGTCAATTTGAAGAGGTCTACGACATAATTGGCCATGACTTAAGAGGCCGCCGGTTAATTACCTAGGCAAAGAAACATACTCACATACAGTGCATCTGCATCCGCCATGATGTTAGCAATCGTGAACCAGTTCCACATGGATTCGCCCACGGCTCTTTAGTGTGGCAGCTTCCCATTCCTGCTGATTGATCGACCAGCGAGTGGAACGACAGGCTAGTTAACCAATTCTGGGAACTGACTAATGACCCTCTGTTGCATGGGCCTGCACAAAATTGGAGCACGTAAAATGCTAATAATCACAGCTCATCAACAAGAGATTTATAATAATTTTACAAGCGCCAACAAGCTATCTAAGCCACTGCTTGGCTGCTGGCTAAGGCATAAATTGTGCATTAGACACATGTATGAGTCTGTGTGTGTGTCTTTATGTGGGCGTGGCATCAATTTGACAATGGCAGACCTGGTCGGACAGGCTACCCGTCGCCAAGCGACACGACGTCGTCGCTTGTGCCTCGGGGGTCATTATTAATGAGTTTAAACTGAGCCGCCAGTTTGAGCCACGACAACTTATCGCTTGTAATTATTGGCCAAATGGCTCACGAACCCATGCTCAGTCACATGATTGATAAAAGACTTGCCGACAAATTCCACACACACACACACACAGCTCCATGAATGAAAACTCAAAGTGCCGCAGAGAGAGAGAACGAGAGGGAGATATGCAAAAATGGGATGAAAAAACTGCGTGTGGCCGCCGGCCTCAAACGTAATTTTATTTACACGCTGAACAGCAACGCTTTTGCCCTGGCTGTCTGTCAACTGACAACCTCTACTGCCCGCGTTGTTGTTGTTGTCGTTGTCGTTGTCTGTGTTGATTTTGACGGCTGCCGATGGGCACTAAGCGCACGCACTTAAAGCCGCCACACGACTGCAGTCTAGCATTAATGACAATACAAGTGCCTGGGAGATGGTAAGGAGTGGTGTGGGGAGCGGGGATTCTGCGGTCGACTCGATTTGCATTTCATTCGGCACTGAGCTGAGCTAACCAGTCCACTGAAGATATGTACATACATCTGTGACATCAGTCATGGCCTGTCCCTGAAAAAAAGGTGTCGTAATCAATATTTTATGGCCCTGACGTGAGGCACGAGCGTTACGTTGCGTATGAGTGATTTTTTTAGGTGTCAATTTATTGCGGTACGATTTTGAAATTTTCAGTATTGTATAGTATTGAAGTGTAAATCTTGATCTGCACAAAAAAAGTGATGAAAAAAAACTAAGCGAGGCTGCAACCTTGCTAAACTATTTCCACTGTTGTCAATTCTTTTAATTTCTAAATCAAATAACCTTATTAAAAACAATGGATGGCTCTTAAGAATTAGGAATAAGTAAGAAAACTTAACAGACGAAGCGACCTTAAACCTATGCTATCGATATTTTGGCTGCCACATGGGAATTGAGTCTGCCAAACAAATCTAAGTAAAACAGAAATCAATTCGACGCTGAATCGAATAAATGCGAACAATATTGTCTTGATTTTAAATACAATGTTAAGACGGTAAAATAAAAACAAAATCTACGGCTTTGAAGTGCTTCATCACTATTTTGCAGAGCTCGCCAAATATGGTTGACCATTTTTTCTTATGCTGTCCGCTCACCGAAATGATTGGAAAACTCAGCTGAGCAATTCAGTCCAGCATTTGCAAATGCCTGAGATGCTCAAGTCCAATTTACACGACCTGATCTCTCAGGTGAGTTTTGTATCGGAGTATATGTCAGCCCGTATAAACAGGAGTCTGAGCCTACTCAGCTGAGCGCTCAGGTGTAATAGAACCGGCTCAAATTGAACTAACCGCACAGCAGAACTCTCAATGAACCATTGATTTGCAACTGAGTCAACTTAGCTTCTCAGACATGTGTAAATGCTGAACTAAGTTGCTCAGCTGAGTTTTGTGACACTCAGGTCGGAAAACTTAGCTGAGCGATCAGGTCGAATAACGAATAAAGAAGCATTAAAAATAATCATTGAAGTCCTGTCAATCTTTATGCATTACCAAATAACAGATAAAGGGCACCTTCATCAGCTAATTCCGATAAGTGATTACTGCTATATCACCATCTCTGCAGAATGACATTATCCTCAGGCTTCAAGATATTCTGTAGATTTACACCTTTTTCAAATACCAACCAATCGCAATCGGTTATCACTGTAATGAGCAGGTAAAATCGGCAATCATAAAAGATATGACGTTTTTTCGATATTGCGGGGGCGGGAGGAGGCGTGGCCAAAATTAAAAATAAACTTGATCCGCCTGCCAGTATAAGAAACATATGTTCCATACATGTCAAACCTCTATCTCTTACCATCTCTGAGATGTGTTTGTTCATACGGACAGACAGACATACGGACGGACAGACGGACACTTTTGCACAAACTTAATATACTCTATGTTTCTCTGGCAAAGAGTATAAAAATAATTAATAAGAAATAAAAGAAGTTAAATTAAATTACGCATCCGCCAGGTGAGACCATATGGGCGGTGAGGTAGTCGTTGTCGAGTCGGTTAAAATTTGTGTTGGGTAAAGGTAGTTGATTTCACTGAACTTGTTCACTAATTTTTTTCCCAAAGTGAGTTAACCTACTTAAGTTGTTTACTTGTTCAGTTGTTCTTGTTCAGTTGTTACCTTGTTCAAGTGTTCACTTGTTCAATTGTTCAGCTTTTCAGTGTTGGTTTAAGTTGAAGTCCATTTCGTTGGATCTGTGCTATTCCAACTGTTGTTCTCCTGAGCATTGCGACAATTAGCGATCACTCAAACTATGTTGTCTATTTGTTAGCCATCTCTAAAATGATTGCCACGCCAGCATGTTGCTTACATTGAACAATGAGACACGCGGACAAAAAGCAGCTGAAGAGTCACCAAATGAAGTGAACAAGTCACTGAACCATTCACAGATCAAGAGCGGCTGAACATAAGCAAGTAAACAAACATCACTGAACAACTCACAGATCAAAAGCGACTGAATAAGAGCAAGTGAACAACTCTATCCCAGTCCTGGAATACGGCGCAGAAGCATGTACATTAACAGTATTGGATGAGGAGGTGATCAGCGTGTTCGGGAGAAAAGCCCTTTGAAGGATTTATGGACCTGTACAAGTTCTCGATGAGTTCCGCACCCGTATGAACCACGAACTGTATGAGCTCTATGGGGACACTGATCTAGTCAAGCGCATAAAAAACAGCGGCTGCGCTGGATTGCACATGTTACTCGTATGGATGGAGAAGCTGCAGTTAAAAGATGTGTACAGGCTTAAGGCGAACGAATTAGGGACAGGAAGAAGGATAGGATGCCCGAAACTAAGATGGAAAGTTCAGGTGCTGAAGGACATTAAGGCGTTTAAACTGGCCAACTGGTGCCAGCTCGCACAAGACAGAGGCGAGTGGTGGGCATTAATTGCAGCGGCCGAGACCGTCAAACGGGTGTGATTGACATATTGGGCCAAATAAGAAGAAGAAGAGGAACAACTCTGACTGAACAACTCACGGAACAAGAGCGACTGAAAATGTGCAAGTGAACAACTCTGACTGAACAAGAACAACTCACAGTACAAGAGCGAGTGAACAAGGACAACTTAACAAGTGAACAACTGAACAACTCTGACTAAAAAAAAAAATTAGCAATTAATGAAGAACAGGTTCACTTGCTCAGTTTAGTGAACAACTCAATATCGTTCACTCACTCATGAACAACCCAATAATTTGGCCATCCAGCCCAGTGAGCAATCCCTGAAATTTGAATTTAACGCCTTTTTATGTGATTGGTCGATCCTCCAGTATTTGAATTTTCTTATCGAATACTCAATATACATGTATTATTGGAAACGCTTCCAAACTTCGTATTTCTTACTTTGCTAAGCTTTGCCATGATTCCACGAAGTTTGGTCGGAATCGATGTCTTTAGTATAGCTACCATAGTTAGAAAAGTAAAGTAAAAAGTAAAATGGCTAGTCTAGTTGACACAGCCCCAAAGGGCCAAAGCCGAGCTTCTCTTAATCTCTTGGCTTGTGCGCTTCTAATTTTCGCACAAGAGAAAGGGACCTACAGTTTAACGCCGAATCCGAAGGGCAGCTTGAGAAGCTTTTCATGGCTAATTACTACAAAGCTGGCGCCAACAGCAGAGAGGGGTGACCGGGTGTAAAGTTTATTAAAAAAACAACTTTTCATTAGATGTTCCGAGGCGGGATCGAACACACGACCTCTTGCACAGCGGTCGCGCACACTAGCCGCTGAGCCACCCGGCCAAAGTTAGAAAAGTAGAGTCTTAAAAGTAGTCTTAGGTAGAAAAACTTTATTGTTTTCAATGGAAATGTCCCTTAAATTGGCTTTTATTTATTCCGCATGCTTTCACACAATTCAACAAAGTTTTGTCAAAATTGGTTAACTATAGCATATAGCTGCAGTACGAACGACCGGACGAAAATAAAGTACCAGTGAAAAAACTTATTTGTTTTCAACGGTAGCATCTTAAAACTGTCCAGATAGAAATATTATCTGCTTTAGCCCAATTTTGACGACTTTGATGAAAATCAGATGAATATATCGAATAGCTGTCATATAAAATACTGTTCACAGAAGAGGCGACGTCTATTGGTCAGTTTTGGAAATCACTCAGCTAGCATTGTTCAAAGCGAAAATGAAATTATTGTATAAAAACATTTTATACGTACTGCAAGGGTAAACAGATTTTATTAGAGCCAAAGCTAACTTTCCTTTATTTTTGTTACAATTTTGTACACTGAATTGGACAAGTGTTTGATGTTCTTAGAAAATTTATACTGGGCATTGTGATTCTGTATTGTACTTATTGAGCCACCCCTTTCTTATTTGAAGCACAAATGCTGTTGCACAGCACGCAGCCATTTCTCTTGGCGGCTTATAAAGAAGTAAAGGTATTTTTCTGCAATAAAAAAGTATTTTGAATTAAGTCCTATTTTAAGATCGATCCTTCCTATAGCAGACATATAAAACAGAGCCAACCAATTTAGTTTCATATTAGCAAAATTATTTGGATGTCAAATCTTGACGGTTTCTGGAACAAAATTCACATACCCTTTTAAGAGTAGATCTCTGAACCCTTATTCTTCGGAGTGTAAATAATCTCAACTAACATATGCGACTTATTAAAAGTAGCTCTGACATTCCTAAGTACACCCAAGGTGGTTCAACCGACAAAACTTGAAAAATGAAGTCGAACAAAGGCTTTGCCAGTGGCGCCGTTTTAAAGCTCAGCACAGAAAACCTGGCAAAACTGTGACAAATGATTTTGACGACTTCATGCTCAGGCAAACTTACTCGTTTATATATTTCTAGACATACTCGTAGAAACACACACACACACATACAAACTTGATCTGTGTGAGCGCGCATTTTTGTCATTTATCATGCTTACAATGCTAATGACATCTGGCCAGGGCGCTGGGCCAAAAACAATTCACGGCTCAGTCTTCGCAACTTCAAGTGCTGCTCCATAGACGACGTCGCCGTCGTCGTTGGTACTTAAAGCAGACCAAAGTGTGGTACGGACACTCTGTGTTGCAGCATAAGGTTATATAATTATTTCTTAACGGTTAAAACACACGAGTCTTGGGGCTGACCACTTGCGCTCCGATTTCTGTGTGTGGGTTTGTTTGCCCACCGCTTGATTCTGTCAATACAGGGTGCCCCCGCTCCCTGGCCATTTGAGAATTTATGTAAATCATTCCAACACACTTCACACTGGCCACAATGACAAGCCGAAATGGCAATGGTTGGCTGAAGTGTTTCACGAGCAAACACTCCAGTTAACCGAAACGCGGGCGCTGCGCTATAACTAACAGAATCAAATTGTATACCCACATTATTTGGTATACAAAATTTTGGTCATGCCCCGAGCGACATTTAATTAGACTCTAGACCAGGTCTCTGTCGTTCACACGCCAAGCTGCCGCTGCTCGCGTCATTTTGGGCCAAAAAAAAAAAACAAAAATAAACCTGCAGTTTATGGCCAACATAATTAAGTTAAAAGCTTTTTTACAGCCACCCCAAACTGGACACAGCGCGCGTTCAAATTGATAATGAAAATAAGAAAAACCCATGAAGCGTGTTTAATGGCTAAATAAATGCCCGCGTCTAGATTTCTGTGCTGGCAGGCGGCAGGCACCCACACCTGAGTCTATAATGGATATGGAAGGTGAATGTAAATGAAAATGGGCAGTTTCCCAATGCCAGTCTATTGATTAAGTCTGTCAAATCAAAGCGAAAAGGGCAGGAAGCGAAAAGGATAGGAAATAGCAGAGGTCAGGGTAAGGGAAAATTAAGTTTTAAAAGTTAATTTCCGTAGATAATAAATGTTGCAAGGCTGCAAAGCATTTTACTGATTGACCTCTTCGTTCCTTAGTCTAAGGCTGGTTAATTGATTAAATGATTTAAAACAAAATATTTTCATCTAGATATGTAAGTACTATTTACAACACAGAACCACTTATTGGACCAATTTTCATAGGTTTTACGCAATGCGAAAAGGATTCTAATATTTAGCAAAAAATGAGAATCTTATTTGTGTCAAGTTACGTTTTGGTAATGTTCAGAGAATAGAAAATTGGTTAAAGTAGATCCTCAAGTTGCGTAGTTAGCAACATGTCATCTTATTCCATCCATCTTCCAACTGAACTCTATTCTAAAAACAAGTAAGGGAGCTGCAGTCGAGTGCCCTGACTACAAAATACCCTGTTCCCTTGATTTCGTGTGTTTTTCTTTACATACACACACACTCACACATACACACACTCCATCATACACACAAAAGCATGGCACGCGCGATAACTGACAATACAAGACTCTCTCCCACAAGCAAAATTGATTCGTATATAACTTCGGTGTTTATTGTCCGATCTTAGTGTAAGTAAGATCTCAGATTGACTATTACACTTTTCTGATATCTCTATTGAGAAACTTTTATGAGATATCAGACAGGTGAAAATACAGCATAAGCAACAAGATCCAGCATACTGAAGTGGGATTATAGATGATTTTCGTGTGGTGAACACGAATCTGATTCCGGAAATGGTCCATTTCGTCTAGATTTGAGCTATAAGTGGCTAAAAAACACATTTTTGGTCCCTTTTTAGGTGCGATCTGTGAACTATTACTTTTTTGACTTTAAAATAAACTTTTCAAAGTATTTTTAAGATTATTTTAAGCGAAGATATTCCATTTTTTATTATTATGTTCAAAGTTACCATAGAAGTTCTTGAAAATTTTCATAATAATTCAATACAATTGACTAACCAACTATAGTCATATTGCATAGCATGTAATCCAAATTTAATATCGACTTCATAAGTAAAACATAGCTTATTTAAGTAATACTTTAGATAATATCAAACTCCCATACAATAGTATAGGTTCCCCACAAAACGTGCCTAAGAAGGCTGAAAATAAGCCTTTTTAACAACTTTAAGCACAAATTACTAAAAATCTAGACGTGATAGAACCATTTCCATATATTTGAAAGCAGTATATTAAAATTTTTGTTCGGAGGTTTCATGGGAATCTCTTCCAACCTAATTCCAACCCGAAACTAGTTCGATACATTAGTATTAAAACAGTGGATATCCCCTGCCTATTAGGTGAATTTTTCGAAATGTTAGCTGTTTCCTTGCTTAACTAGCCCAGATGTTGTAGCTGTGTGGGCCCATTATACGCAAAATCAAACTGATCTAGATAAACTGGTTATGATTGATTGTAGCCAAAGGCCTTTACTAGTTTCAAAATTTATTGGACCCGCCCAGGTGGATTTGGAATTTGAATGCTTATAAATATTATAATCAATTTTTTTTTGTGCGGGGTCGTGAGAACATTTAGACTTCTCTGTACTTAGCCACATTGGAACAATAATTTGGTGCATACGAAAACGCATGCCATTAGTAAACTCAACAACCAGAAACTTGGTTCGTAAAAGTTCTAACAATATTAGAATTTAGTTAGAAAGTCAATAACCCTTGGCCTTCGTCCCCCACCGACTAAGGCTTCTGTAAAGTAGTCGCATTTGTTTCAATTCCATTCATTGCATTTCTTCCAGTGTATCCAATAACGTAATTAATTATAAAAAAAAGGGATAGACCCGAAAGTTGAACATTTTACCTTTTGCAAAATTCAACGAAGCATTTTCTTTTATATAATGTATTTGGGCAGGGGGTAATTACTTTATCTGTTGCTGAAGTTGCGCTTTTGCTTCCTAATAGGATTAGCAAACCCCACAAAAAACAAAAATTGGAATCCCCCTGCCAAGAGTTCGTTCGTTGGCTTTTGCAGCTGTCAGAACCATAACTCAGTGTCATGTCGAGTCTGGCCTGGCTATATTTTGAATATCTGCGTGGCCACAAAATCTCCCCCCGAGACAAGACAAAAACCAATTGTTCAATGGGCGACTCCGAGATAGAGAGAGAGAGAATCGAAATAGATTTGCAAACAATTTGCAACAATTCAATCAAAAAACTTTAAACGCAAATACAAAACCGACAGACAGACAGACACGGGGGGACGTGGACTCTTGGCGGCCATCAGATAACTCACTCACTTGGTGGTCTGGGCCTGAAACTGAGTCTGCGTCTGAACTGGACCGGACCTCAGCCTTATTCACTTTTCGACTTTTTGCGCCCTATGTCTCTGTCGGTCTGTGTGCCGTTTGTTTACCGAAGCGTTTGAATGGCGCACCAGCCAGCAAACAGAAACGGCCAAGAAATTCAAGGTAAGCCACGGACTTTGTTGGTTCTTTTTTTGCTTTATGTGCAAGCGAGGATAAACGCAAAATATTTGCCAGCCAAACAATGATATCCCACATTGGCACTGTGGCATCTTCTGGCGGAAAACGCAAGTGATGCTGGGCGGAGGCGGTGGCGGAAGTCATAGCTCTCGCTCAGCCGGAAAAGCTCAAGACAAGTTGAACAGTTGCATCTGCAATATTTCACCAAGGGGAAGTCGCGGCATATTGGTTGCCCAAAGCTGAAACTTCTCCTCAAAGAAAAAGCCCCCCAAAAGATGCGACAAATGTCAACAGGCCAGCGAACGAGCCAACTGACAACATCTGTGACATGGCATAGCCTAGAAAAAACCTCGTACATGGGGCGACAAAAAAAAAGTTCCGCTATGAGACGATGACGGGCAACAGCAACAACAACTGCAACCCAGAAGGCTAAAGCTGAAGTTGAACCTGAGCCTCAGCTCTCAGCCTGAGCCATCGCCGTCCACATCCAGCATCATTGTCAAGCTTTGTGCCCGTTTGGCGTGCCATGCGAAATAAAACTCTCGTAAACAGACAGCACCGCTTCTAAGCAGAAAGCACGTACAGCACAAGATAGGAACCAAGTTGGAAAGGGCGATATGCCCGACACCTGGATACCCTAACTGTTCCAGGTGGCAACAAAATAAACCAATTTTGGCTTGAACATTCCCAATGGTCGAAAATTTATGATAATTGTGTAAAGATAAATGGTTTTTTGAACTGTGGGCGCTCTTAGAGTATTCGCAAACTTTTAATAATTTTTTGGTCATCTCAGAACTGACATTTAAGCTTTAAGCCTAGTACGGAGAACGCAAAAAAGCGCTCGCAAAATTAAATCTTCATATAAAAATGACACTGTTAAGCCGCAAAATTTCCGTTTCGTAGTCTACATATGAGAAATACTACGAATGAAATATTGAGCTCTTGTTTTGTAATTCATTTAATAAGCTTTGAGGATATTTGAAAACCAGAGGCTATTATGGGTGGAGAATCCATAAGTTTTGAGCTTTCCTGCCAATTTAAAGAGTCAGTTGCCCAAAACAGATCAGATAACAGAAAAAGTCGCTAGACCGTAGGTCAAATTTTTTCTTTTCTATAATTTTTGTTCAACCGAACCGAACTTTTAGGTTCGGAAGTTTTTACTTTTAAAGTCGTTCGGTTTAAGGTTCGGTTCACAGCAAAATAAAAGTCGGAATTCCGGGTTCGAGCCGGTTAGGTTCAAAACCGGCTTGCAGCCCTGATTTCAATACTTATAACACTCGTTTTTCGGTTTTAGAATGTTTTGTACTCAATTTTAGTACACCCAAGTACAAAATACTTGAGTACTTGAAATTTTAAGTACAAAACGGTATAAATTCAATCCTTTTTGAAGTAGAACGCCGGCAACCAATTTTTTCTGAGTGTTAATATCTCATATTTCCAGCCTTGTTTAATTTAAGGTCTCTGTCAAATCAAGAAGAAATTGCGAATAGTTTTTTTTATTTATGGGCGTAAACTAAGAACGTGTTGTTTTGACTTTTGAATTTATTGGACTTCAACCAATAATATTTTGTACTCATGTCAAGAGTTAAACGGTCTTAAGAATATTACGACCTGAAAGTATTATCAAAAACATCCTGAAACCTTGAATCAAGTGTTTCGGGACTGAAGAAATCGTACTTGCAATACGAATTTTTTCTATAATCAAGTATTTTCGTATTAACCATATTATTGACACCGTATTACCATACCATTACATTGAACCATATTATTCAGGTAAGAATTTCTGGATATTTTTGCTGAGTTTTACAAGTTGAATTGGAACCATAGGACAGTGCATCTTTTTAGCGGTTTAGTTTAAGTTTTCATATACTTATTTTGCACATAAAAGAACGACTTTAAAAAGAATTGAATAACTATGATACTTCAGAAAGCTCATAGTTTTCTCTAACCATGATCTACTACCTTGATTAGTTTTGCGTGGGCTTGTTCATGATTAAGTGTACAAAAGTGAGTTGCACTCCAAACAGAACATGTGAAAATTGTTTTGTTCTTTTTTCAGAAGTGGCTCTTGTTCTGTAACTTTGGATTAGTAAATCTTGTTCAGTGACTATTGTTCAGAGACTCTTGATCAGTGATTTTTTTCTAGAGACTCTTGTCAATGACCCTGTCTAGTAATTCTTGTTCAGTGACTCATGTTTAGAGACTCTTGTTAGGTGCCTCTTGATTGGTGTTTCTTTGTCAATTACGCTTGTCAGTGATTCTTGTTTAGTAAGACTTGTTCAGTGACTCATGTTTAGTGACTGTGTTTCAGAGCTTCTTGTCGAGGGACTCTTGTCTAGTGACTGTTAATAAATGGTTATTGTGCAGTGACTCTTAATCAATGACTTGCGTTCATTAAATTGTCTAGTGACTCTTAATCAATAATATTTATTCAATGACTTTTGTTCATGATTGCTTATGATGAATGTCTTTTGGTCAGTAACTCTTGTTAACTGACTTTTGTTCATTGACTATTGTCTAGTGCAGTGGTGTCCAAACTCACACACAATCACCAAACTTGCCAACCACGCGTGGCTGCCTTTTCAAATTTTGGACATCGCTGGTCTAGTGCATCTTTATCAATAAATTATGTTCAGTGACTCTTGTTCAGTGACTCTAGTTCTCTACTCATGGTTAGTGAATCTGGTGCAGTGACTCTAGTTCACTGACTCATGTTTAGTGATCTTTTTAGTGACTCCAGTTTATGCACTCTATGATTAGTAGCTTCTGCTCAGATAATCTTTGCTTTAAGTTTCTAAATGACGGCAGTAAGAAAGGTTGGTTTGTGTCACGTTATACAATTTGAGGGGCGATAAATAAATAATCAAATCCATCAGCTTTTTGTACTTTTCACAATTCCTTATCTCTTATTTAATAAAAAGATCTCAAGCTTAGGCCATTTTTTTATCATTTAATTTAAGCCCATTTTTCTCATGTTGCTCTTAGTTTAAAGTAACTAAACATTGGTGGATTCGCTTTTTTCGTAAAAAAAAACTAACATTTACCTAGCTTCTTGACTAACCTCAAAGAATCTACACTGGTAAAGGGTATTTATCCATCCAGCAACGACAACACCACCAACAGACGGCAAGCCGAGACGAACCCTGGACTGAGCTGCAGGAATTACGCAAATCTCGTTTGTTGAATGTGTTTTTCAGTTAGGTAAAGATGCGCCAGGCAGGGACAGGGGGGGAGTATGGACATAAATCTGCTTCAGCATTTTGGCTCTGGCTTGTTTTGTGCATAACGTCGACACGATGTAGCCTGCCATTGCTTTCTTTCACTTTGTCGCCGTTTTGTCTGTGACATTGCAAACGGCTAAGTATTTTTTCCTTCTCTGGTTCTGTGTCTCTGCGACTCCCTGTTCTTAGCTTTGTTTGTTTGTTTGTTCGTTTTTTCGAGCTGCTGCTGCTGCTTTTGGCGTATATCCTCAGAGCTTAAAACTCATAATGCCGTTATAAACGAATGCAGCTGTGTGTGTGCGTGTGTTGTTGTCAAAGGTCAGCGCACGTTTAAGCCAAGCATCGCAATTATACGCACAATGCAATTGCAGAGCAGCCAACTGAGTCAAAAGGGGATGACGACATTCACATAGATAAAGCAGCATATCCTAGCAGCATTCTCTGCTCGTTGTTGGGGCAACAAATAAGCTGGCATTCGCTTTGCCAGTTTCCAGTTTAAGTTAAAGAATTAAGCTGACAGTGGAGGCAAAATACCAAGTGCAGCAGAAGATTTTTGCACTAATTTCGCACAGCAACAGACTTTGTATGCGTTAATTCTATTAAAGACTGGCGTGAAGCATATTTTTGCTGGCTCCGCCCAGCCAGGCAGCCAGCAAAAAAGTGGGTTAGTCACGTAGCTGAAGTTTGGTAAGGCGTTGATTAGGTTCCCCCAAAGACGCTGCTGGGATTTTCACAAACACAAGATTTTGTGTCTCACCCTCAACTATGGGAAGCTGAGACACCGACATGTGTGCTATATTTTCCGGTTTACCACTTTGGCGTACACTAATTAAGTTGCATGGCGAAAGAAGTTATTTTGCCGACAGCTGACAGGCTGAAAGTGTAAGCTCATTATCCGTACTTGGCCATCGCCCATACCGTCTCCAAGCAACATCAAAGTAAGCATAATTTGATTAAGACATTTAAGCCAAAGACCTAATCATCATTAGCATCCACATAATCATCGGCATCTCCCTTTTTCTTGCTGCCACCCAGACCAGAGCAGAGCCAGACATCATCTATACGTCATGGGCGCTCGATGCTCTGAAGCAGACGAATCTAATTTATTGAACTCTGTCAGTGAAAGAGCTGTGGGCGGACCAATATAGCCTCTCGTCGAACAAATGTTTCGCCTGGACTCGGAAAACCTTTTGGGACTTAAACACTTTTGTTTGCACAAGTTTTTCCGGGTTTTTGGTCCGAAGTCGTGTGATTAATTGCAGGCCATTGCGGCCTCTATATGTAACGTTGATTTTTAGCCATAAAAGTTATGTCGAAATGATTTTAGACATGCATGAGGCGTAGTTCATTAGGATTCAAGATGCTTGGGTGTTTGTTTCGGGTGTATATTAGACGGAAGGGTGATTTAAGGGGAAACCTATTAGGTATGAAGCCACATTTACCCTTATAGCGTATGTGAAAGCAATAAATATCTAATCAGACGATAGTAAAGTAATCAATATTTTAAGTATGAGCCACTCTCAACGAAAGTCACTTGTGAATAAACGCAGTTAAAGCCACATAGCGCACAAGGATAGACATTTGACCAACTGTCTTTCTTTAAAAGCTCTTAAGAATCTTAAATACACTGTACAGAAGGTAGACCTCAGTGTTAACTATTCTTGAATCATTCAATTTCGATGAAGCTTAGATACTAAATATCTCAATTCTGCTCTAAGATCTTGTATAAAATCAACTTACATAAATAGTGTTCTTAACTGAAAGTCAATCTTGAAAAAGTGATGAACTTATACTAGAGATAAATGCAGAAGGGATTTTTCGGAATCTTATATATAATTTCGGGAACGGAACGGAAAACATTTTAAAATTCTCGGGACTTGTCGTAGTTAATTCAAGATTTCGCAGTTTCATAATAGCTTAGTAATCGCATCGACAATAACTTTGAGAAGTCCAAGGGACTTAGCCGAGCTTCTCCCAATCTCTTGGCTTTTGTGCTTCTAATTTTCGATCAAAAGAAAGGGACCTACAGTTTAAGCCCGATTCCAAACGACAAAGTTTAAGAAGCTTGTTCAGGGCTAGTTACTTAACAGCTGGCGCCGATTGCTGGTGAAGGTGACCGGTTGCGCCACAACCGGCCGCATAGAAGAAGATTCTGTTATTAATAATATAAACAATGATATACAGGCCTGTTCCCATTTCCGCATTCGATTAATCGGATTTGGTGGCAAGTCTGATTTTCCATAAACGGTTTGAGCATTTGGGAAAAACTTTTAGCCCTCAAAACAGCCGAATTAAGGTAAATTAAAATTTTAAGTTAAATTCCGATTAACACAGACAAATTTCTGAAACGGCAACATTTAACAATTCCGATTTCACATGATTTGATCGAAATCGAAAACGGGAACATGCCTAAAACAAGTTATTTTTAATCAACCAAGTGAATCAAAAAACAAGTAAAAAAGTTTTTTTATACTCTGTACCAGAGGTACACAGAGTATATTAAGTTTGTGCAAAAGTGTCCGTCTGTCTGTCTGTCCGACTGTCCGTATGAACAAACAGATCTCAGAGATGGTAAGAGATAGAGGTTTGACATGTATGGAACATATGTTTCTTATACTTGCAGGCAGACCAAGTTAATTTTCAATTTTGGCCACGCCCCCTCCAGCCCCCGCAATATCGAAAAATCGTCATATCTCCCACACTTTTATAGATAGAAGGTTCGAACCTTCTGGACATATTTAGTATTCGGGATTCGTTATCGATCCGCCGAACGAATTTTAAAGATCGGATGAACGATATTTGAGTTATGACAATAACAAACAATTATGGGCAGCACCGGCCGCAACGGTGATGGGCAGCACTTCACAGGTACAGAGTAATGTATAGTCGGGCTTGACCGACTATCTTCTTGTTAAATTTAATAGTTCGAGAATAATTGCTAAAAAACACGTTTAATCGGGTGTCTCAAAACACCCCATAAATTTTCGATATGTTAAAAAACTACTTTTTTCCAAATTGAAATGAAAAAATCCCCTATTAGTTTTTAGTTAGTTTAAAACTAACGACTAGCAAAGTTACATGCATCTTTCAACTAAAATACAAAATTTCCTGAATGAAAAAATATTAATTTTAAGCAAAGTTATGTTTGAAAAACCAAACTATGATCACAACACCCCATCTTCCCCTACTTTTTGAGAAATTTTGACTGGCATAACCTCACTCTTGGGTATGTTGACTTTAACTTAAATTTTCTTAAGTCTTATCGTATTAATTTTTAGATGGCTTGCCAATAAACTAGACCCAAAACTTTGGTCGATTGTTAAGATTAATTAATGCCTGACAATTGATAAAACTTTTATAATACGGTTTCACGACCCCAAGTTGAACTTGATCTAAATTGAAAAATTTTTTTTTTCGTAAACAAAAAGAATACAGTTACTGCTTTTACAAAAATTGTACAATTCCCACAACAATCCGCAGCCAAATGGGGCACGATTTCACGATCTCTATTTTCGAGTTGAAAAATGTAACTTCCATCAACAATTCCGTAGCTCAACTGGTGGTCGTAGATACCCTAAAAGTAAAGGTACACAGATAATATTAGGTTTGTGCAAAAATATGTTACAAAGGAAGCATCTCCAACTCTATGAAGTATTAATATTCTTGATCAGCACAATACGAGTCTATAGCCATTCTTCCGTCCTGAGACGAAACCGGCTCCCATATTTCCCGTCTGTTCAAAATTCTGATCCATTTCCCATTCCAAAACTGGTCTCTTGGCGCCATCACTCTTGTTTTCAGATATCGGAATTTCGATTTTTGGACTTCAAAAAATTATGGAGGTCACACCGAGCAAAACTTCTTAGCTTTTTGAGTCTTTTGGGACAGAAAACATATCAGTGCAGCCTAAAAAAATCAACCGAGCTGCATTAGCAAACCCGAAAGAATCCAAATTGGCCTTTGAAGAGAATTTTTTCTCAGTTGATGGCAAATTTATAAAATTTAATCGTCGTGTGCAAGCCAGAGCGGTGGTGGAATTTTAATTTAAACCACTTTAGCATAAAGCCCAAAGACTCTTCAATTTTCAAAAATTTGGTTGCGTTTCTAACGGCTGAATGGACAAAGTTACATCGTGTTAATCCCGAAAAAATGAAGTAAAGTTTATGGCAGGACAACTAGATTAATACACAAAATGTGTATAGGAACTGTTAAAAGCCAACGTGATCCAACATGGATCTTACATAAATAGTCACGCAAATGTACAATAATAACATTCAGGCAGTAGATTCTAACGGTTTCCGCAAAGATCATTTTTGCTTAATATCAAACAACCTCGCGAAAATTACTTGCAAATTTGATGAATTTGGATGCGAATGGACAGAATGGGTTCCGCACACACCATCCTCAATTAAACTATTTCTGTCTTCTTTCCGAACCCTACACTAAGCAATAGCTTCATTTCGTTTGCTAAATACAAAAAACAATAAAAGCATTTGTTAAAATTACATTCCAAAGAACAGCCTTTTACAGAACTTGCGAACTATGGAAGCTCGGTATCGAAGAAGATGGGATAGCCATATGCTAGCTGATTACTGCTGGTCTTTTCAGAGGGACAGTAAGAATTCGACATCGGGAAGAAAGTCCCTGAAGCGAAGCTTTTCACGATTTCATTAAATATTAGGTTGATGTCAACAATTTTTGTGTCGGGCTTGATACCTGTAAAACAATAAAACTTAAATAAACATCCACATTATTCCAGGCATGGACACTTAACTTCGTTAATCCTCGCCCTTCAAGTTCTTGACTATTCGTGTTTTAAGATTCAATCAACGTCTATTTGATATTCGATTTCACTTATCAAGTAGTAAAAGTTGCAGTCCTCTTTGTTGTACAAGTCAATGAAAACGTTCAATAGTCTCATATTTTCACATATTCTTCCTTTGAATAAGTCATACACCTTGGTAGGTATTACGTTGCACTCACTTATCATCATGCATTCCATTTACGAGCGGGCGGCAGTCACATTATAAGCTCTTAAGTTCCACCAGCAACATCTTTTCTCGTCTTTCTTGCGTTGTCCCATTTACTCGGGACTAAGTAAATGGAACCAACAATATGATGAACGCTCATGGGTTCTATGCATTTTTAAAATGCACTTTTCTACTTGTGTTTTATGGTGAAAGCATTGGCAACAATACATGGGCAACAGCAACAGGACGCAACACAATAAGGACATGTCTTGTGTTGAAAATTTTACGAGTCATTGTTTTAATGCCCTTGCCCACGTACTTGCATTTGTAATGCAATTTTGAGCACAGGACATTCGTAGTGACAGTGAATGCTACTGTCGTTGTCGCTGTCGATGTCAGAGTGTCAAGTCCTGGTGTTGGAGTGTCATTTAATGCAGTCCGCGCAAATGCAATTAGTCTTCCTCACACACACACACACTCAACACTTTGCATCTATGACTATCCTGTGGCTGGGCTTAGCATGTGTAACATCAACTCCGGGGACGGGTCAGGGCAGGATATGCGCTGTCATATATAGATTATCGCCTGGCCGAGTCAATTTTCTTACACTTCAAGTCCCCAAGGACAACTTAAACAGCTTCGCTTCGATTTCTCTGGTCCATTTTCCCCGCTGGTCAGCAAAAGTTTAACATAAATTCAAAGGACTCCGAGTCGGTTCACACTTGCCAGCCATTAAGTTTATTACGCAACAACAATAAAACATGCCAATACCAAAAAAGGGATGCGTTGCAGGATACGAGTGTGCACCATTGGCCACCAAGGGATGTTTGGGCAAGCACAAATGCCATAAATAAAACATGGCAAAAAGAGAGCAGCAAAAAGCAAAAGTCAGTGTCTGGTCAGCGCCAAAAATCAAACATGTTGAAGCGCCAGCTGTGGCTCCACATGAGGAAATCAGCCACACAGACAATGGCAGAAGCCAGAAAAAAGGGCGACACGGCACCTAGGTGTAAGGGCGTGGCACAAGCATCTCTGTCTGTGGTTAACAATAGTATGCCCCTGGCCATAGTTCGGGTGTTTTTTGTTTTTGTTGTGTTTTTTTGCGGTTCCTTTGGCAGCTGTGGCCACCCTTTTAAGGGGGAGGGGAAAAGGAAGCGAAATCCCCCCGAGAATAAACTCAATTTATTATTGGCACTAGGAAAAAAATTGGCATTTTAAAGCTTTAAAGGCCAGAAGCAAATTAAATTAGACCAACAGAAAATTGTTGATTGCCTGCCGATTTGCCATAAATTGGTTTTTTGTGTGTGGCGGCCGTTTCAGTGTTTTTTCCTTTATTTATTTGGTTTGTTTTATCGGCAAAGCAAAAGTGCAAAAAGAAGCAATTTTCCAATTGAATAATTGTCGCCAACGAAGTTTTCACTTTTGTCGCCAGAGCCAAGTCAAGCAAAGCGTCCGGACCGGGACCCGAGGCTGTGGCCAGTCAATGGCTCAACAGTTTGCCAGGCGTGTTTGCCTTTGACTGTCCTTCTTTTTTTTTAGCTTTGCTCTGTTTTAACAGCAATTTTCTTGTCTATTTTCAGGATGATTTGCCAGGCCAGGCTCTGTTGGATGTCGTCTTTGCCAGGCTCAATTTAATCGAGACTTCATACTTTGGCATACGCTATGTGGACGAGGAAAATCAAACGGTAAGTGAGCGGTGGGAGATGGGATGGCACGCTGCCGCTGGGCAAACATATTGGTTTTTTGGAAATTCATTTTCATTGAAATTCATTGAGGCGCAACGAGCCAGACAGCGAACTCTTTGAGTTGCTCCTGTGCGAGTATGAGTAAATAATTTCACTTTCATGGGCTCTAGCAAGAGCTGGTTCTTTGCTCTTGGCCCTTCGTTTATAATTCAAACTGCCTTTTACGGGAATTTTCTCTACCCCTTTCTTTCCCACTGCAGCACTGGCTGGATCCTGCCTCTCGTATTTCCCGACAACTGAAGCCCAAATCGGATCCATATGATTTGTATTTTGGTGTCAAGTTTTATGCTGCCGATCCATGCAAACTGTTGGAGGAAATTACCAGGTAAGTGAAAATTCAATTCTGCAGTTTCAAGTTGAGTTTGAAAAATGAAATTTATTAATTATCGCACACACTCGGATGCAGAATGCACGACACCGTACAACAAAGTTGGGCCTTTAAAATTTTCATGACATGAGAAAATGTTGCTAGACTATTTGACCTGATAAAAATATAGAAAACTTTAGGCGAAACCTGCATATCCTGCATAATTTCATGACTGCAAGCTGGTTCAGAATTAAACTCCGCAGAACCGATTCGGTTTGGGGTTTTTGACGAAAACATAAAAAACGATAAGTTAACTTCGAGTTTGCCGAAGTTTTAATACCCTTGCATTTCTCGTTTTGATGTACTGACTTTGACTAAATTTTTCAAAATCTGTTTGAAAGCATATATTATTAATAATGCTAAAGAACGTTTAAAAACGCTAGCATTAAAAAGGGTTTTTTTAACTTAGACCCATTTTTCGACCGATCGGTCCTATGGCAGGCACAGGATGTCCGATTTTTACCAATTTCTGGAAAAACCTTTTAAAGCATATAACATATAGTAAAGAAGCTCGAGGGGGCGTGGCCAAAATTCGAAATAATCTTGACCTGCGTGCAGACAATACTAGTCTATCATCTGTGCTCCCATTTTCACCTTATCTTTGTGAATTTTAATCACAAACTTATTGCTTTTTATGTGGCTAGTAGATGAAGTCTACAAAGTTTGAAAATATTTTATTTGATTTAAAAACGGCAACCCATTTATTCGTAAAATTGTATTTGGACTTTATCTAGTTAGTTACAGTTGCATTTAATGTTACAAACATGTTACATGTCCAAATCGTAGAAGTTAGGTGAAAATGGGAGCATGGCTGGATATTTCAAATTTAACTATTCCAGTCTCTGAGATACAGATATTCATACGTATAGACAGAAAGACGCATATGGCTACATCGACTCGACTGTTAAAGCTGATCAAGAGTATATATACTTTAATATCGGAGATATTTCCATTGCCTGTCACGTACATTTGCACGACTAAGGATGACCTTTTTTTTCAACGAGTGTCGGGTATAAAAGCATCACAAGCCCAGCTGATTTAGTCGATATATTTGAGCGATAGGAATTGATCGATATCGGAAGAAACTGTCGTTAAGTTGACGAAGTACTTAGGCGCAGTTCATCTCGAGTAACAAATTTGTCCGACGATTACCTAAACTGAACTTTTGAGAAATTGGAACTTTTAATAGGTGAATTTGATTAATAAAGCAGCCAACACACTCTATTTAGAAAGTCCTGGTATCTACCTATGCAATATTTGCATATATGCAGCAAAATCTCTTTCTCTCTGGCACTGACCTTCTTAGCTCAACTATAAAAGAAATACATACGCCTTCCTGTGCATGCATTGTGCTCACTGAAGAGCACACATTATCGGGGATCTTGGAAATCTCTAGGGATTTTGGCTTCGGTTGGTTTGCCAATCGCTCGAAAAATCTGTGTGTTAAAGATTTTCGACAGACTTAATTTTCTTAGTGGGCAAGGTTTGTGGCCAAAATAAATGTCCATCTCATTCAAATGAGCTGCGTCTCGCGCATTAAAATATCCCATATTTTAGTATTGAGTTAATTTGATGTTGCATTTAATTTGTTTTATGATTCATGTTTAAATTCGAATTCAAATTTAGATCATGTTCTCCAAAAATTAAGGAAAACTTGGCAACCCTAAGTCCTTTTGTTGTTGGGAAAATTCATAGATGGCGCCAGCAATGCCAAGTGGCAAGATGGTCTTAGTTGATGTGGCAACATTCGGTTGGTTTTGCGAATTATTATTGAAAAGCAAATATAGTGGATGTTAACTTCGGCTCGGCCGAAGTTTTGTATAACCTTGCAGTTTGTTTTTATACTCTGTACCAAAGGTACATAGAGTATAATAAGTTTGTGCAAAAGCCATGTCCGTCTATCCGTCTGTCTGTCCGTATGAACGCACAGATCTCAGAGATGGTAAGAGATAGATGTTTGACATGTATGGGACTTATGCTTCTTATACTTGCAGGCAGATCAAGTTTATTTTAAGTTTTTGCCACGCCCCCTCCCGCCCCCGCAAATTGGAAAAAACGTCATATCTCCCACTGTTTTATAGATAGAAGGTTCGTTCCTTCTGGACACATTTAGTAATTAGGATTAATAATCGATCCGCCAAAGGAATGGTAGAGATCGGATGAACCAAGCCGTACCTATACGAATACGCCATTAATAGGGATTCGTTAAACCGTATTTATAAAGTCGATGATTTGG
Organism: Lordiphosa collinella; assembly: GCA_018904265.1. Taxonomy (NCBI): domain Eukaryota; kingdom Metazoa; phylum Arthropoda; class Insecta; order Diptera; family Drosophilidae; genus Lordiphosa; species Lordiphosa collinella. Next base: position 637,011 of record JAEIFV010000001.1, read on the forward strand.
GTATTCTGTTTGAACCCAATTTTAGCTTTAACAGACACATTTCAGTGATGTGCAATAAGGCTAAAAGTGTACTTGGATTTATCAAGAGATGGTCCAAAGAATTTAATGATCCCTACACTACCAAACATCTTTACACCTCGCTTGTCCGACCAAATCTGGAATATTGCTCCTGTCTTTGGTCTCCGCAATATCTGACATATCAAGATCAAATTGAATCGGTTCAGAAGGAGTTTCTGATTTTTGCCCTTCGTGATCTAAACTGGGACACCAACGGGCATTTACCTCCATATGAGCAAAGACTACGTCTAATAGACCTCCCTTCACTCAAATCCCGGAGAATTTGTCATGCAGTCATTTTTGTCCACAAGCTCTTGGCGGGTGAGATTGACTCCAAGGTTCTTTTAAGCCTTATTAATTTGACAGTACCACCCAGATTAACTCGCCACTATACTCCAATCTACCTCTCGCCTTGCCTAACCAACTATGCTCATCGAGACCCCCTCCGTTGCCTATGTCTTGCTTATAATGAGTACTATCACCTGTTTTCTATCGATTATTCTACTTTAAATGTAAGAAACGCCTTAATGTCATTTCTTAACTGAAAAATCTCCAGATAACGTACACTCTGACCACCTTTGCTGTGAGTTGGACCATAGCTGACTTCAGCTAATAAATTAGTCCCACCGGGTCGGAGATCGTCATTTCTGAATTCTCATTGTACATTTTGTAATTTTATATTCTGTTTGACTGAACATTGTTAAACCTTCACAATAAATAAATAAATATAGATGTACGATTTCGACCTAATTTGGTGGAATCATGGAAAAGCATAGTAAACTAAGAAATACGAAGTTTGGAGGCGAAACAAAAAAAGCTTTTCTCAACTTCAAAACTAGTTTTCGACCGATCGACACTTCTGGGTGGAAATATAAGAACTAGATTTAGCCGACACCTAAACTAACCAAACAAAATTGATTAAATCTAATTCTGCTGTCTTTTGACTGAACTAAGGCTTATTAAAAGATTTTTAAATTGAGACAACTTTTAAAAAACCTTCTTAAATTGATTAATTTTATTTGAAAACCCATTCTCATGTTGGTCTGTGTAATTCAATAAACAACTCTGAACTCAAAATCAACCCATTGGCCCCAACTAATGGATAATGCATCATCATTCATTTAATGCATTTATGCGTGCACATCAAGCAAAATAAATTAAAATAACGCAATCGTCATGGGAAATTGCAAAAGGCCAACAGGAGTGGAAAAAGGGCGAACACGGGGACCAAATGTCGCAAACGTTTATGCTGGTTAGCAGCTCTCCTCGCCTCTCCGCACCATGGCACGGCTCCGAGTGGTGTCTGGGGGCGATTGCTGCATTTATCAAGCATTTGGTGTGTGTAAATATTTGAGTTCTATGCGATGACGACACGTTGCCAGCCCCCATCCATCCCGCCTGGCCACATAATCATCATCAACGCGGATGCCAATCGTTGGCCAAACATCATCAAAATCCGTATGCCAGGCTGGCCAACTGCTGCGCTAATATTGGCGCATATAAATGCATCGAAATGCACTTGGCCAAGGCGGGAGGGAGATGAGGAGGTGCATTGCATGCATTATGGCAAGTGCACTGGGCCTAAAGAATTTTTGTTATTTTAGCTATACAAAGTCTGCGGTGCACAATAAACGTCAATTGACTTTGGACAGAACAAAGTTGAAAATTATGATGCTGCTAAGGGAGAGGAAGAGAGGGACAGTTGGTCTAGGAACCCAAAAGGATTTAAACACACAAGCAGCTTCAACTTGAGTTGGCTTTCGCATGATTTGTGCAAATAATTGTGAAATATGATGCGAGAGGCTCTTCAACATTCCTTATCTGCTTGTTGTGTATTTGTTTCAATGATTTTCCATGTTGTGCCCAAAGTCAACAATCTCATGGTGTGCGTACTCGGGTGTGTGTGTGTGTGTAAGTTTGTGTGTACACAAGGCAAACATCAAAGTCGGATCAACTAATTTAATGCTGAGATTTGTTTGTCAACTTGTTAACTACGCTGACAGTTCCTGCTGTTGTTGTTGTTGTCGCTGCTAATGATATTTGTCATCTCTATTTTATTACAGATATCAACTTTTTTTACAAGTCAAACAGGATGTGCTGCAGGGACGTCTGCCAGTTGCCTTTGAACTGGCCGCTGAACTGGGAGCTTTTGTTGTGCAATGTAAGTCCGAGTAATGGATTCACTTTTTTTAAGAACAATTATCCGGTTTTCCGGTTTGTCAATTTTAAGGAATAAAACTGGGGGGCAGTCAACTTAAACAATATTTAGATTACCCAGTAGGTCTGACACCAAAAAAATTACCTCAAATCTTTAAAAAATTCTGTCAGATTGCATAAATTGCCATTAAAAAATGTAAAGCATAATTTTAGGCTGAGCAATTTTTATCACCTGAGTTAATTACTAAAACCCTCTTAATCTCTCCTTACAGCCGAGTTGGGTGATTACGATCAGCGACGTCACTCCAAGGGTTATGTCTCCGAGTTTCGCCTGCTGCCCAATCAAAGCAGCGAGCTGGAAACTCGCGTCTCTGAACTCCATCAACAGCTCAAGGGGATGTCACCGTCTAGTGCGGAATTGAACTATTTGGATAAAGTCAAATGGCACGACATGTATGGCGTTGACTTGCATCCCGTGCTGGTAAGTTAATGTTCCCGATGATAAAACATATGAGTAAAACTTTCCGACCACAGCTGGTGAGGGGGAATGTAAAGTTTAATTTCATTTCGGGGCAAATATTATAAATCATTTGCTCACATTTCTCAAAATTCAAGTGGGTGGGGGAAACGCAATGATTACCCCAAAAAAAGGGCAAACCTTGTGGATGTGTCGAGGCGGCTAACCCGCTCTCCGGGCTTTGTCCCTTGGCCTCTGCGGGCTTATGTGCTCCGTAAGTTGGCACTTCATTTGCATTTTTTATTGCCCTTTACTTTGATATCAAACCTCAATAAATCACCAGCTGTGTTTGTATACGAACCCTTGTACTCCACATGCTTGTGGTATGTGCCACCCACCCTTGTTCCCTCTGGCCTTCTGTTTGTTTATAGACACAAATCATTGACTATCGCGGCGCCAGACTGCCGTCTTCCCCTCTTAGCCTTGGCTTTTTTTTAATTTAATTAACAGCTAAAATTACATTTATTTTTTCTTACCGTGGGCGAACGGGTGCGTCGTGGTAATGTATCCATAAAACGCCGCCTGCCGCTAATGGGACAAAAGTTTCTTCTTGTTAACACATTTTTGGCAATAGCCAAAATAGAAACTTTTCGCCTGCTTTTTGTTTCCGCCAAGTTTCGCTTCACATTTCTTTACTTTTTTCTTTTTGCAGGGCGAGGACAGCGTGGAGTATTTTCTGGGACTGACTCCAAGTGGAATTGTCGTGCTGCGCAACAAGACGACGGTGGCTCATTACTATTGGCCGCGCATTGCCAAAGTTTATTATAAAGGACGCTATTTTATGCTCAGGATAAGCGATAAAAATGTAAATTTTTACGCGCACAGCGACAATGGAACAGGACGATGTCGACAGAGATTCAAAGTCTTAACAAAAAAAAAAAAAATTGCTGTCAAGTGCTTTCTCACAATTTGCAGTTCGTTTTTGTATCAAAAGATAGGGTATAAATAGTACTTGGAAGGATATTCAGTCAAAATGATGCCATGGAAGTGATGCAACTTTTTAAGAACTCATGTTCAATGGAAGTGTATGCAAGCCTCTGAAACTTGGCATTTGGCAGAGCTTTAGAATTATTTTAACTATCAAATTGTACGAATAGCATAAGAAGTATCAAAGAATTGGTGGATTCAGTGGCGTACGAAAAATTTTTGGAAGGGAGGATTTTAAAATAATTTTTATTATGCGAAGTCGGACTTGGTGAATGATCACATTTCCAAGAACCAATTGTGTTAATCAGTTTTTAACTTCAATCTTGACTTCATCTTCAGTAGACTGACTTGAATACTCAAGATCTTAACCAAATTCTATACTCGTTTATTGGAATTTTACCAAATCAGATTGATCGAGTTTGGAAACGAAAATAGAACTGAGTAAAATTTCTTTCTGATCCAAAATAATATAATTTTTTCTATTTAAAGGCTTGATTCCAGATGACATAACAATTTATTTCGGCACAATGCTTCATTCAAATAAGTCTGCTTTTCATAAGCATTCAGATTTCAAAGCAGCTCAAAAGTGTTTCTATTCAAGAGAAGTTCGACATAAAAATTGATTTTCATGCGTTCCGGAAATCAGCCTAAAGGCCTGATTCCAGATGACATAAAAATTTATTTCGGCACAATACTTCATTCAAATAAGACAGCTGTTCATAAGCATTCAGATTTCAAAACATCTTAAACGAGTTTCTTTTCATGAGAAGTTCAACATAAAAATTTATTTTCTTGAATTCTGGAAACCAGCCTTTTTTGTTAAAATTTTTCAAAATAATCCCAAAAATGTAAAAAGTGATTGACTTTAATATCAATTTGACTCGAAGTTCGAAAAACACACACTGCTTTCGGGCAGCACTGCTTTATTATAACTACCAGACGAGGCCGATTAAGTTTCAAATTTTTACAACGAACACCGTAAACTTCAAATGGCACTGCTAGCTAATTGCTTACTTCACAGATCCTGGTGCTGATGAGCATTTTTTTTTTATTATCGTTTTTGTGAAAAATACCTTCTTTATATTTTCGAACTCATCAATTTAATCTTTGTCATATCGGACTAAAATTGATATGAATAAGAGAGGAAATGACTGCCATTTCATTTCATTTCATTTTTCTCAGTTCTCTATCGGTTCCATTAAAAATGGTATTCGGCTCTCAAAAAAAAAAATTGTATCGGTTCCGACAACTGATTTGAAACGATTTATTTCGGTTAACGGTTAACAGTCATAGCAATGCTGGCATAAGGAGGAAGCTAAAGTCTATTAAAGATAGAACCGGGGGTTTGCCAACAACTGATGACCTCGAGACGACTAGAACTTGCTGTCTTGAAATAAGCTCTTGTGGGATGCTAATTGGGGTAAAACATCTAGTTTGAACATCGAGTCAATTTCGGTCATTTTTGAACCAATTATTTTTTGATTGAACACAGTTCAAATTTCGACCCCAATTAAATATAGGACAAACTTGTACCAAGCCGACTTCATGTTCAAATCAAGTACGAATGTGTTGCTTAAATCAATATAGGGACTTCTTGATTTGATTTTACTAATGATTCAAGACGAGTTCGGATAACACAGGGCAACAAAATTCTACTTTTTTTTAGTATATTGAAGTATTGGTGCATGACGAATCTGTTATCAAAATTGGCCCATCACGTCTAGATCTTTAGTGATTTGAGCATAAAATTGCTTTAAATTTACCCCTTTTCAGCACTTTTTGGTGGGGAACGTTTACTATTGTTTACACAATCTTTGATATTTTCTTAAAGTACTGGTACTTAAGTTTAAAATAAACTATACCAAACATTTCTGCGATTTTTTTATGCGGAGATATACTATTTTGAACTTGTATTATAATTCATGGAATTGTCTACTGCCAAGGAATATGCTATGAAAAATATCTAGGAAAATTTTAAACCAGATCCAATACGGTGTACAAAATATGGTCAGTTGGAGGACATGTATTCAAAATGGTCCATTTTCGCTAAAGAAAATCGTAGAATTGCTTGAAATATTTTTTTGTTTCAAAAAAACAAATAGTGCGTTAAGATTATATCAAAGTCATGCAAATCAAACGAAAAGGAACTCCACAAAATGTTCATAAAAAGAGTGAAAATATGCATTTCAAGCAACTTTAAGCATAAATTGCCAAAAATTGACTATTTCCAAAAACAGATTCGTGTTCAGCACACAAAAATCATCCAAAATCACCACCAAACCTTCAATATACTAGAACTTATTGCCTAGTGCAATCAATCGGACTGAAATCAATCCCGTGTGTTTTTGAATTAAGCCTATAACAAGCAAAAATCAACCCTCCAAAGCTAAAATCGGGATCAAGACACGAATTCCAGGATTGCAAAATCCATACTCAAGTCAACCCTCCTCGTACTTGGACTGAGAAAGTCCGGGATTATTCGATTTCTGACATCCTTTGGGTTTGATTTTCGTTCGGGTATCTCGGATTTGTATACCATTTACTTGCAGAGTAACAGGCCAAGGGAAGCATCTCCGACCCCATAAAGTAATTATATTTTCGATCAGCATCAACATCCGTCCGTTTTTTTGTCCGTCTGTATAAGCGCGTCGAACTCAAAGACTATAAGCGATAGAGCCAACAATTTATCAATGTAGGTTGGTATATGCCATACCCTTACTAAGTTTGTTTCAGATTTAAGACTGCCTGTCCTTCTGTATGAACGCATCGATCTCAGAGATTATAAGAGAAAGTCAAATTTTGCATGTGGGAAGGTGAATACCATAAACACTTTAAGTTTATTTTAGATTTGGAAAATTTTGACGCTAACTGTAAAAAACCGTCAGATCCACAATAGTTAAGTTAGGTCTTCATAACTCAATATATATCAAGCAAGGTCCAATATCTATTTATTCTGAAAAGTTCGATAAGATAGAAAGAAAATCACCGAAGATACATACGAAACAATTTTACTTTATGAAGCGAGGCGCACAGCATCGTAAGCTTGTGAAAACACAAGAAATCAAGGGAACCGGGTATTTTGGTGAAGGGGCACTCGACTACAGCGCAGGAATCTTTCGATTTCTAATAGGATCCGTACCTGAAATGAGAATTTGCGGATTGATACCCGCATTTAAGTACGATTCGTATTCCATAATTGACATTACAATACGAAGGTCAAGATCAAATCAGCGTTTCTGAGCGTGTGCAGAGCACTTGAATATATGTGCGATTAGAGTTACATAAGTTCATACAAAGCTTAGCTCACAAATGTTCTTTGAGGGAAGTTCTTTTAGTGTTTATACCAAAAATCGAATATTGAATAACTTTAAGTTTGCACTTTTGGTGAACTCTGATTCGTAGCGTGTAGCATCTTCAGTAGTGTCAAAACTTTTCTCGAATTCGCATTTTGCAGTGTCGCCAATTTTAAAATTCTTTTTTTCTGGCCGACAACTTTTGCCTGTCAACGGCATCAAGTGGCGCCAGCAGCATGAGTTGAACATCGTTAAGAAGACAACAAGTAGCTGGTAGCAAGATAGCAGCTCTCAGACAGCTTCGGCAACTTGTACAGTTTTCGGTGTTAACGCTTTGATAATCAAAAAAGTTTCTGCAGCCAGTTGACGCATACAAAAGGCGAAACTTGAGCATTTTTGGCCAAAACGAATTCACACTTTACACACTTTACCAGGGGAAAAGTGGCAGTGGGAGTGGGAAAAGTTGCCCAGGCATTCATTCACTCAATTTGCCTTCACTCTTGACAACGGCTGGGTCTTTTGTCGGCATCGTCGTCGTGACTTGACTTTAGCGCTTATCACACACTTTTTGTGATTCCTTCTCCGTCTTCACAGAATGAGCTCAGCACTTATGGCTTCGAAACACCACGCAAATCGGCGTGCAAACATTTGTGGAGATGCTGCGTGGAACATCATGCGTTCTTCAGACAGGTGCGCGTCGCCCCACTGCCCAATTCGCAATCGCACGCCACCGATTTGTTTCAACTGGGCTCGCGTTTCAGGCACAGGTGAGTTTGGCCAGGTGAAATATGCCGGAAGTGTTTTGCCCACACTGACACGTACAGGTGGAGGAGGCTACGGCTTGAGCTTAACTTTCAAACCCTTATCCAATTCATTAGACCGTTGTCCAATTTGTAGCACCAAACCCACAAGGGGCAGCCAATTAAAATCGTTACAAAAATGTATTTTTCAATGGGCTGGTCAGCCACTTGAAATCATCAGTCCAAGTGCACAACCACCTCATGTGATTAACTCATTAGAAGGCAGCTCAAGTGGAGATTGGCAGTATAGAGCCATGGCACTTGGGGTCAATGATAGTGAAGTGGTGCGAGGGGGGTGCCTAGAAGAAGAAGACAACTTAATGTGAAGGCCATCCACCTTTTTGGTTGAAATCAACGAATCAGAACAAAGTTTACTTGAAAATTCCTGGGACTACGAGGGCTGACCTTTATAATTCCAGCTTTAGAGTGATCAGCAGCGATTTCATAACCCGTTTATCAAATCGCCCCTGGCAACATGTAACGTATAAAGTGCAGCCCTCGTATAAGCCATTTCTCTCTCTCCCTTTCTGTTCCTCTGGCACCCCCTTCCAGTACCATACAGAAGCCAGGCTGGCTCCTACATAGATCAAGTTTACGCCACCGCAAGCCCAACTAATTGGAAGTCCAATAAAAATGTCGGATCTGCAGGCAGTCAGCCAAAAACTGAGTCGAGTGCAAAGCCCACTAATGACTTTCTGGCCAGCTCAGCTCACCTCAAAATGCAAGGCAATTGTGCATGACGAATGTGGCATAGGAACAGGCAGGAGCAGATCCTATTTCTAGCCAGGGCCCATGTTGTTTATGACAGGCATTTGTGGTGACTGCGGCCTGTGGCTGACCGTTTAGTTACTGCGGTAACTTTCTTGGACTACTTGGATTTGCTGTGCCGGGGCAAAACTATTCGCCATGAAAAAGTTTTGGGGCGTCGGCGCATTTTATGGCTGCTCAAAAACAAAACAGCACTAGAACCGACGGTGGCTGCGTTTTTAATTTGTGAAACAAATGAAAGTTGTGTTTTTTTTTGTGGGTTTACAACCTTTTTATGGTTCGCTGTTCATTATTAGCAGCCATCAAGCCGTCTTCTATGTTTCCTTGTTTCCTCCTGTTCTTTTTTTATATTTATTTTTGTTAATATACTTGCCTACTTTTATGTTTGCCCAAAACTCGCATGTCTCTACCCATGCCCCACCCCGTACCGAACCAAAAGTCGCACGGACAAGCTAACGGAGAAGGATGCACTAGCCGCTGGACGTTCGCCGCCCGCCTTTACTCGCGTGCCCTCCAAGCGCCAGCCCAGACGCGTGATTGATGACTTTTTCAACAGCAATGGAGGAGGAGGTGGAGGAGGAGGCGGAGGCATTCTTAACAGGCCTCTGCCACAGCCGCAGCCGCAGTCTCAGCCCCAGCTGCCTGGACTGGCTCACATCTCCAACGCGAATGCCAAGTGAGTACTCCAATGCCCACCATTTGTTTTCATTTCATGCACAAAAAAGTTTTGATTTACCCAGCCTCAAGTAGGAGAGTAGCAATGCTTCCTTTGACGTAGTTGTCCTTTTTTGGGTACACATTTTTGCACTCCTTTTTTCCTTTTTGGTTTGTTTGTAGTAATAATTTTTAGAGCTGCCTCGCCAGAAGTGCTCTCATGTGAAGCATTTTCCTTTGATCTGTTTTTAATTTTCAACATATTTTTTCGGCAGCAACTCTGTCTGCAGCATCCAATTGCAGGTTCTAGTGAACCTCACATTTTTGTATCGCTTGCTTCAATAAAGAGGAAAAAAAAAAACAATGCAGGAAAACACTTCATCATGCCGCGTTGTGTTTGACAGGCCGACTCCTTCGCATTGTCCTTGTTCAAGTGCCCCATGGCATGTGCTTTGTGCTTAACCTTTTTTTTCTTCCTGTTTCGATTTCGTGCTCAAAATCCATTTAGTTGCCATTTTGAAGGCAGTTACATTGTCTAGACGCAACATTTATTAAATGTTTTATGGTTTTGAACATCAAATTATATAGACAAATAAAAATCTAGCCATTAGACAGAGGAGAGTTTTTGGCAACGCAACGGAAACGCAACCCGTATATATGAAGCCGTCGCTGAAATGAAAGATTTGGGGAGTGATTTATGTTATATACACCGCACGTCTCATAAATAGGTTCAGCATGTTTTGCTTGTTGCTTTGTATCGTTTTACCAATCTAGTGGAAGTTAACCAATCCAGTGGGTTTAACTTGCGGGATAAACTTACGGCAACATATTAAGGTTAATTTCTGAGATTGTTTTGAATTTCAGTCACTTGAATAGGTTCAAGCGAGACTGTTTTGGTTGTCTTTAAATTATAATCTTACTAGCATATAACACGGCGCGCTTCGCTACGCCGCCGTCAGTCTATGCTGACATCACATAAAACCGATTGGTAACAATACCGTTATCGTAACCGTTATCTCTATCGTTATCGTTATTGATTTCGTTATCGTTACCGTTATCGATATCGTTATCGATATAGTTTTCGCTATCAATATCGTTATTATTATCGTTATAGTTATCGTTATAGCTATCGTTATTGTTATCGTTACCGTTACCGCCATCGTTATTTCCTTCACTATCCTTACAAATCAAGTTTAAAGCCATTCGGATGAAAATCGATTTTTTGCTGCAGAGTTTTCCATGAGTTTTCCGACCCCACGGTCAAATTTTCCAACATCAGAAAATTACATTTCAATCCATTTCACTTACTATCCTTACAAACCGAGTTTCAAGTCAATCGGATGAAAAATAGATTTTTGCATATCTTTTGCAGATTTTCCGAAATCGGAAAAATACGTGTCCAATTATTTCGCATACTATGCTTACAAACCGAATTCCAAGTCAATCGGATAGAAAATAAAATTTTCCCCTAACAAACTTTTCCGACGCTTTTTCGGCTTTTCCGGGAGGAATTTTCAAAAACCCCATCTTACTACGCACTTTCACCATATAAGGAAACTCCTGTCCAAATTTCAGCCCTCTAGCTCTTACCGTTTAGGCTGTGCGATGATTGCGAATCAGTCAGTCAGTCAGTCTGTCAGTCAGGAAATCGTTACGCCTGCTTCTTCTTTACTCTATTTTTGTATGAAACTTCTCGTTACGCCGTGAATGTACAAAAATTATGACATTTTGCTGACGATAGTCTGCTCAGCCTTTTTCCAACGTCATGAACATTGTGGAGCGTCTGACTTGCACGCTGATGATAAAAGGCCTGTCGCACTGTCAAATACTCCTTCGCGATCATTCATCTGTCGAACGGAAAGATCCATCTGCATATCGTGTTGACCACCATCATCAACTCTAGGCCACGCGAAGATTCCACAAATAGTGCTTGTGCTGGTACTCTGCGTCGTAATGCTGTGGATGTGTCGCCCTTGCGTCGCGTTAACCAGGCCATCGGGCTGGTGTGTACTGGAGCACGTGGGTCTGCCTTCAGGAACACCAAGATCATTGCTCAAATCTGCAAAGGGTTTCTACAACTCGTACGCTATTAAGTCGAAAGCAAGAATAAGACTGACATTTTTACAAAATACGTGAAATTCCTCAATTTAACAATTCCGTAGCTCAACTGGGAGTCGCGAACACCCAAGAGTTAAAAACATGAACATTTCCTATCAATAAAACTCTTTCTGTAACAAGACCAGTCCTGGTCTATTGTGCCCTGAGTTTACAACTCGCCTAGCAGCCATATTTCCTATACGAACGTCAGGGTTTTGGTGGGTTCTAGGTTAGTTATCTTGTTTGGGTGTAAGCAGTGTTCCCCAAATATGTTGAATCTGCGCCTCTCTAGAGCATCGCAGTGTTAGCACAGGGAACTCCTCCCTTTCTTCACAGTATTTACATACTTAGTTTGGTGATTTTTATTCCCTACTTGTACAGGTGACACCTCTACCTGAAGTGTCCCGTGTAGAGCCCTGTCAGAATCCTGAGGGCATTTTTTCCTTGTTGGATCAATTTCTGAAACCTTTTGAAGTTGTGGTTCACTTTTAATGCTTTCGCTTGTCTCATTCCCCTGGTGTTTTCCCAGGAAGCTGCTTTTAGCGTATTCTCTTCCTTCCCAAAGAGCTCCCTAATGGTGTGTTGGCCTATGCCATAGTTGGGTTCTGGTTTCACCTGCATGCCAGTTCGTCGGCCATTTCGTTTCCAGAGATATTGTTGTGTTCCAGCGTAGGGAAAGGTTGCTCCTGCTGCCTAGTTGGTCCAATTTGTTCTTTGTCTCTAAGACGAGCTTAGAGGTTAACTCTATAAGAAGAAGAAGCATAATAAACCCACATGGACATCAATCAAAGTCCGTCTGCCGTCTGCATAGCTCCTCGCCTCACCCCGATTACTACACCTAGCTGCCAGGATCTTCCCCAGATACCAGATCGTTTATCAATATTTGGCAAGCTAGCACATTTGCACGCATTTAAATCCAACACTTCTTATATTGCTGCTCGATACTTTAAAGTCAGCTTCACAAAGGATACCAGGTCTGCCCAGTACATATCCTCTCTATCATCCAGGCTACCCATTATATAGGTCTTTTTTGGCAGGGGAATCCTTAAACATAATATTCTATGTTCTTTAAAATTGGGATGATTTTGAGAATTTCCTATGAAGATGGAAATGCTCAAAATCATCCCGTTCTCCAGTGTTACTTACGAGGCAAATTATATATTCCAGTCGGTTGTAAGTTTCAGACCCCAAACCGGGCCATAAGTACCCACGAAACAATGGCGATTGTCAGAGACTGGAATTTATGGACCACTCAGTTGTCCAAGTGTTTGTAAATTCGAATTGTGCTACTCACACCCTCCTTACCCCGAAAATATTTTTTTCCCTTAGAATGCTGGTAATGTAGTGTGGAAGGCGATTATCATTAGAAAAATGCATCGTTTTTCCTAAGAAGCTCAGGTGCAGGTCGAGAGGCATTCTCCCAACCTGTCTCAAGAGATGGGGCATATCTTGGTGTATTTTTTTAAAAAAGAGAAGTTCGGCTATGTCAACTTCTGTAAAGTGTCTTCCTCCCCAGATTTCTAATCCAAATCCATGGCAATTCTATTTTACAATTATTTGTACTTAATTTTTACTCCTTTTAAATGACACGGTGGGCGTGATAAGGACTCCCAGGTAATATATTAATTTCTTCTGTCTTGTTGGTCTTGTTGATAGTCTGCCTCCTTTCCCGAATCCCTTAATATCAGACTTATTCAAATTCACCTCCATTCCCCATTTACTGCAATGCTCTTTCAGTCGGTTGATCATATTTTGGAGTACTTGCACTGAGAAATAAATCCTTTCAAAATCTACTGAAATCAAGACCATTCGTTGACAAAAGTAGAGTAATCTCGCTTTTTCGTGAACTGTGAACGGCGGTGTCATTTCATGAACGCAATTTTAAGACCCGTTGTTCGAACTTCATTATCGTTTAGGGGTTGCGTTAATACCATTTTGGGCACAACTTGGGAACATCTTGGGGTCATTTTGCAAACTTTCGGTTAGAAACATTTTGGTAACGTTTTTGGTAACATCTCGGCCTTATTTTCGGAACATCGCGGTCTCATTTTGGTAACACATTGGGTTCAATTTTCGAACAATTTTGGTACATTTTTGTGAACCTTTTGGTTATACAATGTGACTGATTTTATGATATTCCAACTAGCAAGCCAGCTAGAGGTCATGTTATGTTTTCACTTACTTTTAATAGTCAAACACAACACCACAAAGGAGGTTGGTCAACTGAACAGGAGGTTTAAGAACCTCCCGGTTCTATCATAAGAGCAGAAGCAGAGGGTTCCTTATGCCAGCATTGCTATAACTGCTTGGGAATTTTAAAGCAGCATAAGTGCAAAACCAACTCCAGAACACCAATTGTTTATGATTTCCGACCAACTGTTTATTGTAATGTAGTGTGACCAGAGCTGGTGCTTTGCCGTGATCGTCGGGCTTGTTTTGTGAACAAAAATTCATGAACGAAATGGTTTAAAAGAGACGTCCGCTTGGACTGCATTTTAGACCGCAGTTTTTTTTTCTATATCTTTTTATAATCATGATCCACAAATATCGGAGCATCAGTAAGACGTCGCCACTCTTGTGAAGGCGCGGTTATGGCTTGGGGAGAAGTTTCCTAGTATGCAACATGTGAATTGCATTAAAGTGTTTTTTTAACTATGGGCAAAACAGTGATTTTTTTCAATTTCTATGATAAGGATTATTTTTTCCAAATTGAAATTTTTTTGGCTGAGTTGGCACATGCAGTGCCAAAAATATGGTGCAAAAGATGAACCTATTTAAGTGACATGCAGTGTATCGTTGCGGTTGTACGGACTTTAAACTTCATTAATTTGACGAAAAACAATTTAAACCATATGGAATATAGACGCATTTATAAACCATTTTCCATAATTATTTTAGAAATACTATTGAAAAAATCCAAACGATTTGAACAACAACTGAACTTAGTAGACTTGTAAAGTAAAAAGATCTGTGCATAAATTAAACGCGCTGGCGGAAGGGGGGGTGGGCACCAAATAGTAGTATAATAGTCGAAACCCAGGGAAATGTTGCAAAAGACACGCCAATGTAATCGCTGGACAAGCAATTCTTAGTAACAACTTTGACTGGGGGCTGGGGGCCAGTACAAATAGCTCACGTCATTTATCATTTGCAAACAAAGAGAAGCCAAAACATCAGGTGAGCGAGCGAGGTGGACAGGACAGGACAGGCCAATCAAGACCAGAACCAAGCGGGGGCATAAATCACAAGGCACGCCTCGGCTCTCGTTCCTCGGTCTGTGGCACGTTCAGGCGACGACTCCTGAGAGTACGAAATGATTGCCCGCTGATTGCCAGTGCGGCAATTACTCAATTTTACACACGCGCATTATTTGTCTGTGTCGATCCTGGAGGAGAGGGCGATCCTCCTAGTCGGTTTGGACAGCCTAAATGGGCCTCAGACTTTAATCAACGTTTATGTTAAACAATTTAAATTTATGGCAAAATAATGCGAGAGCGTTGCAATTGCTGACTGATCCCGCTCTCTGCTCCTCTTCCTCCTCAACTCTATGCAGCAACTACGACAGTCCCTACCGTTCCACATACAGCATACCCACCAGCCTGGGAGTACGTCCCTGCCATCAGCAGCAGAACAACAACTCCAGCAGCTACAACAACAATGGCGGCAGCAATTTGCAGACACCTGACTCGCCGAGAAGTACGCGCAGTGCTCCCTGGCCCAGAACCCAGCAGCGTTCGCTCTTCGGCCATAATCCCTCCAGTCCGCGTTCGGTACGCTCGGCCAGCACAGCGGGCGGTGGACTGCACCACCATCATCATCATCATAGCCATGGTCATGGTACGAGTCATCATCCGCAGTCATCATCTTCGCATCATCAGCGCCAGCAAAGAGCCAGCTCCTCATCCGCCTCGCATCAGCAGCAACGCTATCGCTCCAGCTCAGTGGAGAGTCATTCATCAAATGATTCGCGCTCCACGCGCAGGTGAGTTCCACTGATACCGGGGAGTTTGGTATCCCATCAACTGTAACACTTGTATTTCCCCCGGGGCAGACACAAGCACCGCCATCGCCGAACCTCGGACAACGAAAGCGAACTATCGCGTGGTTCGGGACGTTCGGGTCGCTCGCATCATCGCAAGCATAGGCGCTCCCATCGGCACAGACGTGACTCTGCTGGCGGCTCGGATCATGATAGCACTCGAGGACGCAGCTACTCGGGTCACCGCAGCTCCTCCATGCGCAGCGGCAGTGCCGAGTTGATCGACTCCACAACGCAATGGCGTGAGGTGCAGCGTCGACAGGCAGAAGCCAGTCTGGGACAGAGCTCGGTACAGCAGGCAGCCGTTTCCAAGAGCAGCATGGTGGCACGTAGTCTGCACAGCAATGACAGCCACTCGGACACGCACTCGCATCACAAGTCCCGCCGCCATCGGAAGAATAAGTGAGTAGAGCGAAGGTCGCTGAAAGTTCTCGCTAAGTTTTCATTTTTGCAGATCGCCCTCGGAGTCAAGAAGTCGCATGTGGAATAGCGAACTGGCGAAGCATTTACAATTTGATCTGGTCGATACGGAAGGCATGTCGGAGCAACAGCTGAGAGAGATACCCTATACTGTGGTGGAAACCACTTCGAAACGTTCGAATTCAAATCTAAAGATTCACAAGAGCAACAGCAAGAGCAGTGTGGGTGCTAAAAGCACGGGATCGGGCAATACTATCACCAATGTCAGCGGTTCGACTGGCACTGGACAGGCCAGAAATCGTGTAGATCGCATTCGAGGGTGAGTAGGGTTAAGCACTAGCGAAGAGCGGCGGCAGCAGTTCAGCAGCATGCTCCAAAACAAAAGATCGCTCAAAGTTAAAGGTCGTTAGAGGTAAGGTTCGTTTTTGATTACACTGTACATACCGAAGCTGGCTGGGTGGCTTAGCGGTTAGTGTGCGCGACCGCTGAGCATGAGGTCGTGGGTTCGATCCCGCCTCGGAACATCTAATGAAAGTTTTTTCTTTGAATAAAACTTTACACCCGGCCACACCCGCTGTTGGCGCAGCATTGCAGTAATTAGCCATGAAAAGCTTCTCAAAACGCCGTCGATTCGGCGTTAACTGTAGGTCCCTTTCTCTTGTGCTAAATTAGAAGCGACAGCCGAGATTGGAGAGCCGCCCCTGGTGCTTGCATTTCTGTACATACCAAAGCATGCTGCGGAACTGCTGCTGCCTCATTTGCGTAGTCCATTAGAGTAGTGAACACTTTGGTCCTTGCTCATAATCTTGACTCGCAGACTCTACTACCAAAACTCTCATCCGCATGATAGCAATAGCGTAGGCGTCGCTGGAAGCGGCAATGCGCCCAAAAATGGCTCCATACGTTCGGCCAGCACCATTTCGTCGCGGGAGTGTGAACGAAACAATGGATTGGTGAGGTAAGTGTCGCGATAAACCGTTGAAACGTCGAGTGGCTACAGATTTTACTGTTTAGAATGATGTCCAGCATGAGCATGGGTGACTTCATCTCACCCACGGGCTCAAATCTAAGTCCCCTGGAGAACTCAACGTTACGTGTTTCACATGAGCATACGGACTCGGGCCTGGGTGCCGATCAGGACTATGCCTACTCCTCGGAAAGGTAAGTAAACTACTTTCATTTCCATATGTGTAAACCCAATAAGCCTTCTCCCAGATCCAGCGACAGCACACGCTATGGCACCAACAAATCATCCGGCGCCTCAAGTGGCTCGCACACCCGCAAATCTGCAGGCAGTGCCAATGGAGGCGGTGGCGGCTACAACAGCCTCATGCAACAGACTGTGAGTAATCAGCAGCAACAGCAACGTTCCCTATTCGCACAACAACAGCGCCAACAACAGCAACTACAGAAGCCCAATTACAAACACGCCTCCTCATCCACTAATCCCACCACCAATTCGGGTCTGGCGCCGGTGCACAGTAGTGCCGCTTCATCTTCCTGCCCCACTAACCATCCAACTAACCCCACACAATCGCCGGCTGCTGGCAATCGTCTGCTCAACTACACGACCTTTGAGAATAATCAGTACAAGTTCAGCTTGAACAATGCCCTGGCCAAGGGATCGGTAGCGGGATCCTCGACGGGCATTGCCAGTGGCGGCGGCAGCAGCAGCAATCTAACGGGTAACCTGGTAACGGGCTTTGGTGGCGGTACAGGTGGTGCTTTTCATAGGCAACGCAGTTTTGTGGAGTGGCCCAGTAATCCGGCTGCTCCATATTACTACCAGGGACCGTCGACGAGTGCGGCACAGGTAAAGAGGCGCGATGCCAAGTCGGATATAGGTGTGCCCACGCGTCGACTGTCCGGTCAGAGTCTGACCAAGACGCAGCTGCTAACGGGTGGTGGTAGTGGAGCCTCTCAGTTGGCCAATGCTAGCTGCTATCCGCTGCACTATGCCAGCAGTAGTGTTACCCAAGCCGGTTACAATCGTCCGCTGGGTCAACGCTCGGGCATGCACTCATCCTCGGGCGGGCCTGGAGTTGGCGGCGGTTATGGTTTGCAGCCAGCGAAGTCTGATCTCTTCCTGTCCTACATACATGGCGGAGAGTTTGAACGTCCCTACATCTACAACTACAAGATGCCACACATGCCATCGGTCGGTGGCAGTGGGTCGTCACCCAAGCAACAGCCAACCGCGTATCACATCTCTGGCTCACAGACAGCTGATCCGCCGCCACCACCGCCGCCTCTTTATGGCGGTACGGCGCCCGCCAACGATGTCATGTACTATCAGTTTGACAAAGGAGCCGCCGCGGTGGCCGCTTGCGCAACGGAGTCGCCCATTGTTAAGCAACCGCAGTCGGTGCAGTCGGCGGCTGGTGGGCCATTAGTCTATCTGCAGCATGGCCAGAATGTTGCGCCATCGAATGTCACCTCCACGCAGCAAACTGTGAGTAAGATTTAGGATTCGTCGGTCGCATGTTGCGTAAACCTGTCGCATGTCGTTGTTGTTGTACGTCTCCTTCTACTTTTACTCTTCTTTTTTGTGTGTTGTTATCCCGCATGTGCCTTGAGTTCGTTTCATTTCGTTTCGATTGTTGTTTTGTGTTTGTGTCAAGTTGCCGCATCTTCGTTTAATTGAATCTGTATTTTATTGGCATTATCGCATACGAGGCAAGCACTTAGCTGAATGTACATGTTGTTTCCCCAACTCCCAACTGCATGCACTCGACAACATGACGTATACTTAATGTTATACCGTACACACTCGGAAAACCTATGAAGCATGATTCAAACAATGGCAGATTTAGGAAGTTTTTTTTCAAAATGTTGTTCGAACTGTAGTCGGCACCTAGGTTCAGGTTCGACCAAAAATTTATTTTAAAATTGTAAAATCAAATCGTAATAGAAAGCATGGTCTGTTTTTCTGAGTGTATCTATCATACATATGTAGAAATATTTTTCCTAATTTCATATTAATCCATAGCAGACGCCTTTTCACTACGAATTCACAAACATACTACTACATATATTTTTCGTAATAAGTAACTGAAGCTTTTATGTTGATTATTTTGTAAGACTCATTGTAAACATGTGAAGCGATGTCTATGCTCCTACCCCTCCGCCTCTGTGTCCCTGCGCCTGTTCTCTCTGGGCTTAGTTACATGCACACTTATCTTTTGGCTTGCACACACTTCTCAGCTTGTGTGTATGTGTGAATGGGTGTGTAAGTGTCTGTGTGAGTTGCGGGTTATCAAAGAGCCAACTCTAGTATGTCTGCAAATAAACTTGCCGCTATCTGCGCTCTGTGTCTGAAATCATATACCGAAATTTAATTAACTTAAATTTGATGTCAGTGAGAATATGGCTTGCGGCATTTGCGGAGATGGAAAAGCAGACACTTTAATTAGTTGCACCCAGTTTTAACATTACTATAATTAGGTTGGAATGATGCATTGAATTTTAAACTTCAATTTTGGTTGCATTTCTTGGGTTTATGGACAAAAGTCGCTGAAGTGTGTTTGCTCAGTCTCGTAAAAACAACAGTGAGTCGAATTCAAGGATACTTCAGCAACAAAAACTAAAAAAAATAAAAATAGGGGAAAATTAACTTCGGCTCGGCCGAAGATTTGTGTACCCTTGCTGTTTGTTTTTTTAAATAAGACTATTTTTCGGACCTTACTTTTCTATGAGGGCTACACTATATAGATGTCCGATTTCGACCAAACTTAGTGCAATCATGGAAAAGCATAACAAACTGTTAATTACGAAGATTGGAGACGATCCCAATTAAAAAAAATGTTTTTTTCTCTAGAACTTCTTTTTCGACCGATCATTTGTACTGCAGCTATATGCTATAGTCATCTGATTTTGACCAAACTTTGTAGAATCGTGTAGGAGCATATAAGACGAATACATGCCAATTTTGAGGACATTTCCATTGAAAACAAAAAAGTTTTTCTAGCTAAGATGACTTTCCTGACTCTACTTTTCTATGACAACTGTACTATATAGATGTCCGATTTCGACCAAATTTGTTGAAAGCATGGAAAAGCATAGTAAACTAAGAATAACGAAGTATGGTGGCATTTTCATTGAAAACAAAAAAGTTTTTCCCACTAAAACAAGTTTTTCGACCGATCGTTCCTATGACAGCTATATGCAATAGTCATCCAATCCGGTTCCGACAAATGTGCAGCGTATTTGTACCAAAATACTTTGTGCAAAGTTTGGTGAGGATAGCTTTAAAACTGACGGAGGAGATAGCATTGAAACAGACGGACAGGCGGACGGACAGACGGACGAGGCTAAATCAACTCAGCTCGTAATGCTGATCAAGAATATAAATACTTTATGTGGTCGAAGATGCTTCCTTCTATAGGTTACAAACATCCGGACAATTTTATAATACCCTTAGCAATGGTATAACTAGAGTGATAGTCGGTCAAGCCCGACTATAAAATACTCTGTACCTCTGAAGTGCTGCCCATCACCGTTGCGACCTGTGCTGCCCATAATGGTTTGTTTTCTTTATAACTCGACAACCGCTCATCCGATCTGCACTATTTCTGTGGCGGATCGATAAATAATCTTGATTACTAAATACGTCCAGAAAAAACGAACTTTCTATATATAAATCTGTTAGAGATATAAATGTTTTTTAAAATTTGCTTAGCGGGAGGGGGCGTGGCAAAATTAAAAATAAACTTGATCTGCCTGCAAGTATAAGAAGCATATGTCACATATATGTCAAACCTGTATCTCTTACCATCTCTGAGATCTCTTTGCTCATACGGACAGACAGATACTTTTGCAAAAACTTATTATACTCTGTGTACCTCTGGTACAGATTATAACAAGTAAGGGAGCTGCAGTCGAGTGCCCCGACTACAAAATACCCTGTTCCCTTGATTTCGAGTGTTTTCCTTTACATACACACAAACGCATGGCATGCGGCCGAGCGCGATAACTGACAATGCAAGACCCCCCCTCTCTCCCACATGCAAAATTGATTCGTATATAACTTCGGTGTTTATAGTCCGATCTTGGTGATCTTTTCAGAAAAGATAGATATTGGGACTTACTTGATATATGTAAAGTTTGGAAGGTCTATCTTAAAAATTGTGACTCTGACAGTTTTTTGCGCTTAAAGGGGGGAGGGGGAGGAATTTTCCAAATCTGAAACAAGCTCGGTTTGAATCGGGTATACACCTATCTAAATGCAAAAATTTGTGGCTCTAGCTCTTATAGTCTTTGAGATCGACGCGTTCATACGGACAGACGGACAGACAGACAGACGGAAAGACGGACATGGCTAAATCGACTCGGCTGTTGATGCTGATCAAGATCAAGAATATATATACTTTATAGGGTCGCAAATGCTCCCTTCTTCCTGTTACATACTTTTGCACAACTTCATTATTCCCCTTTTCCCATTTTCAATGGAACAGGAACAGGATATAAAATAAGGATATAAAAACTCACAGTATTTGCAACTAAACATTCACTCTATGAATATTCTTATGTAAATTCAGATGAAAATCCTTGGTACATGCTTAAGATGCTGCCACATTTGTCATCCAGTTTTGTTTTTTTACACTAAATCGATTGAGTTAATATCAATATAATTTCGAAAAACCAAGTGTCTATTGTAAGAAAATCAGATTCTGACAAAGGTGCCTTTATAAAAATGTAGTTTTAAATTTTCTAATTTGATCATAAGCTTTCTTTCGATTCATTGAAGCACTTTTTACTATAGATCAGAGCTCGCAAAATAAGAATGAATGAAAATAAGTTTTGGTTTAATTTTAAATAAGTTACCTTATTGAAGCTTTTGGCTTTTAGAAAATTTTTTATACCCTTGCAGAGGATATTATTAAATTGTGCGGATGTTTGTAACGCATTAAAGGAAGCATCTCCGACCATATAAAGTATATATATTCTTGATCAGCATGACGAGCTGAGTTCATTTAGCCTTGTCCGTCTGTCTGTTTCTATGCTATCTCTCTGTCAGTTTTAAAGCTATCCTCACCAAACTAGTTTTAGTGAGAAAACAATTTTGTTTTTAATGAAAATGCCTCCAAAGTACGTATTTCTTAGTTCACTATCCTTTCCCATGATTTCACTAAGTTTGATCGAAATCGGATGACTATAGCATATAGCAGCCATAGGAATGATCGGTCGAAAAACTAGTTCTAGAGAGAAAAACTTTTTGTTTTTAATAAAATCGTCCTTATCATTAGTATACACTTATTTTATATACGTTTACACAATTCTACAAAGTTTGGTCGACATCGGATGACTATAGCATATAGCTGCCATAGGAACGATCGGTCGGAAAACTAGTTCTAGTAAGAAAACTTTTTTGTTTTTAATGAAAACGGCCTTATCATTGACATACACTTATTTTATATACTTTTACACAATTCTACAAAGTTTGGTCGAAATCGGATGACAATAGCACATAGCTCCCATAGGAACGATCGGTCGAAAAACTATATCGAGTGTTGAAAACTTTTTTGTTGTTAATGAAAACGTTCTTCTTATTGGCATACACTTATTTTATATACTTTACTACATTTCTACAAAGTTTTATCAAAATCGGATGACTATAGCATATAGCTGCAGTACAAATGATCGGTCGTAAAAGAAGTTCTAGTGAGAAAAACTTTTTTGTTTTAAATGGGATCGCCTCCAAATTTCGTAATTAACAGTGTATTATGCAATTCCATGATTTCACCAAGTTTGTTCGAAATCACACATCTATATAGTATAGATCCCACAGAAAAATAAGGTCCAAAAAGTAGTCTTGGTTAAAAAAAGATCCCATAGAAAAGTAAGGTCCAAAAAGTAGTCTTAGTTAGAAAAACTTTTTTGTTTTCAATGGAAGCTGCAAGGGTATACAAAACTTCGGCCGAGCCGAAGTTAACTTTCCCCTATTTTTTAGACTAATTTTGAGTAATTAAAGCGCACACAATTTTTAATTAACGAAATGCATTTTGCAATGCATTTTGATCTTAGATATTTCATCCGTCTGGTAATCCTTGCGTAGCATAAAATTGAACAAATGTACACACAAAAACAACCAAAAGATGTTTCGATTAAACTGACAATTTCTATTGGGCTGTTAGAGGTTTGTGGAAAAAGAAATGATGCATTGTCCACTGCAAAGTCAAATCAAAAAACAAATTTCAGTTTTTATCAAATAGCTCAGCCACATAATTCTCTTTTTCAACCAGAATATTTATCAACCTCACTCACAATAACTTTAAGAATTCAGTTTCTATTTCACAAAATCTTTTCCCCCATGGAATTTGGAAGCCAAAAACTTTGCTCAATTTTACGCTTGCCTAATTAACAAGCAAAATATGCCAACTAATTTTTGTTTAGCTCACAAATAAATTGCACAAAAACAAAAAAGCAATAAAACCCAAGACAAGACTAAAGCCATAGAGAGGGAGGGGGCAATAAAGCAGAATAAATAATAAGCAACTATTTGCGCTACATTATCCAAGTTTATATAAGCGGACAAAACACTCCCATTGGGCGGCAGCAGAAACTTTTGGGCTGCCCAAGCAAATAATTTCAACTGAAGTTGATGTCACAAATTTCGCAAGAATACTTACAATTCTAAAATAAATTCTGTGCCAGCCAGCAGCAGCAGCAGCTCTCGACCCAGTCACATGTACACACGCATGAGTACAGGGCGAATAGCCTCCAGAGCACATACTAGAAACATTCACGAAATGTTTGGCATAATTTTGCTATAAAATAAATTTTGCAAAATTGTTTTCCTAAGCTGGGAAGCAGCTTAGTGAGCAACCGTACGCCTTGGCAACAGCAAAGCGCCAGCCAAGAAAAGGACATCAAATAAAACAAGCAAATCAAAAATTATGACAGCACAGCAAGGAGCAGGCAAACAGCAAAGGACAGAGAGAGCGAGGAGGGGCCAAAGTGGCAAAGTGCGTAGCCAGCGGCTAAAAGACAAATGCCATGCTGACAACAGTCAAACGGTGGGCGGCCGGCAAGCATTTGTGGCATGTCCTCGCCGAAAGCAGTTAAGTCAATAAATTTACTGATTTTATGTGGCAAAAGTTTCGATTCCTGTTTGTTGTCTTTGCTCAGTTGGTCTTAAGGGTTAGGTTCCATTGTTATTGTTCCATTTGTTTTAGTTGTCGCCTTAAGGACCACACACTCCCACACTCAAATACATACATGCTTACTTTACTAACAAATGTTAGATTAACACAATTGGTAAACAATAAAAAACAGTCAGTTTATGGTGCCTTAAGCCATCTCGGACCTCTGCCAGTTACTTGTGAACCGATTTGGCTGGAATTGAAGGGTCCGTGCAAATAATGACTAATACAGCAAGATATAAAGCCTAGGCATATCTTATGAAAAGTTTTAGCGACCTGGTTTGATTTTAGTCAAAGTGGTTGCTTAAATAGGAATATTCAAATGGCTTGATGGTGTGACAGCAATTGAAAGCGTACTGACGAGGGTTGCCGTGGTGGCAGCCGAAACAGTCTGTCTACGCAACCACTGCTGCTGTTCATATGTATTCTTTGTTGACTTTCTTATGATTATTGAACTATCTCTACCTTGAGCCGGCTAACAACCACCCGGTCACCTCCACTAGCTGTTGACAAAGGTTTTAAAGAAACTAGCCATCAAAAAACTTCTTAAACATGCCGTTCGGATTCGGCGATAAACTGTAGGTCCCTTTCTCTTGAGCGAAAATTTGAAGCACACAAGCCTAGAGATTAGTTAACTAGAAACTAAAGTAACTCGATAGTACAAGTCTCTTGCATTGAATTAATTTACCCTATTCAAGTGCTATATGCTAATTAGAAATATCAATTCTATTTGTATTCAATTGAATGTTGACAGACTCATATTAAGTCATCTTTTGTTGATATGGACCAATCTCTCTGAATGTCTTACTCAATGTGCCAATACACTTAAAAGCTCATTCAATTTGGCCAAAAACACGTTCTACCTTTGTGATTGAGTTCTTGGGCAAAAGTCACACAGACTAACACACACACACACATCCACATTGGCTTGTTTTCCAAGGCATAAAGCAAACATACAACCAAAGTGATCCCAACTCTCATATACTTAGTTAGTGAGATGGACAAATTCATTTGTAAATGAAATCCCACAAGGTGCACGTATTTCGCATATCTGTCCTCCCCCTACACCTCATCCTCTCCGTCATCTTAAGCTCAAAGCTGTTGCTTTTTATCGTCGAGAGAAAGTTTCGTCTACAAGTTTGTTTTGTATACGCTTAGATTTTGGGCATGTTTGATTTTCTATTAATTAAAATTGCATTCAACTTGAAAATTGTATTTGTTGCTCATCCTCTCGGAAGGCACACCCATAAACTACCACCACTTCCTTTCGATAATGAACTTTGAATTGTGGCCTAATGGAAACACGTACGAGATGGCTTAAATAAACATTGGTTGGCAAGTCAAAGAAGCTCTAAGAATTTAATTAATTTTGTTTAGTGTGTGTGTGTGTGGGTGCGGGTGTGCGGGTGTTTGTGAGTGTGGTAATTGGGCATACCCGTAGTCTTTAGACAAACCCGCCTCTTGCCAGGCTAATGCATCAAATTGTCTGGCAAATGCCCGCGCCATTAACACACCCACTCAGGACGCTTTCAATGTCAGGGACCGACACCGTCTGGCAACTGTCGCCACCAGTTAGATAGTGGTTAACTTTTTTTTACCCTCCATTCGTATGCATAAAAAACCTTTTCCAGTGTCATGCATAAAAGTTGGAACAAAAAAATTTATATAAATATTAAAAACGACATATGCCTGCAGTCCAAAGACAAAAGACCCGCTTAGAGGCTATTGAAAGGCAATATAAAAAAATTCCACCTATTTGAATGGTATGCATTGTCTATAATTAAATCATGCAGACGACTGAAAAACATACCAATTGTTGAACAATTTTGAAATTTTTTCCTCGTTTTTCCGCACTATTTGAGTTTGCAAAATGCTTTCTGTACACAAATCAATTGCCAGTGCAACGATTTGTTTAGATATGTTTTTTTTATACCCTTGTACTTAAAGTTTTATTTGATTTCTGAGGCGTTCTCCGTGTTTTAAAGCAACGATGTGGTCAGTTAGGCGTTTAAGGAAGGAAGAAGTGAAACAGGAAACCAATGAGGCTCTGGAAACTTCCATTCAAAGGTGACCATATACAGGAGCAATACTTACATAAGTATTGGTTACGAAAAGAATCGAACTGTTTAGACCAGCGATGTTCAAGAAGAGCGAGGCCAAAAAGTGAGAGTGTAATGGTGTGCGATATCAAAGCGACACAGCCCAGCTTTGAACTGCCCTCAACGACGGCTGGGCAGCGATTGAAGGCAAGTAGAGCTCTGCTTACGCTCATATGCCCGACTTCGGCATACGGTCGGCTCGTGAGCGTGTAAATAGCCGATTCCGCTCGGCCCCTGGGGGCTATGGAGGAACATCGCTGGCTTAGACCATCGTTGCGCAACATCCATTTCGTTATGAGATCAAAGTGGTGCGGTCCGTGAGTTGCAAAGAAATTCATTAACTTGTCTGCATACATGAAAACTTGAGAAGCTATAATTCCTGAAGTTGGATCGTTTGTAAAAAAACCAAAAAGTAAAGCTAAGTTCTCCGAAGAAGCCTTAAACATTTAGTTTTGCCATAAATATTCTCATCCACTAAACTAAGAGGCTAGGGAATCCTAAAAGAGCCATTTTTATACTCTGTACCAGATATATTGGATTATCAAAATTTCTACAATGTAATTGACGAAAACGGTTGATTTCGGTCATTGTGCAGGTGTTTTTTTAAAAAAGGGCTATTATTACTAAAAATACTATAGGGATTAAGGTTGCGCTTAATCGACTATAATATTTATGGTTTCTTATGGTTTCTTAACTTAACTTAATTAGATTAACAAGATTTCTTTGTTGCGAGCTGGCCCGAGGCGGCCAAAGTTGGCACACCTACTTACTACCACTTGAGATGAGAGAGATGATAGCTGCGTCATAGTGTGACCATAGTCGCCAGAGTAATCGATAGTCGTTCGTCTCTAGTGGTGGCAGAGTCGCCAAAGTACACCACCTCCAGTGACCGTTTCGGAGCGAATGGATAAGATGGGTAGAAACTACGGATGTGCGTAGTTGAGTTGATGGCCGGTGGTTGCTCCGAGTGGGCGTCGATAAGCAAGTTCGTCTGAACCGGAATGATGTCGCCTCTCGTTGAGGTTGATGCTTGCTTCGAGTGGGCGTTGATGAGCAAGATGAATTGAGCCGGGATCATGTTGCCTCTTGTTGAGGTTGATGGTTGAATTCGCCTCTGGTCGAGGACTTTGTGTTGCCTCGGTTGAGAACTTCATTGCCTCCCTTTGAGGGCTTTGTGTTCAGGCTCTCGGGCGTGAGCGTAGTAGACACGACTGAATCAGAATCGATGTGCCTCAGATGAGGACTTCTTTGCCTCGCGTTGAGGGCTTCGTGTTGCCTCGGTTGAGGACTTCGTTTCCTCGCGTTGAGGGCTTTGCTGCCTCACGTTGAGGGCTTTTTTGTTCAGGTTCACGGGCGTGCGCGTAGTAGACACGATTGAACCAGAATCGATTTGTCTCGGATGAGGACTTTGTTGCTTCGCGTTGAAGGCTTTGTCGCTGCCTTAGATGAGCGTGTTTGTATGTGTTTGTCTGCGCGCCAATTTCACAACAGATCGAAATACGTTTGTTGCACTGCGAGTACGCATGCGTGTGCTGGTCCACGCTGCGAGTACGTACATATGTGTGTGTGTGTGAGTGGCCAAAAACGTTGCATGTTGGTTACAGTGGAATGGCTGGCAGCTGCTTCTAGGATGAAGATGTCCATGTCCATGTAGTCATCTGTGGAGCCGTTGTATGACATGGTTTCCAGAAATGAACAACCAGGATTCGAAATTGCTCGCTCATTAGCCACGCGCTATGCTTTAAGGGGGTGGTACAAGATGCGCGTGCTGTTTTTAGATGCTTTTTTAATAATTCACAGAAACAAAACGAAAAGATATTTTTCAAATCGGTTTTTTTTATTTGAAAGTTAATAAATGAATAAAAATACAAAATTTTTTGTTTTAAAATTATGACGTCAGCTGAAAAGTTTATGGTCTGCGAAAAGTGGTTTAAAAAAAAAAGTGCGCCCATGGCGGCCGTGATTCGGGGTCACTCCGTTATCCGAATCCAAAAAGGAAAAAACCTCAGATTTGGAAAAAAGTTAATTTTTGACAAAATGAAACTTTGAAAATAAAAAACTTTTTTTTTGTTATTTTTTTTTGTAGTCTAGTGTAAAAAAAAAAACCTAAAAATTGTTGTATCTAAAAGTTGGAGGTTCAGGCCAGAATGACGACAATTCTGCGTCGTTTGACACCTCGTTGAACAAAATCGGTCCAGTAGTTTTGGCTGAATCGCGGCCGCCATTTTGAAAAAACGTGGTTTCGAGAAATGCGCGTTTAAAGTTTGCAGTTGCTAAGACATTTGGGTCACCTTGAGTCACTAAAAGGGCTATATCTCCTTAACTAATTCGAGTTTTCGAAAATCCTTTTGGGAAAATATCTTTGAATAACTGAGCTATGAAAAAAAGCAAAAAAAAAAAGTCGACTTTTTTCCGGCCCAACTTGTACTACCCCCTTAAATCAGTGTTCCCCAGCCAAGTCCCTGGGGGCCGAACACAATCGAAGATTCACAACGAATGCTTGCCGAAGTAATGCATCAGTAAGTGTTTAGAGAGAGACAGGGAGCCTCTCTTATTGGGGAAACCTGCTTTAAAAGCATCAAAGAAAGGCAAGCGAGAGCTGGCTCTCAATAGCTTTAAGCAACCAGCGAGTTAAGTGGTTAGCACTGTCTTTGTAAGTTTGCATTGTTCCACCCAAATTAGTTGGTATGTTAAATAACCCCCTTACTATTCCCACTAACCGAAAGTAACGCTCTGCATGTCATTGCTATGCAATCAACATTAAACCGCAGGGCAAATTGTCTCATACCCCCTTCTCTCTGATAACCACCACCTGTACGCGTGGTTTGAATTGGTTTGGTCAGCTGTTTGGCCGCCAGCCTCAATGTTGAGCGCAATCAGGCGAGGTTTTGTTACCCCCCCACCATTTGTATTGGCTTTGGCCATTGTTTTGCTGATGAAACATTTTATGCTGCTTTGGCATTGTGTGTAATTAAAAGTTCCTGCCCGTGGCTAAAATGATACATTTTGTATGCATAAAGGCGGTAGCCTGTGTGGTCCATTATACAGGTAGATGAATTTGCAAATTAATTAAAAGTGGCATTGAACAAATTTAGTGGGTTTGCCATTAAGTAAATATCGCTACACGTTATGTTTTTGCAATTGAAATATTATTTACAAAGTAAATAGTCAATAGAACTGCCTGGCGTCGCATGTGTATGCCTAAGTAAGTCGATTTGATTATGTTTGTGTTTAATTAGCAACAATGATAATAATAATAATAATGTGAATGATAATGTGTTAAACCCTAGACCAGTAAGTGCATGACAATCTGTGCTAAAACCGCTAGAGACCTATTTTTGACTCCTGCAAGAAAGCTAAACCTTGTTTGTATTTCACACCTCCCCCCAAAACACAAACACCACTACCCCCACCTACGAAAAAAAAACCAAAATATATGCACACCTAGGCCTCGCACTCTTCGTCACACTCCTGCAGCGAGGAAGATGAGGCCATGTTGGTGTTGGAGGCCATGCAACAGGATGCGCAGACAACCAATGACGAGACCGAAGATACCGATGACATTTATGATGATGAAGCGGCCGAGGCTGAAGATATGTTCGATGCTGATGCACCTTTGATGTCGCCCACGGGCAGCCACAATAGTAGCAACAACAACCAGAGCCACAACAGTGGAAGTCGATCAGCTCTGGCCAACATTAATCTCGATAATTGCAATGCGAATGTGGTCCAACCAATTAACACAGCCAGCCAATCGTTAAATTGTCCCACATTGAATGCAAATACCAATACCAACTCCAATGCGAATGCGAATCCAACTAGCGACCCTTCACCCAACCACCACCACCACCACAACCCACCACCAACAACAACAACTGTAACGAACTTGCACTCGAATCTACAACAAAATCCAAACATTTCCTCCAGCTTAGAGATAATCCTTTCGCCAATTATACAAAGTAGTCGACGGTAAGTTTGTTTTTTTATCCCTCCCCACCCCCCTTTTATAAAGGGGGTGGGGTACATCGATTTTCTGTTTTGTGGCTAACACAGAAAATTAATTGGTTGTTACTTTCAACTGCATGTCAATACAAGAAAATGTTGTTTAACATTTTTCATCAAAACCCTTTGGATCAGATGTTCAAATGAGTTCAAGTTCTCTTAGTATAATAGAGTTCGACAGATGTTTGTTTGTTTATTAAAACTTTGTAAATCCTAAACAAATATTTCAAATTGATATAGATAGATTAAATTTTGATGTAATGTAGTTTTACCCTACAAAAGATCCCTTAATTTCCCATTGCTTCAGTGTAAATTGAAAGTCTGACTTAACAAAATTTCACTTAACTACACATTTCTAAAATTTTTTTGATATTTTGAAAAATATTGACACTTTTTATACCCTGATCCCATTAAAAATGGGAAAGGGGGATCATGAAGTTGTGCAAAAGTATGTAACAGGTAGAAGGAAACATTTCCGACCCTATAAAGTATATATATTCTTGATCTTGATCAGCATCATCAGCCGAGTCGATTTACGTCTGTACGGTCGAAGCCAAGTACGGTAAATTAAATTTCTAACCACTTACCATGATAGACGAGTCAGTAGAAAACCCAAAAAAATATAAAACTGTTGCAATGCAATCAAATTTAACTGTCAATCAAGTGGGAAGTCATTTCCAATCTAATGCATAAGCTAAGCGTTCTCCTTGGTAATAATCCCGCTAAATAATTAACAACCGAAATATCAATTTGTGTTTCTGGTGGGTTGGATCATCAACTTTGAAAATGAAATCGAACTATAACCTTTAGCAGTTTAAACCGCACTCAACTCACAACTGGTCCTCAAGAGAGGTAACCTTTAAACTCATTTTATTCTTATACTCATTACGCCGTGGCACTCTTGCATTAGAATCGTATGCTGGAATGATATTTTCAAGTTTCACACAGCCTATTCCACTAACCTACTTAAGCTCGTGTGATCAAATGCTTTACAACAGACCCAATCCAATGGAGAGGACAGAAAAATGTGCTTCCGTAAAAGAGCTTTGCTCAAATAATTTCAGCTCACAAGAAAACTGAACACAAAAAAAAATTACAGAAAGAAATCAAAATATGTAAAAACTACATGGAAATGTAGGTTTTCTACACGTTTGACAGGGATTTTCACCCGTTTTCTTTTCTTTTACTGGCACTTATCTTTTCTACATTGTAGTTTTTCAACATGCAGCCTCTTCTGTACCGAATTTTAAAAACACTTAAAACTTTTTGACCATGACTTATTTTGTAATGACTTGATGTGGCTCGGTGCTATGACTTGGGCTGAGGTCGTCCCGCCTCGAACATCTAAAAAAGTTTTTTTCTTTAAATTTGAACTCTTACTGTTGCTATGAAACGGTAGGTCCTTTTTCTTGTGCTTAAATTAAAGGCACAAGCCAAGAGTTGAAGGCTCGGCTTTGGCCCTTTGGGGCTGTGTCATCTTGACAAGCTAATTTTACTTAATGACTTGACTTATAAGCTTTATGACTTGTGTCATTGGAATATTAAGTAAAATAACTAAAAAAAAAATTGTATATCAGATACAAGGAATGATCTGGGGTCTGGGGCTCGTACTCACAACTCAATTGCCTTGTCTCGGGAATTCAAACAGTTGTGCCGGCATCTAAGCCCGTACGACAATCAACCTCTCGCGCGGCATTGCAGCAAATCACATTAATAAATGGAAGCGACAAGTCACGATGAGTGAATGGGATAAACAACACGTTTCGTGTAGATTTTCTCAATGTAGCATTCAGCATTTGAAATCCTGAACGATTATTTAGAAAACCCAAAACGATTTCCAAACGAAAATATAATTTTTCTGTACTGATTTTGAGCTACAACTTTCGTTTAGAATTACCACACACATGCAGGCTTTTAATAACTAAACGTTAGATGTAGAAAACCAACATTTTCGTGTGGTACTCTGATTGTTGTAAGAAAAATTAATAAGTTGTTGGGAAATAAGCTGATTTTTTAAGTCCGATCTCGTGGTGGGGTATGCCTCGTTTAACTTTTTGTTTTTTACAGAGTGAACTACGTTTCGTTTCGTTGCCGTTTCTACACGCAAAGCGTTGCTTATTTTGTATTCTCTGTGTATGAATATGACGATTTGATTAGTCTAATGCAAAAATTTCGGTTTTTGGGCCCAAAATCAAAAGAAAATCTAGAATCCGATGTTTAGCGATTTCAAAATTGATGCTCACCAATTTAAAATATTAAATTTCAAATTACACAGAGATGTGTTGAAAATTTACGGACCGATTTCATATCTTCTAAAATGCACTGTTTGTTACATAAGCTAAACATCATAAGCATAAGTCAAAGATGATGAAGTTCATCTTGATCGCATTGGTACTGATTCCAACTTCTTACGCCAGTATTTACCTGAGCGTGTGTTTCATTATGCAGTTGACTACTGTTATATGATGGTGCGTCCTGCACGTTCCACGGCAGGGGCACCACACTATTGCCGCGATCTATTAAAATTTAAATTCAATTTTTCGCCAGTACTTCAGTGCGAATTTAAAAATCCTTAAATTTCTTTCACCAAATTGACCTTAAAACCCTCCACCTAAACAAAACAGAATAAAAACATTATAAATTATGTATTAATGTGCCTGTTAGGCCTATGCCTTGGTGCTGTCTCTGCCTTGGCATTCCCCATTTTCATTTTTGCCATTGCCAAAGTCAAAGCACTTTGCCAGCTGCCAATTTTCAATTGCCTTCGAGCAAACTGGGGAACAATGGCACAAAAAGCGACAACGATAACAATTGAGAAGGAAGACATTGCACAGGCCAAACATTCGTTTTCATTTCAATTTCACTTTGGCGTTTGCTTTCATTTTGGATTTACATTTGATTTGACTGCGTCGCGCAGTTTTGTTTTGTTTGCTGTCGTTTTTACGCTTCGCAAGGCAAAAAGCACACAAATATTTATGTAAGCAGGCAAAGACAAGGCGAATGATGGTACTCGGGGAAATTCGACAGCCTATTTACAAATGAATAGGTTAATGTCAGCTGGAGCTGGGGGTCTAATGTTTGTTTACGAGCCAAAGTTTAGGAAAATTGACTTTAAACATGTCAATTTAAGTTTTTGGTAAAAATATTATGCATTGAGGCAACAAATATGACAATTTCACAACAAATTATACACAAACGCACATATGAAAAGGAATTGCATGTCCTTCAGACTCGATAAGCGAAAACAAAACAAGCGAAAGTGCTAAAAAAAAGCATAATTTTCCAAACTCTCAACCCCACCCCATACATAGATGAAAATATGATGGCCTACAACAGCCAAGGCATTAAAATATACGAGTTTTCCCCAGCAAATGATGCTTCGCCTGTGTCTATGACATTGTCTATGTGCCGACCCAAACATAAATACAAATTTCCACACAACATCAGACCAAAACAACCAAAAAATGAACGCGATGAAAGCAAAAAGGCGCAAACGAAACAAGGCAAGCCAAACAATTTCATATCATAGAAATATTTTCCAGCTTTGTGAGTTGGTGGATGAAAAGAAAAACTCACGCACACGAAAGCAGTTGAACAATATCTGATCGAATTAGTATATATGAAGTCTAAATACTCTTGGTAAACTTAACCAAACAAATCAAACAAACATGTTTTATTTGAAAAGATTTAAAATCCATTGGTTATAATAAGCTTTCGTATCAAGTTTTCATTTTATTTTTTTTTTACTCATTAAAAAAGTATGAAAAGTATTAATACTAATAACTAGATAGCCCGGAGAACTTCGTACCGCCTAATCATAAATAGCAGTAATGAACAAACAAAATGAGTACAAAATGTATTAAATTCAATAGTTTAAAAAGATAATTGCTTTGATGAAGCACTTAGGATAATACTTTTCATTGAGAACCTTGTGATTTACAAAATTTTTAGTTATGTTATCAGGAGCAAAAATAAATAAAATAGAGGGTTTGCCGACACGTGAACAAGCCACGTAAAATTGAACATGAGAAAAACATGGCTTTTCCAATTTTGAAATTTGAAATTGAATTCATTTAAACCCAAAGGGCACATCGGTTGAGATCGTCAGAATCCGCGGAATGAGAACTTATTCTTCTTGAAATTTTTCTTTGATTATCGCCGCGTGAATCACATTGGTCATCAATTATCTGAATTTCGTTCCATTGCATAGTTTTGGTTGGTTTAGATTTCGAAGCATGACGACTACCGAGCCAACCTTTAGTTGCAAATTGTGCAGTGGTAGGCCAGGCACATCTAAGGTGTTTAAAAAGTCTGTTGCATAGTTAGTGGCAGCGTCCTTGTTTGTTACACAGTCGATATATTTGAATGCATGCACAGTACCAATGATCTGATTCTGAACTACAAAGCTTATCTCATCCACATCTCTTTATTCTTAGCCGCTAAAATTGCTCGCTCGCTCAACGATTCGATATTTTTGTGGTTAGCAATGATTTTCTGGAATACTTTTTTGATAAGCTTGCCTTTCGATAAGTCGAAGTTGCAAGAATTCGTAAAAAATGAAATCAATCCGCTCGATTCATCGACAGGGACACGATCATTACCGATATTCAGCAATTGCTTGGAGAAATCGTGAGCAGATGGATCGTTCTGCAATGCAACACTCATGTTAGCTGACAGCTGAAGTTGCTACAAATAGCTCCACTGATTGGATGACTTGAGGCAGTCGTTTATTTGATCGGTAGGAGTCGAAATCGCCAGACAGTAAAATCATTGCGCCTCTAAAACATCTCGAGTCATTGCGCAGATCTTGTTATGTTCGGTGAATTGCTTCCAATGCGCGTTTGTGCGCTATTGTGCATTCGTCCCAAGTGATGATTTTGGCCAATGCTAATTCATACTTTGTCCATTAAAGAGTGTTTTAGAATGTTGCATGTCGGTTGTTTAATAGTTTGAAGGTATAACGGCAATTTTAACGCCGAATGAGCTGTAAGACAACCTTCTTACAATGTGGCCGCTATTCCAAAAGAAGTAACTGTTACCGCAATGTCGGATCTCGCACGAACAGTGGCCAAAATGAATGACTTGAGGAATGTCTTCCCAGTTCCACCGGAGGCATCCAAAAAAAAAAGCCCCCATTTCCATCAATTGCCTGTTGATCTGTTGCGGGTTCAAAAAAAAAAAAATTTTGCATCTGCAAAAGTTTGTCGTTTTGAAGAGCAAATTTGTTCGAAAGCCCGGTTTCAAATCGCCAAACTTTTACGGATGCGAATATGAGAGCATGAGTGTATATCAGGCCTGGCCAAATAGAGAATAGAGAGAACTATGTCTGCCCCCCTCTTACACTCAGTGAAGATTGACTTCGGCAAGCATTCGGTGTGAATCGGCGAGTGACTTCGGTCCCCAGGGGCCTTGGCTGGCCATGCCTGGTGTATATTTCATTTCAAGCCCGGCTCGCTTAACTATGCAGTTAATAAAATGAGAAAGTTTTTTCAAGAATTTTCAGCGCTTTAGATTGGATTTTCACACAAATATTTATCAGAAAATCGTTTTCAATGAATTTTCCCTGTCGAGCATACATAAAGAACAAACGGAGTTTTAAATCGGAAAAAAAAAAAAAATGTACCATTTTTTTCGACAGGTTGAACAAAATGGTTCCCCTTACAAACTTTTTCGGATAAAAATCCGCGTTAGTGCCTACATATGCCAAAAGTGGAAAGTGCTAACCAATTTTCAGCTTTTTAGCTTCTACCTTTTAGTCTGTGCGTAGATTGACTTTTAAGATAAGTTCACACAGGCAAATAATTTGCCCAAATTTCGATGAAAATTTTGCTAAATAGCCATGATGGCAGATGTTGTATGACTTAAAACTAAAGCTATGGTTCCACTTACAAATAATGTGCTCAAATATGGCCAAAAAGTGCACTATTTAGGTTTATTTAGCCAAATTTGTACCGAAATTTGTCCAAATAATTTGCCTGTGTGAACTTAGCTTTAGTCAGTAAGGACAAACTCTTTTTATAAATTACTCTAGAAACTCTTCAGGGTAAACTTAAAACAGGTCATCCACACTCGAATTTGTTCGGTTCGACGAAATGATCGTCGTTAGCGGAGGTGTTTGGGGCAGATTTTTGTGTTTGACGTTTTGTTCGCGAAGAATAGAACATATTCGACAATGAATGGCAACAATTTAACGAACATAATTTGTATAAAATATTTGTAAGGTGAACACGTGCCCAAATGAGCAAAGAATATGTACTTCAATTAATCGAATGCCTCCCCAATGATCCACTTATTCATCCTCTTACTGTGCATTCTTTTGGCACATGTTTTTTCTCATTAGGTTGCTTTCTTTTGCCATGTTTAGTCGTTGAAATTTATTAGCAAATAATGTTTTTTAGAAATTTTTAGTGGGCAAATATATTCTTGTTCGATTAAAAGTTCGCAATCATATCGTTCCATAGTGCTTAAGTTCAATG
The DNA here is from genome assembly GCA_018904265.1 of Lordiphosa collinella. Taxonomy (NCBI): domain Eukaryota; kingdom Metazoa; phylum Arthropoda; class Insecta; order Diptera; family Drosophilidae; genus Lordiphosa; species Lordiphosa collinella. Next base: position 673,458 of record JAEIFV010000001.1, read on the forward strand.
TCTTGAAGCGAAAAGCAGCCCCAAATGACTCTGAATCCTCTACTAAGCTTTACAATTTTCTTTTGATAGCTAAGCTTTAGCTTTTTGGTCGCCGAATGCTTCTTTAAGCATTTTTAAAAAACCAATTTTTCTCTGATTTTTCTAACCAGAATATAAAATCAAATTTCCCACCAGTATTTGCGTTTTAAACAAAGGAACTTTTGCGGGCTACCAGGTAAATCTGCACTAGCACTTACTCGTCACTCCCAATATAGCTTGCAATCTCATTTAATGATTTCTGAGGGCCATGATTAGCTTATAAAACATACCAATCATCTACTGCTGATGAAGTTTGCTTGTCTTCAATAACACAAGGCAACAAAATTAGACTTTTTTCAGTATATTAAAGGGTTAATGTGATTCTCGACGATTTTCGTGTGCTGAATACGAATCTTCTTTCGGAAATGGTTCATCACTTGTAGATTTTTGAACATAAAAAATCTCATTTTAAGCTGCGTTTGAGGAATCATTTCAACTCTTTAGCTTTGAAATAAACCATCCCGAACAATTCTACGATTATTTAAAGAGAATATATACCAATTTGAATACATTGGTTCGAATTTACAGCATTTTCAACTGCCCATCGGTCACAATTATATTCGCATAAATATTCAATATGGTATATCTTCGCTTAAAAAAAATCTTAAAATTTTTTGAGATAGTTTACTTTGAAGTTAAGAAATTGAAAGTTATGAAAATATCAAAGAGAGTCAAAATCAGTCAATCAGATCAAATGGCGAAAAGAAGTAATCATAATTTTGATGCATTCACTAAAACTTGCATATCCGGTAAACATTCTTCATCTGTCAGGAACAACATTCTTTTGCTTGAAGGGTATACATTCTTATAAAAGGGTCGACCTTGCCACAACAACAACAGTCACTGGTATTCTGTCTCTGCCTTTGTACTCAACCCCCCCTCAACTACCCTGTTCGACCATTGCGACTTGTAGCCTAGGCGACACGCAAAAGCCAAAAGGGGCAAGGCCAACAAAGGCGCCCAGCGAAAACTTTACGCATTTTTGTCACAACAATAACCAAAAAAAAAAACAACCACAACAACAGCAGCTGGAAAAAGTGCTGAAAATGTTGAAAGTGCCTTTGGCAATCGTAAATTTGACGCACATTTATTTCTGTTTTTTTTTTTTGTTTTGTGTTGCCAAGGCAAGAGATAAGCTTATGAATGGCTATATAAAAAACACAACGTTGTTAAGGCGCCCATGGCCAATATTTTTGTTGGCTCTTTGTTTCAGTTTATGGTTAAATTAAGTAATTATTTGGGTACAATGAAATGTTTTGTATTATTCATACGCACCGGTAGTAGCTGGTAGTAGAGTGCTTAAACTAAAACTAACAAGAGCCTCACATCCACATTTGCACTTACACACGGCTTGCAGCACTTTAGAAACCAAAACAACAAGAAAACTTTTCTAACCTATGCAAATATTTTCTGTTTTTCTCTTTTTTCTTCCATTTTCCGAATTGTTCTGGTCTTTTCATGCAACTGGAAACTACCAACTACTGCAACTACCAACAACAACAACAAACTGCAGAGCGCAATTGTAAGCGAAATGAGCACAGAATTGTGAGAATTAGCTAAATTTAATTTGCAATAGCCAAAGCCCGTCCAGCAGCCAGTAACGGATGCCTCGAATCCACCTCCAACTGCATTCTGTAAACTTTGGCTGCAACAGCAACAACAACAACAACAGCAGCAGCAACAGCAGCAGCAGCAACAACAGCAACATCAGCAACTATTTGAACAGCAGCAGGCTTGGCTGTAGGAGAGTGCAAAGTTAAATGGAAACTATGTTCATGCGAGGCGGGCTGTGCCACATCAACAACAATAAACAACATTTAAAAGTTTTCAAAACTCAACAATGTTGCGGTTGCGGGGTCGTTTTCCAAAATTAAGGGCACATTTGTGTGTAAATAGATAATGTATAGAAGTTCGTATATTTACACTAACCAATTAGCTAAGCCAAACAATTTTTAAGATAACGACAGAAAAAGAAAAAAAGAATCCGGAAAACGGAAACGAAGTTAGCTTAAGATGCGAATAATCAAAAAGCCAAAAAAGCAAATGTATCTCACAGATAAAGAAAGCGGCAGCAACAATGGCGCTGCTGTGCGGCATAAAAGCAAAAATAAATTGTGCGTTAATGATAAGCGGCGCACATTTCAGTGGCATAAAATTTATTAAAATATGCGCACAAGAGACGAGGCCGAAGAAAACGGAAACGGAAAAGCAAACTTCAGGCTTGCGCCCAAAAGCAGGCCACACAACATGTATTTATGCTTGTCAGGCACACACATACTGCACTATGGGGAGACTTGAACATTTTTCTGGTAAATGCTAAAATGTAAAAACATCTAAATGTAAATTAAACTGAGTAAATTTATTTTTTTTAATTTTGTTTTTTCATCTTAAACTTTAAACTATTTAAGGTTGTTAATATATTTCTTCTTTAATATTTTTTGTAAACGTTTATTTGTTTCTATAAAGCTCTAATAATTTTTACAAACTATCACAATCAATCAAACAGACACAAATGTTTTCAAAACATTTTATTTTTGAAGTCAAAAAGCAAAGTAAAGGTACAAAATAATATTTAAATATCATTTTATTTTTTAACATTTTTTACCAGCGTGATCTCCAAAAAGTAGCCGTTTTTCTCGATCAACCAAATAGACTCAACTTAAAATTAAATATACAAACCTCTTAGATACTGCAGATGGTTTGATCCGAAGACTCGAAGCTATCAAAAAGTTTTTGAACCTGAGTTTTCAATTTAGTTTTCATTTTATTTCCCGTTAATTAATGCGACTTGTTAAAAATAGAGATATGCTCAGTACGACTGGCCTTCATAAAATTAGGGAAACAAATTAGAAGGTTGCGAACCAAATCGGTTCTACGAGGTTTGGTTCTGTATTTTAAAATTGTCCGGAAGTTTGCAACGCATTGAAGGAAGCATCTCCGACCACATAAAGTATATATATTCTTGATCAGCACGACGAGCTGATTTGATTTAGCCATGTCCGTCTGATTCTGTGCTATCCTCCGTCTGTTTAAAAGCTATCTTCACCAAACTTTGCACGAAGTCTTCTAGTACATATACGACGCTTTTTTAGCAAATTTTTAGCATTGCTTCGCATTTATTTTAAATGCTTCTTTGCTGTTGAAGATTTTTATGTACATATTAAATTAGGCGACCCTGTGGTGCACGGCTAAATATCCATAAGTCAGCTGGGTTGATTCTCCTAAGTCTGCGGCGACGATGGGGCCTAGCCAGAATAGTGGCCAGTCTATTTTTATGGGAAGCTAATCTTTCTCTGTAACGATTTAAAAATGTCTATAGTTTCGCAAATGTTTGCAATGCTTGAGTCACGGAATATAGCGCTATTACAGACATATCGGTGTGCATTTAAAATTCTGCGAAGGGCCTTATTTATACATGTTTCTACTCTCTTAATGGTAGTGTTGCAGGCAGTTCCCCAACATGTAATACCCCAGTTAAGCGTAGGGAGGACAATGGTTTTAAAAAGATTGACTTTAGCCTTAAGGGAAAGGCCATTCTCTGGCCGGAGTAACCAGTCCATCTTCCGGAGTTTTAAACGGGCAGAGCCACACACCCGGTTAACGTGGGGTCTTCAAGTGAGCCTCCTGTCCAGTGTAACACCTAGATACGTAATGGGCAATTCGAGCTCCATCCAAAGTAAGTCGAGAAGTATTGCCCCTACGAAGTGTAAAAGTAGCATGCTGCGTCTTCTCCACATTAACACATATATATCGTGAGGCCCAGCATTCAAATTCGTCGAGAAATTTCTGTGCCATTGGAAGTGAACTTGGGATATCAAGATATGGAAGATCAGCAGTATAAACTGTGTACAAAACAGGGCCAAGAACACTTCCTTGCGGGACACGCTTTACACACTTCAACAGAGAAAGCTCTGTCCGTCAAAAAAGAATCAATAAGTCTCTACAAACACTGCGGGAGTATCGGCTTCAATTTATTCATCAAAGCCTCATGCCAGACTCTATCGAAGGCTTGGCGTACATCTAAAAATACTGCCGAACAGTATTTCTTTTTTCTCAAAGGCATCGAGAATATGATTAACAACTCTGTGAACCTGTTCTACTGCACTGCGACGGCTGCGAAATCCAAACTGGTGATCTGGCAACTTAGACTCAAAAGAGTCAATAGTCAAAAGCCTTGCTAGAAGAAGTCACTTATACGCTACACATTTGTCGGAACCGGCCAGTTTGGATGACTATTTAACGATCGGTCGATAAACTAGTTTAAGTAAGAAAAACTTTTTGGTTTTCAATGGAAACGCCTCCAAACTTCGTATTTCTTAGTTTGCTATGCTATTATTTAGCTAAGTTTGGTCGAAATCTGACATTTATATAGTACAGCTGTCATAGAAAAGTATAGTGTGAAAAGTAGTCTTACTTAAAAAAACTTTTTTGTTTTTAATTGAAATGTCTTTACAATTGGCATTTATTTAATTGGTATGCTTTCACATAATTCTACAAAGTTTTGTCAAAATCAGATGACTATAGCATATAGCTGTGAAAGGAACGATCAGTGTCCGTCTGTCCATCTGTCCGTCTGTCTGTATGAACTCCTAGATCTCGGAGACAAGAAGAGCTAGAGCCACCAAATTTTGCATGAAGACTGCTATTGTCCCTACGCACCCTCCCGCCCCCGCAATAAAATTTTTTGAATAACTCCAACAATTTTAAAGATATCAAGCTCATATTTTGCAGTGTGGTGTATGTGTCCAATATCTACAATCTCCAAGAGTTTCATAAAGATCGGATAATAAATGGCAGAAATATGAAGGTTATAAAAACGTTGCATACTTTTTGGCGATGCATGCACTTTTTGCTCACATAATGTTGAAATGGTTACATTAATGTTAATGCTCTGTTAATTAACAAAGGGAAAGGCTGTTAAACACTAATTGCCCTGAGTAACGGGTATATCGAAGTCGGGCAGGACCGACTTTAACTTACGCTCTCGTTATACTCTGTACCTGAGGTACACAGAGTATATTAAGTTTGTGTAAAAGTATGTATCAGGCAGAAGAAAGCATCTCCGACCCTATAAAGTATATATATTCTTGATCAGCATCAACAGCCGGGTCTATCCCTCTGTCCTTCCGTATGAACAAACAGATCTCAGAGATGGTAAGAGATAGTGGTTTGACATGTATGGGACATATGCTTCTTATACTTGCAGGCAGATCAAGTTTATTTTCAATTTTTGCCACGCCCCGCAAATTCGAAAAAACGTCATATCTCCCTCAGTTTTATAGATAGAAGGTTTGTTCCTTCTGGACGTATTTAGTAATCGCCAAAGTAATCGTGAAGATAGGATGAACGGTTGTCGAGTTATAAGGAAAACAAACAATTATGGGCAGCAAAGGTGATGGGCAGCACTCCACAGGTACAGAGTATGACCGACTTTCTTTCTTGTTTACAAGGAGTTAAGCCTTTTTTATTGGAAATCACTGCATCAATTCAAACTGAAATAATTGAGACCGACATCCATAAATCTAAAGATCTAAAGATTTAATGAGATTTTTTTCCTCCTAGTGCTGTTGATTCGACTTTAAGCTTCATTATGTCTATGTCCACTAAGCTTAAGCAGCTCTTCGTATACGTATTCGTATGGGAAATCTCAATTAAAGCAATTTTTATTAAAACAAACAATGCACTTTTGGGAACAGAGCAGAGAACTCACCCCATTCGGCTTTTCATACTTTTTGCGTAGTTTTATAGATTTCAATAAGTGCAGTCCAAATAGAACACTACACCCGAAGTTAAGGCTGCACCACGAAAAATTTTGGGTTAACTTAATCGAATCTTTGAGAATAGAATTTAATACTTAATATACAGCCTCTGAGTCTATTCTGATAATTTCCTAAAAGCACATTTTTTGCATATGCAAAACTAAAAATATTTAGATCAGAATTGTAACATTTCAACTATTTCCTATTAAATTTTTTAATGTTAAAGATCCATAAAAAATCCACAAAAGTTGTGACGAGATTTTTGGCTACATTTTAGGACAGCTTAAAGAGTTGAGTCTATTTGATTGATTGGGAGTCAATATGGTCTCAAACTGGCAAAAGCTTGCAAGTTTGAATATTATACAGGTCGTTAAAGAAGTAACAAAAATTTACAGTAGTTTTTTTTTAGCTTTGTATTCATTGCCACATCTTGGAACACATCTTGAGTTTTAAGTCGATTTATTGATTTTATCTTAGAAAACAATATTGTTTTCTCTCTGCTTTTAAGTTCGCATTGCTAAAGTTAAAGCATACAATTGTTCTACCAAGAGTTTTTTAGCTATCAAACGCTGTCAATCTGAACTTATACTTGTATATTCAAAGCTTTTAAACAAATTATTATTTTTGACCGAAAAATGGCTAAGTTTTCCTCTAGTGCACAGGCAAGAAAATCGTTAGCAATAAACATAAAATTTTATTGTTATGCATACATGTCTGCCAGTGTATGTGTGTGTGTGTGTGGACTGCAAGTAAATTAAATATACGTTTTTATTAACTACTAAGAACCAATTTAAATAATTTCCCTACAACAACAACAAAAAAATGATGTAAAATTCAATTTTACTGCAAAGCCAAATAAATGTGTAGTAGCCTATCGAAAGTAATTTAAATGTATGCTAATATCCAGCTATAATATAAAAAACAAACTACTTACTTACTTATGCCAACAACGTCCAGCAAATTTCAATAATACTTAACACAAACTTTGAACATAGTTTTAAGCCCTATTTAGTTTAATCATTTTGCAAGCTTTGTGTACATATACAAAATATCTCGCCTAACTGTTAGCCAACACTTTTCACTCACTTTGAGCCAGGAAAATTCAGAAACAAATTTTGCTGTGTGGTCAGATTTAGATTTATTAAAAACAAACAAAAATGAATATGAAATGCATATGATATATTATCGCTCTTTGCAATTGAAAAGCGATTAAGCGTACTTACATATTTTGGGTGTAAACAATTTAAATATGCGAAACATTTATTAACATTAAAATTATGTTTAAATGTCTCTAACAAGATTTTACCATGAGTGTGTCACTTTTTATATAAATATATATAAATATCTAATGTACAATAAACAAGTAATAAAAAAAAACCTTTTATACAAAAACCAAAAACCAAATTTGTTGTTATTATGGTCCCTCTCTCAAAAGCAGGAATGAAATGAACACCCCAGGGCCACCAGGGTACGATAAGCGTCAAGACAAAAGCGACAAAGTTTCAAATTGAAGCCACTGCTTGAGCATGGACAGCGCTAACAATGCCCTGGACGCTAAGAAATTAGCCCTCTTGCGTAGCAATCAAGAAAAGAAAGAAAAGATGACAACCTCCTTGAAGTTATGAATGGCCCTACATACAGTAAGTTCAACTCAAGTGGCCTAGAAAATTGCTTGATAAAGGCAAATATTAAGCTGCAAGCAGATAAGAGTCTTAAGCCAATAGAAAGACAGTGTTAAGCTGACCCTTAGTCTTTACAAGCTGCATCTCCGTACTGCTATAATCTCAAGCCAAAAAATTTACTTTTCATGTGCATACTTAGAGGGGTCTCTAAATCATTATATTTGTGTTGTAATATTATATGAGCCAGAGAAAAGAGTAAATGAACAAAATTATGTACCCAACGGCGCAAAATCACATTACAAGGGCGATTTTCTCTCTAATACTTTGAAGGCTGGCAGCCTTCAAGTATCGTTTACCATAAGCTTGGCCGTTTTTGTAGGCTTCCTGACATCAAAACTTAGTTCGATGTAATCGGAAAAGTGGGCGTATAACAGAAAACTGTTGGGCTTTAGATTACAAGTCTATATACCATTTAAGAAAATATTGGCGAGGAAGTATGCTTTCAGCTTACAAGACGATACACAATTTGAAAATTTGTGTTCTGCTAAACAACTCCACACATATGGTGTATAGACTTGTACAGCAGCTACCTTACAACCTAGCACACTTTTTAGTTCTAGGTGTATCGGATTGCAATGAAGTTTTCAAATACATGTGCTGTACAACTCCACACACTTGGTGGTGGTAATGTATCTGGAATACAACTATGTCAACAGTGAATACATGTAGCTGTACTGTACGTCTGTTTAAGACTGCAATGGGCAAGCCCTTGCTCCCATTGTTCCGAGATTTATTTTACGGCAACTGGATCCTTCGTGGCATTCAAAATTCCCTCGGTTCTTGGCGCCAGCCGCACACAGTTGTCTAGTTTCGAAGCGAGTTAAAAGAACAAATCCTTTGCGCATCAGCGCAGGGCGTTGGTAAGTCGCAAAAACAGTCAGCAAAACAGGTGCAGTGTGCGCAATCGAGCCGACTGCAAAAGCAAATGTATGCAGTGTGTGTCTGGCTTGCCGACTGGAGCCTCGTTAATAAGAGGATGTTGTTGGACTGATCCCAAGCTGAAAATTTATGCCCAACGCTGGCTTAAGATATAATAGTATAGTGACAAAGGCGACAACTATGGGGGCAAGGCACTTTGAAATTAAAGAATAAGCCCGTTTTATGTAGTGTTCAGCACTTAAATTGAAACTGGTTATCGATTCTGTAAAAATATTTCCTCAATATCGTGATGCCCTTAATCATTGACGCCAATTTGTCACCTTTTTGTATCCTTTTTTTTTTTGCAGTCTTAGCAACTTTTGGACCTTAAATTTTGAGAACACTGATTACTGTTACTGTACCGTGTTCAGTGTTGCCAGAATTCTAACTCAAAAAGTTGTTAAAATTGCAAAATTTGACGAAGTTTAGATACACTTGAAACTTTTGTGACCAATGAGTTAACTTATAAGCTTTATGTTTTGTGTGATTGAAACACTAAAAAAAGCAGCTAAAAGATTCATTCGCTTAATGTGTAATTAAAGCTGCCATTTTGATTGATCCTGCTGCCCACCGCTTAGTACTTTGCCGCAGAAAAAAATGTATGTATATTTTATTGTAAATTTGGCTCCATTTTTACTATTGTTGCTGGAGATGCCAGTTCTTGGTAGATGACTCGTGATCGCTGCAAAAAATTTAATAACCTAAATCACTTTCATACATATGTAGGTATGAAAATATATTAACATCCAAATATGTCCAATGTATGTAGGTCGTTTGGATCGCGCCATGATTGAACCAACTATACTTGGAGGGCCTTTAGATCTAGGGAAACTTTGTTAAATTCGTGGTCAAACCCATATTGTTAAAAAGCAAGCAACAATCTATGTATATGTATATGACGAATCAATTTGTCGCTTGAGTAAGCAAAATATCTCAGTCTTTAAACTGTCAGTAAAAACCTCAATAATTTCAGAAAACTAAATCATTTATATCCTAAAGTTATTCTACTGCAGACTCGATATATCAAATATCGATATTGAAAATTTTGATATTATCGAAATTCCTATCTTCTTATTTGGCCCGTAATTTCAATCACAACCGTTTGACGGTCTCGGCCGCTGCAATTAATGCCCGCCACTAGCCTCTGTCTTGTGCGATCCGAAGGACTTGTCTCTCGAACACGCCGATCGCCTCCAAATATAATTCTGTTAATGTCCATGCTTCTGCGCCGTATTGCAGGACTGAGATAATAATCGATTTTCGTTTTTCGAGAGAGGGTTCTGCTTTTGAACCCTCCTTTTGAACCTGAAGCCTATTTGCAAGAGTTATTCTTCTTCGGATCTCCAGACTGATGTTGTCGCTGGTAATCATCGTTTCGAGGTAGACAAAATCCTTTACAACCTTAAAGTTGTACTCTCCCATTGCAACAGATTGTCCAAGACGCGTAGGTTCACTACGCGCTGAGACTAGGAACTTCGTCTTTTCCTCATTAACCGCTAAGCCCATGAGTTTTGACTGCTTCACAATCTCTGAAAACTCCCTGCTTACAGCCCGTTCGATTTAGCCGATAATGTCAATATTATCGGCATATGCAAGCAGGATTACCTCTTTATAAAAGATGGTGCCCGATCTGTTAGCATTTGGGCACTGGCGCAGTATATACTCCATCAGCAGATAAAAGAAGTTACCCGATAAGGTGTCACCCTGCCTAAAATCCCTTCTTGTATCGAAAGGCTCGGAGAGGTTCTTTCCTAATTTGACGGAGCTTCGTGTGCTTCTCAACGTCATCATGCAAAGTCGAACGTATTTTGCTGGTACACCAAAAGTAGACAGGGCTTCTAAGAACCTTATCGGTGTGTCGTAAGCGGCTTTATAATCACTCACTTATACCGGAGCACTGGAGCACACACCGTTCTGAAATAATTTAAATTATTTTATTTACTCGTTAAACAATAAAAAAATTGAACTAATGGCGATTTGTTCTTGCTAAAAGGCAAAACAAAAACTAAAGTCCAAGCATAATAGTAGAAACAGTTGGAATAGAATATTCAACTTTAAGCTCAAATTACCAAAAATCTAGACGTGATGGACAATTTCCGAAATCAGATTAGTGGTCAGCACACAAAAGTCATCTAGAATCACCACCAACCATTCAATATACTATTTTTATCTGATAATGGGTTTAACGACCTGTTTTGATTTTAGTCAAAGTGAATGTTAGCAGGCTCAAGGTCGAGGTTTGATTATAGTTCAATAATCAACCAGAAAATTCAACAGAGAATACATTTGAACATGAACAGTAGCTGTGGCTGTGTAGACGGCCGTTTCGGCTGCCGCAATGGCAAAGCCTTCGTCAGTACATTTTCAGTTGCTGTCACAACTAAAAGCCATTTGCAAATTCTATTTAAATAACATAGGCGGCGAATAACGAGTTGAGAATTCCAAGTGCACAAATAGCACGAAATTTCAACTAGCTTTAAGCTCCGCGGTTTAGGGTAGCTGAAGGTATATGCATTGGCGTTGAAGGTTTTTCAATGTATCTCTGTTGTTTGTGGCCACTATTTTTAATTACTGAGAAATTCGTCTCAGAGTGTGCTTAAAGAGTGCCACGATTTTTGTGGGTGCATTTATTTAAATTACATTTATTTAAATTATACTCTGTATTTTAAGTAGTATTTTAAGTTTGTGCAGAAGTATGTATCAGTCAGAAGGAAGCATTTCCGACCCTATAAAGTATATATACTTGATCAGCGTCAACAGCAGAGTCGATATAGCCATGTCCATCTATCTGACCGAATGAACGCACAGATCTCAGAGATGGTAAGAGATAGAGGATCGACGTCTATGGGACAAAATCTTCATACACTTGCAGGCAGATCAAGTTTATTTTCAATTTTTGCCACGCACCCGCAGTTCAAAAAAATGAGTTCAGCACCAGTTTTGGCTCCAGTGTTCTTAGACCCGAGATTTCAAACTTTGTTTACTTCTGACCAATAAAAAGTTTGCAGCTTCACATTGCTGACATTCTAAGGCGTCAAAAATATTTGCTAAACTAGAGTTTAAAAATTCGACTATAACGGGGGTGACAAAGAAATCTGTTGAGATTTTGCCGTCGGTTGGCTTGCAAATCTCTCAAAAAATCCGTCGGTGCCACAGAACTTCGAGAGATTTCGTTATCTTTTTCGAAAGTCTGGCTAAAAGGTATGTGTAAGAGATTATGGTCCAGCTACAAAATCTGTGCTAAATCGTGTTGGTTCGTGAATCTCCTAACAAATTACGAGAGATTTCCGTGGCACCTAGGAAGTTTATGAAAGTAATTGAAAGAAATAAACAACTATTAAAAATTCTGAAAAACCCAGCTGTTCCAGCAACTCAGCTATCATTTTTAATACTGAAGTTTGTTCTTTCGGATCTAAGAGCTGGTATAACTTAAACTAAGCAGTTCTTAAAAATGGTTAATGTCAGCTTGTGGACTTGACAGAGGTTAGCAGCCTGGATTAGTATACCCTTATAGTTTTAATTACAAATTGGTGTAAAGCCCATCCTGTACGTACAAGATCTCTATTTCAACTTCCAAATTTTACATCCAGCAATATTTTACTATATATAAAACATTCGATATTCCTGTTGATCTCAGCTGGCTTTGTAAGTAACTCTGTGAACTGTCACATCTTCTAAGAACGAGGAAAATTGTAAAACTACAATTATATTTTTATTTTTAGAGGCACCACGTCAATTTTTGTTGTTCCAGTAAAGGTGGACCATATTATTTTTTTTATAAAAAATCTAAAGAAAACCTTTTTACAAAAAAAGTACACAGTTTGCATTACACAAAAAACGAATAGCATTGGGCAGACATGGCAACCAGCAGCAGGACTAACGGATCCAACAAGGTTACCACTGTGGTAGCCACCGCCGGATACGGGCCAGATGTGATGAGCGAGATCAGCTACACAGACAGCAAGGTAATTGGCAATGGGAGCTTCGGTGTGGTCTTCCATGCCAAATTGGTGCCCAACAACGAGCCGGTGGCCATTAAGAAGGTGCTCCAGGATCGACGATTCAAGAATCGCGAACTGCAGATCATGAGGAAGCTGAAGCATGATAATATTGTGACCCTTAAGTATTTCTATTATTCGAGCGGCGAGAAGCGTGACGAGGTGTATCTGAATCTGGTCATGGAGTACCTGCCTGAGACGCTGTACAAGGTGGAGCGACAATATGCACGAGCCAAGCAGACGCTGCCGGTGAACTATGTGCGGCTGTACACTTACCAATTGCTGCGGAGCATGGCGTACTTGCACAGCTTGGGCTTCTGTCATCGCGACATCAAGCCGCAGAACATGCTACTGGATGCGGAAACTGGTGTGCTCAAGCTATGTGACTTCGGCAGTGCCAAGCAACTGGTCAACGGCGAACCGAATGTCTCGTACATCTGCTCCCGATATTATCGTGCTCCGGAACTGATCTTCGGGGCCACAGATTATACGACTAAAATTGATATGTGGAGTGCTGGCTGTGTGCTGGCCGAGCTACTGCTGGGTCAGCTCATCTTTCCCGGCGACTCGGGAGTGGACCAAATTGTGGAGATTGTCAAGGTAATGGGCACACCCACTGCCGAGCAATTGCACGACATGAATCCCAACTACAAGCAGTTCAAGCTGCCGCAGCTGAAGCCGCATCCCTGGCAAAAGGTATTTCGCATACGTACACCCTCAGAGGCCATTGATCTGGTGTCCAAGCTATTGATCTACTCACCCAATATGCGTATTGCACCGTTGATGGCCTGCGCCCATCCGTTCTTTGACGAACTGCGCCAGGATCCCACTCAGTTGCTACCCAACGGACGCAGTCTGCCGCCCTTGTTCAATTTCTCGGATCAAGAGCGTGCCATTGATCCGAGTATTGTGCCCTTGTTGCAGCCTAGATCGGAGGGCGCAACGCCGAATCGTGATAATACGCCGCGTACCCAGCGACATGCAGCAGGAGAGGAGAGATCAATGAAGAATAATGTGAACCCTTTACCCAAGGCAAGCACCTTGGCCAGGAAACTCATAAAACCAGCCGAAGTAGTCAAGCAGGGCGAGAGTGCGCCGTCTACCATGCATCGACGTGACTTGGGTAATGGCGATCATGTGGAGCTAGTGCAAGAGGATACCTCGGCGGAGAGTGAAGAGGTCTCGGAAGCTGAGAGCGAGCAGCAAGACCAGGACGGTGAAGACGACGACGACGACCAGGGGGAGTTCAATAGTGCCGACAGCAATACCCTTAGCGATGATCTGGACGAAATGGACGTCGACGACGAGGACGAGGCTGAGGAGGACAACTGAGTAATGGTTTCGTTATGGTTTTCTTGTTTTCATTTATGTGTTTACCAAATTCTAAACAACGTAACAATTAAAAGCAGTACAAATTTTACGTAAATTTAAGGGCCAAATCTTTTTGTGGAGGGTTTTAATGTGTTTTAATGGACATTCGAATGGAGCGCCTGAAAATATGCTTAATTATTTAAGGGTGGCGCCGAGTTGTCCTCGCGTCGAGTTCTAAATATAAATTTTCGCGTTTTATAGCCCCAGCAGAAAACACGCACACATGTCCTGCCACTGCTGTCCGGCGCTCCGTTTCCTGCCTGCCCTTCCCGCCTTTGTGTGTTTGTTAATGTGGTAAAATGAGTTTTCAGTTTCATTAGTTAAATTGAATAATGGGAAACTTTGTTCGCCACATTTGCCTCGTCGTTGTTGTTTTTGTTCCTGTTGTGGCTGGCCTTGTCTGGGCCCTGCAGTGAAAGTAACACTTCCGTTAGCTATGGGACAAGTGGCAGTAGTAGGAACAGGAGCTGGAGCAGGACCCAGGCAATAAAGCAAATTTATGCAAACGATAAATTCCGTGAGAGAAATTGTTTGTTTTGTTTATGCCAGTTTCGTTGCTCGACTTGGTCGTTGTGTTTTGTTACTGCGTGTTAAGACCGTCATGCATGGCACTCAGAAATTGATATTTGTGTGGACACTAGATATCAGACATTTAGCTTTGTTCCTAATACCCAGCTGATTGTATACTACAGCAGAATGAGGCATTTTAGAACACCGAAGCGCTATCGCCAGCTGAGCCTGCAATACACTTACCAGCAATTGGCTCTTATGAATTTAAGTTGTGATGGCCAAAGAAGAAGAAGAAGAATGTCAATATAAAATAAACAAAATACAAAACAATTGGGAAATTTAAAAAAGAAATGTAGGAAAGCTAACTTCGGCTCGGCCGAAGTTTATATTCTCTTGAAGCTGTACTATACTGTCTTCCAGTTTCGACCAAACTTAGTAAAATCATGAAAAAGCATAGAAAACGTATAAATACGAAGTCTGATGCCGACTCCATTCAAAACAAAGTTTTTCTCACCAAAACTAGTTTTTCGACCGATCGCTTCTGCAGCAGCTATATCCCAGCGGCGAACAGCCAAATGAGGCGACTCCACATCATGCATTACAAAAGCTGAAAAGTATAGAACACTTTCGCTATACTTTGTATACAGAGTTGTCATACTGCTGTTCCTGTTTTTGTGTTTCCCTTTAAAAAAGCATGCTTACACATAAAAGTATAAGTGCGTATGTGTGTAGCTGACATGCACAATATGTTTGTTGTTATAGTCTAAGGAATTTCATTCTTTTCTTCAAATGTTCGTTTATTTGATTTTTGACGTGTGGCGTATGCGGACTTACATCTCTGTAGCAGTAACTTAAATAAATTTCTGGCATAAGGAGCGCTTGGCAAAACAAAATTATGACAATAAAATTAAGAAATCTAAAAAGAATGATTTAAATATAAGGAATATGCTATTAATAATGATTATATTCAATGATAATATTTAAAAGCCTTGAAAACAAAAACATGAAAATATACAATAGCTTTTAGCCGACAGAAAATGTAATTTTTGTTTTTATATATTCTTCATAATTGGATAATAATATATATAAATCTCTAATAAAATTCTTAAATTTAAATGAATTTAAATCACAATTTAATTTTTTTCATTCATTATAACTCTCTACTACTTTGGGTCGTAAAGCATCTGACGGCCCATCCGCACCGTGGATTACAATTCTTACATCAGTACTTGCAGTTGTAATGGAGCTCGGAAAAGCTTTTGGCTATCGCCCACTTTTTCGATTACTGTCAATGAGGTTTCGAAAGCAGGCAGTCCATAAAGCGGCCGTGCTAATGTAAAAGTAATCTAGGTTGTAATCGATTCAGTCTGGCCCTCAGCCTACGAAGTGTAAAGGAGGTGATCGATTTCGTAATGTGAATTTGCGCCGCTGAGATGCTGCTCCGATCCAACCGTATGGGAACTACAAGACTTCGTGGAAACTTCGTATTTGATTTTACTATGCCATTTTCGTATTAGAACTAATTAAAAAGCATTTTAAATAGACTAAAAACATATTTGAACGGCGAGTTTCAGTAACCCCTTTTACGTTCCCAAAGCAGGGAATTCCAACTTGAGAATTACAAGCTTCAAAATGCCAGAAATATTTTGTTGAAAACTTTAAGGCAATTCAATATAAATAGAATTTTAGCCATTAGACAATCAGCAAGTGCGATGGTGCAACTGGTTGAGTCAGCATCCCATTCGTGTTCAAGTCCCAAGATCCAGAGTGCGAGTCCCCCAAAGGGTAAGTAAAACTTCCCCAGACGGACGGACAGACGGACAGAAGGACAGACGGACAGGGCTAAATCAACTCAGATCGTCATGCTGATCAAGAATATATATACTTAATGTGGTCGGAGATGCTTCCTTCTATCCTCAAGGGTATAAAGATCAATTATATTAGAAACAACTTCAAGCGCCAGGGTTAAATATCAAACTACTTCTGCTAAGCTACTTCGACCAAAACTAGTGAGAGGCATTTATTCCTTGGCTTAAGCAATTTTAAATACAAAAGGCAAAAGTTGTACTTTTATATGGAAATCTCTTTTTGCCACACTAACAACACTTCGACTTCCCAGATACTCCGCACGGTTCAGTAATAAACACGCCGACGACTATTTACAGAAGTGTTAGCTGTGGGCTGTTGTGGGCGGGGCTTTGCTTGTGGGTGGCAAAACCTTTGACTCAAGTGAGATTACGATATGCTACATAATAGAAACTCATGCTGCCATGAACCGAGGGAGGCGCCCCACGCGCTCCAAAGCAATGAAACATTTTTCGGCAACACCAACCCAAGGGGGGCACGGCCGTAACTTGCAGGCATTTTACGGCCTTTTGGGTATCAGGGCCAGGTGGCTTGCTGTCTGTACTCGCCTCTGCTCTCAATGGCTACTAACAAGCAGCAGTCGCCCAAGGTGAATGTGGTTAAAGTGTTTTCGGTTAAGGCATTTCGGGGACTAAAGCATTTGCATAAACAGCCAAACCTTGGGCAAACAAGCCAGCCAAACAAACGTACCGACAACATGAACAGAGATAGCAGCAGCCAGAGGGAGCTCTTCCTGTTGCTATTGCAACTGCCATGTCTACCAGAGTGCTACCAGAATTATTTTATTTCCGTTTCCGGGCACGCACACACTTGTTAGCTGGCCAAGTTGAAAATGCGCCTGCGGTTCCAACCTTTCTGCACACAAATAAATTTTCACTAAATGCAGTTTTAATGGGCTTTTGCACGGGACTCGGAAAAATAGCTCGCCACCTCCCGCTCACACCTAAATGGTGACCAGTGATGCTCAATTTATATAGATATTGTTTTGGTGAAGAATTTATAACTTGGAAACGTTAATAGAAAACTTATGTGCTTAAGAATTGTATTTATCCTTTCGACATGTCTTAGGGCCAGATTTTGATGTCTATTAAAAAAAAATTATATATTAAAATATTTAATGAAATCCCTGTAGTTCGGAAGGTCGCCCCCGGCTTCAGAATGTCGACCGATTACCGACTGCGTTAGACGTCCTCCATACCAGCGCCCATACCATATATTATATATGAGATGTCATCAAATCTGGAGGCTTCAACCGGGCGGTCGGAACACATGCTGTTTGGGCTGCCTGACGAGGCTTATCCGGGAAGCTGAAGCTGCAAGGAGTACTGCAGAAGGGCTGAAAAGTAATTTGAGATACATATGATAAATCTTGATTTTGTGATTTTCAATCTCATTTGAAGTTTTTTTCAATTTTTTTAAGATTGCAATCTTCTCGAAAAAGAGATTTTTGATCTAGATTATTGATTGAATTTTATTTCTCAGTGTATGTCCTTACAATTATCCATAAATCAAATGTCCGCTCTAATGTGCATACAATTTTTTCTTTGTTCTTTTCACTTTCTTTCTTTTTCATTTGTGATATTATTTTTTTAACAAAGGTATTGGATTTTTTAATTAATTAAGATTAGAAACATATTTAGAAACATATTTTATTCAAAAACAAAAAAATAACAAAAAATATTTCATAGAAAATTGCTTTTTATGCAATTTTTTTATATTAAATTAATACTTAGCTCTGAGTGTATTCTGGAGATAGCTTAATTATGAAATTGTGTTGCTTTTTACCTTTTCCAATAACTGCAACCGCCGGGTATTGAACTAGCCAAGTTTTGCAAGTCTCTCAAACAGGGATTAATACCGGTATCTGAACCGGAACCGCTAACCGAAATAAACCGTTTCAAATCGCGTACCAGAACCGAAACCGGAACCGCTACAAATTTTTTTTTGAGAACCGAATACAGTTTACCGTTACTATTGAAGCCGATAGAACCGGAACAAACCCGAAACGTGGGTACATCAGAAAGTGTGGGACTCAGTTCCGAAATGGTACGCATTCTAGAACCAGCGTAGGTGACCACAGCTAAATTTCAAGCCTGCAAGGATTGCAAAATGTAAATATCCAAAAATACGTCCTCCCTAGGGAAATTGCTGGTTCAGGAAATAGAGAAACGTGAGAAATCCCTTTATGAGAACAATACCTTTCTTTGTGGCATATTTTTGGACCCAATGTATAACGTAATTCTAAGTCCTAAGCCAAAAAAATCTTGTATTACTCTTTTGACAAATACGAGGTGTGTTCAAAAAAACGCATTTAATTTTCGGGTTACGTATATCATTTCGATTTTTTGTGGCGTTTGTTGGTACTCATGTCTCTCACTTATGCCGACAAGCTGCCTTTTGAATGTTCTTAATTGTTGACAGCTGCTTTGCTTGCACGTGTTTTGGATCGTCTTCGATTTTGACCTATTCAAAAATGGATCAAAGAACCTGTATCAAATTTTGTGTGAAACGATTAATCCGGCACCGTGTTACTGTGGCATCAGCTCGACCGGCAACGTTTATCGGTGGACAAATGTCTCGAAGGAAGATAACACGAGCCCGACGCCGCACCACAACAGACGAAAAATAAAAGTGGAAAAATTGTATTGGAACGCACACCGTTAGAAGTTGCTGAGGACCAAACATATCGATTGGCTCGTGCCATTCGATTTTTATCAATGATTTGGGCATGAGACGGGTCGCCGCGAAATTCGTACCAAAATTGCTCAATTGGACCAAAAACAGCACAAACATTGCTATGGAGTTAAACTCTTCCGACGACCCAATTTGCTCCAGGGTATAACTGGTGACGAATCGTGGGTTTATGGTTAACGTGAAACCAAAGCCAATCACCAATGAAGCTGCCGCACGCCAACCGAAAAACGTTCGGCGTGAGTTTTGTGACGTTTCTTTATTGCGGGTGGACGAGGCCACAACGAATAAGAATATACGCAAGTTATGCGCAATTGGCAACCCGCCCCGTTTTAAAACAAAAATTGGCTTTGCACCACGATACGCCCCTCTCACACATCGTGTTGTGCGCGACTTTTGGCCAAAACAACACCTAATGATGCCGCAGCCACCGTATTCCCCAGATCTGGCCCCCTGTGACTTTTTCTGTTTCCTAAACTAGAGGCCCATGAAGGACGACGTTACGCTACGCTTACGAGATAAAGACAGCATCGAAGGAGGAGCTGAACAAGATAAAAAAAATGATTTTTTGAAGTGCTTCGAAGATTGGAAAAACCGTTGGCACAAGTGTATAATATCTCATGGGGATTACTTTGAAGGGGACAAAATAGATATTCATGAATAAATAAATAATTTTTGAAAAAACACAAAATTCGCGATACTTTTTGAACACACCTCGTATATATGGTCAAATTTCGTCGGTTGCTGATCAATCTGCTTAATGATGAATGTTTTAATACTAGCTTATCTGAAAGCGCCTTCGAAGATGCAAGAAAAGAAATTTGGTGATAAAAACACAGTTTTTGTTAACAAATAAGCTGCTGAATTACATTAACATTTTTTATGCACATAAACATATTCGAAATCATTAAAACATTGTAAAGTAGTGGTCAGAGTCCTCCAGAGTCCCTGCTCTCAAATCAATATTTTACCACACCTTTGCAATTGATTGTCTTAGCTGCTTTAGAGCAGGGGCCGGCAGCTTGCTATCTGGCGTGCATACGAAAAATCTCAAAGCAGCGCTGCTTCCACACACACGGTATAAACTGTTAAAGCTCGTTGCTACTGGAAAAGAGAAAAATTTTTGCGCTGCTCTCACACACACCAATGCAAAAATGTGAATGTATTTCTTGCCTTCCTCTGCTTTAGAGTGTCGTACTGCCTTGCAGCGCCAAATACTCTGGCAGAAATTAAGCCCCACAGATCCTCAATTTGACTTAGATCTGGACTTAATGCAGGACACTGTAACAACGGAGCATTGTGGAAGCTGAAATATGCCTTGGTATGCCGGGCAGAGTGAATGAAAGCGTAACCTTGTACAAAAATCATATTGTTAACGTGGAACTTTTCCACGAATGGGGTAAGCTTACTTTCCTGCAACTCGACATTCATTTGGGAATTCATACGGCCTGGCACAAACCAAATAGGCGACTTCCCTACAGAACTTAAGGTAGCCCATGCCATAAGAAAACCACTACCAAAGTTGAGCTTGTAGTTAGTCTGACGGGGATGTCGCATTTCTCTACAATATTCAGAATTTTCGTCTGATCCGTCTTGGCTTAACTTTTTTACTCTGTAACAGAGGTACACAGAGTATACATATTAAGTTTGTAAGTAACAGCCAGAAGTAAGCATCTCTTATACTCGATATAGCCGGCCGTCTTTCCGTCTGCCGGTCTGTCCCTCTATCTGTATGAACAAACAGATCTCAGAGATGGTAAGAGATAGAGGTTCGACGAGTACGGGACAAAAACTTCTGCTTTTGCTTTCGAACTCCTGGTACAGCAAGTAACTCCTATCGATAACTGTAGAAAATAAAAACAAGTAAGGGAGCTGTAGTCGAGTGCCCCGACTACAAAATACCCTGTTCCCTTGACTTCTTGTGTTTTCATACACATATACACACACTCACAAATACACACACACACTCTAAGATAAGCACACACGAACGCGCAAACGCAGTAACTAACAATGCAACGCACCCCCTCTCTCCCACAAGCAAAATTGATTCGTATATAACTTCGGTGTTTTTGGTCCGATCTTGTTGATCTGTTCAGAATAGATAGATATTGGGCCATACTTGATATATGTAAAGTTTGGAAGGTCTATCTTTAAAATTGTGGCCCTGACAGTTTTTTGCGCTTAAAGGGGGGAGGGGGAGGAATTTTCCAAATCTGAAACAAACTCGTATTGAATCGGGTATACACCTATCTACATGCAAAAAACACGCGTTTATACGGACAGACGGACGGACAGGGCTAAATCGACTCGGCTGTTGATGCTGATCAAGAATATATATACTTTATAGGGTCGCAAATGTTTCGTTCTACCTGTTACATACTTTTGCACAACTTCATGATCCCCCTTTTCCCATTTTCAATGGGAACAGGGTATAACGAGGACCGTGTTTTTGGATTTTTCAGCCCTGGGGCTCGATAATATCGCCTTCTAGTAAATTGTTGTTATTGTATTATGTAAAGGCTGAACAGCTTGCTGCTTCAGAATTTAGTCAGCTGTTCTCAGTGTGACCCTGCCTCAATATTTTTTTAAAGCTTCACTGAATAGAATCCATTAGACCTAGAGATATTTTTTAGTTTTAGCAGTTTAACCATTTTGAAGGGTTACACTGGACTTAGCGCTTACCCAGGTTTTAATGAGCTGTCAATTGTGCTATCGAAAAGTCTAGCTGATGTTAGTACTATTTTCTGCTTAGAGCGAACGATTGTTACCATTACGAAGAAGATGAATAAGATTTTGACCTCAGAGACAAAATGAATGGTTGTGTACTCGATTATACAAAAATGTGAGCATTCTTTAGGACAGAATCAAGGAGTCTAAAGAACAAGTTGAAAATGAAAGTCCTGGTTCTGGCTAGAATAATAACAACGATCAATCCGAAATTGGCAAACTTATGAATTTTCTGAAATTTGTTTTCTGGTACTACTAAAGTCAATCAGTGGTTTGCCGATAAGTTAGGCTAAAATGTATACGACATTTTGGTGTATTAATGAAATATATGATAGAACACAACGGAAAGTAAAGATCTCTCAGCAACACTACCTATCCTCAAACTAAGGTACTTATTGATATTGTATTTATGAAACTCAAATTAATTAAATTTCCGTTTGAATCACAGTGATTTATGTATCACCTCTGTGCTCATCTCTGGATTCGGGCAAATGTATTTGAAATAGTATTTGTTACTTTCATGGGTGCGTGCCAGGAGGACGAGTTGTGCAGCTACCTCTGTGGTTTGTCCAAATAAAGCAGTTGAGTTAGTTATGCGCAGCTTGCGGTTTCGCTTTGACTATTTTTGCGTGCATAGAGGGGAGAGGAGAACAGGAGGAGAATCCTCTGTAAAGGCCAGACACACTAATTAGGAAATTGTACACTTTAATATTTGCTGGCAAGCGCTTAAATAGTTACATACATCAACTCGTTATTAATTTACAGAACATAAGTGTAACACGTTAAACATTTATGGACTTGAACTTTTCAAATAGTGCAAAGATGACGACAGAATAATGGAAGTTTTAATTGGATTTGCGATCCAATTAACAGATTTGTCAGCATGATGGACTTCTTCTTCAATTGGAATTCCGTTTTACCTTTCAAAATTTATTAAAATTGATTTGCAATTTTAATGGCATTTCTGTGGCAGCTCAGTCTTCCCAGTTAGGCGTTTAATTGAAATCGTTTAATTAGTTTGATTTTGCAATCAAGTGGCAAAGAAGATATGCCGGGAATTACTCACCTCTCGTCCCCATTTGTGGTTAAGTATCTCCCATTCAACGAAAGCCAATTAGTTGCAATGCCTTGGAGTATGCTTTCGGGTTGAGTTTGTGGGCTCCTGTTCCAATATCCATTATGTTGTTTGGAACGCAAGTCGATTGTCTGTCGATTACAAATTCAGGGTGGCATCTATGCTTCCCTCCGACGCACTCAACCATCCCTCTGTTCCCCGTTGTTGCGCAACATAATCATTATCCCTGGCTTAACTCGAGTAGCTGAAGGAGATGCCACGCTGCCAAAAAGGATTTTGCCTATTGATTCCACAAAGTGAAAGCCAAATCCACATGATATCAATTTGCTTTCAACGTTACGCCGTTGGCGTAAATAAACCAGACAAACAGTCAGACAGACAGGCAGACTGACAGGATGTACCAGTATGGATGCTGTGGGAAATATGTGGAGAATGGATGTGAAATCTGAGCAATTTCTAGCTACGAGTAGGACAAAATGGAAATAATGCAGCTCATTCGTATGGAGAGTTTTAAATGGGTTTTAATTATTATCAAACAAGCAAGAAAGTCGGTCAAGCCTGACTATAACATACTCTGTACTTTTGAAGTGATGCCCATCACCGTTGCGACCGGTGCTGCCCATAATTGTTTGTTTTCCTTATAACTCGACTATCGTTCATTTGATCTTTACTATTCTTTTGTCGGATCGATAAATAATCCTGATTTATCAATTTATCCAGAAGGCTCTAACCTTCTATCTATAAAACTGTGGGAGATATGAGATATGACAGAATTGAAAATAAACGTTATCTGCCTGCAAGAATAAGAAGTTTTTGTTCCGTTCTTGCCAAACCTCTATCTCTTACAGTCTCTGAGATCTGTGCTTTCATACGGAGAGACAAACTGACGGACAAGGCTAAATCGAATCGTCTGTTAATGCTGTTTAAGAGTAAACATCAGTGGTGTCCAAACTCACACACAATCACCAAACTTGGCAACCACGCGTGGCTGCCTTTTCAAATTTTGGACATCGCTGGTATACATACTTTCTTTTGCCTGTTACATACGTTTGCACGAACTTAATATACTCTGTGTACCTTTGGTACAGAGTATAAAAACTCTACGACTGTTAGAAAAGGTTATTCAATGTAGGATCTTATTGTTCATTATTATCTAATATTCATTAAAAACTGAATCGAATTCGAGTTTGTTTCTCAATTTTGCCGAAGCAGGGCTATGTAGAAGGCTGAATATATACATTATACATGTATTCCTGATCAGCATGACGAGCTGAGTTGATTTAGCCCTGTCCGTCTGTCCTTCTGTTTCTAAGCTATCTCCTCCGTCAGCTTGAAAGCTATGCACGAAACTCTGCACGAAGTCTTTTAGTACAAAATCGCTGCACATTTGTCGGAACCGGCCGGATCGAATGACTATAGCAATAGAAATGATATATCTAATTGAAATTGCAATTCTTACTGATTTCCTGTTTTTTGCTCAATTTTAATGACCGAAGTATGGTCACACTACACCACAGCAAAATGAAATTTATCACATAATTCCACATTGGGACAAATTACCCCTTTTTCTGTGCCAAAGTGATAAGAATCAAAGTGCCGTTTTACTTTTCTTGTTGTTGTTTTTAGTAGAAAATGTTTCAAAACTAAGACGCGTGATGTTTTTTTGTTCTAAAAATAGAACACCGTCACACAGCTGTGCTTCAAAGTCAAAGTCGATAAACTTTAAATGCGTGTTACTCGAGTTGTGTTGCTAATAATTAAAAGACAAGTATGTCCATTAGGGTGGGTCAAATTTAATGGGGCCGAAAAAACTCCATGGGCTCATCGCGATTCTGGTACTATGAGCCATAACAAGTATTTTTGTCCCAGAAACCATACCTCTTAAATCAATTTCGAGCCTGCGAAAATGACGATGTTATTTCCTCGCGATCTACTCCCTCAGTTTGGAAGCTATTAAGCTGAAATTTTGCACAGAGTCATCTTTTAGCTGCACACTGCACTTACATATGTCGGAACCACGCGGATCGGATAGATACTTCTTGTAGTAGCCAAAGGAATTTTCCAAATCTGAAACAAACTCGATTTGAGTTTGGTATTCACCTACCTACATGCACAAAATTTGTGGATCTATCTCTTATAGTCTCTGAGATCGACGCGCTCATATGGACAGACGGACGGACAGACGGACGGACATGGCTAAATCGACTCGGCTGTTGATGCTGATCAAGTATATATAGACTTTATTGGGTCGCAAATGCTTCCTTCTAAAGGGTGGTCCATCTAGTGTTTGGATTTTGAACTATTCATAGTTTGACTTTACAATCGTCTAATGTCATTCGGAAAGCGACTAATATTTAGTAAAAACTTTAACATTTGCGAAAAGGGTCGCTATTCGCTTGAAGAAAGTTGGGAAATATTAAACACATGTTTCCAAAGTGGTGAGTCCTCGACTCAAACTGTGCGAGATTTGAAAAAAAACATTTAACAAAAAAATGTTCCGAAAACTCAATTGGTGGATCCATTTGTAAACCGAGTTCGTGAAACTGGAATGCTGGTGTATTAACCAACCCGTGTACGTACTCGTCCGGTGCGCTCGACCGAAAACATTGCTGCGGTTGCTGAAAATGTCCGTGAACAACCATCGACGTCAACTCGCCATCGATCTCAACAATTGGACATTTCGCGCACTTCTTTAATGCGAATTTTGCATAAAGACCTTGCCATGAAGCCATACAAAGTTCAATTGGTGCAACAGCTAAAGTCAATTGACCATCCGAATCTTCTACAGTTCGCAAATTGGGCGGAAGAAATCATCTTTTCGGATGAAGCACATTTCCACCTCGGTGGTTATATTTATAAAGAAAATTGTCGCATCTGGGGCACAGAAAATCCGCATATCGTCGGCGAAAAGCCAGTGCACCCACCACGTATCACTGTTTGGTGCGTATTTTGGTCTCGAGGCATCATTGGTCCATTTTTCTTTGAAAATGAAGAAAGAGCCACCGTGACCGTGAATGGGGAGCGCTACCGCGCAATGTTAAATGATTGGTTCTTCTAGGAAATTGAAGCGGAAGGCTTCGACGATATTTGGTTTCAACAAGACGGCGCTAAGTGCCACACAGTGCACGCCACAATCGATCTTCTGCGCCCTATCTTCCAAAATCGAATAATCAGCAAATAAGGAGATGTGAATTGGCCGCCAAGAAGATGTGATCTGACACTGTTAGACTATTATCTTTGGGGCGCGGTCAAGGACAAATGTTATGCAAACAATCCTTAAGCATTTGATGAGTTGAAGAACGAGATTCGAGTTGCTATTGCTGACATACGCGACGAAGCAATTGAAAAGGTTCTCAAAAATTGGGTGGGTCGAATGGGCTACTACCATAAATAAATGATATTTGTATTGGTATTTATTTAAAAAGAGTTGACAAATTAGCTGTCAACATATTAAAGAATATTAAACCGAATCCAGCCTCCGACCGAATTGGGAGAACATTTTTACGATGTGGAGCAAAGACTTACATTTGTTGAGACGATAAGTTGACAAAATATTAGAAACATTAACAAACAAGGAACCCTCAGAACTTAACAAATGGTATAAATCAATATAAAGCACACTTATGCTACGAAATGGGTCGTGAGATTCAAAATTAGGTCTACTTATATGTAAGAAAATTGGCCGGAACTGTCGTGTCGGTCTAAAAGGGACTGAAAATTTAATTTGACTTAGAGAAAACTAGAGTCAATGTGCCCATGTATTAGTTTATGAAGGAACATAACTCCAATGCAGATTCTACGATCCTAAAGAGACGGTAGGCTTAAAAGGCGGAGCCTATACACATACGATGGCAAACGAAGGTGGGGTTCCCAGTTTAATCAACGTAAGGCAAACAAGAGAAATTGCTTCTGCACCGACTCAATGAGTTCCTGGTAAATTGCATACTGCGGAGACCATACGCATGAACAATACTCGAGTATTGGTCGAACAAGTGAGACGAAAAGAAGCTTAGTGGTGTAAGGGTCATCAAACTCTTTAGACCAACGCTTAACAAAAGCCAACACCTCTTTCGCTTTGCTAACGATGATGCCAATGTGATCGAATAAGTTCATGTTATGGCCAACCTTTCCAATAAATGTTCAACCTTTGAAAAATATCGAACCGTTTTTTACAACAGACCACCCTGTACCTGTTACATACTTTTGCACAACTTCATGATCTCCCTTTTCCCATTTTTATTGGGAACAGGGTATAAAAAATAAGGCTCTCTCTTTTAGGCTGGTAGATAATGCACAATGAACAACTTTAACAAGTAAATTCGAAAATTGTGCCTCTTTAGTTAAACGTGTGCGATATATTCTTCTCATATTAAGTCTGGCTTCTATTCTCTAAAAGTTTTTCCCTTTAGCTCTTTATAATTTCTTCAGGCATTTCTTTGCCCACTTTTGTATGCCAAGTTTTTTGTGTCAGTTTCCCTTAAGACTGGTTGGGTCTGTTGGTCTCGTCGCTGGCACTTATAACTCTCCATAACTTATATTAGCTCATCACTACTCAACCAACCCCAATTATGGCACCTCCCCTTTTCATTTTCCAGCCACAAAGCCACAAGTTCTCAAGCCAAACTCTCGTGGCCTGCAACATTGGAAAAAAGAAAACGCAACAAACCCGCTGACAAATCCATTATAAGCTTATGCCAAAAGCGTAATGTAAACTTTTCACACGAATTGTGAGCTTCAGTTTTTCCACTCTCGCCTGCTGACAACGACGCGGAGCAATTATTTTAAATGCGCCGTCAACGCCGCCGACAAAAACAAACTAACCAGACAAACACAGAGGGGAGAGGAAGTTCGCCCGGAGTTGGAGATGGCAACGTACGTGCATAATTAATTCAGTGCATAAATTCAAGAAGAAGCCGTTGCCAGCGAAGACGGAGGCACTGGCTCTGGCCAAGGAGCAAGAAAGTCTATGAAATTATAAACTTTATCCTTTAGATAGTCGTGAGTGTCAAATGGCGACTGGCTTTTTGATGTCGTCTTCGCGCACACGACTTTAAATAAATTAAAAACATGAATGATTGTGCCAAAATGAAGGAGGCTAAGGAGTGCGTGCCAGAATAAATGGAATAGCAAAAAGAATCTACAGTTTTTTAGTGTATTTTTGAACAAAGACTGGTCCCAGATAAGAACATTCCTGGTAGAACTTTTACTTCAAGCTATTTTCATAATAAAGAATAGAACTTAGATTTACTCCGCCCCCTCCTTCTTTTATTGCTCACCCTTTTTACTGAACTGCTTTCAATATAGCACTTCAAGTGCTTTTGCTCTTTGCGTTTTCGCATTGTCAGCAGACGGTGTCGTTCCTTCCGTATCCTTTGATGCCTGGCAGCAGACTTTTTTGTTCGCCTTTGGTAATTGAAAACGCAAGTTAATTTCTCACTTGCCTCCTTTCAGTTCATTGTGGGCGTGGCAAGTGCTTGAGTCAGAGTGGATTGTCGCACTTATTGTATTAAGAAGATTTTTCGGCAAGTTTTCGTAATTAGTAAAGTTTTTCGGTTTGTGCCAACAAAATTTTCTTTCATATTTCTCATATTTCCATTTGGGCCAAATTGATTTCATGGACTGAAAATCAACATAAGCCAACAGCTGGACGCACTTTGCATAAATACCGAGACTTTCGTCTGCAGTTCGAGCTTGATCCCTGTGAATGGAGAAAGGCTATGAAAAGCAGCTTTGCACTTCATTGTCAGTGCCAAAAGGGAAACAATTCGAGTACTTTCAAATCTCGCATTTTTCGTATGTGCATAAATTATCAGCTATTAACAGTGGCGCCAAAATGAACTTATAGTGAGGTTTCAGGTCAGGACTCATGGCCACAGAAAGTCTTTATCCCGGTTCCAGATATGCAAAACCCATCCAAACCGAGCCGCGAATTGAAATGGTTCGTTATCGAATATGGCTTACCGAACCGAAGTCCTCAATCAAACGCTTTTCGTTTCGGTTCACTTCATCGACGCACAGTGTGATATTTAGCCAATCTAGGATGCCAAAATGACAAATAGGGGAAAGTTAACTTCGGCTCGGCCAAAGTTATGTATACCCTTGCAGTTTGTATTCTAAATAAGACTACTTTTCTGGCCTTACTTTCTATGGTAGCTATAACATATAAAGTAAAAAAATAAGGAAAAGGCTTGAGACACAGCCCCAAGGCCGAGCTTTTTGTATTCCTTTGTGCAGCTTCCATTGAAAGGGACAAAAATTTTATTCTAACAGTATGACTACTTTTTGGACCTTACTTTTCTATCGGATCTATACTATATAGATGTCTGATTTCGACCAAACTTGGTGAAATCATGGAAGAGCATAATACACTGTTAACTACGACTTAATTTGAAGGCGATGCCATTTAAAACAAAAAAGTTTTTCTCACTAGAACTTCTTTTTCGACCGATCATTCATACTGCAGCTATTATATGCTATAGTCATCCGATTTTGATAAAACTTTGTAGAATTGTGTAAAAGTATATGAAATAAGAGTATGCCAAGTAAAAGGACGTTTTCATTAAAAACAAAAAAGTTTTTCTCGCTAGAACTAGGTTTTCGACCGATCGTTCCTATGGGAGCTATATGCTATAGTCATCCGATTTCGACCAAACTTTGTGTGAATAAGTGTGTGGAAGGACTTTTCCATTAAAAAAAAAAAAAAGTTTTTCTCCCTAAGACTGCTTTTCGACGATACTTTCCTATGACAGCTAAAATATAGTGTCCGATTTCGACCAAATGTGGTGAAATCATGGAAAAGCATAGTAAACTAAGAAATACAAATACTTTTGGAGGCGTTTCCAATTTATGAAAAAACAAAAAAGATTTTCTCACTAAGACTAGTTTTTTCGACCGATCGTTCATATGACAGCTATATGCTATAGTCATCCGATCCAACCGGTTCCGACAAATATGCAGCGTATATGTACCAAAAGACTTCGTGCAAAGTTTGGTGAGGATAGCTTTAAAACTGACAGAGGAGAAAGCATACGACGCTGAGTTGATTTAGCCTTGTCGTCCGTCTGTTGTTTCTATGCTATCTCCTCCGTCAGCTTTAAAGCCATCCTCCCAAACTTTGCACCCCAAATACGCTGCACTTGTCGACCGGCGACGATACTATCACAGCTCTACGTCGGTCAAAATAGTCTTAGTGAAAAAAACTTTTTGGTTTTTTATGGAAACGCCTCCAAAGTACGTATTTCTTATTTTACTATCCTTTCCCACGATTTCACTAAGTTTGGACGAAATCGGATGACTATAGCATATAGCAGCTATAGGTCGAAAAACTAGTTCTAGTGAGAAAAACTTTTTTGTTTTTAATGAAAACGTCCTTATAATTGGCATACACTTATTTTATATACTTTTACACAATTCTATAAGGTTTGGTCGAAATCGGATGACTATAGCTATACCCATAGAACGATCGGAACGATTCTTTGCAAACCGATGTAACACGGGCTCAATAAGGAGTTCAAGAGCGAGCCCTCTCTCGAAAACAAAATTGCGCTATACAAGTCGCTTATCATCCCAGTCCTCATACGGCGCAGAACATGGACAATGTCAAAAAGTGAGGCGGCAATTGGCGTGTTCGAGAGAAAGTTCTTCGGAGGATTTATGGACCTCTAAACGTTGGCGGCGAATTTCGCATCCGAATGAATCACGAACTGTACGAGCTCTATGGGGACACTAAGCTTGTCCAGCGCATAAAACAACAGCGCCGCGCTCTTACGCTCCTAGACATGATAGCCAAATAGCTGCAGTAGGAACGATCGGTCGAAAAAGGAGTTCTAGTGAGAAAAACTTTTTTGTTTTTAATGGGAACGCCTTCTAAATTTCGTAATTAACAGTTTATTCATGTCTTATCCATAATTTCCAAGTTTGGTCAGAAATCGGACTTTTTATATGGGATCGCCCATAGAAAAATAAGGTCAAAAAGTAGTCTTAGTTAGAAAAACTTTTTAGTTTTTAATGGAAGCTGCAAGGGTATACAAAACTTTGGCCTTGACGAAGTTAACTTTCCCCTATTTTTTTTCTATTTATATACCGATAGATATGCAATTGCACAATTGCATTCCTAAAGCTTAAATCAGAAGCTAATCGGCTGGGCTGAAATCAGAAGCTTAAAATAGAATTAAAGCGATCTTGCATTCTTACAATTCTCCAGCTTAAATAAATTGGTATTTACAAACGGCTTGTTGGTGTCAGCGTTTGAAGCTCACTTATGAGATGTTACCGGGAGGCCGTCGAAACAGTTTGTCTGAGTAACCAAACCAAAAATGACACTATTTAGTCATCATTTTGAAACTATTTAGTATCAAATTCTCTTTAATACTCCAAGTATCAAGTTGATTTTTTCGAAAGTATTAGAATGATATTTTGAAAATTTCAAATTAATACTAACAAGTATCAGGCATACAATATTTTGTATTAATTTTTTAGTATCAACCACTATTATTTTGTTATTTTAACAATCAAGTGGAGCTGACTTTGATCGAATGATCATCTTGGATAGCGCAGAAATTGCGTGGAACACCTTCTCCCTAAAAAGTTATATTTGTTATTTACAAATCTGTGCAGGGAACGATATGGTCCATTTTGAAACACATTAATTTAGACTTCCACACGTCGTCTGGGGCATTGTTTTACATAGCTTTTACTTTAAGCAAATTACCGATAAGTTTGCACTAAAATTAAACAGCTAATTTCAATCGTCAAGCACCTACTGGGCTGCCAGCTCAGAAGGCTTCGTTTCACATACGAGATTAACATTGCGAATTTTCTAACTTTAATAAAAATGTGATTGTTTCAAATTGATACTCTTGCGTATCAAATGAATATTCTTTGTATCAAATTAATAACCATAACATCAATTTGATACATTTTTTGATTATATTGATACCAAAACAAACGATGCTGGACTTAGTTTCAATTTGAGACAACGTGTATCAAATTGATATTGATACCAATTTTTTTGGATGTAGTCTTTCTTCTTATAAGTCTTGCCAAGCTTAAAGTTGATATCTCTAAGACTTTGGCTAAAATTGAATGTTGAAGTCCTAGATTGTCAAAATCTCACACTGTG
Source organism: Lordiphosa collinella (assembly GCA_018904265.1). Lineage (NCBI taxonomy): Eukaryota > Metazoa > Arthropoda > Insecta > Diptera > Drosophilidae > Lordiphosa > Lordiphosa collinella. Next base: position 705,254 of record JAEIFV010000001.1, read on the forward strand.
CGACGTGCTTGATGAGGTTACCGTCTTCGGGGTAAAAAAACCTCCCTTGGGACACGTCGTGTAGAGAGCGGCCAATCACCAGACTTCTTTGGCCCTGAAGACGGTGCCGAACTGTAACCGAAATATATCGGAAAAAACAAAAGATTAAAATGGCTTTTCTATCAACCTGACCTCAAGCCGGCTAACATCTATTAATAATAAAAAATAGGGGAAAGTTAACTTTGGCTCGGCCGAAGTTTTGTATACCCTTGCAGCTTCCATTGAAAACAAAAAAGTTTTTCTAACTAAGACTACTTTTTGGACCTTACTTTTCTATCGGATCTATACTATATAGATGTCTGATTTCGACCAAACTTGGTGAAATCTTGGAAAAGCATAATACACTGTTAATTATGAGGCGTTAATTTGGAGGCGATCCCATTTAAAACTAAAAAGTTTTTCTCACTAGAACTTCTTTTTCGACCGATCATTCATACTGCAGCTATATGCTATAGTTATCTGATTTTGATAAAACCTTGTAGAAATATGTTAAAGTATATGAAATAAGAATATACCAATAAAAAGGACATTTTCATTAAAAACAAAAAAGTTTTCTCTCACTAGAACTAGTTTTCGACCGATCGTTCCTTGAAGCTATATGTTATAGTCATCCGATTTCGACCCAACTTTGTAGAATTGTGTAAAAGTATATAAAAGTGTCGCCTGTAAGGACGTTTTCATTTTTTGACCGATCGTTCCTATGGCAGCTATATGCTATAGTCATCCGATCCGGCCGGTTCCGACAAATGTGCAGCGTATTTGTACCAGAAGACTTCGTGCAAAGTTTGGTGAGGATAGCTTTAAAACTGACGGAGGAGATAGCAAAAACAACCGGACAGACGGAAATGGCTAAATCAACTCAGCTCGTCATGCTGATCAAGAATATATATACTTTATGTGGTCGGAGATGCTTCCTTCAATGCGTTACAAACATCCGCACAATTTTATAATACCCTCTGCAAGGGTATAAAAAGGTCGCCAAACACGAAATTGTAAGACAAAAATATTTAAGAAAACGGCGAATTTGTATCGAGGAAATAAAACTAGTTAAGCTATTTGGTTTTCTATTAAGAGTTTGTATAGAAAAAGTCTTCTAATTTTCGAAACTACATTTACAGCATGTTCTCAATTCCACTTGCACTGCAACTTTTCGGAAACGAAATTGATTGATTTTGTGACCAATTTAGATCTTTTTTAATGTAATTTGAATTGCATCAAAGTCTTTACCTGACTTAAAAATAACATTTTTGTTTAATGTCTCGAGAAATTGACAGTGCCAGGCAAAACGAAACGTAAAAGTCAGCCTTTCTCAATTTCGACTGTTCCATTTTCGATCGTTGCGCTTGATTCTAGCGTGCCGATTTCGTTTGGTCCGTGGTTTGCAAAAAGTAAAACGTTAGCAAATTCATTTCGGAATTAAGAACAGCAAATACAAACCGAAACGGAATTGCTTTCGCTTTGCTTTTCAAAACGTAGCGGAACTGAGAACATGCCTGATACAATTTACTTAGCTATAAGCTAGATTATGTGGCAAATTGTGCCTTGTAGGAGATGAGAAATCGGGACTTTAAGCTATATTAATTGTCCAATTAAGAAATAAACATTAATCTATCTAAACCAGGGGCCGGCACGTCACCATCTACTGGGCATAGACAAACTCTCAAAGGCAGCGCGCTCTCGTCAGACAGACAGTATAAGCTCGTCGCCGAGCAGAGTGTATAAGGTTTTGTGCTGCTCTTAACTTCAATAGTCACTGAGTGTCAGAGAAAGGTAGACAAATTTCACTGTTCTCTCTATATGGCTGAGCCTGCTGTTGCTGCGCACTCAAACCAATGCCAAAATGTGATTGTGTTTTTGGTCGGCCCCTGATCGAAACAGTCAATTTTGGTATTTTAGTTAAGGTTATCTGGCTAGGTCCAGCATCGATATTTGTAAAATTTCTTCAATTAATTATTCAAAGTATTAAGAATATCTTGAAAAAGAATAATGCACTCAAGATTCACTTTAAAACTATTCAAAACCACTTAAAGACAGATATAAAAAGTTGAAATAACGCCCACTGTACTGCGGACGTCTGCTAAGTGGCTTAAACCATGTTCTACCTGCCATGAAGTAAAAAGTGAACACTTCAAATATTCAAAATTTGCTCAGGCACAAGACAAGAAAAGCATATGCATATGAAGTTTTTGCTCTTCCGTCTCGATGTAATGGACCATTTCAAAATGCAAATCAAAGAAAACTTTGCCGGGCAACGAAAAAAAAACGATTGCAGCGTCCAGTACCGCAGTCAGGTGGGTAGGTGCCAACGACAAATGTCGCTGTCACGTTTGGATCAAAAGCTGAAAGAAAAAAATGGCACCAGTCGCAACACTACATATGCAAAAAGCAACTGTCATAGGGAAAATATGCGTCCTAGTTGGTTCATATCCTGCCAGGATTGCATCCTGTCCGTGTACCAAGCCATACACAAATGAAGCTCTGATGGTACAAAATTGCTTGGATTTTTTTCTCATTGTGTGAGGAGAGCCCATTGCTTGGGTGGGTGTTTGTCAGTTGTTCATTGATTGATTTCAGCTGGAAGCAAAACAAACTAATAAACGAACGCAACTCACTACAAGGTGTGCGTGCGATTCTGTGTGTGTGTGTGTGTGTGTGTGGAGTGGGAAAGTAAACAGGCAGGACTTTTATAAAGGTGCAACAGTGCGTATGCGTGTTGCAGTACGTGCTGCAAAACCAACACAACAGCAACCACTCTTAAGCGTACAACAATACAGCTTGTACGCATGAACTGTTTGCAACAGGATCAAAGATCCTGACGCACTCCATGCAGAGGGCAATGATTCACACATGAGAGTAAACGTTGAGGAATAAGTAATTTTGGCAGCTGGTAACCATTTTGGATTAAAAGTTTTTTCGGGGTGGATTCATTGCAGCTTTTCATTGCCCGAGCCTTTATATTATTGATTCCGCGAACCTGAACAGTAACCGGAATACTTTTTGGATATAAAATGTTCGGTTCATTAAATTAAGTAACTATTTTATAAGTAACTATTTCGTTTTCCCAACTAAAATCTTAGATTGGTCCAAATCTAATGAATTTGCCCCTTTTTCGTGTTCCTACTACTCCTTTCTTCTCTAATTTTTTAAAACAAAAGAGTCGGTCTGCCGACAACCACTGACAGAAACACTTTTGAGCGAGTGCTCATCAAACATGCCAATAGAGAAGCGTTTTAAGGAAAAACGAGAGCGTACGTTAAAGTCGGTCCAGCCCGACTTCGATATACCCTTTACTCAGGGAAATTAATGTTGCATAGCCTTCCCTTAAGTTAGTTATCAGAGCATTAACATTAATGTGAACATTTCCACATCATGTAAGCAATCAGCACATGCGGCGCCAAAAAGTATGCAAAATGTTTAATAACTTTAATAGCTCTGCCATTTATTATCCGATCTCTATGAAAATTTTAGAGATTGTAGATATTGGACTTATACACTACATACATATGAGTTTCATATCGTTAAAATTGTTGGAGCTATTCAACATTTTTATTTGTGGGCAAAAATTTGAAATAAGCTTGATCTACCTAGGAACAATAGGAGTGTACATACAAAATTTGGTCGCTCTAGCTCTTCTAGTCTCCGAGATCTAGGCGTTCATACAGACAGACGGTCAGACGGACAGACGGCTATTGACATATCGACTCGGCTGTTGATGCTGATTAAGAACATAGATACTTTATGGGGTCGGAAAAGATTCCTTCTGCCTGTTACATACATTTGCACAAACTTAATTTACTCTGAGTACCTCTGGTACAGAGTATAAAAATGCTCACTTACCCGACCAAATCCAGCTTGGGATATTATACCCGTTACTCGTAGAGTAAAAAGGGTATACTAAAGTCGTGCAAATGTACAGGGTGGCTGATGAATATTGCAACATTAAGAAAGTCAAATAACTTTTTTTCAGTGTACGGAATTCATTTTTCTTTTATTCATGTTAAAGCTCATTTAATTTAATTAAATATAGCTTAATTAGATATAAAAATAATTGAATTTAAATGCCCTTTTTGCTCGTTGATCTTATCAAAAAGTTGTTCATTACTGCTTGGAGAGTTGACACAGGAATATCCGCAATTGTTGCTCGAATGGATTGCATTAGCTAATTCAAATTTGTCGGTTTTGTTTTGTAGACTTCCTGTTTGGAATAACCCCACAAGAAAAAGTCAGTTTCAATAAGGTCGGCAAATTTTCGTCGCAATTCTGTCAAAACAGGCTGGGCTATGTGAGGAGTTGCACTATATTGCTGGAACCACACAGACTTGAAAGGAATTCTCTTTCGGTGTAATCCTGGATAGAAAAACTCTCTCAACATTCTCAAGTAACGGTCTTCAGTAACAGTAACGGTGTGACCGTTGGGCCCCCTGACAATGCAGCGTGATGAAACAGCACACCACACTGTGACACGAAGTGGATGCAATTCCGTCTCATGGAGTATCTGTGGGTTGGAAGCACTCCATATTCGACAATTTTGTTTGTTTATGTTGCCGTTTAAGTAGAAATGGGATTCGTCAGACATAAAAAGACAGTTCAACATGTTTTCGTCCTCTTCCACCATTTGAAGCATCTTCTGGCAAAATTCAAAGCGAATCCGCAAGTCTGCTGCGTTCAGTTTGTTGGCCATTTGAATTTTAGATGGGAATAAGTTCAAATCATTGTGCATAATTGACTGCAATGACTGTCTACTTATACCCATTTGAGCAGATAAGTTCCTTGTTGAAACTCTTGGATTGTTTTGAATGGCTGCAGCTACCGCAGCGATTGTTTCCTCCGTTCGAACTGTAGGGTTTCGACGGTAAGGTCTTTTTTCGACTGACCCACGCTCGGCAAAATTGTTAACAAGTCTCACTATGGTCCATCTGGGCGCAGGATCGCCGCCAAACGTGCGCCTTTACTCTCTTTGAACCGAAACTACAGACTCCAGGACGCGATAGCGGCGGACAATCCAAATTCATGTTTCAGTGTCCTAATTATCCATTTTCCATAAATTTAAAGATCAATCTACAAAACAAAACAAAAATTAAGTAGATTCATCAAATAGGAAAAAATTTATTCAATTTTTTTTTGGTAGCAGCTTTTATCAGCCACTTTGTTTGTAACATGACAGAGACAGATGCATACTTTTTGGCGGTTGCTTACAAAATGTTGAAATGTTCTCATTAATGTTAATGCTCTGTTAACTAACATAAGGGATGGCTATACAATATTAATTTCCCTAAGTAATGGGTATATCAAAGTCGGTCAGGACTGTCAGAGATGTTTCCTTCTGGCTGTTAAAGTACTCTGTGTACCTTTGGTACAGAGCATACAAATATGTATTGAAATGTAAATCAATTTAATTTTCAAAACGTTAATAAAACTTCTCATTTATGTTCAATCGAACCGAGGTTCGAGCCAGAACCTTGAGTTCAGGGGTTCCAGGATCCGGCTCACGAATAGAACCTTAGACTTTATAACTGAACCCTCGGACCGAACCAAGTGGTTTGCAGTCTAGAACTGACTAGCCACCTTCAACTGAGGATCATGGCGCTCTTTTGATGGTCAAGTCTGGCTTTAATCGTGGAACTTCAGGTGGTTTTTAATAAATGAGGATAATCCCAGTGAAAGGCCATACTACATAACTTTGACTGAAGTATAATCGGATGTTATGTGGCTTCCTCAGTAAAGCACATTTTCAAAAAAGTTGTCGTCATCACTGAAAATGCAGATTGCTGTCCTCATTATGTTGCTTCTGCATTTGCATTTTGAGAACATATGTTCTTTGTTTACAATTAACCAAGCCTCTTCAGGCCAATTGCAATTACATTGGAAGTCTTAACTTTCTGCAATTCATTGAGCTATTACTGATTAGTATATGAAAGTAAAGATTCATTGCAGATTCCTAATGTTGTGTTGGAAACTTTTTCAATTGGCGAAAATGTACATTTTGCCAAAATGCGAAAATGCAAAATGCAGTTGTAGTGAAGACAGGTCATTAAAGGGATTATGTAAGTTTAATTTCCATATAAATATCTTTTACTGTTCCTTTGATGAACTCATTTTACGTTATCAAGACAAATCTTTATTTAAACTGAGCTTTCTATGAAGCTTCAGCTTTTTTGACAGCTTTGTGCTGCTAAACTTACACTAGATGGCGCCACTGCAATTCCAGATGTATAAAGCTTTATCACACGAGTCGAGCTTTTGGTCACATCTTAATTATATTACTTATACACAGTCTTATACAAGGGATGTGTTCTGAGCTACTATATCGTAGGTCTTATAAATTAATAGTTCATTGATTAAAATAATTTAAATAGATGTATGCCCAAAGCTATGGCAATTTATTATTCTCTGTACCAAAGGAACACAGAGTATGTTTAGTTTGTGCAAAAGTATCTAACAGCCCCAGAAGGAAGCATCTTCGACCCTATAAAGTTCGTATATATGGGCATTTCCACAGAAAGGTCCACCGAGACCAAAAAATTAAAAGTACTTAAAAACACTATTTTTAATAAAATTTTCAAAGGGAATCAATCAAACTTAACTAATGTTTGCCAATCTTACAATAATTCATTAGCCATTTCGAGATTTCCAAAAGCAAACACTCCCAAGCAATTTTTTCTCATTTGGGTACTTATTTTGCACGTTTTTTTTGAAAAAAGGTACATTAGAATGTTCGAAAATTGATTTTAGGGTACAACGGGCTAGAAAATAATAACAATGAAACCATAACAACTATGTGATTGCAATTAACTTTACCTTTTTTTTTCCATTATAACAGAAATCACAAATTTATTATGATGGAAAAATATGTAACATGCGCAATGTCACGTAACGAATCCAATTTTACTTTCTAAGAAAAAAAATTAAGTAAATGTTTCAATCAAACTAATTCTAATCTACAGTAAAAGTGATTGAAAACATTTTAAAGTTAGTCGCACTAAAAACTTTTGGCAGGTTTCGCTGATTTCTGCACTTATACTGATGCTCAAAAAAGCACTTCCATTTTTGGTCACGTGCGTATCGCTTTTTGGTTGGCTTTATCTTGGAACCAGCACTACGTCTGCTACCAACTTTACCACTAAATAAAGTACTCCGAAAGAGCTATAAAGTGGCAGAAGAAAAAAAATATTGTTTATTTTGACTTTTATTCTGCTTTAAATGCGTACGACGGTCACGTTCGTCATCATGGAAATACCCATATGTATACGGGGGTGACACAGAAATCTATTCCAATCACATTCCAACCGAAAACCAATTCTTAGCTGCTTCAGAAACCACTCGTATTTTATTAGGAGAGTTTGGCAAACCAAACAATGCACAAACCAGCCAATACACAAACCAAACAAAATCGACTTCACAAACCCTCGCGATTTAGCACTGTTTTTGTAGTTGGACCATAATCTCTTACATAAACCTTTTGACTCGATTTTCGAAAAAGAAAACGAAATCTCTCGAAGTTCTGTGGCACCGACGGATTTTTTGAGAGATTTGCAAGCCAACCGACTGCAAAATCTGTATCTTTATCGGGTGTGTCGTGTGGGACATTTCCATTGAAAACAAAAAAGTTTTTCTAACTAAGATTACTTTTCAGACTTTACTTTTCTATGACAGCTATACTACTTATATACATAGATGTCCGATTTCGATCAAATTTGGTGGAATCATGGACAATCATAGTAAACTAACAAATACGAAGTTTGGAGGCGTTTCCATTGAAAACAAAAAGGTTTTTCTCACTCAAACTAGTTTTTCAACCGATCGTTCCTATGACAGCTATATGCTATAGTCATCCGATCCGGCCGATTCCGACAAATGTGCAGCGTATTTGTACCAAAAGACTTCGTGCAAAGTTTGGTGAGGATAGCTTTAAAACTGACCTAGGAGATAGCATAGAAACAGACGGACAGACGGACAGGGCTAAATCAACTCAGCTCGTCATGCTAATCAAGAAAATATATACTTTATGTGGTTGGAGATACTTCCTTCTTTGCGTTACAAACCTCCGGACAATCTTATAATACCCTCTGCAAGGGTATAAAAATGATGGAGACGATGAAAATATCCCAAAATTGGGCAAAATTTTGCCTGTCGCTTTTTTGTCACTCTTCTGTGAGCTATCGCACACGGGGGCTGCTAAACGTCTTAAATACTACTTATATTAGATTACCTAAAACTATTCGCCAATTTATTTCTGGCATTTTGCATTATGACCGCATGTGATTCTCAAGTTGGAGTTTCCTGCCTTTGAAATATAAAAGGGATAAATAAATAATATGATTGTTTTAGATTTTACTTTGCGTTTTCCCTGAGTTTAGATATATCGAAATATCTAAATTATATCGAACATAAACACCCATTTTAATTGGATACCAAAATCGTCCAATGGATCATCAAAAACTTTCTATTTTTTCTCTGTGTACTCAGAACACGGAAGGTATGGTATTATAATAGATCGATTTTCATATATTGTTGGATCTCGAAATCGGCGTGGTGCTAGAATTCGCGGAATTAAACTGAGCTCGATGGTGTGGCCGGGTGGCTCAGCGGCTAGTGTGCGCGACCGCTGATGAAAAGTTTGTTTCTTTGAATAAAACTTTACACCCGGCCACACCTCTTTGCTGTTGGCGCCAGCTATGTAGTAATTAGCCATGAAAAGCTTCTCAAACTGCCGTTCGGATTCGGCGTTAAACTGTAGGTCCCTTTCTCTTGTACTAAAAATTAGAAGAATTAGAAGAGATTGAGAGAGGCTCGGCTTTGGTCCTTTGGGGCTGTGTCAACTTGACGAGCCATTTTACTTTTACTTTACTAAACTGAGCTCGATATTTGAACTGTATTCCATCCGAAAAAGGATTGCTGCAAAAATGCCTGAGATTGACTTCAGCTCGATATTTCTGATTCCAAAATAAAATTCCTACAAGAGCACCATAAGACTTTTTATAAGAACCTGTAAGATTTTCAGATTAGAAAGATAGTTGCAACTATAGGAACACCGCAACCTCAACACCACAATGGTGGCTGGACGCTGTTTTTTAAAAACCTCCAGTTTCAATCTTTAATAGAATATGCCCAATATGTGCAAAAGTATGTAACAGGCAGAAGGAAGCATCTCCGACCCTATAAAGTATATATATTCTTGATCATCATCAACAGCCGAGTCGATCTAGCCATGTCCGTCTGTCTGTCCGTTGAAGATAGAGGTTTGACATGTATGGGACATATGCTTCTTATACTTGCAGGCAGATCAAGTTTATTTTCAATTTTTGCCACGCCACCTCCCACCCCCGCAAATTGGAAAAAAAGTCATATCTCCTACAGTTTTATAGATAGAAGGTTCGTTCATTCTGGACATATTTAGTAATCAGGATTATTTATCGATCCGCTAAAAGAATGGTAAGGATCGGATGAAACGGTCGCAACGGTGATGGGCAGCACTTTACAGGTACAGAGTATGTTATAGTCGGGCTTGACCGACTTTCTTTCTTGTTTGCATGTGTGTGTGCAGACTTAGCCTGTTTTCCTAGTTTAGCTTTTAACTTGCTTTCAGCTCCTTATTTTTTGTTTTGTGCTTTTTTATTGAAAATCTGTACATACTTTAATCTTAATGTACTAAGTAGGGATGTCGAAAATAATATCGTTTGTATGAAAATATCGATATAATATCGATATTTTTCATTGATTTTCATGTAAGATCCGTACTTAAGGCTGGCGTTATCCAATTGCATAAAATTTTGGAATATAACAAGCCTATCGTACTTGTTTTAATTACAATCAAGTGCAATTCATACTTGAAACTGTAATCCAAAAGTCGACCGCAAGTAATTTTTTGCACTTATATTTCTGCGCACGCACAGCCGGACCGACCTAAATAGACGCTGCGATAGATGCTGATCAAGAATATATTTACTTTAGGTGCTCGAAGATGCTTCCTTCTTACTGTTACATAAATTTGCACGAATTTAGTATACCCATTTTACCCTACCAAAAACGCGTATATAAAGCTCACTCTAGGACATGCGCACAAGGACAAAGCTGACCTTGTGTACCATTAGAAATACACAGAAGCCATCCTACATCAACTAAAGCAGGAGAAGGAGAGCAATGCAAAGCTTATTGTGACATGACATAAAATTCTTTTCCTTGTGCGAATATAAAGCTTTTTTTCCCCCCATAAGACAAAAGGCATTTGAACGAACGAGAAAGGCATCAAAATCCCAGACATAACTCGAAAGGGCCAAACCTTAAAATTATTCTTCCTGATGAATGCCTACGCGTAGACCGCTGCTGGGGGTTGTATGTATGTTTGTATGTATGTTCAATACAGTAATTTGAAGTACGAAAGGTTCTGAAAAAACGTGGTCTGCACAAACTGCCTCTGCAATTCGCTCTTCGTCTGTACGAGGGCCTGATAAGAGGGCGTCTCTGGTGAATGCTGTGCTCTGTGGCTGTAAACCTTAATGAGTTCAGTACAACGCGAACTGTGGCCACGACAACGAAGCATTTCTGGTACAGAATTTTATTTGACGGATATTAATAAGGAAAATAGTGAAATTCTTTAAAATAAATTAAAGTCAGAGCATGTAGAAGAGGTTAAAGTGTTGAGAGAAAGAAACACTGAAAATTAGCTACTTGTGTGAGTATTTGTTACTTAGAAAAAACCCATGACTTTCAGGCTGCTGTACTTGCCCTTCTGGCCATCGGCAGATGTATTCTTTGGCACTGCAAAGCTCAGGAGTCCCAAGTGACGTCACAGCTACGTCACTACGTCACAGACTCTGAAATGCTATTTTAGACAGCTTGGCGCCTCAACATAATATTTATATTAAATACTCGTACTTAGCCTCACCTTCAACTAGATATACAATTTCCACTTTTCAACTGATGCAATGAGCTCAAGTCATGCGGTCAGCATACCAAATAAGTAATGTCATTTTACCTCAAATGCCAGAAATTCTTTTAACTAAAAGTCAATCTTAAAATTAGTATATGAAAGTAAGTATGAGCGCGAAGGAAAGGTGTGACAAATTTAAAACTTTGGCAAGGTGTGTTTGGTCGACTTGTGTGTGTGTGTCGTGTGTATCCAAAATTATGGCCACTAATTTTTTGGTCAGTTCAAGGCCCTATTAAGGCTTAACCTTGACTGAGCTGGAAATTTATTGACATTGGCTGCATTGTAACTTAATGAAAGCATTTGTCAAAGCTTCCAGATGGCAGAGATTAAGAGGAGTATATCAGATTTCAATAAATTTGAAAATATCGTTTTCAATGGGAATGGTTTTAGATAAAATAACCGACCAAGAAAGAAATCTTGAAATAGAATTAGCAAATGATTAGAAGCTATTCAATCAACAGAGTAGTTGATAAAAAGGATGTTTTATATGGAAGTTAAACGATATAATCTTTTTAGTCAACTTGAACAAGACAAGTGGAAAAAAGGTTACGCTTGATTTCTCAACATAACGACTCATTTAATGAATCCAAAATTTTCCTCTATCTTAGGTATAACTTCTTGAATTCGTAGAGGCGCAGGGTACTACACCTTTATAACATTGTCGGTGCTTTTCTTTAACATATGGGCATATATTTGGAAATGAACGTTTAGCTACAGGAAGTAGCAAACTTCATGAAGTTTTAAGGAAAGCTCTTGCTTTTATGAAAACGGTGAAAAGGAACAAGCTGCACCGCTATACCCCATTCCTTCAGGCAATAATCATAAATAATCAGTAACATTCCTTCTTTTAAATGGACCTCAAAGCCCAGTGATATTAAAAATATACCTCTCTCTGATCAGTTTTTTATACCCTTGCAAAGGGTATTATAAAATTGTGCGGATGTTTGTAACGCATTGAAGGAAGCATCTCCGACCACATAAAGTATATATATTCTTGATCAGCATGACGAGCTGAGTTGATTTAGCCCCCCTGTCCGTCTGTCTGTTTCTATGCTATCTCCTCCGTTAAACTTTGCACCAAACCTTTGAAAAACTAGTATTAGAGAGAAAAACTTTTTGTTTTTAATGGAAAAGCACAAGTTTTTTCTAGTGAGAAAAACTTTTTGATTTAATTGAAATCATGAAAAATCATAATACACTGTTAATTACAAATATACAGTCGAAATCCCATTTAAAACAAAAGTTTTCTCACTAGAACTTTTTCGACGGATTATTCATACTACAGCTATATGCTATAGTCATCCTTATTTCAATAAAACTTTGTAGAAATGTGTCAAACGTATATAAAATAAGTGTATGCCAATGATGCAAAAAAAATCAATGATAAGGACGTTTTAATAGACTTAAAAACAAAAAAGTTTTCTCACTAAGACTAGTTTTTCAACCGATCGTTCTGAACCGAACCGGTTCGAGCCGGTTCCGACATGAAATGTGCAGCGTATATGTACCAAAAGACTTTCGTAAGCAAAGTTTGGTTAGGATTTCAGGACAGACGTACTAGCGGGCTAGAAGCAACTATCTCGTCATGCTGATCAAGAATATTATACATCCGCACAGTCTTACAATATCCTCAGAAAAGTTTAATAAAAAAATCGTGATAGACGTTCAGAATTACCTATAACGTCCCCAATAGCCTCTGCCTTTTTAAGATCTTCGACTTCAAAGCTTTTAAATGATTCACAAAAGAAGAGTTTAACATTACATTGGTAAAGTTTTTCAGATATCGAAATGAAATTGAACTTGATTATTCCCATGTGATCTACAAATCGCGTCCGATTGAGAGGAGCTCGGCCATGGCCCTTTGGGGCTGTCAAGCCATAAAAAAAAGCGGCACGCGTCAGGCTGACTTGCATATTTTGTGGTGTTGTTGTTTAGGGCTTTAAGGTGGTCGTGTAGGGGAAGTGGAAGGACTTAGTATTGAGTACTATGAATTAAGTACTGAGTATCGAGTATAGAGTATCGAGTACTTAGAGTCGAGCACACTCAGTATCAAATACAGAGTATCGAGTACTTGGTATCGAGTACTTAGTATCGAGTACTTAGCATCGGTTCTGGTACCAAATACAAGTATCAGTATTTCATCGAACTCTATTATACAGATTCGATCAGTACATAACTTTATCAGTTCTTGGTATCGAGTACTTAGTATCAAGCACGTGGAATCGAATACTGCCTAATCGAGTACTGAGTATCGAGTACCTAGTATCGAGTACTTAGTATAAAGTTCTTAGAATTGAGTACTGAGTATAGAGTACTTAGTTTCGAGTACTTAGTATCGAGTACTTAGTATCGAGAACTTAGTGTCGAGTACTGAGTATCGAATTCTGAGTACTTGGCTTCGCAACGAGTATGTCGAGGCGAGTACTTAGTATGGAGTACTATTATCGATTACTGAGTATCGAGTTTTAAGTATCGAGTATATAGTAACACACAAAAACAATAATGTAAAGGCGGAGCCAATCGTACACAGCATGTTTCACATGAAGGCCCCGTGAGTGTTAGCCCCACTCATATCTATTTTTTATAAACACTGTAAAGCATGGGCTGACAGACGAACATTGGTATATCGACTCAGCTGTTGATGCTGATCAAGAATAGGTATATACTTTATAGGGTCGGGTTGCTTCCTTTTGCCTGTCACATACTTTTGCACAAACTTAATATACTCTGTGTGAATCTGGTACTACAGAGTATAACAAAGAAATGCCAATTTCAAGGACACAAAAAATATATTTTTCTCGATGGCCTGGAAGCCATTATTAAGGACAACGAAGATGATTATCATGAGATTATCATGGCCCTACAAGGTAACAGCTCCCACACAGTCCAACATCGTGAAAAATTTATGTAAAAATTGATGTGACTATGGAAAGTTTTATCTAAATTTCCCACCTACCATTCGTAAAGTATACTTTTCGGGGCTTTAATGTTAACTGAAATCAAAAATTAAAAAAGAATACTAGATAGCCGATGTTTGCTCAGAAAAATGCGATTAACTTCGGCAAACGGTAACCAAATTCATCTTAAGAACACTTGTCTGACGAAAAATTAAATGGACTATTATAATAAAATCTAAGAGACATTAGCTTGGAGCAATTTTGTTAAACCAGCAAGTGCTAAAGTAGGAATTTAAAAAAAAAGTTGTAAATACCAGATCTGTAACTCGCATTTATCAGCCATAGCGTTGCATCTATGAATGCATTGAATATAATATACGAGAATCTTCTCGTCGCTATCGGAATTAACAAGTTTATAGAAAATCAGATAGACCATTCGCGAGTTATTTCATGTTAAGTGAGAAAAATGAGCACAATACGGTTTTTGGGCCATATCTTCAGATTTTGAGGGTCCCCGAGGAAAACCAAGTATGAGGAAGTGTTATATGCGACCTGCTCTACAGCGTACACTAAGTACGCAAAGTTTGTAAAATTTGTAGCCCTGTGTAATCGTTAGACACGTTGAGTTATATGATCATTGGTCATTCGACTTTCTGTAGTCAGAAACCACTCTTTTTATAGCCGAAGCCAAGCCGTCCGATTGTACTGAGCTTCCTGGTGTAATTAGATATGCCAATGCATTGGAATTGCAATGCCAAGTCAGAAAACACTGGCAAATCGGATGACCGCGCCAGGTTGAGAGACGGAAAATTTATATAAAAATCCAATGATTCTGCTTGGTTTGAATTTCCGTCTAAAAAAATTCAAAGATTTGAAATATAAATTTTATGATTTTCACTAGCGCTTCCAGAGAATAAACATGTCCGATCCTGGCTATGGTTTTTTGTATAGACATAAAAACATATGTACAATATCACATTATATGTGCATTACGAAATAAAAATGCACAATATAAAGAAATGCATAAAAAGCCGCCGACTCACACTCAAATGAACATTAATTCGCGGAGGTCAATATCATTTATACTTACATATTTAAGTGCGCCTTTATGTTTGTCGAATTGCCACTGGTCTTAATAGTCTTAATGTGACCGAACGCTGCAAGCAAAATATTGCTGAAAAATATCCGATATCCGATATATCGCCTCGGAAAAATATTCGATAGCGATATTTCATATTTTTGGACAAAAATATCGGTATTTGATATTTCGATATTATTATCGACATCCCTAGTTGTCACCCGTTACCTTACCATGATCAAGCTTGTTTCAGATTTGGAAAAATTTTACTCCTCCACCATTTACCAGCAAAAAACTGGCAGACATACTTTTTAAGTTAGAGCCTCGTGACTTAATATATATCAAGAAAGACCGTATATCTATCTATTCTGGGAAGATCATTAAGATCGGACCAAAAACACCGAAGTTATGTATGAAACAATTTTGCTCTATGGAGCGGGGGTACAGCATCGACAGCTGCCAAAACACAGGGTATCATCCCTAGAAGGAAGGGTTTTCTTTTGCCTGACAATTTTATAATAACTTTGGTTCTTATTTAAACCCTGTTCAAAGGGTATAAATAGTCATTATGTACGTGTTCGGTGTATGTCGTGAGACTAGACAAACCCTTGATCAATTATGGGAAGCAACTTAAAACGGTTGGTTCATAAGGGTCGATTTTATTGGGTTTTCTTTTATACTAAGATATAAAGTAAGTAAATACGTTTACCGCCATTTCCACTCACGTGGAAAATAGCCACTTGATCCATTTAAATTATTACTAATCTAAGAATTCAAGATTTTACACAACAAACCAAACAAACCAATATAAAAATACGAATCATGCCCAGCCACAAGTTTCGGTCCAAATTATCTGTCTACCTTTCACACACTCATTGACTTCTTGCCTGAATAAAGTTTCCATTGTTGCTAAATTGAGTTTATAAAACACAAATTACTAATAAACGAAAGATTAAGCAACTCGATGAAAAACCATTTTGACCGCCAAATAGATCAAATTGGGATTTGTGCTTCAAATTACTGGTTTCTCAGCTGCTCTTCATTTGTGGTCAATAAACTCAAATGGCCCGAAGCCTATTAAAACGTAAACCAAAATTGAAAAGAGGCAAATATGTTTAATAATAAGATAAAAATTGATTTAAATAAATTCGTGTAAAGAATATGCCTGGAATAGCAATTGAATCATTGTGTCTGGGGAATTTGAATTAAGCTCAAGCAGCCGGTGCGGATATATTCAATTATCGGACCAACAAGCATAAGTGGGATTTGAATATGCGCGCGAAAATTAAAGCAGCTTGTATCTAATTTGCATGGCATGGTGTGGGAAAGACTTACATACAAGTACGTATTTAGTGTGGGCATCTATGAGATGCTTTTGTATCTTTTCTGGGCCTGACACACCTGAAGTAAACACGTGTGTAAACAAACCAAAAACAAAACCTTTAACATTATTAGACTTGACTGAAAGTAATTGTTAGATAAAAGCAGCCACAATACATGCTCAGAGTGTGTACAACCACGTTTTTCGACGAAACCAGAAAAGAACAAACAAATGCGGCTTCGAAAACTTGTTTCACTTAAATCACAAGTTCAAAATAAATGCCGGTTAGAAACAAAGCGAGCCTCTCAAACGAACATCAAACATGTTCGCCGTAGCGTGGCAAATGAATGGGTTAAGCTTTACAGACTTCACACATACAAAGCTCTAGAGTAAAGCTAGCAGCTGTAGGTGATAGCCAGCAACGCCTTGGCCTAACCCGATTAACCTCGAGCACAGATTTTGCTACCGCAAAGATGCCTTGGTACAACGTTTCTGTCGTTCAGTCTGCTGTATCCGTTGGCTGCGTGCGGTTCGTGTTTCCCCCAACGGATTTAAAACGCGAAAAGTGTTTCCTTGGTTTTTTTCAACAAGGTAGATTCCCATTTAAATATGCTAATCTGCTCTAGAGAGATAAAAATGTTTGCTCTTCTGCCTCAACCAGATGTGTTTCTGTTAAATCAAACAAAAAAAATTAACAAAAACAAAACCAAATAATAACAAAATTTTAATATGCGTCGCGCGTTTTTTTCCTGTCCATTAAATTGCCATTAAGAACTGCTCTCTAAAATTTATGTTTGCAACAAAATTGTTTTATACAAAGAAATGGTTGAACCTGCTGAAGTGTTTTCAAGCCGGTTTGATCTAAAATTATAACAAAATTAAACTAAAATTAAATATTTTAATTCAGTTATGAATCTCTTTTGGCTCTAATCAACATATTCTCATTTTAATACTACGTCGAATTGTGCAGCGGATCACCAAATCAGTGTAAAACTGCGTTAAAGTTGAATTAAATTTAAATTAAAATAAAAGTTGTTAGTTATCGACCTTTCTAATTATTAGAATGTTAATGTCTAGCCGGCTCGAGGTCAAGAAGAATAACTTATTTCTTTATGGTTTGTTTTCAATATCGCCATCCGTTTTGAGGGACAACTAAGTATTTAACACTTGCGTTTAATATCAACATATTAGAAGTGAAAATACGTGCGACAAAGTACTCAGCTAATATATATTTGGTCTCTGTGGTGCTAAGATATTAATTACTTAGACTAGTAATTGGTGGTTTGTAGCCATTATTGGAGGTAGCGTCCAACGATGCCCACACAGACGCCGCTAGGTTGCTTAGCCTAGAGAGGGAGAAAACGGCTAGTTGCATATAGGTTGTTTCTGGGTGTCGATAACTTCTGGTTGCATGCATTTCCTATACTTAGTTGGGTAGAACGTAGTTGCTTTCTTTGTGGTACAGTTCCTTGCAAATGAATTGTTGTATCAATATTTTTGCGGTATCTCCGATTTTTTGCCAGATTATGTTGCTATGCAGCGTTCTTAGACATATCTCCGATTCCTATATTTGATCATTGGTCAAATCGATCACTTCTATCTTCGTCTGAAACATGGTTCAATCTTAGAACTATTAAGGACCAGGTTTTATTCTTAATTCATAGCTTCATACAAAGATACTTTAAGAAATACAAAAAATAAA
This sequence comes from Lordiphosa collinella, assembly GCA_018904265.1. Classification (NCBI taxonomy): domain Eukaryota; kingdom Metazoa; phylum Arthropoda; class Insecta; order Diptera; family Drosophilidae; genus Lordiphosa; species Lordiphosa collinella. The sequence goes on from JAEIFV010000001.1 coordinate 723,221, forward strand.
GAGCTGTGACATGACCAATCGGATTCAAATGGTCTCTTTTTGAAATCTTTAGCAAACACTCTTGTGGTTTATACTCCACGGTTATTATAAGTGCCCAGAATATTTGTTTTATTTTAGTCTGGGAGATTTTTTTCACTCGATTTTCTCTTATAGAAAAAAATGTTATGATTAGAGATATAAATTGTATATTCCAGGAATGCAATCCGTTTTCGAACCGAACCAAACAGTAACCAAACCGCTAGCTTTAGCTGGTTAACTGAACTCGCTTTTTTTTCAGTTTCTGAACCGAACCAAAATCACAAATCAAAAGAGTTCTCTGACAAGTTAATAAAGGCTGATTTTTTAGCTATTATCTTTTTGGCAACACTGGATTAAACAGCTCACGCACTTTTCGCGTTTTGTTTCACTGTCAAGCATCTTCAGTTTGGTCTATAATTTAACCATGAATAGTCTTACAAACGAACAACGCTTCCAAATTATTGAATTTTATTATCAATTTATTTCTTGCTTTATTATAAGAAAGTTCATCGCGCGCTTCTTCCATTTTATGGTCAGTTTAATCGACCCACTGAAGCGGCTATTCGGGCTATTGTGACTAAATTTCGCACCAAATTTACATTGTTGGACATTAAACCACCAACACGCTTACGTAGAGTGCAAACTGAAGAAAATATCGCAGCTGTATCGGCCAGTGTTAATGATGACCATCAATTATCGATTCGTCGCCGTTCGCAGCAATTGGGCCTCTGTTACTCAACAACGTGGAAAATTTTGCGGAAGGATTTAGGTGTGAAGCCTTTCAAAATACAGCTGGTGCCAGAATTTAAGCCGAAAGACCTACCGCAACGTAGAATTTTTGGTGAATGGGCTCTTGGAAAGTTGGCCGAAGATCCACTTTTTTATCGAAAAATTGTGTTCAGCGACGAAGCTCATTTTTGGCTCAATGGATACGTAAATAAGCAGACTTGTTGGTTTTGGAGTGAATATCAGCCAGAAGCATTGCAAGAGCTACCAATGCATCCAGAAAAAGTCACAGTTTGGTGCATCATTGGCATCATTGGAGCGAACTTCTTCAAAGATGATGCGAATCGTAACGTAGCTGTGAATGGAGCGCTACCGTGAGATGATATCCAACTTTTTTTTGCCCAAAATGCAAGAGCTTGCATGACATGTGGTTTCAACAAGACGGTGCCACATGCCACACAGCAAGCGCAACAATGGACTTATTGAGAGGCGAGTTCGGTGAACATTTTATTTCACGTTTAACGACTTTAGACTATTTTTGTGGGGCTATGTTCAAGCTCATGTCTATACAGACAAGCCCGCTTCAATTGACGCATTGGAAGACAACATTGAAGCATTTATTCGTGAGATACCGGCCGAAATGTTGGAAAGAGTATGCCAGAATTGGACTAAGCGGATGGACCATTTGAGGCGCAGTCACGGTTAACATTTGCATGAAATAATCTTCAAACATTAAAGTATATGGACCGTACTATCGATTCAAATAAAGATTTCATGCATTTTTCTGAATTTTATGTGTCTTTTATGTGCTCTTAAAAAATCACCCTTTATGTATTCTCTGTTGAATTTTCTGGTTTATTATTGAACTATAATCAAACCTCGACCTTGAGCTTGCTAACATTCACTTTGATTATTTATTTTAGAAATAAGCACACGTTTCTTTTTTGAAAGCCAAATACTAAGTGAAGGAAAGTCTCATGCCACGCCTACTTTTGTTATGTTTTTCAAATAACTCAACCTGAAATCTTTATGGCTCGCAGCGGGAGCTAGGAATTGATTTTAGACCAGAGCTCGCAGAAAACTCTTAACACTTTCAACGTGTCGGCAAAAAACAGTTTGGTTACGGACAAAACGAAATCAGGGAGCGAAAGACAGTTATGTTTATGCTCAGTTTTGTTGCGCTCAGCGCAAAGATATCATTTTTCGTTCCTGTTTCTCTCTAGTCGTTCACTGACACTTTTTGCGTATTGCGCTCGTGTATGTCTTTGTATAACGAGCGTCACACATACAATCAGCCTACCAATCGCACAAAACAAAAAGAAAACAAAAACAAAAAAACACTTTTCGCAGACACTTATTGTGTTCTGTTCATTTGCAGATAGTTGTTTAGTAAGAGCTCGCTCAAAACAGTTGCTGTCGGACGTTGTCGGATGACCGACACGTTGTTTTGATCAACCGAAAACATGTAACAGAAAACACATGAGGAGCGAGAAAAGTGTTCCGCTCAGTGAGAGACCGCTTGTGCTGCGTTTGTTTCTGTTTTTCACTGAGGTTGGTCGCATGGAAAAAAGTGTTAACAGTTATTGCGAGCTATGTTTTAGACACATAGTTTCATGGTAATGTATTCTTAGAATTCATCGTATCTTCCGATTCTGGTGGACGCTTTCGGCGAAAAAAAAATAAAAATAGTTGTTTTTATAACAATTATCCCCAAAAATATTTAACATTTCCGGCTCTACTTAACCTCAATTGGATTGTAAGCGAATGTTTAAAATTTAGAAAAATTAGACTAAAACACAAATAGCCTCCACAAAGGCCCAAACTGGCAGTCTAAAACTAAAATTGTTTATCGAAAGCAAGATTAATGGATTTTTGGTGTATTGTTTACGCCTTTGTGAGCACAGCCGAAACAATAAAAAATCCCGCAACTATGAAAGTGAATCAATAATGTATTGTACGGACGTTTTTTCTTTAGAAATTGGGTCAATTTAATAAATAACGAAAAAAAACGTAGCGTGAACATAATATGACAATGGATAAAATCCTACATCAGGTTAATTACTACACATTGCGCTATTACCCCAAACCAATTACCTTTCGCACAACGCTTCGTTCAAATTATAGAGCAAGTATGACTAAGATAATGTGAGTTTCCCAATGGAAATACCAAAAGCTTTCCTTTTTAATGCACAACAATTCACTTGATTGTGGTCAGAAATGTTTGGCTTAAGAAATTTGTTAAGAAAAAGTAAATTCGACAGGCTTGACTGCTCAAGAAGAAAACATTGGGGTTTGGTGTCATGTAGCACCAGCAGCTCATTAGTTTATTCACCTGTTTGTGTCATAACTGAATGAGAATTGTTTGTTATTCTCACTTTTGATGTTATGCTAATTTATGCAAAGCGTGTGCCCAGTGCCGGCTTTTGCTTTCATAGGAAATGCGAGTATGTATAAAAAGCAAAACAAATAGCATGACCTAATCAGATACATAGGTGGGCGGGTCATTTTGGTCAGCCTTGAATTGTGGAAAAGTAAATAACTAAGAGGCACCCCAGTCAGTGCTTTTCCACAACCCTCAGTTGAACGAACTTGCTGAAAAATTGATATCTCATTCCGAATTGCGCTTCCTCAAATTCCCCTGTCATTGCTGATAAGCAACAGCAGATCTGAGTTTATAGCCCCCCAAATTGTCTGCCAGTTTCACAGTTGAAAGTTTGGTTTAGTAAAAGTGGGGCAAACATTTTGACCTTTGTTTACCATTCACTCGAAAAAAAAATATGAAATTTCTGCCTTTGCTTGAGATTTCCAGCAAAAGATTATGAAATAGCAAGCTTGAGCTATATAAAACTAGAAAGCAAAGCTATTTGAGTTTATAGCGATGCTGGAATACCCTTTCAGAGTTTACAATTAATTTAAATTTTGTCGTGGAAATTGTTTAATGTGGATTTAATTTGACAATTTTATGACTTAACTAGCTAGTACCCGGCTTGCTGTGCTACGCCCCTATTTTATTTTATAATATCTATCGTTAATGGTGACAATGTGGTCATTTATTAGAATAAGCAGTTGCTCTGCCATTTACTGTGTGGCTATGACTGTGGTTTTTGTATGTGTTTCAGCCCTAGGGTTCGATCAATTCTCGCGCGAGACTTTGTAGTTATTGTATTATCAGAATGAACATATGCTGAGCTGTCAAATGGAATGACCGCCTACTGCGCAACTTGTTGAACTATTATTGAATTGAACTGAAAAACGAAAAAAGCGCCTTTAGCGCTTCTTTTTTCCTAAGCAGAAGGATTTAACCAATTTGGTCCAGTCGTTTTAAGAAACACACGCTATCAGCTGGTACACTGAAAGGCACCTTGCTTTCAAAATCATGAATCTGTAATTCCTTCTGACAAGCTTTGCTAGAGTTGTGTGATAGAAGTGAGAATTTAATTAAAAATTCGAAAAGTCGTGTATATTGCCATGTTAGTTTGACTTGAGTACTCACAAAGATATAGCTTGGGTACTAGTCTCTGCTAGTCTCTATTGCGTTGTTGGCGAAAGACTATATTAATGCTTTCAAACTGTTTGCTGAGGACTACAGAATTGCCAGCTAGAAGAGGCTTCTTGCAATCAACACTATAAGCAGTTGGGAAGTGGAAAGGAATGAAAGCAAAAAATAAGTGCAAGAATGGTCTGCATTTTTGTGAAATGCTTCAGACCTTTCTTAAGCAGACCTTTCTAAAAGAGAAAGCTTGAACTCGAATACCCTTTTCACACTGGTTGCAGATTCGAAAAAACTGTCAAAGTCGAAGCTGCGAGAATTTTCCCTATAGGAAATACTTTGGTTGGGTGACGTTACCCAAGATTCAAGCTGCGACGCGGCTTTCATTAATATAAGCAATCGCTTACTAGACTGTTATCGGTTTCAAGTACTTTTTCCCATAATTTGACACCGAACAACTGATTTATTTTTGTGCGAGCTGAGCCGGGTGGCTCAGCGGCTAGTGTGCGCGACCGGCTTTGGCCCTTTGAGGCTGTGTCAAGCCATTAAAAAAAAAAAAGAAGAGAAAATACTACAGTTTCTGAAGTGGAAGGAAAAAAAGGCAAATGGAGTGAGGACGAGAATTGACTTGTGGGCCGAAAAACAGATCTACGTGGATCTGCCACTGACACTTTTCAGACCGGGAAAGGCCCATATTGGACCGTCAGGCGGCTCTTGTGGCTCAGTGGGTGCACTTCGAGAAAGTGTCCCAACTGCATGGGGGTTCCCTAACAAATTTGGAAGAATGCTAGATTAATTTAAACATAATTTTTACAAAACTCATTTATAAGGTTTTGACTCAGCAATTCAAACATCTCGACTGCTCTGGTTAACCACCTGCAAAAAGAAACCGCAAACTCAACCGACAGTCAGAAATATTGGTTCTTGAAGGTCAAAAGATCTGGAAAGCTCCTGCTCTAGGAATTAATAAAAGAAATGATTAGCCTATTCAGCATAAATTCATTAATTAAATTCAATTATTAAAAAAAACTATCAGCTATAGCCTTTTTTTTTAAATTTCCGAACTCTTCTGCGTTCTCCTATAATCAGGCTAAAGTTCGGCTGTTCCCTCTCGAAAAGAATGGGCACTTCGGAAAATCCTTCAGGTGCTTCTTCTCCACATGAAATTATAAGGTTGGGAACGACGCATGCGCCAGTCTTTTCCCAATACTTCTGCATTTGGAAAGCTGATAGATGAATTGCTTCTCCAGTGGCTACGCCGTCGGAGAATCCAAAATACACCGCCGCGAATTAGTGTGCTGCTTGGAAAGACCTGGAAGTCTTATTACATCCGAAACTGCTCCCTAAAAAGTCTTCACTATGGTTTGGTTCGTCCATCCTCCAAAAAGTGGCCAAACCTTTCCTACAATGTGATGATATACAATAAGTTATACTGCAAGAAGTAACGTAATGACATGAACTTACCATGGTCCACACAGATCTATCTCCTAGTAGAGATGGCATTTCCATCAATGCAAGTTGGCAACCAAACTCAGTGGCTCGCATGTGTTGACTTGTGATTCCCACAAGACATTCATACATCTCGTTTTGTACCTATGCTTGAATCTCCTTGCTTCCCCATTTTTTTTAAATTTTCTTTCTACTATTATTTTGAATTTTTTATTTAAACAGAGCTGTCAGATATTTTTTGAATCTGCAAGCTTGGTGTGAACTCATGATGCGGGTTTTCGCAGCTTCGCCTATGCTGCGCCCAGAGTGAAAAGGGTAAAAGGGGCTTTTTCTCATCTTTCTATTTTTTCAATTACAGGTGGATATGGTGAATCTGAATGCCCATTTTGAGCATGAGCTAAGCAAAGGTCGGAAAATCCACCTGAATTACTTGTCGTACTTAAGTGAGCATGTCGTCTAAAAAAGTACCGCAAGTTTCTTAAGTCTCCCGGAAATGCTTTGACTACTTGGGAATCCCAATCGAGAAACATGTACTGCAGTTCAATTTGTGTGTTTTGTAGTAGGTCTTTGCCCGCCGCCGTCAATCAGCGGCTAAGAGATTGGTGTCATTTCTGCATTCATAAAAAAGATTTTCGAGTGTTGAACACACCATTTTTTTGCTACACATTTTTTTGCAGTTGGCCCATCAAAATGTGGCACCCTAAACTTGTAAAAGTCCGAGCATGAGATCTCATTTTTGTAGGAAATCTTTCTTTGTGTGCGCTGCTAACGTTTAGCCAAAATCTAATATACCATTGCAAGGGTATATGGATATAAAATCGTGAGCACAGACAAACCTTAATTGAGTCGTCTGTTATGGGCAAACATTGTCCAGAGCAACTTTAAGCTGTCAGTGTTTAACTTGCCATGAGTTAGTGCTGTCGGAGCGGCCGGCTAAAACCACAATTAGCACGCAATTTCTCAAAGTCAATGACAGAAGAGGCAGGCAAAAAAAGTCACCAGAGACACTAATGAGTAATTTCCTTCATTATAAAGATGAGTTGAGAAAAAGTTCTTAAGCAGATAACACAGGTAGTGAGTATAGGGCAAAATTTGTTTAATGTAAAGACTTTTATTAACTTTTAAGCAAATCAGCAAGCTAAAATTAGACATAAATCTAAACAATTTCCAGTTTATGGAAGTATAGAAACTTTAAAAAAAAATAAAACAAAACCATAAATCAAAATTTGGCTGGAACAGCCAAGAAAAGAAAAAAAGCAATGCAGAGTTTCTCTTATTGTCTTGGCCTTAAGCAAGTTGGACCTATTGATTAATGCCCAATACAAAAGGCAAACCTTCGGATGCCTTTTCATGGCTACTTTTTGACGCCCATGGTACAATCATTACAGGTACGGCGCAGATTTTTTTTTGAGTACTGAGCTTTTGCTTTTGCACCAAGCATACTCTTGGCACAAACGTTTTGCGTACTATTTGAGTACTTTGTTGAGAGCGCACAGTGAGAGCGCCATCCATTGGTTGTTGTACCACACCATTAGCTAAAGAAGCAGCTTAAAAGTTCTAAATATGACTAATCCTTCCCAGTAAGCGCTACACTCTACATAAGCCACAAATACCACAAGAGCCTAGTTTCATTTTGAGCCCAAAAACGGGTCGGGCTGTGAGGCCACAAAGCCACTATAAAAATTCGGCAACTCACTGCAAAATTCGGAATTTGTTATGTTAAAACTCACAAGCAATGATCACTGGCACAAAGGCTCAAGAAGATTACGTCGTCCGCTGCGCTAGAGTAATAATCAATCATGTTTTTCAAGCTTATTGCTGAAACTATACGCTCACTTACTTTCTCTTGAACCTACTCGAGTCTAGAGTTGGGCGCGTGTTGTGTTTTTAATCTTCTCACGTTGTCGCAGTACTCATACACTTACAAAGTATTTTCATTTCTGAGTGAATGGCCCACAGCTAAAACAGTCTAACCAGGAGATTTGAGATAGACTTCGCAAGGTGTGGGGACTCGCACTCTGATATGAAATTTGTAAAATAGGATCCCGAACAGGATGGAAAAAATTTTTTCTCTTATCCGAAAGACTTCCACAACCAGTTTGTATGCAAAGTATGCGAAACAATTAGCCAAGTGAACCCCAGATTTTTAAAAATTCGTCCTCAGAATTACTTAGCAAGGTTGAAGGAAAAAGGTTAATTGTGAGTCGACCTGTTTGTAATTCGATTGCTTTAGATAAGGGTGCGAGCTCAATAAATTTCGTTCATGAATCAGGAATTTTTAGTTTCAAAAGTTCAATGAACAAGAAAAATCTGAATTTAAGACCGAAATTGCTTTAAGTTCTTGTTGTTTAAGTTGTTTTTCTAACTTTTAAAGATCAATACACGCCTGCCTTAGACTAAACTAAGTAATTTATTTGCTTGTCTTTTCAACGAATAATGCTTGGTTAAAAAACTTTGATGCTGAAATAAGAACCAAGCAGTCATTTAATCCTTTTTGTTCTGAAACCAATTTCGTCGTGTTCTTAAGCCCTTGATACGCTGAATTCGATCCTGTTGAGCTCTTAGGTCAGAGCCGCTTTTTGCTGAAATCAATCCCGATTATTATTGAATCTTTCTCAAATTATTGAATTAAGAAGATCCATGCCCGAAATTTTTTGTATTCTTATAAGTTCAAGAACGATTTGTACTTAAAGGCCTGTTCTCAGGAGCGCCGAAAATTTATGCGTCAAAATTGCAATTTAATTATTTAGCATCCACCTAAAATTTCAGCCAATATGGCAAAACAAAGGAACGGCCACACTGGTTTAAATTTAAATATTTGAATATCATTAAAAATACACAGGAACACTGATATTTTGATGGCGAGACTACATTGTTGGGGCAATGCATTCCCTTTGCACATGCGCATCATGAAGCCGTTTGGATTTCGCATCCTGACTGCGCCCGAGCGGATCTTTCAGCTTCAGCCTGAGCCTCGCCGCTGCATAGAGAAACCATTTGGGCTTTTTGATTCAGCTGGTGTTTAAATTCAATAAAAATTCAACAAATAGAGGAAAAGCTATTCATTTCATTGTGAACTTTATTTCATATTTGCGGTTTTTCTTATTTTGCTCATGTGGTTCACCTTCAGCAGATACAGCAGATTGGTTATTTAAATGGCCGTTTCCATAATAACGCTAGGTTTCAACTTGTTGAGCAATTCGTTGAGCCAATGTTGCCCAACAACTGGAGATCTCAGCTGGGACTTCTTTAACAGCTTATGTAGATGTAATTAATGAACCTCTGGTATAAATAAATGGAATAATCAGGTGTGTAGGAACTAACATATATGTATGCAGCAGATGTGCTCGGCAAGTCATTCTCCATGAAGGAAGAGCTGCTGTCAACGAATCGAAAGCCCCTTCGTCTAGCGAAATAAGCGGACTGGAGCATTCTCCAGGGACAGAGTTGTGCTGAAAGTAAGAATATTTTTTACGTAATGTAAAAAACATTAACAGCCATGCTCCCATTTTCGCAATCGCCAAAATTCTGCATTTGGAAAGCAAATTTGGACGAAAACTTGGTTTCAAAACACAAAACTTTTGCAAATGCGAAATTGGAAGCAGGGCTGAATGTGTGAATATAACTCACCGTCTCTCCGAAGACATATCGGAGAGAAACCCCATGTACTGAGCATATTCCCAATCCACGGTGTCGCTAAGTTGCGTCTGCTCCAACTGTAGGCCGCTATTTATACCCGTTACTCGTAGAGTAAAAAGGGTACACTTAAGTAGTGCAAATGTATGTAACAGGCAGAAGAAAGCATCTCCGACCCCATAAAGTATATATGATCAGCATCAACAACATAGGCGGTATAGCCATATCCGACTGTCCGTTCGACTGTCTGTCTGTCTGTCCGTCTGTCCGTATGAACAAAAACATCTCAGAGATGGTAAGAGATAGAGGATTGACTTGTATGGGACATATCCTCTTATACTTACAGGCAGAACAAGTTTATTTTCAATTTTTGCCACACGCCCTCCCTCCCCCGCAAATTGGAAAAACGTTATGTCTTCCACAATTTTATAGATAGAAGGTTCATTTTTTCTGGGCATATTTAGTAATCGTGATTATTTATCGATCCGCCAAAAGAATGGTAAAGATCGGATGAACAGTTGTCGAGTTATGAGGAAAACAAACTATTATGGGCAGCACCGGTCGCAACGATGATGGGCAGCACTTCACAGGTACAGAGTATGTTCTAATCGAGCTTGACCGACTTTCTTTGTTGTTTTTTTTTTATATAGAGCTCGTCATAAGAATTTATTGTCCGCGCTCCTGAGAACAAGCCTTAAATTACAAATGATTTTACATAAAGGACGCAATGATCTAAATGTAATATATTTTATCTTCATTCAAAAATTAAATTAATTAATTTTGCCCATTTATTAATGAGACTCAAGAGCTAATAGTTCTTTCAAAATTTTATATCGAAACGGAATAAATTCAATCATTGAGTTAGAACCAAAAATATGTATTCAATCCTAGCGATACAAACTATTTCTGTACACTTCAAACCATACATCCCCAGAATGCGATCGGATGGAACACAAATCCATTGTAGGTTTTCTTGATTTATGTTCGCACTATTAGATCCAGTTTTGATCTGGTTCTTGGCAGCCTAGAAAACAAAATATGTACGTAAATATTACAACTTAAATTTTTTTTACTACCCTTGTCCGGGTTTCAAACTCACAACTTACTTACCTTGTCTCGGAAATTAAAACACAATTGCCGGCATCTTAGCCCATACGACCATGAATGACTCGCGCGGCAATGGGTCAAATCACAGCTATAAAGGGAAGCGACAAGCGACGTAAGCGATTGGGATCAACAAAATCATTTCAAATCCTTAGCGTTTATTTAGAAAACCACCATGTCACGGGTGAAGAAAAGTTTTCTAAATGAAAAATATTACTTTTCTGTACTAATTTTGCGCTTCAATTGTCGTTTAGAATTTACACACGCGCATGTAGGCTTTCAATATCTAAACGTTAGAAGTGGAAAACCTAAATTTTTGTGTGGTATTTATATTGCTGTGTGAAAAATTCAGAAGTTATTTGAAAATAAGCTGAATTTTCTCAAGTCAAGTACAATTTGCCTTTGTCCACGCAACATTTAACTCTTCAACAAGTTTTGTTTACTTTTTTATTTCTACATACAGCAAGGCTTGAACAACGTTTCCCTTAGCATTGCCGTTTCTAGCTAATTTGGTTATCTCTCGTTAAAAACTTGAGGATTTTAAACATTTCGGGAAAAGCATGAATTTAAATAGAGCACGAAACCGTTTCTAAATGGTCAAAGTATTTGGGATTGTTTATTGAATCATAAAGTAGAAAATACCCAAGCTTTAATAATAAATTTTATTGATTTCCAGATAAACTGTCTGCAAAGTTTTGCAAAACATACACAAAATGGAAACGGAGGCCCTCAACCGTAAGAACTCCTCGCGCAAGAGTTCCATAGTTAATGGAGGTGGAGATGCCGCAACCAAATTGACCAATGGCAATGCCGATGAAGCCGGTGATGGTGGCGGCGAAGTGACGCTAAAAGCCAAAATGAGTCTGCTGAACGGTTGCACCGTGATAGTGGGTTCTATTATTGGCTCTGGCATATTTGTCTCACCCACCGGAGTGCTAATGAATACGGGCAGTGTAAACTTGGCTCTCATTGTGTGGGTCATTTCCGGTCTTTTCTCAATGGTGAGTGTATGAGTTAATTGATATTAAATGTAGCTCATAAATATGCAAATTGTTGAACGTTGGGTAAGTGTACACCTGTTGAGGGTGTAAACAAGTGAACCAGATGGCCAGGAACTTGACAATTTGATTAGAAATGCCGAGCGACTCTTAATGAAATTATTGAAATTCCCTGACGCCCCGAAGAAGACAGCATGTCGAACGCACGCGTTGCCTGTAAATAAGAAATTGCGTATACGCTCTGAGTGGCAGCAAGGCACTCAATGTGGATGACGATGATGATGATGGAATTGCATTAAATTTTAATTTCTCTGTCTTCTTTAAGGTGGGCGCCTATTGCTATGCCGAGCTGGGTACCATGATTACCAAATCGGGTGCAGATTATGCTTACATTATGGAAACTTTTGGTCCATTTATGGCCTTTATACGTCTCTGGATTGAGTGCATGATTGTGCGTCCCTGTTCGCAGGCTATTGTCGCTTTGACATTTAGTACCTACGTGCTAAAGCCATTTTTCCCGGACTGTACCCCACCAGAAGATGCCGCCCGCCTGCTAGCCGTTTGCTGTATATGTAAGTATCAATGCAGTGGCAAATGTTGATTTCCATATTGGTGTACTTGACCCATAGATTAGACACAATTTTATAAACACGCTCGCACACATACACAACCATCCCACGAGTAAAGAGCAAACAACAAATGCGAAAAGAGTTTGCCATGTGGCTTATCAGCTGCGGTAGAATGAAACCGAATGAAACGGGGAGGCCTTTGGATTTCCGATTCTGTGTTGATGCATAGGGGGCCCAATTATAAGCTCTGACTAAAATCTATAATTACACAAGCATTTCAATCGATGAGGGCGAATAACTTAAATGAACTTAGGGCATATCGATTGAGGGTAATAAAGTTCATGCTTAATAACGTACAAATTATGACGTAGAATGGAAATTCTGTTATCTGGAATAATTTGTTTTTTATTAATTATTAAAAAATGGACCAGTAAAGGCTGTCAACAAAAATATGAATACATTATAAAAAGGTTTTTGGACCAAGGAAGATAGACAAAGATCATCGGCTATTGAAATGTTTACTTCCGACTGTTTTAAACACCAAGAAAAGGGACTGGCAGAGTTCTTGATCAATCGGTATCTACATATATATTTATACGCTAATAACTTTTATACTATTTTTATACAAAAGTAAAGCCCCCTTTTTAACATTGCAAAACAAATTCAATTAACCTAAAATTTATTCCATATGTTCTTATGAGTTTTTAGATGTGGCCATTGCAAACAAAAAAAATTGATTGTAATTATTTATTGTTTTATAACGATTTAGATGTTGTACCAATGCACACACGCGTCACACAGATAGGTGAGCAAAGCCTTGCTTTCGATCACTAGGCGAAGCTAGTAGAATTTATACCGTTTTGTACTTAAGATTTTAAGAATGTGTTAAAGAAAAGGGTTTGGAAGTAATAAAATTAAGTAAGGAATATTCTAAAATTGAAGTAAAATAGTTAATGTTATTAAAATGAGATCAAACGATCTTAAAACAAAATCTTTTCGTACTTACAGTATTCCGGAATAGAGGTCTGAAAAATATATCCTATTTATTTTAAGTAAGTGGAACCCAACTGAAAGTTTGGCCTAATTATCCTGAAATGTCTAAGGTCTCACTGCTATCGTAAAGTTTGAATTTAAATAAATTCAAACAAAATAGTTGAAAACCAAAGTGGCTTATTAGCTATCTTATAAAGGCCATTGATTGAGAAGTCGGGTGTGATAATTCCGACATACATACGAGGGCGGTCCCAGAAATAGCAGACCTAACTACTAAAACACAAAAATTGATCATTTTTTGTTTTTCAACATAGGATCCTTTTAGGTCGATTCACTTTTCCCAGCGATGTTCAATAGCTTCGATATTTTTCGGTCAATATGCGATGTACAGCACTTTTTGAAATGCCTACACATTCAGCTAACTCACGAACTTTCAATCGCCGGTCACTCAATACACATTTTTTTCATTTTGGCCACCATTTCTGAAGTGGTCAACTCATTTGTACGTCCATTACGATGTTCATCTTCGCAGCTCAAACGACCTCGCTTAAACTCAGACACCCAATATTTTATTGTTGTGAACGAGGGAGCAGAATTACGTAAGGTAGAATCCAGCTCCTTTTTAATATTGGTTGGACTAAGACCTTTTATATGAAAGTATTGTATCACATAACGATGACCAATTTTGTCCATGTTTGCAAATTAATAACTGTGCAAGGTAAAGGCATCAAACTTCAAACTTAAGCTTTTAATAGTCGGTACTTCCCCTTTTTAATATTTTTTGTGAACATTTTCCAACACTACTGTGCAAGGTCGGCCATTTATGGGACGGCCCTCGTACATCTGCGCAGGCCACCCAAAAATAAGACCATCTGCCTAGTTATATTTTAAGCTGAGGGAGGAGATAGAAAGACAATCGACCAAAGGGACTGTCGTTATAGCGAAATCAGCCACATTGGTCTCACATTGTTCGCTTGAAAATGCCAATTCATGGGGCCGATGGCTGAGCAAAACACTTTGAGGTGTGACCCGGAAAGAGCGTGATGGTTCTAATGTGGTAAGAATCTAGGGTTGGTCGCCAATTAATTAAAGACTTCTATTTTTGAGTAAAAGATTAGATGAAGAACTTAGCAGGCGAGTCAGCACTTTTCAAAGTTAATCTGGTGCTTTTGTAGCAATAATAAAGAATTAAATTATTATAAAATACAAACTGCTTATTAGTCAAAACTTTTATTCTATTTATGTAAACATTACACAGGGGAACAGACATTTTGTTGCATCCACTTGATAAAAAATTCTGGTCCAGTTTTGTCCACTGATTACAAAACTGGTCTCGGTTTGGCTCCATCAGCTTTTGTTTTAAAGATATAGTGGAAAATGTGTTTTGCATGTTGAATAACTCTCTTCAAGGTCCAATTTGGACACCTTCGGGCATGCTGATGCATTGATATGTGCTCTGTCGCATAAGACTCATAAACCCAGATATTTTTTGTCAGTGTGGCCTCCATAATTTTTTCAAAGCGAAAAAATTCGCAAAACACATTTTTCGTCATATCTTTAAAACAAAAGCTGATGGAGCCAAACCGAGACCAGTTTTGTAATCAGTGGACCAAGCTGGACCAGAATTTTTCATCAAAGTGGATGCAACATACAAAAGTTTTCATTTTGATCCCCTGTGTTATCTTTCGTTTGCTTTGTTTTCCACCCACCATTTGGCTCCATCTATTCGCTCATCACATCCACTCACAGAAACACGTAGCGCGAAAATGCATGTCCTGACGATGCAGGTGCTCGGAGACAACTGACTAGCCGCTCGTTCGTTAGCTAGGAACGCTCTCTACCGAATACAGTCGGTGCGCGTACGCTCCTAAGTACAGTCGCGGCGGAAGAAAATCAGTCCTATTACTTTCCGGACAAACCCTGTATTATTAGAATTTGCATATTGTTAGCATCAAATTGTATTTACACAAAAGTTGCTCGAATAATCCCTATATGCAGTCTCTGTATGGGGTTTTCCAATCTGAGGAGCTAAACTAACTAAATCTGAAAGTTATTATTCTGAAATTTACTCCTAAAACTTACTTTGAAAGCGATATTCTATTAGAATTTTTACTTTACCGGCATAACCAACATCTATAGTGATTTTCAATTCCCCGGCTTTATTAAAGTTCATTTAAAAATCAACTTCCATTGCCTAAATGTCATTTACACCAAACACAATAGCGCTTACTTTGCGATTGTGATCTTCTGTCCATAGTTTTTTCTTATTTAATATTGATTTAATTATGCGGAATTAAGTGCACTGAAATGAGACAATAATAATAATAACATTAACATTGTCACATGGTGCAAATCCACGCGTTATTACATCACCCAAACCCAAATGGGGTAGCCGTGGCTTCTTTATATTTACAAACATGTGTACGTATGTATATGTATATCTTCCACTGTTTCTTTATGATTATTACAGTGGTGTTAACCCTAATCAACTGCTGGGATGTCAAATGGGCCACCGCTGTGCAGGATATATTTACATATGCAAAAGTAAGTTAACAGGACTTAGCCTTTGGCAAGTAAATGGGGAAATTAAATTACCAACTTTTTCCCACCCACAGTTGTTCGCGCTGTTTATCATCATTGCCTCGGGCATGTATCAGCTGTATATGGGCAACGTCCAGTATTTTACATTCGACAATACAGACACCAGAGTCACATCGCTGGCCCTGTCCTTTTACTCGGGACTCTTTGCCTACAACGGCTGGTAAGCGGCTTACAAAATAAGTGAATTTGTTGAATTAATTGGCCTGCAAATGCTCTTGACAGGAATTACTTGAACTTTATCATTGAGGAGCTTAAGGATCCCGTCAAGAACCTACCCCGTGCCATAGCCATTAGCTGTACGCTGGTGACTATAGTTTATGTGTTGGCAAATGTTTCCTTCTACACGATTCTATCGCCGGACGAGGTGTTGGGTTCATCAGCGGTGGCTGTGACCTATGCAGAGCGAGCATTTGGCATGCTGGCCTGGACCATACCAGGTAAGGATTAAGACCAAAACCAATTTAAATGTACTGTCATACTTATTTACCATTTGCAGTATTTGTGGCCATGTCTACGTTCGGAGCGGTCAATGGCATTTTGCTAACCTCTTCGCGTCTATTCTATGCGGGTGCCAACGAGGGACAGATGCCAGAGATTTTGACAATGATTCAAATTCAACGTTTTACACCCACTCCAGCAGTGCTGATCATGGCCTTGCTATCCATGTTGTACCTGACTGTGTCGGATATATTTGCTCTCATCAATTATGTGGGATTTGCCACCTGGGTAAGTAACTAACTGAACTGGATCCTAAGGAGATGGGGAAAAAATGACCTTGAGACTCGCTAGTCTACATATAGTTCTGACTGATTCATTGGCCGACCACTTACAGCCTTAACGGCTAGATCAAGAAAGATGAGCTTGAACGGTAGTTTCCATTTGTGTCAAAAGTGAGAACTAATGGAAAACCAAAAGGTGTTAAAAATGTATTAAAAAGATTACATGGAACAATTTTTATTGAAATTCGACTAGATTTTCTAACAACATTTTTGCTCCTAAATTATTTTAAAAATTAGTCTGTAGATCTAATAAATATCTCTATTGCATTAAATATATTATTAAAAATAGGTGACAGCTAACCTCGGCGCGGCCGAAGTTTTGTATACCATACTTACAGCTTCCATTGAAAACCAAAAAGTTTTTCTAACAGAGACTACTTTTCGGATCTTACTTTTCTATTGGAGCTATACTATATAGATGTCCGATGTCGACCAAACTAAAAGGAATCATGGAAAGCATGGCAAACTAACAATTTCGAAATTTGGAGGCGATTCCATTTAAAACAAAAAGTTTTTTTCACTAGAACTTCATTTTTGACCGATCATTCATGCTGCAGCTTTATGCTATAGTCAAACGATTTTGACAAAACTTTGTAGAATTGTGTAAAATTATATAAAATAAATATATGCCAACTTAAGGGACGTTTCCATTAAAAACAAAAAAGTTTTTCTCACAAGAACTAGTTTTTCGACCGATCGTTCCTATGGTAGCTATATGCTATAGTCATCCGATTCTGACAAATCCTTGTAGAATTGCGTGAAAGCATACCAAATTAATAAATTCCAATTTGAAGGACATTTACATCGAAAACAAAAAAGTTTTTCTAGCTACGACTTCGTTTCAGACACTTCTTTTCTATGGAAGCTATACTATACAGATGGCCGATTTCGACCAAACTTTGCGAAATTATGGGAAAGCATAGCAAACTAAGAAATAAGAAGTTTGGAGGCGTTCCCATTGAAAAGAAAAAAAGTTTTTCTAACTAAAACTAGTTTTTCGACTGATCGTTCCTATGACTGCTATATGCTATAGTCATCCGACCCGCCGGTTCTGACAAATGTGAAGCATATATGTGAAGCATATTGGTAAAGATAGCTTTCAAAGTGATGAAGAAGATAGCATAGAAACTCTCAGACGGACGGACAGGGCTAAATCAACTCAGCTCGTCATACTGATCAAGAATATATATACTTTATGTGGTAGGAAATGATTCCTTCTATGCGTTACAAACATCCGGACAATTTTATAATACCCTCTGCAATGATATAAAAATCCACATACATATGTTAAATTGTAGGTCCACATAGCGAATTTTCCTCTTAAAATTTCCTGATATAAACATATATCTCACGTTACTCATCTTGTTCAGTTATACATATATATTGAATGTTGCCTATCCCTGAACGACACTTCAGTATTCACCAGAAATGAGTCTGCGGCTCTACCTTTTAGAGAATAGCACGAGTGGGACGCCTATGGCAACCTTCAAGCTTGACACAAAAGCCAAAACACTTCGTCTTGCTACCGGTAGGTGGAAAGCCAGCACGCCTGAGCGTAACACACAATCAGGTATTTTCCCATTTCCAAGTGGATTTAAAAAGTAAAACGATTGCAATTTCGAATCGGCAGTGCGCAAGAGCTGATGCGGAATTGCAAGTGGCAATTTCGGTTTGAACTTCAAGTTTAAGTAGAATGGTTTTGAATCATATTCTATGCACGATATATCTATGGATACTTCAATATCTCTACAATAGCTCACATATAAAAATACAAATTATTGAAATATGAAAAGTATTACGGTTGCCAAGAAAATTGTCATTTAATCCACTGACTTTAAGGAAAATCTTTTGAAACCGAATAGCTCGATTGTTTTTCGAAAACGCGAACAGCTACCAATTCCGATGATCTGATCGAAATCGAAAACGGGAACAGACCTGTATTATTTCTGAAGAAGTTTCAGATGTAAAGAAAAAGAGGAAACGGTACTACAACTATACTTGGTTATCCCCCCTTACTCAATCTCTCGAGGACATCCAAGCAAGAGATCAAAGATTTACTACTACACATAATAATTCAGTATTAAACCCTATTAATCCCGAAGTTTGGTATAATTGGACTTAAGAGGGACTCCATCGCAACCTAACCTTATCTAAGTTAAGGCTACAAACCTTTAAAAAAGTTTTCCAATTGGGGGAAATCTACCACAATTTCAAACCAAAAAGGTTTTACAATGTCTAACCTAATTTTTCATCCAATCAGTCAATATTAGTGAAAAAATTGGGAAATATTGTTTCAACTTTAGAAATTCTCTTGTAACGTTAGAAGAAACACTTTATAAGCATTGAATCAAATTGAAAAAGTATATGTGGTCTTCCAAATTATTTTCAACATCAGAACTTCAATCACGAAAAGAGGTTAATAACCCAGTCGGACTTGACACCATGAAATAGGCACATCTTTCATAATCTTTTTTACCGAAGAAGTAGTTCCCAAAACTGAAAAGTTCCATTCGCTTTTATTAAGGCGTGAAAGCCAAAAAGAATGCACCTTTGATAACGTATTTTTAACCACGTATGTGGTTTTGTTGAAGAAAGAACAAGAATTCTTATTGTTTACGCATGCCAAAAGCACAACCCAGAGAAGGCACGGTTTCATGTTAACGTGACTTTTTGCCTTCTAAGCGCATGTAAAAAGAATGTAGTGACCATTTCATACAGATTTTTTCACTTCTATCATACTAAAATAATTGTGTTGTGAGTTTTCCCCGTAAAAAGAAGTATGAAAAATTGCATTCTCTTGGGAACCACATTCCGCAAAGTCCGACTGGGAAGAATGAAGCTTTCGAAAATTCTTTTCCATTAAAAATCTATTTGATCAATAATGTGCTAGCGGAGGTTTTTTCGGGTTTTCGCTTCCCCGTTTTCATTTATATAGTGTAACCATCGATCGTTTTCTTACAAAAGCCTTATCACCAAAAGATTGAGCTAAGCCCAAATTTTGGAGTAAAAAGCTAAGAATATGATTTTTTAATTAAACGAAAAATAGAACAACTTGAAAAGTTACTCAATACAAATTTTAATTATTCGATGTCTTTCATTAAAAAGTTTAGTAGAACATATTGTTATAGGGTTAACTAGTTTGCTCAGATTAAAATTTTTCGAAAAAATAACAAAACCAATTTGACTTAAGCTTAAAGAACAATCCACTCCAAATGAGAAAATCTGTTCATTCTCTGTTTTCAACAGTGCTTATGCTAAACTTGTGTCCATTATTCTATGATTTTTTCCCACTATGCCCTTTTCATAAATTCCCGATACTATTTTATTATTTCTCTACAATAATGTTTTAACCGTACTATTTTCCATTTAATTCCAGCTAAGCATTGGCGTCGCTGTACTCTGTTTGCCCTGGTTACGTTGGGCTCAGCCCAATTTACCCCGACCCATACGTGTACCTCTGATATTTCCCATTGTCTATCTGATTGCCACCATTTTTGTAACCGTGGTGCCCATGTATGCCAGTCCCGTTGAAACGGGCTATGGCATATTGATGATTCTATCCAGTATACCTGTCTATTTAGTATTTATCGCCTGGAAGAATAAACCAATTTGGTTCCAGAAAACCATGGGTAAGTTCCTTATACATTGAGAGCAAACAATGCCCCTGCTGTCCAACGGCTATTCTTTCAATTTCTTTGGCCAATTGATTTCAATTTGATGCAATTTTTTTAGGCGGACTCACACAAATCCTACAAAAACTGATGATGGTAGTGCGTCCCAAAGCGGCGTCCAAGGTTTTTAAGTTTGCTCTTTTATCTTAGTTTTTTTTGCCTGTGCCTTTTGACTAACCGAATGCCTAATCTTTAGAACTAACTAGAATTACTAATACAAAGTTTTTCAATATTATTTTATGAAGAAAGGTTTAACATATTTTACCCCTTTTTTTACCTATTTTACAGTAAGCATCACACGTTTGCTACAGAAACTGCTCATGGTACTCGGCAAGCAAACGAAACCAGCTCAGGTGTAACAAGTAATTGGAAAGTTGGACATTTTGGATGAAGAGATTCCAGTTTCGGCCAACTGCAAATGAAAGCATTTAAAATACATCAAATTGCATGATAAAAACAAACGCTTTTGTGTAGCCAACTACAAAAAATACTACTATATAGATCTATTTTTATATATGTTTTAAGTTTATATAAACAAGGAATGGAAACAAAAATACAACAAAACCCAAAAAAAAACACAAGGCTGCGAACTCGTAAAGAAGTTCAAAATTGTGTGTTTTAGTAAGGATTTTGATTTAGATTTGAAATGTTTATTGTTGAAAGTACAACATTAGCTTGTTTATACTGTTTCAACAACGAATTTTTTTGTGAAATACAAACGAACTTATACTTCTTCAAGGTGAATTGTCCACTTGTGCATAGAATTTTAAGAAAATACAGTCGAATTTCATACGGAAATGAAAATTAAGCATTATGAAAATGTTATACAGGATGATTCTAAATCGAAAGATCTATTTAAAGTTTTTTTTAACATGTTCTAAAAAATTCTGAACTCATTTTATACAAATACGAGGGTGTCAGAATCAACTTTTTCTTACTTGCATCCTTTAAATCTGAAATTTATACACTACTTAGCGCTTTAGTAAAATAAAGCAAACCACTCTCATTTCAAGTACGAATATAGTAAACGCGAACATATGAAACCTTAGCTCCGGATGGTATATTCGGAAATTCTGCGTATTTAATTCTGTTTGTAGTTTTGACTTTTACCATGAATAAAGGAAGAACAAAGAACACTTTTAGCTGTGTTTTTGTTTCAATAGAGCAAAGCCACAACCATTCTTCCTTTTATTCGGCCTAAGTGCATTTTGTGTATAAGTATGCATGTGTACGTGTATCTGTCTGTGCGCCTCAGTCCACCGAAACTAACTGCAAAACACGAACCCCCTTGCACTGACTATATTTGTCCAAAATTTCTATCATAAGATTGTATATCGAAGTTATTTTAAGTATGTTCTTTAAAACTGCAATTAATTAAAACAAGTTCACTTTATAGTTTCAATTATCCCTTGACAATTCTCTGTAATAATTTTGACTGTATTTCTCCAAAAATTATGCCCAAATGGGACAAGTGCAACATACTCAATACAACCAATATTTATGTTAATATTTACACTTAATATAAAATATATTTTTAATTTAATTTTAAAATCATTTCAATATCGATGACAACTGCCCACTTACAGTCCTGATTGCATCAAGCTGCGTTATGGTCTACGTACAACACAGACCATTGCCTACCACACATATCCATAATGAAACAAGCCACACTATTACAATATCTGTTAAAACATTGCCAACATAAAAATTTATATATAAAATATTGTTGTCTCGTTACAAATTAAAAATCAAATTGTTGTAGCATTTATTTTAAACATAAATTAATTGTTGCTTTCAGTGTTTGAGAACATAAAACTAAAGAACTAAAAAGAACATAACAAAATCTATGCAACAAATTATTTGGCACAAAGTTTATACCAGCTGTCTGGAGGCCTAGGGATTTCGAAATAAAAAGTGCAAAAGATAAAGCGAACATGCTCGCAAAAGAAAATCTACTTTATATTGGTTATTAGGCCTTAGTGCTTAGGCATTTTTTTAAAGTGCTTTCTTGAAGAGATGCTGATGATGTACGTAGCTCTAGGTCGTATCCTTACTGCAATTTCCTAAATTTTTGTTATTTAACGGTTGAGAGCCGATCGATTATATATAGAAAACTTGCGTTGCTGGCTAAACAGTACAGTACACCCCAAAAAAAGCGGTGTTTTATCGATCTAAATGTGATGTTTAATAGCCACATCTGCAATCTAATACCGTAAACACCTCCTACAAGCGAATATAATATAATATTATCTTCCCTTGACCTTACTTTTAATTAAGTGAGCTAGTACTAAGTGCATGAAAGTACAATTTACAATTTACCGGTTCGGCCTGAACCTCCGAAACTGAACTAGGACCGGACCGCTTCTCTTTGGAATAAAACGCGGTTCCAAAAGTTACTTGAGTCTCTTTTCTGAGAGCTAAAATCAATTAGTGGGGAAGTTTAACTGGGAAAGAAAGTTGATTGTACTGGGTCGGTGCATTGCGTTTGGGAATAAACAGCTTAGTCGGGCTAATCAAAAGATATTTTTAAAAAATCTTTGGAACATTACGAATTGAATTCCGCTATCTGAAAAGTCCTGTCGGAATTGTTAATTTATTCCACTTTACAACTTTTTATGGATACATTTTAGTTCAAATTAATCGGTTTTTTCCAAAATTTATTTGCTTGTGGTATTCAAAAACTGCATACTCTGTACTCGGTACTCGATGCTCAGCATTCGATACTTAGGACTCAATACTCAGTTCTATACTAAGTACTCGATACTTAGTGCTCGATACTCCGTACTCCATTCTCAGCACACAATACTCTGTACTCGATAATTGATACCTAGTACACGATATAAAGTACTCAAAGCTATGTACTTGATAGTCGATACTCAGTTCTCGATATTTAGTAATCGATACTCAGTGCTCGATACTCAGGACTCGATAACTCCGTACACTAAGAACGCGAACTGAAAAATCCAGTCATAATTGTTCATTTTTTTGGAAACATTTTAGTTCAAAATAATCGGTTTTTTTCAGAATTTATTTCCTTATAGCATTCAAAAACTCAATATTCTATACTTAGGACTCAATACTCAGTTCAATACTAAGTACTCGATACCTAGTGCTTGATACTCCGTACTCCATTCTCAGCACACAATACTCGGTACACGATAATTGATACTCGATAGTCATTACTAGATACTGAGTTCCCGATATTTAGTAATCGATACTCAGTATTGGATACTCAGGACTCGATAATCAATACTAAGTACACTAAGAACTCGAAATTAGGTATTCGATAGTGCTCGTAACATTACGAATTGAGTTCCGGTATCAGAAAAGTCCTGTCAGAATTGTTCATTTTTTACAGCTTTTTTTTGATACATTTTAGTTCAAATTAATCGGTTTCTTCCGGATTTTTTTTGCTTGTAGCATTCAAAAACTCTATATTCGATACTTAGGACTCAATACTCAGTTCTATACTAAGTACTCGATACTTAGTTTTCGATACTCCGTACTCCATTCTCAGCACACAATACTTAGTAATCGATAATTGATACCAAGTACACGATACTAAGTACTCTAAGCTAGGTACTTGATAGTCATCACTCGATACTCAGTTCTGGATACTCAGTAATCGAAACTAAGAACTGGAAATTAGGTAATCGATTGTCAGTACTCGATATCGATACTGATTATTCGGCACTCAATACTCGATACTCAGCATTCGATACTCAGAACTAAGAAGTCGATACTCAGTAATCTATACTTGGACCTATGTAATCGATGCCAAGTACTCAGTACTCGGCCACTGTGAAGCACATTACAAAAACACAACAAAATATGCCACGTCAGCGTGATGCGTGACGCTGAAATCAAATTTTAGTCCTACTAATATTATCCGTACCAAAATTAAAGATGTTTCACATCAAAAAATTTTTTGTCAGAAATTATTTATTGAAAGTTTCGTTAATCTTTTGGCAAGCACTCGCAGAATATTTTCATCCCCATCGACGAAAATCTGAATCTTGTGCTTATAAACTGATGGTGCAGAAGAGCCATCTCTTCAGCTTCCATAATTTTTAACGAGATACCCAATAAAAAAAGCGGTAGAGTGTTGTCATGGTAGAAACTTTGGCCTTTGCAATTGGCTAGTGTAATTTCGTGGCAGCAGCTCAGAGGATATCGCCCTTTGATCGCCTTTGCTGCACCTTTGTCGGGGGTGTCCTGGAAATCTCTAGAGATTTTGGCTTCGTTTGTTTTGCAAATCGCTCGAAAACCGTAACTTCGAGAGATTTCGTTTTCTTTTCGAAAGTCTAGTTAAAAAGTGTGTGTATTATGGTCCAACTACACAAAAAGTGTTAAATTGCGTAGTTTCGAAAAGTTGGTTTGATTGGTATGCCAAAATCTAATAACAAAATACGAGAGGTTTGAAACCAGCCGAAAGAGATTTCTAGGACACCGAGAATTGGTTTTGGGTTGGAATTTGGTTGGAAAAGATTTCTGGTTGGTCCGATTGTAATTAAACCAATTTCAGCTCCGTCTGATCAGAATTTGTTCGATTTTTGTTACTTTTGAACCATAAATCGAATATATTATTCAAATATCGAGATGTTTACGGATCGAAATTTCTTAGTTGGTTACCAACTGTTTAATGCTTTGCTGCTGTAATGCTTTTTGCCAATATCTCGTGGTTAATTTCGAGGTTTTTGATTATCATTAGCCTCCAAAGCCAAAGTCGGAATATCTTTCTAAATACTCTAATAGGCTATTCACACTGAGCACATCTAACATCCCACATCCTGAGTTAAAACGCTTAATGGGGGGTGTCACAGAAATCTCTAGAGATTTTCGTATAAACGATAGGATTTTGAACTAAACTAGGTGGAGTAAAGTGTCAAAAATAATGTCGCCTATTAGATTATAGGGAAGTAAAACCGTACGCTTTAAGTCTACTTGGCGCTGAGCAGTCAGTTTCAAATCTCTCAACTTTTGTCATCTAATCTAGTGGACTTGCATTTTTAAGACACTTCACATGTAAAGGCACGCAGTTGTAGTTCAAAATAAAACCGTTTATACGAGAATCTCTAGAGATTTCTGGGACACCCCCGAATAACTATTTGCTATGCTAACATTTTGAAATTTTTGTTTTGTCAAATTATTAAGTTGATCAGTATCTTATACAAATATGCTACAAACATGACAAATTTTAACCGGGAAAATTTGTATAACTCATGATTTTGGATGTTAGATGTGCTCAGTGTGAACCGCCTGTAAAGCGCATGCTAACTGCTCGGGAGTTAAGACTGCCACGGTTCAGTAATTCACAGAGGTTGTAAACCACCAAGCCATGGTTTCGGTACGATTTAGTGATTCACTCTCACTTTGTTTTCTGCAACCCTACAACGGTGCGAATCTTCATTGAAATTGCCGAATTGTATAAAATAGAGTATGCTGGTCCCGTCCATAAGCTCCAGCATTGTGTTGTGGCGGTGGAATGCAATAGATAGCAGTTAGCACTTCGAAAGGGGAACGCAATGTCGGAGTCGACTTATTAAGTTAATTTCCTTGATATAAATTAACCAAATTAATACATATATTTAACTTCAGATAGGCGCTTTCCCCTTAAGCTGTGTACTCAGACAAACAATATCTAGACCTAGCTAAAAAAACAACTTTTTACGGTGGAGTCCTAGCATAGGGTACAGTGTGACTGCTCAACGCCAAAATACTCTTCAATAGTAAAATACCACCAAATGTCAAATGGTCATACTGTACTGTGTTTGTTTTTCCAAGTGTGATTTTATTACAATTAAATTGATTTAAGTAATAAAAGTGCAAATGCAGGAGTATTTGAATGATATTTGAAGGGCAGAAGTCATGGGCAAACCCTTAGTTGTGTTTTATTTTATTTTTGCTGCAGGCTGCAGCCCTTGCTGAATTCATTTAGCAAGGGTAACTTACTAATTAATTGCAAAGCATTTGTTTTGCTTCTTCCTAGCTAAACCTATAGCTTAAGCTATCAGCTTTTAGCCAGTCAAGTTTGCGTCGCCACGCGTTTTTAGCTGGGATTGAGCTAAGGCATTTAGCTTGTCTGAGAACGGCTCAAGCTAAGAGGCCAGCTAAAAGTTTTAGTAATACATAGCTTTATCGATAAAAAATCCGCGCCAAAGCGTTTTCATTGCGAATCAAAACGTACCGGATTTCTTCGTTATTTTCGGCTCGGTTCATAAATGTTTAAGAAAAATGGTTTGACTTACGTGCACATGTGCACTGCGCACGTTATCGGTTCGATTTCTTTATACGAACTTAGGTCCGAACCTAAGACTTTACGAAGACTTAAAGTTTTCGAACTGAACCATTACTTGCAAATAATGTTCTCTGGAACACCCAACACCCAGTAAAGTAAGGCCAGAACCTTTGTACCAATGTTGTTGCATAGCTTAATAAAAAAACTAGAAGGGTTCTCGGTAACTCCTTAATATCACATGTATGGTATATATATAATTCGCATAATGATTATAATTAAAAATTGAACCTCTATATGTAACTGTTACACATTAAATGAAGCCGCTAACTATGATGGAACATATTGTTGACAATAATATTGTATTTGTATTTATAAATAAATATATATGTATATTATATTATATGTATATCGCCACAAAAAGTTGTGTTTTATTTCCAATACTTTGAATGGTTGCCCACCAGGAGAAGTAGAATCCACCGATTCCCATCCTCCTGCGTCAACTAGACAAAAATTTTGTTTATTCATTACATTGCGGACTCTACTTGCATATATCTAATCAAAGTAAGACGAAGATTTTCCATTTCCCTTTGCTTAAGAGTTTTTAAAGCCTTGTGTAGCTCACTGTTTTTGGTGTTTAAATATATTTTCAACATGGAGCACATATTAGACTTTTCCACTTCCCTTTCCAGCTCACGAATTTGCTTAAGTGCTTCTTTGTAGGGAGAGAGGATGGGCAACCTTTCTGTTGGGGTTTGTTTAGTATCACCGCCGCTTTCCTTATCCTCCATATTGAAGTCCTCTGATATGTTACTCAGTTCGCTGCAGATTTGCAAACTCTTCTGGCGATATAGCGTGTTATATTGCTGTTCCATGCTGAGCTGAAGTTCATTGAACTTGGCATCGATGCGCTTATACCAATAGGTTAGATTGTTGTAGCCCTCTTTCGATAGCGACATCGCGCGACGACGCAGGGAAAGGGAAAGACTTGAGGAGCTTGAACTAGGGTTGCTTTGTCCAGCCTTTTGCCTCTCTATCTCCACATAAGCACCACACTTGCTGTAAGCTTGCTTAACGCACACATAGGCGGTATCGGCCAGTTTCAGAACCTTGCGCAACCAGTGCAGTGACTCTTTGCCAATGGGCACCTCAAATAGAATCAAAGTACGTAAGGGAAGCCGCTTAAAGTCAAACGACTCTTTCAGGCAGTCCGTAAGCAAATTGCTCTGACTATTCCTGGCCAGTGGCAAACCCTTAAAGAAACTGACCACATCCACGCGCTCATCGCAGTTGAAAATCTGAAACAGTGCCAAATGCACCTTATGCACCTTTTGCTGGCCATCTCGAAAAACAAACTCCAAGTCGATATAGTCATCACCAACGCCCCTAGATCTCAGCACACTGTACTCGTTGGTCAGCCAAAGGAATAGCTCCCGTGTGCTCTGAAGGCTGCGTCCACTTTTACTCTCCAAAAGACGACGACGACGTCCGGCCGCCTGCGTGGAATCGTCCAGCATATTTACCATATTAAACTTTCTCACATCATAATAATCCACATTGATGGCCCTGAGGCGACAGTGTAAAACCTGCATCATCTTATCCACCTCGGCCACCAACAGGCGCGTAAGCAAATTGTAGATTATGCGTTCTCACGGGGGTCAATCGCACCAGACAGCCGGGACATCGCAGGCGAAATGTTTGATCCATAAGCTCGGTTAGTTCGGCACGCACATGTGGTTCGTGGTCATAACCAATGGAGTCAAACTCCAGATGGCGATAGTAGCGAGGAGAGTCGTCCTTAACTTTGCCGTCCTTGCTGCTCTGTATACGCAGGAGCACAGAACTGTGGTCCAACATTTTCATTTCATTCTCATAGCAAGTCTCTTCCGCATTGGTTAGACCCTTGCGTGCGGTCTCTGTTAGAGCCACCATTACACGATGAACCCGCTTGTTTGAATTGCAATTCAAATTCATGGTCAAAAGCTTCTACAGCTGCTGAATTTGTATAAGATTAAAAAAGAGAAACAGTTAATTTTGATTTAAATGGGACTCAAAAAAAAAAATAGTTGCCTTAATCAAGACATGCTCGACTTCTAATGGTTTGTTTGAAGTTTATATCAAATATTACTCGATCTGTTGTGCCGTACATTCTTTGGATTTTGCTACATCTTCCACCAACCATGTACCAGCGATCAGTGATTGCCTTAGCACTATAGAAAACGAGATCTTAAGTTAAAGTAAAGTGTTCAATAGCCAATTCTTATGTTAATTAGCAGAGCATTAACATTATGTAAAAAGACTGCGCATGCTGACCACAAATATACAACAAAAGATGTGTTGCTAACAGCGCAGAAAAGAATGCAACGTTTTTTTTTTGACCCCAAATATTTGACTGAAGGTGATATGCCTATAACTGAGTTCTAAATTTGAGATCGAAATCTTAGCTTAAAAATGCGAGATGCAATCAGAGATAAGAACAGCAGCTTTGGTGCGGAACTCTTTCTTAATCGATATTTTTAATTTTTGACTGCAAATAAAATAAAAAAGTAAAATTTGAATAAAATCAAGGACAATCCATTAAATTGGAATATGACAGCTGTCAATAGCACCAATAACTCCTGGTATCCGCCTAGATTTTCCCTCCAAAATTGCAGCTGTTTTCAGCTGCAGTAAATTTGTTGGCCATTTGACGTATGTGGTCGCAAATCCGGGCAAAATGTACACAAAGAACTCGAATATCTGATGGCCAGAGCTTTTTGTTATGTCAAAACGGTCACCTACTGATAAGAAGGACTCCTGTTTTGCCAACATCCAAAATCTGCTAAAAAATCTGACGAAATGAAATCAATCGCTTGATTCGTCGCAGGAACACAGCCATTACCGATAGTCAGCAATTGTTTGGAGAAATCATGAGCAGATGAATCGTTCAGAAATGCAACTCTCACGTTGGTTCTTGCTGCCAGTTGAAGTTTCTTCGCATAGCTCCACAGATTGGATGATTTGAGGCAAGCGTTTATATCATCGACAGCAGTAGATCTTGGAATAACTGGCAGTGTTTGGCAGAAATCGAAAGAGGGTAAAATCATAGCGCCTCCAAAACTTCTCGAGTCATTGCGCAGGTCCATTGTGCATTCGTCCCAAATGATGACCTTAGACGCTACTAAGACTTTGGCCATTGCCAACTCTGTTGTAGGACAGTTACCGTATGGATGATAGCGCTCCAGCAAACGGGTTTCAGCGGCATGCGAACGAGTTGGGAGGCGTCACCCGCAGGGCGACCGAAGCGAGATGGCGCGCCGGCGGAGATAGCGAGCTGGGAGTGTCCTCCTGTGGAATGTCGCCGGGACGAGGCGAGGGCGGGCATAGGGCAGCGGCCGAGACCGTAAAACGGTTGGATGGCCAAAAAAGAAAAGAACTCTGTTTTACGATCTGACGCTGGCACTCCTAACCTTATTAACAAACTGCCGCACATATCGTAACACATGCCTTCAGTCTAGAGCAAAGCCTGGTTATGCTTGTTCTCATTCGCCTCAAGATCGGGTTTTCTTGAACTGACACGAACTCAATGTAAAATGTCTTCTGACATGTTATACTTGCACTTGTATTTGTTCCACAGGTCACGTGGATTCAATGAGAAGCACTTACAAATGATGATAAAGAGTTGTTTCAACGACCTTCGTGTCCCAATGAATTTCGTTTTCAAGAACTGTACAAATACGACCAAGACCATCAGTTGAACGCACATCAGGATGACCAAGGACCGCATCGTCTTGCTTCCGACTTTTTAGAGGGAGCTATCCAAGTATAATAACGTGGTATCTTTGACAAATCGCAAAGAAACTGTTCAACGTTGTCGCTGGAGGTGTTTCGGCACGTTGAGCAATATTCGACGCGGAATCACCTCCGACCCTATAAAGTAGCGCTCTGTTGTATCATTAATTAAAAATAAATCATTGGTTGACAACTGAAATAATATTTGAACGACAAGGTCCATCCTAATTTCTCATTTCTAAGTATTTTACAAGGTACCCACCTCTGGTCACACTGGCGAGCCATATTGAGAATAAAACGTAAATAAAAACTGGGGTAAAATTAATTGTGCAATTCCTTCAATTCAACAAGTAGTTGTGCCATAAAATGTCTACAGACTAGATTAACCACAATTTGGCAGCTGTATTCCCATTAAAAGCCAGAGATTAAGTTATGCAGAGCGCAGTTAAGGAGGCAACAGCTGCCAGCGCAGGAACAAAAAAAACGAAACCCAATCGCCGGCCGCAGAGATTATAACCTAAACAAGCAAAGACAGCAAGAGAGAGAGAGCAAGAGCGAGATCTAAGCCGACTTCAGTATTCAGTATTGGTCAATGGCAGCGAAAGAATCATTTCGCGACAGGCAAACCCAAGAGTTAGAGGTCATAAAGGCAAGTCCCGGCCTGCACATGTCAGCCAAGATGAAATAACTAAGCACTCTTTCTTCATTTGCAGTCCATTTTCGGTGCGGATGTGGAGGACTTGAGGCCACTGAGCCAAACCACGCTATGGAAGCCCACAGATATCAAAATACTATTGACGCCACTGCGAGATTCCGCCAATGGAGAGTCACAGGCTCATGTACGCACCAAACTGCATGTTACCTGTCCCTCCAAGTACCCCAAGCTGTAGGTCTGAGCTTCTCAAATTGTTCCTCGGTAATTAAACGGCGTTTCTTTCACAGAGCTCCCAAAATAGCCCTGGAAGAGTCCAAAGGCATGTCGGATCAGCTGCTGGAAGATTTGCTCTCACAGCTGCACTTACAATCCCAGGAATTGCGTGGTGAGGTCATGATCTACGAACTGGCCCAGACAGTGCAGGCCTTTTTGCTGCAACACAATAAACCACCAAAGGGAAGCTTCTACGATGAAATGCTGCAGGCCAAACAGAAGCGTGAACAGGAGCTACTAGATCAGCAGAAACGGAAGGAGAGCCTGCAAAGACAGACACTAATCGATGAGGTGGAGCGACGCAAGGAAATGTTCAAATCGGAGGCGAATAAACGTCGCGGTGAACCCAGGAGAAGCATGAGCGAGTCCAATCATCGTCATGCCAGCTCCTCGGAAAGTTCGGAAAACTCCTCGCCCTATTATCGGGGACATTGCTATCCCAACAAGTGTCTCGACCATCGCAATACGGAGACTCTGTACTTTCACAAGGTGGGCAGGCAAATACAAAGAGGCTGCTGTTTGGGTAGGTAAATGGAGATTAACTGGTGCTTAATTCAAACTCAATCTATCCCCTTTTCGGTTAGGTCACTCGCAACGCGGCTGCATAGCCTACACCGGCATTGATATACACAGTGGCCAGCTGCTCTACATTACCGAATGGAACATCAAGTACTCACAGCTAGAACAGCCCTGCAGCGGCGGCAATGGCAAATGCCATTGGAGCAGTGAGTCCAAGTGTTTGGGCAATCATCGTGTAGATGAGCTAATTACCTGCATCGAGAAGCAAGTGTCCAGCTTGGCCCAATTGCAGCACAAAAATCTCATCCAATACGAGTGTGTGCTGTGTATTAAGCGCAAGGAGGGGTTGTTGATATATCTGGTGCAGGATTTCTTGCTGGGCACCAGTGTGTTTAGCATTAGCTCTTCATTGGGCTGGTGCATGGATGGAGCACGCATGGTGGCCCGAGGCATTCTCGATGCCTTGATTTTCCTGCATAACAAGGGAGTTTCGCATAGCCATTTGCTGGACAGCAGCGTGTTTATGGACAATGGTGGCAACATACGTTGTACCGACTTTTCACTGGTGCCCAATCTTCTAGAGTTAATAGGTGGAGCCGTAAGCAGTCGAGGAGATTTGCCCGCTTTGGGTTCCTTGGTGGAGGGTCTGATGGTTACCACTAGCTATGAGATGCGAGATTTTGTGGACAAGTGAGTTGGTTGCTTCCATTGAAATGTAAGACTTAGCCCCTAATTCAACCACAGATGCAATTCGGATCGCACTCTGTCCGCCTCGGAGCTGTTGGAGCATCCCTTTTTGCGTCTATATGTGGACAATGTGCAACAACAAGCCACTGCCTTAGCCCCACCGCGTGCTGGACCCGCCCTGCCTTATCACATACCCACACTGACGCTCAGTCAATCCCGTCTTCGCACTGAATTTGAGGTTCTTATGTATCTGGGCAAGGGTGCCTTTGGGGATGTGCTTAAAGTGCGCAATATACTGGACAATCGGGAGTATGCCATAAAGCGCATACCCTTGCCCGCCCGTAGTCGTCAGTTGTACAAGAAAATGACACGCGAGGTGGAGCTGCTGTCGCGCTTAAATCATGAGAATGTGGTGCGATATTTCAACAGTTGGATTGAGAGTGTTAACGAGGCAGATGCCGCTGAAATGGACAAACTAATGGGTGGCGAATGGTCCCAAAGTCAACAGGATCTCAGCGTCAAGCCAGCCAAATCTGACGAGGATAGTTCCTCCAGCATGTGGAATCCTTATATGTACTTATATCCAAAATAGTTGAAAATTCGAAATAATCACACTTGAATCCAAGAACAGGTCCACTTTGGATGACTCCGACTCGGATGGCATAGAGTTTGTGGACTCCAATGGTGAGGTGGCTGTCTATGATGATGATGCTGACCCAGAGGATCATGGTGATGGCAGAGATGAGTCCAATCATTCTCCACGTCCTTTGATGCAGGTCATGTACATACAAATGGAGTTTTGCGAAAAGTGCACCTTGAGGTAAGCTTCCTTTTTATGTATTCCAATGCGGTTGGTATTGATCAGTTACATCTAAAATTTCTGCAAATACTATTTGACTAAAAGCCGATGTCCTTACTACCTTTCTTTATTGCCATACAAATTATTGAAAAACAATCTGGATTCCATAAAAATAAAAGTTATACATCGGTGTTAACAATTAACACCGACTTTGCAATCATAATGAGCTCTGCTCCAAGCTCAGCGGGCTGAATTTTTTTTTGTCACATAGCTGCTTGTCTTACTTGACCGAAATATTTTAATCTGTAGTTGCCGCGTCTAGTGCTTCGTCCCTTTTACATGTGCAGTACCCACGGGGGCCGTTCTGGAAGACGTCTTTTTCAGTGTCTATGATAAAGATTTACCAGTCTTGATGTCAATGAGATGTACAACTGTATGTCTTCCTGTCGCACTATGGTCCCAAATCCCAAAAAGAATTATAATTGTTAAAATAGTTGTAATGGTACATCTAGTTTGTATTGTGGCCGTTAATATGGGGAAAGTGTCCCTACCTGGCTCAGGTATAAGCTCCGTTCGTGAGCGTCGAGGTTGCCTGATCGTTTACACAACGTTCAGAAGCATATAGAATCGCGAAATGTTAACCGATTTGGGTTCTACAAAATAGATTTTATTCCAGAAATCACGTAGAATTTGAACATATAGCTTAAAACTATTATTAAGGTTTTTTCTTAATCACATTCTGAAAAGTCGTGTTAGAAAAAGCAAAAGTCAAAACCCCTATCAGATCCCTCTCTCAAACAAAATAGAAATTGTTGTTTAGACACTTCTTCAAAACATATCCAAAAATTAGCTGCATCTCGCTGCGACTTCAGTCTCGGTGATGATTTTTGTGTGGTACCACAAAATCCAAAAAAGCGGGTGTTGGGTGTTGGTGCTGTTGTTGTTGTTGCCAATTCAATACGGCCCATCAGGGTCTGGCCACGTTGGTTTAGAATGGAAAACCCCTGATTACAGACTTGCACCCGAATGAAATACGTTTTTGAAGAAATTTTACGCCATATTGGATCCGCCATTTTTTTTTCTTTTTTTCGAATTTTGACATCGAATTCGTAATCAGCGACCCCGAAGGCCCCCGAGTAAGGACTTTCAGCCAAATCAAATACGTTTTTCGACTTTTGGCCACAGCTTTTTGGGATTTGCGACCATTGTTTGTCGGTTAACTAAATTAAAGCATTGATGTGTCAAACATAAAACTAACAAATAAAAGAGACAGTGCTAAAATTAAAGGACTGCCTGTATAAGTACTTTACTTCGTAAAACGTAATAGACGACATCCTGACAGCGGCGGTGCATCGTAAAGTGGCTAAGAAAAAAAATATACACTTACTTCGTAGACTTTTCTAAAGCGTGTGACAGAGTAGGCAACTACTTTTCTACAAATTGCATTAATTAAGTAGTTTCATCCAAAATACAAAATCTATTGCAACACATAATCCTCAGTATAGACTGGTAGAGAACAAAATATGTAAACAAGGATTCCTCCTTAGCCCACTTCTGTTCCCCTTTATGTCGACCATTTACAACCTACCTACCTGGAGGCGTTAACAATAATGGTACCTCCATCAAAGCATTAATGTGCGCAGATGATATGGCGCTACTAGCAAAGCCCTCCGAATTGCTTCAAGCCATGTTAAACATATAAACGTGGATAAGACAAAAGTCTTGATTGTGGCCGACAGATGGGTTTTAAATGGAGTTGAACTGGAACCAGTTAATAGAGAAAGAGACTCATTTCTAAGGCAAGCCAGTCAAAGTGTGGTCCGAAACACGTACAAAAAGCTATTTTCATGACCGATATGACACTCAAGCCATCTCTCTTATTTGTCGGGTTCGCTGTGAGATGCTTAGCCTTAACTGCAGGCCACACTAGAGCTCTGTTAGTACCGAATGCAGTCTCTGTAATTTGCAAGCAAATCTTGCATCAACTTGGGGTATGTGCAATTTTATCTGAAATAAGAAGCGCTCATCTGGATTGCAGATTCCTTTCGGAAGCTGAACGGCGAGCACTGGACAAGTCTATCCTCTTTTCTACAACAGGCCCTTGAATAAAGGATCGTCATATTAAATGAAACTTTGTATCTTTCTTTAAATTGAATTATGTATAAATTTTCCTTTGTCATTCTCTGATTACAATGTTTCATTCTTGTTTTATATTTTTGTTTGTACGAGGAGTGTTCAAGAAAAGGTGAATTTTTAATTGACACATATGTTTGCATTAGCAGCCAATTTCGATTAGTAGTTTGTTTTAGGTTAGGTTAGTCACGTTTTTGTGTGCTCTTCGATTTTTAACTAAATTTTGAGCAAAATCAACGTCGCATTAGTATCGCTCAGGAGTTGTTGAATGACGTCAACTGGTGAAGAAACGTGGGTATATGGTTATGACAGCCAGATGAGCCAAGACCGAAAAAAGCACGCCAAGTTCGATCAAATGTGAGATTTTGCTCTTGCCTCAACCACCGTATTCACCAGATTTGGCTACCTGCGACTTTTTCCTATTCCCAAAACTGAAGCGACCAATGAAAGGAAAGCGATTTGTCACAATTGATGAGATCATGTCAGAATCGAAGAACGAGCTGATGGCCATACCAAAAAGCGCATTCAGAAGAGCTTCGAGGATTGGAAAAAGCGTTGGCACAAGTGTATTATATTCGAGGGCGATTACTTTAAAGGGGACAAAATGGATATTAATGAATAAATTAGTTCCTTTCCAAAAAATTCAAAATTCACCTTTTCCTTTAAACACATCTCGTATTTCACAGTAAACAATGTACAAAATATTAATTGTTATGGCTGATGGTTACAGACCAAGAAAATTTAATTAAATAAATATCTACTAGAAATATTTGTGTAGCAAGTATCACTGGGAATATACAAATAAAATACAATACTTATCTGCAACATCTCCTAGAACTGCCATTGACGACAACTTGTGTGAGAATACGGATCGTTTATGGCGTCTGTTTCGGGAAATCGCTGAGGGTCTCTCACACATCCATCAGCAGGGCATTATACATCGAGATTTGAAACCGGTCAACATTTTCTTGGACTCGCACGATCAAATTAAAATTGGAGATTTCGGCCTAGCCACCACCAGTTTTCTGGCCCTACAAACACATGAGTATCCCTCGCAGCCGGTGCAGCAGATAACCATTACCACTGCGGAGGAGGGCACCGGCACTGGCAAAGTGGGCACCACACTCTATGTTGCACCCGAATTGACGGGCAATGCCTCCAAGTCGGTGTACAATCAAAAGGTGGACATGTATACACTGGGCATTATTTTGTTTGAAATGTGTCAGCCTCCTTTCGAGACCAGCATGGAGCGAGCTCAGACCATAATGGCTCTAAGAAACGTCAACATAGCCATACCAGAGCAAATGCTTAAGGATGTGAAATATGAAAAGACGGTGAAGGTAAGTCAGACTTCCAAGCCATTATACATATTCACTGACCTTTCTACCCTCACAGATGCTACGCTGGCTGCTTAGCCATGATCCCGCTCAGCGTCCCACAGCCGAAGAGCTTTTGGTATCGGATTTGCTGCCGCCTGCTCAGCTGGAGGCCAATGAGCTGCAGGAAATGCTGCGTCATGCTCTGGCCAATCCTCAGAGTAAAGCCTACAAGCATCTGGTGGCACGTTGCCTGCAACAGCATAGCGATGAGGTACTCGAGCATACCTATCATCTGGGCAGCAGTCGGGCCATGAAATCCTGGAACTCGGCCATTATTATCGATGACATTGTGTCCCTTAACCCGGTCATTGAGTTTGTCAAGGCCAAGGTGGTGAATCTGTTTCGCAAACATGGAGCCATTGAGGTGGATTCACCTTTGCTGTCACCGCTGTCGGCTCGGAATAGCATGGCCAGTGCCAATTCCAATGCGGTGCATCTGATGACCCATTCGGGTTGCGTTGTTGTCCTGCCCTGTGATCTGCGCACCGAATTCGCTCGTCATGTCATCCATCATGGTGTGAATCTCATACGACGCTATTGCGTAGATCGTGTGTATCGCGAGGAGCGCGTCTTTAATTTCCATCCCAAGCAAAACTATGAGTGTTCCTTTGATATCATTACACCGACAACGGGTAGCCAGTTGGTGGATGCGGAACTACTATCGCTGGCCTTTGAGATTACCAATGAGTTGCCTCGCTTGCGTGAACGCAACTTGGCCATACGCATGAATCACACCAATCTGCTAAGAGCGATACTCATCTACTGCAATGTGCCCAAGTCGCAGTATGGAGCCTTATTTGAGGGCACCATGGATTTCATAGAGTCGCGCATTTCGCGTTTCCAGTTCCACTCCAGCATCAGTGTGATTATGGAGAAGTCACGAACCTCGGCGCAGACTTTAATGGACATGCTGTTGGCTAACTTTCTGTTAACGGGCTCCAGGAGCAGTGTGGATGATTCAGCTTTAAAATCTCTGATGCGTGGCAAGGGTGAGGCTGCCTCGCTGGCCAGAGGAGCTCTGAGAGAACTGGAGACGGTGGTGGGCTTGGCTTACAGTCTGGGAGTAACAGTGAGTGAGCTGAGTAACCTTTGTCTTTTGTAGCATTTACTGAGATCTTTCTGTTATAGTGTCCCATACACATCTGGGCTGGCCTGCCCATCAGCTTCGAGCGCGCCAGTAGCGGTGGCATTGTATGGCAAATGGTAGCTGACCTCAAGCCAAATCGATCGGGTCAGCCCTCAGTGCTGGCTCGGGGCGAACGATATGATACCATGCTGCATGAGTTCCAGAAGCAGGCACAAAGTTTCAATCCCGCCCTGCCCACGCGGAGTGTGCTAAGCGGAGCTGGATTAACCTTTTCGCTGGACAAACTGGTGGCTGCCGTGGGCGTGGAGTATGCCAAGGACTGTCGTGCGATTGATGTGGGCATTTGTGTGTGCGGCACGCGTCCACCTCTCAAAGATGTCACCTATATAATGCGTCTACTTTGGTCCGTGGGCATACGTTGCGGCATAGTGGAGGCGGCCAGTGGTGGTGGCGATGAGGCTCAGGACTTGGCTCGTCTGGGAGCCTTGCATGTAATCCTAGTGGCCGAGAATGGTTCGCTAAGAGTGCGCTCCTTTGAAAGAGAACGTTTCCAGGAGCGGCATGTGACCAGAGCCGAACTGGTGGAGTTTATACAAAAGATGCTTCGAAGCGAGAGTGTCAATGGTGGTGCCGGAGCCGGAGGAGGTGTGGACTATGCCAGCCAGCTGTCCAGCTTGAATATTAGCGGCGGCGGAAGCCGAGGAGAAAATGGTCTAAGCACTTCCGCTTCCAATAACACCATTAAGAACAGCTACAGCCAGTTGCCCAATCTACAGGTGATATTCCTCACCCACGACAAGCCGACGGCCAACTACAAACGACGCCTAGAAAATCAAGTGGCCCAGCAGATGGGCTCCACCTTGGCGCAGTTCATGAAAAAGGAGTCGTTTGTGGTGCTGGTGGTGGAGCTGCCACCGGCCGTAGTCAATGCCATAGTGGGAGCCATAAATCCGCGCGAAATACACAAAAAAGAGACTGAACCGGAAATGAACTTTGTTATTGAGAGGTGGGAGAGGCTAAGTGAAGTTTGATATTTTACTAACTAACCTGCTTCTGCTTACAGATTTCCCAAATATAGACGCTATATATCTGAAATACATGAAGAGGTTGTGGACTACCTAAGCGATGCCAAGACACCTATAGTGGCCTTGTACAGCATTTCTGATTCCTATTACCGTGTCATTATCTAGAAATGCAAAGATTTCCACTACTACGCCAAGCGAAGAAGATGGAGGAAGAAAAAGAGAAGGAAAAGATGTGCACAATTTTTGGATCCAACTTAAGATAGAGTAGATTTGGTCGAGTTGAGTCAAATAGATTTAAACTGCATCAACTTCATTCATAATTTAGTTAGTTAAAGTCATCTGTGAAACATCCATAACCACTAGAAAGAGTTGAAAAAAACCGGGTTTAGGATTTTGGAGCTTCACAAAATTCACGCATAGATTAGACGTTGCGCCATCTCTGACTTAGTTATTCATTATAGTAAAGTTGCTGTACTATTAAAGATTTTTTTGTAAAGAAAATTACTTGAAAACGCTAAGACTTGTTGCAATTTTAGATTCATCTGGTAACATCCCAAGGATTTTAAAATGAATATGCATCCTGCTACTCTGTCCTCTGCTTTTTAAAAACCATTACTTCATCAACTTAATTGTGGAATATTTTACCTCTCCTTTACCTAGACTGTCACCAACTATTCAAGTTAAATGTAAGAGAAAAGTATTGCCAAAGAAGACTCAATGCCTAGACATCTAGCTTTAGTATGATCTTTGGTATTCATTATCTATAATCCATACAATTGCTGTTCTGTTTAATAACTAAATATTAGATCTATTTGACTCAACTCGACTATACTACAGCTGTTTAAAAGTTAAGTTCTATTCTTAGATCAAGTAAACATTATTATTATTTTCGTCACAATCGGGGATGTCCCAGAAATCTCTAGATTTTCGTATAAACGAAGAGATTTTTAATAATAACTAGGAGCACTTTATATGTAAAGTGACAAGAATAATGTCGTCTACTAGATTTTCGGAAAGAAAAACGATACGCATTAAATCTATTTTGCCATGAGCAGTCGGTTTTAAGAAGAACAAGAAGAAGAATCTATTAGCCTAACATGTTGAAGACACTTCACATATAAAGGCAAGCACTTTAATTTCGAAATGAAACCTTTTATACGAAAATATCAATAGATTTCTGGGACACACCCGAATACTTCGTATGAATAGAAACGGCTTTGAAAGCTGAAAGCTTTTGAACAACTAATTGTGTTATTTATACAAAGTATTGTGACAAAAATAATATGTGATTCATCTAGGAGCAGCCCATTAGAAGTAACATATTTAATTGGGGACAATCCTTTTATTTTGATTGCTTACATATTTTACTTAATTTATATATATATTTCCATTTTTATGGCAGAATCTTATTTTGTATACCATTAGCCTAAGGCAGCAATGTATCAATTTTTATAAAAAAAAACACAACATTTACAAAATGTTTATACTATTTTGTTTAGAAATATTTACGTAACATAAAGTGATACAATTGATACAAATTGATTTGGCTTTCTAATGGCTCCCAGCTGTATATTTTGGTTGATTTAATCACAAATTCAGTTATGTGCAATCTGTGAACTCTGTGGTGTTGTTACTAGAACATATGCATATCCACTACATGTACATTAGGGTGCTTCTTTTAAGGGCAAAAATGAAATTTAGTAACGGCGTTCCTTTTGTATTATAGATAATAAAATTTCAAAAAAAAAAAAAAACGGTATTAATGGGCGCGACGAGGCCACAAAGATTGTTGTAAAAATTAAGCCCCGAATTCTTCATAAAATTCCCAACAATGAGATCTGTGCTACATTTGTCGAGTTGTCCATTTTTGAAAGTCTTGCAATGTATTTTGATTTTGATTCGCCAATATTGTCATGGGGTCGACAGTCGTCAGTGTTGAGATGCCGACTTTCGTGTTAAGAACGAGAGTACGAGATTCCGGGTTCGATTTCCAGGCAAAGAACGTGAAGTTAAATTTTAATAAAAAAAATTTTTTTATTTTATTTGGCAAGTAAAAATTGATCCTAAAACATACCCAAGCCAATCAAAAAGTTCTCACAAAATGTTCATAGCCTGACAACCACTGTTTATGATTTAAGAGAAAACGGGATTACTCTTGGGTTTGAGGAAATGGATATCGAAAGGTCTCTTCAACACAATACATGAGTTGCTTTGCCACATGTTAGTCCTCCACGAAGTTGTCCAAATAAATGTTTGTCTTAGTATTTCGTCTTCTTTGAATCCATTTCTTAAATTGTGTGCTCGATTATCGAAGGTACCTTTGAGTGTTATGAAACATGTCTCAAATCAAAGTCTTAAGAGTAAGCTTATTCCTCCAACATTTTTTGTATAAATAATTTTTTTTGGTATTGTCCCTTTTGATTTGCAAACTTAAGTTTAAATCAGAGTAACCTTTTGAAAGTACGAAAACATTTTGTTAGAAATCAACGCCAACTACAAGAATATATAAAGTTGAAAGGCAACACTGTGTATGAGTAATATCAAAAACTTTGGAGCCCCGTCGCGTCCATTAAAAAAAACTTTTTGAACTTTTTTTTCTTTTCTCGTTAAATGTACACCATAAACTAGCGAGTAAGGTGGCGCCTATATGACCTTAAATTTTCCATACAAAAAATTCGTCCTAATGTACATATGCAGACGAACTTCGCTCAAGGACCAATACTAAAGACCCAAGTTCCTGATTACTGGGGACTGGAATGCCATCACCAAGTCTGGGGTGAAAAATAAGCATCTGCTAGAGGTACAGCGCTTGAAGATGGTATAGCATGTTCCCACATGCAAGTTCTTTCGACTGGAAGTCCCATGTTCTTACCCTCTAACCATAATTGTTAACTAAAAAAGGATTGCTGTAACTTTCCTCTGATCATACATCTCTATGGTGACAGAATTTCGAGCGGCAGCTTACTCTATCTTCCACAACTACATTTTTATACCCTTGCAGAGGGTATTATAAAATTGTGCGGATTAGGATGTTTGCAACGCATTGAAAAAAGCATCTCCGGCCACATAAAGTATATATATTCTTGATCAGCACGACGAGCTGAGTTAATTTAGCCATGTCCGTCTGTCTGTTTCTATGCTATCTCCTCCGTCAGTTTCAAAGCTATCTTCACCAAACTTTGCCCGAAGTCGTTTGGTACATATAGGCTGCAAATTTTTCGGAACCGGCCGGATCGGATAACTATAGAGGTGTCAAACGAACGAGCGGTCGAAAAACTAGTTTTAGTGAGAAAAACTGTATTGTTTTCAATGGAAACACCTCCAAACTTCGTATTTTTTAGTTTGCTATGCTTTTCCATGATTTCACTAAGATTGGGCAAAATCGGACATCTATATAGTATAGCTGTCATAGAAAAGTAGAGTTTGGAAAGTAGTCTTAGTTTGAATAACTTTTTGTTTTCAATGGAAATGTCCCAAAACTTGGCATTTATTTATTTGGAATGCTTTCACATAATTCTACAAATTTTGGTCAAAATCGAATGACTATTGCATATAGCTCCCATAGGAACGATCGGTCGAAAAACTAGTTCTAATGAGAAAAACTTTTTTGTTTTAAATGGGATCGCCTCCAAATTTCGTGATTAACAGAGTATTATGCTTTTACATGATTTCACCAAGTTTGGTCGAAATCAGAAATCTATACTATCCCATAGAAAAGTAAGGTCCAAAAAGTAGTCTTAGAAAAACTTTTTTGTTTTCAATGGAAGCTGCAAAACTTCGGCTGAGCCGAAGTTAACTTTCCCCTATTTTTTTTGTTTGCACAGACTTTTTTTAGTCTGCACAGACTTTTATTAGTCTGCACAGATTTTTTTTAGTCTGCACAGACTTTTTTAGTCTCCACAGACTTTTTTTGTTTGCACACTAAGACCTCGGGTTTCGTGGTTATTGAACGCACTGACTCGATTCCAAGACTGCTTCCTCATGGAATTGTGCGGTAACCGTGATAATCCCAAAGAATGGCAAGGATCCTACGAAGTCTAATGAATATTTCTTCGGAGAATGTTGGTAGTTAGTTCGGTTGAAGATGCTTTACCAGAACACCAGTTTGGCTTCCGCCGCAGCTCAGGCTCACAGAATCTCCAACTACCCTCTGAAATCTTTTGAGAACCGCCAATACTCCTGCAGTTTTCCCCTCGATATTCGGCTGACGTTTGATCGCGTTTGGCATAATGGCCTGCTTTTTAAGCTGAAGTCCCTCCTCCCTTGCAAAACATTCGGATTTTTCTGCTAAAGCGCCGCTTTATGGTTGAGCTAAGGGGAAAGCGATCGTAGACTCAAAAGATCAAAAATCACAAATTCGGATTCTGTTGTCAGATACCTTTGTCGTGACTCCATGTCGTAAGGACCATTCTACTCGGGTAGCAATTACAGTTTGAGCCAAGGCGAAGGAACTCGACTGGCTCCTTAAGCATCGAAGCGGTTTTTGGAAACATTCTACAATGGTTCATAGAGTTTTTGAACCGTGGGTTCGGTATATTACAAGTTATTTGAAGCCAAATGAAACGCGTTATCAGTTCGATTAAATAGTTCGCAGAAAACCCCGATCTTCCCTTTAATCTGAGCAGAAAGATATTTTTTCAGAAATTTCGAGGGTGAGGCAGACCAGAAAATCTCTCGAATCTCAACCCTTAAGGTCCGTCCTTAAGTTTAAATCCTTACGCGAAGGTTCATGAAAACATCGGGCCGTTCCCTGTAGTTCGGCTGCACCGGTGCGGCACTAACGAACCCCCTAGCTCTTTGTAGTGCACCAACCAACCACCAGCCAAGTATTTGCCTAACGAATTTTGTATAGGAATGTCCGGAAAACGTATCGATCTTTACGACACTGCTGCAACGACCTCTTTTAGTGGCACGAATGTAGCTCGCGGATGCCAGGGTTTTTCACAGATATTATTTGATTCTGGGACTCTTGGCTTTTCTGTTTGCTGGAATCGTTCACCCGCCCAATGAATAGACAATGAGAATCGCGGTTATATTCTAATTTATTGTTATTTTCTATTCGTGGTTATGGCCCTTCACGTTCGGGCTGTCTCGCTTGTGTGCCTTGGGTTTCTGTGCCGGATGCAGTGCGTCGTTTCTTTGGATCGTCTGGGTCCTTGCCGTGGGAGCCAACCTACCCTTGAGTTCAGCTGGTGTCAAGGCATTACCAGGCCCAACGACCTGATGCATCACTGAGCGTCAGTCGCTAACGACAGGTAGTGCATCACAGCCCTAATCTAGTACATGAACTATAGTGTGCACCCATCACCACACTAACGACTGGTAATGCAGGGTCGTACCGATCGGTACGTTTTCCAGACATATTCCCATACAAAATACGTTAGGCAAATACTTGCATATAGCTGCCATAGGAACGATCGGTCGAAAAACTAGTTCTAGTGAGAAAAACTTTTTTGTTTTTAATGAAAACGTCCTTATCATTGGCATACTCTTATTTTATATAGGTTAGGTTAGGTTAAATAGGCTGCTCGGCAAAGGCCGAGTTCACCCAGAGGCCTTGTGACCCATTGTGATGCCTAGTAAAGGGGTGGGGTATGGAAGGGGAGGGGGTAGTGGGAATTGACGGTCAGATTCTGCGCAAACTCTCTATTTAAACCATTTTGAGGAGTCTACAAAAAGAGCCAGGACTTCTAGGAGCACATTTGCCAGACTGCCCAGGTCTTCAAAGAATGGTTTGCCCAGATGCTGGGTGCGTTTCCTAAGAAGTGCAGGGCAGTCGCATAGAAGGTGATGGATGCTTTTATTTTATATACTTTTACACAATTCTACAAAATTTGGTCGAAATCGGATAACTATAGCATATACGATCGGTCGAAAAACTAGTTTTAGTGATAAAAACTTTTTTTTTTTAATGAAAAC
Source organism: Lordiphosa collinella (assembly GCA_018904265.1). Classification (NCBI taxonomy): domain Eukaryota; kingdom Metazoa; phylum Arthropoda; class Insecta; order Diptera; family Drosophilidae; genus Lordiphosa; species Lordiphosa collinella. Next base: position 767,737 of record JAEIFV010000001.1, read on the forward strand.
ATCCTTATCATTGGCATACTCTTATTTTATATACTTTTACACAATTCTACAAAGTTTGGTCGAAATCGGATGACTATAGCATATAGCTCCCATAGGAACGATCGGTCGAAAAACTAGTTCGAGTGAGGAAAACTTTTTGTTTTTAATGAAAACGTCCTTTTTATTGGCATATTCTTATTTTATATACTTTAACACATTTCTACAAAGTTTTATCAAAATCGGATGACTATAGCATATAGCTGCAGTATAAATGATCGGTCGAAAAAGAAGTTCTAGTGAGAAAATCTTTTTTGTTTTAAATGGGATCGACTCCAAATTTCGTAATTAACAGTGTATTATGCTTTTCCATGATTTCACCAAGTTTGGTCGATATAAAGTATAGCTCCCATGGAGAAGTAAGGTCCGAAAAAAAGTCTTATTTAGAAAAACAAACTGCAAGGGTATACAAAACTTCGGCCGAGCCGAAGTTAACTTTCCCCTATTTTTTTAAATTTCTTCCTATGGCAACTCCCTCACGCAGAGCTGCTTTTAAGCTGCATGTATAAACAGAGGTAAATGTTTTACCTCGGTAATGGAAATACGCGTACTGTGCGTAAGAACAAGGCATTAGATAAGGGGTCTAAAACACTTTCGAATCTCTTCAATCGGGTTCGGAATCGGCCTTGAACTTCTTATTACCCAGTTACACACCAAATTTCTAATGATTTCTGGCTGGGATCGAAATCATAAGAAGAAATATTTTGTTTTGCTATGTTGACTTTCATCATACAGGCTCGATTAAGCCTCCAAAATTTTTGTCAAAATGCTATTGAGAACAAGGCTGATAAGGATAACATTTTCCATTTTGCTCAGTGAAGCTCAATGAAATAGCATATAGTATTATTCGAAAGAATGTAGATATTGGTCCTAGGAACCTTGGTAAAGTCAACCAGAACTTTTAGTATAAAATTAGAAAATTTCGGAATTTTAAGTTCAGCTCGTATTGTCCCGAGGGTTTTCAAATATTTGCCGTTTCGATTGATTACTACCATTTGCATAAAACATCTTAAAAAAATATATATTTTCCATTTTATATACACTAAAGTTGAAACATTTAAATTGTTGAACTTAAAAAATAGTTTGTATGTATTTATGAATGAATCACCAAATGGAACTTTAACAACTTAAACTGTACAACTGTGGCCTCAGGACACTCACGCCTCATTCTCTCCTGTCGCCTTGTTCAGACTGCGTGGGATGCCCACGGCCGGACCTTGTAAGACTTTGCGTGAAAGTCGCATAAAACCGGATACAGGATCACGTCCAAAGTACTTTACTTGTATTTCTTGGCCAACCTCCAGGCCCAGAGCTGAAGGATGCGCAATTTTACGTTGATCCAGCTGAGAGTTGTGTAGCAAGGCAGGCGGCATGCTTGAATACAAAATGACCATCACACCCGTATCGCGCAATTCGGTAATCTTGGCCGTGTAGATCCCACCAAATTCTAAATCTGGAATACGCTCTTTGACCAAATAACCCTCAATAAGTTCCTTGGCCTCATCCAGGGCTGCCTGCGAGGGGGCAAAGACGGTGAATTGGCCATCTTCGGCGGCAGTTAAAGTGGTGCCTGTCTCGAGGTAGATGCGTTTCAGATGCAGGCCGCTGGGTCCTAGGAGTTGAGAGCGCTGATGCGGTTCCACATTAAGGGTTTCACTGACGGGCCAGCAATCTTTGCGGTATTTGCTATCGAGAGAAAGGAAGGAGCTTAGTAAGAAGTAGTTGCATATAATCCAGGAACTTACCGCGGTTCCCTGATGGCTTCTGACATAATGTCCAATATCCGACCTTTGGCATCGGTGGCCTTCTGCAGAGATTCCATGACCACTTTGAGTGGTATTCCTGGTATCTTAAGATCCGCTTGAATGGCAGTGAAACCCTTGCGCGTACCTGCCACCTTCATGTCCATATCACCCATATAATCCTCAATGCCCAAGATATCGGTGAGAATGCGATAGTCTTGTAGATGTTTGGTATCATTATTCTCATATTTGGTGACCAGGCCAATGGCCACGCCGGCTGCCGGAGCCGTTACCGGTACCCCTGCATCCATCAGGGCCAAGGATCCGCCACATACACTGGCCATGCTGCTGGAGCCATTCGACTCAAGGACCTCCGAAGTCAGGCGCACTGTAAAGGGATAGTCCAGAGGCAGGGTGGGTAGCAGCGCACGCTCAGCCAAGGCGCCATGGCCCAGCTCTCGACGACCAAGTGGCCCTATGCGTCCCACTTCACCCGTGGCATAAGGTGGGAATTCGTAATGGAGCATAAAGTTCTTAGCCTTCAGTCCACCACTCTCCAAGGCGGCCAGTGTGTCCAGTTTCATGGCACTCTCGGGTGAGTCCAGGCTCACCGTGCAGAAGACCTGGGTCTGTCCACGCTGGAACAGGGCGGAACCATGCAAAGGCTTATACATATCCACCTGGCAGTTGATATTTCTCAGCGTATCATAGTCCCGGCCGTCGCAGCGTTGACTGCGCTCAAAGATTAGCTCACGGAAAATGTCCCGGCAGTTCTGATTGAACTCCTCTCCTATCAGGGCGGGTTCAGTGTCTGGATATGAGGACCAGACTTTGTCTATCACATTGGAACGCACCTCATTGACGGCCATGTCACGTGAGATTTTGTCATGTTGGGCATCCTGAAAGATCTCACGCAGTCGCATCTCGCACATGCTACGCACGGCCTCCTTCAGTTCAGGATCTATTTCAGTCGGCAAGTCCTCTGTCCGCTTCTGACGGCCATAGGCCTTCTGCAAGCGCTCAATCTCTTGGATAATAAACTGTGCTTCGCGTGTGCCCTGCTTGATGGCCTTGAGCAGATCTTGCATAAGCACCACCTGTCCCTTGCCCTCCAGCATGACTACAAGATTCTGCTTGGTGGCCGAGACCACCAGATCCAGTTGCGAGGATTGCAGTTCACGGCGTGTGGGATTGATAAGAACCTCACCCTCGCAGAGGCCCACACTGGAAAAAAGGACAAAAATAAATTGAAGCATAAGCCTTCCTAACGAAAGAGAAACCCTGGATGGATAAGGATTGCGACAAGACTATGAAACGCTGGATGCCCTGGCTAACACAGGCAACTCGCACCAACGCAAAGCAACCTATCAAAGAGCCAACAGGGCATCTGGTTTAAAGTTTTTGGGGAATGGTAAGGCAAATAAACATCTCATCGTATCACCTTTCGAAAAACTAGTGGAATCCTACAAAACGACATATTAACAACATAATGTGATATCTTTGTGGAGCAGCTAACAGAGGATTTCGATCAAATCTTTAACAGCGGTTGTGTTCCCCAAAAGTTTTTAAAGGAACCATTTGTATTCCTTTTTTACAAAGGGAGATCCAACGATGTTGAAAACTATAGATGAATCTCGTTTCTGAATACGCCTTTAAAACCATTCACTTCAGTGATCCTAAAGCGTCTAAACTCGTTCCTTGTGGAACATAAAGTACAAAGCGAAAACTAGTGCGGGTTCAGAAAAGCATACTCTACAGTAGAGAGTATGTTCGAAGCTTAGGTCACTGAATCACTAGGATTAAAGATTATAATAATGTCATGCCTAAATATGCAATTGTTTTTACTTTTTAAAAAGGAACTACTACTACTATAGGTAGTAATAGTACATAAGCCTTCTGAGCTCACAACTCACCGCACCGCTCCTATGGGTCCGTTCCAGGGTATATCGCTCAATGATAAAGCCATGGAGGCCGCATTAATGGCCAGCACATCGGGCGAGTGTACCGCATCCATGGCCAACATGTTGCAAACCAATTGCGTCTCGGTGCGATAATCTTTGGAGAACAAGGGACGCAATGAACGATCTATAAGACGTGCGGAGAGAATCTCTCTCTCGGAGGGGCCCATCTCACGGCGCATGAAATTCATGGGTATGCGTCCGGAGGCGGCATTCTTCAGCCGATAGTCCACCACCAGCGGCATGAAGTTCTGGCCAGGAGTGGGCTTAGATTTGGCCACTGCCGTGACCATGACGGCAGTGTCGCCCATTTGACACACGGCGGTGCCATTGGCAAAGCGGGCCAGCTTGCCCGAGCTGATGGTCATGTGGCGTCTAATTGAGGAAGTTTATACTTAGTTGGAATTGTATACAGATTTGGCGTATTTTACTTACCCATTGCTGAATTTTACTTCCACGGAGGGCACTTCTCCGGCAGCTCCAGCGGCACTGCTCTGCAGGTAACGACGATATTTGAGCAATTTGAAGGTGTTCCTAGACCAAATCATAACGCCAGGCCGCGAGTTAACAGTTACCTAAAATGTGCCGGGTCTACGCTCAAAGGCCTAGACGACACTTGGGTCTCCTATGTGAAAAAATGTTTAGCAAAAAATTGTTAAAGCTTTATCAATCATATTTTGAGCTATATTTTAATTATAAACTAAATAGTAATTAATTTTTTTTATAAATTAAACTTAACCAACATACTTTTGTGGGGTAGCGCATATAACATGTGTGGCCGCTCAACAGCTGTTCTCTCACCGTCCAGGGTTGTCATACCTCTGTTTGGTATTTTTTTTATATGGTATTTTGCTCAACTGCGGTCACACTGTATAGTACATCGCTTTTATTCCGAAAGCAGACTTCTTCAAGTGCGGATGATTTAATTCGTGTCGTTAATCGCCCCGCAATTGATACACGCGTCTAATTGCAATCGTATGCAAATTGCAAATATATATAAAAAAGAATTCAAATCATTTGTTATTCTGGGTTGTTGATTTGTATTTGCCAAGCAATACGTAAAAAAATTTAATAAAATTCCTCTCGCTGCGTAAGCGTACGCTCGCCGCGTGTTTGAGTGTGTGTGTTTCGTTTTGGGTGTAATACTGTGTGTGTGTGTGTGTGTGAGAGAGCCGCAGCAACAACAACCAACCAAAAAAAAAAAAAAAAACAAAAAGAAAACCAAAATCGACAAATGCGGTCAAATTGAAAAGAAAAACAAAATTTAAAAAAAAAAACACAAAGCAAATAGTAAAACCAAAACCCAAAGCCAAAACCAAAGCGAGAAAGCGTGCCGCCAACGTTCACATCGCGTGTATGAAAAGCCGGAAAATTGCCTTCTAGGCGTTGTCGCTAAAGAACTCTGCTTCTTCTCCCCTTTCTTGGGGTCAATTTGTTTATGCTCATCATTGTGAAACCAGGAGAGCAACACCGCATCGGCCTTATCACAGCGCCAACCCCCCGCCCCAACAAGCCAACACCAGAGCGTCGCCTCTGCTTATCACTGGAATTTTGCGATTGTTGCGAAAACAAATTCCTTAAACTTTCACGTACTTAATAATAGCACACATGTGCATAAAACTATAAATAATTAAATTTAATAAAACCGCCAGCAAGCTTACCACAATTACGGGAATATAAAACGACGCAAGGTAAGTTCTGGAGTCCATGGAGAATTGTGGTAGACTTCAATTATGCTTCAATTACCAATTAGAATTAATAACAGACTGCAGAGCAAATTGTGTGCAAATTTAACCTTTGGCACTGAACCAAACCATCAAATTATGCTGGTGAACCGAAAACCTCAAGAGACAACATTTCGGTTCGGTTAATCGATGTATTTTACAGCCAAAAGTGTTTAACTTATTATTATATGTACTAATAAAGTGGGCATTTTGGAATTGGTATCAGAAGAGTCCTCTAAAGATAGCAGTTCAAATCGTTTTACCCGCATGGTCTTAGCCAGGGCCGGTTCGGAGTCGAGATTTTTGAGAAGTCGGAACCAAACCAGAACCGGAGCAAACAATTTTTTCCCGGTCGAACGTGAACCTGAACCGGAGCAATCAAATTGAAAGAAAAGAGTAACGTAACTTCGGCTCGATTTTCGATTTTATACAATAATTTCATTTTCGCTTTGAACAATACTAGCTGAGTGATTTCCAAAGCTGACCAATAGATGGCGCCTCTTCTGTGACCAGATTTTTATGCAAATTTTGCAAAATCCAACTTCTTCATTTCCTTACGTTTTTCGTAAGATTTTACTTTTTTACCACGTCATTACGATCTTAGACCAAAATTTCTCAGGAACTACTGAACCGATTTTGATAATTTTTTCCCGTTGAAAGCTAACACCTAAATGCTTCAAATCCATGTTTCAAATCCATTGAAGATATTTTTTATTTGATCGAAAACAGTTGTCGAAACTTTAAGCTCGAATTTCTCGAAACCACTTTTTCGAAAACGTTTCACACGATTAGAAGAGTAACTGTTGACCGATAAATTACTCCTAATACACACCATTATGGTGTGAACTAGGATATTTGGGATCGGACAATAAATAACGGAGTTAGAACCAATAAAAAGGGTTAAAAAAGTCGTTTTTCGAAATTTCGACTTTGAAACCCCATAATTCCGTTATTTATTGAACGATCGAAAATATCCTAGTTCACACCATAACCACATCAGTTTATAACAAAACCCCGTTTTTAATTTCGCATAATCCGTTCTCAAAACATCATGTGAAACATGGGTCTATGTTTTAAATTTTTGACCGACCTTGATCCGAAATTCAACAACAACCGCAGCAACAACAAAAAATTTCTAAATTTTATTTTACCAATTGCCTAAAATGAAATACAGTTTAAAAAAGAACTAAAAAAACACGCTTTAATAGCAAATCGAACTAAAAATCAGCAAATAACTTTTAATTTATATTTTACTAGCTGAGGATTCTTATGAGAGCGTTTATATTCAAGCTAGTGCTGGCTGCAAATCGATATAAACATTTTGGAACGTTCGATCTTTTCCTCTATTTATGCATCTTTATTAATATTTTGCAAATTTCGTGACTTTTTTGACCGTTTGGATTATACCCCATATTTACCCGTCTACAATCTCTATGAAATCTTACCAATAATCCAGGCTCAAATCAAAAATTTTCAAATTCGCAATATTTTGAACCATTTAAGGTAAGGTAATTTCGCGATTTTTAAACCTTAGAAAAGTGCTGCCACTTTAGCAATTTAGTTGCTAGATCTAGCAACTTTTAAAATAATTTGCAACTTTTTTTTTTAAATGCCATTAGCTACAAATCTAGCAATTTTTAATTTTTCTTTAGCAATTTTAGCAACTTTATTACAAAACTAGCAATTTTGTACTTTTCTTAAGTATTTTTACTTTTTTTTTATTCCTTTTTGCAATTGACTGCCAAAATTACGATTAATAGTGGTTCACAAAGTTAGCGGAACTTGTATATAACTCGGTGGTTCAATTATATCAAACATGCCCAAAATTAGCATACGGCTGAGCACTCTCCAATACTCACAAAGAAACGCACCAATAAGTTGTTGGTCAGTTTGCTTGCACGCGCAAACGCCAATCAAATAAGAAAAAAAACGGTTTTTTTTCTACGCGACGCACACACACACGAAATGTTTGCATGTGTGTCGTTTTGTATGCCGCGCGCCCAGCATGTATACGACCATAAATTTCCTATCTTCGGTGCAAATACAAAAACAAAACGCACCCAAAGAGCATACGGCTGGGCATGGCTGAATTATAGGAACTACTTAAAAGTGTTTGCTCGCTCTTTTGCTGTTTTTTGTGATTGTGTAAAGATGCCAAAAATTTGTAAACATAATTTCGTGATGCCTGGCTGCAAGATGAGGAGTTTAAGCAGTAGATTCGCAAGGATTACACTGATCCAACCAAAGCATATTGTGCGTATTGCCAATCCGCAATAGGCGCAAAGCTTTTTGATATCTGTCACCACGCCGCCTGAAAAAAAATATGTGGCTGCGATGGGCGCATTTACCCAAAAAAACAAGTTGTCTTTCGTTCGAAATGTAATTAGTATACCTAAGAAAAATGGATATATGTGCACCATATTTTATGACGTTTATTTCCAACACTTATTTTCTTAATTTTTGTTATATTTTTTATTGTAAGCTAGTTATGAGTACTATCGAAAAACATTAACTTCGGTATAATATTTTATTAACCAAAAAAAATATTTTGTATTGTTCACTTAGAAAATAGATATATGTGCAATATGCTTTTAATTCAAAAATTATTTAATCAGGAACATGAACACAAGATATTGAGAACTCTTAATAACTAATGGAGTCGCCCTTAATATTTTAAAGCTTTTGCAGCCTGCGAGGTATAGATCAGTTGTGAAGCGTTGATAACTCAATCTTGGCCCATCCTGAGACGATGGCTTCCTTTAAGCCTCAAGCTATCAACTGCTTTGACAGGCATAAATTGCCACAAGATCCTCAATATGATTTAAGTTTATTGCCGGCCATTTCATCAGCGTTATATTGTGGGTCTCAAAATAACAGACTGTACTTACATTATTAATTAACAAAACGGACATCATTGATTGATAAAGTTGAAAAAAAGAAGAAAATTTTGTAGAGTAATTGTAGAATGTACGATATTTTTTGTTAGTCCGTCTTTAGCCAACACAAATAAGCTCGATGATTTGCCCACGCGAGAACACGCCAACTTGCATCGTTTGGCCTTGCGACTTATTAATTGTCATTGCGAATGCCAATCTTATAGGAAATTGGATTCGTTTGAATTCAACTGGGGACGTCTACAAAAATCATTGGAAATCGTGGCAGCAAAACATTTTCGGCTCGAAGTTTGCCGTTCAATATGGTGGCTTCGATAATGTTTTTCATCAATCTTTTAATGACCAATCGCGTGCCATTGCACAGCCGTGGTGGGTTTAAATTCCTAAGTAAAATAACCGGAGATCCAACTTTCAGTCGTAGAAGGTGTGGTGACATGCCTGGCAAGTCTAGTGAGTTCAAAAACTCTGTTGATTAATTTACAGCTTCGTTGGCATCGCAAGCTGCATCGATCGATTTGTATGATACCAAGTCGACTGGCAACGACTGCTGTATCTTGAAGTATATTTCGTTTGCTGCCAAAATGACTCTTTCTGCTAGCCATGCATGATTTATGTATTGCGTGCTTACATCGGAAAATACGACGTCAATGAGAGCATTTTGCGAATCAACGATTGTGCAGAAATTTTTGGACAATTTTATGCATCCAGTATTTTCATGAACAGGAACTTTTCCTTCGGTATCTAGCATTGGTTGAGAATGTTTAGCGAGGACGAAGCACGACCTTCCCCCAGAACCGACGCACGACTCGAGAGGTAAGAGAAGAGTGACAGAGAGCAACCGCAGACGTTTATATTTTTGCCACGCCCCCTCCCGCCCCCGCAAATTGGATAAAAGGTCATATCTCCCACAGTTTTATAGATAGAAGGTTCGTTCCTTCTGGACACGTTTAGTAATTAGGATTATTTATCGATCCGCCAAAGGAATGGTAGAGATCGGATGACGGTTGTCGAGTTATAATGAAAACAAACAATTATGGGCAGCACCGGTCGCAACGGTGATGGGCAGCACTTCACAGATACAGAGTATGTTATAGTCGGGCTTGACCGAATTTCTTTCTTGTTGAATTTGGGCGCATGACAATTGGGACATTCTTTGTCCATAGAACCAATCAGGACCTTCGGATGAGGGGAGTAGTCGGTATCTGGCTCATACTGGAATGCGAGACAAAGGAACGAAGCAGATGTAAATGCTCGAAGTATTTGTTGCTTATATCTGTCCGGCGCGCTCATCTCTGATCCAATTGTTGCCTTCCGAAAGCTCGTACATCTTGTGATTGAGAAGAATGTTGTGACATTCTGACACGCGTAATTTCATTTATTTCATGAAATCATTGATCTGTTCTTGATGCCCTAACATTTCGCATGTGTGTTGCTGCATTCGACACCCATACGTGTTGATTGCATGATAGGCAACGATATTCCGATATTTTAGTAATTTACCAAATTTTCACAATAATAAAACACAAAGTGGCACATATGAGCAGCCTGCTGCGTCGTCAATTTAAAAAAATGATTCAATTCAAAAGATGATTCAGTTTAAAAGAATGTCTAAAAACGCACCCGATAAGGCACATTTTGTATATCGACAATGTGCAATACCTCTTGTAATAATCGATCATGTAATACACCCTGTATATACCTTAAATACGACACGAGCAGTGTTAAGTACTGCCAATCGCCGCTGTGGCTCCCACAAAGACATTTATACTTTTTGTATACTTTTCTGCAGCGTTTGAGTAATAAACTCAACAAAAAAAGGAAAAGTTCTGTTTTGTTATCGCGATGGCCAAAATAATCAAAGAGTTAAAAAGTTCAAATTGGCTTCTCCATTAATTTTCTGTTTTAAGATTAGCAAAAAACGAACCAATGAAATAGACGGTAAAAGTTTTCTTAATCTCTTAAAAGTGTATAGTTTTCTATCAATCCTTTTACTTTGTTAGCAAGAAGGGTAGAGAATGTTAAGAGAGTCTTAAAAAGGCTACAAAACAATTTATACTCGTAGAACAATCTGTCAACAATCTGCCACATTTTAGTGAAAACAAAAATTACGTTTACTTAGTAAAAGTCTTATAGCAATGCAAGGAGCGCTTAATGCAGAATACTTCAAGATTTTCTTGGAAAAAGTAATAAAATCATTTTTCATGTTTGATTCTGTAATGTAGAATTTTTCAAGTGGACTGTTGAATACGAAGCAGACACTTAATTGAACCGTAACCAACCTTCTTTAGAATTTCAGGGGCTTATAGCCTACTTCCTTGTTGATATTAACATTTATGCTGCAAAATTTCCATAGTATTTATGAAGACTTTTCGTCAAAGTTCACGAGGTTGTATACTTTCAATGGCTGTTAAACAAAAACTAAATGACGGATTGACAGATGCCAGTTGACAGGAGCAGTGCCAAAAGTGTATATAAAAACAATTGTCTTTAGATCAAGTTTCCGTTTTTTCCCTAGCGCCTGGCTCATCTTGTCTCATTAATTGTCACACCTCATTAGCCTTACCCCAGCCCCGACGGGCAATAAGTGCCTTAAAGTATTTACTGTAATTTACACACGTTCTGCAGTTGCTGCAGCTGTTCTTGTTGTTGGTTTTGTTGTTATTGTTGCTGTTGGGGAAATTGCATTAACTTAATTCGATTGCCTTTGCTGGTGACAGTTGACTGTTGTGTGTTGCTGCCCGTGACGCAGTTTGCATTGTCGTGGCAAGTGAAAGCAAAATCCGTATACAAATCAGAAGCAATTCTTATCAAGTTGTTTTGGTTGTTATCTGGTTTGGAATTTGCCTTAACCTCTCAGAGACATTGTCTTTCCATAAAAAAAAACCAAACCATAAACAGAAACATAAATAAATGAAAAAACTGATATAATACAATCATCATTATGCTTAGGAGCTCTTCCGGTCTATTGTTTTTTCTTTGGACTGTGTCGAGGATGGAATTATGGAAATGACCCTCGATATTTGTCTTATCTTCTTTGCATGTGTTTTTGTCATTTTCATGTAAGTGACACTGATTGCTCAGCCGGCGGGATTGTGCTCCGAACTGGGAGACTGCATAATTAGTAGAGCGATTTAACATTTGCTGATAAGTCACTTCCGTTTCAGCAGCTTACACAATCCAACCCTGCACTATGGGTCAAAATAAGGTGGTTGTTTTTGCCATCATATCAAGATATGAGCACTCATGAAGAGCACTTAAGCCCAACATATACATACCGTGTTGGAGCAAAATTAGACTACTTATCTTAGGAACTATCGATCAAATATAAAGTTTTTGTATGAAAAATTACCACAACCGAAACATATATGACTTTTACAGTAATAAATTTAAGAACTCTTTATCGACTAGACACATTTGGAAAGATCTCAAAAATGTATGAATGCTGAATAATAAGCCACAAGCCAAGACTGCCATTGATGTGAATAAAATAAGTTATCAATTTATAAAAACCCAAGTACCTGAAACCCAAGTACCTGAACAGGTACCTTAATTCCGTACCCTACTGTAATAACAGTTTTAGTTTTGTGTGTGTCAAGTTCTTTTCTTGTCGAGCATATTACACATATTTTTAACCCAGTACTCAACACTTTTTCTTACCTGAAATATTAAAAGAAGCAAAACAGTTTTGATATTCTATGTACAAAAATTGTTAATCAGGCATGTTCTCAATTCCTCTACGTTTTGAAAAGTAAACCGAAAGCAATTCCGTTTCGATTTGGACTTACTGTTCTCAATTCCGAATGATTTTGCTTACGTTTTACTTTTGCCAAACCAAGGACCAAACAAAATCGGCACGGGAGAATCAAGCGAAACGGTGGAAAATGGAACATGGGGAAACGAGAGAGGGTGACTTTTACGTTTTACTTTTCGGTTTGGCAGACGCCTCCAATTTCTCGAGACATTTAACAAAAAAATTTGTTTTAATTTAGTTATAGACTTAAATGAAAATCAAATTACATTAACAAACTCTTCATTGATCACAGTATTAAGGAAAATTAATTTGATGTACATTTTGCAACTGTACGAGTGCGTAATTTGCCAATTACTTTTACTAAGGCATTACTTTTTAAAACGTAAAACGAGAACAGGCCTGAATATTTAAAATTTTACAAAAACTGCAGCTTAACTTACTGGCCTTGGTCTCTGGATCTTCCTTATAGAAATTTAAAAAACTAACGCGAGGTCTCACTTAAGGTTCGGCTTAAGGATCTTTGTGGGTTTCTGTATATGCTAAGGATCTTTCAAGTAAATTGTCTAATTGTAAAGTCCATAACAGAGATCTGCACGAGTGCACTGCAATTACTAGAGCACTGCATAAGTAAAGTAAAAGTAAAATTATCTTGTCAAGATGACACAGCCCCAAAAGGTTTGGCCAAAGCCGAGCCTCTCTCAATCTCTTGGCTTGTGCGCTTCTAATTTTAGCACAAGAGAAAGGGGGACCTACAGTTTAACGCCGAATCCGAACGGCAGTTTGAGAAGCTTTTTTCATGGCTAATTACTGCAAAGCTGGCGCCAACAGCTAAGAGGTGTGGCCGGGTGTAAAGTTTATTCAAAGAAAAAACTTTTCATTAGATGTTCCGAGGCGGGATCGAACCCACGACCTCATGCACAGCAGTCGCGCACACTAGCCGCTGAGCCACCCGGCCACAGAGCACTGCATAAGTACTTGATATTTTTCACACCCGAGTATCCCAAACACTGCAACAAAATGTCGCGGTCTTTAATCTACTCATGACATATTTGTGTTTTGAAAATGCAGTGGCAAAAACAATTGCTCCACTTGCCACTTATACTTGTGAAAGCTCAGACTGCGAAAATCTGAGTGTTGATTGGTGGCTCAATCTCTCCCTCTTGTGGCTCTCTCTCTTGACATCACAAGAACAACTCAACGGCGTTTATAGTAACTTTTACAAAAACAATGAGAGCGAGAGCAAAAAAAATATACATAGGTACTTAAATATTAGCACTGTGTGCCATGATGCAATAACAAGGTGTGGCAATAATCTTTTTCGGACTGAGCTTTTGCTTTTGCACCAAGAGTCCGCAACACACAAATATTTTGCGGACTTAGCTGAGAACGCACAGTCAGCTTTGCCATATCTTCTTATTGTATCATGGTGTGTGCGTTTGCCGCTTCAAAAAAATCAACCAATCTCAGTCAAAACAAATACCCCAAATCTGACTCCAGCTCACGCAGACGCCCAGACTCTAGTACGAAAATGAGTGAGTACATGAGCTGACTGCATATTTGGAGTGTCGAATCACACCGCTTAAACATATCTTATTTAACCGGAGGTGCCGCAAAAATCTCTAGAGATTTTCGTACAAATGGTTTCATTTCGAACTACAACTGCTTGTGAAGTGTCTCCAAAATGCAGGTTTTTCAAAAAGCTTTTGCTTGTCGGAAACAGTTGTAGAGGGACAAGGGAAAGCTTTTTAAAAAACTTCATGAAGTTTCCTTCACAGTCGAAATCCCGTTTAATTCGAAAACAAATTTTCTATGGAATATATATAGTCTTCTTAGGAACTAAGGGTATCTATACCAAGCTCTCACAGCCATGCTCCTTTTTTCACTTTCACAAAATATTTGCGATTTGGGCAACAAATCTGAAAAAATCTGGTTTTTGCCAACCAGCGTAAAAGTTCTGATAGCAAAAGCCTATGTTATATCTGTATTGTTTTACGAAATATCTGCTAATTGTGATGCCGCAAGTCAGCACAAAATTAAGGTGGCATTAAATAGCATCGCTAGATATGACAATGGGCTTTCAAAAACTGGCCATGCTTGGACTAATTACACTGTGCAAGTCGAAACAAAAAACACGACCAAACTCGACAGATCCCCCCTGCATCATTACTTTTTTGAGTTACCACGAGCCCTTCATACGATTTCTTTTCTTTAAGTTTTTTATCAAGTTCGGAAACCCCCAAATTCAACAAAATTTATAAAATCGCTGCTTTTCTATGTCATACAAATCCTGAACAAAATGGATCAAAATCGGGTCACTTTCTTATATATCAATGTTAGGAACAAATGAAGTAATTCTATAGAAACACAAGCATTTGCGAATAATCAGGGATGCAAACCGTTTCTGAGCCGAACAGAACCAACCCGAAACCAAACCGCTAGTTTCAGCTGATAACCGAACAGAGAAAAACATATAAAGATACTTGTAATATGGGAAATTTCAACAGATTCTCTAAGATTAGATTTTTCCGACTTTCGGTTAAGTTAAGATTCGAATTGTATCTATTTGGACTATATATATCTTTTTTTGATATTCAGACAATCCATCGAAATATGCTCTGTTTTCGAAGTGAAATCTTTTTGGACGACGACCGAATATAACATTTATCTATAGATTTACTTAAATGTTTTCAAGGAATTCAATTTAAGGGTGCAGCAAGTCACAAAATTCGAAGTTCGAAAACAGAAACAGCCCTAAAACATATGAAAAAAAATTAAGAATCCGAAACCGTGGTTCAGTTAACTTCAAAAACCATAAAACATTTAAATGAAAAAAACAAAAAAAACAATATTTTTGCCCATAGTGCCCCGGTCGGGTCTCTCTCTTTGTCTTCGGCTTGCTCTCAACTATTTGGCCTGCGTCACGGAAAAGGGAGACGGGAGCCGGAGATGGCAGGGTGACGTAGTCATTTCACAAAAAAAACATGCTCATACTGTCTGACGGCGACTGGCAAAGACAATAATAAACTATCAATGAGCAGGACGTCGGCGACCAAACCCCCAAAACAAATAAAACTCAATCGAATATTATTATCAAACGAGGCCACCAACCAACGCAACCCAACCCAATCGTAATGAAACGAAACCCACTCACTGTATTGGCCACATGCTGTTCAGAGAGCTCTGGTGCTTGCTCATCGTTTGCACGCGCCATGGCGTGAAAATGCTCGCCAGGATATCGAACTCCACCACAAATTCTAATCCCAATCGCAGCCTTGGCCTCGCCTCGCCACGCCACGCCTCGTCTCATCGCGTCGCGTCATCGCCTTTCTGTTTCTAATTTGGCGCGACTTTGACACTTGTTAGCCAATATGTTTTTGGCCCATGTTAATGGCCCAACGGGAATTGATATTAATTGCCCCCGTAAGCCTCTTATCCAGCAGCAATTGCGTATTGGTGGGCGTGGTCCGGCCCAGCCCCTACTGAAAACAGAATTAACCGAAAATCGGCTTTCATTTTTTTTTTTAATACTTTTCTCAAAGACTTAATGAAAATTTTGATTTTATTAGTAACGTTGATTCGATTTTGAAAGACCCAAGTCTCGGTTCCTTTCACAACGAATTCAATTAGAACTTGCAGTTCAAAGTTATATAGAACTTCTCCTCTCTGTAGACGAAATAAAAGTTGAAATGTGTGAAAAGTTTGTGAACATGTTGAGGATGAAGGAAAAAGTTCAGACAACAGCCATGCAAAACGAAGACGAAGGTCTAATTAGGAGTGGTGTGGTGGTGTGGTACATCATGTCATACACAAAGTTGCCATTTAGCAAAATAAAGTTACTTTCCGTTTGGCAAATGTACAGGAAACGATTCATAAGTAGAATGTGCTTGCAAATGAGATATTCTTAGTAAATATTAAGCCAAAAATAAAATCCATTTTTTAGTTATGAGAAAGAAATAGGAAGGAAATTTGAGGTGAGAAAGAACTGTTTGGTTTGGTTTATAATGTCCAGCAACGATCTTCTAAAACTTACTCTCCATTTTCTTAAGCTTTTATTTTGTGCAAAGGCTGGTGAATCAAGCCAGAAATTTGAGGTGAAGAGGCAACTAAACCCCCTAGGAACTGTTCGGTTTGTTTTTATAAGGTCCAGCAACGTCCTTCTGAAACTTATTCTCTATTTTCTTAAGCTTTTCTTTAAATTAAAATCTTCTAGTTCAATCCTTTAGAACAGCGGACGGCAGTATGAGCAGAGAAGTTGCCACTGACAATCCATCGCAATCCTAACGAAACTATTTTCATTCTGTAAAGTTTTGTTGCACTGTTCGAAATTGTAAAAACTTCGCTACATTTTTAAAACATTTAAGTGACAGCTTACACGGCATTCCAACTGACAGGACACACCTTTTCATGCGCTTGGCCTGCCTTCATTTTGATAAGAAATTTGTGCTAATCAGACGCTTGTCGTCTGACAGACACAAGCCAAACCTGCTGTAATGACCTTGATAAACTTTGGCAGAAAAAAAAAATGAATCCCCTCACTGAAACAGTGGCAGTCTGGCCAAGTTTCTTTACTCTGCTTTGTTTGCTCTGCTTAGCTCACGGCAATTTTATTTGTTGTCTACGCATATTTGAAAATCGTTTTACTACCATCCCCATCATTCATCCTCCCACCATCCGTTCACATCCAAAGGGAAAAAGTTGTTTTGACATTTTTTTTTTGGGATTCTCCCCTTGTATAACGCGACCAGGGTACGGCTTATGCCGCCTGGACGCTTTTGTTGGCTCTTTATTTTTCAGTTTTGATTAAAGGCAAACCCTTGTCCCGGTCCCAATAAGTTGGCTTCGCTTTGACTGTGCGCTATTACCACTTGGTCAGTCTTACCTTTTGTTTTGTTTTTGTTTTTCTTCTCCATGAGATTTGAGTGAGGTGCTTAAATTGGAATTTTGTGTTCTACTGTCAACAGTCAAATAGGATATCATGATCCATCAAATCTCCGGGGACATCCAGTCGATCCCAAAAATTACGAGAAAGTGACAATTGAAACTTTTGGCAAAAAACAGCAACAATCTGAAAAATCATTATGACGAAAAAGGTAAAATCGAAATAGAAGGCGTCGGCTTTGGCTTTGGCTTCTCATGCACTTAAAAACCAATCAATTGTGCAATGAACCCCGGGCTTCCAACTCAGCCAAACAGCCAGCAGCTGTAAATATGCATCAAGCGAACAGCAAACGTGGCCAACACCTTGACAGTGTGTTGGCCAACTTGGCAACAGCGCAAAAGGCAGAGGCAAAACGGGGAATGAAGATGGAATATGGTGTGTCCTCTCAAAATGTTTCGTTTGGCTTTAACCATTTGAGTCACAGCTAATTGAAAGTAAACTTTGAAGCAGTGAAGTTGATATACTCTTTTGGTATAATTTTAAACACACAAATTTTACGCTTGATATAAAGCGTGATTTTTTAAGCGTTTGATTTTTGATAATTAAAAAGAATATAGTGAATAGTGAATAAAATAGCCTCAAAGCCTGCCATTTGCTTTTTAAGGAATATTTCATGTAAATGTTTTTTTTTTGCAGTATTTCGTATAGTAACTCACCAATGGCAGCTGTAATTTTGCCTTCCAGGGCTGCAATTGTGGCTAGCGTTGCTCACCAAACTCACCTCTCAATTGGTTTCGCGAGGTGTATGGCACCGTCTTGTTGAAACCACATGTCGACCTTGTCCAATTCTTCTATTTTGGGCAAAAAAGCAGGGAAAAAGTCGGTCAAACACGACTGCTGTAACGACTTCTTATTAGTAGCACGGGCGTAGCACGCCGTTTCCAGGGATGGTCACAGATCACAGATATGCAGTGAGTCGATTTTGGTTACCAGAGGCCGTTTCAGACTTTGCTCTCCTTCTTTGGTCGTTTTGTCTCGATCCTTATCCGTGGGAGCCATCCGAGTGACCGGGAGTCGTTCCAAGCGTTGCGTTGTTGGAACGCGCCTACCCGCGTGTGCCGTGGCTGTATCCCGCCGGATGTAGTGAGTCGATTTTGGACGACCAGGTCAGGAGCCGATTCGTAAATCGCTCTACCTGTGGCTCACCCGTCGCCGATCCGGAAATCGCACGTCGGGAGTCGGGTCGCGCCGCTTGTGGGTGCATTGCGTCCGGTCTTGCTTTAAGGGCAGGAGTCGGTTTGGAAATCGCACTACCTGCGGCTCACCAACCGCCGATTCGGAAATTGGACATTGGGAGTCGGACTGGGCAAGCGTCGGGGCTACTCCACCGGGAATCGCGTCCAGACACAGATGCCGATTCGGAAATCGCACATCTGGAGCCAACCAAAGCCGATTCGGAAATTGCACTATTGATTCCTTTGACCGGGGATTGCTGCTAGAGAGAAAGGATATTCCAACTTACCAAGATGCTTACTCAGCCGATGCCGCGCACTAAGCGAGCTTGCTTGCGTTGCTTCAGTCGAAACAGCAAAAATAATCAAAATTTACCCAGCTTGAACTTTTTTCAACTGTTCAATATGAGTTGTTGCTTTTGCCTTTGCTTCTGAGAAAAATCAGAAGTCGCTGTCGAAGCAAGCACACAAACTGATTGCTGACAAAAGCAAAGAGCACCAGAAGTTGTCGGTTGCTCGATTGCTCTTATTACAGCAACTATCGCCTAGAATTGTTGCCATGTTATTGTATTTTTGGATGTTGCCAATAGAAAAACACCACATCTAGCACTCTCTCTCTCTGTCGCTCTATCGTTGTAATTGTTGTCGGTACCATAATTTATTTGTTGACTGGTCGTGCTAACTGAAAGTGACGAGCAACTTCTGTCGTGCTTGTGCTTTCGACGAAATTCAAAAGCAGAGCGCTTGATGCTACTCCGACTGGCGCCGGTGACCTGAAGCAGCAGCTCCGACTTGCTCTGCTGATCGCAAGCAGCAAAAAGCAAAATGACAAGAAAACGAAAACCGACAACTTCTGGCGCTCTTTGCTTTTTGTCAGAAATCAGTTTGTGGGCTTGCTTCGACAGCGACTTCTGATTTTTCTCAGAAGCAGCAGCAAGCCAAAAGCAGAGGCAAACTTTGAATTAATTAGGCTGATCTTTGGTCTATGCTGAAAATAAACTTAGCTCTAGGGTAAAAAAAATAAAGAATATAGAGAAGGATTATGAACTTAGGTCTAGGGAATCTAATATATTTTATGTTTGCGCGCCGCTGGGGCGTCGCACTGTAATATACATTGTACCAACAAAAGTGTATGCGCAGGATGTATTTTGCTGATGCAGTAGCAGCTGAAAGCAGCGCTGTTTCTGCGCTGCAGCAGCGAACCTTCTTTAGCTCATAACTCGGCTATGGTTCATCCGATCTTCTCCAGTCCTTTGGCTGTTCAATAAATAATCCTGATTACTAAATATGCCCAGAAGTATCGAACCTTCATATGACATTTTTGTTTCCTAATTGCGGGGGCGGGAGGGGGCGTGGCCAATATTGAAAATAAACTAAAACTGCCTGCAGTGTATACCAAGCGGAAGTGGTGGCCATCCAGTAAGCAGCCATCTACCTTAACACACTCTCTTTGAAGAAAGGAAACGTATTTATATACTCAGAAAGTCAAGCAGCCTTTAAGGCACTTGACTCCCACACAAATAATGCTAAAACGCTCACTGAATGCCGCCTCTCCCTGAACGAGATTGGCAGACACTTCAGTATTCACCTAATATGGGTGCCTGGACACTGGAACATACATGGAAACGAGTCTGCGAACTCACTGGCCAGACTAGGCACAGCCACCGAGCTCCTTTCAGAGAAGAGCACGATAGGAATGCCTATGGCTACCTTCAAGCTTTACAAAAAAGCCGAAACACTACGTCTCGCCACGGACCGGTGGAAAGAACTTTCCACCTGTGCGGTAGCGAGACTAACGTGGCCAACATTTAACTCTAAACGTACTAACACACTTTTGCGTTACAGAAGGGAACACATATCACTTCTGGTAGGGGTAGGGTCTTTAGGCGCACGCAGCACGCCTAGGTACAACACTCGATTTCTGTAGTAGCTGCAGATTTGAGGAAGTGGAGGAAACTATTCAGCACCTTCTGTGTCATTGCCCCGCTTTAAGTAGAAGAAGACTTAGGTTTCTTGGTCAACCACTCCGACATAGAGATCCCAGCTCTGCTTAAATTTATTCTGTCCACACAATGGTTCAGTATCGAAGATCACCCTAGGGTCTAATAGGGTTTAACAAGGAAGATATGGTATCGCAACGGGCCCATGTGGCCTAAGTGGGAGAGTGACTTGTCACTCTCAGCCATCGCAACCTAACCTAACCTAAAACTGCCTGCAAGTAAGACAAGTTTTTTTCCCATACATGCCGAACCTCTATCTCTTACCATCTCTGAAATCTGTTTGTTCTTACGGACACACAGAGAGACGGACATGGCTATATCGACTCGGCTGTCGATGCTGATCATGAATATATATACCTTATACCTTTGGTACAGAGTATAAAAATCGGTAATAATTGACTGTAACGGTGAGATTTTCACAATTTTTAAAAAGTACGGTCCCTTCATCCCGCCGGCCTACAAACCACACCAATCAGTGCATTTTTCAGTGTGCATTGGCAGCTCTTAAATTGCCTCTGGCTGCACTTCAAACAAAATTCGGCAATTCTGTTTGTTGACAAACCCATTGAGCCAAAAATGAGCTTCGTTGCTGAAGACAATTTTTCGATAAAAAAAAAGCGGATCTTTATTCAACTTTCAGCAAACAAATGACGCTGTGGAAGGTGGAAGGGTTCAGTCATCGCAAAAGATTAATACCCAGTGAAAGAGTAAAACGGATTTTTTATGCAAAAAAAAAATATGGCAGCTGTCCTCTGTCTGACCGCCTTGCAAAACAGGCTCCAACTCAAGCTACGTCTCTCGTTCCGCCTCAAACAGAGCGCGTCCAATGGCTCAGTTAACGTGTAGAATTCATTAACAATAATGTGCAGGAGAGAGGTTGGCGAGAGAAAGAGAGAAGGGATGAGGCATAGCCGCCTTGGTTACCAAGAATTCTCTTTAAGCCTTATCCTGGGTGGTCTTTTTAACTTGGCAACGCTTTGTTGTTATTAAAACGTGTGTATTGTAAGGATATGAAAACGATGCCGTGGAATTGCTTACACACACACGCCAACCCACAAAATAATTTGATTAAGGTAGAAAATTGAATTAATTTGGGAAAAATTCCTATTTAGGCACGTTTTATTGACGTTTCGTTCCTTCTACAATAATATATGTAATTAAATAACAAATACTGGGCTAAGGCAAAAATGCCAACAGGCGAACACGTGCGCAACAGCGGTATAGGCTTGGGATGTTAAATAGAATGTTAAACTTTTGTATCAATCATGTTAAGACAATCTTTAATGTAAAGCTATCCAGCTTAAAGTTTATCACTTTGGGACTATCTCTGTTATCTATTATCTATTATATTATCTTATATCAGGCTTGACCGACTTCCTAACTTGTTTTAATTTATATTTCTTTCCTTTGATCAGAATATCAAAACAAAATTAAAATAATTCTTTATACTAACTAATGATTTGTTTTTGCTTACTTACAGGTTACCACAGCAAGTTAAGCATTTGAAGCCTGAGAGGTAAATATTAACTTGCCTTGAAATAATAAGTACCATCAAATTAAAATTCTAAAAACTAAGTAGATAAGACAAATTCTCAGCATTATTTACGATTTTGTGCTACAGAAGGCTTATTTAGTTTGATATAAATTGATTGATGTGTTTGGACTTTTACGTGCTAAATTTGTATTGATGATTGTTCTTTTGATTATCCGTTTCGTTGTGACGTTGTCATTAACTGATTTTTGGCCCGTTCCAATTGCCCGCCTACCCTATTGAAAATCAGTAGGCGACTACTGAGAACTGAATTCATTTGTCATTCATTCCCGAACGGCGCTAGACTAACAACAACAATAAGCATTGTGCAAACATTTTTAGTGTTAAACTTTTGTATTTTTTTTTTATATAAACTTTTGCCTTTTGTTACAACGTTGACATTTGGTGGCCCATCCCAGAGATACATTTGTTGTTGTTTTATTTATTTTTTGTTCGAACTCAACTTTTGCAGAGGTAATTTGCCAGGAACGCCTATAAAAAAGCGGTGGGCGTGGTTCGTAGAAAAAGTTTTGTCGCCTGCTGCCGCCACACTTGGCAAGGGACAACTGGCAAAGGCGATTAGCAAACAAAAACTCGAGTGCAACATATTTTTTTGTACTTTTCGCAAAAGTTTTTGCTACTGCACACATAAACTTGACAAGTTTATGGAACACTCTAACTTAAAGGAAAGTTATGTTAACATATCGACGTGCAGCAGCTTTGTTCCATTCTCTGGGTGCAGCAGGATGATTGTCAACGTCATCGAAAACCTGTCACTTGGTCCCATTTTGAATTTTTTCTCCTTCGGTTTTTCATACGTCTGACAATTTTTGACACATTTGTCGTACATCAAATTAGAAACGGAATGCTCGATGGCGCAAAATGATTGAGCATTTGCATTACGCAAAACCAATAAAAGAAACAAGAACGTGAGAATGCCAAAGTATAAGGGGAAGTATGCGGGAAACGGATACTCAACCAGTCTCTCTCTCCTTTGTTAACCACAAGCACACATTCATTTGGCTGGGGGATACGTCATCATTTTTGCTTTTGTGAGTGTTTTTGGTCAATTTGCTGTTATTTTGGTAGCAAAAAGCCAAAGGTGCTTGTCCCCCAGGCAGTAGCTGCAGCAGGAACAACAACATAAATATCAACAACTATCAGCGGTAGCAGGAAAAACTTTCCAAAGCCAATATTTACTCAGTTATTCTGAATGTTTCAAGGGTACACGAGGTATAGGAAGATTTTTCAAATTTATGTTACTGCCAGGAAGAAGCTTTTACAGCTCTGAAAAATTAATCAGAACAAATTTTGAATTGTTTAAAAATGTTTGCACTACAATTTCTGAAATATGGTTCTGAACGTAAAGATGTATACGAAGGTGTCCCAGAAATCTCTTTCAACCAAATTGCAACCCAAAACAAATTCTCGGTGTGCTAGAAATCTCTTTCGGTTGGTTTCAAACCTCTCGTATTTTGTTAGAAGATTTTGGCAAACCAACCAATACAAAAACCAGCCAATACACAAACCAACCACAACCGACTTCACGAACCTATGCAATTTAGCACTGTTTTTGTAGTAGGACCATTATCTTATACATACATCTTTTAACTACACTTTCGAACTAGACTTTCGAAGAAAACGAAACCTCTCGAAGTTCTGGGACACCGACGGATTTCTCGAGCGATTTGCAAACCAACCGAAGCCAAAATCAATAGAGATATTCAGGTCACCCCCGATAGAAACCAAATGCACGACACACACACTACCCACTCTTGTCAAAATCCATATAACTTCATTCGACTTTGCCATCAAAAACCAACTGTAGTTTTACCCTTCTAAAATACTTACACGCTGTACCAAAGGTTTACAGAGTATGTTTAGTTTGTGCAAGTATATGTAACAACCAGAAGGTGTTATCTTCGACCCTATAAAGTATATATTCTTGATCAGCATCAACAGCCGAGTTGAAAGAGCCATGTCCGTCAGTCCTTCTGTATGTCAGTACTAGGACAGCTCTTCCAGAGATAGATCGTTCGTACCTTTTCGACTTAGTACTTAATCTTAACATACACCTCAACAAAGGAACTGCCAAAACAAAACACTCCATATAAAACGAGAGCGCGACTTCGATATACCCGTTACTCAGGGGAATGAATGTTGTATAGTCTTCCCTTTTGTTAGTTAACAGAGCATTAACATTAATGTGAACATTTCAACATTATTTAAGCAAATAGCGCATGCGGCGCCAAAATGTATAATGTTTATAGCTCTGTCATTTATTATCCGATCCTTATGAAAACTTCAGAGATTGTAGATATTAGGCACATACACTACACTGCAAAATAAGAGTTTGAAATCTTTTAAACTGTTGGAGTTATTCAACATTTTTATTGTGGAGGCGGAAGGGGGCGTGGAAAAAATTTATAATAAGCTTGATCTGCGTACAGGCAATAGGAGTCTACTTACAAAATTTTGTCGCTCTAGTTCTTCTAGTCTCCGAGATCTAGGTGTTCATACAGACATACGAACAGTCAGACGGGCATGTCTATATCGACTCGGCTGTTGATGCTGATCAAGAATATATATACTTTATGGTGTTGAAGATGCTTCCTTCTGCCTGTTACATAGATTTGCTCGACTTTAGTATACTCTTTTTAATCTACCAGTAAAGGGTATAAGAATTACCACTTTTGGTATTTTTTTTTTGCCAGTTCATTTGTTCAGGTGTATACTAAGCTTTAGAACGGGCACGGTTTGTCATAGCGAATGCCAATCTAATAGGAAATTAAACGCTTTTGAATTCAATTGGCATGTGAAATTCGTATCAAATCATTTTGGCCTCGAAATTGGCTTCAAAAATGTATTTCAATGGGCTAAAGTTCCGAAGTTGCACATTTTACTAAGGTAAGATAATAACATCGCGAAGATGCTTCTGCAGTGGAACCCGCAAGGGTTTCACTTTGAATCGTAGAAGTTGTGGAATGCTTGGCAAATCAAGTGAGTTCAAAAGCTGTGTTGAATAATTTACAGCTTTGTTAGCTTTGAAAACTATATCGATCGATTTGTATGATACCGAGTATTCTGGCAACGACTGCGGTATTGAATTTATGTCTCTTTCTGCCAACCACGCAGGACTTATGAATTGTGTGCGTTCATCGGAAAATACGCGGTCACTTAGAGCATTCTGTGGACCAACGGTTGTGCAGAAATTGGTGGGAAAATTTATGCATCTTGTATTTTTATAGGCACGAAGCTTCCCATCGCCGGTATCAAACTGTTGGTGGAAGAATGTGTCAGCAGATGGAAAGTTGTAGTTTGATTACGAAAAACAAAGATTAAGACAAAGAACTTGCTCCCTGATTAGTTATGAAGTTTTAATTTTCTTCTTGCTTAGCTAGAGTAATACGGAATCATAATATCCAGTTTTATATATCATGTAGCGATGAAATAGGAAGCTCCTTGTAAACATTTTGATAACGAGGCAAAACACACACCAAGACCATTCTAGAACCTATAAACATAGGGGAGACATTAATTGAGACTTTTTATACTCTGTACCAAAGGGACAAAGAGTGTATTAAGTTTGTGCAAAAGTATGTAACAGGCAGAAGGAAGCATCTTCGACCCTATAAAGTATATATGTATATTCTTGATCAGCATCAACAGTTGAGTCGATTAAGCTGTACCGACTTTCTTAATTTTGAATCTAAGAAAATTCTAAAATTGCCATGATGATGTATTTACTAAACTTCTAAAACCTTATTATAAATCGAACAAAATGCAAACTGCTGAACCGAAACAGCTCAAAATCACGAGCGGTTTACATCTCTGGTATATAAATGATTTGGCAGGTATAGTGTATAATACAGTCGGGTTTATACGATTTTCTTACTTATTTTCTTTTTGTTTATTATTGTGCGTCGGCTTTGTCGGCCGATGTGCAAATAAAACATTTCACATTTATGCATATGCATGTGAGCTCAGAACTGGCACAGGCCCCTGCCCAGAGTCCATGGCAATGGCGTTGTCTGTTGTCGACTTCGTCATCATCGTCATCGTCTGTTGTTGGTTTAGTTGGTGGCCTCGTCAGCCATTTTGCCTGCCTGTCTGCCAATGACATTTACTTAACGGACTGCCCTCTGATGCGGACCCAAGTTGGACAGGTCAGATTTCATGAGCCATCTAAATGCTGCTTCATAATATTTAATTTATATTTAAAAACAATTTTTATTGCCTTTCTGAAGGAGACCCTGCTTCGTTAAACCTGGAATTTTATTTAACAATACAAGCAACAAAAAAAAGGTCAGCAAAGAAGAAGTGCAGTTTCGTTTTGAGTAATTAGTAAGTAGTATTTGTCCTACCAGCATCGGTAATGTATAAAATTCACAAAATTATTTTATTAACCGAGCTGGGAACATCATAAACCCCATTAAATATCTTAGCTTTAAGCATTACCTTAGGTTCAATGCTTCTAGCAATAAGTCCGCTTGTGCAATTGTGAAAATCTTCAGTGCAGTTTGGTGGGTTTTATTCCTTCATTTGTCAACAACTACAAAATAATAATTTTGTTCTGTTGATTGAAATTCCTGTAACATAACGCTTTTGCTTGCGGCATCAATGCTGATGATGTTGATGAAGGGGCTCTTCTCTACGTGCTACGTGGTCATAAATCCAAAAATATCAATACATTATTGTCCAGCCAGTGCGCCATTGATTAATAGATTCGTTAGCGAAAATATGTAAACTGAAAAAGCATTTCAGTGTATTAGTTTCTGTCCTCATTGTTTGTTTGCATTTTGGATTAGTGCAGCAAATGTCGAACGCGATGCCAAATGTTTGATTATTTTATTTCAAAAATAATTACAACATTTTGGTCTATTGGCGCAATATGATTAATTTGTTATAGCTTTCACCTTCTTCTACATATTTGTTTAAGCGAAAAGACTCACCAATCAACCGACCAAGAAACTGGGCAACCATTCATAAAGTAGTAGCCACAGCAACAACAACCAACAGCAGCTTTTTATGCAATCACCAGCCTTGTGCCAAAAAATAATAATAGTAATAATGCGCAAATAAACAACAACAAAAACAACAGACAGAAACAACAACAACACAGCAACGAATCAAAAATAAATGCTTCAAGTTTATATTTACATTAAAAATCGCCTGCACTTAGTGTTGAAAAATCAATTAAAAGCGGCAGCGTCGCTAGCAATTAATGCAAATTGCCAGAAATAAAACCAAATCAAGAGAAAGAGCGGTGCGGTGTCAGGGGAAATGAAATGTAAACATGCCGGCCAAGTTAATAAAAATATTTTTTCAATTGCAAAACAAGAAATAGATATAGTTTGTCGTACATGTGAATTCAAAAACGAGTACTCTCCAATATTGAAAATGCAAATATTTTCAGAATGCTGTAAGAAATGTAAATAGTCGGGGATACTACAAGTGTGTGTGGTGTGTGTATGTATATGTGCTGTGACAATCAATCAATTCGAAATTGTTATGCTAATGTGCCTTTTTATACCCTGTTCCCATTGAAAATGGGAAAAGGGGGATCATGAAGTTGTGCAAAAGTATGTAACAGGTAGAAGGAAGCATTTGCGACCCTATAAAGTATATATATTCTTGATCAGCATAAACAGCCGAGTCGACTTAGCCATGTCCGTCTGTCCGTCCGTCCGTCCGTCTGTCTGTCTGTCTGTCTGTCTGTCTGTCCGTCTGTCCGTATGAACAAACAGATCTCAGAGATGGTGATAGATAGAGGTAAAACAAACTTTGTACGATGGTACGTATACGCTGCACATTTGCCGAAACTGGCCGGATCGGATGACTATAGCATATAGCTGTCATGGGAACATCGGTCGAAAAACTAGTTTTAGTGAGAAAAACTGTTTTGTTTTCAATGAAAACGCCTCCAAACTTCGAATTTCTTAGTTTGGTTTGGTTTTTCATGATTCCACAAAATTTGGTCGAAGTCGGACATCTATATAGTATAGCAGTCATAGAAAAACTTTTTGTTTTCCATGGAAATGTCCTTAAAATTGATATTTATTTTTTTGGTATGCTCTCACACAATTCTACAAAGTTTTGTCAAAATTGGATGACTATAGCATATAGCTGCCATAGGAACGATCGGTCGAAAAACTAGTTCTAGTGAGAAAAATTTTTTGTTTTCGATGGAACCGTCCTTATCTTTGGCGTATACTTAATTTATATGTTTTTTTGCACAATTCTACAAAGTTTTGTCAAAATCGGATGACTATTGCATAAAGCTGCAGTACGAATGATCGGTCGAAAAAGAAGTTCTAGTGAGAAAACATTTTTGTTTTAAATGGAATCGCCTCCAAGTTTTGTACTTGTTAGTTTCTTATGCTTTTCAATGATTCCACTAAGTTTGGTCAAAATCGGATATCTGTATAGTATAGCTTCCTTAAAGAAGTACCGTACGAAAAGTAGTCTTAGTTAGAAATACTTTTTTGTTTTCAATGGAGGCTGCAAGGGTATACAAAACTTTGGCCGAGCCTAAGTTAACTTTTCCCTAAAAACGGTAACAGGCGTGTGTGAGACCTTGTTAAAATTGTCACCCCAAGAAGTTCCAAAATGCCCACCCCTTTTTCTTTGGACTATAACTAATCACCTCGAATTGGAAACCGGTTTTATGACAAGGCGGCGCTTGGACTTGCTTAGACACTTTTAAATACAGTAATCAAATTAATGTTTATGCATTGTATTCCTGCCTGCTTGTCGATCTCTAATGACGTCACTGTGACGTCAAAGCAGACCGCTTGTTTTTATTTATAGCAGGTGCGAACGGCGAACGGCAAATGCCAAATTAAAACATACACACAATGTCAATAATACATCGTCATACTAGTATTCAAATGAAGTTTGACAGACACACGCAGTGTAGACACAGGTGGATTTGCTCATTGACACTGCCGGAGCAGCATGAGCGGCAGCGTCAGCAGAGCTAGCTTAGTCAAAGGCGACCCCCTTGTGTGGGTCAAATGCGGGCCCAACCTTGGGCGCCATGAGGGCTGATTGTTTGTTTTCTATATTTGTATGCACATATGCCCTGTACCTTTGTACAAATAAATATTTGGTAAAAAAGCTGCAAATAGTTGGCATATATTTTGATAAGGTCATTTGGTCTACAGGTTAAATAAAAGTCTTATTGAATAGGTGACTTCTTAACGCTATAAAATTTCACATTAAAGGCTTAAGCTTATTACTGTCAATGATTTGGCTATGGCAAGTTAAACAACTAAATCCAATAACTTGTCCAACTGCTCAGTTTGCAGACACTGAACAATCCTTTCTAAACGGATGGATGCCCTTTGGAACATTGCTATCAATCCGGAAGAAGTCGGCACTGCACTTTCTCGACGAAACACGCAGAAACTTGAGCTAAACGACTTAGAACTCTGTCACGACGGTTCTTGCAGCGTTATTGTTGAGTCCTTTAGTGTAAATTGCTCATTTTCTAGTAAAAGTTAAACTACTAAACTACTACTACTTTAAGTTTTCATTTTGATTTGATTACTTTTTACATTCACAGTTTGAAATCGTGCTGGGTTTTCAATTACAAATCTGATTAGTTTATGCTCTACCGCACTATTTAATATGCAGATTAAAATTCATTGCGGTTTTTTCTGCTGCTGTCAACGTTTTAATAATAAAATGAAATTACACTCATAATAATGTTAAAATAATATAAATCAACACAAATTCTTGCACACAACAATAACAAAAAATTCGAATATCTGTACAAGTTTTTGTAGATGCCGCCCCCAAGGTCTGTCAATAGAATTTGTTGTCTGAACAATTGATGAGGCCTATCCCCCACAATCGACTGAATGAAGGCGTCGACTGGAATGTATGTGGTGGTGCATTTACAAATGAATGAAACTGTTCACTGAGATGCTAATAAAAATAATAACAATAAATTTATTGTATATTCAAATTCTTGTGTCAATATTGAGAAACTTCTAAGCTACGTGTTGGCATGTATATATTCGCATTTTGTGTGGAACGGGTTTCACTTAACAGTTGAGATTTATAGTATATAAGTAAACTTTCAAATTGATTTACACCCACAATGTTTAACCAATTGCCTATTCAAAGTGACCCAATTACTTTTGTCGTGACGTGATAATTTTCGCAGCATGCAAATTAGTGCGCTAGTTTATACCCTTGCTAAGGGTATTACAATTTGCTCTTACACGGCTAGAAGCCACAGAAGAAAGCCTGGAACAGATTACAAACTCTTTTTATCATATGAGAAACAAATCTCTAGGCTAAGATTAAATTTAGCTGAAGAAGCACGACAGAATATGAAGAATATTTTTCCTCATAAAATACATTAGATTCTAGGGCAGTGGCTGGAGATATTCGGGATCACATGTTGTAAAAGTATTGACAAGTCATCCTTTTAAACGCTACATCCATCTGGCATCGCCAAGAATCGATTCGTTCTATCAGTGGTCTCTCTTGTAGAGGGTCGAACGGTGAAACTTAGTTTAACCGAAAGTCGGATAAAAATTTTCTTAGAAAAAACGAATAAAATTTAAAAATTTAAAGGTGAGCGCTTTACGTCTGAATACTTCTTCAAAAAACTGAACCGAACCTTTTTGACCTGTGGTTTTCGGTGCTTCGGGTTATCTGCTGGAACTACGGTTCGGTTCATCTCTGTTTTAAGGCTAAAATTTGTCCATATAACGGACCGAACCGTTTTCTTTTGCTGTTTTCGGTGCGGTCTAATTCGGATCAGTTCAGTAACCGGCTGCATCCCTGTTTTAATAAACTTTTTATTGGGTGGGGTTAAACCCAAGTCCATTTAGAATGACGTTATATATAATTAGCGTTTTAGGATCATAATGACCTTGAAACCACACTTGAAAAGGTCCATCTGTAGGGCAAAATTTCAAAAGAGTTGTATGAGAAATACATGAAACATTCATGTCCAACGCTAAGATTAATATGTTAAGCTTAGATTGATTTAAGGCCTAAAATTTTATGAACAAAAAAAAAAGAAACTCTCGCAAAAAATTTTCTACTTAAGACCGATTTCGTGATAGGGCTTTTATTCTCTTTGGGATTTGAAGAAATCTATTAAGGATGAAAACTGTGGGATTCAACTTTTTTCAACCACTCAAGCCACCTCTATATTACCCCTCTTCCCACGACAGCACCGCTAGCAGTTTTTCAAGAGAGGGATTTTGAAATTCATATTGAAGTTAAGTCTTAATTGTGCTGTCTTTCAGCACCCCATAAAAAATAGGACATAAAACTCCATATAAAAAATATAGGGGAAAGTTAACTTCGGCACGGCCGAAGTTTTGTATACCCTTGCAGCTTCCATTGCAACCAAAAAAGTTTTTCTAGCTAGGAATACTTTTCGGAACTTACTTTTCTATTGAGCTTTACTAAGTATATAGATGTCCGATTTCGACCAAACTTAGTGGAATCATGGAAAAGCATTACAAACTGTTAATTACGAAATTTGGAGGCGATCCCATTGAAAACAAAAAAACTTTTCTCACTAGAACTTCTTTTTCGATCGATCACTTCTACTGCAGCTGTATGCTATAGTCATCCGATTTTGACATAACTTTGTAGAATTGTGTAAATGTATATGAAATAAGTATTTGCCAATGATAAGGACGTTAACTAAAAAGTTTTTCTCACTAGAACTAGTTTTTCGACCGTT
Organism: Lordiphosa collinella; assembly: GCA_018904265.1. Taxonomy (NCBI): domain Eukaryota; kingdom Metazoa; phylum Arthropoda; class Insecta; order Diptera; family Drosophilidae; genus Lordiphosa; species Lordiphosa collinella. Next base: position 799,202 of record JAEIFV010000001.1, read on the forward strand.
CGATCCGATTTAAAAAAATTTGGCGGAATTATGTGAAAGCCTAACAAATAAATAAAAGCCGATTTTTAGGTCATTTCCATGGAAAACAAAAAAGTTTTTAATACCCTTGCAGAGGGTATTATTAAATTGTCCGGATGTTTGTAACGCATTGAAGGAAGCATCTCCGACCACATAAAGTATATGTATTTTTGATCGGCCCGACGAGCTGAGTTGATTTAGCCATGTCCGTCTGTCCGTCTGTCTGTTTCTATGCTATCTCCTCCATCAGTTTAATTACTAGCTTTACCAAACTTTCCACCATTCTTTTGGTACATATACGCTGCACATCTGTCGGAACCGGCCGGATCCCATGACTATAGCATATAGCTGTCATAGGAACGATCGGTCGAAAAACTAGTTTTAGTGAGAAAAACTTTTTTGTTTTTAACGGAAATGCCTCCAATCTTTGTACTTCTTAGTTTTCTTTGTAAACAAAAAAGTTTTTCTCATTAAAACTTGTTTTTCGACTGATCGTTCCTATGTCAGCTATATGCAATAGTCATCCGTTCCGGCCGGTACCATATATGTACCAAAAGACTTCGTGCAAAGTTTGGTGAAGATAGCTTTAAAACTGAAGGAGGAGATAACTTAGAAACAGACTGACGTGCTAAATTTCAACTCGATAGCTTTAAAACTGAGAGACTAGTTTGCGTAGCTCTCCGAGGCCAGGGGTTACAGAAATTTGATTTCTTTTTGTTCAGGCGTGGTGTCGGGCTTCCGTTGGTGACGCGATCCAGATGTTGGCTGCCCTTGAGGAGCCTCGATTTGAAGTGTCCGCGTACGTCCTGTGTCAGGGATGATTATCGGGAGTTGCTAGGGGAACTTGGCTTGCTGTAGTGATGTACTTCGTGCCCTAAGGCAAGTTGCGTGGGACGTTCCAAGGGACAATTTCCAATATTAGCGCAGAGTCGATGGGTGGACAGAGGACGGCGCACTCTGAGACCACGAGAGGATTAGGTGGGCAGATGAAAGGTGCAATCTGAGACCAAGGGAAAAATTTAGTGGACAGATGCAAGGCGCACTCTGAGACCACTTTACCCCGATGTTGACGGACTTACCTCTGCACAAGTCGAGCTCTGATCGAGAAGTCTTCTTTCTGGGGTTCAAGGCCGGCTTATATAGCTGCCGCTCTGCCAAGAATCCCTAACGCGTTCCATAACGCGTTCGGCCATTTTGCTTGAACGCTTATCGATCTATAACTGGGCGCCTTATTTGAAAAAATACTGAACTGTGCGTATCATATTTTTGGAGCGTCACAACGAACAAACAGACGAACAGGGCTAAATCAACTCAGCTCGTCGTCCTGATCAAGAATATATATAGTTTATGGGGTCGGAAATGAATATTTCTATGCGTTGCAAACTTCTAAGCAAAATTTTAATACCCTTTGCAAGGGTATAACAAGGGTTAGGAAAATTTCTAAGAAATTATTGGAGCTATGAACTTGAAATTTGTTGCTTGGGTTGGTAAAACCTTTTCCAAACTAGAGTGAAAAGACCCAGAAATAGATCTAACACATATTTTAGAAATTTATTAAGCTATAAACTTGAAATTTGGTTAGTAGCTGGGTAATATGGATCCCACAGGAATAACCCGAAAGCTCTTAATTGAATTTTTAGGACCCGAGCGATGCCGGGTTTATAGCTAGCATAAACGCACGCTCTCCCTACCCTAGAGTATACAAGCTTCGACAGCGCTTTGTTATATTTTGTTGTTGTTTTGTATTTGACTTCTAATTGTAATTCCCAATAGGGGTTGACATCTCTGAGTCAGCGCCTCAGTTTGTTGAAAAAAAAATTATCACATGATTATCATATGATGTCTGTTTTGTGATTTGCATGTGTGTTACATAAGACGGCGAACTCATTTCGTTTACGTCTTGATTAGTGCGCAGCTCTAAGCAATCAAGCTTAATGAGTGATGGACAATTGTCGATTCGACTCTTCTTGTCAGACACCAACACAAAAAGGCCAATGACTTTTGCTAGGGACGCCATCCGCTAAGAGGGGTCCAGAAGGCGTCGACACTTGTTCCTTAAATATTGCATTTGCAACTCCCCCAAAAAAGGAAAAGTGGAGGGAAAAAAAAACAGGAAAGTGTTCGAAAAGAGAATGCTCAGCAGCAGCAGGAGCAGCATTAATTCTGGTCCTTTCTGGCAACTTATCCCGAGTTGTTTCCTCATCATAGTCTCCCCCATTTTTTTGCACTCGTTGTGGTTGCTTTCGCTTCTTTTGTGTTGCATACAAAAGATTTTTGTACCCTCGTTGTTGTTTTCCGTGTTTTTTTACGCGGAGATTTGCAGGGTACAGTTGGGCATTTGCATCTGAAGCTGTAGAGAATTAGCTGTATTTTGGAATCTGCGTGCAAGAAAACTTTGTGGGAAAACAAACCATTTTGTATAGGAGAACTATAAGTGAATAAAAGCATATAAGTAATCGAATGTCTTAGAATATAAATTAAGGCAGGATCTCACCTTGTGGACTTTTTTTTAGGAATTTTTTTTTGAGAAAACGGTTAAAGATAGAGCGTTGAAAATGTTTTCTGGATATCATCAATGGCGGCATTCGCGAGATTGAAAAAAAATCAAAACCTGACAAAGTTAAAGTTATGAGGTTAAAAATTTTTTTTCGATTTTCGCATTTTTTTGTTTCACTTATTATTTTTTTTCAATAAACAATTTACAATATTTTTGGCTGATCGTAGTTCGTTTATTAGAAAAAACCCTAAGGAACATTTAAAAAAAAATTGGTGACGATTGGTTCATTCCAGAGCCTAGTTGTAGCAACATTTCCTTTCCGTGAATGCTCTGCTATCCAATAGTTACACTCCGTTTTCGGATTCTGGAAGTTATATACAGTGCCGGTTTGGAAATACAATTTTAAAAATGAACGCGAAGGTCAAGATGTTTTTTAGAAGAAGTATTGTTGATTTTCGAAAAATCCAGAAACAATGTTATGAACCAAACTTTCGGCTTAAACTTTTGTTCAAACTTTTTCTAATCCGAACAATTTGCTGTTTTTGGTCCGGTTATCAATCTGAATTTCAAGACTTTCTTTTACGTGTTCCGGGCATTATTCTCAACATATGATAATTAGTCTTGTGAATTTGTTAATTTCTTCCTTAAGACTCGAATCTTTTATGACTTCGGAAATGCTGGCTATCAATTTCTTGCACTTTCTTTAACAACATCACCCTTTCAAGGTCTATAACAATCACATCTCTCCTGGTGGGTATTTTTTCAGATATTTTTTAAATGTTTGTAAATATGCTTAATTTCTGAAACTGTAAAAAACTGTCAGTGCCTCCAATTTTTGGTCATATATTAAGGAACAATTAGCGCTCGTTGTAGTTCCCAAATTCTTATTCCATGGAATGTCCATACAAAAATAGCATGCAAAACGAATTGCAGTGTAATGGCAAAATATAGCAAAATAAGCAGTTTGAAACAGAACTTTACAGACAAACCACGCTATCCGTGTAAGGTTCTAAAATCTTTATTGATTTTTGAATTTTGCAAAACAGGCATTAAAATATACATATAAGACTGATTTCGTTAAATTTAGTTAGCTAACTTTTGTGTTCCATTGCTTTTCTACAAAGCAGTATAATAGTTTTAAGATAACTCGCTTGCGTCCCTGACCTATAAACTTTAACCCTGGACGGTCATCGTTCGTCGTTTTGACGACACTTGTTCACTTTTTTTTGGTTTTCCCTCTTTTCTTTGTTTGTTTTTTGCTGCGCATGTGCATACGTACCCAGTCGGATTTGGCGGAACCTGGTTCCCAAAAGAATGCCACCTGGAAGAATGCACCACCAACTTTTGCTTTATGATCGAAGGCCTATAATCTGTATGAAAACTGATGCACTTTTCTTTTTGCAGTAACATGCAAACGTACATTCTCATGGAATGCTTGCATCACCAGTGCTTTTGGAAACCAATATGCGAAATGGCACCCGAACGATTGACGATCATTCTTTTTTATACTTTCAAATTTCGTAGCTAACAGTGTATTATGCTTTTCCATGATTTCACCAAAAAATTGGTCGAAATCAGACATCTATATAGTATAGATCCCATAGAAAAGTAAGGTCCTAAAAGTAGTCTTAGTTAGAAAAACTTTTTTGTTTTCAATGGAAGCTGCAAGGGTAAACAAAATTTCGCCCGAGCCGAAGTCAACTTTCCCCTATTTTTTTATTTATATTTTGAAATCTTAACTTAGAATTTGAAGATTGCAAAAAACTGACTTGATATAATTTTTTTTCTAAAAAATATTCAATGGTATAAGACAAACATTTTCTGTGGGTATTGGATTTTTAAAAACGAATTTAAAAATTCACGTCGTCGATTCGACGAACGATGATCTTTACGTTATAAAAATAACGATGACAGTCCTCGGTTCCCATGGCTTTAATATACTTTTCTGTACTCTATTGCCAAAAGGCTATATCATAGCCTCTTCAAGCTTCAAATCTCACCCCGTAACTTCAACCGCCTAATCTTGCAATTTAGGTATCAAAATATTCGCCTACTTAACTAACCAGCAAATTCACATTTTTCTGTTCATTTGCAAGATTTGCTCCCTTATTTTCAGAATGGGTGCAAAAAAAGGGGGCGGTTGCATATATGCGGGTTTTTTTTTGGGGAGTTTGGCTGTGCGTTTGCCATTGAAATGCAGCCAAGCATCTCTCTCGTTTCGGTTCCCAGTTGCCAGCTCTCTGCTTCCGTTGCATAAATATCTTGCTACTTGTGCCCTGCATTCTGTGCAATTTATTTTATTTTACTGCCACCCAAGTAGTAAAGCTTCAACTTTAGTCTGTCGTTGCTGTGTGGGGGGGCTTAGCTGCTCTGAAATTAAATTCTTTTTCGAGATTTTTGGCACAGCTCAGACATGCAGTCTGCTGATTAACAGTGTAAAACTTTTCCTCTATTGCAACTACTTGATCAGCATCAAATGCAAGTTTGTTGATTTGTCTTACTCATCATGTTTTGGGCCACGTAGAGTTTGCAGCTAATTGATGTGCTGACAAAGTAAACTTCACGAAGCAGAAGGAAATTTTATTTTTTTCAATTTCTGTTTTTAAATATTTCTTTGATTTCAGTTAAATTGCATCGAACTCGATTCCTTTGCATCGAACTCGATCAGTTGCTAGCATTTCAAAATGGATGTACTCATCCACATCAAGAATCGATTGCAATTTGACAAATGCATTAGCTCCCAAAGACTAAGAGGAATCACAAAAAAAAAAATTGTGTATGTCAAGAGCAACGAAAAGCTTTAGGGACGACACAAAAAAGCAAAAAAAGACATGCCAATAAAAAATCTTTAATAGCCTTTCCAATAAACCAGACTCAGCGACGCCCCAAAGTAGGCAACACCAAACTTGTATGCAGCTGAAACTTTTGGTCATCAATATTAGAGGGGCAGACTGAGAGCGAGAGCCAAAGGCATCCATTAACGCTGTCAGCGCCAACGAGATTTATGCATCTGTTTTAGCCATGGCCCAATTATGAGCAAGCTATTTGATGGGCGTGGCACTAGAGCAAATTGCAAATAATAAATGCAAACATTTTTGTACAAACAACGACCAGATAAATCCTTTTAACCTACAGGCGATTATATTTACATTAGCAGTTTTTTTTTTGGTCTTTGCCGTCATTTAATTACAGCATCTAATTATGGCGGAAAGCAATTATAAGCTGGTTAAATTACTAAAGAGGGTAAAGCGATGTTTTGGTTTTACTTACTGGGGGAGTCTGTTAAATGAACACTTCAACAGCTTTTCCCACGCATCGAGATTTTCATTTCCGACCGAGTATGTGCCACAAAAATTGGTGTAGCAAAAACCGCCACTTATCTTTCATCTCTCAATATCATACGAGTTAATTAAATTTGAATTTATAAATGTTTCTATTAGTCATTTCATTTGCAAATATTTAAAACAATAAGACGAAGGAATTAACTTACAATATAATAAGCCATATCAGGAAAAGTTGTCGTTTTTTGGAATCTCTGCGAACTTTGCTACCAGAACAAGCAAAAGAAACATTGAAGATTCGGAAGTCAACAGTTACAACTACATGAAGAAACTTTAAAACTGTTACAACAACAATGTACCAGATTTTATAAGACTTGGAGATTCCGGAGCAGTGCTTCCAAAAGAGAATTTAGATTCGAAAGATAGATAGAGATAGTTTCGGATACGGCTGCTATCGCTGCCTTTTGAATCTATCAGGACATTAATTTCATCATTTAAAAAAATCGGTGCACCAGAAAGAGGAAGATTTGTGTGGACTGTCCCATTCCGGATATTGAGATAATTTTTCAAACTACACAGAGAAAAAACAAGAAAGATAGTCGGTCAAGCCCGACTATAACATACTCTGTACCTGTGAAGTGCGGCCCATAATTGTTTGTTTCCTTATAACTCGAATATCGTTCAACCGATCTTTTAAATTCCTTCAGCGGATCGATAAAGAATATTGCAGGGGCGGGAGGGGGCGTGCCAAAATTGAAAAACTTGATCTGCCTGCAAGTATAAGAAACATATGTTCCATACATGTCAAACCTCTATCTCTTACCATCTCTGAGATCTGTTATTTCATACGGACAGACAGACAGACGGTCGGACAGACGGACACTTTTGCACAAACTTAATATATACCTCTGGTACAGAGTATAAAAAGTATATTTAAAAATATCCATTTGATGATTTTCGTATCCATTTGGAATGGATATGTCTTTAATATCTTTTTAATCATCCAACGGAGCTTAAAATCGTCCAAAGGATGAGCATTTTTCATATCCTTTGGACGATTTTTAGCTCCGTTGGGTGATTGAAAGGATATTAAAGATGGTTAAAAGAATTTTTAAGACATATCCATTCCAAATGTTTAAAAGACAATTGTGTTTCCATGCATCACTTTTCAGAAATTTCACTTCCTGGTGCCGGATTTTCCACCACCGGAAAATGAAATCAGAAATTATTTGGCATACCATTTTTACAAACCGATTTTCAAGTAAATCGTTTGAAAAATCGATTTTTGCATTTTGCATTTTCCGGCTATTTTGTCCAACTATTTCGCGTATTTTCACAAAATCGACACGATTTCAGCTTTTGCTCACAACTTTGTGTACCAAGTACAAACTAGAGTTGTCAATTATTTATAAACATTTTTTTAGCTTGTCAAGATGACACAGCCCCAAAGGGCCAAAGCCGAGCCTCTCTCAATCTCTTGGCTTGTGCGCTTCTAATTTTTACAGTTTAACGCCGAATCCGAACGGCAGTTTGAGAAGCTTTTCATGGCTAATTACTGCAATGCTGGCGCCAACAGCAAAGAGGTGTGGCCGGGTGTAAAGTTTATTGAAAGAAAAAAACTTTTCATTAGATGTTCCGAGGCGGGATCGAACCCACGACCTCATGCACAGCGGACGCGCACACTAGCCGCTGAGCCACCCGGCCACTTTATTACAATTATTTATACAATATCTAAATCGATCTCACGTGAAATGGGTGCAAAATACCTCAGTTTGTTGTGAGTTGGCTGTCAAAAAACTCATTTGAGAAATATTTATATTAATAACTACTTTCAGACCCAACAATTTTTAAGTTAGAAATTTCTGACCTGATATAAATTAACTTAGGCCTAATATCTATCTACACTGAAAAGCACAAAAAGACTCGGTAAAAACACCGAAATAATATAAACCAATCAATATTGCTTAAACTGTATTTAAGTTTCCCAATAAGAGATATCAGACAAGTGTAATGGTCAATTGGATAAGCACAGAAATATATGAGAAGGGGCCTATCTTAGTTCTTATACGAGTTTGTTGACAGTCAACTCACAGTAAACTGAGTTATATTTCACGCCTATCGTATGAGATTTCAGACAGGTAAAAGACAGCTTTAAGCAGCGTCCGCTATGGAGTACGTGTGGGTGTGTTTGCTTGAGTGCATATATACATTCGCCTAGAAAATAAATAAAACGAGAGCGTAAGTTAGAGTCGGTCCAGCCCGACTTCGATATACCCGTTACTCAGGAATTTAACCTTGTATAGCCTTCCCTTATGTTAGTTAACAGAGCATTAACATTAATGTGAACATTTCAACATTATGAAAGCAAACAGCGCATGCGACGCCAAAAAGTATGCAACGTTTTTATAACTTTTATAACTGCCATTTATTATCCGATCTTTTTGAAAATTTCAGAGATTGTAGATATTGGGCACATACACTACACTGCAAAATATGAGTTTGATAACTTTAGAATTGAAGCTATTCCACATTTTTTATTGTGGGGGCGGGAGAGGGCGTGGCCAAAATTTGAAATAAACTTGATCTGCGCACAGACAATAGGAGTTTTCATACAAAAAATTGGTTGCTCTAGCGCATCTAGTCTCCGAGATCTAGGTCAGACTGCAGACTGACATGGCTATATCGACTCGGCTGTTGATGCTGATCTAGAATATATATACTTTATGGGTTCGGAGATGCTTCCTTCTGCGTGTTACATACACTTGCACGACTCTAGTATACCCTTTTTTCTTTACGAGTAACGGGTATAAAAACACACGAAAACATGGGTACAGTGTATTTTGGAGTCTAATTGAAAAGTTCCCTGGCGTTATCTTCAGAGTTGCGCCTTAATTTTGCAAGTGTGACCAACCTATCCTAACATTGGTTTTCCTGTAAAAAAAGCGATTTTTGAGTGTCCGTAACTATTTGGTGTGATCCTAAATATTAGTGTGTGCTCTAACCTAAAAGTCCATGAAGCAATAACCATAAAGTAAATCAAAGTTGCAAAAATATTAAAAAATCAACTTATTTTGAATTTAACATACTATATTTGTTCACTTTTGAAAAATGTAAATAGTTCATGGCTTGAAGCTTTGCAGTGAGCCGAAAACTCAACACGGAATTTCTTATACAAAAACCTCTGAAAAAGTTTTCATTCTTTATGACTTCCCGTAAGATTCTAATATGTAACTCATCTTGTGAAACTTTTTATTTAAACTTGAATTGTAAGAGCTTGTTTTATTAATTGCTTAAGAGTTTCAGCCAGCACATTTTTATTGTTGTTGATTTCAATTTGCAGCCATTTAAATTATGAAATAAACTTTAATTTTCCCACTCGTTAACCAATTCGAATAAAAACCAATTTATTTATTCCCAAAAAAACTCGTCAAAGAAATGAAATGATGCAAATGAATAATGCGGCAATAAAATGATTCATTGTTTTAATATTCTGGTTAAATAAAAATGCGTATTATGCACTTGAGAACAAGTAAAATGAAAGGCGATTCGCCCTTCTTATGATGCAATTATTATGCTTTGCTGTCTGTGATTGAAATTTTAATTGAATTGGTATTTGCTTACATCGATTCTTGAGAAATGGATTTACCTCAAGTATATTTCATAGAACAAAGCAAATGTGTGCAAAACTCTAAGTATTAGTTCTGGTCTTAAGCGTGTGCGTGTGTGTTATGTTGGCCTTGCCTGAATATTAATTTGCGTTAAGGTTAATTAATTCGGCTTTGTTGTCTCCATTCATCTAATTTGTGATATCAACCAAATATTCGTGCTGGTTCCGCTTTGGTTCATGCTACATATTGCCGTAATAAACTGCATTTTGCGACTTTTACTGTTGATTAATTGCTTTAATACTTTCATATTATCTGTACAAAAAAGTTTTAAAGGATTTTAAATCGAATCGGACAATGTTACAACCAACATAATTTTGGAGCCTCATCATTAGCCTTTCTTTTTCAGTATGTGTCGTTTCGCTGAAGTGTAAAAAGCTTAGTTTTTGTGTGTTCCAAATAAGTCAGCTTTTGTGCCAAAAAATCAAAAGTTTACTTTTCTGCTTTCATTTGAAGAAAAATGCAGCTGAATTCCCTCGAATGCTGCAAGAAGTTTACTGGGAACATCCTTCAATGACTTCCACATGTGAGTTTTGGTATAGGCGTTTTAGAAGTGGTGATTTAAAAATCGATGAGAAAGCGCGAAGGACGGTAGGAAAAGTTTGAGGATGCCGAAATGGAGGCTTTATTGGATGAAGACTCGTGAGAAAAGCAAGAAGAACTCGCAAAAACATTGGGAGTGACCCACTAAGGGCCAATTTCACATCTTCTAGATAGATGCTATGTGACAGATAAACCCTGAATTTACTCTGTTATTTGACGGTTTATGTGACAGATAGGGCTATCTAGAAGATGTGAAATCGGCCCTAAGCCATTTCTGTTCGCTTAATAGCCATGGAAATTTATTTATTTATTCGCCAAATAAACATAGTTCTTAGCTGGCTACACTAATCTTAACCTAAATTATAATATATATATAATAAAAAAAAAAGAAGGCAAATTTAATGCCTCGTGGTAGAATAATATTCTGCTAGCAGTGTCTTAATGAATCATTTGTTAGCATCGAAGTCAAAGCGCATGCTAACGGGCAAGGAGTTAAAATTATCAAGGGATCTAAATATGGGCTCACGAAGGGAATAATTGTTTTGACAAAATTGATGGGAAAAGGGTTGAAAGGATCTAAGATTCCTAGTTGGTACACCAAAGCTGATCTTGCCTAACAAAAAAGGACTATCAATAGCACCTATAACAAGGACGTTCAGAAACATAAATGACGCAATAGTTCTCCGATCTTCTAGTGTTGAAAGATGCAACAGGGCACACCTACTAGTATACGGTGGCAAAGGGTCAGAGAAGTTGAGCGGGAGAAGAGCAAATTTGAGAAATTTTTTTGTACCCTTTCGAGTCTCTTTATGTGAACTGCGCCAGAGGGATTCCATATACATGAGGCATATTCCAATTTGGAATGCACAAATGCCGAATAAAGGCTCAACCTGGTGTATGGATCCTTAAACTGGCAGGCATTGCGCTTAACAAAGCCAAACATGGAATAGGCTTTAGGCAAAGTGTAGTTTAAGTGCTCATTAAAAATAAATTTTGTGTCAAATTTTACTCCCAAATCAATGGCCTCATTCCGGCTCGATAAATTTTGATTGGCGATTTAATAAGTCGCCGTAATGTTGTAGACACATTTGCTGTATCTGACAGTAAAGCATTTGTTTAGATTAAGTGGAAGTAGGTTGTGTGCACACCAAGAGCTGACCCTATCTAGAAATGATCCAAAGGTAGGATATTGGTAGCTGTACAAATTGGAGTTTTTCTCTCGTGAACAGCTGATACAATGGCAAAGAAGTAGGGGATTTTTGCTTCGTATTGTGACTTGTGTTGAAAAATGGGTTTATTAGGATCACCCCAAGCTTAAGAAATCATACGGGACGCTCGAATATTCACGTTGGCAACGTCTTGCTCGTTATTCGGTGGCACCAATTGAGCATGGTGTACTAAGAGCTGCTATATCCCAGGGCAACTCTACCGAACTCAATTAATGCGTTTGAGCTGAGAATTAAATCAAAAACGGCCAGAATATGAGCAAAAGCTACACAAGGTAACTTTGCAACATGATAATGCTCGGCCACATGATGCGCAGCCGGTCGAAACACACCTAAAAACGCTGACCGCACCCGCTGCATAGGTCAGACATTGCCCCTTCCGACTACTAATCGATTTTCTCGATGATGCATGCCCTTGAGAATCAGCACTTTCGCTCTTTTGAATAACTCCGAAATTGGATGGAATCGTGGATTGTAACAAAAGTCGCATTGTTTTTTCGAGATGGTATCCGAAAATTGCCAAAAAGATTAAAGAAAGTTGTGGCTAGCGATGAACAATTCTTCGAAAAATGAAATCGTAACAAATTTTTCACAATAAATCATAAAACCTTAATAAAATGGCACTCTAATGGCTCTACAGTAAAAAGTATCCCGAGAATCTTTGACTAATTCTTGTAGACAAACCCATGCTGAATACGAGTTGGAAGGTCAAAGTCATAAATTAGTTTCCGTTTCCAAGATATTGGCGGAAAACGATTTTCCCCGACTTAGGACCGTTTTAGAATATAAGTAGGCCACACCAAACATAAATGCAACTGAGAAGAATCAAACACGCGGTATAAGAAATTTCAATGGATGCGACTCAGTTTTTTCCGCAAAAGTCAATAGCTTCCGTAATCCATGACGTGCAATATGAAATCCAAATTTTATAGATGATGACGAATCGTCAAACAAATTCATAAAGACTTCGCCCAAACGATTCAAAGAGTGATAAGAAAATGTTTACGTCGATAAATAGAATATAAATTACTATCAGATATGGTTCGTTCCATTTTAAATGGAAATGGTACCTATTGATACACCCTCGTAAAGATCACTTACTCGGGACTTACACGATGAAGCAAACAAGTTCTATTAAATTTTCGCAGAAATTTCCCGGCTACTAGGAAAACTTAATAATGATTTCTTTATCTTGGAAATCCCTACTTAGAAGAATTACTTTCTACACAGAAAAAAAAATCCAAAAAATATATATTTTGACTGGATATCTCTTTAATGTCCTTTTTATCATCCAACGGAGCTGAAAATTATCAAAAGGATGATCATTTTTCGTAACCATTACGGGAAATTATCCAATGGATATTCTTTAATATTCTTATTATACCCGTTACTCGAAGAGTAAAAAAAATAAAAGGGAAGCATCTTCGACCCCATAAAGAATATATATTCTTGATCAGCATCAACAACCGAGTCGATATAGCCATGTCCGTCTGTCTGTCCGTCCGACGATCGAGACTGAAAGTAAGTGTAACATAATGTTGAATAATTTTAGATATCAAGCTTTGTGTAATATATAACTTTGGAATTCTGTTCGGCGTTGCAAACTTTTCTGCGCCGCAAGCGCTGTTTGCTAACATAATGTTTATATGTTCACATTAATGTTATTGCTCTGTTAATTAGCATAAGGTAAGGCTATTAAAAATAAACTCCCCTGAGTAACGGGTGTCAACTTAAGCTCTCGTTCTTCTCTGTGTAGATAGCTTTGCAAGCAAAATAAAATATAAACTTCGGAATGCAAGTTTGCATGATTCTTATAATTCCTTCCTTCATCTCACTTTTAATCAAAATTCGTGCTTTTCAATTTAATTTTATATGTGCATTGCTAATGCGAATACTTTTAATTTACTAAAATGTCAGCTTTGTTCTGGCACTTAGCACTCTAGGGATTATTACACCCGACTAGATTGTTAAATTTTTCATGTGACATTGAATATACGCTTCAGGACAAACAAAAAACAAAAATGAAAAGCTAAATGTGCTAAACAAAAAGTCGCGTAATTGAGTTTCGACAGTTATCCTCTAACGAGTCACGAGAGCAGCTCTGTGGCCATTGGGAAACTTTCAAATAATGTCAAATAAATAAATAAATAAGCTGAGGGAAACTTTTAGCTTACGCAATGCATAAAATGTGGAGAGCCAAGTAAAGATGCTTTGGCCAATTTAAGTGGCCGCACATTTTGCCAAATTAAATCCAGTTCAATCGTAAACCTTGAGCTGCTGCTGCTGTTGCTGCCAGCCAGCAGCAAATCCTCACGCTGTTTGGCTTAAATTGTCTGAAAAAGGGTTTATGGTCATGACGTTTTATGTACTGACTTGACCCCAGCCCTGTTGATGATGTCTTGCTGCTGCCGTTGATGGGCGCCGGATGGGTGGTGGCCATCCAACGCAACCTTCGGCTGTAATCTACATAAAATTGTGCAACCATTTGCTAGACTTTTGCCTTTGCCTTGGCCTCCTCCATATATTTTGTTTAGAAATTGTTATTGTGATTGCTTGGCCATAAGCTTGGGTCTGCCTGGCGGCCCCACTCGACTGGCTGGGAATTGCTGTTAACATGTCATACAGTTTCCAAATTGTTTGTAGTTGGCCTGCAGCCAAATGTAAACGGGAACGAAAACGAGATTTTACATTGCTTTGTTCTGTTGATTAGAGCGCCTACCATTTCAATTAAAATGTTGCCGCCAGCTTAAGAAATTAGGCAAATCCAACAGGGCGAATGAGATTTGGTTTGGTTGTCTTTCATTCCCATTTCCTGAAAGGCAATTGGAAAAAAATGTTCGCATTATGCCCGCTGTTTACAATCGAACGCCCAGCTTAGAAGCTCGAGGCTGACAGGGGGACATTCAAAACATGTTTCCGCTTTTCACCAACTGCCACAGTTGGCCCTCTCTCATCTTCTGCCCTCATCTGTTTTCCTATTTGGCATTTGCCATTGGAGAACATGTTTTTCCTATTTTTGATACGCCACAGCGTGGGTGAGATTTTGAATGCTTTCACAGACGGTTGGCTGATCGGATATGTGAAGCGTGTGTGTGTGTGAGTGTGTGTGAAAACTGTGTACCCTTGGCCATCAGATAGTATAAAAGATTTCAACACTATTGAGTTTTGTTAGATTGCGCAGAGGTGCTGAAATTTAAGTATTAAATGGTAACAGAGAGTTGAGATGTTAATAATTAAGCAGGAAACTATACCACGTCTAAAAATGATTCTTAGTTTGAGATTTATAAGTACTTAAAACAATGTGTTAAGCTGGCTTCCAGTGCGTCAACTATTGCGGCCTTGTCGCTATAGTCCCACAAAAAATAGTCAAAAGGCGTTATATCGCACGATATAGGCAGGCAAACGACCGGCTCCAAGCGTGAAATAAACTATTGACCTAACTCGCCTCTCGATTGGGCCATTGTTTCGCGTGCTGTGTGGCATGTGACACCGTCTTGTTGAAACCACATGTGATCCAAGTCCATCTCTTCCATTTTGGGCAAAAAAGTTTGTAATCATAGCACGGTAGCGCTCTCCCTTCACAGTAACGTTCCTGCCTTCGTCATTTTTAAACGAGAGCGTAAGTTAAAGTCGGTCCTGCCCGACTTCGATATTCCCGTTACTCAGGGCAATTAGTCTTTAATAGCCTTTCCTTATGTTAATTAACAGAGCAATAACATTAATGTGACCATTTTAACATTATGTGAGCAAAAAGTGCATGTTGCGCCAAAAGTATGCAACGTTTCTTACAACCTTTATAACTCTGCCATTTAGTATCCGATCTTTATGAAACTTTCAGAGATTGTAGATATTGGGCACATACACTACACATATGAGCTTGATATCTTCAAAACTGTAGGAGCTATTCAACATATTTTATTGTGGGGGCGGGAGGGAGAGTGGCCAAAATTTGAAATAAACTTGATCTGCATAGGGACAATAGGAGCCTACATACAAAATTTGTTGGCTCTAGCTCTTCTAGTCTCCGAGATCTAGGAGTTCATACAGCCAGTCGGACATGGCTATATCGACTCGGCTGTTGATCAAGAACATATATGCTTTAGGGGTCGGAGAAGCTTCCTTCTGCCTGTTACATACATTTGCACGACTTTAGTATACCCTCTTTACTCTACGAGTAACAGGTATAAAAAGTAACTTCCAATGATGCCACAGGCCCTAATCCACACCAAACATAGCATTTTTCGGGATGCATTGGCAGTTCTTGCAGTGCTTCTGCCTGCTCTTTACACCAAATACGGCAATTTTGATAGTTCACGTAGCCATTCAACCAAAAATGAGCTTCGTCGCTAAACACAATTTTCCGATAAAAGTAGATCTTCATCCAACTTTGCCATCGCCCATTCACCAAAAGTTATCCGTTGTGGAAGGTCGTGTGGCTTCAATTCTTGCATCAGCTGTATTTTAAAATGTTTTATACCCTTGCAGAGGGTATTATAAAATTGTCCGGATGTGTGTAACGCATAGAAGGAAGTATCTCTGTCCGTCCGTCTGTTTCTGTCTGTTGAAAAACTAGTTCTAGTGAGAAAAACTTTTTTGTTTTTTATGAAAACGTTGGCATACACTTATTTTATATTTTTTTACACAATTCTACAAAGTTTTATCAAAATCGGATGACTATAGCATATAGCTGCAGTATGAATGATCGGTCGAAAAAGAAGTTCTAGTGAGAAAATCTTTTTTGTTGTAAATGGGATCGCCTCCAAATTTCGAAATTAACAGTTTGTAATGCATTTCCATGATTTCACTAAGTTTGGTCGAAATTAGACATCTATATGGTAAAGATCCCATAGAAAAGTATGGTCCAAAAAGTAGTCTTAAATAGAAAAACTTTTGTGTTTTCAATGGAAGCTGCAACGGCATACAAAACTTCGGCCGAGCCGAAGTTAACTTTCTCCTATTTTTATACTCTGTACCAAAGGTACATAGAGTATAATAAGTTTGTGGAAAAGTATGTAACAGCCAGAAGGAAGCATCTCCGACCCCATAAAGTATATATATTCTTGATCAGCATCAACAGCCGAGTCGATATAGCCATGTCCGTCTATCCGTCTGTCCGTCTGTCCGTCTGTCTGTCCGTAACGCACAGATCTCAGAGATGATAAGAGATAGAGGTTTGACATATATGGGACATATTGCCACGCCCCCTCCCGCCTCTGCAAATTGATAAAAACGTTATATTTCCCACAGTTTTATAGATAGGAGGTTCGTTCCTTCTGGACATATTTAGTAATCAGGATTATTTATCGATCCGTCAAAAGGAATGGTAAAGATCGGATGAACGGTTGTCGAGTTATAAGGAAAACAAACAATTATGGGCAGCACAGGTCCAGCGGTGATGGGCAGCACTTCACAGGTACAGAGTATGTTATAGTCGGGCTTGACCGACTTTCTTTCTTTTTTTTTTTATGATTTTATTGAAGCAAATGCATTTATTTCGCACTTGACATGGCTTATTAATCCTGGATACTACGTAAGTTGAAAATATTCTGTAGATTCTTTTTAAGGTCTTCTATATTACTAAGCAACCTAAACTGAATCAAAAGTTTTAGCTCTTCTTAGTTGGGAAAAACCTTACAATCCCATTAAAATTTTCTCAAGGATATAAGATTCAGAGAAACTTGTTTCCTTATTATTTAAGCTTAACTTATGACTCGCCACAAGCCCTCGACCATTGTGTAGCGCATCTACCACATAGCCTTGAATAAGCAAAGCTAAAAGCTATTTGCTCTTACCAAATCCTGCATTTTTTCCATGAGCTGTTCACTTAAAGCTGATGGCAAATGCCTGTGCTGCTGTGTAGTCGTTTTGTGTCTGGGTGGGGTCTTTCATTCATGAATAGTTAAATCCGCTTGCTAGTGTCTACACTTGGGGAAAACGAACATTTAGTTTATTATTTTGTTTGTTTGTTTTTTATTGCTCTGATCATTCCTGGCTAAATAATTTAAGATGAATTTACACACTCTTTGTTCTATTTAATTTCAGTAATAACGGACAAAGAACCTGCATGACCTCTCGATTTCTTTGGAACCGCTTAATCAACTTACATACTCTGGTAAGAAGCAATTAGATCTCACCATTCACATTTTTCATAAAAGTTAATCTTTCTGTTTAATTTTATATCTCTTAAGACTTATTTAAATTGAAGTATATGGTGACTTTGTTTTCTCCGAGTGTAACGGTCTGTTATATTCCATTTTTTATTAATGAAATCTCATGGCTCAATGAAGCGTAAATTTCCTTAGTTCAACCAAACTTTACTCCAACATGGCATCCATTAATGGGCCAGCTTAAGATGTCTGTTTTTCGCTCCCTTTCTAAATGGGCAGTTTCTCATCCACTTTATTGATGAGGCGATTTATTTCTATTTATTTGAAGTGAAGGAGATCTGTCAGTCACTTGCTGATTGGCTCTCACTTTCATAATCCCCCACACATTAATGAGACCCGCAAAAGTGACCACGTTAAGTAATTGAATCTGAAGCAGCAGCAACTCTTGAGATTACAGTGCCTAAAAGGCGCAGTGCGAACTAATCAAATCGAGACAAAGTCCCTCAAAAGGCAATCCTTTCTAAGGCTCTTTCAGTTAAAGTAAACAGAATGTGCAAATCAAACCAAATGGAATAACATTGATGTCCAAAGTACACACACACACTCACAAATGGGAATGCCGCGCTATGCTCGCCCCTTTATTTAGACCGTTTTAATGCAAACATCGCACTGGCAACCATTTCCAACCGCAGACATTATTCGACTGTTGTTTGCCCACCGCAAAATGCTGGCAGCAATGTTGAATGTTGGTGGTTTTGCCACTTTTAACCGTCGACTTCATTACAGGAGTGCTCTATTCAATTACGTTAGGTAAGCAAAAATATCAGGACACATCATATTTTATGCGCCAGCCATAAAGTGTAACCCCCAGGGCCACACGGAGTCGTCCCTCCCAGCTGCTACTGGTGCTGCTGCTGCTTAAAATCCAATTTATAACTTGCCGATAACGCAACGACACGCACATGGCATCCTTCTCGCTGTTTCGGGATGTTTCTTAAATATTTAACATGCCATTCCTGAAGCTCATATATTTTACTTTTTATAAATCATTTATGCTTGGTGCTGGCTCATCAAAAAATGTTGGTACCTACTCGTTCTGCTAAATGTATTGTTTGTTTTTATATTTTTTATCTATGGCATTATTTATGCTCTTCGTTTAAAGTCTTATAAAGCGAAAGGACCTGTAGCAATTTAGAAATTAAGTCCCAAGAGCTTTCATTTATTGTACCTTCTAGTAGAATAGCCAGTGGGTATATGCAATGGTGTCGAAGGGCCAATTTTGTTATACCTTGTGAGGACAAATATCGATTGCGTAACTGAGCAGAAGGAACAAGTTAAAATTTTAAGTGAACAGAAGCACTTTTACACACCGCTAATGTTCGTTTTAAGCACTTTTATGAAACTTGAATTGTTTCTTTAACATTTAAAGGATAAGACAGAGTTCATCACCAACTACCTTCCTCTTCTTTTGCCTTTGCAATAAATGTTGAATGTCAGTTATGCATACACGAGTGTCCTGTTTACTTGTTTGGCCCACGGTAATTTACTGCCATTTAAATTGCGGCACAAAATAAATTTTAATGGTCTTTTAATCTATTTCTTTATTTTTTTTAATGCCTTTGCTGATCAAAGGGCAGACACCAAGAAATGTTTATAAAAATGTGAATAAAGAGGAGGAAAAATGCAAACGACATTGATGATGCGTGTTTTCTTACTCTCTCGCTTTTTCTTCTCATACACATTTTCCGGGTAGGAATTTTATTAGCTACTTTAGCATTTTCATCCCTCTACCCCACAGTTGGCTGGACACTTTAATTGCCTGTCAATGCTTTTTGTGCCAGCGCATAAATCGAATTTTTGAGTAGCAACATCAAAATATGCTAATCGGACAAGGACAAGAAGCAGCCATCAAAGTTTTCCAGGAAAGTGTGGAAACGTGCCAAGACAAGACAGGACTTTAAAATATATAAAGAGTTTTTAACTTTTATCAAGGAAAGTTTTTTTTGGTTTTTTTTTATGGTGTAATTAAGCATCTAGTTAAAAGTTTAAGATGAAAGAATGCAAAATGAACTTAAAGAAGTTTTGAATTGAGTTCTTGAAACTTACTTTAATAGCATCGATTCGTTATGAGTTTGTTGTGGTCAAACTTGTGCCATTAAAAAAGTTATTAGCCAAACAGTACATTTACTTTATAGGGTCGCAGATGCTTTCTTCTACACAGAAAATAAAGGATATGCAAAAATATCCATTGGATGATTTCCCGTATCCATTTGGACTGGATATGTCTTTAATATCCTTTTATCTTTCAATGGAACTGAAAAATCATCCAAAGGATATGAAAAATAATCATCCCCTGGATGATTTTTCAGCTCCATTGGATGATAAAAGGATATTAAAGAAATATCCAGTCCAAGTGGATATTTTTTTGATCTCTTTTGTTTTCTGTGTAGATGTTACATACATTTGCACAAACTTAATATACTTTGTGTACCTCTGTGTAAGCTAAGTATTCTACAAACTACTAAATACGCATATTTGTATCTGAAATGGGTTTTTAGATGATTAAGATTGCAGCTATATTTTAGGATTGCGATATTGTGGAAAGTAGAGAGGAAATCCATGCACATGTACTTATACATAAGTCAGCTGTATCTCTTTAAGTTTTACATGCCAAATTTTGCTTTAATAAGACACACAAGCAATCATTCGGGAGTATCTCTCATTGAGAATGTTTCAAATTTCTTGCTCTGGTGCTCACTCACACACACGAAGGGAGACACACAAAAGCTGTTGCATACTTTACAGCGCATTGGAGCATTAGATTGCCAGTGTCCTGTGCTGTCCCATCGTGTCCTCCACTTCTGCTGCAAAATTTTGCACCATACAGTTTCTTGCGACCTGTTTGCATGCATAATTTGTTCTGCCACGCCTCCCTACATACATGCATATGCATATGTATGTGTTTGTGAGAAAAGCTTTTTGCTTATTCATATATTTTTTTGTTGATTTCCCCGAAGGCTTTCAACGCTTGTTCCTTGTATAAATTTTCTCCTAACGCTTGTCGCTTAATTATGCTTGAATATATTGCTAAAAAGGCAAATCGAGTTCTCCATTTAGTCGTATTAATAATTTTCATTGCTTTTTAAGCCCACCACAACTTAAATCTTTTCTTCAAAGAGAATTTCTCATCTGCCACAACCGCAATTTTCAATTTTCTCCCGTATGTGTGCGTACAAGTTATGATTTATGCATGTGGGTCATTGCTGTCAACACAAAGTGAAATAAAGCAAACATATTGCCCCCGAAACGCCCTGTAACAATAACACAAAGCAAAGAGAATCGACTAGAAAAGCGTTTGTGGGGAAAGGGGGACAGATTTTGGTTTTTATGCCTCAGTACCCAAACACACACACAAGCACATCTGTGTGCCTTCAAAAAGTATTTAAACTTATGCAACATTTCGAAGACCATAAAATATTTATGCGAAAATGATTTATGAATTTAACAACCCCAACAAAAAGATAAAACCCAACTATTAATTGTAGAAATTTAGAATAAAAGACTGAAAATTGAGTTGCATTTTGTAAGTAAAACCACATGGCGTATACGCAAATTTCAAACCTAAAGCATACTTTCGAGCGTCGCATTCGACGCACACAAATAAATAAATAAACAATCATTGAGTCTATTCGATTTGCATTGCATTTCAGTTTGTGGTAAAGTACTGGCATAGACTTTCAGTTAAGCTCGTTAGCCGAAAACGGAGTCCATTTTGCCTGGTAAACGAGTATGTAAAATAATAGTTTAGACTTTCCTACAAATCTGCTTGGCAATCTTTATTGTCATTGTTTCACATTTGTTTCTGTCCTTATCTTTTATAGCATTTGAAATAGAATTTGTGATAAGCTTTAAATTCGAAAGGAAGAAAGAAATGTTTAACAAAAATGGCTATGCCTTAAGATAATTTGTTTAACGTATTTCTTCTTTTGGACATAAAAATATTTCTAATAAAACCGTAAATTTGCACAAAAAATAGTTTTCAAAGGGCAAACCTTTTTCGTATGTGAAGTATGTGAGCATGGATGATGAAAAGGCATAAACTGTTATTATTAGACAGCGGATTTTGCATATTTTTAAACCGATTTTCATACTAGTAGACTAGGGTAAATGTGTTTTTGACGAATTTTTGTAAATTTGTTCACTGCATTTTGTGTTTTGCTGATGGTTCAACTTATAATATAATAATTTAAGTCATTTTGAAATTTAATGCGATTTTTTTTGGCATTATGTAAACTAAAAGAGTCAACACAACATATAATGTTGTGCACCTTAACTTTGGGGATATTGTGAACCGCGACCAATCTTGGTCTATTTCGCTCAATGCATAAACTATATCCTTATGAAAATATTCTATTGACATTTAAGGAGCAAATGTTTGTTAAAAGACAAAGTCTAAAAGCTCTTTAAGTAGTTTAAAATGTTTTTGATTCGGCGGAGACTGATTATACTCTGTATCAGAGGTACACAGAGTATATTAGGTTTTTATCCGACCTAAGATATTTCACTCAAAAAACTAGCTTGATAGCACCATCGAAAACTTTTGTGTAAAGATATAAATAAGTAGCCATTAAACGTTTCTTAAAAACAAAATTTCTCCTCACTCGTCAACCCCAAAACTACTAAAATACTACGACTTTAGGCGTTTCCATTAAAACAAAGTTTTCTCACTAACTACCGCCTAAAACCACCGGCCCCATACCACCCATTTTGTAGCTTTATACGAACACCTAATCCCCCCTCTTCATTAACATTCGGGTGCTTCCTCACGTCCTCCCACAAAACCCCAGGTAACAAACATTAGGCAGCCCGGTCGCAACGGTATGGCCCCCTCGTTTTGTCGGGCTTGACCGACTTTCTTTCTTGTTTTATTAGTTGAAGGGGGTAAAAGAGGTTATCCCACAGCCGCTCTCCAGGCAACAGGCAAGCCAAGCAAAGGAGAGTGCAGCACAATTCGACAATACATCAAATAAGAACGCATTGTGGCCCAGTAGTTAGAAATCCAGAGTTTGTTAAAACATCCAATTCTCAGGACTGGAAAAACTAACCAACATTTAGTGGCCAGTCACGTGGTTCAAGTGGAAAATTCCAGAGCTCGAGCTCGAGGTGGAACTAAAGATTACTCAATGTTGGTACTCGATACATGACTCGTTACATGACGATCGACAGCGGTCATTTGGCGTCGAAGCCGAGTCTCGTAACAAGAAACACAATATGAGAAAAAAATCTTTGGAAATAAGGATTTAAAACACATGTGTGTGTCTTAGTTTTCAGGAGAGCAATTACACCGTGCTACAGTCAGAAAAAACCTGGGAAATAATTAAGCGTTCGCTGTAGAGCAGGTACTACTATAGTGGGGATATAAGTATTAATTGTTGATTTGACCATAGACTATCATGGCCCTACAAGGTAACAGTTCCCGAACAGCCCAACATCCTGAAAATATTTGTAAAAATTTATGTGATTATACAATGTTATATATAAATTTTCCACCTAACATTCAAAATGAATACTTTAAGGGGCATTTATGTTAACTTAAAAGTTATTCTGTATACGCATTAAAAAAGAATACTAGATAGCCGATGTTTGCTCAGAAATACGCGAATAGCTTCGGCAAACGGTAACCAAACTAATCTAAGCAACATTTGTCTAACGAAGAATTAAATGGACTTTTATAATAAATTCTTAGAAAAAAATAGCTTGAAGCAATTTTGTTAAACCAGTTGGTGTTAAAGTAGAATTTTCTCAAAAAAAGTACAAAATACTAGAATTGTTACTCGCATTTATCAGCCATCGCTTTACATATCTGAAGCCATTGATTATAATATAACAGAATCTTCTCGACGCTATCGGAATTAACAAGTTTATAGAAAATCAGACGGTCCACTCGCGAGTTTTTTTAAGATAAGTGAGCAAAATAAGCACTAAACGGTTTTTGGGCTATATCTTGAGATTTTGGGGGTCCACGAAGAAAACCATGTATGAAAAAGTGCTATACGCGACCTGCTCTACAGCGTACACTAGGGCATTTCCCGGGTTTTTGCACTTTTGTGAAATTTGTTGCACTGTGTTATTCACTTTAAAGCAGTGGTGTCCAAACTCACACACAATCACCAAACTTGCCAACCACGCGTGGCTGCCTTTTCAAATTTTGGACATCGCTGCTTTAAAGGAATGTGAAAAAAGTGCTTGATCTTAAAGTGAAAATACTTTTCAGATTGGGACCTTTATTATTTGTAGTATATGGGTCGGTAACGCAGAGATCACCATTGTAATGCCTAACAAGAGGGAAATGGTTTGGAGAGAGGGTGGTAGTAGGTATTCACGGTCAGGTTCCGCTCAATATCTCTACTTAAATCATTTTGAGGAATCGACAAAAAAAGCCAAGTCTTCTAGGGGCACATTTGCCTGACTGCCCAGGTCTTCAAAGAATGGTTTACCCAGATGCTGGGCGCGTTTCCTAAGTAGTGCAGGGCAGTCGCAAAAAACGTGTTGGTTGCTTTCTATTTCTTCTCATTCCCACAACTACGACAGAAGTCATCGTGGGGCGGGGGCATCCTGATGGCCATATGAGAAATGGTGCAGTGCCCCGTTATGAATCCTATCATAGTTCTAGTTCTGTTCTTGCTAAAGTGTAGGAGCTGGGAAGCGAGACGTGACAACCAGGTGCAAGGTCCCATTGTCGTTCTGGTCTTCCACTGTACTTCCGTCATGATGTCCTGTAGGGGGTCTTTGAATGTCCGTTGGCAGCGCTGAACCGTTCCTTGCGCACTCGTCTGCTCCATCGTTGCCCGTTATGCCTGCGGGACCAGGTACCCAGACGAGAGTAATGAAGTGCAGTTGGATGTGGTTCAGTGTTGTTGCCGTGCTGCGGACTAGGCTGCCTTTCTGGCGTTTAATGACAGGGACAGGCTCTCGACCAAAATTGAAATGTTCCTTGAAGTTTCATCTTAGGTGTATATCAATTTAGCCGACGGTCAGACTTCATAAATCTCTGCCTGGAAAACGCTACACCAGTTCGGTTGACGGAATGAGAGCTGTGTCGCTAGTTCTTCGGAGAAGATGCTTGCTCCTATGCCTTTGTGTAGATGGAAAGCTCGTTCTCCCTGATAGTCGTGTCTTTCTACCATTTCTCTCTCTCCGGGAACCATGTTTCAAAATTGTCGTTCCATATCTGAACTGGTATGCAGTAATCGCCTCTGTAATTTGCCTCTGCATTTATTTTTATTCCAACTTCCTGTAGGATACTGCTGTAGAATGAAGTAAATGCTTTAAGAAGTTTCAGTTCTCGGAGTTTTAATGCGCTTCTCGCTGCTTCATACTTCAGGAAAGTGTCTACTGGTTCCAGGTTCAGAATTACATCCAGGGCCGCCTGCGTCTTTGATCGCTGTGATCCTGTAATACCCAGGCAAGCTGCTCTTTTAAATTTACAGAATTTGTTTAGGTAGGATTTGGTGTTGTTCACCTTCCACCATAGCAGCGCTTCATAGGTAAGAATAGGTCTGACGACTGCTGTGTATAACCAATGAATGATATACGGTTGCAGTCCCAACCTCCTACCGAAAGCCTTTTTGCAGGCGTTGTACGTGACTGTAAAATGGCTTGACACAGCCCCAAAGAGCCAAAGCCGAGCTTCTCTCAATCTCTTGGCTTGTGCGCTTCTAATTTTTGCACAAGAGAAAGGGACCTACAGTTTAACGCCGAATCAGAACGGCATTTTGAGAAGCTATTGCATGGCTAATTAATACAAAGCTGGCGCCAGCAGCAAAAAGGGGTGACCGGGTGTAAAGCTTATTCAAAGAAAAAACTTTTCATTATATGTTCCTAGGCGGGATCGAACCCACGACCTTTTGCACAGCGGACGCGCACACTAGCCGCTGAGCCACCCGGCCTAATGCCTTCTTCATATTTTCCTCAGAGTTTCTCTTTCAGGAGAGTCGAGATTGACACTCAGATACCTCGCTTCCTTGGCCCTGTTGAGCTGCGTTCACCCAATTGATGGGAGTGTGAACTCAGGGATCTTTTATCTCCTTGTGAACAGCACCAAATATCTTACTTATTAGGATTTTGTAAGACTTGCGATGTTTTATCGTTATATCTTGGTGTGAAGATTTGGCACAATACTGAATTAAACCCGAGGCAATATTAAGCCTTGTTTTCAATTCCACTTCCACAAACATTTTGTGTCTTAAAATCGATTTTTGGGAAGTGGAATTGAGAACAAGGCTGATTGACACATCTCTAGTAAACTAAGATTCATTTTTTTCTGTATTGATTCTAACAAACAATATTTGATGGGTGCAACCACTTCACCAGCCGTATATTTATTACCAACATTCTAAACTAAACACAAACCAACCAACTATACCGAGTCTCTTGTTTGTTTTATCTCTGTTAATAACACTTACACAGCTGCTATGGCAAAAAGTTCCAAATAGCAAGTCAGCGAGAGAGGGAGAGAGACACAAAAATACCATGCCACTTGGCAGCTGCATCCAATCCACGATATTGTCCTTGCTCACTGGTCCGCCAAACTGGGTCATTTTTGGCATAGTTGGTGGGGTTATTGATTGCCCGCCAGTCCAGGGACACTGGACTGTGTAATGTCCTATTCAGTCTACATGATTGATGTTATTTTTTTTTTAAACATATTTCCCTTATTGTAAACGGTGTGATTCACCCATCAAATATACAGAAAAATCAATAAAGTTTTCACCAACTAATTTGGCGTTTGAATTGAATGAGCCAGACAATAGATATCAATCACCTCTTCTATTTCATCTTATACTTTTGCTTATCAAAATTCAACTTGGCTGAAAATAATAATATTGATGCTGTGTCATTGATATTTCCAATTATCATAAGTCAATCGTGTATTGCCCAACTAACCGCAACAGAGTGTCAGTTGCATACTTGTGGTTGCTGCCGCTGGCTGGCTTGTCCATCCTCCCTTGACTTGGCCGTAATGCGATTGCAGGGTTATCTAACAGTTACTGACACGTCTTTGCGGTTGACTAAGTAGTTACATATATTATCGGATTTGTGTTTGTGGTGGATGTGTGTGCGTGTGAGAAAACGCAAGTGGAGACGATGACAAATTGTGGACGAGTAAATTGATTTATGGTTAAATGTCATAGTGTTGCTTTTTTCAGAAATAGTTTTTAAAAATCGTTTCAAAGTTGAACCGCTACGTAATCGAAGTGTCTGGTTTTTCTTTCCTTTTTAGAAGTTCGAACCGAACCTAAAGCAAATCAGAGTTTACTTGTACCAACGCCGTAAAACCGTTTCGGACCATTAAACCAACCTTATTAAAATAAGACCATTAGAACCTGAATCGTTCCGCAAAAGTTTGCTTAAAACTTATTTCCCAAAATAGAAAAATTCTTATTGAGTCTTAAGAAAATGTCAGCCCTAAAGTTGGTTGCGAAATTTTTAAACTAATTTCGAATTTTCTTTGCGGTGAAAGCGCATGGCACCCCCCATTTACCTTTACCCTTAGTCAGAAAAGTTAAATCGAGCAAATGTCTAAAAATTGTCAACCCAAAGTTCGTGCAAACTTTGCACTTTTTGTGTTCAAATTAAAATGCTTCAGATTCCATAGCTCATACATTATGATTCACATAAGCCGAAAAACCAGACAAAAACTGAAAATGCAAGCTGATTAAATTTTGCAGCGACCGCAAATTAAAGTGAAAACATTTTGAGGGTGTTCATACACACACACACACATACACACAAAATGCAAGCCCATGCAATGGCTAAAAAGTTGATCCTTGTGCGGGGCCACACCCACCTCGAAACACACCCACACAAATAAATTGCGCATTCAGAGCCAAATTAACACAAAAAGGGGGTAAAAAGATGAAAAAATGTCTGGCAAAAGCAGAAACAGAAAAATATGTGAAAACCACAGACACGCACACACACTCAAATAAGGAAAATGGCAGAAGCCAAATGGCAAATATGATTTGGTCTATGAACGAGAGTATTTTCGTTTGCCAACAAAATGAAAAGCTGGCAATATGAGCTCAGAATATCCCTCAGTAGAGGGCAGGAACATGATTAAAGCATTTCAATATCAAAACAAAAGGTGTTTTTCGGCTTCAACTCTGCCCACTTGAATATGCATGATACGTCGCTTGCCACTGAGCCAAAGTCGCGCGACTGGCATTCAAATTGACAAATTTGAAATTCTGACCAACGACAAAGGGGACTGTCATAACTGTGACAAGGGATGCTCTGCTTAACTGGCAGTTAGGGCCACTGTTTTGCCTTAATTAATAAGTCAATAGCTGCTATGTTTCAGCCAGATGCTGCCCTACCAATTCAGTTAAACTGAGAGGGCACAGCCTGCTCTGTTGCCGTGATACATATTAAGTGAGGAAGACAAAAGCAATTTGCCAAAGTAAAACGATAAAACACAAAGCGAAGTAGAATCATTGTCGCTTAGCAAAGGCGGCTAAAGAAGTAAAATTGTTGGAGAACAACTTAATGCATATTTAAAGATCATCTATGCATTTTTTATTTTAGACAAGAATGAAGAGAATGATTAACGCAATTTTCAGCCTTTCTAGAGAGTTCTTTTGAAAGCTAACCCCACTTTGATGTGGGTCTGAAAACTCAGTCCCTACAGCGTACAAGAATGTGATAGGCACGTATTTGGTAGGCGGAATAACATCCTTTTTTATGTGACAGAAGACGTTTTAAGCATATGTCTGCCTCAAAAGCACATATTGGAATATTGCCGGAATAAATGAAGAAAGGCTTTCTGCAGTTTTGTTATTCTAAGTCGAAGTTGCTTCGATGATTCTGGGAAGCGATTCGCTGTACCGTACATCGATAAATGCATCTCCGACCCCATAAAGTATATATTTTGATCAGCATCAACAGCCGAGTCGATATAGCCATGTCCGTCTGTCTGTCCGTATGAACGCACAGATCTTAGAGATGGTAAGAGATAGAGGTTTGACATATATGGGACATATTCTTCTTATACTTGCAGGCAAATCAAGTTTATTTGCAATTTTTGCCACGCCCCCACCCGCCCCCGCAAATTGGTAAAAACATCATATCTCCCACAGTTTTATAGATAAAAGGTTCGTTCCTTTTGGACATATTTAGTAATCAGGATTATTTATCGATCCGTCAATGGAATGGTAAAGATCGGATGAACGGTTGTCGAGTTATAAGGAAAACAAACAATTATGGGCAGCACAGGTCCAGCGGTGATGGGCAGCGCTTTTCAGGTTCAGAGTATGTCATAGTCGGGCTTGACAGACTTTCTTTCTTATTTCATTATGCGTTCAATCCAGAATGCAAACTGTTTCTAAGCCAAACTGAACTGAAGCGTAACCGAACTGCTAATTCCAGTTGATAAACCGAACCTCAAACCGAACCGGCGTCCCTTTGAAAATGCTAAACTGAACCGAAAACCATAAAGCTTATCGGAGTGGTTCGGTTTAGTTCACTGACGACTTTTAAGATGTTAACACTTTTAACTTAAAAGCTTTTGTTCAGACAATAATGTCAAACAATCATTGAGAATTTTGGGAATTTAAATCGTTTCAAGAAGAGATCCCATACATCTTCTACAATTTTCCACCGACTTCCTAACATACATGTCATCAGACTGCATTCCTTTCTTAAAAATTGCTTATTGGTTTATGTATCGTAGTATCGTAATTCGAGTACCGTCTACACAACAATCTTCAATATTGTGTCGTGCTTTTCATTCTCAGTTGGAAACAGAAGCACGGTTTTCAAAGTAAAACACTTATACTTATTAGAATTTCGAAGCTTGCATAACCAATTTCGTATATTTGAGAAATTTATATAAAGAACTAGCATAGTACCCGGCGCGCTTCGGTACGCCGCAGTCAGTCTATACTGGATCAGTAAAGCTATTTAAAATCATCACTTAAAAAACCGTTATCGTTATTTATATCGTTATCGTTATTGAGTTCTTTATCGTTATCGCTACCGTTATCGCTATCGTTCGATACCGATATCGTTATCGATACCGTTATCGCATATCGTTATTGATTTCTTGATCGTTTTGATCGTTTATCGTTATCGATACGTTTTTATCTATCTTACAACCGTTAACGCATCGGTATGGTTATTGTATTTAGCGTTCCATCGTTTCGTCATTTCCACATCCGAAAATTACCTACCATTATTCCCTTACTTCATTCAAACCATTTAGTCAATCGGTCGACCAAAATTACACTACGAAATTATATCACTTACTGTCGTTACAAACCGAATTTCAAGTCAAAATAAGGATGAAAAATATATTTTTGCATACCTGATGCAGGTTGTCGCTGAGTTTAGCAAAAGTCACCCAAGTGTCAATAAATCTTTTCTTTAACTGACTAAATAGTTATAAATTAATAAGAGATATAAAAAAACCATGATTAACAGGTCCGATGATCATAAAACTTGACTATGTTATGAGGGAGTACAAAAAAGAAAAGAAGTTTTTATTCCCTTGCAGAGGGTATAAAAAAATTGTCCGGATGTTTGTAACGTATAGAAGGAAGCATCTCCGACCACATAAAGTATATATATTCTTGATCAGCATGGCGAGCTCAGTTAATTTAGCCCAGTCCGTCTGTCCTTATGTCAGTCTGCCCGTCTGTCTGTTTCTATGCTATCTCCTCCGTCAGTTTAAAAGCTATCTTCACCAAACTTAGCAAGAAGTCTTTTGGTACATATACGTACATATAATTCACAAGAATTAAGTCAAATATACGAACTTCAGAGGCCTCTTGCATGAGTCTTTCAACAACGAAAATTCAAAAAAAAAATAATTGGAAACTATTTTTCAATGTCAATCTTTCAGAATCCGTCGGGATGTATTTCAAATTCGAGAATTTTTTTAAATCTGGACCAGGCTATTTAATACCTTTCTGCTTACTTATTCAAAATTTCTTTGTCGGACTCTTTGTAATGGAAAGCAACAACAACAAAGCGTAAAGCTGCTTTTACCTCTGTTAGGTACTGACTTATATTGGTATCTCATTTCACTCATGAACAAAAGCAATGCGAAATGAACGCATAAAAACCCCTAGTTCGGTATTCATCGAGTTTTCCCAGGAAGCATAGATAAAATGGACCTTAAATATGGTTGCTGCCGCTGTATAATTTCGTTATGAGCTTCATGCACATTTGCGCCATTTCGTAACATTTTCATAACAGTCTCGACTGCTGCTGCCTCCACCACGCTGCCTGCATGTGTGAGGGGGTGTGTGAGTGGATGGATGGATGACTGACAACGTCGTTTGCTTTTTATGCCGCCATCGTCGTCAGTATTTCCACCTCCCTTCCCTACAAAACATCCTACCGTTGCCTGAGCTAATGGCGCAAATGTTCAATAAAGAGGCTTTTAACGCTTTCACTTAGGCGGGCCGGCCTCATCCTCTCAGTCTCATGTGATTGGCGCTCGCGCGTCAATGGTTTACAATCTGCGCTCATTTTGTTTTTAGTAGCCACTACAAAAACGCACTTGATGTGCGTTACCTTTTTTCGTAAATAAAATTGAATGGGCTTATTCCCATTTTAAATGTGTTGGCATGAATAAAATATGCGATGGCCGAGGTCAGTTTAAAAGGTACTTGACAGAAACTTAACCAAGTCTTATGGAAAATACACTGCACATTAAAACCCCGGGGAAAAAAAAAAAAGAAAAAAAAAAAAAAAAAAAAAAAAGAGAGGGGGGGAAAAAAAAAAAAAAAAAAAAAAAAAAAAAAAAAAAGATTAATAAAAATACAATTGAAGAAAACTTCGTAAAGTCGGTTTGTGTATATTAAGTTTAACTTCGTCTTTTCATTCGTGCCTGTACAATACTAACTGAACAAAACTGAATTTTTGATGGATTTTCCTGATACTTTGTCGATTTGTAGGCACTAAAGCGCATTTTTGAGTCGTAATGCTTCTTTTCCCTCCCTTCACCTTCTCTTCCCCTCCGACGATTTGTTTATTTATTTGGCAACACATTTGAAAAACAATTAATTTGCCTTACTACACAAATTGGTTGAAATTTGTTTTGAAAATAAACACTCACATGGCCCCCAGACATGGCCACACTTTTATGCCTTGATTGATGTGCCCCAGCTTCCAGCTTCTTTAGGCAACACATTTGGCGCATGGCGCGGTTTTTTTTACTTGCCATAGCCATGAGTTCATTTTTAATTAAAAATTGCCTATTCTCAAACTCTCATTGACGCACGCAACCGAGTTGATAACTGAAAATTTATTATCAAATTGTTCCAAGAAAGAAGAACAAAATATCCATAAAACTTATTTATATTTAAATTAAACAACAAAAGTACAACAAAATGCATACATGGATGCCATCACGCACTGAAAAAAAAATACTTGTGTCATTCAATTATTTTGCTATTAGTTGCTCGTGACGCGCCACTTCATAGCAAAATGAAGGCATGCCCACACGTACGCCCCCGGCTTAAGCTCGCAGCTTCAACTCCTCACCCCAATGTTTAATAAATGCGTCTCTCATTCGACCACAACATTACGTAGCGACACCTCGATGATGGCGACAGCGACAACAACGTGTGGGCAATATACGCTGTGGCTTTTGTGTCCTACTCTTGAGATTGTTTTTGCCTGGGCCCAAAACCACACCGATGTGTACTTTGCATATTACAAACGAACACAGCTCTTTTTTCACAAAACAGGTGACAAAACAACCAAGTAAACGTTGACATAACGTGTTAACCAACACATAGGAGACATGACTGAGAAGACTACCAAGGGATAGATAGATCGAACTTGTAACTTTAGGAGCAACAGAGGGATTGTGTGTAAAAGATGTGGGTTTTTTCATTTGCTTGTGAAAGTAAATACTTTGGGAATTTTTTTTGATGACACCCTCTTGAATAGTAGCACTTTTTGTAACGAAGGTTTAGGAGTTTTCGATTAAAAAGAGACCCACAATAAGTTTTAATGTTGCCGATGATAAAAGATGATTTCTTCCACTTTTTTAAAAATGACTCCTAAATGATTTATTCAAAGCTTTTTTTTTCTATTTAACGAATGATAAATGTTACAACACTCAATTAAACTAAATTTTCTTTACTCTTTTAAAAAACTATACATTTTCTTTAAGTTTTTTAAATGGATTTTAAAAATAACCAAATTTAAGTGACGCATGTGCGATTGCTTATCAAAAAGTTACTCATTACTGCCTCAAGAGTTACTGCGGGCTTAGCCCCAAATATTGTTTGAATGAATTGCTCAAAATCACTTTAATTTGTTTGTTTTATTTTGTGAACTTACTACTTATACTTACAACCTTGACTATATATAAGGGTAATTTTTACGCTTTTTGAGTTTTCAGTGTTAATTTTTGACACCTTGCGCTTAGTTCGTAATATGTGGCAACGCCCAAAATACTCAGTAAGTTTTGTCACTTCACCATGAATATAATTACAAACGAAAAGCGCTTGCAAATCGTTCAATGTAGAAAATTCGTGCTCTTTGAGAAATGTGTTTCGCGACATCTTAAGGCTTAATTTTTTGGCTCAGTGGGTTCGTCAACAAACAGAATTGCCAAAATGGGTCTGAAGAGCATCCAGAGCCTGTTCAAGAGCTGTCGATGCACCTTGAAAATGCACTGTCTGGTGCGGCTAGTGGGAAGGCGGCATCATTGGACTGTACTTTTTTTAAAATAATGCAAATTGCATCGTTTAAGTCAATGAATCAAAGTATCAAGCGACGATTTCCGATTTCGCCATAGGTTGACATGTGGTTTCAACAAGATGGTGCCAGCATGGATCGATTGAGGGGCGAGTTTGGTGAGCAATTAATCCCACGTTTTTGATTACACCATTGACCGCCAAGACTGTGATTTAACACCAATAGACTATTTTTGGTGGGTCTACTTGAAGTTTTCGTGAACAGGGACAAGCCAGCAACAATTGCAGCCCTGGAAGACAATATTACAGCTACCGGCCAAAATGCTGGAAAAATATGCCAATATTACATTAGCATATCGCTCATTGGTCAGTTTATATGAGTTAAGAACATTTACAACTTTATCTGTTAATTGTCTAAGCGAAGCGCTGAGCTTCACAAACGATATTCAACTTATTTTAAATCTTCATTTTAAATGTATATATATACTAGATGGCCAGACGAACTTCGTACCGCCTAACAGTTAATGAATGTAGTGATATCTTATAGTTCAATAGTTCAAGAAAGACATTTGATTTGATGAAGCTATGTATTTTGCATCAAGGATTAACTTGAGTTGATTTTCTTCAGTAAAGCAGAGAACGATTTGATTCTAATTTTCAAAAATTAAGTCATCCACATCTGTATTCTTAACCGCCAAAATCGCTGGATCACCCAACCACTCGTTATTATTGTGGTTATCAATGATATTGGGGTTAACTTTGTTGACGTGCTCGCCTTTCGATTAGACAAAATTGCAAAAAATTCGTTGGAAATCAAATCAATCCGCTTGATATGTCGACAGAAACACATAGACAGCAATTACTTGAAGGAATCTTGAGCTGATGGATGTTTACTGCCAGCTGAAGTTTCTTCACATAGCGGCACAGATTGGATGATTTAAGGAAAGCGCTTATTTCATCGGCAGCAGTCGATCTTGGAATAACTGCCACTAACACAGCCTCCAAAACATCTGAGTCATTGCGTAGCGTCTGAGCGCCATTGGGCACAAATTCGATATCGACGCGGGTGAAATCGCTCGGAATTTTATTTATTATAAAGTTGTCCGGATTTTTGTAACGCTCTAAAGGATGCATCTCGGACCACATACGAGGGGGACTAACAAAAGTTCGTCAAGTGGGTGACTTTTAGTCGTTTTTATATATCGAAAAATAGCACATCCTTAGTAATTGTTCAGAACATCGGTTAAAATGGAGACGAGAAAACGCGAAATAGCTGATGGTGACTCAGATAAAATTCCACCAGCAACGCAAACAGAATTTCGTCATGTGATTCTCTCCGGCTCTCGGCGTAACTTAAGGCCAGTTCAAACATTCGACGAATACCAAATTGCATATGGGACGATTGAGCCATCTCTAAAAACTATTTCAAACTGGTTCTTAAGATTCCAGACGGGACATTTTGCTTTAGAGGGGCAAAAGTTAAAAATATATATGATCTGCCTGCAAGTATAAGAAACATTTGTCCCATACATGTCAAACCTCTATCACTTACCATTTCTGAGATCTGTTTGTTCATACGGACAGATAGACAGACAAACGGACGGAGAGAGGGACATGGCTAGATCGATGCTGATGCTGTTACATACTTTTGCACAAACTTAATATACTCTGTGTACCTCTGGTACAGAAAAAATAAGTTTTAAGATAATGCCTTGAATGGGATTTGAACCTATGACCTCGCGTTGCAAGGCAAATATCTTGCCATTCGACCACCCGGCGTGTTAGATTTGATTGTTCACTGTCGTTTCGCCAGCGTCACGCGCGACCCGATTGTATCGGTGAGCGTTAAGATGTCCGTCATTCGAGTAGAGTGCCGAGGTCCTGAGGTCCTGAGTCCCGAAAAACCCAGAGCATGATAAATTTTTGTTTTTTCGAGCACAAAATGTTCTTGAAACAAGCCCAAAATGTTCTTGAAACAAGCCCATATCGATTATGAGGGTACATTTAGAACGGATTTTTTCTCTGTGTAAATAAAATTAAACACGAATTTTAAAATGAAAATGTCTTTTGCGCTAAGAAGAGTTTACTAGATCACAAAAACGTTGAATCATAATTAAAAATGGCGACATGTTAAACCTTTTAAGCATAATTGGCCTCACATTCAAATAGCAAAAATTGCACATAATGTTCAAGAGAAAAAGAAACTGTAAATTTTCCCCAGGCATGCACAAATTTTATTACAAGCGTAAGAAAAAGTTGTGCCCAGGTTGGAAATTTGTTCAACTCAAGTGGCCCGCATACACACCATCCCTCATGTCAAATCCAATTAACTAACATCTTTTGGGTATCCTTTCTACCCCACACACATTGTGTGCTTTCATTACAGAGCTAAAAGCCTCCTCCGACCCACAGGCAATTCAATCAAGCACAAATTTGTTGTCAAAACTTGAAAGGCAAATTTTCAATTTTGCAAATTCCAATTCCCAATCTTTAAAACTAAATGACGCCTGTGTCTGTAACTGTGCCACATACCACAACGCTGGATCCTAGACGACGGTCACAAATTAGCCAGCCAGCCGTAGATTTGCAATTTTAAGAAGAAGACGACGACGGAAGTGCGAAAGAAACGGAGAGCGACAGCTAAAACGAAGCTAAATCAAAAGCGAGTCCCCACAAACAACTAACCAGTTGAGCCTTTTTTGTGTGTGCGCCAGAGGATTCATTAAAAAACCGCCAACCTGGAACTAATGGAATTAGAGAATATTGTGGCCAATACGGTCTACTTGAAAGCGAGAGAAGGTAAGTGTCGAAAAACTATTTTTGTATGTATATGTGTGTAAGGTCTGCTCCTGAGACGCTCGTGCTGTGTCACCTTGTCATCGATTTTTGCCCTGTTGCCCTCTCACCTTCCGGATGCGGGGTGGCCTGTTAATTGTAAGATTTTGTCTGGGGGAGTAAGTCGCCGTCGCCACCGCCTGGTGCTGGGCTTTATCTAAAGTTAATGAAGCGTTAAATGTTTGCGCTCCAGCAACTTATTCATTTTCATGGTTCATGTTACCAGCTTTAAGTGCTCTATTGGACGCACCCGCCCGACTCTCGGATATACTTGTATACTACATTCTGTTCGTTATCGAGGTCACACTTAAATTGCAGGGCTTCCCCTCAAGTTCAGTGTCATCCTCTGTTGATGGCGGGCGGCGCCATTGTTCTGTTTATTCAACTTTAGAGATTAGGTCTTAACCAATTTATGCAAAGTTATGCACACTTGTACCAAAGTTTAGGGGTCACCTTCAGGATTTCGTACGAAATTGCATCCTTTTTGCAGTCAAATATCTAAAATTTGAAATTTATTTATTTATTTTATTGTTAGATACATTTGCGTTTGTGTTCAGGCCGCCGTCTCAACAGATTTAAATGACAAAAACGTGCGCAAAATTTCAATTTGTAGTAATGTAATATTTTAGAGTATGATGGTAGAAGGAAGAAGGGAGAGTAAGGTGAGGGGGTACGTTTGTCTGCTTGGCTTGCCTAGGGGCCAGCACTTTGCATACATATTTGCAATACATTTTACGAGCCAAAAAGTGAGTTTATATTTGAGCAAACGAATAAATGGCATGAAATGAAATCGCGGCAAGCAGAGATAGAGAGCCGCTGGCAACAAGAATCAGAAAATCCATTGCAGTAAATTCTTTTTTTTGTTTGTTTTTGTTGGTTTTTGTTGCTGTTGGGCTTTGACTTCTGCCTACTAAGAAAGTTATTGATGAAAAAAGCTATTGAGAAATTTGATGCTCCAAAAATGTCATATTTTGAATAAAGGATGCAGTTGCATAGATAGCAGTGGCGTACGCAAGATATTTCCGAGGGGGGTATTAACCCCCAAACTTACATCTTAAGCTTTGTAGGAAATTAAGTTTTAATACTTCGAGTCATCTCCCTGTAGTCCCATCAGTGACAATTTATCGCGTTTTTGTAAACTTATAGTGGGATAATGGGTCAAGCAACTTTGTCTTTAAAGAATAAAATCAAATGGTGACCGATTCTTAGGAATGATAGTTGACGAGGGGAACTATGTTTGCAATATATGTTTATATTAGGGTAGGACAAAACGTTTATTTTTCGGTAACTGTTATTACTGTCTAAAATATTCGTATTTTCAGCTATAACTAACGCTTATTCAATCAAAAGCTTCTATGTTTTTCAAAAATTTTAAATAAGCACAATAACATGGGTTTCGTTTAATACTCAAGACATAAATTTAGAATAGCAATATAAAAATAATAACATTTCTGATATAATCATTTCTGCTTTAGAGAATAGACGCTCGCATGGCACAGATGCGCTACAACTGCCATATAGTGGACTCTTTATCTTGGGGGAACAATATTTTCTTTTAAATAAAGCTCAACTTCAATTGGAGCTCGTAAATATGATTTGCTCTGGGGCGAAATTTTGGCAGCTTTTTGATCAAACGCATTCAATATGCAAAAGCGTTTGGTTTCTGTCGATTCATCTGGATCTTTACCTATCAGCTTGTGGCAGTGTACGGCCCGAGTCAGTATCATATTTACTCACGCGCATAATTGAGTCTTCTGAAAACATGCTGGTATACCTTAAAGTCCACCCACTAATAAGATTTAAAACTGTTGACTTAAATGAGAGTCCGACATCATTATTATCTTTTTTAAAAGACTGACACATAATACGATTGTTTTTTGATTTTGCAGCCGTTTTTCCGATATTCGCTTTTGTTAGTATTTACAATTTAGTGCTAATACTGTACGTTCTCTGCTTTTAAATTTATTTTATAAACATGGCTAGCGTCTGTCTCAAAAATACTGAAACGACTATGTTATATTATTACTCAATAACGACAATAAATAACCGTTACTAAAAATAACGCCGTTATTTGATATTAACGGTTACAGAATAAATATTATCGAATATTTTGCCCATCCCTAGTTTATATATGTTTATTAGGGTGACCCAACAATTTTTTTTCATACTTTCACGGGTGCACCGATTCAGATTTTTCGGACACGTTTAGAGGTCGCGCAAGTCGAATTTTCCCCTAAAATCGAGAATTTCGTACTGTTTTTGAACTTTACCTATAACTTGGTCAATAACCACGATTTTCTTAGTTTTTAAATTAACATCTTTAAAGTAAAATGTCCAAATTTTACCATAAGTTTTGGCTATTCTTTTGCTCATTTAGGTACCATTTATTACATTTTTTAGTAAATTTTTCATAAATTTGATAATAATCGCCTTATAACATTTAAGATTTCTATGAAAACTAATGATGCTCATGAGCAGCAAAGCAAAGTGTTCGACGAAATCAAAATTCCGGAGTGCTGGATACGAACCTTAAGAAAAATATTTTTGTTTTCAATGGAAACATCATTAAATTTGGCATGCATTTATCTTTTGTGCTTTCACACAATTCTATAAAGTTTCATCAAAATCGAATTATCGGATAAAGCTTCCATGGGAACAATCGGGCGGAAAACTAATTTTAGTGAGAAAAACTTTTTTGTTTTCCATGTAGGTTCGCAAGTATTCGCAGATCATATTGCACATTTCACGTTCACAAGGACTCAGACTAACAAAAAAAAACAAACTGGCCCGGATACAGCCGGATGAAGCTACTGACATTCCACATAAAACAACTATAGGTAACTAAATTAGCGTTATTTGAAAGTTTTTATTAGACGAGGTCTTGCCGGTTGAACAAATAAACACGGGACGCAAACATTAATTTTTTATAAATTACATACCTTTTTCTATAACAAACCGCAATTAGCTTTTTGAATAAAGTGATTTTGTGTATTGTCTTGGCAAGACAAGAAGGTATCGTATCGGTAAAAAATTATTGTCTATAAACCAGCTGGAGTCCTACCTATCGAAATCAAAACTCAGTTTGGCGCAATTCTATCATGCATCCTATGTGAACGTCTAAAGCCGAGAATAAGTGAACTGATTGAACCTTATCAGTGTGGCTTTAGACCTGGCAAATCCACCACAGACCAGATATTCACATTGCGACAAATCCTGGAGACGACCCGAGAGAGAAATATCGACACCCACCACCTTTTTGTTGACTACAAAGCCGCCTTTGACACGCCGGTACGGCACACAAAGCTCCGTCAAAATAGGAAAAGACCGCTCCGAGCGATACCAAAAGAGGTTTTAGGCAGGGTGGCTGATGGAGTACATACTGCGCCAGTGCCCAAATGCTAACAGAACGGGCACCATCTTTACCAGAGATAACAGCTATTGATATGCCGATGATATTGATATCATCGGCAAAAGCGAATCTGTGGTAAAACGGGCGTTCTGAGAGATAGAGTAGCAATCAAAACTTATGGGCTTAGCGGTAAATGAGGAAAAGACGAAATACCTAAAATCAACGCGCAGTAAGTCACCGCTTGGACAATCTGTTGCAATGGGAGACTACAACTTCAAGGTTGTTAAGGAATTTGTCTACCTCGGAACGACGATAACCAGCGACAACACCAGTCTGGAAATCCGAAGAAGAATTACTCTTGCAAACCGATGTTACTACGGGCTAAATAAGGAGTTCAAGAGCAGAGCCCTCTCTCGGAAAACGAAAATTGCGCTATACAAGTCGCTTATCATCCCAGTCCTGCTATACGGCGCAGAAGCATGGACAATGTCAAAAGAGGATAAGGCGGCAATTGGCGTGTTCGAACGAAAAGTTCACGAACTGTACGAGCTCTATGGGGACACTAAGCTTGTCCAGCGCATAAAACAACAGCGGCTGCGCTGGATAGGACATGTTACCCGTATGGATGATAATGCTCCAGCAAAACGGTTGTATAATCGGCATGCGATCGATCGCATTCCCCCGCAGGGTCGACCGAAGCGGAGATAGCGCGAACAGGTGCAGGGAGATATTGCGAAGCTGGGAGTGTCCTCCTGGTGAAGTGTCGCTCGGGACAGGGGCGAGTGGCGGGCATTAGTGGCAGCGGCCGAGACCGTAAAACGGTTGTGATGGCCAAAAAAGAAGAAGAAGAAAAGTTGGAATTTTGACTTAATTACCGCTAGATTAGCCATTTCGCCCATGGTGCATCGGTCGCAACGGTGATGGGCAGCACTTCACAGGTACAGAGTATATTATTGTCGGGCTTGACCGACTTTCTTGTTTGTCTTTTGGTTTGCGTTGCTTTCGCTCAGCAGAGCAAGTCGAAAGTGCAGTCAAATTAGTTACCAAAACCTACTACTGTACTACGGCATCGGCGATATCTATTTTTAACCTATATCCCAAACGGATATAATAGTCACCGTAACCTTCAGTGTAGTTCGTTTCGGTTCTAGTCCTGAACTCTTAGTGTATGGGGGGTCGACAGCATCAGGAGAGACGTCAACAGAATACCAGTACAATAATACATGTAATCAGCAAATTAAAACATAACGCACATTAAAGCTTTTTATTCTCTGCCTCTGCTTGCTGCGTCGTCAGCGGTAGAAAAGATAAGATTTTCAAAGATCTTTGCTCATTTTCTCAGTTGCCACTGGCAACTTATCTGCTCACATTGCCGACCCCTAGTTTGTTTTAATAAGCACACTTATGTGTAAGTATCAAAACGATTGGATTATACATATATATAGCCATATATTTTGTATGAACTTGTTTGGTTACTGGCCTATCAGGTTACATCTTGACCTTCATTTGACATCAGTCCAAATTCTCATCGAGTTATCCTCACTCTGTCCCTCAAGGCTGTCTGCCCAAAAAACAGTTCACTCGAATCAACTGTTATCAGTTGCCAGTTTATTCACATACTTACAATGCCCCTCAACCAATACATTTGGGATCAAATGGGGGTCGCTTGCCAGCAGACGTCACACAGTCGGCGCAGTGCGTCACAAATGGTGCCGCTTATCGGTATATGTACTTGTCGCATATACATTGTACATATGTGATTGCCGATGGTTGGTCGGTCCAAACAATAACTAAGCTTTCAGTCCCCGAGTTGAGTTATCATTAAACTGGCCACGCCCCAAAACGAAAAGTTTGCTTTTAACGGCTGCGCTGACTAATTGATTGCATTTCTTAATGCTTTTCTTTCTCTAGTCTGTGTGGGCATTAGGAAAAGAAAAAATTATGTTTGCATTCTTAGTTGGTTTTCTCTTTTATTTTGCTGCTGGTCCAGCTTCATGTTGCGCATTAAAAAATGACGACGCATTAAAATGGACACACTGAAAAGACGACGAGGAGGCGACATTGCCATTGCGCCACGCATAAATTTTGCCCTAATGTCATGCCATAATGCTGATTATGCTCGGGGGGAAGTGCCACCACCCATTTAAAGTTGGCGTGAAATGGAAAAAATTTAATTTCTTCCTCTTAAAGCTTCCACGCTGCTACTGCACTTGGTTATCATCAATAAACAATGAAATTTATAGAGCAGTAACGAGCTAAAATCTTCCAAACTGAAGTGGAAATTCTAATGAAATGTTATCTAAAAGCTGCAGCAATAGCCAGACATGACGGGGCCTCTGAAGCCAGACGTTACGACATTGTTGTGTGTCACTCTTCCACTTTGCTAGAAAACGCAATCAGCAGAATGTGGTCTGGTATGAATTATTCTAAATTCAACATAATCTTTTATGGAAATCTTTATTATGCCATTAAAAGGTTTTATCAAAATGGTTAGTGGGTAAAAAGGTTATCTTTAAGTTGAGCAAATGTTTGTAACAGGCAAAAGCAAGCAAGTCCAACTTTGAAGGTGATGGAAACCAAGAATCGGAAAAAATATGTGCAAATTTTAATTTGGCTTAGACATCAACACATCATTGTCAGCAGCAAACTGACGTCGAAGTGCTTGTCTTGAAGCGCTGACTGCAACTGACTCTAACCGTTAGAAAAGCATGACTTCGGCTCGACATTCCAGCTATTCCGTAATTTTTGTGCCTTCTAAATAATAAGATTGACCATGACTCACAAAATGGGCATTCCATTCACAAATAACCCCTTCAGTTGACTGAAATCACTTTTCGCCTAGCGATCCGAAGTGTGGTGGTTGTGAACCCACTACGTTCCTACGGCTTATTCTTCAGCGTCTACAGCTAAGTTATATACCCAAGTCCTTCTGTCAGTGTGTATAAAAGCGTTATCTGGGGAAGAAGTGACTGCTAATACACTTAAATTTATTGATAATTGTTACTTTGAAGTCGGGTAGCCCATCAACACATAGTTTCACTCAGCTCAGCCCACATAAAAAACAGATAAAACTGAAGCAAAAGGGAAATTGTACTGATTTGTCTGAGAATACCCGATTATCAGAACACCGTGTGTTTTTTAAAGAGCAAAATGCATAAAAATGTTGGCGAATGTCTTATTTTTACTGTTGTGGTAAAGCGTGAGCATGTCTCTGCAGACAACAACGACTTTTTGAGCGATTGTTGTGACCTCTGGTTTTGATAAAGCAACAGGGGTGTAAAAGACCTTCATATGATCAAAGGACGTCCGAATAAGGGGTTGAGCTTTTGATTTAAGATTTTGATTAAGTCATGTTATGAATTAGAGATTTTATTGAAAGTAAATTTTCTTTTTACAATATTAGAAATCGAAATGATCAAAACAGTTTCTTAATGAATTCTAAATAAAGTAGTTAAATGGTCGCATTAAAGAACAAAACTATTCGCCCTACAGACAGGTGCAGTTTCCCACTCAACTTAACCCCCTCCTATTTCAAACGGTTCATTGACCGTTGGTCAACAACTTACCTGACTGCTGGTAGCCAACGGCAGGCCAACTTGCCGCCGCGTGGGCAAACTGAAAGCACGCAAATTCATTTCGAGTGCCTCTTGCTGTTGTTTTTACTCTTTTATCAGAGTTAACAAGCCTTTAGTTATGTTGTATGCTAAACAGTTAAAAATCTAGTAGTTAATTATCGCACGCAATGCAACAAAAGGAAGCTAGCCGACATTCAGGAGTCGTGTTTGCATGTTGGGAATAGAAATCATACACAATCGCGGTTTAATTAGAAATAGCAGCCAGTCCGTCTGTAGGCATTAGATCAACAGGATGATGGTGGGTTGCTTGGTGGGCCATGTCCAGGGCAATAGACAGACGTCATTGCGGCGAAGCTTGTGGTGGCTGCAGGCTGCTTATCAGCAGTTGCAGCACGTAGCAGTCACATTGGGAGTGAATGGAAGCTGCTTTCAGCTTTTAGCATCCTTGCAGCAACTGCCTGGCGATGACCTAATTTAACCAAACAGACTCTTTGTGTGGTAATTGCAATCAAAACGATTGTTGTTTGCCAATGAAAGATGCTTGTGAAATGTCACGTGTTTTTGTGTACGCAATGATTCCATTTAAATATTAATGTCCAGCAGATTAGTGTATCCAACAAAGAGATATATGAAGTTATATTATAGTATTGATTGACGTGGAATATTGAACATGTACATTTCCGCTGACGAACATAAACAACAGATTCATTAACACTTTATCGCGCATAAGCGAGAGACAATAACAAAAATACTGGAGCGAACAAATATTCGACTTGATAATACCCTTAGGCTAGGCTTCTTTAGTCGATCAGGTGTTAATTAATATTTTTCCAAGCTATCTGGCTAAGACCATATGACAGCAAAAAGTTGGGCATTGTTGTTTGAATAAGCGTTATTAGCGCTTCGTCGATGAAACTTTCGTATTTTTGTGTGCTTCTGAAAAAAATCCAGGCGACTTTTTATTCCACTTACTCTTGTGCAAAGTGTACAGACAAGTTAACTCAAGCATACTCGATAACGTAAATGTTAATAAACCTTGCGTTTATTGCGTCGCATATTTTTCTGTAGAAAAACAAACAGTTCCTAACGAACTGATGCTGGGCTTTTTTATATCGATAAATACAATCTAAAACTGTATATGGGTTTAACGACCTGTTTTGATTTTAGTCAAAGTGAATGTTAGCAGGCTCAAAAATGAGGTTTAATTAAAGTTCCATAATCAACCAGAAAATTCAACAGAGAATACATATGAACATGAACAGTAGCTGTGGCTGTGTGGACGGCCGTTTCGGCTGCCGCCATGGCAAAGCCTTCGACAATACACTTTCAGTTGCTGTCACACCAACAAGCCATTTGCAAATCCTATTTAAATAACTCAGGCGGTGTGAGCTCCCCGATCCGCTTGACGACTCACCTGTTGTATTCTCCTTGCGCATAAGTTTCTTGACTTCCCATTAAACTAATCCGTCTTGATCCTTTTGAGGTTCCCGACAAATTACACTGTCGTTTTTTTTTTTT
Source organism: Lordiphosa collinella (assembly GCA_018904265.1). Lineage (NCBI taxonomy): Eukaryota > Metazoa > Arthropoda > Insecta > Diptera > Drosophilidae > Lordiphosa > Lordiphosa collinella. Next base: position 843,532 of record JAEIFV010000001.1, read on the forward strand.
TGGCATATTTTAGAAAATTACAAAATTACAATTTTTGAATGTTTAAAGTTTATTTCTTTCTATTCCATTCCGTTCGATCTATGCAACCTGACCTTCCCAGTCGGATTTGTCGGAATGTGGTTCCCAAAAGAATGCCTTCTGTCAAACTTCTTTTTACTAAGAAGAATGCACTACCAACTTTTGCAGTATGATAGAAGGCATATAATCTGTATGAAAACTGCTGCACGTTCCTTTTGGCAGTAGGTTAGAAGCGAAGAAGTCTGCACACCATGCAAACGTCCCTTCTAATGGCACGCATGCAGCACCCGTGCTATTGTTCGTTTTATTCCAAATGTTCTTTTTGCCGTATGTTGGAAGGCATAACATTTGCATAGCATGGAGAGAGCCGAGCGATTTTACGAAGTTGAACCAATAACAACAACCCATGCAAACGTCGCTTCTAATAGAACAGTTCCTGCTGCGTTTTGCCCCTATACGAAAGGAAGATTGCAGGTTTTTGCAACTACTTCTTAGTGGAAAAAGTTGTATACGGGATGTGCTTCTGGCATGCAGTCAAGTCCGACAAATTTTAATAGGAAGGAATCCCAAGTGACCAAAAAATGTCAGAGTTTTACTACGACGGAAACTTCACTGAACACAAAAGTAAAAAGAAAAAATTAATCTCTCAGTGGTACGGAGACGGGAGCTGGACTTGGGGAAGATACGAATACATTTTAAGCCATAGAATGTAGTATCTACAGATGTGCAGGCCCTCATACTATGTTGAAAAACTTTCATAATACAGAAATTGCATTTCTCTTAGATAGCCAAGTAGCGCTCAATGCGCTCATCACCAATAAGTTCACCTTTAAGTTAGTCTTAGAGACAATGAACATATTGGACTAACTACAAGGCGGGAACAACTTATCCCCACGCTGGATACCGCAAAACATCTATGTCCCGGGAAAAGGTTTTTTTACATTAATGTGTAAATATTGAAAGCCTACAAAATGCTGCCTTCTTGGTTGGCCCCTTAAGTCCCGGCTTTGCATAGTCAAATCACTGATCATCTATCAGTCAGTACATGACACATCTCACATATACCCCAAGCCCATCTTACCCTAGCAGAGGGTAACAAAAACTTGCCCAGCACTTTGACGTAGTCGCGCGTTGGATGTTGATTTGCTTATTCGTACAATTTTTTATTTATTTTTTGTTGCCGCTGTGGGAATTGAAGAGACTGCCTTTAAAAAAAACCGGTAGCCGCCTTGTACTTGAGGCGCAAACAGTTTCTGACGTAGACAAACAACATAAATAATATTGATACGTCGACCCCGTTCCCCTGCTCGCAGACGAAACTTGTTGTACTAAGTGACGCTCTGCTGCGTCAGCAAAAAATGAATATTTAATCGGAATACTAAATCGGAATTGCTCTCCGAGTAGTGGGATGTGATTTTAATTGTTTTGACAATGCAACGTAACAAAAACAAAAAGTGTCAAGTATTAATTTATGCAAAGCCAACAAACAGTTTCAGATGATCGTCTGTTTGCTTGTGTTTGTTTTTCTCATTTATAATTTCGGTGATTACTGCCACTTAATTTCTCACACGACTCTTGTGTTTTTGTTGCTTGTTAATTGAGGGTAATAAATATTTTTCGTTTTGTTCATATGAAAATATATTGTTGATAGTAGTCCAGACAGTTGATTATTCATGACATTGCCCTAAGGCACTGGATTGTTTATCAATTAAATGCATTTTATTTTTGGCTTAATGCAAATTGTGTGTTTTGTGTCAATTGAACAAACAAATTGAGAGGAAAAAAGCTGACGTTTTTAATTGAGATCGTTTAAAAAACTCTTCGCAATGTATATTTTCATTATTTTTTATTTGGTTAACAATCATCTGCTAACTTCAGCGAAATTTACAACAGCAGTAAAAAAACGAAAAGAAAAAAATATTAGACTTACAGGTTTGATTTAAGGTTCTGATAAATTTCACTTAAAATAACAAAAAATGATTTTTCAAATACAAGAATTAAGTAAAACGAATCTATATATTAACACGCTAAGAAATTTTCATTTTGCTCACCTCACCTCACATTGTATCTTTTTGAATAAGGCAGAAGTAAAGATCTTAGTGCAAACCAAAAAAATTTGTACGCGTTTTTTGGTATCAAAATAATACTAGAGTCAAACTGATATTTTGGGTATTAATTTGATCTCTCGCCTTTTTTGATCAAGAAAGAAAGTCGATTAAGCCCGACTATAATGTACTCTGTACCTGTCAAAGCTTATGTTAAGGTGTGTGAAGTGCGGCCGGTGCTGCCCATAAAATTTTTTGTTTTTCTTATAACTCGACTATCGCTCATCCGATATTTACCATTCGTTCGATAAACAATCCTGATTACTTAATATGTCCGGAAGGTACGAACCTTTTATCGATAACACTGTCTGAAATAGGACGTTGTTTTCAAATCTGTGGATGGAGAGGGAAGGGGGGCGTGGTCAAAATTGAAAATAAACTTGATCTGCCTGCAAGTAAAAGAAGACTTTGTCCCATACCCGTCGAACATCTATCTCTTACCATCTCCGAGATCTGTTTGTTCATTCGGACAGACAGAGAAACGGACATGGCTATATCGACTCGGCTGTTGATGCTGATCAAGAATATATATAAATATGTCAAAAAAGTCTTAAATTTGCATAGTTTTTGGTCCAAAAATAATTGTATCTGAATCGGTTTGAAACCCTGGAAAAAATGATGAACATATATTCCAATTTTGAACAGTCAGCCAACATTTGGTTAACTAACTTGGCATAGTTGGGTCTTTTTATACTACCCAGAAAGCTATAAACATCGTTTCTTTCTTTCCTTGATCTTTTGTTAAAGTTATGGTAAAGTGTAAGTCTTAAAACAAATTTCAATGCATTTCTTTATTTTTGAAGCCGACAGCCTTGGAAATGTTGCTTGTTGGGTGGCCCCAAAGAATGTGTGAAGAGAAAAAATATGTACATTTTGTTGAAGGGATTTTGTAGCGCAGTGATTACAATATTAATTATTGTTTACGCTCCGAAATACATTTTATTAGCAGCACTTAGTTCGCACAAAAATTTCTTGTCAATTGGATTTCAGTTAGACCCAGCGACCGTAAATCTGTCTAAAACAAAAACAAAATTTGCGTAGAAGCTTTTTTCCGTTGATCGTCTCTTCACAGGGAGAGCGTATTGAAAGCCGCTCTCTCTGTTTACAAATGTCAAATTACATCTGAGCACACGACAGTGAGTGTTGGCGTAATAAAACAAAAACAATGTGTTGGTCTGCTCACACTGATAGGTGAAGCGTGTGTGTGTATTGGTCCAACTTTTAATTTGTTCTAAAACAACAAATAATTGCAATTTATTTTTTTTTTCAATGGCGGTGTCTAAATACTCATACGAACATATGGTATAAATTTTGGGTTAATTGAATTTGTTTTACTATGCTAAAAAGGGGGCCGTACATTCGACAACCTCCGACAGCAACTGTTTTGAGCGAGCGCTCACTAAACCACTGTCTGCAAATGAGCAGAACAAAATAAGTGTCTACGGAAAGTGTTTTTTTTGTTTAGTTTTTGTTTTGTGCGTTTGGTAGGCTGTTTGAATGTGTGACGCTCGTTATACAACGACACACACGAGCGCAACACACAACTACATATACATAAGCAAAAAACACTTTGGAAGTATGCTCTTGGCAAAAGTGTCAGTGAAAAACAGGAGAGAAACAGGAACGAAAAATGCTGTCTTTGCCTTTGAACGCAACAGAACTGAGCAAAAACAGAACTGAAACTGTCTTTCGCTCCCTGTTTTCGTTGTGTGAGGAACGAAAATTGCTGTCTTTGCTTTGAACGCAATAGAACTGAGCAAAAACAGAACTGAAACTGTCTTTCGTTGTGTGCGTAGCCAAACTGTTTTTTGCCGATACGTTAAAAGTGTTGAGAGGTTTTCGCAAGCTCTGGATAATGGACACCAAATTGGGTTTTAAGCCCTAAAGTGACAGTTTTCGGAGAAGAAGATTAACCAAAAGCATTTCCGAAATCTGAACAGACGACATCAGTTTGAGAACGCCACCGAGAATTAATAGCGGTGAAACAAACAGATTTTTCGTCGTCGATCGGCGGTTAGCATTGCCATGCTAAGAAGATGAAATGAGATAACTACAGAGATGCTGAAACCACAAGTTTGTCAAATGCTCGAGAAATCTTTGCAATGCCCTAATAATTCCCAATATACAATCGATATAGGGTAATAAATGATAATAAATGACTCTTTCCAAATCAGTGGGAGACAGTTACAAGACAGGTTAAACAGATACACAGGTAATGGGCGAAAATAGAGGCTCGTATATATTTTTCAAAGCAAATAATTAAAACAAATAACATAGTCGTTCGGTCAAAGTTTGTATGAAACTGATAAGTTGTGGCGCTACACGCACAATGTAAATACGTTGAATGACTTGCATTGAGAAATAACGACAATTTTGATCAACCTTTTATTATACCCTCTTAGTTTTCACAAGAAATATTGTTCAAGTTTTATGACAAAATCTAAACCAAGCTGGCGTATGATTAATATTTATAAAATTTAGTACAATGGGAATTGCCACAGATGTAAAACCCATAGTAGATTTATGAAGAATTTCATTTAGGGGGTCAACTCAAAATGAGTTTACCCGAAATTATTAATATTTAATAAGAAAGAACAAACTGACAATTTGCTGCCATCATACATACATATATGTGCTATCTTTGAACACCCCTTGGAAAAAATCAATCAACCGAATTGCCTCATTCCCACTGGCAGTTAGAGTGTGTGCGTATAAAATAAATTCAATTGGGGCTATGCCCAAAAATAATAATAAAACAAAAGAAGCCGCCGCCACCAATGCCGTTGCCGGCTGCTGCTGCCGCTGCTGTTTGTTGTTGCTGCCCAAAAAAAATAAAAAGCATCTGAGCGAGCGAACGACGGATAAGCAAATCAACTTAAGCGCCATTAGCTTGCCACGTTCCCATTAGAAGTCGTGGGCCATAAAGCAAATTTATTGATTGTTTTGACAATTAATTTTTTATATTGTGCATTATAAATATATGGCCCAGCCAAGCAACCCAGCAAATTTCGCCAACGAACCAAAACTTATGCAAAATGCGGCATATTTTATATTCTTTTCCATTGAGAAAGCGAGAGCGAGAGACTGCAGACTCATAAATTAAACACACCAAAAGTCACCAAGTGATGTGAGTTTTAAGCAGCCTAGGATTTCCATGTCTAGCGAGCTTTGATGAACGGGGGAGCAAGTGGGGAGGCAGACTGTGATTAATTTGTCGGCAAGGCAACAGACAGACTAAGGCGGGTGGGAGCTGCGGGGGATTTGGTCAAAGATAACTTGCTTATTTGTCTTTGTTAAGCAGAGATGGGGAGCGGAGGGCCGCCCTGCCACAGCTCTCTTATGATTGATGGGTTCAAGCCGCGTGCGTGTTGCCTACTTTTAGGCTTTGTCGCTGAATATTTTATGAGCACTTTAACAACAACAGCACAAAACTGAGCTTAGACTGCGTTAAATAAAAGGAAATGCCCATAGTTTGCAGTTCGTATATAAATATGGGACGCAATTTTCTGCTCCCCCAAAGTCTCCTGCTGGCGGAGGCGTGTTTTATGTGCCGGCATAAAATGAGAAAAGAACTTGGCATATTTTATGCTTGCGTCTGTCATGAAAATGTAAGTGTCGCACTGAAAAATTCTGCTGATGAAAGTAAAGTAAGTTATATACCCGGGATGTTGCACATTGCATACGAAGTGATATAAAATAAACTAAGGAAATAAATTTTGCTGTTTTTTTTTTCTTTTTGGCGCAAAGCCCAAAAAAGTATGCTCAAAATTATGAACAAAATTTGTATTACCAAAATATTTTTTTTTTTTTTTTTTTCGGTGGGTACTATAATCTAGAGAATATAGGTTAAGATCACACAATCTATGCTTTTTTGTTGATTTTTTATAAGAAAGATTAAAAAATCGAAATCGGTAATAACTTGTAAATATCGGGTGTGTTTTACGATGTTTACTAGTCGCTTGTAAAAAGATGGGTAAAGGCTCTTTTCATTAGCAAATAAGCCCAACGCCAACAATTCTTGGATGGTTGTGCAGGGAAACACTAACTCATTAAAATTGTAAGTCTTGACGGATTTGCACGAATTTGCAGCAAAATGAGCAGCGATTTGCAAAAACAGAAACATGAGAAGACGTCCCTTAGACATTCATTTACCAGTCTCAAATTGTCATCTATCAAAACTTTATGATTATGTTAACTTATTGTAAAACCGTTCGCTCTACACCTTCTATTTATCCGTCTACATTTGCCATATATCAATTCTCCATGATAATGTAAACTCATATGACACACGATTGCAAAATTTTCCCAAGAACAGCAAGTGATATTTCACTTACTGTAGGTGCATTGTCAGTTATGGGATCATGGAATGGCATCTGTTCCAAAGAAGCCGTATCCGATTAATGAGCTCATTGTGTTCGTGAACCATTCTCTGCAATTGCTGGACTATTAATTATTTCTTTGTATTAAAGATAGCACAACGCCGATTTACTTCAGCATAAGAATCTCCAAGAAAGTTCATTGGGAGATGCTTGTGCTTTTGATATGGATTGGGCATCAGCGATCTAGCACGATCAACACAAATCCTGTAATTTCGCGATGTATTGTGAGCTGCGTATTTTGTGGTGTTGGTGTTTCACCATTCATCGCTGATGTTGGTGAAGTAGCCTTGAATGTTGGATAGTGAATTCGTATTGAGACAATTGATGTATTGCAAGAAATGGTTCGAATAGTTCAAATTTACCTGCATTGCAATGCTGCCGAAAGACAGACGTCTGATCAAATTGAACTGATGCGTGCGCACTGTATTGAATGATTCGCTCATTTTTATACCCTGTTCCCATTGAAAATGGGAAAAGGGGGATCATGAAGTTGTGCAAAAGTATGTAACAGGCAAAAGGAAGCATTTGCGACGGCATCAACAGCATCAACAGCCGAGTCGATTTAGCCCTGTCCGTCTGTCCGTCCGTCTGTCCGTATGAACGCGTGTTTCTCAGAGACTATAAGAGCTAGAGCCCATTTTTAATGTGGTGTGTATACCCGATATGTTTGTTTCAGATTTGGAAAATTTTTCCCCCTCCCCCTTTAAGCGCAAAAACTGTCAGAGCCACAATTTTTAAGATAGACCTTCCAAACTTTACATATATCAAGTAAGGCCCAATATCTATCTATTCTGAAAAGATCACTAAGATCGGACAATAAACACCGAAGTTATAGACGAATCAATTTTGCTTGTGGGAGAGAGGGGGGTCTTGCACTGTCAGTTATCCCCGCCGATGCCATGCGTTTGTGTGTATGTTGGAGTGTGTGTATGTGTGAGTGTGTGTGTGTATGTAAAGAAAAACACACGAAATCAAGGAAACAGGGTATTTTGTAGTCGGGGCACTCGACTGCAGCTCCCTTACTTGTTAGATTTGAGCTGGAGAAACATCGATGGTAACATCGATGCTTTTATCGAAGCTGAAAACATCGATAATTTCCAGAATAAACACACATGCTAAGATTTCTTGTAAGCATTTTTTAAAGGATTTGGTCTCTTTAATAAATACTAAGGTATTTATTGTTTGTTTAATAGAGAAACTGTTAAGGTTTTTACAACAAACATTCCATCGAGACTACTGTTCTATACTGTAAAAATAGAATCAATTGGATCTTTACGTTATTAGAATTCTCATGTTTTAGTTCGCAAATACGTATTTGCAAAAGTCTTGTTGGTATCAGCGCTTGAAACTCACTGAAGAAATTAGGCAAAGCTGCCCATATGTACAAAATCTTGATTTCGTTGATTGTTAAATTATAGTCAGTCCAAGACTTTGAGACGGCTAACCAGCACTTTGACTAAAATCAAAATAGGTCGCTAAAACCCATATACATTATTTCTATTTAATCTCAAGCAAGACAGTGCTTTGGGAAAGTACATTGGCAGACTCTTACAATTTAAGAAATTAAAATTTGACATCGAAATGTCATAAGATGTTTTCCATGTTTACCGGAAAAATTTGATGTCGACTATGTTATCGTTTAATAGTCGCACGTTGGGATCTAGCTTCATCACTTTGCCGAGTACGAACTTGTCTTCTTCTTAAGCTGCGCTGATATCTTCTGACCGTCACTTAAGCTCAATCATTATGTTTCGAGCCGATTCCCTTTAAATATAGCACTTTCCTCTTACGTTCGACGTGCTGCGACTTTTCGATTTTGCGCTGCATTCTTCATGAAAACGCCGACTAATGTTCTTGGCATCGTAAGAAATATTGAACTGTTAATTAAAATCACTTTGTATAAATCGCTCATAAAGTTTTTTTTAAATCAATGGGCGTATTTAGCAGGTAATTTCGATTTATGATTTGTGATTTGAGATGGCAAATTTTACCTGCTGAATGCTGTGATTACCGATGGCGATTGGTAAATTTGACAACCATGGGCAACGTATGATGAGCTACCGATTAATGAGTCACCCTACCATTGTGCAAGGTGTCCTGGAAATCTCTAGAGAATTTTGCTTCGGTTGGCTTGCAAATCGCTAGAGAAATCCGTCGGTGTCCCAGAACTTCGAGAGATTTCGTTTTTTTCGAAAGTCTAGTTCGAAAGTCGAGTTCGAAAGGTGTGTGTATAAGATTATGGTCCTACTACAAAAACAGTGATATATTGCGTGGGTTCGTGAATTCGCTATTGGTTGGTTAATGTATTGGCTGGTTTGTGTATTGGTTGGTTTCACAAAATCTCCCAACAAAATACGAGAGGTTTGAAACCTCCGAATAAGTAAATATTAAAGTTTATGTGTGTGAGGGTGCTTTTTTTTTGATAAAAGTCCACAGAATATCTTAAAGCCAAAACATTATGCGTCGAATTTAAGCACATTCTTACTCTCTGACACTAGCAGAATTTTCCTCAAAAACGAAAAATTGTCCCTAAAAACTGAAAGTGTCATTTCAGCCTCAGCAGAGACTCATTAGAAATCGGAAATTATAAATAAGTAATCGCTAAACAAAATTATCTGCTGAATGGGCCCAATAATTTACCCCAAGATTAAGAAAGCAATCGACAACTAGAAAGTAAGACGTACCTGTGAAGTGCTACCTCGACTATCGTTCATCCGATCGTTTCCAATCCTTTGGCAAATCGATAAATAATCCTGATTACTAAATATGTCCAGAAGGTACGAACCTTTTATCTATAAAACTGACGGAGATATAAAGTTTTTTTTCTAAATTGCGGGGGCGTGACAAAAATTGAAAATAAACTTGATCTGTCTGCAAGTATAAGAAACATATGTCCCATACATGTCAAACCTCTATCTCTTGCCATCTCTGAAATCTGTTTGTTCATACGGACGGACAGACGAACGGACGGACAGACTTACATGGCTAAATCGACTCGGCTGTTGATGCTGATCAAGAATATATATACCTTATAGGCCCGGAGATGCTTCCTTCTGCCTGTTAAATACTTTTGCACAAACTTAATATACTCTGTGAACCTCTGGTACAGAAATGACCACCTACTGCGTAACTTGTTGAACAGGAATTGAATTGAATTTTTTCTATTCATTATTCCAGTCGCTTTCAAATCTTAGGCACTCAAAAAAACCACGATCCATTTGTAAATACATAAATAAATTCTGGGATATTGATTTGAACCAATTTTTTCAACTCTTTAGGATCCGGTTCTGAGCCAGTATAATATATTAATGCATTTTTTTTAGCCATTCTGAAAATTTCATTAAATAGTTTAGATAATTTCTGAAATAAGTCCTCCGATCTACACTCAATACGTAAAATATTTAACTCATGTAACCAGTCTACAAAACAATTTTTAAGTTCATTGCTAAAGTACTTTTTAAACTCGAAATTTTATTATATAGCTTTTAAAACTCTACCAATTGGTTCCAAACCATGTTACGAATCAAAACTTCCAAATACAAACTGATGTTTGAACCATTTAAACCGATTTACAGTCCCCTTGAACATAGTCAATCACACACACCAATCGATCCAATTGTTTACCCAACCACCCTTAACGTTTGTAAGTACAAAGAGTCGGAAATGAATTGTTTGACATATTTCAGACCACTGTACAAGCGCTGCGGTATAGGTACATTCTGCCTCCTGTTGCTGACAACGTGTCGTATGCACAATTTTGCCATATAAATGATAGCATTTCAGGTTTATGTCAGTTTGCGATTCTCACGCGCGCCTCGCATATCAATTTCAATTCAATTTTTGACAGCCTACACACATCAACAAACACAGCGAACACATCGAACACACATCCGTTATCCAAACCCGATGCTTTTGCTGCAGGCTTTAATTTCTAAAATGCAACCCAGGTCTTTACACTTCATTGGTTGCCAAATGTGCCAGTAACTTGAAATGTTGTCAACGGCAACAACAACATCAACGACAATTCCCCAAAGCAAATAAATAAATGTCAACGGCAAAACCAAAGGTAATGCCGCCGAGCCTTAAAAGCAATTATAAAATGCAACGACAGCTAAATTTATGCCAATGTGTGTGTGTGTGAGTGCGAGTGTTTTTGTGATTCCAATTTTCATTTCCCATTCGAATTGCATTCCAGCTTCATAAGCATAAACACAATAGCTGAGTCCTTTCCTCAAAATATTTAAATTGATTTTATTTATTGATAACAAAAGCCCACAGCAAAGCGTATTGAAAATGCAATTTCAATTAATTTTTTTTTGCCAGCAAAGCTGTCGAGCTGCAATTGCAACAGAATGCTGCAGCAGATAAAACGTTAGTTGGTTTAGCTCCCATGTGGCAGCACTCAAATCAAACCAGCGACAAATACAATACAAGTGCTCAAGCAGCAACATTAACAACAACATGAGTTAAAGATTAAAAGTCAGAGTTTACACGATGACACAAACTTAATGAAGTTTTTTTAGTAGGCGAGAGTATCAGGAATTATTCTATACCTTTCATTTATAGGTTTCAGTAATTTTACCCTTTATTAAGTTTGCGTCACCGTGAAAATCTAGTCTTAAACAGCAGGAATATTGCGATTTTTGTATTAAATGTCTTATGTTTTCTTAAAACTAAACTTGTTCCATTCAAATGGCAAAATGGCACATTTAGGATTATTTAGCCAAATTTGTACCGAATTTGTCCAAATTATTTCCTGTTACAGGATCTATATTAGTCCACCTTACAACACCGTTGATTGCACATTTTAAACACATGAAATCGATGCACCCATCGAGCGGATATCTTTTCCATGATGATATTTATGTAAGATGACTTCAGGCTCATCCAACTCAATTTTATTTTGCGATATTCCAATATCATTCCATGGAATTTTAAACTTGGCTAATCAGCACTGAAACTTACGAGGATATCACACAAACTAATTCAAAATTTATCAAAAGTCAGAATCAATTTAGCACCAAAAATCCCATCTAGTCAATCTGTTGTCTGTGAATCCTTCCGACTAAATTACAGAGCAAAAATTAAGAAAGATCTAAATGTCCCTTAAAAACTTGGCATAATATCTCAGCATCCATCATCCAAATAGACTTGCTCGAACGTGCTAAAAAGAGGAGTAAAGGCTTCGTTGTAAGATAAATATATGTCTCAATTTAACTATCTGCATAGTTCGCTTCACTTATATAAAGGATACCACATGGTAATCTGCGTTCAATTTTCTATTAAGTTTAGGATGGGTCAGGTTAGAACGGTTTATCTTTACTAATCTGTTACATAGTTTGGCGCATACATACAAACATGCGTTGAGATCGGTAGCCTGAGAAGCATACAGTTGCATCAGCATTGGAGAACTGGACATTTCAGGCAAAACAGTTGAAGGTTGTACAGAGGAACAAATACCTTGGAGTTGTCTTGAGGTGATTTTTTCTGACAGCTGCAAAGAGAGGACCGGTTTTTGCGGCCTTTGATTACGTTACGTACAGTTGTGTTCGAAATAATAGGTACAACACAAATGAAAACTGAATTTGTCTTAAAAAATAACTAGCATATTTATACTCTGTACCAGAGGTACACAGAGTATAGCCAGAAGCCTGAAGCAAGCATACTTTATAATATATTCTTGATCAGCAGTAACAGCCGAGTCGATATAGCCCTGTCCGTCTGTCTGATCTCAGAGATGGTAAGAAATAGAAGTTCGACGTGTATAGAACAAAAACTTCTGATACTTGCAGGCAGATCAAGTTTACTTTCTTCGCCCCCTCAATTTAGAAAAATCGTCATATCTCTGTTAGTTTTTCAGATAGAAGGTTCGAACCTTTTGAAATCAAGACTGTCGGATGAGCAGTTGTCGAGTTATAAGGAAACCAAACAATTATGGGCAGCACCGGTCGTAACAGTGATGGGCAGCACTTCACAGGTGCAGAGTATTTTATAGTAAGGCTTGACCGACTTTCTTTCTTGTTTTTATACCCTTCAAGAGGGTATATTAATTGTCCGGAAGTTTGTAACGCATAGAAGGAAGCATTTCCGACCACATAAAGTATATATATTCTTGATCAGCATGATGAGCTGAGTTGATATAGCCATGTCCGTCTGTTTCTATGAGATTTCCTCCGTCAGTTTGAAAGCTATCTTCACGAAACGAAGTACCAATACGCTGCACAAGTATGAAAACCGGGCGGATCGGACAACTATAGCATATAGCTGCCATAGGAACGATCGGTCGAAAAACTAGTTTTAGTGAGAAAAACTTTTTTGTTTTGATTGAAATCAGTATCAGACTTCGTATTTAACGGGTGACAACTAAAAATCTGCATAAACTTTGAGAAAGCGCGCCCTTAGCTAAGCTTTACATAAAAGCTTTCGGGATGACATGTCTTTCGCTTTGTTCTCTTGACAAGTAGTCGCCATCATGCCGTCCGAGCAAGAACGTCTTCGTGATCGCTTTTTTAAGTTCTACGAAATGCACGCTGACAAAGGTTAAGTGTTTTCTGTAAAACATTTTACCCAAGAGGGAAAGTCCAAACGCACTATTAATAGTATTTTGCAACGAAAAATAATAAAAAGAGAAGTTGGAAGTGGTTGGAAAGCAAACACTATGACCGGCCAAGCTGTCAGAAAGCCAACGAGATGCAGCCAGAAAATTTAATTGCAGCGAAAAACACATCAGTAAAGTGCTGAAAAAAATAATATTTTTGCCAGACGTAAGCAAAGTTACACACCTGACCAAATACAAATACAACCAATATCGGCTTTTTGCCAATATCCCTTTTGCACCAAAAAAATGGAACCCAACAAACTTGCCGCAGTGATAAAGCTTACAAAAACAACTGGAAGGCAAAAAATATCAAAGAACAGACCAAAAGGATTCGCTTATGTATCCGAAAAGACGACTCCAAGGTCGTACGGTCCGCCTGCAGAGACATTTTCCGGAAGCTACGTCGAGTGGCTGATAACGGTCCTTTCAACCAAATCCATTGATGCAATTCTTTTGTATATGCGCGACCGCTATGCCAGGGGTCGTGGGTTCGATCTCGCCTCGGAATATCTAATGGAAAGTTATTTCTTTGAGTAAACTTTACACCCGGTCACATCTCTCTGCTGTTGGCGCCAGCTTTGTAGTAATTAACCATGAAAAGCTTCTCAAACTGCCGTTCGGATTCAGCGTTAAACTGTAGGTCCCTTTCTTTTGTGCGAAAATTAGAAGATTACAAGCCAAGAGATTAAGAGAATCTCGGCTTTGGCCCTTTGGGGCTGTGTCAAGCCATTTTACAGTCATAAATAAACTGTTAAATTTTCATAAAGATCCGTTGAGAATTGTGGCTATGGCGGCATTTTAAAGTTTGTGCAGATTTTTAGTTGTCACCCGGTTCTTATAAACTCTAGATATGGTAAAGTCGAGAATGTGCGCTGGCTCCTCTTTAAAAAGAATAAAGTCCAACTCCGAAATCAAGTGCTTTTTGACAAGACAATCGTAGCACCTGCTATAGATATAGGAGGCATGTCTACTTAGATTTATCATTTTCCATTGAAAAATTTGCTTAAACAGTTGCTTCTTTTTTAGGTATTTTCTGATATAAAGTTGAAAACTTTGTTAAAATTAGTTTTATTAATTAGATTAAATTGTTCTTTAATAAGCTGTAAGGAGACACCGAGCGCTGGTTTCTAGGTATTCACTAAATGTTGGCTTTTGAAATGTGTACAAATAATCTGGCTTCAAAAATAATTTCAAAAATAGTTTGTCTTTCAACATTTGTAAATTTTTTTGTAAAATAGTAAGAAATTTTTTTCTTTCTAAGTTTTGGACATTGGATTCATTATTTTAAGAATATCTTGTCGATATTTTGGCGTGCTTAAATGCCCTTACATAAGATTTCTGGCACACAAAATATTTTTAAAATGTGTGACTGGCCTGAAATGAACTCTTTGCATTTCCTTTAATTATGCACTAAATGCCATGTAAAAGTAAAGCTTTAAAGCTGTCCAACAAATACCTTTTCTTTGATTCCTGGCCACCGAATGTCAATAAATATGTAATATGGATTTAGCGCTGGCCAGTCAGTTAACGTAAACTGTAATTACTGCAGGTACAAACATATGTACATATGTATGATGGCAATTTGGCACAAAGCTGCGTATGAGCAATAGTGATTATGTATGTACATATACACCATCCTGCTGCTTGGGCAACTATGATTATGCGGATTTAATTATAACTGCTGCTTACATAGCTTCTAATTCGCTTAATGCAATTGTGTACAAGCATCATCTTGAACTCCTCCACCAAGCTGTGTGTGGACTCCCATTGCTCCTATATTGCTGGATGACAAAAGAGACATAAGCCGCTTCAAGTATTAGAATACGTATAAAGCGTTGCCTGCTGCTTAGGGTTTCCCTTCCCTATATTGTTGCTTGTCAATGCATTTTGCTATTGCATGTTTGCTTTGTCACTTGGTATGACAGATCTCAGCGTGTGTTTGCACATTGGCATTATAACAGAAATAGCAAAACAATAAGACACGGAACCATGGAGACGTGCGTACCATTTTTGCAAGGGCGCATGCCTTCCTCATAAAAATAAAACTGCTTGTTGAGTTGGACTAAGCCCACTCATTTCTTTATTCAGTGCAATCATTTTATTGGTTTGAATTCATTTGATGAGAGTTTCAGAAGAAAATAAAATACAAATTCAAACTGAAACTGAATCAAAATTCAATATCCTGGAAATTAAATTCAACACCTCCACGTTTTTGCCCACACCGTGTGGGATAGCCTTGAAAATGCAGCCAGCTCTGTTATTCAACTGAAATGCAAAATTATGCAAACATAACCAGGAGAAAGTGCGTAGGATGGGTAGAGAAAGTAAATGTCATTTCCATTAAGAGCCATTAATCAAGACCGGCAACCGAATGAAAATAAACTGCAGTAAATCCTTGTTTATGATAACGAAATGCAAATGCAAAGCAAAAACCAAACATCGATCATGTTGTAATGCTGTCAATTGCGTTGCTAAACAAGGCCAGGACGGGTCCGCGGTACAGGTAACGTGGGAATGTCACATCTGTATGTGTGTTTATCTATGGCTTGTAGGTGAAATCTGCTGCAATGTTTGGCCAAATTATGCAGCTCAGTTAATTGACTGACTGTCGCGCAATTAATGTCAAGTCGCCGACACTGATGAGCCGCCAATGAGGGCAACTAATAAAATTCATTCATAAATAATTCAATCGAACAAAAACGCACAGCAGAGAGTCCGCTGCTCAGCAGTGGCAATTTATAACAATATCGCATGCGCCATCAAGTCAGGAGGCAAAACGAAAAATTGTGCGACTTAATTGATTTGTTTTGCACCCAATATAAAGCATAAATACAAATACATACACAAAGTGTCAAATTGGCTTAGATTGAGAATAATTGTCTTTTTGTGTGTGTGTGTGTGTGTGTACCCCCCCAGTTCAGTTCGGTTAAGGCCAAATCTGTGTTATCTCTGGTGCTGGTAAATAAACAGCTGCAATGATGGCAGAGGCTACCTGTAAAAAAAGCTGTGCGCTTTGGTGTTGTAGCTTTCCTATGTTTCTGTCTCGCTTTGCATTTGTTGACCTGCAGAGAATGGCGAAGTATACCGAGGATGGAAACTTGAGGTTCTTAAAACAGATGTGCAGTTGACCTTAAATGCAAAAATAGTAGATGTTACAGTATTTGGCCAAATGCCCAAAATGTATAAATCAGTGCATAAACTTTCGTTTGGGTAATCTGTCTTACCATGAGTCCCCATACTAATACTACATGAGTATTTTCCAAACGATTTTCTAGTAGTTTCAAAGATTTCAACTTTTTTCTTGTATAATTTTTTTGAGTTTGGTCATTTTTCAGCTTCAGCCTTTAAGCAATCGAATCTTCTTCTAAGCTAGTTCAATGGCATAACATTGAACAATTTTCCCCCATCAGCTTCAATTTCCAACCAATCCAGCAACAAGTCACACCACTCTCCCACAGCTCTCGAAAGCACCAGAGAAATATTATCAAAAGCAACTGATTCTACGAATCATACCCAAGAGTTATCATATTTTTATACTCTGTACCAAAGGTACACAGTGTATATTAAGTTTGTGCAAAAGTATGTAACAGGCAGAAGGAAGCATCTCCGATCCCATAAAGTATATATGCTCTTGATCAGCTTCAACAGCCGCGTCGATATAGCCATGTCCGTTTGTCTGTATGAACACCTATGTAGATCTCGGAGACTAGAAGACCTTAAGCCACCAAATTTTTTTATGTAGACTCCTTGTTGAATGTTAATGTTGAAATGGTCAGATTAATGTTAATGCTCTGTTAATTAACATAGGGAAAGGCTATTAAACACTAATTGCCCTGAGTAACGGGTACATCGAAGTCGGGCAGGACCGACTTTAACTTACGCTCTCGTTTTAATTTTACGATTGCAACTCAGAGGAGTTTGTGCTCATGAGGACAGGTGCTCACCTAGGAAGCGTAAAACCCTCTAAGTTCTATATCCGTGCGATCCACCTCTACCTTTTGCCATCTTATGTAGCTTTCGACACTTAACAATGAGGTTGTTAAGTTAGAAGATTGACTGACAAACAGCTTGGAGAACTCCCCTGTTACCACTGTTAACAGCACTTACCGGTGCAACTAGATATCAATTAAGACCTCAACTGAACCAAATTGCGTGCCGACTATCTAATCACACAACAAGTTATTATCGCTCACCACACTTGAACCAGATCGATCTTTCGGGATGAATTCTCACCGTTTAGTACTTAAAATTTCAAGTATGTTTTGTTCTTGGAAGTACATAGTTTAATTACGAAACATTCTAAAATCGAAAACGTTGTTAATATTGTTGAAATGAGAACACACATTCTTGAATCAAGAACGTTTCGTACTAACAGTAAGCCGAAGATTTCATCTTTCAGGGAAAATTGATCATGAATCTAGTACAAAATGTACTTACAATGCCAACTCCAAAAAACGAGCAACGTGAAATGCAAATTATTTTTCAGTCAATCTGTTCTTAACATTTCCAACTGTTTGTAACACTTTTCTTAATGAGTGGTGGTAGATTTCTGTATAACAGTAATAAACTATAACCTTGAATCTTTCCAGCCTTTTTTGACTAAATCGGATACCTCATTTTAAGAACTGTTTAAGAATAGCTTTAGAGTTCTATGGGCTTAAACGCCGAATATTTTGCATTGAATGGTGCATAAAGAGCCGGGTGGTTCAGCGGCTAGTGTGCGCGACCGCTGTGCATGAGGTCGTGGGTTCAATCCCGCCTCGGAACATCTAATAAAAAGTTTTTTGTCTTTGAATAAACTTTACACCCGGCCACACCTCTTAGCTGTTGGCGTCAGCTTTGCAGTAATTAGCCATGAAAAGCTTCTCAAACTGCCGTTTGGATTCGGCGTTAAACTGTAGGTCCCTTTCTCTTGTGCTAAAATTAGAAGCGCACGAGCCAAGAGATTGAGAGAGGCTCGGTTTTGGCCCTTTGGGGCTGTGTCATCTTGACAAGCTAATTTTACTTTACACAAAGTACTATATTAAGCTTGTGTGGTGCGCGCAAACACCAAGAAAGACGGCCTAAGACAGACATTGCCCTTTGTATGTGTGTATGGCTTCCCCTATGGTCTTATATTGCCCTCTGTGTGCCGGCAAGCGCCAGCCTCGTCTGAAGCCAAAGGACCAAAACGTTTGTATACAAATTGCATACAAACAGGAGTTTTTAAAGTTTTAATTGAAACTATTTTTATTAAGTTTCTAACAACAACGCGGTGCCGTGCGTTTAGTAGTAGCGTTTAGTTAATTACCTTTATACTGTTAACTGAGGGCAATATAAGATCAAGGGGGAGACCACGACTACATACAAAGGGGATTGCCTGTTTTAGTCTGTCTTCGCGCAAACGCGCCGACTGCTTTAGAATTTCCAAATATTTCAGCCGTCGCTAGCATGGAGAGACTGCTCTTTTGATAAACATTTCAGGCTGAAGATTTCTGATGAGTGAGGACTTGGTCCCTCATGAAACAGCTGTCCGATCTACCAATGCCTCCCTTTTTGTGTTGTGTGTGCCTCTGTTTAAAGCTATGCGAATAGCATAACAAGACCACGAGCCAGTTAAGAACTGCAAGTTAAAAGGAAATATTCTTATACTTGCAGGAACTCGTGCCAGTTACCAAATAATTTTATTTGCATTTCATATGAGTGTGCCAGTTCCACTTTGTTAAATAAATATCATAAAACACAATGCACATTTTAAATTGTTGATACTTAATCAAATATAAATTATAAAAAATTTTGTGAATACTGCGTAACTTATATTCTTGTTGATTGATACTTATACGCCCACGAAGCGGGTTTAGAAAAAACATCCGACCAACTTTTTATTTTTAGCCCTACTTAGAAGGGCGCTACAACAACAACAAATAAAAAACCAGAAAGAAAGTCGGTCAAGCCCGACTATAACATACTCTGTACCTGTGAAGTGCTGCCCATCATCGTTGCGACCGGTACTGCCCATAATTGTTTGTTTTCCTTATAACTCGACAACCGTTCATCCGATCTTTACCTTTCCTTTGGCGGATCGATAAATAATCCTGATTTCTAAATATGACCAGAAGGAAGGAACCTTCTATCTATAAAACTGGAGAGATACGACGTTTTTTCCAATTTGCGGGGGCGAGACGACAGATGGACGGACTAGATCGACTTGGCTGTTGATGCTGATCAAGAATACATATACATATATACTTTATAGTGTCGGAGATGATTCCTTCTGGCTGAAGATATCATATTTTGCAGTATAGTGTATGTTCCCAATATCTACAATCCCTAAAAGTTTCATAAAGATCGGATAAAAAATGAAAGAGTTGTAAAAGTTATAAAAACGTTGCATTCTTGTTGGCGCCGCTTACGCTGTTTGCTAACATAATGTTGAAATGTTCTCATTAATGTTAATGTTCTGTTAAGTAACATAAGGGAAGCCTATACAACATTAATTTCCATGAGTAACGGGTATATCGAAGTCGGGCAGGACCGACTTTAACTTACGCTCTCGTTTAAAACTGTATGCTGAACAATTTTACTTAACTTTACTTTACTTAGAGATATTTTAATTAAAATGTTTCCCTATTTACTTTTGTTCATTCCATTTAATCCCATTAGGAATAAATATGTATATACATATTCCGCAACAGCTGCTTGCACTCAAAAAACTTTACACAAATGGACAACAATTTATAGAATGCATCCCATATGGATGGATGAGTGGATGCTGGTTAGTAAACAACAGCCACATTTTCAGCGAGAGTATTTCATGTATGTTTACCAGCTCACAACATTTTGTAGTTGAAAATTCTTCTATGCAACTAAATACTTTTCAAACACTCACACGCACACACTGAAATAAAAGCCACTGGCAATTAGATGGCAAACAAGTTTCCGAACCACAAACCTGCCATATGCGTAAGTTTAGAGGAAAAAAAAAACATGTGAATATAATGCAATTAAGGCATAGACAAGCTGATATCTAGTAGTGAAATAACTTATAGAAGTTTATTCTGCTTTACCCCATGCATACCCCTTGCTACCCTGGACAGTCGGCACATTGCTGAAATTCATTTGCTGACGCTGAAATATGCAACATTTTGACAAATACTTTGACAGCTGCAATGCAAAGGCCGGACCCAACTCCCCAGCTCCCCAGCTGGCCATTGAGCAAGTGCGTTCGTTCGTTGGCCGCTTGGAAAATCGCACAATATCAAATCACGACACGAGCAGCACGTTCAAACTGTCAGCGTTTGGCAAAATTATTTAAATTATGTACAAACTACTAGTCTTTGGCAAAAGTTGAAATGCGAGACATGCGCCATGCGCCTGCCTGTACGTTTTGTGAGAAAAGTTCTTCTTGGTTATTTAAGTTTGCTTTTGTTGAGACAAGGAATTGCATTTTAAAACAAACTCTAGAACGTGCACTGATGCCTTTGATCCAATTTGCGAAACGAAGCATACCTAAAATTAGCATTGAATATTTTTAAAGGTTTTGTTGCTTTACCTTTCATTTAATTAACAAAGCTAGAAGAATCTCGAATAACAGCAGTTTTTTGTTGCCTGCTTGTGCTCTTTGATGTTTGATGTTCTTTTTAATCCTTTGAAATCTAGGTGCTTTTTTTATGGGACCAAAGGGTCACAGACCTTGACAACCATTGTAAAAAATTCAAAAATTGAAATGTTCATTTGATGCTGGGAAATCCATGTAAACATAAAGTGAATCGTCTGTGTTAATCTCTGTGAATAACAAGAGGCAATGTAATGTTTAGTTTGGGTCTTGGCCTTTTAAATCTCTGATTTGGACATAAATGATGCTAGATATCAAAGGTGAAACCAGATTCCACCCTAATGAAAGTCTGATCTCCACACATAAGCAATGGACAACTGTACTCAAGATGGGTGTCGTTTAGTTTAGTTTAGTTCCGATGATTTCCAACCATGAATTATTCTTTGGTCCAAGAAAAAATTCAATCTAGTCTTTGTTTCAACGATGCTCTTTCTATACCCATAGCTCTGTTCCTTGGTGACTACCCTCGTAAAAATCAACCTTTTGGCTTCTTCTTTAGATGTTTGACAAGCGGCATGAAAGGGTTATGGTACCTTTTTTTTGCCCCAAGAAATAATCAGTTCAACTAAGGCACTCGCGTTGTATGATTAATCAAAAGAACAGACAACGATTGGAAAAGAAATTTAACACTCTTATTGATTTTTATTTTATTTCAATTTTACCCTTGTAGCTAACCAAATATCTTGGGGTTGCCTTTCCTTTTTTCTCAGCTTTTTCTTTCCTATTGCCGTTTTCATGTTCACGCCTTACACTGTGTAGCATTGTTTGGTCCTTTGTTTGCTTTATGTTTATTACAACATATTTGCACTTATTATGAGCTCGTCGTTATTTGCTCTTGTGTCTTGCTGATGCGCTCTTGCCTTAGGAATATTTTTGATATGATATTTGGCTAGGCTGTTTTCTTTCCTTTTGTCCTTCTTTTAATTGCGCCTTTATGATAGAAACAGATGTTGAAAATCGGCCAATGGCTAATCAATTTTCCATTGGAGGTTAAGGTCTACCTAATAATCAACACTGAAATTTGCTGCGACTCTTAACCATTTCTTAAGTTGAACTTACTTTAGCTAAAATCAATATTTACCCAAGCTAAATCAACAAACCAGGGAAAAAGTGCTTTATAACACAAGCAAGCCAATAAACTGCACTTTCAGTTGATTATCAATCGATTAATATTAGAATTTTCAAGGGCCAAATAGCATTTACAAAACACACACACACAAAAAAACTTTCAATTGTTTGCGGGGTCTCTGATGAGTGTTGACCATAAGTTTCACAATGAAAAATCAAATCAGTTAACTTTAGCTTAGCAGTTCTTAAAGTTTTCATAAAAATAATGGTGAAACTTTAGGCAAGTTCAAGTTTTTTGATTGGATCCTTATGCCCACGCAACCTCGCATTGAATTGTAATTCATTAAAGTTATCTTTACTTTTCAGCTGTTGATGAGTTCTCAAATAAAGAAATCACATTACCTTTAGGATTTACAAAATTGCAGCGATAACAAGGTCAATTTTAAAGCTCCCAGTTTTGCAGAGCTTGTGTCGCTGAGAATTCACGATTTTGTCTAAAAATTGCAGCATTACCCGGCAAATGAACATGGTCAACTGCCTACCACCCTAAACAAATAAAAGACACGACTGCTGCTGATATAGTCTAGCAATCTACATCAGGGATGCAAACCACTCGATAATAAGTACTAGTTCGGTACTGGTTCACACAGCTTCTGAACCGCCGGTTCGGTTCTTTACATGGTTTTCAGGGCTTACTGAGCCGCGGTTTCGGTTCTAGGAATGCACATCGAAAACCGAGAATGTCGGTTAGAAAAGAATACGTACTATGCATCCTGGCTAAGATTAAATTAAGGAGAAGAAGTACTATAGAAAATTAACAATATTTAATAGCAGAGGACGACAAATCAATTATGATGATTATGATATTAAAAGATCGGCGGCCAAGTGCGGTAGACTTAGAGGAGAACAAGTTGAAAAATTTCTGTCCTCATCATTAATGGCTATATCTCCCCTAAGGATCAATTCGGTCTATCAGTGGTCCCCTTATCGAGTGTCGAATTAAAATTAACTTATAAAATGTAAAATGGCTTGACACAGCCCCAGAGGGCCGAAGCCGTGCTCCTCTCAATCAAAAATGGACCTACAGTTTAACGCCGAGTCCCGACGGCAGTTTGAGAAGCTTCTTCATGGCTAATTACTTTAAAGCTGGCGCCAACAGCAGTGAAGGTGACCGGGTGTGTAAGATTTTTCAAAGATTAATCCGACCCCATAAACTATATATATTCTTGATCAGGTCGACGAGCTGAGTCGATTGAGCCTTGTCCGCTTGTCCGTATGAACGCGTCGATCTCAGAGACTATAAGAGATACAGCCACAATTTTTTGCATGTAGGTAGGTATATACCAGATCCAAATCGAGTTTGTTTCAGATTTGGAAAATTCCTCCCCCTTTTAAGCGCAAAAAACTGTCAGATCCACAATTTTTAAGTTAGACCTTCGAGACTTTATTTATATCAAGTAAGGCCCAATATCTATCTATTCCGAAAATTACAATAAGATCGGGAAAATAAACTTGATCTGCCTGCAAGTATAAGAAACATATGTTCCATACACGTCAAGCCTCTACCTCTTACCATCTCTGAGATCTGTTTGTTCATACGGACAGACAGACGGACGGACATAGGGACACTTTTGCACAAACTTAATGTACTTTGTCAACCTCTGGTACAGAGTATAAAAATCAATTAGGTAGAAAATTCCTTGAAAATAATAATTGAAGTTTTCGTTTTCTTTCATCTTGGCTTGCAAATTAAAACTTTCTCCCATGGCCAAACCAATTCTTAGCAATTCCAAATGACCAACAGAAAAAAAACTTTGTCATTGAATTTCTATGGTTTTGACACACCTACACAGCATCACACATTCGTTCACTCTCAAGTTAGCTGAACAGAATTCAACAGCTGCACCAACAGGAGATTGTATTTAGCAGTTGGCAGGAAATTGAAAAACTTATGCCAAGTCAATTGCCATAGTTGGAGCAAGTAAATTTCAAACTTTATAGGTAAACTATTTTAGTTTAATAATTGCCATTACGAAATATTTCTAACGATAATTATAATTGCCCCCACAATGAGGAAATGATGTTAACAAGTCAAGGAAAATAATTTGCGCTTAGTAAAATTATTAAACAAAAGTAGAGCAAAGGCTAGCGCAAGATACTTTTAAATGCAATGTCGCAGGAATGGGGAACGGGAACAAGAACAGCAGGAAACTCTTATGCATGTACATATATATACACAATCAAGTGGACTGCCCGCCCTCCCTAACCACTCAAACGTGCAGCGACAATTTTCTTGAGTAGTTGGGGGGGATACGAGTTGCTTTTTTTCAATCTTTTTTTTGGCTATGCTTGAGTAATGTTTATAACACCCACAACGACTAGGAATTATTATAATGAGAAATGCACTTGAATGTGGCCGAGAAAAATGTAGTAAAAAACGCAAGTTGAAGTTAATACAGAGAATTTAAGGTAGAAAAGTCTAAATTGCAAAAAGATAGTTTCTTCAAAGATAAGAGAAAAAATGTAATTATAGAAGGAAAAGCAGCAAATACATAGCATGGGTCATTTCCTGAAACTTTAATTAAAAATCTTTATGCGTACAGGTAAACAATGTTGAGAAGGATTATGGACACAGATGAACAATGATAAAAATGCTAAGAGTGAGGGAAAAATGATTAATCAATAAAATCAAACTGCACATCTGAAAAGCTAAGTTTGCACGTTGATATGGGAAACTAATTTCTAAAATCGTATGCACATTTGCTGGCAACATTTAAAAATATTTCAATTTCATTTGATTTACCCATTCCCAATCCAAATGTCTGTCATCATTTATTTACACCAAACGTCACGTATTTTTGCCCCCACGCAGAAACAGACTCACAATTTGCAACAATTTTTTTCATATAAAAATCTTTTTTACAGCAAGTTCATATTTGAATTGGTTATACCCTTGACAGGGTATATTACTATGCGCTATAGGAATGCAACACACTGAACCGCCAACGCATTTTTTTACTTAGGAGAGCACCCATCAAAAACGGAATAAGAATGAAGCAGCAGCTCATTGCAGAACACAGAAGTTCTTGAGCAAGAAGCCTAGATATCAGTGGCATTGCTTCGACGAATATAGGCATCAAATCATACATAAGCAGCAAATCCTTCACTTTGTTGAAACTAGTATCGAAATACGGCAATAACGGCAAGTAGACTGACCATGATGCCTTCGATGGGTACAGAATCAATAAGTGAATAACAAGACAACGTGAATGCAGCAAATATTTTAATATAAATTATAGCAAAATTTTGTAGAACAGCCCAAACAGCCCTGAGCTAAGCCCAATTGGTTTTGGTACTTTTTACAAGTTACACATTGTACCTAGTACTCGCAATTGTTTTGGGACACGATTTTTTGGTCATGAAGTGTAAACGAATGAATATTTTTCAAAACTTGTTTCTTTTTTTTTATTCGTTCACTCAATGGTTACTGATCATAGAACAACTTATTCGCAATGACCGCCTTGTGACTTCCAGCAACTCCGAAGTCTCTCTGGCCACTCATCGATCGAAGTGCGCACCTGATGAATTGGGAAAGTGTCCACTACTGAAACAAGGGCGCGCTTCAAACGCTCAATATCGAGTAGAGCAAGCCATAGCCTCGAGGACGGACCACTGATTGTAGTCCAATGGATTCAGGTCTGGGCTACCATCAGGCCACTCATCCGTAGAAATAAAGTTCGGTTCATGGTTTTTATACCCGTTACTCGTAGAATAAAAGGGTATACTAAAGTCGTGCAAATGTATGTAACAGGCAGAGGGAAGCATCTCCGACCCCATAAAGTATATATTCTTGATCAGCATAAACAGCCGAGTCGATATAGCCATGTCCGTCTGACCTTCTGTCAGTCTGTCTGTATAAACACCTAGAATTCGGAGACTAGAAGAGCTAGAGCCACCAAATTTTGTAAGTATACTCCAATTTACCCTACGCAGATCAAGTTTATTTCTAATTTTGGCCACGCCCCCTCCCACCCCACAATAAAAAATGTTGTATAACTCCTACAATTTTGAACATATTTTGCATTGCAGTGTATGTTCCCAATATCTACAATCTCTAAAAGTTTCATAAAGACCGGATAATAAATGGCAGAGTTATAAAGGTTATAAAAAACGTTGCATACTTTTTGGCGCTACATGCGTTTTTCCTCACATAATGTTGAAATGGTCTCATTAATGTTAATGCTCTGTTAATTAACAAGGGAAAGGCTTTTAAACACCAATTGCCCTGAGTAACGGGTATATCGAAGTCGGGCAGGACCGACCTTAACTTACGCTCTCGTTTTAAGCCGTGTTTGAGTCGATTTTGCCTTGTGAGCTGGAGCGGAGTCTTGTTGAAAGGTCTCACCGCTTGTTTGCAAATAATGTCGTGTTGAAAGACTTCACAGCCTTTCTTCCACAACGTCAGATTGATACACTTTCGTCGAAGTTCTGGCTCCATTTTCACAAAAATGAAGCTTGGTGACCCCATCATAGGCGACTCCCCAACAAACCATGACGCCAAAAACTTTTGATAGCATAAGTGTCATTTGTCAAATAGCCGTCAAGTTGGTGGAGAACAAGTGTGTTCAGAACGTGTACCAAAACATTTGGGACTACTCGGTTACCGCTTTGTTGATAAATCTGCTAATATACTTGCATTTGCTGAAGTTGCGATCCTTTGTAAAATTGGTTTTAGTAAGATAAATCTGGTTTGTTTTTTTGTTTTCTTAAAAAAAATTGTACATTATAACTAATTACAATTGTGAACAAGAAAAACTCCTATCTATCCTTCTAGAATTATAGAAGATTTCTCATGGACTATATTCCTGGGAGTATTTAACTGCCTTACAGTTTCCCAAAATTTGATCTTCACTAAGGGTTCTTAAAATGTCAAATTTGTTTTGTTCTTGGAAGTTTTTAACAGAACGATACACAGAACACACAAACGTTTTTGAATCCAGAACATTTCGTACTTACAACGCGTTCTTAGTTACTACTTACCGAACTTTTGACACTGTTTGTATTTAGTTCAAGTATAATGTTCTTGATTTCTTTTCTCTTCATCTTTTGTGTACTCCGATGCTATTTGTATGTTGTAGAAGTAATTCCTCCGCCTTTTGATCAGCGGGACATCGGCAGTCTATGTATTATCATTGTGAAGCATTTTAAGGCCCGAAAAGAGCTTTCTCCCGAGTGCACTTGCATGAAAAGTGTTTCTTCCGATTCTATAATAAATATTTATTTTGTTATATGGACACAATAGACCGATGGTTAAGTTCTCTGTTGTATCTATAATTATGACGCCATAGAGCTCTGTGGTATCTATAACTATGGCTCCATAGAGACAATACTGAGGAATGGTATCCCGCGGAATACTTACTTAAAAAAGATATAAAAGGTCTAGCTTTCGATTTTGTTTTCTCGCAGATCAACGACAATTGCTATAAAAATTTTAACTGACTTCTTTTAAAACTTTAAAGTGTGACCGTATTCGTAACTCTGTTTCTTTGTCCCTAAGCTCCCCTTAAATACTTTGGTAAACCTTTGGCCAAATCCTGCATATTTTCCTCAATTACATTTTATCAAATAATAAAATAATTATGTAATATTTTAGCTTGTGAGCTTCTAATTTTCGCACAAAAGAAAGGGGCCTACAGCTTAACGCCGAATCCGAACGGCAGTTTGAGAAGCTTTTTCATGGCTAGTTACTTCAAAGCTGTCCCCTACAGCTAGTGAAGGTGACCGGGTGTGTATGTTTTTCAAAGAAATCTAATACAAGTAGATTTCCCGAGGCGGGATCGAACCCACGACCTCTTGCACAGCGGGCGCTCACACTAGCCGCTGCGACCCACCTAGTTCGGTTATAACTTGTAAGGAACATTTGCCAGGGTAAACCAGCTTCGGTATGGACGTAGTAAACTTTGTCTTCTAAAGTGTGTGTTTTTTTTTCTTTACTTTCAGGCTAAAAGCTGGCGCATTGCGCCAACTTGGCCACCAAACACAGCGCAGACCCAAAAGCGAAAACAAAAGCCAAACCGCAATGTTGTTTGAAAGCAGCGCGCTACACAGTGTCAGGGCGAGGGGGATTGCTGTTGATATTTGCACAATGCTTTGGGCTTTAGCTTTTGCTTCAGTGACTATTTGCGAGCAAAAACTACATAGTATTTGGAAAAATATACACATATAAACGGACTGGCCTGCTTTTGTCCGTTGTTGTTTTTGTCATGACAGTTGTGTCAATATTTGCAGTTTGCAGTCTGCACACCGGTTTAATTAAAAGAGATGCGAGTTTTCCCGCCCTCGCTGACTCAATTACATGTGATGTTACCCGGCACGGCAAATACTTAACAAGTTTTAATATAATCCATTAGACCAGGACCATGGTCTTTTATGTGTCCTTACATTTTCGACGTGAGCGGGCTCTTGTTACAAATAACAGAGCTGGTTGTGCGCTAGGTAACTCGCTTGGGAGCGATAACGCATCTTCATTTATTTTTCGACATCTTAACGTTTGGTTTATTGTGACTTTTACGACACCATGTGCGCCATATAAAAAAGTGAACTCTGTTGCTATTGTGTTGGTTGTGAACCCCAGCAGCTTATGCTCATTTCTTGGTCAAGTAGCCAAACCAATTTTTTTGGGAGAGCCACTGAAGAGACTGTCGGCACCAGGTATACACAAGGTAATGTGGTATATTACTCAGTCATACAAACTTGTGTTTGTGTGTGCATGTAAAATAAAAGCTTAGCTCTTCAAATCACTACACTTTGAAGAGCACTTAGAAATATTTAATGTATTTTCATAAATCCGCTTATCTTTGAATGGAATCAAATGGAAAATAATGGCCAATTTAAAAAGAAAAAAAATGACACTCATAGTTCTGCGAGTTATTAAATTTATAAATTTACAAGTAGCAGTAAAGTTATTTAAAAGTTTATGTCTTCATATCAGCCTCCAATGGTCGTCCAGTTCGTGTCATTATACCCGTTACTCGTAGAGTAAAATTGGCAGGCAGATGGAAGCATCTCAGACTCCATAAAGAATAATTTTTCTAGATCAGCCTCAACAGCCAAGTATATGTAGTCCTGTCTGTTCGTCTGTCCTTCCGTCCGTATGAACACCTAGATCTCGCAGACTAGAAGAGCTAGAGCAACCAAATTTTGTATGTAAACTTCTATTGTTTGTACACTGGTCAAGTTTATTTCAATTTTATTTTATTACTTTTGCCACGCCCCTGCAATAAAAAATTTATTTTTCAGTATAGTGTATGTGCGCAAAATCTACAGACTCTGAAATTTTCATAAAGATGGGTTAATAAATAGTTGAATACTTTTCTGCGCCGCATGCGCTGTTATATTCACATGAATGTTAATGCTCTGTTAATTAACATTAGGGAAGGCTATTAAACATAAATTACCCTGGGTAAGGGGTAAATCTAAGTCGGACAAGGGTCGATTTAATCTTACGCTCTCGTTTGTTCTTAAATTTAGTAAAATCAACAAGATTTGAGCTTTTGCTTTTGCAACGCGGTACAAACTAGGGTTGTCAACCATTTTTAACAACTTTAAATCAATAATATTAAATATCAAAATTTACAAAATCGACATTTGATATGTTGAGTTTAAAAATTTCGATATCTATACATCTATTCATACATCTATACATATATATAAAAGTGAAAGTATGTTTGTATATTTGTCCCTTATGGGCGTCTAAACCGCTGAACCGATCTTCTCGAATTTTTCTCAGTATGTTCATGTCGATCAGGAAATTTGCAAAATAATACCGTTCATCGGATTGCAATGAAACTTTAAGGAGTATTGGACGCTTGCCCGCGAAGGTTTCTAAATTAAAGAAATGGCGGAAGATGGTGCAAAAACCGCGAAAATTGCAAAATTTACGGTTTCCAAAATACCTTGAGGAATGGTTCGACGCTTGCCCGGGAAGGTTTCCAAGTAGATGAAATGGGCGGAAAATGGTCCGAAAACCGCCAAATTTGCAAAATGTTCGATTGTGATGAAACTTTGGGGAATGGCTGGACGCTTGCCCGCGAAGATTTCTAAGTTGAAGAGATGGGCGGGAAATGGTCCAAAAACCGCGAAGTTTCAAAAACTATGCCGTTCATCCGATTGCGATGAAACTTTGGGCAATGGTTGAACGCTTTCCCGCAAAGGTTTCTAAGGTCCAAATATCGCGAAATTTGCAAAATTAGCTTGTGAGTATTTATGAAAGCGCTTAATTATAATACAATGCAGGTGGTAAATGGAAGCTGTAGATTACTCGGTCCCAAATATTGTGAAATTTGCAATTTTTGATTTGTGCCTGGATGATTGTGAGGATTTGATAAACGGCAATTGGGTTAATGGGAGGTATAAGCCAAACGGTCAAAAAAGTCACGAAATTTGCTAAATATTCATGAGCTTAGATTATCATGAAGACGGGTAAATGGAGGAAACGATCGAACGGTCCAAAATGCTTATATAGACCTGCAGCCAGCACTAGCTTGAATATAATCGCTCTCATAAGAAACATAAGGACCCGGGAGACGCCGGTTATTCAGCTAGTATCGATATATTTATAAATTGTTATTTCCAAAAGCCTTTAAAAATTAACAAATTAATTTGAAAGATCAGCTATTCATTGCCACGACGAAAACCAAATAATCACCGCAATATTACTGTTGTGAATTGGAAACATTGTTAATCTTAAACAAGCTTTAAGTAAGCGAAGTGTTCTAAAACGGCATTAAGACAGAATTCCTTTAAATAAAATAAATAATATTGGTAACTAACGTTACTAGAGATAGTATACATGATCCGATGCGATGAAACGTGGCTGAACCATTTAGACTGTTCAGAAATTGATCAAGTGATAAATGTCAACCTGGTAAAAAATTTCTGAAATATCTTTAAGGTTGTGGGTTTAAATGTCAAAATCCCTGGTTTTTTTAACCACAATTCTTCCCATTACCATGTAATTTTATAAGAATGTGAATTTCATTGAAATATTAAAGGCGGGCACGTCGCCCGACCCCGCAGGACCCTCCGAGCAGGATACTCGCAGTCCGATGCAAACCAAATTTCTGTTAGTAGATGCTAGCTCGTGCTGGACGAGAAAAAAAAACGATTTTGGCGGCGTTGAGAACAAAAACTTAAAAGAGAAAAAATCCTTCGTCAGCACGGATAATGTATTTTAGAATTGAAATTTGAGAACGTTCAGTTTCGGAATCGGACTACCGTTTCAAACGTTTGCGGAACCGTTAAGATTAAACGGACTAGCCTGGGGACCCGAATCTCGATAACTCGATCGTTTTAAAACTTTGGGATATTCTAGCATATTGATATACGAGGTGTGTTCATATCGGATATTGTTTTCATTATTCGAATCTTGTCCCCCGCCCCATGGATATAACACTTGTGCCAACGGTTTTCCAATCTTCGAGCACTTCAAATCATTTTATCTGCAGCTCCTCCCGGCCGCTCCTCGCAGCGAGCGACGCGTCCTCGGGCCTCTTCAGTTTAGGGACGACACAGGGCGCGGGAACGGCGGCTATGTGTTGTTTTGGCCAAGCGCCCGCGGCGCGCGTCCCCCGCGGCCACCGCCCACCCCCCGCCCCACAACCACGCTCGTTTCCGCAGGAACTTGAAGCTCTAGAGACAGTGGCAACAACGCCAATGAATTGACGAACCCAAGAAAGAAAAAAAACAAAGATTTTTTGAAATTTTGAAACCCACCTAACCCCTTAATGTAGTTTCTAGTATCGATTATATTGCCACAAGAATTAATGTCGAATATCAAATGATAAAAAATCCGATATATTCGTCCCCTATTCGAGTAAAACTACCGCATACACATCCGAAAAGGATACGAAAATGAATCACTGGTCGCTCAGTTTGTTGCAGTTAAAGTTTTGTATTCGATAGCTCGCAAATGATTCGTTTGCGAGCCTATTGCGATATCTTTTACGGGCCTTTTCTGATAAACGCACCGCGTGCAACAACAAATCGCATTTACCGAAAAGTTTTGTCATTTTGCCTGCTTCAAAACGCACTGCAGAGACAAACGAAATCGGAAAAAAATGTTCGGCTTTTGCCGGCTCTGATGTTTCTTCCGCATATCACTCGTTTTAAAGCACGCTAATGATAGTTTGGAGGGACTTTTGTCGTCGCTAACTACTTTCCGCCCTTCTTTGTCCTCTTAATTTTTGTGTATCATTTTTCACCAGCATATCACTCGTTTTTAAGCCCGCTTATGATAGTTTATCGAAACTTTTGCCAACGCTCGCAGATTTGTCTTGTTTGTCAGTCCGTTTACGAACATTCTACGATAGTTTCGTTTTTCTATCGTTCTCTGGTCCTCTGGGTTATTATAGAACATGTTTCATATCATGAGTGTTAGCTGCACTCAAACCTTTTTATACTCTGTACCAAAGGTTCACAGAGAATATTAAGTTTTGCAAAAGTATGTAACAGCCAGAAGGAAGCAATTCCGACCCACTAAAGTATATAAGTATATTCTTTATAAGCATCAACCGACGAGTCGATATAGCCATGTCCGTCTGTCTGTGTGTCCGTATGAACAAACAGATCTTAGAGATGGTAAGAGATAGAGTTTGGACATATATGGGACATAAGCTTCGTATACTCGAAGGCAGATCCAGTGTATTCGAGCCGGCTAAAACTACAAGTTACATATGCAACAAAAAGGTCACCAATCCTATGTATTATTGTAATGGAGATTCTGCACTGATCCGCCAAAGGATTGGTGAGTATCGGATGAACGATAGTCAAGTTTTAAACCAAAGAAACTTCGTTTGCGGCATATAGCTAAAAAAAATTTTGTATATTCTATAGAGAATTTTGAGAATGAGTTTTGATGGTGCCCCTGAGGCTTCAAAGTTTCCAATTTCCCCGTAATCTCCTTTTTATAAAATGTCGAACAAATTATTCAAACATTTCACAAATGGTAAAGCTCGCAACACGGTGGGAGGGCACCAAATTTGTGATTAATAGTTTCCATGCAATATGTAGAAAGTACGTCCAGATGGGCCATTTAATCTGCAATCTGCCATGGATTTGGGAAAAACTGTCTTCAACAGGACACGTCCTTGCTTTTTTGCAGAGAAGCTGCTATTCATTTAAATGACAGTGTTGCACTTCTTGGAAAACGAACCCCTTGAAGCTCGCTTCGATATTCCGCTTAAGACCAAAACTTAACTGCAAACAGCATTTTATTTTGTGTGAATCATAAAAATCAATGAAAGTAAATCATAATGACGAATATTTAAAAAACAACTATTTTGAAACCAACAAAACAACCCCTTCACCTCATTTTCTACTTTTTCCAACGGCAAAACCTACAAAATTTTTTTCCATTTTAGAAAAATGCTGCGCACTTTAAGCTACCCTCTATTTATCCCCACCGAAATAACCCCCCCCGTCCCCCTCTCACCTTAATTTACCGACCACTCGCCCAGGCCCTGTTTTTAAAAAGTCACTTTGACAGTGAATTACCTCAACAACAACACAGAAACTTTTAAAAGAGCTTGTATTGCATCAACTTTATGATTAAACTTTCCGTAAGATTTTATTGGCTGTGAAACTACAAAATATACCTCAGCTTGTGCAACTTTTAATTCTATTTTGAGTTCTTAGAGCTTGTTTCATGAACTGCTCAATAGCTTGAACCCGTTAAAGCCAGTATTTTTCAATCGTTGTTGAATTCAATTTTCAACCATTTAAATTAAGAAATAAACTTTAACTTTCCCACTTGCTAACCAACTCGAACAAAGACCAATTAATTTATTACCAAAACAAAAACTCGTCAAAGAAATAAAATGATGCAATTAAATGTTTTATTGTTTTAATATTCTGCTTTCCGCAGGGTTAAAACGAAATGCGTATTATGCACAAGTAAATGAGAACAAGTAAAATGAAAGGCGATTCTCCCTCGTTGTGATGCAATTATTATGCTTTGCTGTCTGTGATTGAAATTTTAATTAAACTGGTATTTGCCTACATCAATTCTGAAGAAATTGATTTACCTCAAGGATATGAAATATCAAATTGCAAGTTTGCAAATGTCAGCAAAACTCTGAGTTAGTTCAGGTCTGAAGCCTGGGCGTGTGTGTTTTGTTGGCCCTGCCTGAATATTAATTTGCGTTAAGGTTAATTAATTTGGCTTTGTTGTCTCCATTCACCGAATTTCTGATATCAACCAAATACTCGTGCTGGTTCCGCTTTGCTTCATGCTACATATTGCCGTAATAAATTGCATTTTACGACTTTTGCTGTCGATTAATTGCTTTCATACTGGCATACATATATATATATATATTTAATCCAAGATCTTCTGCTGGAGGGCAACATGGCGTATGCGTGATTTTTACCTTTTGCTCGTAATTATTTAATAGCTGGTTTCATTAATTAGTAGCGCATGTCTCGTGAATAAATATTTAAATTGTCGTTTAGGGTTGGGTCATCTGGTTCAGGGATTGAGAGGTATTGAAAAGCTGCTGGCTGAAAACGGATTTAATAAAACATGCAGTTTTTTTTTGCGGACCACCCAAGTTGCCCTCTCTATTTCCTTGTCGCACTCTGCCGCCAAAATACGCTATGCGACTGTCAATCAACTTTTTCGATTGCCAGCGGGGTAACTTTTATGGTTTTTTATTGTTATTTGGTATTTTTATGGTTTTTTAACAGTAATAATTAATTTAATGTGCGCTTCGCTGTAGGTAAATGGACTATACAACGTTGACGTACGGAGCTCAGTTGTTGTTGTGTTTGTTTGAAATTCAAATGAAACTCTTTGTTAAATTTTGCTTACATGTTTTGATTGTTGTTTATTTTATGGTTTCTCTTGCTGAATTGTTAAATTAAACTTTGAAAGAATCCCAACATTTAAATTGAAGCCTGCTAATACTTGCTAGCTAAGGCATAAAGTTTCCCTCCAGATCTTTCTTCCTTCCATCTGCTGATTAACACACACTTAACCTCGGACCTTGACTCAGTGAATAAACAGCAGACAATAAATAATTGCAGCTAAACAGTTGGTGGCTGCCAGCGACTCATCTTGGTCTGGGCAATGTGTTCATCAGGCTGAAAAATTATATCAAATTATACAAAAAGGCCGCATTGGGAGTAGAGACAGCGACAAAGTTGACACTTATAAATTATGTCACATACTTTTTGGCGTCCGTCGGGAAAACTGTTCAGTATAATGGCCGACACCGCCAACTTCTTCATGAAAAGTTAACCGGGGCCAAAGCTTAAATGCTCAACAATAAATCAGCGAGTGGTCAATGTAAATTGTAATTTCTTTTCACATTGCTGAAGAGCCTTGAGTATGGCTCTTAATCTAGTGCCAACTTGTTGAGCCATCGTTGCATCCCGTTGTTCCGGGCTCTGATAAATTGCATTGGTAGCCACTTGACAGGGCCAGGGCGACAGGAAGTCGATGCTATATTTCTTCTTGATTGGTTTTAATTAAAGAAATCAACGGACCACAAATTAGCCTGACAG
The DNA here is from genome assembly GCA_018904265.1 of Lordiphosa collinella. Classification (NCBI taxonomy): domain Eukaryota; kingdom Metazoa; phylum Arthropoda; class Insecta; order Diptera; family Drosophilidae; genus Lordiphosa; species Lordiphosa collinella. Next base: position 878,857 of record JAEIFV010000001.1, read on the forward strand.
AGGTTTCGTTTTTTCTCAATTCACACATAAAGCTTCGCTTGCCAAATATTTACAAAACAAAGTCTAGCAAGAAGTTATAATAATAATTGGTGGAATATGAAGTACATTTTTTTCATCCAACATTAATTCTTGAAATATAATGGCCCTTTCTGAAGTTTTTGATCCAATAATTCCAACTACTTATGAACCACACTAAATCACGCCTGAGTCCACAATGAAAATGACTCTCGTTGAACAAAATTTATAAGAGCTAGAGCCACCAAATTTTGTATAAGTAAAATAAAGTAAAATCAGCTTGTCAAGAAGACACAGCCCCAAAGGGCCAAAGCCGTGCCTCTCTCAAACTCTTGGCTTGTGCGCTTCTAATTTTAGCACAAGAGAAAGGGACCTACAGTTTAACGCCGAATCCGAACGGCAGTTTGAGAAGCTTTTCATGGCTAATTACTGCAATGCTGGCGCCAACAGCAAGAGGTGTGGCGGGTGTAAAGTTTTATTCAAAGAAAAAAACTTTTCATTAGATGTCCGAGGCGGGATCGAACCCACAACCTCATGCACAATGGTCGCGCACTCTAGCCGCTGAGCCACCCAGCCACTACCAACACCAAATTTTGTATGTAGACCCCTATTGTCCCTACGCAGATCAAGTGTATTTTAAATTTTGGCCAAGCCCCCTCCCGCCTCCACAATAAAAAATGTTATGGTAAAAAAAACCTCCTACAATTTGGAAGATATCAAACTCATATTTTGCAGTGTAGTGTATGTGCCCAATATCTACAATCTCTAAAAGTTTCATAAAGATCGGATAACAAATGGCAGAGTAATAAAGGTTATAAAAAACGTTGCATACTTTTGGCGCTATATGCACTTTTTGCTCACATAATGTTGAAATGGTCACATTAATGTTAATTCTCTGTTAATTAACATAGGGAAACTATTAACTAATTGCCCTGAGTAATGGGTACATCGAAGTCGGGCAGGACCGACTTTAACTTACGCTCTCCTTTTGTATTGGCTTGTGATTAGCCAAAAACGCACTGAGATTTTCCTGATTTCTCTAAGCTTACGATTCACAACTACAGATTCGCTACTTCATTTGTCTATATAGGCCATTGGTAATGGCTGTTGCTGTGGAAAAACAGGTAGCATCTCACTGGCAAGTCTATTGCTAATAGACGAAACGCGATCATGTCTAGGAAACCTTACCTTGCTAGTGTCCATATGTTTATATCAATTATTGTTGATTTCTTGAGAATTATTGAATTATAATTTCTCCCCGACCTTGAGTCGGCTTGAGTGACTAAAAATTAAACCAGGTCGTTAAAAACACAAAAACACGTTATTCATAATAGTGAAAAGCAAAAAATTGTAGTTTAATTTTAAATGGCCACGAAATGGCCCAAAAGGTTTGAAAAAATAACTTATGTATACGACATGTTCACCAAATCAAGAAATCTTTAGTACATTTTAATTGTTGTCATCTTTTGAAATTCTTAAACTCGAACAATATTTTAAATTAAATTAACGCCGACTATTTATAAATGAAAAAAATATTTGAAAATAGGCAGCATGAATGATTAATGAATGATTGGAAAAAAAAACTAGATCCTCCTCGCGCCACTTAAAACCAGAGCTCGCAAATGACTCTCAACAGTTTCAGCGTGTCAACAAAAAAACCGTTTGGTTACAGTCACAACGAATAACTCTTCCGGTTCTGTTTTTGCTCAATTCTGTTGCGCTCTGAGCAAAGACAGCATTTTTCTTTTCGGCTTCTCTCATTTCTTTCACTGACAGTTTTGCCGAGAGCAAACTTCCAAACTGTCTTTTGCGTATGTATGTGTTGTTGTGTGTTACGCCCGTGTGTGTGTGTGTGTCTTTGACAACATTTTTTTGAATAACTAACGTCGCATGGCAGTGAGAATTGAATGCGTTTGGATTATTTTTATCCTATCAAACTAGGCTACTAGATTAGATGACAAAAGTTGAGAGATTTTCCTTCCCAAATATCTAGTAGCCGACATTCCTGTCACTTTACATATAGAGCTCTACTAGTTAAATTAAAAATGTCTAGAGATATCTGGGACACCCCCGATTTATTTAATTATGTGTGTACATAAGCCCATCGCCACTTTTCGCAGACACTTATTGTGTTTGCAGACAGTTGTTTGGTAAGCGCTCACTCAAAAGTGTTTCTGTCAAAGGTCGCTAACAGACTGACTTGTTTGTTATGCTCAACCGAAAAAACGTAACAGAAAACACAGGAGTTCCGAGAAAAAGTGTTCCGCTCAGTGAGAGACCGTTTTTGCTGCGTTTGTTTCTGTTTTTCACTGAGGCTGGTCGCATTAAAAAAGTGTTAACTTTTATTTGCAAGCTATGCTTAAAACTCAATAATTATATTAATAATAAAGCGCACCAGATAGCGCACCATAACCTTAAAAAAATGCATTCTTAGGAACAGTGGCGTAGCCAAGAGGGGTTTGAGAGTTGGAACAAGTCTAACAGCTTAGCTTTTTCGGCAACGTTTCTGTTTTATCTATAAGTTTTCTCAACATAGAATACGACTCATAACATCGTTTTGAAAAAAATTCGTCGACTCGACAATCTGAAGAATGGAGAAGTGCAGGATTGGGAATACATAGCAGAAAAATGACAGCTGTATGGCAAAATCGGTCCCAAAATCGGTTCAGCAAATCTTCTATATAGACTTCGGTAAAGGGAATATCAAACTTTTCCTTGTAGCTATTAAAATAGCCAATGATAAATATAAAAATTGGGGAAAGTTTACTTCGGCTCGGCAGAAGTTTTGTATGCCCTTGCAGTTTGGCTTTCTAAATAAGACTACTTTTTGGACCTTACTGTTCTATGGAAGCAATACTATTTAGATGTCCGATTTCGACCAAATTTAGTGGTATCATGGAAAAGCATAACAAACTACCATTTACATTTAAAAAAAAGTTTCAATAAACATATGCCAACGTAAGGTACGTTTCCATTGAAAACAAAAAAGTTTTTCTCACATGAACTAGTTTTTCGACCGATCGTTCCTATGGCAGCTATATGCTATAGACATCCGATTTTGACCAAACTTTGTAGAATTGTGTTATAAAACAATTAAATGCCAATTTTGAGGACATTTCCATTAAAAAAACAAAGTTTTTCTAACTAAGGCTACTTTTCAGACTCTACTTTACTATGACAGCTATAAAATTCGAAGTTTGGAGGCGTTTCCATTGAAAACAAAAAAGTTTTTCTCACTAAATCTAGTTTTTCGACCGATCGTTCCCATGACAGCTATATGCTATAGGCATCCGATCCGGCCGGTTCCGACAAAAGAGCAGCGTATTTGTACCAAACGGCCAGGGCTAAATCAGCTCAGCTCGTCGTGCTGATCAAAAATATATTATATATACTTTATGTGGTTGGAGATGCTTCCTTCCATGCGTTACAAAAATCCGGACAATTTTATAATACTTTCTGCAAGAGTAAAAAAATAGTAGCCCTCGTTAACTTGCATAATTCGATTTATTTGTTTTGAAAATGTTTACTCGTTTTGTTTTCTATTTCTGTTTTGGCATTTACGTTTCAGCCTGCTGGACAAGTTTTTCCGTTATTCCCCATTCATCTCTATTGTATGTGCGTAGGTTGCCGTCCGTGCCAGTTCCAAGCATTTCATTGAAATTTGGCATTGTTGATTCTGTTTTTACGCTTCGTCTAATAATTGCAAAAACTTGGCCAAAACTTTTGCGCCAAAACTTTTGCACTGTAAGATGAGAGCGAAACGCGGAAGTGACATTCAAGGCAGCTGCTTCTCACGGTTGTCAGGGTAGTTATTACTCGTTGTCTCGTCCAAAAATATCTCGTTTGTAATTTACATTTCAAAGGATTCGGACTAATCATTGTTATCCTTTAGCCAAACAGATTTCTATATCATTTAGCATTTGGATATTTATGTTGGCGTTTAGGACTGTCAGCTAATTGTGCCAAAACTTTTCTGTCTTAACTTGGTGTAAAACTTTAGCCTAGGACCTAGTTGGTAGAAGTTTTTATTTGCATAATTGTGCTGAAAAATAATTAAAGTCAAAGTTTTGAGATTAAAGTTTTGAATTAACAAATGCTTTTGATGGAAACTGTGGCAAACATAAATACGTGCGCTTTTAATCCTGTTTTGTGTAATTATTAACTAGCATTCAGTTGCCAAAATGTGTGCCAAGCACACACGTGAAAGTTTGTGCGTTTTATGGCAGCATGCCACACCCATTTCAGCACTTCAGCAAAGGGCAGTGCATTAGGTAGACTTATGCGAAATATGTAGCATACTTTGCAGCGCACTCTATTTCATGAAAATTCAACCCATTTCTAATGCCTCTCTCTCTCTCTATCGTCCTTACTTTGTGTGCAAAAGTTCTTGAACATTTTGCACTTGATTTGACTGCTCTTGGCATTTATGTTCTTCCCATCCACTTAATTTTCCTTGTTCAATTTTATGACTCTACTATTATCGACAGGCCAAAACGAGAGTCAGTCCGTAGTTGGTAGGCAGTTGATATAGTGATTTATTCAGTGTAATGAGGCCTTTGTGTGGGCACTTGAAATTGAATTGAAAAGAGCAGAGGCTGTGCTCGCTCCAAAGGTCTGCCGCCCAATCAAGATGTTGAAAAGCAACAGACTGGCTCTCGAAAATGTGCCAATTGACTCTACTCTACATCTACACCATGTGCACTAGTTTATGTGCCATTTTTATATGCATCTCACATTGGAAATATTGTTTTTATGGCTCCTCGTTGCTAGTGTAAATAAAACAGAATTGCCAGCATGACGTTAAACCAGCCAAAGACATGAGTAGCAATCAATGCACATACATACCCAATCAGACGAAGGCCGCCCACTGCAGCACAATGCTTAGGTCGCACCATCCAAGCTTTTTGCCACTTGGCCAGACCATTACACAAGTGTCAAGTGTCAGTCAATGGTTTTTTCTGTGCGTCATAGAAATGCGAAATTTCAGAGAAATAATATTTAAACCGTAGCTGGGTGGCAGCAGACTTAAATACCTGATTGAAAGCTGCAGTCACTAGTATCGACAACTAACCATTTATTAAGTATATTTTGTGGTGTGTCAATTGATCAATAATGAAAAATTCCTTCCCCTTTTTTCCAGGTGGTTCTGACAGCAACAAAGGAAAAAGTAAAAAATGGCGCAAAATATTACAATTTCCACACATATCGCAGTGCATCAACCTGAAAGACAAATTAGGTGAGTGAATTGTAGTGTCGCGTGCAGGTGCGTTATTTCGGTTCGAAAGCATTTCAAAAAGGTTTCTTGCAGGTTTTCCCACCGAAATGAAATTCTGTTTCGAAAGCTTTTTTAACTGTATAAATAGCGGGCAAGCAACCATTGTCTGTTTACCATTGTATAGCCGTAACCGAAATGTGGCTATAGTCCGAGGTATTTAGCCCGACCTATGCCAAACATTGTTTTGGTTAGATACCCAGGGTATCCTTAATAAGGATACTGCTTAGTAAGGCGGTCCTATTTATGTCCTTCGGAGAGGTAAAAGTGGTCGGTGCAAGTTCTTGCGAAATCAAAAATTACAGAAAAATGTGTCTAGAGCTAATATTGAGGAAAACCTGTCAAGTTCTTGAAAGACTGATTAACAGTCAAGCTAAACAGTGACGGTGCTCATAAACTTATAACACCGGAGAAAACCCTCGCATACGACAGAGTGAAACAGAAACGGAGAAATAAGCACAGTCTACATCAACAAAGCATCGGAGTTGTCACATGCGAATATACACTTCCGGTTGCGCTACCTGGTAATTTTTGTATCATGTAACAACTCTACATGCACATCAGCACTATTAGGACGAGAAAGCTGTCGCTTAGGACTGGCTCAGAAAGCAACACACTTTTTTACAGACGACTCAAAGATGGACCTTGGAGTCGGAGCTGCCATGTACTGCGAAGTGCCAGAAATGAAGATTTCCTACCAGCTGCCAAACCACTGCACCACTGCAAGTGCACTGCTAGTGCACTGCATAAGTACTTGATATTTTCGCACTCGGGTACCCCGACCACTCCAACAAAATGTATACAGTAGTATTTCTACTCGCGGCATATTTGTGTCTCGCACTTAAGTGCGAAAACACTCGCGTAGCGTATTGGAAATACTCACAGAAAAAGGGAGCTGAAAAATTTGAGTGTGAAATTATCCACCAACAATTCAAGCAGCGCATTTTCAATTTGTCGCTTTCTCATTTGAGTATTCTTTTACTCATGCTTGCTGTTTGTGGAATTTTTTTTACTGGTGACCTTGTGTGTCTGCTCTCTGATATGTCTTTGGCTTCTTTTCGGTGACGTCAAAGCAGAACCCAATTCTGTGTGTATTGTTTTTGCAATTTTGCCTACGCCCATTGAAAAAAGGTCAAACAATGCTGTGCGGCGCTCACAAAAAAAGAAAAAACAATTTTTGCCTACGCCGTGTAGAATGGTAAGGGTATAAAGAAGTTTGCATACTTTTTAAATTTGAACGAGCATTTAACCCTTGGTTTTTTATGAAAATATTTTAGAATTTTAAAATAAAGGGCCTTGGATACGTCGTTCGTGGAAAAGCCTCACCCTCTTTTATTATTCTTATACCACAAGCAATATTAAGTCGAATATGCCTTTCCCTACCCTGAAAAGGCAAACGTGACTGTATGCTGAAAACACCGAGTATTTTGCGTATTCCTCTTTGCTCTCTGAGTAAAATTAGTATGTAAATAGCAAAGTCTGCGTGCGACCGCCCACTCAAAGACGAAAACATCGTGGAGTGTTGCAGGAACAAGTAAATTTGACACCCGCTCAAAACAAACACCAGTCACAGAAATACTAGTGCGATATGAGTGAGTATATGAACTCAAGACGCTTTTACCTCAAGTATACTCGAGTCAAGAAAACGGGCACTCTTGCAGATCTCTGCACTGCACCATATTCTAGGCGAAAGTATTCGCAATAAGGAAAGCAGCAGAGTGGCAGAACTAAATTCTCCAAACAACTAAATAAATATATACGTAGACATCCAATTGGCAATCAAGGCAATGCAGAGGCACTACGCCAAGAGGCAATAAAAAACTTACCTATTTCCATAATCACGCTTAGAAGCAATATGGAAGACATAGGAATGCAAGAAGCAGAGTAATCGGTGAAAACACAACCTTATGCAGAATCTCTAGAAATATGTGCAAGAAGAGAGACAAAAAATATATACACATCTCACACATCTGCTACAGCTCCAGATAAGAGTCTGTATAGGTACATTAGCTGGTCCTGTGGGTCAGTGAGTTGTTATACTCTTGAGTGGTTGAACCAATAAAGGCCCTCTTCTGGTGTAGAGGACTGAATTTTGACTGTTTTTTATACTCTGTACCAGTGGTACACAGAGTAAATGTAAAATGGCTTGACACAGCCCCAGAAGGGCCAAAGCCGAGCTAATCTCTTGGCTTGTGCGCTTCTAATTTTCGGTCAAGAGAAAGAGACCTACAGTTTAACGCCGAATCCGAACGGCAGTTTGACAAGCTTTTGCATGGCTAATGACTACAAAGCAAAGAAAAACTTTTCATTAGATGTTTCGAGGCAGAATCGAACCAACGACCTCTTTCACAGCGGTCGCGCACACTAGCCGCTGAGCAACCCGACCACACAGAGTATAATTAGATTGTGCAAAAGTATGTAACAGCCAGAAGGAAGCATTTCCGACCCTATAAAGTATATATATTCTTGATCAGCATCAACAGGCGAGTCGATCTAGACATGTCCGTCTGTCCGTCCGTCTGTCCGTAGTAGTAGGTTCGAACCTTCTGGACTTTTTTTGAAATCAAGATTATTTATCGATCCGCCAAAGGAGTGGTAAAGATAGGATGAACGGTTGTCGAGTTATAAAGAATACAAACAATTATGGGCAGCACTGGTCGCAACGGTGATGGGCAGCACTTCACAGTTACAGAGTAAGTTATAGCGTGCTAAGCCGACTTTCTTTCTTGTTTTTAAATTGTGGAAAGAAATCGGGAAAAGATTTTGTAATTCTGTTTTTTGTCATTAGTTGCTCAATTCAATAAAAACAATACAAAATTAAAAATGTGTGAATGCGAGGGCTGCCCAAAAAGATTTCGGCCTCCAAAAAAGGGTCTAAAAAAGTTGTGTTCATGGTTCACACCTTTCCGGGAGACCCCATTATCAGAAAGCAAAACAGAAATCAGGAAACTGTTAAGTATAAATTCCATTATGGCCCGAAGCAGAATCATAAAAAAATCAAAACATTAAAGTTTTTCTCACGAAAACTAGTTTTTCGTCCGATCGTTTCTTTGGCAGCTATATGCTATAGTCGTCCGATCCGATCGGTTTTCATACTTGTGCAGCGTATTTGTACGACAAGACTGCGTGGAAAGTTTCGAGAAGATAGCTTTGAAACTGACGGAGAATATCGCATAGAAACAGACGGACACACGGACATGGCTAGATCAACTCAGCTCGTCATGCTGATGAAGAATTTATATACTTTATGTGGTCGGAAAAAGAAGACAAGAAGAGGGCCATAAAGCTGAAGGCGACAACACCCAAGGTTGCCAGGTCTAAACTTTATAAACTGGCCGATCTTCACGTCCATTTTACCCGTCTACAATTGCCATCTATCAAAAATACACTGAAATAACTCATTTTAAAATTTTGCAAATATCGCGGTTTTTGACCTTTCGATCTTCATCTCCTATTTACTTGTCTTCATAATAATCTAAACTGAAATGAAAATTTTGCAAATTTCGCTACTTTTTTGAGCGTTTGGTTTACACCTCCTATTTGCGCGTCTACAATTGCCGTCTCTCAAATCTTCATAACATCTTTCATTTACCCATGCCTGCATTGTTAACTTAATATTAAGCGCTTTCATAAATACTCATATGATGATTTTGCAAATTTCGCGGTCTTTGGAACATTTTCCGCTCATTTCTTCAAGCATCCAACCATTTCCCAATGTTTCATCGCAATCGGAAGGAAGAAACTATTATAAACCATTGTCCGATCATATCCACAAAGTGAATGGTCATCAGGCCTGTCGAAAGGGGGGTTTTTTATCTTGTTGCACATATTTTATTTAAGTTTTCGCCAAAAATCCGGGCTTCGGGCCCCTCTCAGTGGTCCGGGAAACACCGTGATTATTTATCTGCTATAAAAAGGAGTTTTTAACGCATTAAGACCTAACGAATTAAGCCCTTAGTTTACCGGTTTTTTTGTTTAATGTTTTCATTCTTGTAATTCTTTGCATATTTCCTTACAGATATAAGCTATGGCTACGTCATAGATCAGCAGCCCATTGGTCGTGAGCTCTTTCGGCAGTTCTGCCAAAACAAGCGGCCCATTTACTTTCGCTATATTAGCTTTCTGGAGCAGGTGGTAAAGTAAGTACACTTTTAATGCGGTGTAGACAGCAGCCGAGTGAGAGACTAACCTGTTAACCCTTGCATAGATATGAAATCGAGTACATTAAGAATCGCATATTTATTGGCCATGACATTGGACGTCGTTTTCTGGACATTGAGCCGCAGCTGGAGTTGCGCAACGGCGGCGGAGGTGATGCACTGGATGCGGAGACGCAGGAGGAGCTGCTGCTCAACAGCAGCAATGCCAATCCAACTGAAACAGCTGAGACTGAACACTGCAACAATACCACCGCCAACAACTGCAACAACATTAACAACAGCCACAGTAATCACAAGAAACTGGACACACGCAATCACAATGGCGATGATGCAACTGGCAATGGTGGCGCAAACGATGATGGCGACGAGGGTGTCGTGTGCGAGGGCAGCCATGACGATGATGGAGCGAATGGGGAGAAGAGTGATAACAATGTGGGCTCAGGCGGATCTGGAGACGAGCTTGTGCTGGATGTGCTCAACGATGATCTCATTGCGCAAGTGCGTAACAAACTGAACAGCGGCGGCAAGGACATATTTGCCCAGTGCGTGAATGCGGTGAAAGCGTTCCTGGCCGGCGAGCCCTTCCGGGAGTTTGAGAACTCCATGTACTTTCATCGGTAGGTCGTGCAGGTCATGTGTCATTTGATTTAAAACTAACATGCCTCCCCCCTTAGATATTTGCAGTGGAAGTGGCTGGAGGCGCAGCCAATCACCTATAAAACATTTCGCATGTACCGAGTCCTGGGCAAGGGTGGCTTTGGTGAAGTATGCGCCTGTCAGGTAAGGACGCACATGACAAGTGTCAACTGGGGCTATCAATTCAATATTTCTTACAGGTACGCGCCACGGGCAAAATGTATGCGTGCAAAAAACTGGAGAAAAAACGCATCAAAAAACGTAAAGGCGAATCCATGGTCCTCATCGAGAAACAGATATTGCAGAAAATCAACTCCCCGTTTGTAGTGAATCTGGCCTATGCATATGAGACAAAGGATGCACTGTGTCTGGTGCTGACCATCATGAATGGTGTGTATAGTATGAAATGGCTGAATTATAGCACAATCGAAAATATCTATATTTTACTTTCACGAAATTTTTAAACATTTTCGATACGGCTATGAGGGTGTATACAATTATGATTGAACCATCTTTGATGCGGATTCCACTTGGACTAGTTCATGCTAGTTTTGAATTGGGGAAAATAATTAACTCCAATATTACCAATCTCATCATTTGTGAGATGTGTTTCTGAACATCCTTTTACATAGTAAATTGTAATATTTCCATTTCCAAAAGTGAAATCGAAGGTTTCGGCCACTGTCAACTGAGAGTAGAAAAAAGAATATACTGAGACCTGTTCTCGTTTTCGATTTCAATCATATTATGCGGAATCGGAAATGTTTAATGTTGTCGTTTCTAAGCCCAGAATGGTTTTTTGGCATTGTGAATGTTGTAATTCTGTTTCCTGGTAACTTTTTTACCTATTTTGAATTACAATTTTGTGTTTGGCTACCTTTCTAATTTTATGTAAATCCTAGCCGTCTCGAGGTCAGGTTGATAGAAAAAGAATTTTGCTTCTATGTCTCCGTTATATTTCGTTTGCTTACAATCGTCTTACAAAAATTCAGAAACAGTTATCGTACAATTTAAACACGCCTGCTCTCTGTGGTATGATGCCTTAAACTATTTGTTAGTTCGCGAGTAAATGTCTATATAAGTGAGCGCAGTTTTCAGTGTCCGTTTTGTAGTTGAGTCTCCTGTCAGTTGGTTTTTTGATGATGTGTAGCTCCACAGCTCATGAACTCTATATATATTTCAAAAATAATTACCAAAACTAATTTGAAATTGTTAACAATCGCGATTGTAAGCTTAATGATTTCTTGTTCTTACAAAATTAACAAGACATCTTTGAAACGTTTGACAATTTCACTTAAATACTCTATTGTGAGAAACTACGATTTTTGCCGCACTTCTCTTCCTTGGGTTGCTCATCGATGTCCTGATCGGAAAAATATTTCCAGAAACGAAATCGGATCACACGAAAACCTATAAAACGACATCCCATTTGACTTTTTTAATATTTTACCCACTTTCCTTCTCCAAAAGCCAGCCCCCTCCCCCTCGATCGTAATAATGTAATAATTTAAAAGAAATATTCTTATTGCACTGGGTTAAAAACTTAATAAAACTAAACTTTACTAATATTGCCAGAAATAAAATCGGGACACCTGAAAACCTTAGAAACGATACCCCATTTGATTTTTTAATATTTTACCCCCTTCACCCCACCATAAGTTAACCCCCTCCCCCACCGATCTGAAAAATATTGCCAGAAATAAAATCGGTACACCCAAAAATCTATGAAACGATTTCCATATAATTTTTATTTGGTAATTTTACCGGCTTCTATGGCCGGAGTCAAAACTTCACAAAGTTCCTGCGGCGCCACACTTCTTTCTATACCCGTTATTCATAGAGCAAAAAAGGTATACTAAAGTCGTGCAAGTGTATGTAACAGGCAGAAGGACGCATCTTCAATCCCATAAAGTATATATATTTTAGATCAGCATCAAGAGCCGAGAGGCCGGGTGGCTCAGCGGCTAGTGTGCGCGACCGCTGTGCAAGAGGTCGTGGGTTCGATCCCGACTCGGAGCATCTAATGAAAAGTTTTTTCTTTGAATAAAACTTTACACCCGGCCACACCTCTTTGCTGTTGGCGCCAGCTTGCAGTAATTAGCCATGAAAAGCTTCTCAAACTGCCGTTCGGCGTTAAACTGTAGGTCCCATTCTCTTGTGCGAAAATTAGAAGCGCACAAGCCAAGAGATTGAGAGAAGCTCGGCTTTGGCCCTTTGGGGCTGTGTCAACTTGACAAGCCATTTTTACTTTTATCAAGAGCCGAGTCGATATAGCTATGCCCGTCTGTCTGTCAGTCCGTCCGTACCTATATCTCCTATATCTCAGAGACTAGAAGAGCTAGATCAACCAAATTTAAAATGTAGACTAGTATTGACTGCAGGCAGATCAAGTTTATTTAAAATTTTGGCCTCGCCCTGAGCAACGGGTATGTCGAAGTCGGACAGGGCCGACTTTAACTTACGCTCTCATTTGTTTTTGCATGACTATTTTTGTTCCCAAACTTAGCTTGGATCACCCAATACCAATCATAAACCCTGTTACTTTTGGTTCCTTCAGATTATCCTATGTTTCGAATGCCTCTTGGATCGCCTCAAAAGCATAACTTTAGACCCTTCAACAGCTCACTGCAAAAGCAGACAAAGTTAAAGTAGAACCAATTTCGCTTAATGCAGAACACTTTATTTCGGTGCGACCGAAGACACAAAGATATTACCCAGTAAAAATCCAAGCGCTCCAAGAGTGCTAGTTGAGCTGAACTGAAAAGGATCAGTGAAAGCGCTCCACTCTCCTTGCTCCTTATAATTGGTGTTCATTTTAGACTTGGCATTTCATTGGAAGTTAGCGCTTTACTCTTGCTGTGAAAATAGCATTTCAAAGCGCTCCTTTACCGCTGTAAAAAGAGCTCTTGAAGTCTCTCCGTTACCACTATGTAAAAGAGCTCTACAAAGTGCTCCGTTTCCGCTGTGAAAATATCTATAGAAAGCGCTTCAAAGCGCTCCGTTTTCCCTGTGACTAGAGCTCATGAAATTGCTTCAAAGCGCTCCGCTCCCGCTGTGAAAAGATCTCTAGAAAACCCTTCGTCCCCACTGTGAAAATAGCTCTAGAAAGCTCTTCAAAGCGCTCCTTTCCCACTGCGAAAAGAGCTCTAGAAAGCGCTTCAAAGAGCTCCGTTCCTGATGTGAAAAGAGCTCTAGAAAGTGTGAGTATGGTGTCAAGTGGCTCTGGTTGAGCAAAAGCCACTAATATGTCAAAGAATAAGCAATAACCAGGACACTTTTAGTCGAACTGACCGTTGTGTGATTGTCGATGAGCAAAATGATTGAAGAGGGAGGTTTACATGTAACGTGCAAACAAAAAACTCATTGGAAGCGCGTTCTCATTAAAGTGGTCGGCAAAAGACATCAACAACAAGAAAAAAGTCTGTCAAGCCCGACTGTAATATACTTTGCACCAACGAAAGTGAATGCTCAGGATGTATTTTGTTGCCGCAGAAGTTTATTACCAAATATGTCCAGAAAAAATGAACCCTCTATCTACAAAACTGACGGAGTTATGGTGCTTTTTCTAAATTGCGTGGGCAGAACCTATATCTCTTACCATCTCTGAGATCTGTACGTTCATACGGGGCTGTTGATGCTGATCAAGAATACATATACTTTATGGGGCCGGAGATGCTTCCTTCTAGCTGTTACATACTTTTTCAAAAGCTTAAAATACTCTGGTTCCTCTGGTACAGAGTATAGAAATTAACCGAAAGAATTACAAGAAAAAGAAATGAATGGGTTTTTTGTCTCCCGCTTTTCATTGAGTTCCGCTAAAAACCGATGCCCGAAATCCGGGATGAAGTATAGACTAGCTTTAGTTTGTACTTTAAATAACAGAGATTAACATTTCCCATCCTTTTTACACAATTTGCTATTAAGCCTAATTGGCAGTTGACATTAAACATCTCTCAGTATTTAACTGGCACTCGTGTCCTTTCAATTCTGTCTGTCAATTATCCATTTTCAGCTAACAAGCTTAATTTGGCATTTTCGCTTTTGCATACATCCATTAAAACGATAACGAAGAAGAATCCATGTGTAGTACTCTCGTGAATATTGAGTTTGTCATTTTAATTAAATTCCTCTTTGAACGCTGCTCGCACACAACACTCACAGCAGCTGCTGCAGTGGCTCCGGGATTGTCCATCCACAGCTAACGTAATTGAATTTGAATACAAAAGTGAATGCCAGTAAATGCTAAGCTGAGACACTCAATCAAGCGGATTGTTCAAAATGACAAATAAAATGATTTCTTCGATTTGCAGGCGGCGATTTGAAATTTCATATTTACAATATGGGCGGTGACCCGGGCTTTGAGCTGGAACGTGCCCGCTTCTATGCCGCTGAGGTGGCCTGCGGACTGCAGCATCTGCATAAGCAGGGTATTGTCTATAGGGACTGCAAGCCGGAGAATATTTTACTAGACGATCATGGGCATGTGCGTATATCCGATTTGGGTTTGGCTGTGGAGATACCTGAGGGTGAGATGGTGCGAGGACGAGTGGGCACTGTGGGTAAGTTTGAAAAAACCAAAATGTTATTATAGAAAATTCAAAACTTACTCAACTTCTCTTAGGCTACATGGCACCCGAGGTCATAGACAATGAGAAATATGCTTTCTCTCCGGACTGGTTTAGTTTTGGTTGCCTGCTGTACGAAATGATTGAGGGTCAGGCGCCGTTTCGCATGCGCAAGGAGAAGGTCAAGCGCGAGGAAGTGGATAGGCGTGTCAAGGTATGTTGACCCAATCCAACTGTAGCATTTCTAATTGGTTGTGTGTGCCCTGCAGGAGGATCCTGAAAAGTATTCAAGCAAATTTAACGATGAAGCCAAATCAATGTGCCAACAGCTGTTAGCTAAATCGATAAAACAACGCCTGGGTTGCCGTAATGGACGCATGGGGGCTCAAGATGTAATGGCCCATCCATTTTTTCACTCCACCCAGCTGAACTGGCGGCGCTTGGAGGCGGGCATGCTGGAGCCGCCATTTGTGCCAGACGTAAGTGTGGAAATTGGCTCTTTTAAAGCAGTTTTCAACAACATTTACCTACTTTTGCAGCCACATGCCGTTTACGCCAAAGATGTGCTCGATATTGAGCAGTTCTCCACAGTCAAGGGTGTCAATATTGACGAATCCGATACGAATTTCTATACGAAATTCAATACCGGCTCTGTGTCCATTTCATGGCAAAATGAAATGATGGATACGGAATGTTTTCGCGATCTGAATGTATTCGGTCCCGAGGAGTGCCCGACGCCAGATTTACAGATCAATGCCATACCTGAACCAGATAAGGCGGGTTGTTTTCCCTTTCGGCGAAAGGTATGGATAAATCACGATTCTCTACTCTTCTGCCACTAAATGATTTCTTCCTTTTTTGCAGAAGAAGCAACCAGCTCGCACTCAGCCCATACCCATTCCTGAGCATCTGTTAACCACTAGTCACAGCGTGTCCTCAACCACAGTGGAAAGCTGATAGCATAAATTAAATGATATTGCCCCAACTACGCCTAACGCAGATACATAGCACTAATTGCGCCAGATTACCCCAGATTAGGATATACATACAGATATATGGGGTGTAATTTTCCGTTTTGAAATTGTATTTTTACATGGATTTTGTAATGAAATACATAAGTTTATGTATTGTATCCAGCAAAACAAAACAAAAAAGACACAAGCACACGATGAGCATTAGAGCGTTACTTAAATTTCAACATATTTAATGAAAGTTATTACGCAACTCTAAACACAAAAAAGCCGCCAGCCATTTGAAACGACGTCAGTTAGTTAGTAGCACCCAAGAATAGACACACAAAACACACAACTTTTTAAACTATCTAGCAGCGAAAGAAAACTATCACAACCGGGCACACATACAAACACTGCTTGTAATTAGGATATATGTGCAATGGGATAGCAGCCATTCATTTTACAACTTAGTAATGGTAATTGGAAGAAACTGATTATGTTTGAAAGGAAAGTTCACTTTGGGGCATGGATTTCAACGGTCTCTAAACCGTACTAGTTAAGATCGAGTTAGCTAGAAATACGTTAGTAAACGTATCCAGTGGTAGTCTTAGGCTGTACACACAATCTGCTGTTCCTAATGTAATGTCTTTACACGACCAAGTCTTTTAATGTTCCAATTCTTTTGTTGTTCATGGCTTATGGTATTATTCCTTCATTCCGACTAGAGATGGACTAGTGCCAAAGGTTTTCTCATATTTTTAAAAATTTTCTCTACAGAAAACGCAGGCATTTTTTAAAAAAATATCTGCAAGGTTTTGAATAACTAACACTTACCTATTTTCGTTTACTATTTTTGAAGCTCCTAGTACTCAAGATTTAATCTAAAATAATTATAACACACTTTTATCGTGATCGATGAAGATTTAAGACGTCAAAAATTGGTCCGTACCCCTTAGCTTAAGTTCCAGAGGACTGCTTCTTTTTGACAAAGAAGTTCTTTCTTATAAGTCGTTGCATCATCTTTTGACGCAATTCCGTTACGAAACTGAATTGGCTAGATTTGTGGAAAACTTACTAAAGCTTTTTTATACTATCAATGACCTAGACTGTCAACTTGTAATTGATCCGTCTTCAAGTCTTAATGATCTAAGCCCATTAAAATTTAAAAAGACACGTTTGGAAGGTTAAACACATCGTCCTAAAAACCAATGGTTAACCTTCTCTGATTGATACAGTCGGGACTTACTCAGTGTAGCAAACTTAATGAAGTTTTTCCAAAGTTCTTGCTGGCAGGAAAGAGTGTTGGTGGTGTCGCTTTTCTTTTAAGAGCAAAATTATTTGCAGAAACATGCTTGGGGTCAACGACCTGGTTTTGATTTTAGTCAAAGTGATTGTTAGCCGTCTCCAGGTCGAGGATTGATTATAATTCAATAATCAATGAGAAATCAACAACAATGATATGAACACAAGGTCACAAAGCAGATTAAGGATACTCAGACAGACTCTGATTCGTCCGGAACCATCCGGGACTCGCCAGTGAGTTTTTAATCGCTTTCCACACCAACAGCCATAATCAATTACCTATTAAAAGCCACTCTGTGCCGAATATACAGACCTTTTTCTGTTTTGATGAAATCATACGGAAATGGAATAGCTACGTTTTCAAAATTCCATTTGTTTTCTTTTGATACTCTTGAATACAAATTGTTTCAATCAAATTTTTTAATCGTTTCTTGGAAATCGAAACTCTTAGCAAAGAAACAACAAAAAAAGGCTTGAAAATTTCCTTTATTATGAAAATACCTTTTAATATTGATACTTAAAATATGTTGAACTAAAAACCAAGACTCGCAGCATAACCTTGGGCTTATTGCTTTCAGAAACCGGTCCGCAAACTGAACATCAAAATTTAGAATGGTTTTGAACCTTCAAACCGAACACTTTAAGATATTTTTGGCAAAAAAAATTCTTAAGTATTGCTTAAAATTTTTATTAATCAGTGAAAATTGCATTTAATTACCTTGTGATAATTCAGAATATGTTAATTTGTTGATGTATTTGCTGTTTAAACTTGCCGATGATTCAAAATTATAGAAAGAAAAAAAATAACTATTGAGTCTTATCTTGAGTGTGAACTACTCATAATCTGTTACTTACAAATAGATGAACAATTCAACATTTTAAGCGCTATTACTCAATAATTATACATTTAGCAGGTAGATTTATTGAAGTAATTGTAAAAGTAATTGAATTCTCGCGCAATTTCTCATTAATTAAACATTTTTCAGCTAAAATCATTGAAGTTTTGACTGACTCTAGGTCTTGTTATTTTATTATATAACTTTAAACAGAGGCACACATAACACAGCAAAGGAGGCTTCAGGTTGACTTAATAAACAACAAAAATTCCTGTTTGTATGCAAACAATTTTTGGTCTTCTGCTTCAGACATACAAAGGGGAATGTCTGTCTTAGGCTGTCTTTTTGGTTTTTTGCGCGCATGCTGCTTTGGAATTCCCAAACAGATTTGCCATCGCTGGCATGGAGAGACTGCTCTTTCGATAGACATTTCAGACTCAAGATCGCTGATGAGTGAATATTTGGTACCTCATGAAACGTCGTCCGATCAACCTGGAGGCTTCAGGTTTGTAGTGTTGTGTGTGCCTCTGTTTAAAGTTATGCCAATAGCATAACAAGACCTAGAGCCAGTCTAAACAGCAAGTTAACAGTATAAAGGTCATTAAAACAGTCATAAAATTATTGAAGTAATTGTTAAATAAATTAAATTCAATCGCAGTTACTAAAATATTTACATTTTTAACCATTAGCATTATTGAATTATTTGTGAAAGTAATTCAATTTGGTAATCTTCACTGAGTAATGGCAATTTAAAGTTATACTTACGATTATTTAATTATCTTAGTCCGGAATATTTTCAATTATCAGCTACAGCAGATGTTTTCAGCTCAGTTATAAAGAAAAAGGCAACCTATCGGTATGTTCCACACTTCAAACGACGAACTTATCTAGGGAAATGGCCATCGAAATGGGAATATAAAAATGGCCTTGGAGCTTTCCACATTCTAGAAAAGGAGGCGTCTGTTCTCGTTGAAAGAATCGGGCGGATTTAGAATATGTCTAAATTTTTTAAAAAGATTTAACAGTGAAGATAAATGGAAATTCGAAGTCAAAAGACGAATATATTAGAAGTGAAGCAATGAAATTCTTACAAGCAGTCAGTCAGAATAGTAAAAAGTAGCGGCTGTCAAGATGGCAGTGTCAAAGCCTCTAGAACAGCGATGTTCAAGAAGAGCGAGGCCAAATAGTGAGAGTGTATTGGTGTGCGGTTTTAAACCGACGCAGTCCAGGCAAAGAGAGCTCTGCTTACGCTCATATGCCCGATTTCGCTCGGCTAGTGTGTGTGTAAATAGCCGATTGCGCTCGGACCCTGGAGGCAATGGGTGAACATCGCTGCTCTAGAACTCGTAAAAGAAGATGAGTAAGGGCCATACATGTCAAAATCTGACTAATTTGAGGGGAATATTGCAATGTGGACCTACGGTTTTACATATGCTGTGTGTGTGCAAAGTTTGTTTGTCAGACTTCGCACAAAACCATCACAACCATGTTAAAAAAAAGGTTCACACTTGTTCACTTGTATAGCCTTAACTCATATTTGTGAGTTCTAAAGTCTTTGGTAGTGTCAGTTATGAACGGTAAAATTGTGATGCTTCTTTCTTATATTATAACACACCTTGGATCCATCAGTTTTTATGTTTATTTCTTAATCTTATTTCCATCACGATACAAAATTATCGTTTCTAAGACTGGATTTACAAGGTGAAACAAACTGCATGAAGTTTAGCAAAAAGTTATTGCTTGTAGGAAAGAGGTGAAGAGGGGCAAGCGACACCACTACAACTCTTTCCTAAAAACGAAAGCTTTTTCAAAGACTTTAAGAAGTTTGCTTAACCGTGTAAATCCAGTCTTAGTAGGCAAAAAGTGCATCATCCCTTTTACAACTCTCGCTAAAGAAAAGACTTGGACTCAGACTTCTCACCCGCTGTAAATTAGGTTTCCTTTCGATACTAACAGCTATTTTATGATCCTGGGAATCAGCTAGAGAACTTTAAGGTTTCACTGGAGTTGAGTTCTATTCTTTATTCCTGATTATAGAAAACTTTTCCGGCACTATCCTAATGACAAGTAGTGTACCTAACTAGAGGCATAACCAGGGGGGTAAATATTGTAATTTTTTTGTAAAGTAGTTTGTGCTCAAAGGGGTGGGAAGGGGCAAAGTTATTGCAATGTTCTAGTTAGCATTCGACATAATTGACCTAAATACTCGAAAACTTTAATGCATTTTTAACAAACAAAAAATATATACATATATATAAATATATCTATCTATAATTACATAGATACTTAACTTACTACACGTTTTAATGTAAATTCTTAATAAGTGATCTATTCTTTCCTTGATTTCTATTGCCACCATCGCACACTTTCCCTACGCTTTTTTCCCCATTTGCTCCTATGACTCTTCTGTTGCCTAAGTTTAAGTCATCGTGATTATTGATATTTGTTTTTGCGCAACAATATTTACAACAAATTATGCAAACTAATGCTAATTGAGATATATCGATGTCAGCTCTAGTGTCTAAGTTTTGTGTAAACGTAGTGTAGGCATTTTTTGTAATTAGCAAAAAAAAAAGTGAAAAATCAACCACAACAAAATCAATTGGAGAATTTATTATGTTAAATATGTATTATGAAAATTAATTGAAATGCCATGCGCAAATTTTTAGTTCCAATTTAATTGATTCTAGGCACAACTAGCAAATTGTAAGGCATAGAATTGAACAACTATTATCAGCAGCACAAAGCAAAAGCAGAAAAACAAAAACAAAAAACGCCACCAGCCCATGAAAGCGAAATTGAATTTTAGCACAAAATAAAAAAGCAAAAACAAAACACAACAACAAACTAAGCAAACGCCGAAATATTTATCTATAGTAATTAATGGCATATTTATAGAGCATCGTAAATACCAGATATACATACATGCATACATACATACATAAAAAACCTACTGTGTAAGAGAAAAGAAATGCAACACAAAAGCAAAGAGACGAACATTCAAAAACAATAAACGTATTTAACTACAAAATGCATGCAGTTTTCACGACTATTTTCTGGGTGTTTGGTCAAATTTTTAGACTGCATTTTTTAGCCACTGCTTGCCACGTATTATTCCAAAACCAAACGGCGATCAACAGCCAATCAAACCGACTCTTGGAAAACATCGAGCATTTCGAGTTAAGGACGAAACCCATTTCTCGTAGATCGCTGATATTTGTAAAATCCCAGAGAAAACCCAAGCTCTCCAATATGGCTAGTTGAGCGCTCAACACTCCTGATTAATAGTGCTCCTCTTAACATTGGAGTACAAAGGAGCGCATGAGACCGCGTCACTCTGCGAAAAAAAGCGATTCAAAGCACTCTGTTCCTGCTCTGAAATGGGATCTAGAAAGCGCTTTAAAGCGTTATGTCCCCACTGTGAAAAGAGCTCAAGAAAGCGCTTCAAAACACTCCAATATACAACAACCAAGGTACCGCGCTCTCAGCTTAGTACTCAAAACGCTCTCAGCCCAGTACGCAAAACGTTTATGCTTCTGGTGCCCAGAAGAGTACAAAGTTTGTGGAAAAGTATGTAACAGGGTGAAGGAAGCATCTCCGACCCTATAAAGTATATACATTCTTGATCAGCATCAACAGCCGACACGTTTTAGCCATTTCCGTCTGCCCGGTAAGAGATAGAGGTTCGACATGTATGGGACAAATGCCTCTTATACTTGTAGGCAGATCAAGTTTATTTTCAATTTTTGCCAAGCCCCCTCCTGCCCCCGCAAATTGAAAAAAAACGTCATATCTCCCGCAGTTTTATAGATAGAAGGTTTCTTCCTTCTGGACATATTTAGTAATCAGGATTATTTATCAATCCGCCATAGGAATGGTAACGATCGGATGAACGAAAGTCGAGTTATAAGGAAAACAAACACCGGTTGGGCTTGACCGACTTACTTACATGTTTTTATTTCACCAATCGACTTAAGTCGTGTCAAATTATTCGGTTACCATCGAGAATAAAACAGGGTTCCGTTGCGTTAGTTTGATTCCTTTCGGAAGGGATTCCTCTTACTCATTCAAACGTAACTGCATCCAAATGAAAAAGTCTTATTCCAAACGGTAGAAAACAATCCAGGTTATCGCTTAATAGCCAATTTACACTGGGGCTAAAGGCTGCCCTTACAAAAAATTGCCGTAAGGCAGCCGGTGAGAGCGTCGCACTGCATCCGGTCCAAGCGAGACTTGGACGGCTCCCACGGCAAGAATCTAGACAAACCAGATCGAATCCCGGCCCGATCCCACCAGATCGACGCACTGCATCCGGCACAGTGACCCCGAGGTACGCAAGCGAGCCAGCCCCAACGTAAAGGGTTGGGGTTTGCCCAACACCAAAAAGACATTGTATTAAAAGAGAACACATACATGACCACTACTGTCTATTCATTGGGTGGGTGTAAGATTACTGCAAACAGAAGAACCTAGTGTCCCAGAATCAAATAAATATCTGTGGCAAACCCTGGCATCGGCGAGCTACATCCGTGCCACGAAAAAAGTCGTTTCAAATGTGTACATAGTCTACTGGCCGGGTGACCGCTGTGCAGGAGGTCGTGGGCTCGATCCCGCTTCGGAAAATCTAATCAAAAGTTTTTTCTTTGAATAAACTTTTCACCCGGTCACCCCTCTCTGCTGTTGGCGCCAGCTTTGTAGTAGTTAAACACTAATTGCCCTGAGTAACGGGTATATCGAAGTCGGGCAGGACCGACTTTAACTTACGCTCTCATTTTTATACCCTGTTCCCATTAAAAATGGGAAAAGGGGGATCATGAAGTTGTGCAAAAGTATGTAACAGGTAGAAGGAAGCATTTGCGGCCCTATAAAGTATATATATTCTTGATCAGCATTAACAGCCGAGTCGATTTAGCCATGTCCGTCTGACCGTCCGTCTGTCCGTATGAACTCGTCGATCTCAGAGACTATAAGAGATAGAGCCACAAATTTTTGCATTTAGGTAGGTGTATACCAGATTCAAATCGAGTTTGTTTCAGATTTGGAAAATTCCTCCCCCTCCCCCCTTTAAGCGCAAGAAACTGTCAGAGCCACAATTTTTTAGTTAGACCCTCGAGACTTTATATATATCATGTAAGGCCCAATATCTATCTATTCTGAAAAGATCAATAAGACCGGACAAAAAACTCCGAAGTTATATACGAATCAATTTTGCTTGTGGGAGAGGGGGGGTCTTGCATTGTCAGTTATCGCGCGCGGCCGCATGCGCGCATTCGTTTGTGTGTATGCTGGAGTGTGTGCATGTGGGAGTGTGTGTGTATGTAAAGAAAAAAAAAGGAAATCAAGGGAACAGGGTATTTTGTAGTCGGGGCACTCGACTACAGCTCCCTTACTTGTTATTTTAAAATTTGCCCGATACAAATTTTCGCTCATGGTCGATGCATCCTTCTCCTAAAAGCTGCCCTTTCGCTCCTATATCAGTAATCTGATTTAGTACAAAGAAATTTATACACATTGCGGTCAACTTACATGCATCCAAATAGATCTTGGGTTCCAAGATTCAATCCCAAACAAAAATTCACTTGAGAGAAGACGCACAAATGATGCCATTGCCAGATCTTTGTTCCCATTTGCTATGGCCACCACCTGAACACTTGCGAATTTTTCCACATTCATTATGAAAGGCTTCCACACTGTCGGCTATATCCTTAACAAGAATTGCTGTCAAAAGTATACAAAAGCCTGCTGATTTCCGCAGGTATCTAAGTGTACTCGCTTTTTTGGCGCTATCTAAAGGCAAGTGATAAAAGCAACCTTTATGCCCTAGTGTAAATTCGCTATAACACCCGTTAAAGAGCAAGTTTTTATTTTTCCCAACAGGTAGAACCATTGCCTGATATCCGACGACAACAGATTCATAACACTACGACACAAAATGTTGACCCACCCGAACTGACAGTTGATCCCCATGTAAAATTGGCCGCTGATTCCGAAAATGGTATCAATTTATACCGAAAGTTGAGCGGTTTTCCGAAGCGGTTGCCCGAAGTTTTGTATACTCTTGCAGCTTCCATTGACGACAAAAAAGTTTTTCTAACTAAGACTACTTTTTGAACCTTACTTTTTTATGGGATCTATACTATATAGATGTCTGATTCGACCAAACTTGATGAAATCATGGAAAAGCATAATACACTGTGAATTACGAAATTTGAAGGCGATCTTATTTAAAACAAAAAAGTTTTTCTCACTAAAACTTCTTTTTCGACCGATCATTCATACTGCAGCTATATGCTATGGTCATCCGATTTTGATAAAAGTTTGTAGAAATGTGTTAAAGTATATAAATAAAGAATACGCCAATAAAAAGGACGTTTTCATTAAAAACAAAAAAGTTTTCCTCACTCGAACTAGTTTTTCTACAGATCGTTCCTATATAAGCTATATGTTATAGTCATCCGATTTCGACCAAACTTTGTAGAATTGTGTAAAAGTATATAAAATAAGTGTATGCCAATGATAAGGACGTTTTCAATAAAAAACAAAAAAGTTTTTCCCACTAGAACTAGTTTATCGACCGATCGTTCCTATGGCAGCTATATGCTATAGTCATCCGATTTCGACCAAACTTAGTTAAATCATGGGTAAGGATAGTAAACTAAGCAAAACGTACTTTGGAGGCGTCTCCATTAAAAACAAAAAAGTTTTTCTCACTAAGACTAGTTTTTCGACCGATCGGTTCGAAAGAGTTGAATTTACTATTGGTAAAGAAAATTTAAAGTTTATGCCTCTTATTAAGCAAGAGCTGAAACGAGGTGATGACAGCTGGTGACAACAACTGGTGAAGGTAACCGGGTGTGCTTTTTAAAAAATAATCTTTTTCATTAGATTTCCCCGAGGCGGAAACGAACCCACGACCTCTTGCACAGCTGGCACACACCCCACCCGCTGCACCACACCCGGCCAAATTATTATAACTAAAATGCAGCCTTTCATCTCCACCAATTGTAATTCAAACTAATAAATCTTATGTTTAAGCCTAAAAACTGGGTGCACTAGCAGGTGTCTTATTAAATATGCCAAATATAGATTAAGCAAATTGGGAATGGACTAAATTTTAAACCACAGTGGCGATCGCCTGCAACTGTGAATTTTGGTCGATTCGTGGACACCCGTATAGTCTAAAATGCATTCGGCTCCATTGTTCTCGAAAGTGATCTCGCCCAGCTTGTACTCGGGATTCAAAGCAACGCGAAAAATGTAACGTTTATTGACTGGCACTGTGGTCACATCCACCCACTGGCAGTCCAGGACATCGGTGTAGGTATCTGCGCAACCCATCGAGATGCCTATGAATCAACTAGATTGAAGCTTGGTGCTGTAAAAAAACCATAATTTCAACTTACCTTGGGTAGTGTTGCCACAGGTGTATTTCTTGGCAATTCCCGCATTGCATTCAGAGTCCATTAGGCAAAAGGATGCTTTATGCCCCTGGGCGACCTTCTTGTATCGCAAATCGTACACATCGAAACTAGCGAACACATTCATGCTGTGGTAATGCCTGTGGCACTGATGCCACACCCAATCCTTATAGTTGGCATAGGGACTCACATCTGCATTTCCCACATTGGAGGCCTTGAGGGAGAAGCGTAACAATATGCGCTCGGCATTTGGCTGGGTCCGGCGTATTATATAGGCATCCGCCGACACACAATGCTCTTCCATCGCGCAGGTGAGGCTCGACATGGGCACTGACTCAAGCCGGGCACTTCTTTCGATGTCTTTCAGTCCAATTTCCAGATCTGCCGAGTGACTGACGCAGGCCACAATGCTGACATTTTGATTACGGGCATTGCAAATATTCGGATAACGCGACTCACGAGTGCAGTCGGCCAAGCGACGCTCTGTGCCACGACAAAGCGTTCCCACCATGGCCCAGGGATGTTTCCTGCTGTCGCCATACTGCGTACTTTGAGTGGCCTTGGAGGCATAACCCAACCCCAGTTGTCGGCACACCACATTGGCCTCCCTCATGCTCCAGGTGCTGCTACAAAGGGTGCCCCAAGTTTCACCAAAATCAAAGCTCACCTCAACGCGACCCTCACGCAACACTTTGAGTTCACCACTATGCACCCGTGTTGTGTTCAGACGCAAGAGCATATTTTTGTAGTTATTCTCAACGTTGAGACGGCTATTGGCCAGACTTGAACTCAAGCCCACCAACACCAGAAACATCAGCAGTTGTAACTCCATTGCAATTGCTCAGGCTACTGGCTAGCCGCTCAAAGTACTCCAGAACCTTTAAAGCCGAATCAAACAATGACCCAAAAAGCAACAACTGGTGGCGATTGGGGCTACACATATGGTAGGAGGTATATTGTGCGTTGTATGGCGACCCACATCTGGTCTATGAGCTATATGGGAACACGTTTGTATACAAAAGTCAGCAGGCAAAATGCCTAGTCTGATTGTGAGTGATTTTCTTATTTGGGTGGAGTGCATGCGTTAACAACAATTTGAGTGTCTGTGTGTTATAAGTCAAGCAGCTTGGTAATGGCCCCTTTAAGCTCCGCCGGCTGGAATACCCCTCGTTCTGTGATAATGCCCGTTATAAGGCTGGCGGGGGTTACATCAAAAGCGGGATTCCAGCAATTGATGCCTGGAGCAGCAATTCGATGCTCACCAACATGCGTCATTTCTCGATCAGGCCGCTCTTCGATGATGATGTGATCCCCACTGGGTATGTGCAGATCAATGGACGTAAGTGGTGCGGCCACATAGAAGGCAACACCATGATGTTTGGCCACCACAGCAATTTGATAGGTTCCTATTTTATTGGCCGTGTCACCATTGGCAGCCACCTGAGGAGGATACAGGAGGGTGAATTTGGGTTAAATTGTTAAAGATAAAAAAAAAAACGAGAAAGCAAAGCTAACTTTGTATTAATACACTTGAAGCAGATCATTCCTATGGTAGCTACAGGACAGCCATCCGATCCACGCGGAACCGCGCGTCAGTGTGCAGTTAAAAGAAGACTCTGTGCCAAATTTTAGCTCATTTGCTTCAAAACTAAGAAACAAGCAGACGGACGAACAATGCTTAATCGAATTAGCTCGTCTTGCTGATCAATACTATATATTACTTTATGTGGTCGGAGATGATTCCTCCTATGCATTCGAAACTTCTGGGCAAAATTTTTAAGAATTATGTGAAAGCATTCCAAATAAATAAATGTCAAGTTTTAAGACACTTCCATAGAAAACAAAAAGTTTTTCTTCTTTTCAGACTCTACTTTTCTATAACAGCTATACTATATGGAAGTCGGATTTGGACAAAACTTATTGCAATCATGGGAAAGCATAGCCAACTAAGAAATACGAAGCTTGGAGGCGTTTCCATTGAAAACAAAAAAGTTTTTCTAACTAAGACTTCTTTACAGACTCTACTTTTCTATGACAGCTATACTATATGGATGTCGGATTTCGACCAAACTTATTGGAATCATGGAAAAGCATAGCAAACTAAGAAATACGAAGCTTGGAGGCGATTCCATCAAAAACAAAAATGTTTTTCACATAGGGTTTTCGACTCGATTTTCGTGTAAACGGTAATGTTTCGAGTTTAATTTTCTGTCGAATTGAATTCACTTGGTACTGAGCAATCGATTTCAGTTGCTCTAACGAATTCGAGTTTTTTGATACCAGATCTAGTAACCGTAGGCATATTTTTCACCTTCAATACAATGTTATTCAAATTGGATTCAAAATGTTGACGTTTACACTAAAATCGACTCGAAAACCGGAACAGGGCCCTAAAACTTGTTTTTCGACCGATCGTTCCCATGACAGCTGTATACTACAGTCATCCGATCCGACCGACGGACATGGCTAAATCAAGTCAGCTCGTCGTGCTGATCAAGAATATATATATACTTTATGTGGTTCATCTTTAATGCGGCTCTGAGACTAAGCCATTTCCCATCACCCTGGAAGAAAGCCAGAATTGTTCTCTTCCAAAAGAATGGAAAACCACCCTCCTGCCTTGATTCCTACCGGCCGATCAGCCTACTATCCACCCTTGGAAAGATCTTCGAGCGCTGTATCCTTCGAAGAATGCTTGATGTTCGATCTATTCGAACTGAGCCATGGAGCTCCCGAACAATTTCATCGAGTGGTCAACTACATACTCGAAGGGTATTACGGGAGTAGAAGAGTACGTAGTGGCAGCTTACCCAGACATCTAGCAGGCCTTCGATAGAGTGTGGCACGAAGGTCTGCTCTCGAAGATCAAGAAACTTCTTCCGACCCAACTGTACCTGCTAATCAAGAGCGAAGATCCTTAGACGCATTACGGGAGCTGAGGGAAATTGAAAAGAACCTTGGAGTTCCCATGGTTGGAGATGTTATCAACAAGCAGGCCGCCATATACCTTGACAAGCTATCTCACCACCCTAACAAACTGGCTGCAAACTTGTTAAGAAGACGGAGAATCCAAGGTGTACGTCAAAGGAGATGGTTAAAGAGAGTCTAACTCAAGGACCTGAACTCACGGCGACTCTAGCAGGACACCATTTACACCAAATTCTTACTCTTTCTCACTAAATACATTCAAACACTTATACATTATCGGTAAGCCCAAATGGACACTGCCACACTAGCATAAACGGCCAAAAAAGGGTAGCAGAAAGCTAGTTACTAAAGGATACTTTACCACTAAAAAAAACTTTATGTGGTCGGAGATGCTTCCTTCAATGCGTTACAAACATACGGACAATTTTATAGTACCCTCTGCAAGAGTATAAAAATTAGTTCCGAAATTCGTACAATAGGGAGTCAAAACTGAAACTTATTTTCGGACGATCTCGCTTAAATTCAATTTAAGTTCTATGATTGAAATTAACGAACAAATTGCTTTACTTGCGGAAAATCAGACCCAATGTCGGAAAACCGAGGTTGAAAGGCAAGAGTGCAAACCGGGTCTGAGCCGCATCGAACCAAGCCGTACTGAATCGAAAATTCCTGCTTGTTAACTTTCCAAAATACTGAACCGGTTCCGCAAGTTGTGGTTAAGTCAAAGATAATTGTTAATATCGGGACTTGCATGACTGAAATCGTTTTTACTAGTTATGTAAAAAGTTAAAACTAAAATAACTTGTTCATACTTTGGGTTGGGCTGAGTTGCTTAGTTGACCTACAACAAATAAAAGAAATTGATCTGAAATAATGCCGAATTTATATGCCCTGTAGTACAGCTGGTGTCAAGGATCCACCAGGCCTAACGACCTGATACATCACTGAGCGACAGTCTAGTCGATAACGACAGGTAATGCAGCTCAGCGCTAGTCTAGTACGTGAACTATAGTGTGCATCAATCACCAAAGTAACGACTGGTAATGCAGGGTCGTACCGATCGGTACGTTTTCCGGACACTCCCATACAAAATTCGTTAGGCAAATACTAGGCTGGTGGTTGGTCTGGTGGCGAGTGCTCGCTACGAAGAGTTAGGGAATTCGTTAATGCCGCACCTGAACTACAGCGTGATTACTAGCTGTCCCGGCTAACGTTGTTTGCCGTATAAATTGTTTCCAGTTAGACACAGAGAAACAACCTGCGACGAGAACTTTTCGCTCACAAATTAATCATCTCTTCGCTCTCTAAGTTGTTTGTTGACAACGTCCTGCTCCCTCTAACCACTGTGTTGTCCTATGTCAGAATCACTTTATCTTTATGTAGTTAACATACAAAAATACTAAAATCGCTATTAGTAAATGAGAGGTTAGTGGTAGTAGGGTGAACATTTTTGGTTAATGATATATTTGAATGTCAAATGAAAAAAAAAATCGCTCAATCAATCGCTCGAGCCGTTACGGAGGAGTTTTATAACAACATGTGACACGAGATTTTTATACACCTATGTAAACTATATCTAGATTAATCAATTCAACCCAATGTCGAACATAAAAATCTAACGCACTGGTCAAACTTAAATTAATAACACTGTACAGTATAGAGTCAAAATCCGACCGACAAAAATACCTTTCTTGACCTTTGCTCCGCTTAGTTTTGAAAATTTTTAGCGTACATATTGGAAAGCAGCACCATTTTTGTCCAGTGCTTTTACGAAATTCTTAATCAGTCCGAGTTTTAAGTGTAATGGTGGAAGTAACATCTTTTTTGGGTCAAAAAAAATTTTTATAATTAGTACAAATGTTAACCTATATGATCAGATGTTTAAATAAATGTTCGACTAAACCAATGGCTTCTGAAGGTGGTTTAGTTTGACAAAATTGCTATAAATCAAGTAAAATTTGACTTTGAAGGCTAATTTCGACACCATTGGCATTGCTTATACCGCGTGTTTGATTTTTCTTAGCTGCATTGATATGTTGACAAAAATTCTAAAACGGTCCAAAGTCGGTAAAATGGTTTTCCGCGAATATCTCGGAAACGGAAACTAAGTTATGACTTTGACCTTGCAACTCGTATTTAAGATGGGTTTGTCTACAGAAATTAGTTAAAGATGCTCGGGATACTCAAAAAAGGTCTTAATTTGTAGAAGTGTGCAAAAAGTAAAAAGGATAATTCTACCCAATCTAAATTAGGTTACCAAAAATTGTATTAAGGCAACAGAAAAGTTTTTTTTTCTGGTGTTTGAGATTATCTTACGCAACCCTTACAATATGGAAAATAAACTAAGAAACTTTTTAAGTGGCCCCTAGCACCCACTTTACCCGCTCCATTAGAATTTTGGACCCATCCAGTCGAGGCTGCAGCAACAGCTTCAACATTCTCTGTTAATTTTACCGTCTTCTTTTCTCCAGTTTTCACTAAGACCCATTTTCCGACCGATCGCTTCTGTGGCAGCTATGAGATATAGTCATCCGACTTAAACGAAATTTTGCAAATCTGTTTGAGAGCAAAGAGTACGAAAACAGCCGAGTTAAGGAACGCTAACATTGAAAACAAAAGTTTTTTTTTCAATAACTCAATAACTCCGATAGTCATCCGATCCAATCGGTTCCGACATATGCAGTAAGTAAAAAATAAAATTGGCTTGTCAAGATGACACAGCCCCAAAGGGCCAAAGTCGAGCGGGATCGAACCCACAACCTAATGCACAGCGGTCGCGCACTCTAGCCGCTGAGCCACCCAGCCACACATATGCAGTAAACAAAAGAAGAAAAAGAAGAAGAAGGTCAACCCAATAATTTTGTGATTTAGAAACAAATTCTGTTAGAAACAAATCCAATTCGGTGTCAAAAAAACCACCGAAGAGAAAAATGGGTATTCCGAAGGATAGAATGCATGAAATATCAGAAAAGGGACGGGAATTGCAAATGATAGACAAAATCAGGTGTGGTTGATACCAGAGATCTGCAAGAGTGCCTGTTTTCATAACTACCAGTGTGACAGACACACAAAATATGCAGTCAAATCAAACTCACACTCATTGTTGTACTAGTTTCTGTTCTGTTCGATACAAGATCTGAACACAATCTGTCTGACTGCCAAGGCAGCCAGCACAAATTCTGTTTAATATGTGTCATATTAATTAAAGAATGTGACAGCTAAACATACTACTTAAAATAGTATTAGTGGTTGAAATCCATGGTAGGGGACAATGGAAATATTCTCTTCCATCTTCTGGAATTAATCCAGCCATGTGTTTGCTGTAACCTTAGTAGTCGTGGTGTAGTCGCCAGTCAAACCAGCTAAGATCAAGGGGACGCTTGCTTGAAGGATGGATTAAAATCATGTTCTGTTCTTCATAACACCATTGTGGTGGCGATCTTATTCGGAGTCTAAAACTATTATTAACTCTATGGTGTACTAGTGTTTCTGTGACAGAGTGTCTTGTGTGATCGGCAGTTATTGTTTTTATATCTGCTGTATCGATTGCTGCTTACGTCTTTGCTTGGCGGTCTTACGCTCACAGCACACATACTATAAATAAAAATGTATGTATATTTTTTTTTTGCTCTCGTTCTCTTTGTTTATGAAAAAGTAAGGGTAAGCCTCGAAGAATTGTTCGTGTAATGTCCAGAGAGACAGAGAGCGACAAAGCGGTGACATGACAAAACGCCCACGGACAAAAGTCCCATATACAAATTAATCGTAGTAAGCATTGAAATTAAACTCAAAAATGTTATGTGCTTTATGTCCACATTAAATTCTGACACATTGCCCACATTTCATCGGACTTTTCGCCCAGGTTAATTTGAGGTCATACAGGATGCATAACAAAATATGTGCCTCGTGCATATCAAAGAAGAGGAGCAACTTTATAAGTTCAAAATCTGCTAGCCGAACGATGTCCCAAAATCGCCTGGCGGACGCACGACATTTCATGGGCAGTCTCTGGTAATCTGGCCGAATGTGATGAAGCGGGTAGTGTGTATGTCTGCAATACCGTCTCGGGCCATCTAAACTGTCTCTTTTGGGAAAATTAGAAGCACACAAGCCAAGAGATTGAGAAGGAGCTCGCTCGGTTATGCCATTCGGGCTGTGTGCGAATCATACTGTCGGTTAACCAATATACCGAAGCCGATGGCTGTCTGAAATCGCCTGGCATATATCTGACATTTAGAGCACAAACTCTGGTGAAGCAGTGCGGATCGGCCAGGCTGATGGTTACCCTAAACCAGAGGCCGGTACGTCGCTATCTAATGATCACAGGAAATCTCTCAAAAGCAGAGGCTCTTGTTTAGATGCGTTGCGATTGAATCAGTTTTTGCGCTGCTCTCACACACACCAATGCAATAATGGGATTGAGTTTTCCCGGCCCCTGACCTAAACTAACGGCCCAAGATCGCCTGCCCTGCGGCTGACATTTCATTTATAGTCTCTGATTACCCTAAACTGGCAGCCGGATGTTTACCTATATTTGTATGAGCGTCAAGGAGTACTTTGCCGAACCGGTCGCCTGACGTCTTGCTTTCGGCAGCTCCTAGCACAAAAATAAACTATCGAGTACCGAGTCTGTGGTTTATCAACCCTGCGTGCAATTAATATTCTTTTATAAAAACATATGAAACCACTAATAGAACTATTCCATCAGTATGGAAAGCACAAATTGGTCAAGTTTTATATTCTTCACTGAGCGTTTAATGTCATGTAAATTTGAATAAGGACTTTACGCCCATGGGCTTAATGTCCGGACATAAGGCTCAGTAAATTTCTGAGTTATATTTCAAAGTAATGATCTAAATTTTTCATATGGGCCTTTTATCCGTGGGCGTTTTGTCATGTCACCCGACAAAGCCAATCAACACTCAAATTTGTACGCTGTCTGTTAGCAAAGTATTAGAAATGAGCAACACGAGTCGCGCAGGTATCGTTGCTTGATCGAAGCAGAAATATGCCATGAGTAGAGTAGAGACTGCATACATTTTGTTGCAGTGGTTAGGACTCTCGGGTGTGAAAAATATCAAGTACTTATGCAGTGCTGCTGTAGTTGTAACTCGACAGATTGATGTCCTTTAAGAGGTAGTTAGAAAAACTCTGCAAAGCTAGAACGATTCAAGTATAGTTTCATAAATTTCTAAAATTTACAAATGAACCCAATTGAAGCGGTTTCTTTTGCTGTTTAAGATTCGGCAGTTCTTGTGCGCTGCTTTTAGAAAAATATAATTCTCAGAGTTCAATTCATAAGGAGCACTTCACAATTATTATTCTAAGGCACTATACAAGACCAGTTTAGTTTTAGTATATCTATTTGTTAAGATCGATTAGATTGAATACCACCAATAGTTCCTCCAAATCTTATTATATTGATCTTTTCTTTAATTTGTTCAGTGATTTTGAAAGGTTTTATTAGTGCACGATTTCTCGAATTGTGAATTTTGGTATTATCAATACTGATGTTTCATAAATTGTGGTCAACCCTACTCGAGGTTTCTGAGTTGCACTGCTATCAACATGTGTTTTCCCATTTGACTGCCCGGCAAATCCAGCATTATGACAGTACAGGATTGAAGCCCGGTTCTTAGCCGAGTACAGATCTGATAATTTGTTGTCGTCAGCCGTACATCGAAGCAAATCGAAAACTGATTAAAGTGTTTGATGACGTAAAGACAAATATATAATTTTCTTAAAGGTATATTTAGTGCTTCTGCAATAACTCAATTTAAATTTAGCCTGTGACGCACTTTCTAGTTCGTTATTTGGAGGATTGATATTGATATTTTTCTCGGGGATAGCCTGACCTTACTTTTTTGCAACGTCTTTGACTTAATATAAATGCTATGTATGTAAAAGATGAGGAATTTGACCTTTAAATAAGATTCCAAGTTATTTAAAAGAACATACTACTTATTAGCTTCTTAAATTTCCAGAGCTTCTTCCTTAGGATAGCTATAGCTCTTGTGCTTTCTAGTTCATCAAGTTTGTTCCGAGCTTTTTCGATTAACAATTGCAGCCTGGCTATTCTTCTTGAAGTTAACTTAACAAACTTAAAAACCAAATTTAAATTACTTCCGCAAAAAGTGTTTTGTGTTGTTAATATATTGTTTTCTATTGATTGCACCTACCCGATCGGCTCCCACCACCACAGCAGCCACATTTTTGGCACGCAACAGAGCCGCCACCATGCTATCCAGCACTAAGGTGGCGGGGAATTTCTCATGCACCAGTTCGTAGGCGGTAAGGCGTGCTCCCTGATTGTAAGGCCGTGTCTCTGTACAGTATACATGCTCTACAAATTGATAGAAATTGGGAAATTATTATGTAAGTACCAGGAAATGGGCGTTCAGACAGAATACTCACCCAGCTTGCCCAGTTCGTGAAGCTGCCGCACTACACCAAGTGCAGTGCCATACCCAGCCGTGGCCAAGGAGCCTGTATTACAATGTGTGAGCACACGCACCGAGCCAGTTC
Organism: Lordiphosa collinella; assembly: GCA_018904265.1. NCBI lineage: Eukaryota > Metazoa > Arthropoda > Insecta > Diptera > Drosophilidae > Lordiphosa > Lordiphosa collinella. The sequence continues at coordinate 913,467 of JAEIFV010000001.1, forward strand.
CGGAAGTAGCTCCCCCAGCTGCTTCCAGCGCACGCTGTAGTATGGACCTGGCTCCATTTGCTCCAATGGCTCTATTATCGGCTATGTCTTTCTCCAGCATGGCCTCGGTGGCAATCAGGAATCTTTAATTACATGGGAATAGTTTTGTCTGCACCTGGCTTGGGTTGCTTGAGATGTTACCTTTCCTTCATATCGGCCACCGGCACAGCCTCATCCTTAGACAGGTCATTGGCCAGGGCTATTAGTTCGTCGGCAGCAATTTTCATGTTCACAGCCGTGGGGCGGGCCGAGACCAAATAGTTGAGCTTGCCCTCGATCTCCTGGCGCAATGATTTCTTGCTGTCGAACTCCTCGGGATGAATTTCCACCGCCAGCGACAGACATCCCACTATGGCAATGGCGGGCGCACCGCGTACCTATGCAGAGACGGGATGGAGAGAGGAAAAATTGTTATCTTTTGTCTATTTACATTTGTTCACGTGATAAGCTGGGGTAATCTCACTTATCGCAGTCTCTCCACCTGGGCCATCCCAAGTAGAGTAATGTAGTTGTCACCCCCTCGCAACTATGGCAAGACATTTTGAGTGATGCCTGAGGGGGAGTCTTATTTTTGGCAAGTGTTTTTCAAAATTTATAATTTCAATTGCGTTATTTATAGAGCGACAAACGACTGCGATCTGCGGCACAGATTAGGAAATGTACCAACAAGAATTTTAATGGCCTGCTGCCTCGATGAACGATGGCAATCGCAGATAGGGTAGGACTCACCTGCATCTTATTAATGACCTTCCAGCCGTCCTCCACGCCACGAACCGTCACATATTTGGACTGAACTGGCAGCAGCAGCTGATCGAGTATGTCCAAACTACCTCGAGTATATTTGATCGATTGTAGACTCATCTCTGTTCAATTTGTACTGTTTAGAAACTGAAAAGCGGAAGAAGAAGCCCATTAAAAAAGGGAAAAAAGGGAAATTGAAAAATCACGAACAATTTTGGAGGCAGTCGCCTTAAAGCGAGCCAAAAAAAAAAAAAATAATAGCGAATTTATCAATATTAATCGAACGAAACGACGTCTGCATCAACGCTTGATCGGTGAGCAACTGAAAGCAATTGCCGTTGCGGTCCATTCAAAATTTCGCCAGGCGCCAAAAGACGTTTTGGCAGCACAAAGAGTGGGCGAAACTTATTCTGAGAGAGAAAGAGAGCATTTAAGTTATAAAGAAAAATAAACAACAGTTCGAAGATTATATACTCTTGATGACCTTTGTACGGGGTATTTTATCTATAGCTTAACTCAATATACATGGAGAGTTTAAAAGGTGCTGTTATTAAGCAGCCTTAACTGACAAATACCCGACAGAAAACACTCAAGAAGAGGTAAGCATATATCTAGGACTGCTTTAAGGTTTTAAGCTGTCCGTTCGGTTTAAACATGATTTGGTCTGGAAAAACCAAAAGTCTTGTGAAAGTAAAAATAAATACGTAAGTAAGACGAAATTTTAGGCACAGTTAAATTGGATGGCTTGGGATAATATCCATTTTTGATCTTAGGTTTTCATCCAATGGAGCTGGAAATCCAAAAATCGTCAAACGGATATGAAAAAAAGGATATTATAACAAAGAAAACAGAATGTTATTAATATCCATTTCAATTGAATCTGTTCCATTTTCTGTTTAGGTAAGCACGAGAAGGCAATTATAGGAAACCTCAGTAGGAATCACAAAATGTTTCAATAATTAATTTATCAAGGAAAGAAAAGCCTCAAAATTCTGACAGGGACCATCCGTACAAGAGATGAATAATAATAAACCAACATTGCAGATTGTACTGCAAATGGAATGAGGAATTCTTTGAGAATATAAATGCACACAGCGAAGCTCTAAAGCAGCGATGCTCCTCCATAGCCCCCAGGGGCCGAGCGCAATCGGCTATTTACAAGCACACGAGCCGAGCGCATGCCGAAGTTGGGCATATGGGCGTAAGCAGCGCTCTCTTTGCCTTCATTCGCTGCCTAGCCGTCATTGAGGGCAGTTCAAAGCTGGCCTGTGTCACTTTGATAACGCACACCAATACACTCACACTTTTTGGCCTCGCTCTTCTTGAACATCGCAGCTCTAAAGAGACGCAAGGTCATCAGCTGGGGGAAACACAACTCATACCCCAACAAGATTTCCAACGCAGATTAGAGGTGGAAAACTATCGATAGCACTATCGTCACTATCGATGGTTTGACACTATCGAGACGCCATCTATGGTAGCCCATCACTTTCGATAGTTTTCGATAGTTTTTTTAAAGCTTTAAACATTATTTGTTCCCATTTTCACCTTACTTTTGCGATTTCAGCACGTGAAGTCTTAAATTTACAACAAACACTCGCTGCTTTATATGGAAAATTGTACTAATATCTGTGGCTACTAGATGAAGACTACAAAATTTGAAAGTATTTTACGAATTGATAACTTTATCTACTTACCATAGAACTTTATGTCACTCATATATATGCTTTAACATATTGAATGTGAAATTCATGCCGTTTTTCTTCATATTAGTGTGCAGCTTGTTATTTAACTCAATTAGTTGTTAGACTTTGATTCCGATTGACTTGAAACTTGGGGAAAATATTCTAATCATATTGTATAGTTAAAAAAATTTGTTTTAGTCATTACAAATCCCATGTAAGTTAAATATATCGTTTTTGACTTTATACTAAGTGAGTCCGCAGTTTTTAGCCGGCTCGAGGTTACATTATGCTGACGCATAACAGTTTAACTAAACTGCAGGTTTAGTTAAATATATCATTTTTGTGGAATATAAATTTTTTTTTATGCTCTGTACCAGAGGTACACAGAGTATATTAAGTTTGTGCAAAAGTGTCCGTCTGTCTGTCCTGGTATGAACAAACAAATCTCAGAGACGGTAAGAGATAGAGGTTTGACATGTATGGAACATATGTTTCTTATACTTACAGACAGATCAAGTTTATTTTCATCTTTGGCCACGCCCCCTCCCGCCCCCGCAATATCGAAAAAAAGTCATATCTCCCACAGTTTTGTAGATAGAAGTAGTAATCGATCCGCCGAAGGAATTTTAAAGATCGGATGAACGATATGCGAGTTATAAGGAAAACAAACAATTATGGGCAGCACCGGTCGCAACGGTGATGGGCAGCACTTCACTGGTACAGAGTATGTTATAGACGGGCTTGACCGACTATCTTTCTTGTTTAATTTAAAGTTGGACATTTTTCAATTTTTAGGAAAATTTGTATAAAATAACATACTATCGAAAAATATCGATGTTATCGATGGTTTGAAATATCGCCGACTATCGATAGTTTTTCACCTCTAACGCAGACCTTAGGGGAAAACCTGGAATCTCGGCATGGGGGCACAAAAGATCAAGACGGTTGCAAAGCGCTTTCGGCCAACGTCAAATACATTTCCCACCGCGGCTTTCGAACGGGCTTCTATTTGGAAGGTGACTGAACATTAGAGCGGGTCAATTTGTATGGACCGAAAAAAATCGACCCGGAGTATAGCAAAAACGCAATATACAGTAAATTCTAAGAAAATTTTCCCAAGAAACCATCGGTCTAAAATTAATTTCGAGCCAGCGAATTTTAACAGGAAAGTTTATAAATATGGAAATGCTAAGGTATGTGAAATATCATTAAAAAAAATCTGTTGAAAGTGATGAAAAACTGGTTTGCATCGTTCTCAAAACAACTTATTTGACTCCCGGCTGGTTAAGAATTTGACACACCCTACTGAACATAGTTTATTTTGTCATTTTACTTTTTCACTTATGGTATATCCGGTTTTGAAACGAACCGGTTGGAACGCGGGATTCCGACTAATATTTTACTGTGAACCTAACCACTTGGGGAATAGTAGCTAAACCAGGTTAGCTTAAACAAAAAATATGGATATTACAAAATTTAAACTTTTGCCTAGCGACTTTTTTTCTTAAAGACTCTTAAAATCGGCAGTAAAGCTTAATAAGACGAGAGCGTAAGTAAAAGTCGGTTCAGCCCGACTTCGATATACCCGTTACTCAGGGGATTTAATCTTGTATAGCCTTCCCTTATGTTAGTTAACAGAGCATTAACTTTAATAAGAACATTTCTACATTATGTAAGTAAACAGAGCATGTGGCGCCAAAAAGTATGGAACATTTTTTATAAGACTTATAACTTTGCCATTTATTATCCGATCTTTATGAAACTATCAGAGATTGTAGATATTGGGCACATACACTACACTGCAAAATATAAATGATATCTTACAAATTGTACGGTGATGGGCAACACTTCACAGGTACAGATTATGTTATAGTCGGGCTTGACCGACTTTCTTTCTTGTTCTTTACGCAATAGTAACAATAGTATCTATGTGACCTGACTCGTATTCTGAACGTAGACATCTTTTATCGCCAGTGTGTAAATGTGAATCTCGTCATCTGTCGCCTGTTCAAACCCATGTAGATTTCATTCAAATGGTTTCTTTCCGAATAATCTAGTAATCAAACTTTACATAAAAAATCGGCCACACTTTGTAAGAAATGCAATCGTTTATACTAAAATCTCTCGTGATGTCCAATATCCCAGGATGTGTTGTTAGAAAATTACTTAAATTGGTGAACCGAACGTATTTTTTCGAGAAAGTGGTCCGGTTCGGGGAGTCAAAACTTAAAGGCGCCTGGTTCATGGTTCGGTTCGCGAACCCCTTAATACCCGAACCGAACCGGTGCTCAGGGGTTTAGTTCCGGACCAGTTTGCAGCCTTGATCGTCTGTCAAGGTGTCTATCGGTAGACAGTTTGGCTACGTTGATTGGATGCCATATCGTGGGTGAAGAGGTGTACACTGTACAGCGTTGAGCCCAGAATGTTTCTTAAGGGAACACTAGAACTTATTAGCCTCGTATCTAAAACTACTCCGTCTTGGATTAGTACAAGGGTCGTACCAACTAGGAAACTTATAACAGGCAGGTACAGGTGAGGTGAGAGCAGCGATTTCATATTATACTATCATGCCTAAGGCCATTTTCATATCGGGAAACACAACAACTGTGCAATCCTTAGCTTGGAACCCTTTTATTATATAGTTGTTAACTCTAGTAAGGGGTTCCCCTTAGGTACTTCGAAAAAGCAAACCGGAAGGTGAAATTAACTTTTTGATTCTGCGCAGCAAACTTGGGACTTTCCAGGTTTGTAGATCATGATGGACTGTGCCTTTGTGCAGGACACTGATATCCTCATAGTGCGTTACAGACGTCGATATGAAAGATATACTTCATATCTTTCATTTGCAAACCAATTTGCAAAGATAAACCAAAAATAAAACAAAAAATGATTTAACCTTCTAAAAATCCTAAGGTTCGACAAGTTTAGTAACCAGTCCGCGAACCGAAACTGAACTTCACGATGTGATCGAAGCTCCTGGCCGAACGTCAGCAGAATTGTCGAAACGATATAGCGTATTTTTAAGTTCCAAGGAATATTAATGTTTTGGAATGTCAAGCTTGCTCTTAAAGTTGACCAACCTCCTTCATTTAGGGTATACCGACAAGACCAACACACACACACACACTTGAAAACCACAACGCCGCGATTAATTCAACCCGACACATCTGCTCGGTTGCTGTCGTCCGTTTTGCCAAATTGATAAAGGTAAAGCCGAAGCCGGCAGAGGCAGCGTCTGATGCTGACGTTACATGTGTCTGCTGTTGACATTTTGTAATGACAACCCAAGCACAAAATTAATCGCATTCAACTTATCTGTACAAAATGAATATTAAGCAATTTTGAAAGCTTTGGCGGCGTAATTGATGCAGTTGCAATTAGTTGGGACGGCGGAACCTGCGACCTGGTCGGCTGCCAGAATTTGTGGCGCTGACACATGCAACCGGTGGTTGAGCCAAAATCAATAAATTTGCACTAAAGAGCGATCTCAACTTACCCTCTGGTGAGTGGAACTTTACCTAAATATTAACTGTAAATTTGGCTTTGGTCTCGTTTCAATTGAACGCTCTAGCCGGCGTTGGCCGAAATAACGTGGCACGTGTTTGTTATCGTCATGAATTTATTTAGAATTTAAATTGAAATTGTTTTTCTTTATTTTTTGATGTTGTTGCAAACGCGCTCTCACCATTGTGTTTGACATATCAGTTCGATTTCGGCATCGAGCACGCAATCAAAGAGCAAAAGCATGCGCCGTCTCTCTCATATCAGCTGTTTTGGTCGAACAACATGACGCAATAAGAAGGTGAGGCAAGCCTGAAATCATGATGCATTAACAAGGTGTGGCAATGTGAAAGTTATTGGCTATGTGAGAGCGAAAGAGGCAGTATACAAATTGTGTAGCTATGTTACATATTAAAGATTTATTTATAGTCCAGTCAAGTAAGAATTTTTCGAAGCATGAAATATTGACCAGCCAGATTTTTGATATGTGGCAGGGGGATATGATATGTGGCGGCTGTTGATGCTGATAAAGATATTCTTTATAGGGTCGGAAATGCGTCTTTCTATGAGCTACAAGCATCTCGACAATTCCAATATACCCTCTTCAAGGGCATAAAAATTATACATACGTATTTATTTATAGCAGCGATGTCCAAAATTTGAAAAGGCAGCCACGCGAGGTTGGCAAGCCAAATTCTGCCGGCGTCGCAGTGTCACATACATATTGAGAGAGAGAGAGAGAATATGTGTATTCTATAAATAGAACGCTCGGCAGCATTTGCTCTTACGACTCATGTGTTCGGATGTTCGGCCGGTCAGTTGCTAAGCTGCATTCAATGAGGAAAGACCATAAAGCGCTTGTTTTTTACACTACACCGAAAAAAATGTTTGATCTCAATTGGAAAAATGAATTATTTTTCATTGAGAATATGGATGGTAACGCTCAATGTTTATTGTGCCATTACGTTGCATGTCGCTTTACCTTTGATGTTATTAAAAGGCACTACCAACTTTGCCACGGGGGGGAGGAAGAGAGATTTAAAAATTTAATTTGTTTTATGTTTGAATCGCACGCATTTTATTTTTCCAGTGTAAAGCAGTAAAACGTCACCTTGCCTTCGTGTTTCGCTGCTTCGCACACAACCGAAACGCTTTCATTGTGTGAGTTTGGACAACACTGATTTATAGCAAAGACCATAGAACAACAAGACGCGTAACGGCCATACAAGTGAATGGCAAGGGGAAATTTCAAAGTGGATTTTCTATTTTACATTTGTGTGCTGTGTAAGTGAGAGGTCTGCCGAACAAACTTTGCACACAGACAGCACACTACCCTTTAGTACGGCCGACCAACTCTGCATCAACGTTTCGTCGTGACTGTCGTCGACCCTCCCTTATACCCCTCACAATGTGCTCGACTCAATACGTTAACATGTCCGCTCAATACGTTAACGGCTCTCCAGGCACGGTAGGTCGACGCAATGCCATGCAGGAACCGACATGAGCGACGCTCGATAGACGAAATGCCATGTAAAGAAGCGACATAAGCATCAATCGTTGACGTCACAACGCATCACCGTACAAAGAGCAACGCTGGGTTGACGAAATACTGTGACTGACCCCAGCCGTACTAAAGGGTAATGTAAAATCGAAACTCCACTTTGAAATTTCCCTTTGCCATTCACTTGTAAGGCCGTTGCACCTCTTGTTGTTCTAGTTTCTTTGGAAAGGGGCTATAAGTTATTTTCTGTCATTTTGCTTTCACATTTCCCGACTTTTCTAAATAGTGGTAAATTCAGTTTGTTTCCCAGTTCTTCCACCAAAATCCCCCACTGTACTGAAGTTACACTTTTCAGCGGTAGATGGCGCTAGTCGAATGCGCCAAATTCAAATTTGTTCACTTTGAATGTAAAGTCAGGTTTTATTTTAACTGTTTTTTAGGCTGAACATTCCAAAATTTAAAAATAAAAATGTGTAAAGCGCCTGGGCTTAGTCTATATCGCTTGCGACCCAACAAAACGTTGTTCATGCTGTGCGACGTGCAGGAGAAGTTCAAACCAGCCATTCCACTGATGAATGAGCTCATCGAAAACACCAAGAAATTGGTAAGCGACAACCAAATGAGACAGAATAATGGGGGTAAATTGAAAAATCTCATGAATTCTTATTGCAGTTGGCAGCTGGCAAGATATTCCAAGTGCCATTGCTGGTGACCGAACAGTATCCGGAGAAGCTGGGAAAAACTGTCGGTGAGCTGGACATTAAGCATGCTTGCGCCAACATACCCAAGACGCAGTTTAGCATGATTGTGCCGCCCATAAAACAAAACATCGATGACATCTTCGGTGGCAAACCCAGGACCGTGGTGTTGTTTGGCCTTGAGGTGGGTGTTACCCTGAGGAAATTCTCAATTTTAATCCAGTCATTTTCCAGACACACATCTGTGTGGAGCAGACCGCCTTTGATTTGATTAACAACAAGGTGGATGTTTGGCTGGCTGCCGATTGCTGTGCCTCGCGACTCAATCAGGATCGAGATTTGGCCTTGCTGCGATTACGTGACATTGGCTGCAATATAACCAGCTCAGAGAGCGTAATTTTCAATCTGTTAGCTGACAAGGATCACAAGTCGTTTAAGGACATTTCTCAGCTGGCTAAAAAGGTTTCCGCTGATATGAAGTTATGGCGTCCCTCGAAGGCCAACAAATAGTTTGCGGCTCTTTTCATGTTCAACTAGAAAATGGCATTTGCCTTCAGCTCACATGGGAGGAAATATGAATAAAGGATCCAGCCGGCAGGGCCGTAGTCATCCTTGTCCTCGTCAAGTCATAAACATTTTGGCCCAGCAGACAGCTGAATGGAGCAGCGGCGCCATATAAGCCCCCAGTCTCTGGGCTGCCAATTTATGCAATGACTTGCACTTGGCCTGGGACGTGGGTCTTGGCATTAGGCAGTTAAATTTTATGATGCAATCGCAGCAATCTCGGGCTTCCATCTGCCCATCTAAGCTGCAGGCAGTCACTCGCCCAGGCCAGGCCAGGTGATGGTGACAATGTAGGCAGGCGTCTGATTGACTCATAACAGGCCAAGATCGCGATCTTGATGGCCATTTGCATGCCAAGCCTGCGGCTACCAGGCAATTTATTTGCTCAAGCCCTGCCTCCTCCTGCCACTCGCAAGTGAAACTGATGGCCATGGCATCTGGGCACGCGATAAGACCACAACTTAAGCCAGATCTAGCCAATTACCCTCGCTTAGTCTTATCCCACGCTGGGCGGAGCACGCATCTGCGTAAAAAGCGAATTGGGGGAGAGGATTGGGCTAACGGCAGTCGGCGTAAAAGTTGTCCCAGGTGGCCGCAAATTTCCGGCCTTGGAACTGGTTTTATGCTATCGCACCTGAGCTTCGTCATAATCTTTGTGTGTTTGTTGCACCATAAAAATGAAAATCATAAATCTGCTAAATTGGCCCCACGAAGTGCAAATGAACTGGCTGATGCTGATCGATGCGCAATGGCTCCATCTTCTGCGGGAATTTATGCCTTGGCAGTATGGCCAAGTGGCAACCGCTGACATGCACATAGATCAAGCCAGAAAGAAATTTGGCTAAGAGTCGGCGGCACTAAAGTGTCGAAGTTTTTATGCCCTGGCTCTGTAGAGAGCTCTCTAGGATGGGCACAAAGGCATAGCTTAATTTTTTTTGGAGAAAAAGAAAAAACTGAAATGAAGTAGCATCGCATATTTTTTTGAAGAGATAATGTAGATGAGAGACCAGACTCTGAAATCAGCGGAAGAGGTCGGTAATGAAGGGCAGCTTGTAAATTTAGCAGCGCCCTCTTACAGAATAAACCCTTGCACCGAAAATAAAGGGAAACCTAAGGTTCGCCAAGCTAAGGAACCGGTTCAATCTTTCGAACCGAACCTTCTGGCGAACTTTTTCACTGCTCCTTTGGGTCCCAATGACGCCACCTTCCGAGTAAAAAAACAAATGGAAACAAACTTGATCTGCGTATATCTCTATCCCTGCAACTTTTGACTTGATCCCGTCTTCAGCTCGGATGAGCTTGATTTCATCTCAAAATTGGCATATTTTTAAAACACTCGGGGATTGATTTCAGCTTGTTATTCGAGCTCGAATTGATTCCACACTCGGATTCAATCAAGAAGGTCGAATATTGATATCTATATTCGTACTTGATTTAAAAATCGGTTTGATGCCAGAATGAATACCAGACATATTTATGTGGGAATGGGGTAGTGCCATGCAGGGTTGCTGGCATTTTTAGGTTGACGCTAGAGGGTCACACTATTGGCGAGTGAGTGAGAGACGGAAGATCGCGTAGGCGGAAGAGAAGATATTTTGGAGGAGCTGTTCGGCGACGGTGAGCCTGATACACAGTGAGAGATCGTTGAGGAAATATCTGGAGAAGTTGGTGGTGGTGGAACCAAAGCGGATCAACGAAAAGGTGGCCGAAGATCAGTGAGTGGATTGGCGTGTCACAAGAGTTACTTGTAAGCTTAAAAATTTATAAATTAAGTTGATAGTCAGGCTTCCACAAGTATAAATATGGATTTAAAAGCGATATTGGCTTTAAATGTAGTAGGCAGAGGTAAGGTCAGCTAGGACTGAATGCGCAGGGAAGAAAAGCATCCTACAGGTTCTCGAGCATTTCAACATACAGGAGGCTGACGAAGATAAAGAAGTCCAATCAGAGCAAAGCAGAGTAGTGGAGCAGAGAGTCTGTATGAAGAGGCTCAGGTCATTTCAAAGCGAGTTTCTCAATTTACCCTAAGAGACGTTCAAGAAGCCATATCCTCGTTCTCAGGTGACAGACAACCAGACGTTAATCTGTGGGTCTCCTGAGGACGGCCGAATGTGGGAATGAGCTAGGAGGAGAAGGAAAATCGCGAAAAAGAAAAGAAGAGAGAAGCGAGTCGAAGGGTGCAGATGGAAGAAGTTAAACTAGAAGTTTAAGTGAAGAATAAAGAGGAAGACAACTATGTTTAGTTTTAAATAATTAACTGTAATTACTATTAAGCAATATTCCTATTATTCCAAATCAATAACCATTTTGTGAAACCCACATTTATGCATAGTTGTTTATAGTTTAAAAAAGTTCAGTCAAACTGTTTAGTGAACATAAGGAATTTAAATTTGAACAATAGAATAATCTTACATCTAGGAGAGAAGGTCGGACGTTTCAAGGTGATGATAAATTTTATTTGAGATAGACATAAATGACTTTTCAAATGAAAAAATTACGTATAGGGAATTATAGTTAGAGGATAAGACACGAAAAGGTTCATGTAGGGCATAGTTGGACCTGCAGACTGCCAAGCGTATTTGCCGGAAAGTGCGAGTAAACCTCGAGGGAACAGTTCAATTTATTGAAGAGAGAAGCGCTTGAGAATCAACCAATCCGAGAAGCTCGGACACCATTGCTTATTCTGCGGTGATGCGAAAATAGAAGATCGTTTAATTTTAACCTTGATCGATAAGGAGGTAAAAGCCTGCTGGAGTCCCAATTCAGATTGCGATCGTTGAGTTTGATTAGATAAATACGGCTTGCATTCGTGGCTTAAAGTTGGATTCGATCTTTTGGTATGGTTCCAAGTCTTTTGTAATTGTTTATCAAGTATAATGAAGTAAGACTCATACTTGAAATTTCAATTCCAAGGTCGAGGTTTACTAAATTTTTTTATACCCTTGCAGAGGGTATTATAATTTTGTCCAGAATTTTGCAACGCAAAAACTATATATATTCTTGATCAGGGTGACGAGCTGAGTTGATTAAGCCCTGTCCGTCTGACTGTTCGTCTGTCTGTCCGTCTGTTTCTACGCAAACTAGTCTCTCAGTTTTGAAGCTATCAGGCTCAAACTTTGCACAGATTGTTCTTTTTACTGCACGCTGATAATATGTCGGAACCGAACGGGTCGGATGACTATATACGAGGTGTGTTCAAAAAGTATCGCGAATTTTGTGTTTTTTCAAAAATTATTTATTTATTCATGAATATCTATTTTGTCCCCTTCAAAGTAATCCCCATGAGATATTATACACTTGTGCCAACGGTTTTTCCAATCTTCGAAGCACTTCAAAAAATCATTTTTTTTATCTTGTTCAGCTCCTCCTTCGATGCCGTCTTTATCTCGTCAAGCGTAGCGTAACGTCGTCCTTTCATGGGCCTCTTCAGTTTAGGGAACAAGAAAAAGTCACAGGGGGCCAGATCTGGGGAATACGGTGGCTGCGGCATCATTAGTGTGTTGTTTTTGGCCAAAAAGTGGCGCACAAGCAACGATGTGTGAGCAGGGGCGTTATCGTGGTGCATAAGCCAATTTCTTCCACAAATCCGGGCGTTTCTGGCGGTTTGCTTCGCGCAATTTGCGCATAACTTGCAGGTAATATTCCTTATTGACCGTTCTTCCCTGTGGCAAGAACTCATGATGCACCACGCCCCTGCAATCGAAGAAAACTGTCAGCAAAACTTTCAGATTCGACCGAACTTGGCGCGCTTTTTTCGGTCTTGGTTCGTGCGGCAGCTTCCATTGAGATGATTGAGCTCTGGAGCAAATTTGGGTCGTCGCGGACAGAGTTTAACATCTCATTAGCAATGTTCATGCGATGCTATTTTTGGTGAGCAATTTTGGTACGAATTTCGCGGCGACCCGTCTCATGCCCAAATCATTGATAAAAATCGAATGGCACGAGCCAATCGATATGTTTAGGTCCTCAGCAACTTCTCTAACGGTGATTCGACGATTGGCCAATACCATTTTCTCCACTTCATTAATGTTTTCGACTGTTGTTGAAGTGCTCGGGCGTCCGGCACGCTCTTCGTCGTTCACATCTTCTCTGCCTTCTGAGAACATTTTGTACCACCGATAAACGTTGCTTCGGTCCAAGGTAGCTTCTCCGTATGCCACAGTCAACGTTCGGAATGCATCCGCGCACTTAATTTCGTTTTTCACACAAAATTTGATACAGGTTCTTTGATCCATTTTTTTGAATAGGTAAAAATCGAAGACGATCCAAAACACGTGCAAGCAAAGCAGCTGTCAACAATTAAGTGAACATTCAAAATGGCCGAGCTTGTCGGCATAAGTGAGAGACATGAGTACCAACATAACGCCACAAAAAAATCGAAATTCGAATATACGTAACCCGCGAAAATTCAAAATTCGCGATACTTTTTGAACACACCTCGTATAGTACTTTTCATAAAATTTTGTTTTTGATACAGAGTATATTTTTGATTCAAAAGCCAACTTTAATGGGTCAATGGGTCATCCGCCTTTCAAGTTTTGTTACTCGCTAAGTCTCCCATCATGGTCTCAGTTTAATCCAGGGATGGAAACCACTTGAAAATGAGTACTGGTTCGGTTCAGTGGTTCACACAGTCTCTGAACCGCCAGTTCGGTTAATTATATGGTTTTTGAAGCTATCTGAACCGCTATTTCTGTTCATTTCAGTGGTTCATTAAGGCACATTATGAAATATTATGATTTCTGTCTTAATGTGACTTTTCGCAGACTTTGGAAATTGAATTCCCTTAAACCATTTGAATATCTTTAAAGTCCTTAGAAGAATGCCAAAAATTTATGAGGTCGGATTTTTAGGATTCGTCAATTAGTTCCTAAAGGAATACACTTCGAAAAGAGAGAATATCGGCTGGAAAAGAATACGTGCCATGCATCTTACACACCCTATTTATAGTATTATATGAGAAAAACTCTGTTGTCGAAGATTGAATTAGGCTAAAGAAGTTCTACAGTAAATTGAGAGTATTGTCCACTAGAGAACTACAAATCAATTATCAACTTTCAAGAAAAGAATGCAGATTAATGAAGGGTATATTATGTGATCAGCGGGTAATTGCAGAGGACTTACAAGGTTACAGGTTGTAAAATTTGTGTTATGTCATCATTAAAGGCTATATCGATCCGGCATCGCTAAGAATCAATTCGGTCTATCAGTGATCTCTCTTGAGGAGGGTCGAACGGAAAGTCGTATAAAAATTATCTTAGGGAAACAATTGAAATTCCCAAATTAATATTTATCATTAGCTAGAGGAAAACGATTCTCGTCTTAACACTCGTCAGAGAACGGAACCGAACCGAGCCGTTTCTCTTTGTGGTTCAGCATTTCTGAAAGGAAGCCGGTTTGGTTTGAGGTTCAATTCACCAGCTGAAATAAGCGGTTCGGCTTAGAACCGGTTTGCATCCCTCATTTTATCAGACAATCCTGACACTTGCGCACTTTTCTTTGGGTCACTTTCAGTGCGGTAGCATTCTGCCATCTGCTTTGCAATTTCCGCCTTTGACATTCGTCTAAAGATCGTTCACTTAAACCTTAATGCCCTTTGTATACCCGTTGTCGGAAAACTCGAATGGGCTTATTCAGATAAGCATTGGGAAGAGCCTCATCTGCTGCGCACGTGATAAAAAGCCTCCAGAAGTAGGGGCCAGGATCGACTCACCGCCACCACTCATCAACAATCTTAATAGACAAAGTAAATGGGAACAAAGATGAATTACAAATAAAGATAATTTAAATTAAAGTTTATAAAATTCGAGATCTTACGAGTTAATTTTTTCCTTTTGCCTTCTTTTGCGTCCCAACCTTGTACACACATTGTAAACTAACAAATTGTACACCATTCCCCAAAGCAGAAACGAATTCCTGCTCATCCGTTGGCCAGCTATGTTGACAAATGTGAGAATGTCTGGCGGCACTTCAAAAGACTTGCTAACAAATTGCATAATTTATAAGGTTACCTAACCAAATTAGCCAAATTTCGTTAACCATCTAATGAGACAACTAATGCACTAATGCCGGATTACTCACAAATGGTTAGAAGATCGCTTGCATTTCCCACACTTTCCAAGAACTTGCGAGGTCTTTCACATGCAACAATTAGTTCAATAATTTTATGCTAATTATATCTGTGTGTGTTCCTAAGACACCGCTTCTTAGTTAAAGGGCGTGTCTCTTTTGGCTAGCGGTCATAGGGAAATTCTCTGGCTGTTTCCGCTAGGGTTTCGGATTTCTAAGTGAGAGATTTCCACGTCACCTGTTAACCCACAAAATGCATGTGGCCATTGACCAGCAATTAGCTAGTTGAGATTTGTATCTTTAGAAGTACGACTGGGTGTAATTAGCATATGAGATACATTTAAGCAGAAGAATGGATGGGCCGCTGCCCTGGGGGATGTGTGTGCTGGGAGTGAGAATGTGTGTGCGTGTGCGCACTCAATAATTATGAAACAGCTATGATTGCGGGTCAGAACTGTGGTGCTAATTGGTGGCTAACCAAAGAAGGGAATTGGGAATCATCCCGCACTTAAAAAAACAAAATTTTGGCACTTAGTCTTGACTATTCCAACCAATGATTGATCTCAATAGTAAGGGGAGCAGACAGAGGTTCTAGTGCCCCTATTGGGAAACCTTGTGTTGGACAACCTTTAAGAGCAAAAATTTTGCTATCTGAAATTTGGAAAACGTCCAACCCTTACGTTATAAACCTTCAGACAAATTTTCCAATCAAAAGTTGTGAACCTGAACCACTTTTGAAGTGGTTCAGCCGGCTGGTTCGAGCCGGGAAAATGTCAAACTACAAACCAAATTTCAAGTTCTTAGCTTAAATAACTTCTGAGATATGGCTCAGAACCTTTTTTATTGAACCGGTTTCATTTCGGAACCGCTTTGAAACCAACTCAATATTACAAACCTACAAGCCATATTTCAAGTTCATTACCTAAATAACTTCTGATATATGGCTCTAAACCACTTTTGAACCGTTTCGTAACCTGTTTTGAACCAGTAAAATATCCAACTCCACATTATGAACCTGCAGACCAAATTGGTAGTTCGTTGGGAAACCAGGGAAAACCAGGATCCGAGAAAAATCCAACTGAAAGTGTTCTGAAAAGACTAATTATAGACTGAAATTTCACCGCCTAGCCAAATCATATAATAAGCTGGGCAAAACGAAACTAATATCGGTTCCGGTTTTGATAAGCATCGAAACTTATATTTCGGTATAAGGTTCTTTTTCGGTTGTAATTTATTTGGGTTCCTTTTCGGAACCTGAATTTTTGTTTGGTATCCCATTTCTTAGCGGAGAAATAATAAACTTCATTCCGGAAAGTAAACGTTCTTCGCATACGTTCTTCGCATTCTTTTGTGATAATACTGAAATATTTTTATTGTCTTTCAAAACAAATACACATATGAATTAACTTCGCATTACACAAAAAATTTTAAATATCGCTTCCGGTCTCGGTTCGGAGTCTTAATCGATTCTATTCGGTATACGATACCGGGTGGATTCCCTGCTTGATTAAATTTTCTTTCTGATTCCGTGGATGTTGCAGGTGACGTATTTTCTTTTAGACTAGCTTCATTGTCCTAAATCCTCGATTTCAAACATCAATGGTGCCAGCTCTGGTAGGTATGACTTTACGATAGGGATATCTCATTGCTAACGCATTCTCACCTCCTTTCCATTCTGCGACATGTCTGGGAGGTAAGAAAACGATTCTCGGGAAAATAGGCAATAATCCCTATTGAGGGATTTCATACAAGGAATAAGATAGTCACTTTTGATAGATAAGAATAGGAATAGTATTTTCTTAGAAAGCTGACACATTTTGAAAAATTTTACAATTTCACAAGGGACTTGGATCAATATCTTATATTCTTAACCTTGCCCACACAGAGGGAAAAACCGAGAACATTGGACTCAAAATGTGCAGAATCGATCATGAACGGATTCTCTCACTTCAAGAACTTTTTTTGGGAACGCAAAATCTTGATTTGAGTTCAATATTCCAGGTCTGCCGTCCAGGTCCACCGACCAGGTGCACGGTCTACCATCCAAATCCACCGTCCAGATCCACACCGTTCAGGTCCACCACCACAGGACAGTGACTTGTTTTGTAAAAACTCGTTGCAAAAATCAAATTTCGAGTTGTTGTATTTGGCAAATCTATTGATTAGGATCTATTAGACGTGTTTCGAATTCCGAACGTTTTCAAAAAGTAAAAACGAAACGAAAACGAACGTTTTACTATTTGCAGTTTCCAATTCCGAACGAATTGGTCACGTTTTGACTTTTCGAACTCGGTTTCGAAACCGGTTTCGTAATGTGTTTGTGTACTTCGACAGCAGCCAGAGTTGTGACTATCACTATAATTGAAATTTACAAAGCTCTTATTTACTCTTCAAATCCATTTATTTTCATTTAAAACAGTATTTAAATATTACATTTAAATATGTCATGTCAAATATGAATAAAGATAGCTAAATAAAATAAAAAAGTGCAACCCTAGCAGCCATCGATTGAAGGTCGAAATCGACAAATAAATATAGTAGAGTTCAGAAAAGCTCGGTTTGGTCACGGCCGCTCGGTTTTGTTTTTAATGCAATATTTTATAGACTTTTATAAAAAAATACTAAAACTTTAAACAGTTTAAGTAATGATATTAAACGATTTTAAAAATGGTCAACTAATTTCGTATTTTTAGTTAATAATTTTGAGGAATTATTTTAATGCTTTAAATAGCAATTACTTTTAATTCCGTTGACTCTTCAGCGCACGTTTTGAAAACGACAATTCTTGTCGATTTACGGAATTCGGAAAAGCAATCAACTCGATTTGCGGCAACTCCACTTCTTTTTCGGAATTCGGAACAGGCCCGATTGATTAGGAATTGATCAAGTTAAAGTTAATAAATGAAATAAGTTTTAAGATTTGTTTATGACGTCGTAAAGTTGCACCAGTTCTCAACTTTTAAAAAGATGGATTTGGTCGTAAGGACCGTTATCAGTCACTCGACGTAGCTTCCGGAAAATGTCTCCGCAGGACGGCAGTACGACCTTGGGGCCGTATATCCAGATCCTATTTGTCTGTTCTTTGATATTTTTGGCCTTCCAGTTGTTTTTGTAAACTGCGGCACTCAGACTTCCAAAAAATCTTCAAGTGGATGACACTGCGGCAAGTTTGTTGGGTTCCGTTCCTTTGGTACAAAAGGGATATTGGCAAAAAGGCGATTTTGGTTGCACATCCACCGACTTTGAGATTTGACAGTTTGTATTTCGGAGCTCGGATTGCCCACAAGGACATCATTACATATCTAGGCGTCACACTGGACAGGTGACTCACCTGGAGATCCATGTTAATCGGGTGTGTGGCTCTGCCCGCTTAAAACTCCGGAAGATGGAATGGTTACTTCGGCCATAGAGTCGCCTTTCCCTTAAGGCTAAAGTCAGGCTTTTTAAGACCATAGTCCTCACTAATCTCAACTACGGGTTACATGTTGGGGAACGGCCTGCACCACCACCATTACGGGAGTTGAGGTTTGTGTAAGTAAGGCTCTTCGAAGTATTTTAAACGCGCACCGGTATGAACGTAATACCACCATATTCCGGCACTTAGTCATTTCCACTTTATGCGAAACCATTGAGAATTATTCAAATCGATACAGGGAGCGGCTAGTTTCTTACAATAATCGACTTGCCACAATTCTAACAAAGCCCATTCGTCGGCGTATTCTGAACAGAATCCAGCAAGCGAATTTGTGGATATTTGGACGAGCACCTCAGGTTCGCCTTATTTAATTTGATTTATTATTGAGTTCTTTCAGCACGGAAGCGTTTTAATGAATGCGAATCATGTTTAAACAAAACCTATTTAAAAAAAAAAACCGTTTGTATTTGGTCAGGTGTGTAACTTGGTGCTTTTTGCTTATGTCTGGCAACAATATTATTCTTTTTCAGCACTTTACTGATGTGCTGTTGGCTGCAATTAAATTTTCTGGCTGCATCTGGTTGACTTATGTTGTCTTTGTTGTTAAAAAGTTGAGTGAGCTTTCTGACAGCTCTGCCCATCATAATGTTTGCTTTCCGAGGCGGAGGGCGTGAAAACGTGTTGACAGGAGAACAAAGAGAAAAAATGTCATCACGAAAGCTTTTATGTAAAGCTCAGCTAAGGGCGCTCTCTCTTAAAGTTTGTGCAGATTTTTTGCTGTACAATAATTAGCTTGACTTAAACAAAACGAGAAAGCAAAGCTAACTTCGTCTGTACCGAAGTTTAAATACACTTGAAACTTTTGTGACCACTGACTTATTTTTGTGACCAATGATTTAATCTATAAGCTTTATGTCTTGTGTCTTCAGGAGATCAAATAAAAAAAACTAAGAAAAAGAAAAAGAAAAAAAAGAAGAAAAAATTTGTATGGCAGCAACAAGAAGTGACTATCCGATTTTCGCGGTTCCGACATATGTGCAGTATGCAGCTAAAAGATGACTCTGTGCAAAATTTCAGCTCGATAGCTTCAAAACTGAGGGACTAGTTTGCGTAGAAACAAACAGATGGACGGACGGACGGACAGCGCTTAATCGACTCAGCTCGTCATGCTGATCAAGAATATTTATACTTTATTGTGGTCGGAGATGATTCCTTCTATGCGTTCCAAACTTTTGGGCAAAACTATAATACACTTTTCAAGAGTATATTTCGAAAGAAGACTACTTTTCGGACCTTACTTTTCTATGTCCGATTTCGACTAAATTTTGTGGAATCATGAAAAAGCATAACAAACTAACATGTACATTTATTGAAGGCGATTCCATTTAAAACAAAAAAAATGTTTTCTCATTAGAATATTAGATATGCTATAGTCTTCCGATTTGGACAAAACTATGTAGAATTGTTCAAAGGTATATAAAATGAGTATATGCCAATTTAATGGACGTTTCCATTGAACACAAAAAAGTTTTTCTCACATAAACTAGTTTTTTGACCAATCGTTCCTATGGCAGCTATATACTATAGTCATCCAATTTTAACCAAACTTTGTAGAATTGTGTGGGAGCATATAGAACAAATACATGCCTATCTTGAGGACATTTCCATTGAAAACAAAAAGTTTTTCAAGCTAGGACTACTTTTCAGACTATACTTTTCTATGACAGCTATACTATATAGATGTCCAATTTCGACCAAATTTGGTGGAGTCATGGAGAAGCATAGTAAACTAAGAAATACGAGGTTTGGAGACGTTTCCATTGAAAACAAAAAAGTTTTTCTGACTAAAACTAGTTTTTCTATAGTCATCGGATCCGGCCGGTTCCTACAAATGTGCAGCGTATTTATACCAAAAGTGTTCGTGCAGAGTTTGGCGAGGATTGCTTTAAAACTGATCGAGGAGATAGCATAGAAACCGACGGACAGACGAACGAATAGGGCTAAATCAAAAACTATATGCCAAAAATTCTTTTAGAACAAAAAATAAAAAAAAAAAAAAAAAAGTGGTTAAAAAAAAAATTAAAATATAATTTTTTTTTTGCAACGTGTTTTGAGAAAATGAGACACTGTGCACCGTCCAGGCCCCCCCCCCGAAAAACAAAACCAAAACCCCAAGGTCTTAACCTACACCCCAGCTGCTTTGATTAATTTTTATTAAATAAATAAAAATTTTCCGGGAATGACTGGGAGTAGAGCCCAAGACCTTTGTCGCGCGCAACGGCGGCGGCCGTCTAAGACGGTTAAGATGAATGGTGCTCATTTCATGAACAGTTTGAACATTTGTTCTCAGAAATTTGTGAGAACATTCAGTTCTTATTTTGAGATGAAAAAAAATCTTATTTTCTCAACACGTTTTTCACTCTGTGCATGGATTTGGAAATATTTTTGATTGTACTTAAACGAAGGGATTTATGGTTGATTCTAATATTTAACTTATCCGCTTTTATTATCTGTTAGAGTGCTTATTTGCATCTTTTCGCTCAGTGGTTCAACCTGCTGGTCGCAATTGAATGATCAGACAGAGGGACAACAAACGGGTCAGCTTGGGCAGCCGCCTGTCCTCGATAAGAATCTATGCTGTTTATTTTCTGCCTGTCCGATGGCTGCTAACTAGATCACTGCAGATATGAATGGCTGTGTTTACACCATGTCTTTTAATGTTTTCTCTCAATTCCAATGCTATCTTCACTTTTATCAAACAATACTCGGACCACAACAATGCCTGACAGTTTGAAAAGCATTTTGGCTAAACAGTGAAAGGTTGGTTTTGGTCTGCTTTGGTCTGGCCTGGTCTGCATCACAAGCCGGCCGGCCAGTACACGGAATATATGTAACTAATTTGCTTAAATGTGAGCACAATAAAACATTTTGTTGTTTTTGTATTGTTGTTTTGGCTGCGACAAGTTGCCGTAAATGCGCCAAGTTGTTGGCACACAAAAACTGTAGAAAGATTTTATGCTAGAAATTCGCGTAGTTTGGAGTATTTATATGGGCAATTGGCCAAAAAGGCGGCCAAGAGCAACACATTTGCGAGCCATCAAAGTGACTCGAGTTGCATTTGACTCTAGCAGTTGCAGTTGCCATATTTGAACAATTTCACTTGTTCGGATCGTCTCGGGGGTATTTGAAAGTGCGCAAAGGAGCTGGGGTATGGGGCCCATTTAATATGCACAATTTGCCTTTACTTTCTATATGAAATTTGCATACATGATTGAAAATAAGACTGGCAAATTTTCAATTTTTATATGGAATTAGAATAGTTTATATTGTATTAATTGAATAATAAAGTTAGTTTGTTTTTTAAGCGAAGTTCGGTGGCATGTTGCGAAAATTTAGTTAAAAGCTAATGGAAAACATTTTCATGATTTATTTAATGCCCTTTTCCTCACCCTTAAGTTCCAGTTCACTTTTTGCTTTCCCTGACCCATCCCATTTCCATTTCCAGCTTGGCCACTTGCCGAAATGTCAAAGGCTTCGTTTGCCGTTTGGCCGCATCAATTTATCAGCAGAGTCAAAGCATTTTGTCACGATTTGGCGTAAACACCTACTAAAAATGATCAAAAGCGGTTTCCCCCAAAACGATTATTGTTATTAAATCGAAGTAATTTGTGCACAAAAGAAGTTGCCGCCACTGCGGCAGTTGCAATTGCATTTGTAATGGAAAGTGAGGTTGGTTTCATTCAATGAGATTCACTTTCTGGCCCTCCGACTCAAAGTACAAGTAACAACAACTACAAGAAAGGAGAGTATGCTGAGTGGAAAATGGGCTAATGATAATGTTAAATTATAAAGTTGAAGACAGTAATGAGTCTTATTAGCGCTTGAGGCACCACAATACCTACCTGTGCTCCAGTTCATTGCCCGGCTCCCACAACTTGTGTCAAAGGCAATCAATTAAGGTTAATTGGCAGCCACTTCCCTAATTACGAAATGGGTCGAGAAAGGTGGCTGTGTGGCATTGGCAAAACTCTTGTGGTTATGATCGGATTAATGGAGTGTAGAGCAGAAATGTAGATACAGTAGGTGATGTTGCCCGAGATCATCGCGAATGCCAGGCACATTGCTGGCATTGATGTCCAGTTAGCCAAGTTTGTTTAGCTTGTAGGCCTGTCAGGCGGCAAGACAAAACTGACAGCCAACATTGACAACGAGCAGCGACGGAGAAGACGACGACAACCAGAGAGGTTACCGAGAGGCACCGGCAACGGTAGCCCATGTTGGACATTCAAATAATGGCAAGACGTTGTACCTGTGCCATGACCCATATCAGTTTGCCATTGTTATTTTTGGGCAAAAGTTCAACAGGTCGTGGGCAGCCATATTTTTGGCTTATGAAAAAGTGAAAATCCTTTTTGGAATATTTTTTTGAGTGAATGAGTTGACTGATAGCCGACCGTTTGTCTAGTGTGTTGATAGTGCACCGTGGGCAAAAAATCGTAGTTATTTGGCATAATCTAATTTTTGTTATGTTTCCTTAAAAATTATTGTTGTTCTGCTTGAGTTTACTACGTTTCGATATATTTTATAACTTGGAAATGTTTTGGATTTGGCTGTCACTTATATTCGTCCATTCGAACATTTCTATTTATGGAAATTAGAACAAACATTCCTGAATTAAGTACTTTCAGTGACCACAAACTTTTAAGAAAATGTGTTCTTAGATCAAATAAAAAATATCATTGGATAATGAGGACTATTTTACCACGAATCTATCTTAAATATTCACAGCTGGTGCAAATACTTTCTTACCTACAGTTAAATTTATTTTTGGTCTTCGGTTAGTTTAAGGTCTTTAAATCGATGGGGCCATATTTGATTCAATATAGAAACATAATTTCAGGAACCAACCGGGCAAAGGATAATTATATTGCTTAAACTTACAATATTTTGCATTTATTTAGGTAAGTTGAGATTGACTTAAAAACTTATGACCTAAAATTTTGAAAATACGAGGTGTGTTCAAAAAGTATCGCGAATTCTGTGTTTTTTCAAAAATTATTTTTTTATTCATGAATATCTATTTGGTCCCCTTCAAAGTAATTCCCATGAGATATTATACACTTGTGCCAACGATTTTCCCAATCTTCGAAGCATTTAAAAAAATCATTTTTTTTATCTTGTTCAGCTCCTCCTTCGATGCCGTCTTTATCTCGTGAAGCGTAGCGTAACGTCGTCCTTTCATGGGCCTCTTCAGTTTAGGGAACAAGAAAAAGTCACAGGGGCCAGATCTGGGGAATACGGTGGCTGCGGCATCATTAGTGTGTTGTTTTTGGCCAAAAAGTCGCGATGTTTGAGCAGGGGCGTTATCGTGGTGCAAAAGCCAATTTTTCTTCTTCCACAAATCCGGGCGTTTCTGGCGGATTGCTTCGCGCAAATTGCGCATAGCTTGCAGGTAATATTCCTTATTGACCGTTCTTCCCTGTGGCAAGAACTCATGATGCACCACGCCCCTGCAATCGAAGAAAGCTGTGAGCAAAACTTTCACATTCGGCCGAACTTGGCGCGCTTTTTTCGGTCTTGGTTCGTGCGGCAGCTTCCATTGAGATGATTGAGCTTTGGTTTCCACGTCATAACCATAAACCCACGATTCATCACCAGTTATGACCCTCTGGAGCAAATTTGGGTCGTCGCGGACAGAGTTTAACATCTCATTAGCAATGCTCATGCGATGCTGTTTTTGGTCGCAATTGAGGTAAAAATCGAAGACGATCCAAAACACGTGTAAGCGAAGCAGCTGTCAACAATTAAGTGAACATTCAAAATGGCCGAGCTTGTCGGCATAAGTGAGAGACATGAGAAATTCGAGAAAATCGAAATTCGAATATACGGAACCCGCGAAAATGCAAAATTCGTGATACTTTTTGAACACACCTCGTAGTTTTAAAAGTATTTAAATTATCCCGAATCGGTCTAAAACGGTGTTGTAAATGTTATACTCGATGTCAGAATTTTTATACTCTGTACCAGAGGTACACAGAGTATATTTAGTTTGTGCAAAAGTGTCCGTCCGTCTGTCTGTTTGTCCGTCAGTCCGTTAGAACAAACAGATCGCAAAGACCCCGCAATATCGAAAAAAAACGTCATATCTTCCACTGTTTCATAGATAGAAAGTTCGAACCTTCTGGACATATTTAGTATTCGGGATTCTTTATCGATCCGCTGAAGGAATTTTAAAGATTGGATGAACGAAATTCGAGCTATAAGGAAAACAAACAATTATGGGCAGCACCGGTCGCAACGGTGATGGGCAGCACTTCACAGGTACAGAGTATGTTATAGTCGGGCTTGACCGACTATCTTTCTTGTTTTACAGATGTTTGTTACGCATAGAAAAAAGCATCTCCGATCACGTAAAGTATATATTTTCTTGATCAGCATGACGATCTGAGTTGACTTAGCCGAGTCCGTCTATCCGTCTGTCAAATACGCTGCTGGAACGTTCGGTCAAAAAACTAGTTATAGTGAAAGAAAAACTTTTTTGTTTTCAATGGATACGTCTCCAAGCTTCGAATTTCTTAGTTTGCTCTGCTTTCCCATGGTTCTACCAAGTTTGGTTAAAATCGGACATTAATATACTTAGTATAGCTGTTATAGAAAAGTAAGGTCTGAAAAGTAGTCTTAGTCGGAAAAACTTTTTTGTTTTCAATGGTTGACTCAGAAAAAAGTAGAATGAATAAGTAAAGTACGAATGTTCTTAAAAAAATTTATTCATTCTTGAATTTTTAAGCGAGGGGAGTGAGGTAAAGAAAATGAGAGAGCAAGCACATTTGAGAGAATAGCTTTAAACCCGCACTCACAGTCTGGTTTTTTTTTTTGTTGGGAGAGGGGTGTGTGGGGAAACAACCGAGCGAAGAGCGCTCCCCGTCAGTTTATAATATAAATTTGGACGATGCTTAAGGCATTCCAAGGTGTGTTGCTGTTGGCTAAGCGGTGGTGTCAGTGAGTGCAGTCTTTCTAGGTTCCGAGTTCGAGTCGCAGTAAAGGTAAGTAAAAAATGAAATAAAAATTATTCACAGTAAATGTGGTGGGTTGATGTTGTGGTACCAACCCCTCAACTCCCCCCATCCCCTCCCCCAACGATATCCTCCTAACATTCAAACCCCCCCCTTCTTTTTATGCACAAGAGTTTTTGTACTCGATTTGGATCAAGAATTGAAGCTTTTGGATCAAGAAAAACGGGATCAGTTTCATACTCGGATCTAGAACTTCGTTCTTGGATCGAGAATTTGAATATAGTTATCGAATAGCTCTCATATAAAAAACTGCGAGGGTTTACAAACTTAATGCAGTCAGACATTCAAAATGGATCATCTTCGCTAAAGAAAATCGTATAATTGTTTGGAATAGATGATTTTGAAATTAAGAAATAATAATTTAAAATAATATCAATATCAAATGAACGGGAACCCCACCAAACTTTCATAAGCAACTTTATACTCAAATTACCAAAAATCTAGATGTGATGGATCATATCTGGAAACAAATTCGTGTTCAGCA
Organism: Lordiphosa collinella; assembly: GCA_018904265.1. Lineage (NCBI taxonomy): Eukaryota > Metazoa > Arthropoda > Insecta > Diptera > Drosophilidae > Lordiphosa > Lordiphosa collinella. The sequence goes on from JAEIFV010000001.1 coordinate 939,237, forward strand.
CACAAAAATCACTGGACCTTGTTCCCTTGTGTAATTGATGATGACTTATTTCTATTAGTTTCGAACATCTACTGCAATTGGGCTTTATCTTATTTATATTTCTTCCACTAGTCTGCATTGCTACCTTGGAGATATTGATTTAATTGGGTAATATATGTGTATATTCTGCAGTTGGTTTTGTGTTTGCCAATTCATCGATGCTAAGGAATTTTTAATAAAAATGTATTTTAAGATAAAAGCGATGATACTTACTAAGGATGCAAACCGGTTCTGAACCGAACCGAAATAGCCCTTCATAAAATATATGAGTTATCAATAGTGAACCACTGAACCAAACCGAAATCGCGGTTTAGTAAGCTCCAAAAACCATTTAGTGAACCGAACCGTCGGTTTAAAAGCTGTGTGAACTACAAAACTGAGCCAGTCCTAATTTCCGAGTGGTTTGCATCCCTGATACATACATTGCTGAGAAAAACTATATAAAATCGAGGGCATTCGTTAAAATCGGCCGACTACGATATATCCGTTACTTAGGGAAATTAATTCTTAATAGCCTTCCCTTTTGTAAATAAATAGAGCATTAACATTAAAGAAACAGCTGAAAATGACAAAAAATATTCAACGTTTTTATAACCTTTACAACTCTGCCATTTATTATTAGATCTTTTCGAAAATTTCTAAGATACACTGTAATAAATATATATGAAAATTTATATGAAAATTGTAGGAGCTAATCAACATTTTGTTTTGTATGTATAATTCATGATACCCTTCTGCCTGTTACATACATTTGCACGACTTTAGTGAACCCTTTTTTTCCCTTGAAGAGGGTATATTTAATTTGTCGAGAATTTTCTAAGGCAGCTATACTATGTAGATGTCCATGAAAAAGCATAACAAACTAACAATTACGAAATTTGTGGGCGATTCCACTTACAATAAAAAAGTTACTTTTTTAGAACTCTTTTTTGACCAAACATTCGTACTACAGCTATATGGTATAGTCATCCGATTTTGACAATCCTTTGTAGAATTGTGTAAAAGTATATAAAATAAGTATATGCCAATGAGAAGGACAGTTCCATTCAAAACAAAAAATCTTTTCTCACTTAAACTAGTTTTTCGACCGATAGTTCCTATGGAAGCTTTATGCTATAGTCATCAGATTTTAAAAAAACATTCCCATTAAAACTAAAAAAGTTTTTCGAACTAAGACTATATGATATAGATATCCGATTTGGACCAAACTTGGCGGAATCATCGGAAAGCATATTTTTTTTTTTTTTTTTGATTTAAAAAAGGTAATTTTATTGAGCTTAGTGACCCTATTACATCTAAGTTTTTACAAGCTATTGTTACTCCTTAAAATAACGTATGTTGTAGTGTTTGTTTTGATTTTAATGTTAGATATTTGTTGTGTTGTGTGTTTGTTTTCGTGTAGTTCTAGTTCTAGGGGTTTTGAGAGCTAGGTTTGTTATATATTTAGATTGTTATTGATATATATGTGATAGTGTAGTGTAATGACTGTGTATGTACAAGGTTTGTATTTTAAAGCTATAAAGGTATGCAATTTGTGTGTGATTTGTCGTTGGGAAGTATGTTTTCATGTCAGTCTTTTCGTACTAAATGACGGGTTTTTGAATGGTAAGCCAATATCCTTCGGTTAGCCAAGTCAGTGGGATGGATCCTCTGAAGTCTCCGTGCTGCCCTGATCCCGTTTATCCTTCTTCTTCTGAGCAGGCGTCTGGCAAGGTTGTTTGGGTGGCATGCTACCTTGTCAAGGTAACGTGCGGCTTGTCTGTTTATGGTATCGCCGACCATAGGGACACCACAATCTCTCTCTATGTCCTTGGTTCTGATGAACCACTCTGCACCAGTGATTCGTCTGAGCATTTTTGCCTGAAAGACCCTATTTTTATTCAGGTGGGTCTTGGCGGCGATGCCATACACCTGGATGCCAAACCTCCAGATCGGTGCCAGGATTACTTTGTACATCAGCACCTTGTTTTTCAAGGACAACTTGTTGTTTTCGTTAAGGAGCCAGCCCATCCTTGTTGCCTTGCTTCTCAACTTGGCAGCCACTTCCGAGGTATGCTGTTTAAACGTGAGTCTCTTGTCAAGTGTGACCCCAAGGTACTTATGTGCCGTTTTGTGTGGGAGCACCTCTCCGTGAAGGAAGACTCCAGGGCATATGTCTCTTCTGAGTGTGTGAGTGACACAGACACATTTCTCAGGGTTGACTGAGATATTCCACCTGCAGGCCCAGTTCTCAAACCTTTTCAGGTATTCCTGCAGTGTATCTGCTGCAGCATAGATGCACTTATCCCGTGACATTATCGCTGTGTCGTCGGCGAACGTCGCGATCAGCAGGTCCTGCGAGTCTGCGATGGGGAGAAAGCATAGCAAACTAAGAAATATGAAGTTTTTAGGCGTTTTCTTTGAAAACAGAAAAGTTTTTTTCACTAAAACTTAATTTAAACTTGATCTGAAATGTTTAGCTCTGCCTGTAAGTATAAGAAACATATGTTCCAAACATGTCAAACCTCTTTCTCTTACCATCTCTGAGATCTGTTTTTCATACGGACAGACAGACAGACGGACGGACAGACACTTTTGCACAAACTTAATATTCTGGTACACAGAGTTCTTATCGCAAACTATTGAAAATCCAGTACAAGAGAACCTAGAATCCGTTAAAATACTAATTCTTCAAGTTCAAGTTAGCTTTTTCTAATCCTGGAGGAGGTTTCCATTATTTTCAATTCCAAAAGCTTCGTTTTTGGAACCACAGTGCAGTGGCAATTCAAACCAACAGCTGTCCGGCCAATTTTCACTGAATTTGTGGGTATTGCGCCAGAGCTTCTTTGGCTTTCCAAGTCAAAGAACTGAATCACTTAACCAAGACTAAACACAAAAACACAAAGCACTCAAATCCATTTCTTTTGTCTTTGCCAGACTCAAAACTGGTTTGTCCTACTTTTCTAGGGGAAACTCTTTGAGTGGAAGCTTTGCTGCAAAAGCGAGGAGCCTGCTCTTTGAAGGCTGTTGGTTTAATTTAAGTTTAGGATAAATATCCGGGCAAAGTGCTAATGAGACATAATGACATAACCGCCGCCAAGGCCGCGGCTCATTTATTACTTTTTACAGAGTGCAGCTGCAGCAACGCCCAACCTGGAGCGTTTATTTGCCTTGCCTATATTTTCTAATATTCGCAATCATTTAACTTAATGTGCGAACATTAATATTCCACGTCGAGGATGAGGCTGAGGATGTGGATGGGGCAGCTGCTGAGCCAAGCTATCAGGCAAAGCGCATCTCTCTGGGCAAACAACTTAAAAAATTGTGCAGCCTATCATAAGATTATTCACTAATGAGTCTGGGTAACGCAAGGTGGGCGTGGCCCGCGCACTTCGTGAGCCCACAACAACAAACAATTCAATTTTCATGGCCAGCGGGTGGGGCCAAATAAAAAGGAGTATTTGCAATTTATAGATTAATGCATGCAACGTGCGTCGGATTGCCCCAGCCAGATTGAGAGTCCAGGAGTCCGACTCGATCGTCGTATTAAGTTTCACTTTACGGCCCGCTTGCAGTAGCAATTTGTCACTCACAAAACAGAGGTTGCCGTGGAGATTCTTAACCACATTGCAACTGCCGCTAAAAACTGTGAGAACCGTCAGCTGAAGAGCCATCATTAAATGGTGCTGGCCCAAAAAACACTTTTCAATGCCACTTGTGTTGACTTTTCAACCCGAAATGAAAACGAAATGAAAATGAAAACGTTGACTTCACAAAAAAAAAAAACAAAAAGAGAAAATGTGGTAAGTGTGTGTGTGTGTGTGTGTGGGGCAAGTGTGATGGCTGTCAGTCAGCCACTCAGTCTCCGGCTCAGACTCAGTTGAAGTCGAAGTTAGTTGTCATCTCAACATTTAGGGCCCCCCGGGGGGATGGGCCAAACGGGGGAAACAAAGGGTATTAAAAAGGAAGAAAATTTGTCAAAGTAATCCTGAATATCGTTTTTATACCCTGTTCCCATTGAAAATGGGAAAAGGGGTGAAGTTGGCAAAAATGTAAAGTAGAAGGAAGCATTTGCGACCCTATAAAGAATAATCTTTACGCACACAGCGAGCGAGCCCCCCCCCCAAAAAAAAAAGCCCAAATTTTAGAGAACCCAAAACGGTTTTTCTGGAATTCCTCCCCTCCCCTTAGCAACCAGCGCAATTTTAAGTAACCTTCCCATATCTATCTATTCTGAAAGACACAACAAACAATATACAATCAATTTGGTTGGAGTGCAGCTCCCTTACTTGTTTTTTATTGATTCCTAATCATCTAAGCCTTATTTTACGAAAAAAATTAAGAAAAATATTAACATAAGGTTCATTAAGCTATTTATGTGTTTCGAGAAATTTTTCAGAACAAATGAAACAACTCTGAAACGTTTTTATTAACAAACACCAAAACATATGGGAGAGGTGATATTCTTATAACTCCGCTATTTGTTATCCGATCTTAAGGGGAGCTTAAGAGATTATAGTTTTTATATAGTTTATAGTTTTGTGTTTTTATTGGAGGCTGGAGGGCTGTGGATGCAAATCAAGAATATATATTTATACTTAACAGGGTCGAAAATGTTTCTTTCTCCCTGTTACATACATTTGCACAACTTCCCATTGGCCATTCAATTTTTAAGTTTTAATGTTTTATGTAATAAATTAACACAATGTTTAAAATGGAGGAAAGTTCACATCGGCTCGGCCGAAGTTTGTTTACCCTTGCATCACGTATAAAATGTTGTAATACAATAATTTCATTTTCGCTTTGAACAATGCTAGCTGATTGATTTCCAAAGCTGACCAATAGATGGTGCCTCTTCTGTGACCAGTTTTTTATATGACAGCTATTCGAGATATTTATCCGATTTTCATAAAAGTCGGTCAAATTGTGCTGAAGCAGATAATATAAATGTTCAGTTTAAAGACGCTATCATTGAAAACAAAAAGTTTTTCTCACAAGAACTTTTTTCGACCGATCATTAATATGGCAGCAATATGCTATAGTCATCCGATTTTAACAAAACTTTCCAGAATTGTGTGAAAGCATATAATACAAATATTTGCCAATGTAAAGGACGTTTCCCTTGTAAACAAAATGTTTTTCTCATTAAGACTTCATTTTAGACTTTCATTTCCATGGGAGCTTTACTATATAGGTGTCCGACTTCGACCAAACTTTGTGAAAACAAGAGAAAGCATTGCAAACTAAGAAATACGAAGTTTGAAAACAAAAAGTCTTTCGCACTAAAAAAAATTTGAGGTGTATTTGTTCCAGAAAACTTCGTGTAAAGTTTGGTAAAGATAGCTTTCAAGCTGACGGGGGAGATAGCATAGAAACAGACAGACGGACGGACATGGCTAAATCAGCTCAGCTCATCATGCTGATTAAGAATATATATCCTCTATGTGGTCGGGGATGCTTTCTCTATGTGTTACAAACATCTGGACAATTTTAAAGTAGCCTCTGCAAGGGTTTATACCCTCAAATATGGTTTATCACCACAAATAAAAAGAATTAAATTAAAATGGAAAACAATGTTTATAAATCTTTGCTTCGACGGGGATGTCCTGTCATATGCACCACCCAGATTCTTGCATAATGATGATTAATACACTCAGGGAAAAAACACTGATATTTTAATATTTACACTTTGATTTAACTATTTTCACCATTGATTTAGAGTTAAATATGGAATTCGTTGTCTAAAGAGTGACCACTTCAAATTTAATATTGGAAATAAGTAGTTATATTTAATATTTAAAGTAATTTAAAAATTTTTTTTTTTAATTTTACTAGCCCATCTAGACTCAATTTATTTTGTAATGAGCCCAAGAGCTGAAGAATTCTATAAGATTTGGTTCTGAAAAACTAAGAATTATATATATTAAATGAATGTTTATAAATGTTTACTTACTCTGTGGGGGACTCGAAATCGTGACCTTTGCACTTGAACACGATTGGCTTGCCGACTTAACCAGTTGCACTATCGCACTACAATATATTTCTGGCATGTTGTCGCTTGTACGGCCGCTTGTAATTCTCAAGTTGGAATTCCATGCCTTGGGAATATAAAATGGGTAACTGAATTTCGCTGTTCAAATATGTTTTTAGACAATTCAACATGCTTTTTAATAAAGTTTATTTCGAAATAGGTATAGTTAAATCAAATATAATTGTTATAGATTTTACTATGCGTTTTTTCCCTGAGTGTATCGGCGGTGTCCCAGTTTTTTCCAACCCAAAACCAATTCTCGTGTCCAAAATCTCCGTTGGTTTCAAACCCTGATTTGTTGAGATTTTGCAAACAAACACAACCAGCCATACATTAAGTTATCAATAGCGAATTCACGAACCCACGCAATATATCAACCGTTTTTGTAGTAGGACCATATCCATAAACACACCTTTCAACTCGACTTTCACTAGACTTTCGAACTGAACAAAATCTCTCAAAGTTTTGGAAAACCAACGGATTTTTTTTTGTTTTTAAAAAACCCCATATGTTGTTTTTCGCACTTCTCGCGTGATAGTCGTATGAACTGTTTTTCGAGTCAAGTACGAGATCCCAAGAACAATTTTTAGACAAAATAAAGATAATTACAAAGATTTAATTGTTAACATTTTTCAGAACAAAATGGTCATGAAATATTGTGAACCATTGTTCATGCTGAACAAACTTTCCAGATCTGCTTAGTTAAGGTATTTACACCTGTTAATTGCAGCTTAAGCGCGGTGTCCACTCGACGCGAAATTGGAACGAAATGAAAAACTCCATATAAAACTACCCTCTGCGTAAATTTTCCGTTTCGCGATTCCCTACACAGATTCCACTCGACAAGAAAAAAATACGACTTTTGCCACTACGTTTTGCTACCAATTACGTAGCGAGTAAAGTGCTGTCAACGCCTTATTTCGAGCGAAGTAATGAGAGAACGAATCGAATCGATATTTCACACGGAATTGTAAGTAAGAAGCACAAACATAGTCAAAATGAGCTCACCAAAAGAAGAATCTGCCAGAAAGCGGCGATCACAGGCATTTTATATTGTTGATAAACCGAATTCAATAAGCGCAGTGAAAGATAAGAGCGAGTTGTAGGACTTGGCAGACAAGAGACACTCGGATTCCAACGCAGTCAACGAGATTGCTAGATGTGTATCAGTGGAAAGCTTGACACAAGTATAATTAAATTTATACATTTCAAGTGATGGAATGCAAGGATGCCTGGAAAGCGCTGAAGGACAGTTACCGGTGGCACACCAAAATGCAAAGCGCTTCCTGACAGGTAGCGCAGGTGGCGTTCCTTTGGATTAACCTTCTTTGAAGGAATCTAGAACGATTGATCGCGGGCGCAACCGACCGCCGAAGAACACTAGTAGCCGAGAGGAATTTGTGTGCCATTGAGAGCTTGGTCTCCAAAACTTACAGTATTAATATGGGTCAATCTAAGCAGCAGGGACTGAAGCATATAGAAAACATTTCTATATGGGAACATTTCTATATGGGGACCTTTCGGCACCCCATTTTATAAAACGTTCAATTGGGTGTCATTGCGATAATTCTGAAGATTGCTAGAAAGCATAATAATAAGAAATAATAATTTGTTTTCATTTTATAGAACATTTAATATTTTTTTTGCGAGTTCTGCATTATTCTGCATCATTAATTAATCAACTTCATTTTAATTAAAAATCATAATATCCAATCTGTTTTGTTTACCAACAGCATATTTAAATTTTATCAGCGTTATTTCAGTGCAAAGTTACTTTGTAAAGACTATCGACGACTAAATTTCGGCTATCATGTTGATAACAGCAGTTTAGCAGACTTTGTTAAGAATCTGCGAAGCATCGTCTATTTCGCGCGTAATTTTCTGTGTCGATTGGACACCGCGCTTAATCCCTCAATAGCTTAAGCAATAGCAAGATAAAATCAGTTTTCATTTACTATAAACGGGCTAGGCCAAAAAAAAAATCGATTTCGTTTTCGACATGAATTCCATAAATATTTTCCTCGCTTCGGCCAATTCTATGACAAACTTATTATACCCCAAAATGTAAGCCAAACAATAGACTCAGCTCGACACAAACTTTGCCAAAACGCACTTGCTGTTTGGTCACTTCAAAGATGCCGCACTTCTCTTAGCCCACTTATATAGTAACAACCAAAAATCAACATGGAATTATGGCAACAACAAAATCAGCAATCGTCGTGTTTGTTTACTTAACCACTGCCATCAGCACCTCCTCCCGCATCATCCACCGCTCAAACGAGCATTCTAAGCTCACGAGGTGAAAGTCTAGAAATATGTTGGCTCAATGACAAGAAATTCTGGTCTTCATAATGAGGCTTATAAATGTTTTTATGGCGGCCGGCCGGCTAAGCCGCAAAAGCAACATCAGAGTCGAATGGTCTAACTACAATTTGGCATGTGCACCATTTATTAAATAGTCATGCCGAGATTTATGCACTTGAGTGTGGCAAATTGGTTTTTTAATTGTTCTATTTCGTACATCAAGTTTGCCAATTTCTCGGCAATTATGCAGGTGTATTTGAGCTGTTTTTTGATTAATCTAATATAGAATTGATGTGGAAATTGAGCAATTGATGATGGCCAAAATGGATGAGAGCCAAGGACTTGAGGAAGCTATCAGTATAAACTTTGGTCATTTGCTCAGTTGCTATCTCACTTGGTCAGCTGTAGACTTTGCTTTGGCAAACGCTTGTAGAAACAAGTGAACAACTCTTATAAAGCGATATACTCTACACAAGAGCTTGCTAAAAATACTAGCAGCAGAATGCAAATTATTTTAAAAATACAATTTATTCACTAATGCAACAATGTCTAATTGACAACCCTCTGATAATTATGAATTCCCAAGAGAGCAGCTATCCTCGGCCAACTCTTTCTATCTCCGATTGCTTCCTGGGTTATGACTTCTGCGGCTGTCAGTCAGCGATCAACTCGTTGAAAAACTGGTCAGCAGCCGCACCAGCAGCAACAAATAATGCCAAGAATTAGTTGTGGAAAGATTAACACCACCCAAGGAACGGCATTGACCACAACGCAACAAGTGGGAATTGAAAACAATTTGCGCAAACCGTTGGCCAACAGTGAGATTACCTGGCCAGGCCAACAGCTGTTCAGCCAAGTGCATTGACTGCTGCTGCCTGCTTGAGAGATTCTCTACTTTGAATGCTACGCAAATTGATTCCATTCTGATTTCTGCTTTATTGTTTACTGTTACTCGATAGTTGCAGTGTAACTCATCTCATTTTAAATTGATTTCTGCCATGGCTGCTGTCACCTTTGACACATGGCCAAACGGATGATGTCTGATAAAGCTGATTGATTTCCCAGTAGGAAAAGAAACAAATTGATTATATCACGAAGTCCATAGATGCAAGTGGAGATGAAAACAATAAGAGATGATTGATCAAACTGTAGCATTGATTTGCAAGGTACTTTGTCTAGAAGGTAGAGCTAGACAAACGGTTGAACGTTCTGCAGAATTGGGCCTTGACTAAAAGATTAAGCATTATGGTTAATACTGAAATTATCAGTGCCAAATTTAGGTCTGTGCATTAGGAAAACATTTGGTAACTCACTAATAAGATCAGTACTCATATTCACGCCTTGAAGTTTAACGACTCGCTCAGGAAAAAACAACTGGTAGAGTTCTACAATGATTAAGATCGGATTTATACCGTTTTGTACTTAAATTTTCAAGAAGGTTTGGTTCTTGGATTTGCTGAAACTATTTAACACTACTTTTTTTCTTTAAGTAAGTTTTATGGATTATATATTTATCAATTCAATGTAAGTTGCTCCACAGTAACAATAAAATTAAAAATATAAAACCTACAAAAAAAAAAAAAAGCTGAAACTAAGTCACTAATCGATAAATTTTTTTATTATCGTGGATTCGATCCCGCATCGGAACATCTAACATCTTTGAATAAACTTTACACCCGGTCACGCCTCTCTGCTGTTGGCGCCAGCTTTGTAGTAATTAGCCATGAAAAGCTTCTCAAGCTGCCGTTCGGATTCGGCGTTAAACTGTAGGTCCCTTTCTCTTGTGCGAAAATTAGAAGCGCACAAACCAAGAGATTGAGAGAAGCATTCAACGTGACAAGCCTTGAGGCTGTGTCAACTAGACATGCCATATTACTTTTACTTAAAATAAACAAAAACTTTCTTGAATCAAGAAATTTTTTAAAAAGCGCGTTCTTTGTTCAAGTAAAAAATTTCATAGTTTGAGTGCGAAATAAATTTACAATCCAAGCTCGAAAAAGTATCCAACGGAAAATTCGACTTAGTTTACCAAGACTTTTTCAAACTCAATCACAACAAACCCAAAGTATGATGAAAAAGGTTTAAAAATTATCGAAATTTCTTTGTTAAGGTATTTTGGGACTTGAAATAAGAATTTGGTACTTGAATTAATTATTTTCGTACTTACCGTAATATTGAAACCGATTGTACTTAAATGGTAAAGTAAAACTGGAATCAAACAAGTAAGAAAGTCAAACAAGTAAGAATAGCTCTTTTGCAAACTTTTCTTGGCTTACAACCTGACTATCGTTAATCCGATCAATCTTTTGTCGGATCGATTAAGAATCCTGCCTTTTTTAATATGTCTATGTCCAGATCTATAAACTAGGGGGAAAAGCTGGCGAAAAGAGTCCTGCAACGCATCTGATGCCAACTACTGGAAAAAAATTGTGAGAGCAAATTATTGTTTAGAAATTGTCCAGACGTTTGAAAGTTTGAGAAATCGGAAATTCGTGAAAAGTTGTGCAATAGACTGCAGGACTTAAAATATAATTAAATAAACCCTGAAGTTTTTAGCCGGCTCGAGGTTAAGCTTACGCATAACTTTAAACTGAGGCACGCAACACCGCAAAGGAGGCTGGTAAATCGTACAGCTGTTTCATGAGTCACCACACTCAAACGTCAGCGATCAAAGCTTACTGAACTGTTCGAAAACAGCAACCTCTCCATGCCTGCGCTGTCAAAACTGTTTGGGAATTCAAAAGCAGCATGCGCGCAAAAAACTTAAAAGACAGCCTGAAAAGACAGATGCCTTTGTGTGTGTGTGTGTGCCTCCTATGGTCTTCGTCGCATTAGTGTGAAAGCCAACTCTTTGCGCCAAATGCTTAATCAGCTTACCACTTACTAAATGTTTCAAGTCGATTACTTATTTGTGGACTTTCAAGTCGCTACACAAATGGACACACTAAATCAATTCGTTTTATTTTGCGCCTTTTATCTTTAGGGAGAGAGTTTAGAGCCAAGTCATATAACACTAGGCAACAAGGTTCAGTATTTAAAAGGTTTGGTAGTGATTCAACATGGTTTTTGAATGCAGAACACGAATATGCTTTCGAAAATGCTCCTTCACGTCAAGACTTTGGATAATTTTAGCTTAAAATTGCTTAATTACCATATTTTGATACTTTTTATGATCGTTGTGTGGGGTTCCTTTTCATTTGATTTGACTCACTTTAATATTATCTTAAAGAATTAAAGAATAATTTCCAAATAAACTATTTCCAACAATTCTGCTATTTTTTGAAGTGAGGATATACCATCCAATAGATGTTGTTTAAAATTTTCATAAGAATTTAGGGCCTTGTTCCGGTTTTCGAGTCCATTTTCGTTTAAACGTTAACATTTTGCATCCAAACTAAATAACGTTGTGTAGAAGGTGAAAAAAATGCTTACTAGAGTGGGTCAATTTGTATGGATTAAAATAAACGAACCAAGCGGATGTCAAAATCGTAATCTACGGCGAATTCTAAGAAGGTTTGCGAGTAATTTAAGTACGAACGCTCTTGAAAAAAATTTATTCATTCTTGAATTTTTAAGAATTTTGAGCTTGAAATCGTTCTGTTCGGTGTTTTTAGGCGAGGAGGGTGAGGAAAAGTAACTGAGAGAGGAGAGCAAGCACAATTGAGAGAATAGCGATGAACCGGCTCTCCCTGCATCGTTTTTTTTGGCAGAGGGGTAAGTGGGGAAACAATCGAGTGAAGAGGGCTCGCGTCAGTTTATAATATAAATTTGGACGATGCTCATGGCATTGTGGATGTGGTGCTGTTGTAAAAAATAAAAATCATTCACAATAAATGGAGTGGGGGTGGGGTGGTGGATTGGTGTCGTTGGTACCAACCCCTCACCGCCCCCAACCCGAGGCAGCCCCTCCCCCTCCGAAATCACCCTAGTTTCCACCCCCCCCCTTCTTTTTTTACACAAGAATTTTTGTACCCGACTTGGATCAAGAATTGCAGCTCGTAGATCAAGAAAAACGGGATCAAACATTCATGCTAGGATCAAGAATTTCGTTTTTGAATCGAGAATTTTCACTTGTATCGAACTATTGAGTACAAAAATTCTTGATCCAAGTATGAAATTCTTTATTCTTTCTCTGAGTAAGGCCAATGCAAAATTAAGAAGTTTCGACAAACTTATGTGCAAATTAATTTAGCGTGTGTGTGACCACCTAGTCAAATTTGGACACAAATCAGACAAACTCCGCCAGAACAGTTTGTGCAAATTAATTTGCTACTAACTTAGCTAAAGGCTAAGTGAGCATCACTGACGTTCACTTTCCCTCTCTCTGTGACTTACTCACCATAGCCTTAAATCCAGCAATTGCAACAATTAATTAAGTTTCATGTTGCTATTAGATTTGATCGAAATATTACCATTTAAGTAAACAGTTGTCATAACAAATTGCAAGTGAAATTGAATCCACACTGCGAATACTACTTACTAAACCAGAAGGAAGCCTACTATAAAAGCAATTTGAAGTATTCAATATTATGTGTGTCAAATATAATCCAAGTGGGAGCAGAAGCAGGCGAAATTCATGCGTGACACCTAAAAGTCCATATGCCTTTCGCATTATTGATACAATTTCTCGGACGCATGAAACTTAAGTTGTACCTGTTGCTGCTGCTGTTTGGGTTCATGTTGATGTTGCAACCCATCTGCTTGGAGGCGGTTTGCTGCAGGGCGCAAAAAATCAAATTCAAAATAAGAACTGGAGCTGATACATGTCGTTCTTTTAGGGCCACCCAACTAAGTCGAAAAGTTTGTACCCTGTCCGTGTGCAATAATGGGAAAAAGGCACTCAAAACACATTGCGCTATCGGTTCTTGCAATCTTTTCAATTGTAATTGCAAGATCGGTTGCTATAAGGGGGATCCGGTGAGATTGTTCAAAAAGTTGAATGAGAAAAATACTAGTTTTGTATACGTGCTACTTCAATGAAAGTCTTTAATGACTGCACATTTAATTGATTTTAAAATAAAAGAAATTGTATTGTGTTTTCTTTTTTTGAAGTTCATATTTTTAGAAGGATGGAATGTTTGAAACCCGTAACTTTTTTAGGTCAAAGAAATATAGAGAACGAGAGCGAGATATTAGTTGTGTTAACACCCAATTTACAATTAAAGCTGCTGTTTGCCAATTTTCAACTCTCCCAAAACGAAACGCAGTAACGTCAGAGCTAATCTCCCAATCGTCGAAAATCGACATGTCTGGCCCTTAAAATGCATGTTGCAGTTGTTTTTTTTTTTTTAGGAGGGCTAGGCTCTACTGCTATGTACTGTGGGCGTGGCCAAGTAAACAGACCACCGAGCATCCGCACTGACACACTGCAAGAGTTTTCGGAAAATTATCAAGATGATGTTGCCAGTTGTTGTTGTTGTTTTTGTTGCAGTTGTCTGTGACATTCGTTAGATGCTTGGACCTGGGCTGAAAACCTTTGCGTAGGCCTGAGGCTTGGCCCAGGCGTGGGCAGTCGCCCTGGGCAACCCAAACCCAATCCCTATCCCTATCGGCTGGTCATTAGTGTGCAATCGTTAGACTTTTAAATGCCCACCACGTTCTCAAGTTTCAGTTGTATTTGGCCTCGAATATCGCTACCAATTAAATTGGGCAAAACAGAACTGAAAAGCCAGAAAATTGAAACTGAGTGCAAAAGCATCTGCACAGCTTTAATCACGTTTCAAATGATTTACACCGCGTAAAGAGCAGGAAAGGTATATAAGTTTATAGCAGTGGTCAATATAATTTCAAAATATCCATGAAAATCTCTATAAATTTTGCTCTCGGTTGGTGGGCATAACGCTTGAAAAATCACTTGATGACACAGAACTTTAAGGGATTTCATTTTCTTACTTGGTAAGGTCTTGGTTGATAATTATCGATGGCGTAGAGCGATACCTACTGGAACAATCGCTTACTTTTTATACTTTGTACCAGAGGTACACAGAGTATAATAAGTTTGTGCAAAAGTATGTAACAGCCAGAAGGAAGTTTTTCCGACCCTATAAAGTATTTATATTCTTGATCAGCATCAAGAGCCGAGTCGATATAGCCATTTCCGTCTGTCCGTCCGCATGAACAAATTGATCTCAGAGATGGTAAGAGATAGAGGTTTGACGTGTAAGGGACAAAAACTTCTTATACGTGCAGGCAGATCAAGGGCCACGCCCCCTCCTGCCCCCGCAAAATGGATCTTCCACAGTTTTTTAGGTTTTTTTCCTCTGGAAATAGTTCGTAATAAGGATTACGATAGTCGAGTTTTAAGAAATATAAGAAATTTTATGGGCTGCACCGGCCGCAACGACGATGGGCAGCACTTCACATACCTTAACGTAAGCTTTGAAAGGTACAGAGTATATTATAGTCGGGATTGATCGACTTTCTTTTTTGTTATAAGCAGGGCTACCGAACTGGTTCAAACTCGGAATTCCGGCTTTTATTTTGCTATGAACCGAACCTCTTTAAAAATAAAATCTGAACCTGTTCCGAGTATTTTTTTTATGTACGAAATGGAATTCTACTTCACAGTTAATTATATTTTGAATATTTCCATGTGTTCTACAAATCACTTCTGATCCGAAAACTACCCAATTCACATACGATTTGTGTAGTTTTTAAATCGATAGCGATTTGTAGAACACATCCCAGTAGTTTTTTTTGTGCCAGGTGCTGCCGAAAGGAAGCCTTCAGGTGACCGGATCGGCAGATTACCCCCGGACGCTCATGCACCGGCGGTGACCTAAGGGTAACCATTAGCCTGGCCGATCAAGCACAGAACTACCAGAAGCTCGCACATGAAGTGTCTGCCATTCGACTGACAGGAAATCCATCGGAAGGAAATCCATCGGCCAGGCTCTTTTCCATTAACCACCTGGCAGCCGGTTAAGGGTAACCAGCGGACCGGCAGATCGGTTCAGCATTACCGGAAACTGTGCCGGAAATGTCAGCCGTACGGCAGGCGATTTTGGGATAGCCGTCGGCCAGCACATTTCTGTTAACCATCAGGCACTCAGCCAAGGGTAACCATTGGTTTTGTGCATTAAATGTGAGCCATCCGCCAGGCGATTTCAGGCAGCCATCGGCTTGGGTAATTTCGTTAACCGTCCGGCAGTCTAGGATAACCGTACGCCCGGCAGATCCGCACATAGCCCCAAAAATCTCCTTCTCAATCTTTTGGCTAGTGTGTTTCTAATTTTTGCCATTTCTTTATCGATCCCAAAGCGGGATCGAGCCTACCACCTTTTGCTTGTCAGGCAGATACACTACCCGCTGCACCACCTCAGGCCACAAGTAGAGTTTGAAAAGTAGTCTTATTTAAAAAAAACTTTTTTGTTTCAATGGAAATGTCATAAAACTTGGCATTTATGTATTTGGAATGCTTTCTCATAATTCTACAAATTTTGGACAAAATCGAATGACTATAGCATATAGCTCCTGATTTTAAATGGAAACGTCCTAATCATTAGCATTAATTTATTTTATATACTTTTACACAATCCTACAAAGTATTGTCAAAATCGGATGACTATACCAAATAGCTGCAGTACGAATGATCGGTCGAAAAAGAAGTTCTATTGAGAAAAACTTTTTTGTTTTAAATGGGATCGCCACCAAATTTCGTAATAGTTAGTTTGTTAAGCTTTTCCATGATTCCACTAAGTTCGTTCGAAATCGGACATCTATATAGTTCCCAAAGAATATAAAGATACGAAAAGAAGTCTTAGTTATACATTTTTTTTGTTTTCAATGGAGTCTGCAAGTGTATACAAAACTTCGGCCAAGCCGAAATTAACTTTCCCCTATTTTTTTGTGCAGCTTATCAGCGCCAGACGATTTGTTATTTTTTAGCCTTTTTATGGCCAAACAGTGGGACTATCTCAACATCGTCGATTGGTGGCATTGAAACTTCTCCAGAACCGACATTGTGTTCGTCATCGTCACCTAACAGGTTTGGAAAATAGCTTCTTCATTTCTCTATTGCCACTTACGGATCTTTGACCAGCTATCTACACAGAAAAACGAGAACGTAAGTTAAAGTCAGTCCTGCCCGACTTTGATATACCCGTTACTCAGGGAAATTAGCTTTGTATAACCTTCCCTTATGTTAGTTAACAGAGCATTAACATTAATGAGAACATTTCAACATTATGTAAGCAAATAGCTCAAGCGGCGCCAAAAAATAAGCAACGTTTTTATAACTTTTATTCATTATTTTTTCTTTTTGAAACTTTCAGAGATTGTAGATATTGGGCACATACACTACACTGCCAAATATGAGCTACATATCTTGTAGGAGATATTCAACATTTTGAATTGTTGGGCGGGAGGGAGCGTGGCCAAAATTTGAAATAAACTTGATCTGCGTAGGGACAATAGGAGTCTACATGTTTTCTCGCTCGTGCATTGTGTGACTATGGGCTTACAACCTTCGGTTAGTTGAAATCATCTTCGAAAGCATGACGTCTTCGTGACGTTCTGCCTATTCTTTGTTCTAAAAAATCACTTCTCCTCTCTCCTTTTCTCCCGTTATCGCTCCTTAACAAACTGCGTGGCTCCCGACTGGAGAGTTCTCCTGTAGACAGTGTCTATCTTTGCAGTATCGTGCCGGCACTCGTCATATTACCAAGACTGCTCTCTAGGGTACTCGGCGTATCCGAGTTCCTCCTTGGTAGCTGTACTAACGGAGGGTGAAACATGTTTCCTCTAAGCCGCAGGCGTACTTTGGCTTCAACAAGGCTGCGATCCGAGTCTATAACTACTGGCACCTCGAATTACACGTACGAGTAGAACACTAAGCAACTTCTGTCCGATATAGTAGATCTCCCGAAGAGCATTGGTCGATGATGTTCTCAACTTGTGCCCCTATCCAATCCATCGGATTTCCTGAAGTGAGGTAACGTCCGAGGATAGCCACTCACTGGATATCACCCCCTTCTTTTTAATGGTTGTGAACATTCCAGGTGCATATCCTCAAATCGTGGTTCTTAAATCATTTGCGTGCGTTGTCGTCAGTGGGGATCCATATCCGAGGACTGTATCCGAGGTTTTCTTAGTTTTTGATGGTGGTGTGTTTTTTTGCGGTTAGAAGCGTCGCCGCTCACGTTAGCCAGCAGCTTTGAGAATGCATCGCTCTGTTACCGAAGGGTGAGTTGGCTTTATACGCAGTGAGCCAGGAACCGATCAGTAGTTTTACTGAAATTACAAACGCGACCAAATAAGGCCAGTGTATGTATATTTCAATACTATGCAACTAAATGAATAAAAATCACTTCGCATCGCGGGAATAGGGTATTTTGTAGTCGGGTCATTCTTTTCAAGAGTTGTTTCAAGTACGAATTAGGTACACAGTACGTACAAGTCGATTCCATTTCCAGCTATTCATTTGTTTTTTTTTTCAGTTTTTCTGGCCGATACATTATCTAAGACGTTCGGCCGCTTTGTATATGCTTGTACAGCCAATTAGGCGATTTGAGTGAGTGCAATCGCGAGCGAATAAAGTGAAAAATTATAAAACAATCTAAATTCCAGTTGCCAATAAACGTTAATTGCGCGTGCAGGACAATGTGATGTGAAAAGCTGGTTGGTCATGATCATGCAAAATGGCGAACCGAGCCCCAATAATGTGGGCAACAGCAGCAACAACATGTTGCCATGGCCCGGCGTGTTGCGCCAATTTGCTTGGCCTGCCAACGTCTGTCAACGTCTGATTGTGACGCGGCTGAAGATGGTGGCGGCCCTTCAACATGGTGGTTCTGGTCCATTCTGGCAATTACATGCAGCTCACGTGCTGTCAAAGTTGAAAGATGACAAATCAACTTGACAGTTGCGCCAATTTGCATGGCAATATGGTAAGAGGGAAAACCAGATCGGATCGAGTTGCGGCTGTTGCTGGTGGCGTGTGTGGCTTTGCCACCAGCCTTGACGCCTGACTCCTGACGCCTGACGCAGCCTGTGCATTGTGTAATAATAATTGGCAGTTCGTGGAAAGTTGGATTTTTGATGGCGATTAATTGGATCGCTCGTTGGCTGGTTCATTTGATGATGAAACGCGGCTAAACAAGCATTCGCCTGGACTAAAATTAGCATATTAATTTATGGCAGCCGCTCTTATTCCAATGCGAATTCTATTTGTCTGCCCGGTAATTGCAATTGCAAGCGTCGTCCATTAGTACTAAAATGTTATTGCTCTCATATAAAAGTGAATTGAAATGGGCCACCGCGAGGACAGCTTCCGTCAATTTTATGGCCGCGGCCATTAGATCTGCAATTGCGTGGAGTTGGCTTTGGTGGAGTGGCGCAGCAGGAGGAGCCGAGTTGAATGCCACCCGCTGAGTGGCGCGATTACAATTTCTGCTTCAGTTGATTTAATGAAGACGACTAGGGGCCTTGCAATATTCCTACTGAAATTACCTTGATACGCCTTGTACCTTCCAGCTGAATTTTTGAAGAGTTTTATGAATTTGGCACTTAAAGTGGTTGGTCTCTTGGCGATCGCTAGGTACAGATCATGGCCTGTTTGTTCACACGACTTTCATGTTAGCAACTTGTCGTTATTCTAACAGTAAAAATCAATAAGTAAGCAGAACCGGCGCTGCTCTCTCTCTGCATTGGCAGTGAACTAAATAACTTTGCCTCAAAGAACATGCAGTAATCATCATTTTGTGCTGGTGCTGTTGTTGTTTTTGCTAACAAGCCATTAGGCATTAATTTCTGCCTTATGCACTCATACACTCCAGGGACGACTACTTGGCAAATATGTCGCAACCACAAGACGAGGCACGACACAGGCTAAGGCAACTCCAAATTAATGACATAACTCGAACTTGGACGCAACACACGACTTGGCAGAGGAATCAAGTTTATGACTGCAATCTTGGCTTATAAAATGTACTAATTTCGCCATGTAATAAGAATGAGCCGTAATGCGGCTCAGCGCTCGTGCGCTCTCATATTTGCTTGACCTTTGGCCGTCCACCTTTCACCAGCATCGGCAGCCGCGAATAGATGGAAAAATTGTATCTTATGTAAGCAAGGCAGGAACCTTTTTTGGGGTTAAGTGCACATTACAAACAATTTTGTAATGGCCAGTTAAACAACAGAGTTGAAATTTGTTTTCGAATTATTTAAGTCGAGCTGTTCAGCGGGTGGAGCTAGCGGAGCAAAATGTGCAACTGCAATTTACGTAAATTAAAGCAACATAATGCAAGACGTGTGGGTGGGTATCGGGTCATTCAGCAGCAGCGGCAGCAGCAGCTGCAGCTTCACCTTGTGCTTTGAACTGATTTGGAAAATTGCTCAGATTGAGCTGTTCCACTCGAAATGACCATGCATGACAATTTCGAGTGGCCAAAACAAAATACTCTGGGAAAAATGCAGCTCGTCTGCAGGTGGGCGGGCAGCACTTTTCTCAGAAAATGCAACAAAACTTTTTGGTTAAAGTACATAATTATTCAAATGGACAACTTTTGTCACACAAATCTTACATGGAAATGAAAGAATTTGACAGCGGGCTGTCATCAGTGAAAACAGAAACAGACAGAAGCACAAAGTGGTCAAGAAAGTAAAAGTAAAAGGCAATGGCTCGAGAGACACAGTCAAACCAGAAACCATAGAAATGTAAATCTAGCAGGGAGAAAATTTGTAAAAAAAAGACCAATGGAATTTGCCATCTTTCTTTTAATAACAATTATTTCCTAGTGGTTCTGGTGCTACTACTAGCAGGGAGGCCTCTTCTACATCTGTCTAAGGAAACCGTCCTTAATGATTCCGCCACAGCAAATGTACTAGGGAAAACCAACCACAAAAGCACTCAGGGCCTTGGCATCTAATGCCTTCTTCAGAATTTGTTAACTTTTAAGGCAGCCAAGGCTATATGTCCCTTAGCGAGAAAGATTTGCTTAGTATACGATAAGAATCGCACCAATTTCGCACCAAATTTACATTGCTGGACATTAAACCACCAACACGCTTACGTAGAGTGCGAATTGAAGAAAATATCGCAGCTGTATCGGCCAGTGTTAATGATGACCATCAATTATCGATTCGTCGCCGTTCGCAGCAATTGGGCCTCTGTTACTCAACAACGTGGAAAATTTTGCGGAAGGATTTAGGTGTGAAGCGTTTTAAAATACAGCTGGTGCAAGAATTGAAGCCGAACGACCTACCGCAACGTAGAATTTTTGGTGAATGGGCTCTTGGAAAGTTGGCCGAAGATCCACTTTTTTACCGAAAAATTGTGTTCAGCGCCGAAGCTCATTTTTGGCTCAATGGGTACGTAAATAAGCAGAATTGTCGACTTTGGAGTAAATATCAGCAAGAAGCATTGCAAGAGCTACCAATGCATCCAGAAAAAGTCACAGTTTGGTGCGGTTTATGGGCTGGTGGCATCATTGGACCGTACTTCTTCAAAGATGATGCGAATCGTAACGTAACTGTGAATGGTGAGCGCTACCGTGAGATGATATCCAACTTTTTTTTACCCAAAATGCAAGAGCTTGACTTGCATGACATGTGGTTTCAACAAGACGGTGCCACATGCCACACAGCACGCGCAACAATGGACTTATTGAGAGGCGAGTTCGGTGAACATTTTATTTCACGTTCGGGACCGGTCAATTGGCCGCCTAGATCGTGCGATTTAACGCCTTTAGACTATTTTTTGTGGGGCTATGTTAAAGCTCATGTCTATACAGACAAGCCCGCTTCAATTGACGCATGGGAAGACAACATTGAATAATTTATTCGTGAGATACCGGCCGAAATGTTGGAAAGAGTATGCCAAAATTGAACTAAGCGGATGGACCATTTGAGGCGCAGTCACATATGGACCGTACTATCGATTCAAATAAAAATTTTCATGCATTTTTCTGGATTTTATGTGTTTTTTTTTTTAACTTTCCTATAGCTCTTAGAAAATCACCCTTTATTACAAACAGATTTTTAACTTAATTAGGTGAGAAAAATGATTTCCGGACGGATTTTCCGATATCGGTAAATGCTTGGAGTGGAACTTACCATAACGGCCACTTTCACCACTATTAAAAACTACTGTTCCCATGTAACTTTTCTATATCTTACCGTGTAAGATGTGCTTAGATTGTAAAGTTTTTTGTTTTAGACAATTTTACACAATCTTCACCTTCAGCAGCTTTTGGCGTCAGCTGTAAAGTGACTATCCATGAAAAGCTCTCAAACTTTGCCGATCAGATTTGGCGCTGATCTGTAGGTCACTTTCGCTTTTGTGGAAATTAGAAGCACACAAGCCGAGAGATTGAGAGAAGCTCAGCTTGGCCCTTTAGGCTGTGTAATGCTAAATATATTCCAAGAGTCAATAACCCAAAGATTTAAGCCGAAGCGAATAATATATGAAAGCCATATTTCGGTAACTTTAATATTTGTTTGATGGAATATCAGCTATATAGCAATGGAATATACGCTCTGGTTCATCCAAAGCATTTTAGTCCTCAACGTCAAGTAAATTGTTCCTTAACGCGGCCACCAATCATGATGATCTTACTCAACCTAAAAACGATACTAATACTTATAGAGCTCATATCACGTCCGTTGCGCTGTCCCCTTTTGTCATGCACTTGGCACTTTTAATGCCCCTCTTTAGGGACAGCTCGTAATGTCCATTGAATTGTTGGGTTGGCACATGACACGACACATGCATATGCATGCACTGTGGGACGTTCACTTTTTGCCCGCCAACGGAATAAGCTCTTAATTAAGTATCCGTGTCAGTTTTTATGTGTGTGCCTGGCATCCTTGAGAGAGAAAATACCAAAGAGACATGCAAGTCTTTCGTTTTCGGATGTAGCCCAAGTGGGTCAACTGGCGGCGACTGAGTTCGGTTCGATGTTCTTGTACAACTGGCGCCTGACCAGTGCCAGCGCCAGGCATAGGCATAGGCATAAACAAATAAATAAATAAATATGCACTCGGATCGCGTCGCTGTTGTCCATGGTCAGGTTATGAAGGAGGCAAACGCAAATAGAAATAAATACATTTTCCCCGCTGTTTGTTTTGCCAGTTGCAGTCGAGCAATTTACAATTCGCACACATGCTGTGCGCCGTTTGTTGTTTGCTGAATGAAACTGAAAATAAATGCACGCTAAGAGGCGAAGGAGCAGCGGTCCTGTCAACGGTCAACCAGGCCGCAGTTGTTTGATATGCCAGCCGCATCAGCGGCAAAAGAGCAACAGTTGCTCTTCGTACACGAATTTGGCTTGTTTTTACTTTCAAAAACAAAACAAGAAAATAAAGAAGAAAAGCGGACACATTGACTGGTGACAGTGACTTAGGTTTGTGGCCATTTTATGGCTGCAATTTCACGGGCATGTCAAAAATCATCAGCCATCATTAAGGTCAGTTCGTGGGCAAAGATTTGCTTAAACTATTTTCGGCAAGTGAAATGATGCGGTGCGAAGTGTGTGTGTGTGACATTTGTTATAGATTTCGCTAATTTGGAAACGAAAGCGTTCACATCAAAGCACATTGTTCACTCTTACTTTTGGTATAATTTAGGAGACCTTTTACTTTACATTCACCCTATGCAAATGGCGACAGTCAGTCTGAGCCATAGGAGTTTCTCTTTTTAAGTGTGTTCTAAATATTTGTGCTACGCACTCGCCAAGTGCTTTTCCTTTAATATGCGTGATAAAAAAATACAAATTAACTGCTGAACTGCTAGCTTGGACTTTGCTGTTGTTTTGTATGCCCTTACAAAATAATATCTCTGCTTCTGCACCGACGAGTAAGAAAATTAAAGCAAACAAGAATGAATGTCGGTCAAGCCCGACTATGTACCTGTGAAGTACTGCCCATCACCGTTGCGAACGGTGCTGCCCATAATTGTTTGTTTTCCTTATAACTCGAGCGTTCATCCGATCTTTACCATTTCGTTGGCGGATCGATAAATATTCCTGATTACTAAATGTGTCCTGTCCAAAAGGTACGAAACTTCTATCTATAAAACTGTGGGAGATATAAAGTTTTTTTTTCAAATTGGGGGCGGGAGGGGCGTGGCCAAAATTAAAAATAAATTTATACTGACTGCAAGTATACCATCGCTGAGATCTCTGCGTTCATACTCTGTGTACCTCTGGTACAGAGTATAAATATATTTAGGGCCGTTTTCTCATGTTCCCGTTTTTGAAAATCGATTGGTATATTGGTATTTTTTAAAGAAACGGTCACACTTTTCCCAGCTTACAAACCATTTAATGAGGATTTCAAATCGCAACAATAAACAAGAAAGAAAGTCGGTCAAGCACGACTATAACATACTCTGTACCTGTGAAGTGCTGCCCATCACCGTTGCGACCGGTAAAGTAAAAGTAAAAAAGTAAAAATGGCTTGTCGAGTTGACACAGCCCCAAAGGGCCAAGGCCGAGCTTCTCTCAATCTCTTGGCTTGTACGCTTCTAATTTTCGCACAAGAGAGAGGGACCTACCGTTTAACGCCGAATCCGAACGGCAGTTTGAGAAGCTTTTCATGGCCAATTACTACAAAGCTGGCACCAACAGCAGAGTGGGGTGACCGAGTGTAAAGTTTATTCAAAGAAAAAACTTTTCATGAGATGTTCCGAGGCGGGATCGAACCCACGACCTCTTGCACAGAAGTCGCGCACACTAGCCGATGAGCCACCCGGCCGCCTTGCGACCGGTGCTGCCCATAATTGTTTGTTTTCGTTATAACTCGACTACCGTTCAACCGATCTTTACCATTCCTTTGGCGGATCGACAAATAATTCTGATTACTAAATATCTCCAGAAGAAACCAACCTTCTATCTATAAAACTGTGGGATATATGATGTTTTTTCCAATTTGCGGGGGCGCGAGGGGGCGTGGCACAAATTGAAAATAAACTTGATCTGCCTTTTAACTCATTTGGCCCATAGTTAACATTATTTTGTATTTTTCGGTTGCGCCTCTCGGTCGGTTGGACGGAAGGTGGGCTGTTATTTTGCCTGGGGTTCGCGCGTAACAGGCTTCGGCTTGGTGTCGCAAGGGCCACTTGAACGTACTGTTCATTGCACGTCAACATCCATATTCTTAGTATAAGAAGTGTTTGTCCCATACGTGTCAAACCTCTATCAATTACCATCTCTGAGATCTCTTTGCTCATACGGACAGAAGGATACTTTTGCACAAACTTAATATACACTGTGTACCTCTGGTACAGAGTATAAAAAATTTAGTATATGAAATGCAGATCGGTAATGTCCAATGGCGAAGCCAGGAGGAAGTTGTCCCCCTATATTTCAGATTTTGTATCTGAAAAATTAAGTTTTCATTTATTCCGCACAAATTGCCTTGGATGAGGAAGGCAGAGCATACAAGAAACAGACGCTAGCGTTTCAGCTGCCATATTTGAAAGATTTGCTAACGATATGAGTATATCGACAAAGCTAAGAGAGATTGTAAGATCTAATGTGATTTCACCCAATAGTTCGAGTCACAGAAGTGTTCATTCAAAACTTTCAAATGAGCGCAAACAGTTTTATTTGGCTCCAAAATAAAGCCCTCGGTGCAGACGCGATACGAATCTGATGATGCGAGATCATATAAATTTACTTTTCTTTTTATTTGTTTTTTTTCATAAAATTTAGTATATATATATACTGTGTTTTCTCTTCATCGGCATTGTCCGGTGCAAGCAACAAATTTGTTTCTGGTCTTCGAGGCTGTCTATTTTTCTTTCTCATGAAAACGCTTCAGTCAAATTTTTATTTTTTTACATATGTTTGTTTTACCGCCAGTCAAAAGTTGGCAACGCGACGACGCCCGTGTGGATTTTACCACCCCCTGTTTGCTTGCGCCTTTTTTCGTTCTCCGTACTAGGCTTTAATTTTCAGTAATATTTTTTGGTCATAAAAATTGGTAATTAAATTGTTCAAAAATTTTTTTTTATATTGTATTCTTTACACTTACCACATATATTGAGCCCATTCCTAATATCACCTATTTAAACTAGGTGCTGATAAGAGCGGGGCAGTAATTTTTTGCTTATTCGGCAAGGCCCTTTCGTGAAGATAACATTCTAGGCTAGCCAATAAGGAACAAACATACATTCAAAGATAATACTACAATAATACATACACAGAGGGAAAAAACGTGGTCAGAAAATAAGACTTCTTTATCTCAAAATATGAACAGAATGTTCTCTTAAATAATTGAGCACAAAAGTTCCGAATGTTCTTGAAATGAGCACAAACTAGCTCATCTCAACCACCACACCGAAAAGTACATGCAGCCATTCTGACGTGCGGCTTCAGACGCGTCTACGACGCGACGCGACGGCCGCCGCTGTTGCGCTTTAAAAAATAACCAAGGCGGGTAGGGTGTTGTACAAGCGATGTCTCTGCGGACCTAGAGCTGGACGGTGGGCCTGGACGATGGATCTGGACAGTGAACCTGGACGGTAGACATAGACAATGGACCGGGACACTGGACGGTGTACCTCAAATTTTTTTTTTGATTTTAAAATGTTCTCAGCAACGGAACATATCAACTCATATCAAGATATTGCGTTCTCAAAAAAAGTTCTTCAAGTAAAAAATTGTTCTTAAGGCCCTCTTCTGGTTAAGAAAAGGTATTTTTTTGATTTTTGTTTTTTTTTTTTAAGTTTAGATATTCAAAAATAATACCCCAAAACGATTTTTTCAAAATTCGGAATACTTTAGGAGATATAGCCATTTCAATTTCTCAATTTTAAATGGCCACAACTTTTACAAATTAAATTTTTTTCATGGTTCTGCTTTGGGCCATAAAGGCATTCATTCCAAACAACTTCCCATCTTCCGTTTTGCTTTCCGATAATGGTAACTTCCGGAAAGCTGCAGAACCAATAACACATCTTTTTTAAGAAGACACTATTTTGAAGGCCGAGAACTTTTTGAACAGCCCTCGCATTTAAACATTTTTAATTTTGTACTATTTTCAAAGAATTGGGCAACCAAATAAAAAAAACCCAAGTACAAAATCTTTCCCGATTTTTTCCACTAGTTTTTTAAAAAAGCTTTAAGTGAGAAAATCCGGTCATGATTAGTTTTTGTGATCGAATGTGTTCATTGTGAGTCCAATGTTCACGATTTTTTCCCTCTGTGTACAAACATTCACTTTTATAGAAATGTCGATGATTCGAAAAACCATAAAACCAAGATTCACCATCATTGTAATCAAGAGTTCATTTAAAGCTAATTACATAATTTGTCTTTAATTTAATAATCTTATGATTTAACAAACCTAAAATCCGTAATTTTTGAATCCAATTAATCAAAATTGCTTACAAATCTGCTTGTGGATTATAGAAAATTATACTTAGCATCTCTTTGCGTGTGTAATAGTCGCGTCATCAATATCATCTTTCGCCTCATCCTTATCGCCCCAGCCCCAGACAGGATGACTGCCATCCCCGGTGCGTTTTACTCTTCTCTTTACCATATCGAGTGGCACACTCTTCAATTCACAAGCCCAGCCCAGCCAGGCAAAGAATTCTATGAAATATGTGGTTATATCATTAGCATAATTGCCCCACTCAGCGTTCTTGTAATCCCAGGGGAAGGTGTGATGATAATTGTGATATCCCTCGCCGGTACGTAGAAACAGTAGTATACGTTCATTCGTTGGGCTTATCGATTTATCATATGGACGCATTCCAAACATGTGTGCCGAACTATTTATAAGAAACGTCACATGTAGACTTATACACCAACGCAGCAAAGTGGGCACGTGCCATGAATTCCTGAACGATTCACCCCAGCCGTACATGGGTACAATTGTGGGTAGTAGAAAGCAAAAAAGGGGCATTAGAATCAAGCAGTACTTATGCTGAAACATAAGCACACGATCCCGATACAAGTCGGAGAAGTCAAGTCCTTTGCTTTTTTCCGTGATAGCCGGATGCTTTTTCACATTTAGCCATCCTATGTGCGCGAAGAACCAACCACGCTTTGAGTTATAGGGATCGGCATCTGTTTCCGAGTATTTGTGATGTAAACGATGATCGCGTGCCCATGTAAAGGAAGAGCCTTGAAAAGCCATCGAGCTAAAGAAGATAAGGATCAGACGAAGCGGTAAGTTAGCTTTGAAACTACGATGTGACCACAGACGATGAGATCCTGCAGTGGAGCCCAGCAACGAGCAAACCAAAGCGATGAAAGTGAAGACCAATGTTTGCCATTTGACCGTGAAAAGCAACCACAGGCCGTAGATGGAGGCCAAATTCGAATAGACATGTACAAAAATGTTAAACCAAATCAATTCATATTTTCGTTTTTCGGGTGATTTCAGCGGAGCTGTTTCCTTTCCTTCCTTTCTCAGACCACCATCCAAGGTTTCTGCATCCGACTCGAAAAGTACACCAGTTACGTTCTCCGCGCTGCCACTTCTCGTCATGGTTTCTTTTCCAGAATAGAGCGGCAATTTCACGACTACACCCTGAACTTGGTTGAACAGAACTAGGCATTAGATATTCCATCGATTAAATAGCAATGTTGAACGATTAATTCTTAGGACTTACATACACATTTACACAAATTTTGATTAACCTATGCTGGCCCATATTTGAATAATTTAAAGTGCAGAATGCAGTGGTTAAATAGATTCTTTGTTATTATACCCTTGCAAAGGGTATATTAAAATTCAGGTTTAAGAGAAATTTGCATAAACGTGAGTTGGACGAGGTTTGTTCAAATCTTTAGCTCTTGCAACCACATTAATTAACCGATTCAAACCAAATTAGTTATTACGTAGACCGAATTGAACAATGATCACGAAAAACCAAAACCAAAGTTTGGTTCGGATTCAGCGTTAAATTGTAAGTCCCATTCTCTTGTGCGAAAAATAGAAGCGCACAGGCCAAGAGATTGAAAAAGGCTTGGCCTTTGCCCTTTGGGGCTGTGTCAAGCCATTTTGAATGAACTTTTTAAGAAATTTTGTTTTTTCGGCAAGTTAAAAAAATTCCCTAAATGGCAGATAGCCAATCGAAAAAGTCGCGAAATTAACTGGCTTTTAGATCATTGAGTTCCCAATTTGGTAATTGTTTAGTAGAGCTACCCCTCACCAAAAATTTTGAAAAAATTATCCTCGATGGACCGCGAATTTACAAGAACTATGACGTCTTTAGATGGCGGGGGACTCCCGCGGTTCAATGGTAAAAATTGTTTGAAAGTTGCATTTTTTGCATAAAAAACAGATTGTTTTTTGCTTTAACTGTCATTATTTCTCAAAAATAATTTATATTTATTTGTATAGGTGTGCTATTTACCGACTTTTTCTTCGTTTCCTAGTATGAAAATGGCGCTATACATTGAATGAAACTGCTGTAAACTATTTTCCACACCACCAATTTGAGGTATAGTTCAAGGCGCGTTTTTTTATGTGGTTTCCCCAGAAGGCCTAGTCCACATGCGCTCAACAATGTGAGATGGTCGCTGGAAAATAAATGTTAATGCCATTGACTACCAAATATAGTTTTAAGATACTCACCACAGAGGCTATAACTCCTAACGATCCTTCCGCCGCTTCCTCCTCATCCAATCCATTCGCCGCTTCCTGTTCCAATCCATCCACCCCTTCCTCCGTTCCAATCCTTCGACGCTTCTCCCTCCAGACCTCCGCCGCTTCCTCCTCATCCAATCCATTCGCCGCTTCCTGTTCCAATCCATCCACCCCTTCCTCCTGTTCCAATCCTTCGACCGCTTCTTCCTCTCCCTCTTCCTGTGCAGTTTGTTAAATTAGGCAGTGGTAATTTTATAGTTGTACATAGCGAAAGGCATAATGCGCGCGGCACTTTTTTTAAAAAGAAGCCAGGCATTTAAAAAAAAAAATCGCGCGTGACATTAAAATACACCCGGAAAATCCACATTATTAATTATGTGAATTGCAAAAATAGTTGGTGGATTCTCTGGGAGTGATCCGGGAACTTTTGAAAAACTAAACTTCGCAGGTTCCATGTATGCCTTTTTCCTTCCAAATTTTGGAAGCT
Source organism: Lordiphosa collinella (assembly GCA_018904265.1). Classification (NCBI taxonomy): domain Eukaryota; kingdom Metazoa; phylum Arthropoda; class Insecta; order Diptera; family Drosophilidae; genus Lordiphosa; species Lordiphosa collinella. Next base: position 968,621 of record JAEIFV010000001.1, read on the forward strand.
GTGACCGCATGTGCGCTTTAGTTGTGGGATCAACAAAGTTTTTTGAGTGATTTACAGTTTCATGTGTAAATCCGTCTTCATCAGCAATTGTACGCCTTCCAACAACGAAAATTTGGTTCCGGATGATTCTTTACCTTTCGGCGTCTCCCGGAACATAAAATAACCCGGACCTCTAGCAACCCGAGACCCACTGTCCTTCTACTATGCGGCACAGTTGAACTTACGCTTTCCAATTTTGGCTATGATGGTTGTTCGGTCCTCAACGTTTGTTATGGACCAGTCTATGTAAACCTCCCGAATAAAATTTTTCCAGCAATAATAGTGGGCCTGGACCACCCAAATTCGTTTTCCAAGAAATTGATCCACCAGCTACTCTACAGTGTCCCAAACAACAAACTTTGTATTTGCGGAAGGCGAGACCAGCAAAGAATGTGTTTTTGCGGACACTTTCAAAAAACTCGCACTTCATTTTTTGCTTCTTCTTATGAGCTCCTTTCTGGACGGTCATTATTTTCCTACACCGGAAACGTCCATTCCCTGCCGTGCACTTTGAACCGCATTTTGGACACGTTTTTGACGTTAAAATGCAGCCGTGATCTTCCACAAATTGCATTATCTCCTCATCCGACTTAGTGAAAAACTTCATTAGCGTATTTACGCAACTTGGGCAACTCATTTTTCGTCGATGTGATTGGTGGTCAGAGTTTACAACGAATACGCACCGAACATTTTTCATTTATAACAGTTGCAAAAACACGTTTTTTATGCAAAAAAGCAACTTTCAAACAATTTTTACCATTAAACCCGGATCCCCGCGACTGAAGACGAAGAAGTTCTTGTAAATTCGCGGTCCATCGAGGATAATTTTTTCAGAATTTTTGGTGAGGGGTAGCTCTACTAAACAATTACCCCCAATTTTACTACATTTACACTTACATATTCACCTTCAATTTAGCGAATCTGCCAGATATCTAGGTGTGGTTTTGGACAAAAAGTTATATTGGAACGAAAATATAACTGAACGTATTAAAAAAGCAAATACTGCCCTTTTCTCGTGCAAACGCGCGATTGGCCGCAAATGGGGCTTCTCCCCTGAAATAGTACACTGGCTTTACACAGCCGTTGTACGTCCAATACTACTACATATACTGATTCATCGTATGGTGGCCGGCTCTGGGTAAACCTTCCGTCCTCAGAACCATAACAAAAGTTCAACGAAGCGCTGCATTATGCATGACTGGTGCATTGCGTACAACCCCCACAGATGCACTTAACATAACGCTACATCTTATACCTCTAGATCTTGTGGGTAGAGAAATCGCCAGTAACACCGCTCTCAGGCTGAGAGAAGGTGGTACCTGGAAAGATAGTAACTCCGGCCACTCCACTATACTTCTGCATCAAGTGGCAACACCGCCGATGCTTGACTACTGCGTCCATACCAAGTCGTCCGGACTGGAACTCAATGTCCCACTGCAAACCAAATGCACATCAATTTCTACACTGATGGCACCAAACTGGATGGTCGGGTTGGAGGTGGAGTCTTCAGTCCAGAGCTCGGTATCCGACTCCCTGATCATTGTAGTGTTTACCAAGCAGAAGTTGTAGCCATCCAGGAGGCTACCAAGCCTTCTGGAAAACCTCGTAATCAAAGAAAGTAACGTATTCATTTTCTCAGATAGTCAAGCTGCCTTAAAAGCCCTTGACGGTCATATTAATAATGCCAAAACTCTTAGTGAGTGCCACAGATCTTATAATGAGATTGCCCAACACTTTAAAATTAATCTCGTTTGGGTCCCCGGACACTGCAGCATTGAAGGCAACGAGACGGCCGACCACCTCGCTAGAGTTGGCACTACCACTCAGCTCCTACCAGATAAGAGCAACAAAGGGGTGCCACTTGCGACCTGTAAACTACAAACAAAAGAAACCACCTTTCGAATAACCATGAACCGATGGCAAACGATTCACACATGTGAAGTATCTAGGCTTACATGGCCAACTCTAAATATTAAACAAAAACTAGGGCGTTACTCCGTCAAGAAAGACAGAACATTTCCCTACTAGTAGGGGCCCTGACTGGATACTGCCTAACTGGAAGACACGCCGCAAGGCTTGGCATAAGACATAATGACTACAGTAGAAGCTGCAATTCATCTGATTAAGAGGAGAGTGTACAGCACCTCTTCTGTCACTGTCCAGCTTTCAGCAGAAGGCAACTTGCAGTTTTGGATCGTCCTTTCCTAAACGATCTGTCTGACATCTCTGAAACTGATGTCAACTCTGCTCAAATTCGTGCTACTATTATGGTTTAACGGTTTAACGGGGACGATCCTCCCTCTACGACCACATCGTAGAAAGGGTTATATGGTAACACAACGGGCCTTCATTGGCCTAAGTGAGGAAATGGGATTATCTCATTTTAACCATTGTAACCTAACCTAACCTAACCTAACCTACACTTTTTTGATATCATCCATCTTTTAGAAGTTAAGGCCAAAAAGAATACGCTTCGACCGCAAAATGCACACCTCCCACAACAGCCGAGCCAGCTCTGGTTACAATTTCCAAAATATTTTTGTGTATTGTCTTGTTTCTAAGTTTCAAACAACAACATCAGGCAAGGAAAAATTTCTTTGTCATTTTTATACCCTGTTCCCATTGAAAATGGGAAAAGGGGGATCATGAAGTTGTGCAAAAGTATGTAACAGGTAGAAGGAAACATTTGCGACCCTATAAAGTATATATATTCTTGATCAGCATCAACAGCCGAGTCGATTTAGCCCTGTCCGTCTGTCCGTCCGTCTGTCCGTCTGTCTGTCTGTCTGTCTGTCCGTATGAACGCGTGTTTCTCAGAGACTATAAGAGCTAGAGCCACAAATTTTTGCATGTAGATAGGTGTATACCCGATTCAAAACGAGTTTGTTTCAGATTTGGAAAATTCCTCCCCCTCCCTCCTTTAAGCGCAAAAAACTGTCAGAGCCACAATTTTTAAGATAGACCTTCCAAATTTTATATATATCAAGTAAGGCCCAATATCTATCTATTCTGAAAAGATCAATAAGATCGGACAAAAAACACCGAAGTTATATTCGAATCAATTTTGCATGTGGGAGAGAGGGGGGTCTTGCATTGTCAGTTATTGCGCGCGGCCGCATGCCATGCGTTTGTGTGTATGTTGGAGTGTGTGTATGTGTGAGTGTGTGTGTATGTAAAGAAAAAACACACGAAATCAAGGGAACAGGGTATTTTGTAGTCGGGGCACTCGACTGCAGCTCCCTTTCTTGTTTTATATTGTGGCCGCCTAAAAGCGCATCAAATGAATTGCATTCCTAACCTCAATTATCTTAATATTATATGCACTGATTTAAATATGAACTAAGTTTATTTTCTTTGGGGCACCAATGATCAGACCGCCGCTTTAACGTAAAAGGGTAGAAGCCACCACTTAAAGGTTTTCACAGGTAGGGTATGTAAAGACTAATGGACACTAAATCGGGTCCTTAGCAGTAGTACACCAGCTCCTCTCATGTGGTTATCTCCTCATAAAAGTTACCTTTAGCTCTGTCAACCAAAGCTCTCTGTACCAAAGGTTCATAGAGTATAATAAGTTTGTGCAAAAGTATGTACCAGCCAGAAGGAAGCTTCTCCGACCCCATAAAGTATATATATTCTTGATCAGCATCAACAGCCGAGTCGATATAGCCATGTCCGTCTGTCTGTCCGTATGAACGCACAGATCTTAGAGATGGTAAGAGATAGACATGTATGGGACATATGCTTCTTCTATCTGCAGGCAGAGCAAGTTTATTTTTAATTTTGGCTACGCCCCCCCCCCCCCCCCCCCCCGCAATTTGAGAAAAACGTCATATCTCCCACAGTTTAATAGATAGAAAGAAGCTTCTGGACATATGTATATTATTATCAAAATTATTTATCGATTTCCCAAAGTAATTATAAAGATCGGATCAACGGTTCTCGAGATATGATCAAAAGAGTGTATGCTGCAGCAGCGCATTAGCAGCGCTGTTTACCGCTGCCACTGCAGCATCAAAATTTATGTTCGTTGGTTCAGAGTATTATATAGTCGGGCTTGACCGACTCTCTTCCTTGTTTTCATATGTAGACTACGAATTGGAATTTTGCGGAACAGAAAATTATATTTTAGATATTCCAAAGACGACACAACTCCCAAACGATTTGAGTCGATTAAAGGGCGATTTGAAGAGCACGTGGGATTAAATAGTTTACTAAATGTGTAGAGCTGTCCTCAACCAAGGTTCAAAGCAAAACCTCTGCCCAAAAACCTCGAAAAAATTTTGGATTCTTCTTCTTCTAATATAAATACAAAATCATATTCATTAATAGTTTCAAGGTGATTTGGGCATATGTATGACACTTTCATTTCAAGTGAAAGCTGTTAATAGCTTATCAGATAATTCGTTTTGGTTGATCTCGTCAACAGCACCCACTGGTCAAAGCCAGTAGCTAATGCTAATCCTTTCACTTCTTTTTATCACCTAACGGCTTAAATAAACATAAAAAATTAATCATGCAAAAACAAAGGGCATGCTTTTGTTTGTTGCTATTCATTATGGTAATCTTAACAATAGAATTTATACTGCTTGACAGTGACTTGCTACCTCCTTCAGAGTTCATTATGTTAATCTCAAACAGTGTATAACAGCGCCTACCTCAAAAGTGGGCGTTCAATACAACTTTTAGTTTCGTACAAATTAATCAACACGTAAATGAAAAGACCTTTGTCCCATTTGATGGGAGAGCACGCCCGCTCACATAAGCAAGTGGGATGGCCTTCTAATGGGCTTTTTATTGGGTCACAAGGCGACGCAATTCACACAAAACACCTGCCGAGAGAGACCCACATTTCATTAATTGGCCTTTAGCTCAAGTCGTGCGCCAGCCAAAATGGAGAAGCGAGAGATCAAAGTGCAAGCAGCAGGCGAAACATGCCAGATCAGAGTGTCCCAACCCCAACGAAACTGGAAAGTGGTGCAGAATGCGTTTTTGTATATAAGTCTTAATTGAGTGACGAGACGCAACCCTAAAATGTTGAAACTGTAACAGCAGCATTTTTGCACATGGGAATTGTCAGCGAAATTCTAGAGCAAGTGCCTCAAGCTCAACATTTCCCAGAATTGTCAGCCCGCGTTGGACATCAAGACTTCAGGCCGCAGCTGTCGTTCTCCTTGCCCGAAATGGTCTAATGAGTAAATTAATTACCTGTCTATGATCTGGAACAGGTTTCATTTGGTCGCAACTAATTCGCAATAAAAACTCAATTAAGCAGAGTAATTAGAGTTTGGATCTAAGTAAATCAGTGGGCCTCATTAGCCTAGGAGAGTCAAGAGATGCGGATGAAAGTGCACTTTTCACTTTCAGTGCACGACGGTGATGTTGATGATGGCACCGCAGGCTCCACAAGCAGGTGGGTTCATCGATTAAAGTCATTCACTCAAGAAATAGAAAATCAAGTGGAACTGATGTGTGTGCGGGTTGAACTCTCACTTTTCGTTAATGATGAGAGTCTGGAACTAAATGAAGACATTTGTGATTTAACTAGATGCGAATCAATACTCAGAAGTGCCAAGCTAAGTTCTAGACACCACAAACGCTTAAAAGCAGCTCCAGGGAATGCCTTTGCACAGTGGGTAACCAGGGCAAAAGCAATGACTTTTTAATGCCCGCGAAACTTTTGTTTTTTTTTATTGCATCATCTGCATCTTTCTTATTTTATAAGTGCCAATTAATTAAGCTGTAACCACATACAATAGAAACTAAGAAATCGTTATAAGTTAAGCTTTAGGAAATCGTATTGGAGATAGACTACCTGAATTTGAGGTTAAAGTGCTTTCAGAAACCGATCATTTGATCAATTAGTGAGGATTTAATGTACAGATAATTTGTTAATGCCTTCTTTTGTTCCCCCAAGACAAATAAGTACAATTTCCGAACGTTGGAAATAGTCGATATTGATTCGATTAATCTTCGGAATCTATCAAAGAAACTGTCTTCAATTTGTTAACCTAGAAAATTAAGACTTTCCTTAGAGAATTTTGACAACCGAATATTCAGACATACCTATTTGTAAGGTGTTAAGTATAAAGATACTTGAACACCTGTTAGATTTCTTGAATTGGACCACTTTTATATTTGTGAGCTTTAAGATGCTTGCAATTCAACTAATTCAGCTTATGATTAGTGGGTCGAAAGGTTACAAAAACAGTTTCTTAAACTTTTCTCCTCATGTCATAGCAAGAGAACCTCGCTGTATTAGTCAACACTAGAAGGTTAAAAAACAATTGCGACTTATTATTTATGAATATTCATATATTAGGTAGAATTGACAGCTAAACTTTATTATTAGTCTAAGATATTTCCAACCCTTTTACCACAACTATTTCTAAAAATAATTGGGAAAAAATATACATTCTTGTTTTTAATTCTTCTAACTTTTCAAAGATAGACACTTTTCATTTTCGGGCTCTGAATTCCAAATAATATTTCTTAAGAGTTAATATTATGAACCAGTGGTTCTAGTGTTGCTTATAAATATCGGCCGAAGTTTTGTATAATGTTGCAGCCTTCATTGAACACAAAAAAAGTTTTTTAACTAAAATTTTTTTTCGGACCTGACTTTTCTAAGAGAGCTATACTATATAGATGTCCGATTTCAACCAAACTTAGTGGAATCACAGAAAAGCTTAAAAAAACTAACATTTATAAAATACGGAGCCGATTTCGTTAAATACAAAAAAGTTTCTCTCATTAGAAATTCTTTTCGACCGATCATTTGTACTGCAGCTATATGCTATGGTCATCCGATTTTAACAAAACTTTGTAGAATTGTGTAAAAGTATATAAAACAAGCCAATGATAAGGACGTTTCCATTGAAAAAAAATAAATTTTTCTCACTAGAACTAGTTTTTTGACCGATCGTTTCTATGGCAGCTGAATGCTATAGTCATACGATTTTGACAAAACTTTGTAGAATTGTGTGAAAGCATAACAAATAAACAAATACTGATTTTTAGATCATTTCCATGGAAAACAAACCACTTTTCGAACCAAAGGGAATCTGTTTAGAATTTGTTCAAGTTTAGTGTGCGGAGGTAACTCGGTGGTCGGTCCTGAAACAGTCGTTCAAAATTATGGATTATACGGGCCTGTTCCGAATTCCGAAAACGAGAGGAATTGCCGCAAATCGAGTTGATTGCTGTTCCGAATTCCGCAAATCGACAAGAATTGTCGTTTTCAAAACGTGCGCTGCAGAGTCAGTGGAATTAAAAGTAATTGCTTATTAAATCAGTAAAATACTTCCCCAATATGATTAACTAAAAATTCGAAATTAGTTGAACATTTTTAAGATCGTTTAACATCATTACTTAAACTGTTTAAAATTGAAGAATAATTTAATTGAATTTTTTTATAAACATCTATAAAATATTGCATGAATAACCAAACCGAGCGGCCGCGACCAAACCGAGCTGTTCTGAATTCCACTTTATTTTTGAGTCGATTTCGACCATCAATCGGCGGCTGCTAGGGTTGCTGCATATGAATTTATTTAATCGGACCGCACTTTTTCTATTTCACTTAGCTATGTTTAACCATATTTGGTGGCCAGTCAGCCAGCTGTTTTCGAAACCGAGTTCGAAAAGTCGAAACGTAACCAAATCGTTCGGAATTGGGAACAGCAAAAGGTAAAACGCTCGTTTTCGTTTTGATTTTACTTTTTGAAAACGTTCGGAATTCGGAACGGGCCTGATTATCTCACTCATTACGGTATCAAAAATATTTCAGTTTTTTGAAAGAGAGTAATCTACATAAAAACTAGGATACCTATTTAGATAGTAAACTCAAAAAAGTTTTCTTTCTAAAGTTTTTTAGTTTTTTACCTTAACAGCTTAAATGTTTAATATAATGCATAAATTTTGTCCACAAATTTAAGGCTCAGATAATCCTTAAGTCTAGGACCATTTTCCAAAAATCATTCCAGGTTCTTAGTATCTCTTAATTTGAAATGGTAATAATACTTATCCATGCCTGTTGTATTTCCGGATAAAGCAGTTCCAAGAAGGTTTTAGCGTGACCAGTTGTTTTGATAAAAAAGGATGATCTCCGAATTCTTTATTCCATCAAATACCCACCCAAGGCGGGCTTTTATTTTAAAGATTTCGTTCGAAAGAAAGATTTCGTGAGAAACCTAAATTTTTAATACAGTGCTGAAGTATGAGGTTCCTCAATGTTCTCACACACTATCCACAACACCATATTCGGTACAAAAAAAACATTTACGAGTACTTGAAACCAAAACAAAACAGAAATGAAATAAATGTTGACATATTCACACATGAGTAAAGAGGCTAAAACGGTGCGGTTCCAACGGTTCTACGATGCCACGGCTTGGTATTCGTACTTATCTGTAATCGTACTCGGCGAGTACTACTCGATTACTATTTTGCTTACAAGTGCAGGGATTCGTTGCAGCGGACGGGACCGTAAAACGGCTGTGATAACTAAAAAAGAAGATGTCCTAAAATTTAGGATCCCATGGCGCCTTTTTAGGTAAGATTTCCTTCATTTTAAGGCCATTATTCGCTCTTTTAGGCAAGCTTTACCAGAGGTACACAGAGTATATTAAGTTTGTGCAAAAGTGTCCGTCTGTCCGTCCGTCTGTCTGTCCGTATGAACAAACAGATCTTAAAGATGGTAAGTGATAGAGGTTTGACAAGTATGGAACATATGTTTCTTATACTTGCAGGCAGATCAGGTTTATTTTCAATTTTGGCCACGCCCCCTCCCGCCCCCGCAATATCGAAAAAACGTCAGATCTCCCACAGTTTTATAGATAGAAGGTTCGGATATATTTAGTATTCTGGACATATTTAGTATTCGGGGTTCTTTATCGTTCCGCTGAAGAAATTTTAAAGATCGGATGAACGATATTCTAGTTGTAAGGAAAACAAACAATTATGGGCAGCACCAGTAGCAACGGCACTTCACAGGTACAGACTATGCTATAGTCGGGCTTGACCGACTTTCTTTCTTGTTTTTAGGGTCTAATATTAATTATTAAATCATTTTCATGCGCATATAATACCACCTTAAACGCTTTGAACACAATTGAAGTATCCTCGACAGTTATGAATTTTGCAATAAAAAAATGAGAGAAGCTTCACTGTGCGCCGCAGCAGATTAACGGTAAATCCGACTAGAGCCAGAGTCTGGGTTAGAGACGGAAAGCTTGGCTCATGACTGCAGATACTCGACTTGAGATTAGAATGAATCCTAATTGAGTTGCTTAAAATGCTGGCAGGCTTAGACAAAAACAAAAATATTACAAGCCGATGTGGATGATGTCGAGGTGTGAGTTTATTTAAGCCAACTTACTAAAGGCTTAGCCCAAACATCAACGATTAGTGGCAGACCCAGACAAGGAAGTGGTGCTGGCTGGCTGATGAAGTGCCATTTCTCAAAGAACAACTCGTGTCTTGACTGACTAACGGCAGACAGCAGCCTGGAAGGTATCCTTCACTTAAATTGCTCATTTAATGCCCTAAAAGTGCTGCCGCTGTTGAAAGTGTTAATAAAAGTCTCACAGTCTGTGGCAAATGTAGTTCTCTGGGTCAATGCGAGCAGCCGAACTAATCAAAACACCAGCGAGTGAGGCACGCGTCAGTCCGTCCGCCAGTCACTCAATAATCTCCCTTCTTCCACTCCCATCTTTCTTCATGGTAGCTTTCACAAAAAAGTCACAGCGAATAACTCACAAATGTTGCACGCATTGGTTATGAGTTAAGAACATTTTGCGGTTAAAATGAAAGCCGCAAAATTGCCAAGTATTTTTAGGGCTGAACCAAATGAATTCGATCAGCGAATGGCTTTTGTGTGAGAAGATGTTCTCGTGTTGAACCTCACGTGCGGAGGATTTTTTTGGGCGACCAGAAAACACAATGGACAGCACCAGTTGAGGTTCTATTGTTTGCCCGGGGGCATGGCTTGCTAAATTTCGGCTGCTTTAATGTTTATTCATGAATTCCAACATGAAAATGCAACAAGCGAAAACTCGTTGACCATAAATCAAATCGCATGGCCCAAACGCAGTCATGGCCCACTGATTGAGCTGTCGCAAATTTGGTTGAGATGCCCCACCAGTATCCACCCATTTGGAAATTCGTGTATATTTCCATATAATTCCCATTGCACCTTATATGGCTTCAGAGACTTTTGTCATATCTATAAAAAACGCTACAGTAGCCTGGGCCCGCCCACCGATTGTCTCGCCATATCTGAAAACTGCAACAAGTGGGTCAACTCCTGCAAAGGCGCAGCTAACGGAAGTCGATTATCATTCATTCAGCTTAACTCATATTAATGGTCTTCATTTCAGTCTAGCGCTCCAGATTTAGCCGTTTGCCCAATGGCAACATCTGAAAACGATTTCCATGTAAGGATTGCCAACCGGCAACCTGGCCAGAGATCTTCGAGTGGCTGCATTTATTCTATTACAAATTTTATTACACTTAAGTGCTGAGAATAAACTAAAATGTGTGCCATGTAGATGCCATGTCTAATCCTCTTGCGGGCGTTTTCTTTGATGATGATGATAATGCTGCTGCTCCGACGCGGGCCTCAAATTGCGCCCGCTGATGTAATGTTTGTCCGATCTGGTCACGTTGCATGTAACCGCAGCGCGGCTTTTATTTAACGTGCGGTAATTGCATTAATAAAAACCTTAAATCTGAAATTATATTGTACAAATTGAGCTGCGTACAATGAAAGCGAAATTGTTTGATTTGCTGCGATTGCTTGTTGCCCTGAGAGAGTCAAATTGCGGGGCGGTGAAGCGAGGTAATTTTCAATCAGTCAACCGATGAAACTTGTCAATAGGGCGGCTGGCCAATAGAAGAGAATTGAGTGAGGTTTTTTTTAAACGAGAGTCATTCCAGACTTAAACGGCATAACAAAGAAAAAAAAAATTGATTCAAGATTTTATTGTTCCAAAAAATCTAACCACAAAGCCACTTCGCCAAGTTTAAAAACAGATCAGATAAGAAAAGCTAGCTTTCTGATCTTCTTGAAATCGTTACCTTAATGCTAGCTTTCTACATGCAATCAGTGAAATACATATAACTAAACTCACAAAGCAACCTTCCTCGGATACAACTTTTCCCATTTCAATATATTGACTATTCTTTTAATTTCCGATTAATGCATTTACGATCCTTATGGGAGTCAATTTATCTCTTGATTTGGCCAACATTATTCTATATTCTATTCTAGGTGCTAACTATGTGAACTAATTTGGGCTTGCCTGACTGTATTAAAACCTGGTACCCGCAAAAGTGTCCTTTCAGTTCGGCTCAGTGCTGAATTAAAGCTGAATCACAACTGATTTTAGAGAGCTGGTACTAACACCAAGGCTGCCTTTATACGCATTTCGGTCATGAATTTGAAACAGGCAGGGCCTACTGCGTCATGACTTTTACTTCTTTGGGGACTCCACTACTGAACTGATGGGTAAGCTTCATGGGTAGTACTGAAAACATTTCTGAAATCAGTCATGAATTCAGCAATCCCTACAAAATTAGCTACACACCAAGTGTAGAAACGACAATCTTAAAAAAAACATAATTCACCCCGCTAAACTTTGCACGAAATACAAGGCGGGCCAAAAGAAGTCACCCTATTGGAAGATGCTCTTATTTTTACAAATAGCCGCCAAAGTCAGATCTGTTTTGACATTTGTGGACTAGACAGATGTAGAATACAAGTGAACAAGCCATGGATCGATATACTCCCCAAGAACGCGGAATAATCGTGCCGGCCGCCCTACACCGACTGCGCAAGCACTGCGCCGTTTGGCCACCAACTTTGAAGAGTATGGGACCACACGAGACGTTGCCAAGAGTGGCCGGCCCCGGAGCGCCCGTTCGGCCGAGAATATCGCCGCTGTTGCCGAGGATGTCGAGCTGTCGCCGGAAACATCGACTAGACGCCGTGCCTCGCAATTAGCCATCAGCCGGTCGTCCCTAAGGCGAATTTTGGTCAAAGACCTGCGCATGTTCCCGTACAAAGTCCAGTCCGTGCATCAGCTGCTGCCTGTCGACCGCGAAACGCGTGTAACGTACGCCCAAGCCATCCTCAATCTCGAGGACGAAATGGACTATTTTTCGACCAAAATCATAACGAACGATGAGGTTCATTTCCACCTCAGCGGGTACGTGAACAAGCTAAACTATCGCTTTTGGGGCACCGAACATCCACGAGTGTTGCTCGAGGAGCCATTACACCCGCTCAAAGTGACTGCATGGTGCGCTGTTCACGCTGGAGGAGTCATCGGGTAATTTTTTTCGAGAACGCCGCTGGTCATACGACAACAGTGGACGGTGCGCGTTATAGGGTCATGTTAACCGGGTTTTTTCTGCCGCAATTGGACGAATTAGCACTGGAGGACATGTGGTTCCAACAGGACGGAGTAGCGGCACACACTGCGCGAGCCACCACCGACATTCTGAAGGCGGCGTTCCCGGGTCGCCTCATCTCTCGTTTTGGCGATTTGCACTGGCTTGCAAGATCGCCCGATTTAACCGTTCCAGACTTTTTTTTGTGGGGTTTTTTGAAATCCCGTGTTTGCATAACCAAGCCCGAGACCTTGGAAGCCCTCAAGGACAACATTCGACACGAGTGAGAGAATCTGCAGCCCGAAGTTCTTGCCGAAGTGATGAAAAATGCCATAAAACGAGCCCGTATGGCATCTTCTTAAAATGACCAATCAAATTCTAAAGGTTCAAATAAATATAATCAAAAAACAGAAAAAAATTAAAGCCAAACAACATCGGCTTCTTTTGACTTCTTTTGGCCCACCTTGTACTAGGTGTGTTCAAAAAGTATCGCGAATTTTGTGTTTTTTCAAAAATTATTTATTTATTCATGAATAGATATTTTGTCCCCTTCAAAGTAATCCCCATGAGATATTATACACTTGTGCCAACGGTTTTTCCAATCTTCGAAGCACTTAAGAAAATCATTTTTTTGTATCTTGTTCAGCTCCTCCTTCGATGCCGTCTTTATCTCGTCAAGCGTAGCGCAACGTCGTCCTTTCATGGGCATCTTCAGTTTAGGGAACAAGAAAAAGTCACAGGGGGCCAGATCTGGGGAATACGGTGGCTGCGGCATCATTAGTGTGTTGTTTTTGGCCAAAAAGTCGCGCACAAGCAACGATCTGTGAGCAGGGGCGCTATCGTGGTGCAAAAGCCAATTTTTGTTCTTCCACAAATCCGGGCGTTTCTGGCGGATTGCTTCGCGCAAATTGCGCATAACTTGCAGGTAATATTCCTTAATGACCGTTCTTCCCTGTGGCAAGAACTCATGATGCACCACGCCCCTGCAATCGAAGAAAACGGTCAGCAAAACTTTCACATTCGACCGAGCTTGGCGCGCTTTTTTCGGTCTTGGTTTGTGCGGCAGCTTCCATTGAGATGATTGAGCTTTGGTTTCCACGTCATAACAATAAACCCACGATTCGTCACCAGTTATGACCCTCTGGAGCAAATTTGGGTCGTCGCGGACAGAGTTTAACATCTCATTAGCAATGTTCATGCGATGCTGTTTTTGGTCGCAATTAAGCAATTTTGGTACGAATTTCGCGGCGACCCGTCTCATGCCCAAATCATTGATAAAAATCGAATGGCACGAGCCAATCGATATGTTTAGGTCCTCAGCAACTTCTCTAACGGTGATTCGACGATTGGCCAATACCATTTTCTCCACTTCATTAATTTTTTCGTTTGTTGTTGAAGTGCTCGGGCGTACGGCACGCTCTTCGTCGTTCACATCTTCTCGGCCTTCTGAGAACATTTTGTTCCACCGATAAACGTTGCTTCGGTCCAAGGTAGCTTCTCCGTATGCCACAGTCAACATTCGGAATGCATCCGCGCACTTAATTTCGTTTTTCACACAAAATTTGATACAGGTTCTTTGATCCATTTTTTTGAATAGGTAAAAATCGAAGACGATCCAAAACACGTGCAAGCAAAGCAGCTGTCAACAATTAAGTGAACATTCAAAATGGCCGAGCTTGTCGGCATAAGTGAGAGACATGAGTACCAACATAACGCCACAAAAAATCGAAATTCGAATATACGTAACCCGCGAAAATTCAAAATTCGCGATACTTTTTGAACACACCTCGGATGTAGAAACAGAAATTTACACGTGGCATGTAGAAAACTAGAGTAGAATATGAGAAAGAAGAATAAAAGAAAGTACACGAGGCATGCAGAAAAGTTAAGTGCCGCGTGGAAAAATGCAAAGGGTACATAAAAAGGGGAAATCAGCGTTTTTTCGAAGTGTTTCTACATTTATCATTGAACAATCTGAATACCACACGGACATTTAGGTTTCCTACACTAACGATCAGATATTTAAAACCTACATGCGCGTGTACAAATTCTAAATGAAAGATGTAGCTCAAAATCAATAAAGAAAAGTTATATTATTAATTTAGAAAACTGTTTTCCACACGTGACTTGAAGGTTTTCTAAATAAACGTTATGGATTTCACTAAAAAAAAGCTACCCGAAGCGTGTTGCTCATTGTAGCTTCCCTTTATAACTGTGATTTGCGGCATTGCCGCGCGAGTGGTTATTAGTCATATGGGCTTAGATGCGGGCAATTGTGCTCGATACAAGGTAAGTAAGTTGTGATTTCGGATCCCAGACATGGTAAGTGAAAAATATAGTAAAGTTGTACGTTTGTAAGAAGGATTTTCTATTCAAAACAGTCTGGCAAACCCCTTTTTTAAATAGACTGTTGCTCTACCAGCTAATTGTGTTTAGTCTAAATCAGCGATGTCCAAAATTTGAAAAGGCTGCCACGCGTGGTTGGCAAGCCAAATTCTGCCGGCGTCGCAGCGGAGACATATATAAAAAGATAGAATATGTGTATTCTATAAATCAGTTGTGTCCAAACTCACACAATGAAAGCGTTTGCTTGTGTGCGAAGCAGCGAAACACAAAGCCAAGGTGACGTTTTACTGCTTTACACTGAAAAAATAAAATTCGTGCGATTCAAACAAACTAAAAAAAACTAATTGATTTATGGTTCACAAACTCCTATTCAATTATCCTCTATATGAAAAATAAAAGTGCTTTCAGGAAAACTTATATACAGCCTTATGATAAACTGTTTACAATGCTGCGTTTCTATCCAAGCGGTCCAACATCAGTTTGGTATTTGGGTGCTTACTCCTTTGCCAACTCCGACTTGGACTTGCGCTTCATTATAAAAATGCTTGCCCCGGAGCTGCTTACACTCGCGCCAAACACGTGACTTATCGTTTAATTTTTCGGTCAATTTGATTGAGGTCTCCTTCGTCTGTTTCCAGATCACGGCGGCCTACTTTTTGTTCTCCAAAGCATCCTTTTCCTCCTCAACAATGTGCATAAGAAAACTCTTCTCCTCTTCCTCCGTGAAATTCTTACTTCTCATTTAAATTGGCGCTTAAAAATCGAAACCTGCAGTGCGCAGCCGTGCTGCCAACCTATAATTAGTACCTTTCCAGCCCTGCCGGTGTGACCGTGCTTCAATTGCCAAAATTGATCAAATTATAAACAACCTACATGAGACAACAATTTGACCAAAATCCACCTAGTTGCGATATCTAGGTGGATTTTGGTTTCAGCAAAAAAACAGGAACATGAGAAAACGTCCCTAAAGGTCTGCAGAAGATTAATTACAATTCGCTTTTTTCCTTCCATTTAAATTACAACTAATTATTTTTTTTCACAATTTATAAGCTGATTTTGCCAGAGTGCTGCCACCTTGCTTTAAATTTTTATGAGTGGCATCTCACTGCACAAATATCGTGGTTTTTATTAAGTAGCATAAACAGGTGCTCTTTAAAAAGCGTAACTTTAAAAACTATGATGTTGCCAGCATAAACGTAGTATTTGACTTAATTATCCCTGATTTCTTATTTTGTGTTAAAATTTTATCTCTACGCTCTGGTCACACTACATTACGACAAAGGAAAGTGACTGTTTTAAAGCGCACTAAAATCGAACAGCTGCTTGTGTTCTGATGTTGGTTTTTGCACTTACGCTGCTTTGGAATTCCCAAGCAGTTATAGCAATGCTGGCATGGGGAAACCACTGCTTCTGCTCTGATGACAGAACCAGGAGGTTCTTAAAACACTAATACAGTTGAACAGCCTCCTTCTTAATGTTGTGTGCCTTTTTAAAGTTAAGTGAAAACATAACATGACCGCTAGCCGGCTAAAAGTGTCTAGCTTCGATATGTCTTAAGATCAAACATAAAGTATAACCAGAATGTTCCCAAAAATGTTTCGAAAATTGAACACATTGTGTTCCCAAAAGGAGACCGCGATGTTCCCAAGATGGGCTCTAGTTAACCCACAACTTATTTCCAAAATATTGCCAAAATGTGTAAAAATCGTTCTTAAAATGTTACTGAAAAAAGCCCGAAAGTTTGTAAAATGACGCCAAATGATACTAATGCAAATAAAATTGCGCTCATGAAAATACACCGCTGTTCACATATCAAGAAAAAGCGGGATTACTCTACTTTTGTCAACGAATTGTCTTAATTTCGGAAGCCTTTGAAGAGATTTTTTTCTGAGTGCAAGTTTCAAAATTAACGGTGTATACTTACTGCATTTTTTCGGGCATGTATTGGGTTTCTGGCTTTCACGAAGAAACTAGTTTTGCCTTGCAAATTTAAAGTCAACAATTTAGTAACGTAATCTGTATCGCCATTCGATTTGAGGGTGGTCTTGAATTGAGTCACCTCCAGCTTACATCAAGTGGGTATACCTGTCGAATGAATCTTCTAAGAAGTAATGTTATGAGCTAGTAAATTTTGCAGCTTGGCAATTATTTAAAACTTGACCGGGCTTAAGTTAAAGTAGAAGATCGTAAAGAATCACCTACACTCCACGTCGAACAATTATATTAAATAACGGTGTCCAAATCGATTCACCTAAAAGTAATCTGTACACTCAGCATCGTCCAACTTTTAGTTGGTACGCAGCTTTATGGAACTTTGCCTTGCAGTCATTCTTTTTAAACATCAGGTCGTGTTTTTGGTATTGGATATTAGGTTTGTTGACGACTTACGGTATTTTTAAAACTTTTATGTACATACCTAAGTCTGTTGTTCCATTGTCCGATGACCTATTAAAATCCTCCCATGAATTATTACTCAAAAATCATAACCCATTATAAGATGAGAGCACAATGATGTTTCTCTGGAGTCCAGCTGGTTGCACCTGTTCGTTTGGCCTCGGGACGAGGTCAATAGAATGGTTTCATGTTTTTGACTTTTATGAGCCTGGGCAGGCGTAAAGGCTTAGCGGATGCTACACCGCAGGCTGCCCGACTGCTGTCATGTGCTACTACTACTCCTGCTGGTGGTTTTCATAATTAAAGGCCAGCAGCGCTTTTTGGGTAATCATCTTCGCAGTTGTGCCAAAGCACTTCAATGTTTGATTAGTTAAACTAAGTGCTATGACTATGTTTATGCAGGAAGTGACATGGAGTGCGCACTCGGGGTAACGGTGCCCGGGCCAGATGATGCATATCAATGCCCAATCCCATTAATAATCAAGCATGGCCAAGCCGTTGAAAGGCTTCAGAGCATTGGCATTTCGGAATGCTGCGGGTTGATTGCGGCTGACATCGAAAGTGAGAGTCATCGCCGCGGGCCCAGGCATCGATTCGTATCAACATAGACAAACCAACAGACAAATGATTTATGTACATTGTGTGAATTGAAAGAATCATGTGAAAATTGCCGTTCCTCCTCCTGCCCAGTGCTCTTCACTTTCGTGTGAGAAAGTGTGTAGATGCGAGCGCCTCTATCTTTGGATTGTGAACTTATGCGCCATTACCAGTGCTTAGCATAAATCTCAAGACCCAGCCACTCCGTATCTGACCCACATTAATCCACAAATCGCTGCGCTCGGGGCTAAGACGGAAATTAACTTGAGTCGAGGCGAACTCGAACTCTACGCTCAAGTGTGCAACTACTCACCAGATCAGAAGCACGCGCCAGAAGTTGGCTTCATAACTCACAGACGGAACGGCGGTCTTGGCGGTCTTGGCTTTGTTACATATTATTTATGTACGAGTATTGTGCACCAACCGACTCCGACAATTCCCGTGGGCGTTTAACGGCACTCGATGTGTTGCATATTTTCGCTGCCAATCGATGGCGGGCTTCCAACCGCAACCGCAGCTTCGCCCTGCAAAACAAAAAGTCGTGTGCTGAACTTGAATAGCCAGCTAATGGGTGTGGGTGTCTGCCGATTATGGGAACAGGTCGTATCAGTGGCAGAAAATTATGTAAAATCTGTTTGGTGTCTAGACGACAACAAGTGCCCGACAAGGTAGACATTAGAGAAACTTGATATGTGGGTGGGTGGCTGGAAGAAAGCGGACCAAGTGGATGCAGACAGGTACATACATGGGTAAAGTCACAAAAACAGAGGCCGGGGGATTTCCTTAACATATTATTTATAGTGTGCAACAAAATAATAAATGTTTACATAAATGCACTTCATTTTAGAATCTTTCGAAGCTATTATTTGTTCGATCAACTAACACTTAACGGTTGTGTCACGGTGATTGCCATGCCATAGGCATTCTGTGGGTATCCCTGTTTTAGAAGTCTACGACGAAATGTATGTGTTTTCCAAACCGAACGGTTCCACCATTTTTGACTTGAATATCATTTTTTTCGAAATTAGATCTTGATCAAAATTAGTTTTGCAAGTTTCTGCATTATAGAACAGCGTTAAATAATCCATGAACAATTACATGGGAAAGAAGCCCCGCACTAATAAGCAAACTAATTTGTCAAAAGTGACGCGAAATTTGTCAAAATTAGTTTGACGTGAACGCCAAATTAATTTGCTGCCAAAAGCTTTTGTCAAACGGTTTGCCGAGTTTGCCAAGTCAAGTTTTCGACAAATTTGCGTGCTGTCTGAACAGAATAAACTCTCTCGCAAACTGTTATCGTATTTGCCGAGTTTGTTCTTACAAGTTAAATGTAAGAACAAACTATGGCAAAATTGTGATGCTTGTGTGAGTAATTTCAAGTGCAATGGCGATTGTAATTCAATTTTAATATTTAATTTGGATAAGGTTTGCATAACTGTGTAAAACTGAGCACATTAATATTGTTTTATTGTAAAATCTGCAAGGCTGCATTGTTGCGCATTGGCGTGCTCTTTTCGGAAATGTTTGGCGCAAATAAAAAAATATAAATTAGTTTTACGCAGCATCCTTTGGATTCCCTTTGCTTTACCCACGGACTCTCCCATTCTCTGTGTTTATTTTACGGTTGTTTTTTGCAGAGAAGTTAGGGCATGTAACGATGCAGCGCCAAGGCAATTAATTAACAAATTCTTTCACTTATAGCTTTGCCCATGTCTGTTTGTGCAAAAATATTAAGCGATAGAGATTTCTATTAGTCCTATATTGTATAGCGATTATTATAAGTCGATTGTTTGACAGCTGTTATAGACAAACCAATTGGTTTGTGGGGAAACACAAAACCAAGTTTGCGAGTGTGAACACTAAGGCAAATTTAATTCAAACTTTCGAAGTTCCGACAAATTTATTTGCAAACTAATTTGGCGTGCGTGTGATTACCTAGACAAATTCGGACACAAGTCCGACAAACTCAGCCATGACAGTTTGTCAAATTTAATTTGCCCGTGTGAACTTAGCTTAAAACCCTCTTTTGGTCTAGACGACTGAATTTCACCTGTTTTTTTACAGAAGACTTAGAGCAAAGTTTGGTCAAGATATCTTTAAAACTGACGGAGGAGATAGCATAGAAACAGACGGACATGGCTAAATCAACTCAGCTCGTCATGCTGATCAAGAAAATATATACTTTATGTGATCGGAGATGCTTCCTTCTATGCGTAACAAACATCTGAAAAATTTTAATATACCCTCTGCAAGGGTATACAATTCACCCGTAAGGAAAATGGGGAAACGGGGCAAATAAGTCAACAATAGCTAAACCATTTTAACTTGGCAAATTTACGTGGGAGGTCGAGAAATGTTAGGGTTCAATGTCTAAGCTTATTTTTCAAGCACATCTACAAATCGGTGAAAATAATTGAAATTTATTATTTTTGTGAAAATTCCTCAGTAGATTCTAAACCAAATGGTCTCGTTTGCTCGAATTTACAACGAGTTTGATATTTATCTTTGGGCTTATGTGGAGGTCGCTATGATCTCCAATGTACAGGTGTTTTTGAATAGACCAGTGATGTCCACTTTAGTGGGACTAGCAACTACTGCAACGTCGCACAGTGGGGCCTCTGCCCGAGCTCTGCCAAAAAAATCAATTTTTTGACTGAAGCGCTTGACAAAAGAAGTTAACTTTTTCGATAAAGAAACAAATATTCCAAACTAACAGACCCGAACTTATTTTGTGATCGTGTAACAAATGTGAACAAGTAGGGGGGTGTGTCCGCCCCAAATACCCTCCCCCTTTAAAAAAAAAAAAAAAAAAAAAAAACAAAAAAAAAAAACAAACACACACACACCCCCAACCCCAAACCCCCCCCCCCCCCTTTTTTTTTTTTTTTTTTTTTTTTTTTTTTTTTTTTTTTTTTGGGGGTTTTCTTTCCTTTTTTTTGAAATATAGTTTGTTAAAGCGATCCTTTTTTCAAGTCTGCGAGGAAATGTGCAACTTTGTAAAAACCACAAAGTTTCGAACTATATTGTAGGCAAACTATACCACCAATCTTCATCCTCTTGGTCTTATATAAAAAGTATGTTTGTTCAATAAGCAAAATGTTAAACGGTGGTTTAATTTTGTAAGCAGAGCTGTTTGGAAAATACTTCATATTTGACATATTTTTCAGATTTGGTAGACTCCTAATAAAAAAGTGTCAAAACATGACGGGATTAATTTCTAATATAGCCTAGAGTAGTTAATTATCTACCAATATTGAGTTAAATTGAATGATTTAGTCTGCTCTAGCGGAATTTACGTCGATAAACCTAACCTAACCGAGCGCGTGTAGAGATGTTACTCAAAAACTAAATTCTAACCTGCTACCAATTAATTAGATCAAAATATGTATGAAGAATAAAACAAAAATAGTTTTTGACTTAAAACTTTTTTCTCTTAAAAACTTTTTTTTACAAAATATTAAAAAAAATTGTTTGCTAAAAATAAACAGAATGAGTATTAAAAAAATATATTTTAAACTTTTGACTGTGAATATTGTAAAATGGCTTGGCACAGCCCCAAAGGGTCAACGCCGAGCCTCTCTTAATCTCTTGGCTTGTGCGCTTCTATTTTTCGCAGTTTACAGTTTAACGCCGAATCTGAACGGCAGTTTGAGAAGCTTTTCATGGCTAATTACTACAAAGCTGGCGCCAACAGCAGAGAGGGGTAGCCGGGTGTAAAGTTTATTCTAAGAAAAAACTTTTTCTTTAAATGTTCCGAGGCGGGATCGAACCCACGACCTCTTGCACAGCGGTCGCGCACACTAGCCGCTGAGCCACCCGGCCACGACAGCGAATTTTTAACTTTACTTTTAAATATTCTTATAAAAATCATAAATTTTCATCAAAAAATCCAAAATTTGAGATTCACGATTTAATTACTCCCTGATTTATGAGCGTAACCTTAGGAACTCAGTATAAAAAAAATTCTTAAGAAAAAAATTTAATTGAAAAACTCATATAGTTCAAAAGCAATGATTTTTGAAACGTGTTATGGGAATAGGCCCCACTGTGCGTCGACAGAGGTCTCAAGTATGCAATGCATTTCCCTCTGTTGTTGCCTTGGAATGTTTCGTTCGTTTCAAGTCATTTTCGAGCTCACTTAGGATAAAATAAGCGACTTTCTGAGCGGCTTACTCACTTGCGAATTTTCAGCACAAGTTCACTAAAGTTTTCTCATTGGCAGCTCATAAGCAAAGCACACTACTCTCAGAAAAAATTTTTTCAGCAAGCAGCTTGATGAGTAAGTTTGTAAGTTCTTTAATAATTATTAAGAGTTCGATTGAAGGCTATAACTAATTAATAACGATAAGTTGACTTCAAATATTACAAAAATTGACAGACACGACAGGTCACCATTTTAAATTTTCAATAAAAGGCACCCACCCCAGAGCCAGAAAAACCGAGTCCGGGACACACCCGCACACGGTCGCACACACACCGGCCCCGACCCTTTAAATTTTTGTTTATAATATAATTTCGCAAGTTTCCAGCAAAGCTCTAAAATTCTAATTATAAAAAAGAGAGAAAATTAAAAAAGCTCTAACTCTTTTAACTGATTCTGTAACAACTAAACGAAATCGAGAAATCAATAAACTCATAACAAATAGCTTCCACTAAAACTATCAGAAGACTTAAAATGCTTTAATATTTTTAGAGAAAGTCTTAAGACCAGAAGCTTTAGTTTTGGGGCGCCCCTTTGAATAATAGACAAGAAGAAATAGCCATTTAAGTGCGTGCAAAGCCCTTAGCTCACTAGGGGGTCTCATGTTGACGTCTGTGAAGGTCAGACCTAAAGCTAGCCACATTTCATGTGAGACAAATTGTGAACAAGTAAATGCTACCGCTTGCCACTAAGAACCTGTCGGTGTTAGAATGTGGTTCTGGTTTTGTGAAAAACTGAAAGTTTTAATTGAAAGTGGAGAAAGAAAGTTGTGCTTAGGCCGTTAATAGGGCTATTGAAATTATAAAAGCATGTTTGATCATCTCGAATATGTTACAGTGATGTCGAGGGGTCACACAGTAGCATACTTTGCATATAACCGCGATAACCTAAACGCATATGCCCATTATCAAGAGATTTGTTTTGTCCATTAACCCTAACGGTACTTAACTTGAATGAGTTAGCTTCGGAGTTAAATTTATTCATATAAACTTCTCAGCTTTTCTCTTGAACTGATTAGGCTAACTTTGGTTAACATTAGTTAACCATGAGCAGAGTGTGTTTATTTTTACATTAATTTCTATAATTAGATGGACTCGATCTCATTAAGTTTTCACTTAAATGGCAATCAAAATAACCTCAATAGCACCACAACCATCGGTTCGCTTTCCTGTTCAGTCGAGTAATGTTTCAATGTCAACTAAAAGCTCACAATGAATTTTTTTCAGTTGGCTTAGGGTTTATTGAACTTTGTACAAATGTAGAGATAATGAAAACTTAAATGGCAAATTTGTTTTTAATGTGATCAATGTGTTTAAAAGTTCCCACTGTGATTTGTAAAATTAGCTTGGCAAATTCTTTGAATAGAATTAACATTTTTTGCGTATTTGACATTAATTTGAAAATGATTAATAATCACTTTCCACTCGACTTAAACTTAGAATTGCGTTGAATATGATCAAACCCCAGCACCGTTCGGCTGTGTTAAATAATTCAAGTAATTGAACTCTTCGTTTTTGTTTTTGTTTTAGGTACAATAAGAACATTGCAAAAACGGGCCGTCTTCGGCTTTTGAAGTATAAAAAATGATGGATTATAATACTCTGTACTATAGTTGGGCGCGTGTCGTGTTTTTCTTCGTGTCACGACGTGTGTGTCAGATTTGAGCGACCAAACATGACATAAGCCGTCACTACTTAATTCCACATAACGCTCAAAGATTTTTAGTTCCAATTAATCACCGTGATCTATACTTATATATTAACGTAAAACCAACTAAAACTATGTATCCGAACTTAAATCAAGAACTCTGAAATCACTGGAAAAACGTAGTCTACCCCCTGATCTTCATTATTTGGGTTTGCTTATTGTCCAGAAAAAGAAAATGAAGACTTGTGAATAGTATAAGCCATGATAGCAGATAATTTTATGGAGAAAATGGCTGTTAATTGAACTAATATATGAATTTTATCTCAAAATGCCAGAATTTGATGAATATTGGGATGAAAAGCATCTCTGACCCTATCTTATAAATGAAAACTAGCATATATCCCGGAGAGCTTCGCTACGCAGTCGTCAGTCTATATTGGATCAGTAAAGCTATTCAAAATAATCACATAAGACCGATATAGTTTTTCTTTTCCGACCTGGTTTGGGTAACATTACCGTTTTCGTTACCGTTATCGATACCTATATCTTTATAGCTATCGTTATCGTTGTCGATACCGATATTACTATCGTTATCGTTATGGATTTTGTTATCGATACCGTTATCGTTACCGATACAGTTATTAATTTCTTGATCGTTATCGTTAACGTTATCGATACCTATATCGTTATCACTATCGTTATCGATACCGTTATCGTTGCCGTTATCGTTATTTCTTATACTATGCTTACAAACCAAGTATGAAGCCAATCGGATGAAAATAGGTTTTTTGCATGCGCAGTTTTCTATGAGTTTCGTTCCCGTCATTGATACCTATATCGTTATCACAATCGTTATCGTTATCGATACCGTTATCGTTACCGTTATCGTTATTTCTTATACTATGCTTACAGTTTTCCATGAATTTTCCAACATCAGAAATCACATCACATATTAATTCTCTTACTATCCTTACAAACCAAATTTCAAGTCAATCGGATAAAAAATAGATTTTTGCATATCGAATTTCCCACCAATATTCCTTGTGGGCGGATTTTCCGAAATCGGGAAAATACTTGTCCAACTATTTCGCATACTTTGCTTATAAACCGAGGTTGAAGTCAATCGGAAGAAAAATATAATTCTCACCGTACAAACTTTTCAGACGCTTTTTCGGGAATTTCATTTTCTGACAATAGAAAATCTTATTTCAAATTATTTCACTTACTATCCTTACAAACCGATTTTCAAGTCATTCGGATGAAATTTACTTCTTAGCAAGCAGACTTTTTCATGAATTTTCCTACCCTACTGTCAAATTTTCCAACATCGGAAAATAACATCTCAATTTATTTCACTTATACAACATTTACACTAGGAATGCTTAATGCGTTAATAGCCAACAATCAGCTGTAAAATGAGATTTCTGGCCCACAGTGCAGTGGTTCAAAATTAAACAATTTTGATTTTTTTGGTTTCAAATGTCAATTTTGTGAACCTATAAAAATCAAACGGAAATACCGCAGTGAGTTTGGTTGATTTTTTTGAAAAGATAAACTACCTATGTATAAAGTTAATCATTTTCTTTTGAAGTATTGAACGACATTACAAACACCAAATCAACTCTGAAATGTGCCATCTGCAAGAGGAGGCAAAACGATTTTCAGGAGTTCGAAACATCGGAAATGGACGAGCATAATTATGAATACGGAATTTCTCCATTGCACACTGGGACAGAATTGAACTCTAGTCTTACACACCTGAACTACGATTTCCCATCATAAAGAGTTGTATTTTTTGTTTAATTTGGACAACGAATCATTCAAACTTTTGAATGTGATTTCCCAAATTGTACAACACGCTTACAGCTCCATTATTAGCTGACATTGAAAGCGTTCCGTTCATTCAGTGTGTCCGTAAAAAATGTTATTGATATATTTTTTACTTAATTAGAGTATTATAAAAAAAGGTTTATTTCATAATACACAACAAAATATTTTTTGGGCTTATGCCAAAAAAGCGCAAAAAAACCCATAGTGCAGTGAAACCACGTTCAACAATATCTGATCAGCTCAATGCATGTCTCAAATCATCAGTTATATGGCAATACGTACATAAAACAGACATGAAGATTAATATGCGTGTATAATTACAAAATGAGGCTTCCACTGTTCGTTCCGCAAAACAACTGTTGGGCTTTGTGTATTATTTCTATACTCTGTATATTTTATACTCTGTATGCCGATTACTGGCCGCGGAGCATAACGTCCTTCTTGACCTCTAAAACCACCGATCATGAAAATACTGGAGCGAATAGCAGAAGGCAATCAAGAAAGCACGAAGAACCACGAGAAGGATGTTGTAAAAGCAGCTGGATTGCTCATTATGCGAAAGGAACTATTTCAATGATCGCTATAATTTTAAAGTAATCTCGTAAATATTTCGCGCTCGCTGTGATCTGATGGGACTGAATTTTAAGCCATATAGAGATGGCATCCTAAATGAGTGCACACTGTGCCATATGCATGAAAAAGAGGACGCCTTCCATTTCATGGTCAAATGTCCAATCCTGGAAAAAATACGCTTTGTGTATTGGCAGCAAACTTCACTGAACCCAGCAGAAGTGATTCAATTTTTGAAATATCGCTGAAATATCGACACCAAATTATAACACAATTTTCTTTACCCCTTAAAAAAGTAACAAAATACAAGATCCAATACCTAAATTAAAATAAGTTCTTGAAATAAAATGAATCCATTATATGTAAATAAGACTGAAGGCCAATGAATGCCAATGTCAAACATAATGTTCTGGAAATTTACAGAACAAAATAAATCTACTACTACATCAAAATTTACTACTCTGTACCAGAGGTACACAGAGTATCTTAAGTTTGTGCAAAAGTATGTAACAGGCAGAAGGAAGCATCTCCGACCTTATAAAGCATATGTATATATTCTTGATCAGCATCAACAGCAGAGTCGATATGGCTATGTCCGTCCGTCTGTCTGTCCGTATGAATAAACAGATCTCAGAGATGGTAAGAGATAGAGGTTTGACATGTATGGGACAAATGCTTCTTATACTTGCAGACAGATCAAGTTTATTTTCAATTTTTGCCACGCCCCCTCCCGCCCCCGCAATATCGAAAAACGTCATATCTCCCACAGTTTTATAGATAGAAAGTTCGTACCTTTTGGACATACTTAGTAATAAGGAATATTTATCGATCTGTCAAAGGAATGGTAAAGATCGGATGAACGATGATGGGCATCGCTTCACTGGTTTTTTTTAATGGTTTTTAACTCTTGTTTAAGAATCAATAAAAGAAAAATCGAGAAAGCATAGCTAACTTCGTCTGTGCCGAAGTATAAATACACTTGAAACTTTAGTGAACATAAAGCCCCCCATACACCACACAAATTTTTGCGCACTATCGCTCATCCGATCCATACCATTCCTTTGGCGGATCGATAAATATTTCTGATTACTAATTATGCCCAGAAGGAACAAACCTTTTATCTATAAGACTGTGGGAGAAATGGATTTTTTTTCAATTTGTGAGTGCGGTACGGGACGCGGCCAAAATTGACAATAAACTTGATCTGCCTGCAAGTACATATAAGAAGTTTTTGTCCAGGACAGACGGAGACTCGACTCCGCTGTTAATGCTGATCAAGAATATATATACTTAATTGGGTCGGAGATGCTTCCCACTGCCTGTTACATACTTTTGCACAAACTTAATATACTCTGTGTACCTTTGTTACCGAGGTTAAATACAATGATTTCCATTGATCTATTTTTTGATAGTAGGTTAAAAAGATAAAAGTTTAAATTTTAGAAATTTGGATTTTAACTGGGACTTTAAAATTTGATGTATTGTCCATTAAGCCCCTTACTTAATTTCAATTTTATTTTACATTTAAAGATTGAGTAGCTATTATCAAAGAACACACTTTAAAGACGGGTATAATGCTGGGATTAATATTATATTAACTTTTATTAAATATATATGTATGACGAATTTATTAGTGCTAATATGAAGAAATTTTCAAATTGGACTGGAATTTCAATTTAATGTATGAAATTTCTCGTCTATGCCTTAAAAAACGATAGATAGTGCAATGCAAATACTTAATCAAGACTAACCTATTTTGTTGGAGTTGTTGCCAAAGTTCAATTTGAGCAGCCCATTCAGTTAGTTAGTTAGTTAACTAACTAGCACAGCAGCCCGAGCACAACGGCATCTGCTTTGACCGCGAACTCGGGCCCAAGTGCGGAGCGTATCCATGTGGGTAAACAAGCTCAGAGCCATTTGCTCAATAACTCATTTAAAAGCGACGTGGACCGCGGACCAATAATGAACAAATAAAAATCGAAATGTGCCGCTCGAACAATGCAGCCAGGAAGGAGGCCCCCAAAAAGAAACAGCGGATCCAATAGATTCCACACATGTGCCCAAGTCTGGGACCAAGGCTGACCAATTGACCGCATTTGTGGCAGAAAACCCAAAAAGAACCAAAACAACAAACCAAAACAATGCAGGAAAAGCGAAAAGGATGTCAGTCAGAGGCGAAGATACATTGCCTTCATCTCTTCTTCGCTTGCTAGTGGGAGTTGGTAATGTGATATGACCAAGATATTGGCTCATAGCATAAATCATTGGCCCCAAGCAGGTTGGCCAGCGAGTGAGTCGCAGCAGAGTTATGACCAGCCTCAAACCACATGACCAAAAAAATATTTGCAGATTGCATGCAAAAATTGAAAAGTTGATTATGTCGACTGAATTGATGGATTTGGATGCCCTTAACCCAGTTGGCCAGTAAGAGTAATGGGAATTGCATTTATGACAAGTTTCTACTGGTTCGTGCCAGCTTTTGGTTTTAAATGATGTTGTTCCCTTTTGGGCCCAGCTCTTGCATAAATTGTCCAAAATTTTATCGAAAGTGTGCATCTCAGTCCCGCTGCAAATGGTTGGTAGGAGTCGAAGTTGGAGCGGGTCTACACCCACGAAGGTTCTATGGCTGCCGCTGCTCGTGGCATGGCTTGCATGTCTATTTAAATCTTTACATGCCGCTGACAAAATGCTCAGCAATGAAGACAACAGCAACAACAACAGCCACAAGAACAGCAATAAAAGGCAGCCAAAGCAACGGGAACTGGAAATTGTGCCAGTGGTGCCATAGCCATGGCCACATTTAACAGGAGCAGCAGGATCAAGTCTTGTCCCCATCGTTTGTTGCATGTTGTTTAGTCGATGTCAGCGCTGATAGGCGAAGCTTGTTGCCATCGGGATCGGGTCCCCACTGTGCGGCTCAAAGTTCATGGCATTCTTCTCCGTCTCTCTCTCCCTTCTTCTCCCGTCTTCCTCTGACTAGTTGTAAATTCCGTTTGAATGGTGTTCTTTTAAGGGAGATGCAAGATTAACAAATTTGTGTAAGCTGATTGTGTGAATTTTTTGAATCTTGCCTTTATTTCATTATTTTTTTAATTTATGGTCAGTGCCACATGCCTGACCCCTCTCTGCGAGGGTACTAACAAAAGTTCGATTAGATAAATGGAAAGAGGCATCGTTATTTTGAATGTTCTCTAAACTCAGACAAAAAAAAACCAAGAATTTTTAACTTTTATTAAGTACACCGATTGGCCTATAAGGCATTCAGTACGGAAATGCTTGATCCAGGCAGAAATATCTTATAACAAGTACAATTTTTCAATGAAATATTTTAAGTTTTTATAGAACTTACTATACTTTCGAGTCGAGTAGTCTAGAATCTGGCCCAATTTACTTAGACCAGCAGGATTTTCCGACAGCGGAATTAACAGCTTATTACGATTCAGTGTGATCCCTTCTTGGTCCACTATTTGGATGAAAATCACACTAAAAGATCATCAGATATTAACCAACTTTGGATTATTTATAACTAAGCAAAACATATTCCAACTAATCAAGATTTTGTTAGTCCGCTCGTAACTGTTTTCAACCATAAATCATTTTCCAACTAAAAGCAAAAGTTCTCTCAGTCTTCACCTCAATTGTGGGTCAAAGCAATTCTCGAGCTGTCGCTGCCGTTTTGCACAGATTTATGATTATTTGCTTAGATCTTGACACAGTCAGGTCGCGTGCTGAAAGCCGCAGGTCAAAAATTGTGGGATAATAAATGACTCTTGGGCTATTAATTCTTCTCTAAATATCACCCAATTATGAGCTATTAGCGGTTTCACTCTCAAGCAGTGTCTTGATCTACAAAAGCAGAATTCTTTGAAAAAAGTTACTGAACTTTCATTTCCTATCTCAAACATTTGCAATTTGCAATTTAACATGCTCATCTGGAATGCGAATACGAAAGCGAATGTCACAGCATTTATTTTTGATTCGGATTCCGAGTGATGCATGGCCTCCGCTGACGAGGCACATCGCTCATCTGGCTATGCTCTGCTCTTTGGACAAAATCGTGAGTCGAATTTAAAAATGTGTGTCGATCGAAAAGATTTGATTTAGTTGAAAGCCTTGTCCATTTGACACCCGACACGAGTGAAAAGATGCACTCAGCATTCTGCATTTCGTTGGCTTTTGCTTGCCATTATTATTATTCATTAAATTCGTGGGATTAGAATCACTTTCGTGCCTGCAGCAAAGTGAAACCTCCACCGGACGACGCACTTTCGATGGCACGTGAGACAAGCAAAGTGCACTGGCAACTGCCAACTGGCCACTGGCCATGAGAGAATCACTGGGATGGGATGTGGAACGTTTGAGTTGTTGCCCAACAATGAAATAATATGGGAAAGGCACCAATAAATGAAATGAAATGAAAATTGCAATAAATTTCACTCTTGTGTGAGGAAGAGCGGCATCTAATCACAGGCAAGGGCAGGCGTTGTCGAAATGCAACCGAGACCCACATGCAACACGAAACCCAACTAGAAACGGAGGAGCAGCAGAATAAGAAAGAGAGACAGAAGCAGAAGCAGTCGAAAAGCAGCCAGTCAAAGTGGCAACGGTGTGGGAATTGGGCTAATTGATGTTTAGCTGCACTTTTACCCCGAAAACGTGGACAACAATGGTAGCAGCTGGAGAGCGGTAACCAGATTTGACCATGCATATCAGATGTCTAGGAAGTTGGACCAGTTGTCGGTGGGTGCATCTTAATTAATCCAAGTAAGATCCGGAGCTGGTAACGTGCTTTAATTGAATACAATTAATTACTGACACATTTCGTTAGGAATGCAAAGCCAGTTCCAGCCGCGGCCTCAACTAACCTCTGAGCAGATAAGCGAAATCGTGAGTTGACTTTGGAGCAGAGCAAATTTGGCGGTAGCCCAAAACAGCATATGGAAATGCACTTTCTTCAGGCTCCTCCCTAAGCTTAGCTAATTTTATGGAAATTGAAATTTTAACCCAAATTTGTAGAATATTTTCACCCACTGACATGGAACTGGAGTGGGCTTAATGGCGGTTGATCCCTCATTGAAGCCTGAACCAATGGGATTGGAAGTGTTTGTCAGCCGCATCTGCATCTGCTGACAGGTGCTGTGGACATTTTTCAATGCATTCACTTGGTGGAGTGCAGAAGGAGCGTTGACAAAGCCGGGCAAACATCTCAAACATCTGCCGTCTGTAGGCATTGAATGGAGGAAAGATGGAGGAAGTCAGCAACGGTTTACTTTTCTCACCCAACCACATGCATCCCAAAGACAACATGACCAACAATCGATTGGAATGCCAGTTGCGGGTGCGGGTGTCGCTGGGAGGCAATCTAGTCCCCTACGCCCCCAACGGTGCCATTTGAATATCAACATTTGTCATCGTGTGTCGTGCCGCATTCCACCTCCGCCGTCTCCCGCTTCGAAATGTGCCCAAAAATAAACAAAATCCAATTAAAGTCAAGTGGAACATGGCCAGCAACGTTTTGTGTTTGTCTCTGGCCTTTTAATTGAGGATCTCTCATGTAGCCATGCAAATGTGGGCCAGACACCGAGTAAAGGAGCTACTTAAAAGGATGGCAATTACTTTGCCCAGCTATTCCCAACACTTTCCCTGGCAGGGACAGACAAAGGAAAGCCATTTCCCGTAATCTGGTAAAGATCAGAGCAGGCCAATGAAATTTGGAACGCGTTGCGAGCTGTAATTGAAACGCATTACCGCCAAATGGCAGCCGCAGAGTTTGGCCTTTGTTTTCGAATGGCTCTAATGGGCGTTGGCAAGAGATCTGTGGCAGCCACAACCAGACGACAGCATCGCCACCAACAATGTAGGCGATGACAGCCTCGGGAAATTGAAACCACAGCTACGCACAGCAGGAGCAGGAGGAAAAGGAGGTGCTGGGGGAAGGAGGCAAAATTGGTTGGACACAAGTAGGTGAAGCAGCCGCTAACGAAGTGGAAGTCGGTATCAATGGAAGGCAATCGGACATGCGCGACGCATTGGCAGCCA
This sequence comes from Lordiphosa collinella, assembly GCA_018904265.1. Classification (NCBI taxonomy): domain Eukaryota; kingdom Metazoa; phylum Arthropoda; class Insecta; order Diptera; family Drosophilidae; genus Lordiphosa; species Lordiphosa collinella. The sequence continues at coordinate 1,000,674 of JAEIFV010000001.1, forward strand.
ACAGCGAACAGAAACAAACAAGGCAAGTCAGGGCAGCCAGAGAGTGGGAGTCACTAGCTATTCAGTTCACGCATTGTCCTGGGCAGGGGAGACACTTATAAGGTGCGACAATGTGGCTCGATTTGTTTGCGATTTGGTCAAAGCAAATGTGGAATGTCCTCTTCGCTCCCTGCCAATCTCGCTAGGTGGGCCAATAAATGCATTGAACACGAAGCTGCACTGCTTTAGACTTCCTGCATTTTAATCAACTGGCTCGCCGCTCACTCCTCACTCATTATTCCATTAGCCATTTGCATGGTGCGTGCCATTAAGTGAAGTGAAACTGATGAAGCTCCAGCCTCAACCTACTGATTAGATCAGCTCTTCAGGGTTGATCTATGGTGGCTCATTTGTCGTAGGTGTCCTAACGGTTCCTTATGGCAACACAAATATGCACTATGGGAATTTGTGTCATTAGGGAAAAGGATGAGTTAACTGTCCCCCGGTTATGCGCAGCAGCAGCGAACGATTTAACCTTGCGCGGCACTTGACAGCCAATGATCAACGATCAACGATCGACTTGGAACCAGCCTGGTCCAGCCTAGGCTGAGTCCAGGGACAGCCCCAGCATCTAAGCATCGACAGGTTACCCAAGCCGCTAAGCGCACGAGCAATTAGTAGAGTAGGGTGAAAGGTGGGGAAGCGGACGACATGCGTCGTCGTGATGCGCTGACGCTGATGGTGATGGGCACGACGGTGCCATATTGGTAGGCAGCAGAGTCGCCCATACTAGATTCCTTTGAACGTGATGAGCGGCACGTTCCTCACTTGTTACCCAGTTCGAGTTCAGTTCGGGTGCGGCGTTTTAAATGCCTTCCCAGACATTCCCCAGCAACGAAAGCCGACACAGAAAACGAATTTGGGATCTGAAACAGAATCAGAGTTTAATTCGCAATTATTGTGAGAAAACTCATCAGCAGACGAGAAATGACCCAAATGCTGCATAATTGCTTCTGCGCTCCTCTCCTCTTCACCGCAGACGGAACATATCGCACTAACCACCGCAAATGTGCCCCAAAAGCGAGAAAGTTTGTTGCGTCCGTCGATCATTTTCCACCGGATCATTTCCATTTGCGTGGCGTCGGCGGTCCCAGCCTGTAAATTATCCTGACACCCGGCTCCATCTCTATTTGTAAGCACAAGAGCCACTTGACCATCGTCCGCTTGCGTGTGTTTCATATTTCGGTGTCGTGTTGAGGCGGCTAACGGCCTCCACTTGAGTGGGAGAGTGGGAGCTGGAGAGGAAGGGTGGGTGGGTCGAGGCGTTGATATTATAACCGCAATTAGTCGACACAGTCTCGAGTGCTATCGCTGGCATCTGTACACACAACTCCTTGTCTTCCTCCTTCTTTCTGCAGTGAGAGTTTGACTTGATTTGATTTTCCTGCATTTTTCGCACTCTCGAATGTCTCGAGTTTCGCGCTTTGAGTCTCGAGTGTCCGATGATTGGGCACAAACAACTCAGGCGTAGTGACTCAGCCTTCCAACTAGATGAAGACATGGAAACTTTCGATTGCTCTCCAGGTGTGAGCCGGGTCAACAGCATACCAAACGGGAAACTGACCGCAGGATGCCATTGAACCCGTCCCAGTTCTTAATCGTAGCTGGAACTGGCCAAATATAAAACAGAGCAAACAGTTACTAGTCAATTGGATGCCGCCATAATAATTTCCTGTCAATCAACCCCCGACTGGCCCTTGGACTGGTCAGAGCACGCAATTAATTAGCGGGCACGGCCCAGGGGCATTTCGTGGGCTGGCAGGGCTGCTGAAGCGAAAAGAAGCCACCAAGAAGAAGCATCACGACTGGTCAGCGGAGCTCATCAAGCCACCTACGCTTACGGTACTTCCCTGGCTGCAAATTAATCGCTCTGTGCAGCGTTTCGGCATAATGACAGACCGACAGACCAGTGTGGAGAAGGAGAGCAGACATATGGAAGTGGGATTGGGCCAGTTGGAAGCCTAGCCCCCGGCTTGCCACACTTCTGTGGTCATTTTCTAAATGTTTGACAATTTATCATCGCGTTTTATGTGAGCGATTTTTCTGCTCGTCAAGTGGCCGAACCGAGGTGGAGGAAGCGGGAAGAGAGATGTCAATGGCTTCACCACAAACTAGGTCACTCCGTTAGGAGCGACATTTTAATTAATTTAAATTAAAATGTTTACAAGGTAGAAGCGGAAACAGAGTTGGCACTCGGGGAGACTCGAGTCCAGCTGATATGCCCAAGAAGGCGTTGGCGGTTTACCGTTGGCTGGTCACGGGACTCTCCTGGCAACTGTTGATAACTCAGCTCCACTGTAGCTGCAGCGGACCAAAGGCCAGGCGAATTTTGATATTGAAATTGCTACCTTGGCACACCAAACACTGAGCAAAACTTCTGCCCGAGGCCATGGCTTGATAACATCGGCTGGGCGGAGGCGGGGGAGGGCTCCCACAACAACAACAGCAACAGAACAAAAGACAACAATTCCATTTGGTAAACGCTCACCCACCGAAGGGGCGGGAGGGGCCACGGGAACAAGAATGAAAAATAATCTCAAGTTGGAGCTTGTTTGGGTTTGCGTTTGGGCAAATGCAACTACAATTTAAATGCTAATCTGGCATCTGGCCACGGCGCATGGGCAAACAGCTCCGCCCCCAACTCCCACCTGGATGAAGAAGGGGGAGAGGGGAGTTGGGCCACACTTAGCGGTTAGGCCCGTGATTTGCATTTGCTCATTAGCCACCCAAAAAACGAACTACTGGAAGCCCACTCCCTGCTCGCCCTCTTCCTTCTACCACCACAAGTGTCTAATTTATTGTGCAATCTCCTCCGCTACTCCTGGCCAATTCCAACTTCTGACTGACTCTGCCTGTCTAATTAGTCTTTACGCCTCTAAAGTGCCAACTTTATTTGCGGCGGCGACCTGAACTGGCACTGGATTCACCACAAAAATGTCGGAACTGCAGAAGTTCAACGTAACCAACTACCGCTAGGTCTCCACTCCGGGAAAACCGCCACAGCATGGAAATGGAATTCAAATCAAAACCGAAAGAACATTTGTAAACTGCCAATTATTATGAAAAGAGAAGACAAGAACAACAACTGGAAAAGCAAGACAAAAATGAAACAGTCGGAGACATTCGAGGCGACCAGATCCGCAACCGAAAAGCGCGTCACGCCGAAATCCAATGGCTCGTTTCCATTTGGAGGGCTTGGACTTGGCACTAGAGCGCCGGCAATCGGAAGAACGACCCTGTTAGATTCCCAATTCCCAGTCCCACTCCCCGGTCCAGTGGCCTCGCGTGCTGCCAAACCGCCAATTACCGAACATCAAAAAGCAGTTTCCCCCAGCTCGTCCGCCTGGTCTGTCTGCCTAATAATTTGCTCTCTGACTTTGTGTGGCTTTGTTTGTACTTGTGTTAGATCATGAGGCATGACCCTTCCCCCGACCCCAGTGGACACCCAAAAAGGTGTTCGAAATGGTAAGAATCCATTGGCGAATCACGCAATGTCTGCTGTGGAGGAAATACAAATGCAAATGGCAACTGCTCTGGAAGATCTTTCGTGGCTCACGCTTTGATACAGAGGCCACGCCCCCACTGGGCCTGCTTGCAGTTGTGAGTAGTGAGCCGAAATTAATTTAATTATATTGGGTATAATAAATAAAGCAAGTTATCCAACACATACACTGATTTCCTAAGACCAATTTGACATTCTAATCACGTCAGTCGGTGTCGGCCTCTTTACGAGGTGTTGGAGTAGGAGTCGGATGGGGTAACTCTATACGAAGCGTGACCACGAAATTAGAACTAGAAGACTAAAGAGGAAAGCTTCATGTGTCACATGAAAATCTCAGCAGTTTGATTGTGCACTTTGATAAAGACTAGACTAAATTTGTCAAAAAAGAATCAAAAATCACAGATATCAATTGAGTTATTCTGTATCATTTTTGTTTGATCAATCCTCTTATGAAATTATAAGTTATTTGCAGAGTTAACGATCTCGAGATTAGCAATCTTTGGAATCGGTTGCCATTTCGTTTGATAACCCACTGTTCCATAAAATTGCAATTGGACTAAAATGACTTCCCGTATCAGATGTCCTTTGATGTTCTTCTCCTTTGCAACTTGCGTAGGCCTGGAGGCCTCCACTTCTGTAATTGCCATGACAAACACGTCTCCTCAGCTGCAACATCTCTCATCTCATCATCATCATCATCTGCCGCTGAGATCTCATTTCTGACGAGAGGTTTGTTTGTTAATGTGCGAAGCCAAAGTCGAGATTCGCGTGGGCCGTCAGCTGACACATGCCACTTGCAATGCCAATGGCAACATTGTTGCCGCAACAAGCTGCTGGGCTGGGGTTGATTAGAGCTCCAAATTACTAGCCAGCTCCGCTATTCCAATTGTCTCGCATGACAACGCCAAAAATGCGCAAATACAGAAGGAACATTGAGAACCTTTGGCAAAGTTCTCCAATCATTATGCTGGGTGCAAATTACTGCGATTGAACTTCTCCGGGCATCCTGTTTCCAGCTTCGATCGACGGGGGCTCTGTTTCATTGCCGCCTTGATTTATGCAATGTTTTCCGCAATAAAAATGCCAACGACTTGAAGAATTATTACATCATCACGTAATAGGCCTCGGACAAGGCAGAGGCCAGAGTCTCGGCTTCCAACTCGGACTGGGCGCCACGCCCGCCACAAAATTGGCCTCGAATGCATGTGGCGATCACCTCTCTTTCTTCCCCCTCCTTAGTCCATCATCAGTCCCATTGACTTCGCTGTTTCACGCTGTCATAAATCAGTCGCCTGCCTCAAGCAGAGGCATTAAATACTCTCCTCTTAAATTGCTGGGCACGAACAGATGGCAACAACAAAAGCCTCTGCCAAGTGTCGTGTCATCCTCGGTGATCCATCATAGCCCATGCATAGAACATATTCAGCATTGAGGAATTTGCCTGGCACGTGTCCATCATAGCGAACGATGCGAAGGAGTTGAAGGTGGGAACTCCGAAGTGTTAATGTGTAGAGAGCATGGCCAGATGCTGTAATAACTTGCCAAATTAGGATTGCATCATGCCTGGCAATGACCAGTGGCATTGCCATTGCGATTGCCAATGGACCATTGTTCACAGCCACCAAACACGGAAGTCGGACCAGGTCCAGCCTGTGCACTCCCAGAATGCCCATTTAATATAATTTCTATTATTTCTTGCCAGCTCTGGCAACTGCCACAAGGTGACAGTTACAATGCAGAAACAATATACAACAACTGCTAATGCCGGGCCCTCACTCCGATTCCGATTCTCCTGCCCGGCAGTGGAACTGTCACCGCCTGTGCCTCGGCCTCAGTCCCATAATCGCGCAATGATCATCATAATCGTGATCGTTTTCGGGCTAAGCTCGCTTGTGTCGTCCGTCCAAGGTTGTCTTGTCCCAGGGGGACCATTTTTGGCATGCGTTCGGCAGCGAACACTTCCTGTGGGAAACAGTCGAGAACTCGCTCCATTCCGACCAGCTCCCTCTCTGTCTCTGCCTCTGACATGTTGCACGTCATGTTCCCTGACCATTTTATGGCTACTCACAGCAATTGCTGCACCCACCCGCAGCTGGAGTCGGGCCTTGACCATTTGAAGTGCATTTCGAAGACGTTTGTAAATATTTTGGGAACTCATTCGCATAAATCAATTATCCTGGTGTAATTGTTTGTAGTTAAGATCGCTTTGGTATGGCTTTTATTTGCTTCTGGGCTGTCTGTTGCTTGCAGCAGGCGAAGCGGTCGTAAATTTTCCAGGCGATGCCCCTTTTATGTTGCTGCAAATAGCAGTAAGACTTTGGGCAAAACGGGGAAAACTGATGAGAATATGATTAGAAAATTTCGTGGATATGTATTAGGGAATTCTCAAAATCTGGAGCAAATTGAAATTGGTGATGTACTCTCAACTCCCCCTTTAAATGAGGATCTCTATCTCATTGGACGAATGGAAACGGTAAAAACTGACCGGTTCGCACACCCGCAAGAAACAACTCCAGCGACTCAAGGTCGCTGGTGCCGGGACAGGTGGGAGATACCAGAAACAGGTGTAGCCACCATTGACAGCTGCCTTGATTGGTTTGTGTTGCATGTCGCACGCCTCGTGCCGCGTACCGGGAACTCCTCCGAATCCAGACACACCCCTTCATTTGCAGACTCAGCGAAGACTTGGGAAGACAACTGCATTGTGGGCTCTGGGGAGCCAACGCCCAGAGCAAATATTGGCCAATTCACTGTCCCATCCGCCTGCTGTACTCTGTCTCTGCATAAATCGCTGCCACGTCGCCGCTAATCGCAGTCTCTGGGATTGTAAATTAAAAATGGAAGCGTTGATGGCAGGGAGATTGCATCACCGATGCTGTTGCTGATATGGCGGGGCGATCAATTGGCCAATGTGTCCGGCATTGAACGATGGGAATATGAAACCAGCAATTTGCCTAGCTCACAGTTATGAGTGAGCGGTGGACCCAAGAAGGAGAATTACTTTCCAATCCTACCTCAAATGGCAGCGGCAATCGTTTCAATCTACATCCAATATGGCACCTCTGCGTGCCCATAGCTCATGCAGCATCTGCTCCTCTGTCTTCGCCCGGCGACAATCCAATCTAAGTTTTGACAGAGGCAAAGCAGGAGCAAAAAACTGCAGCAATTAGAAACAGAAGCTGCCGGTGGCTGTTGAATGTTGGTCGGCAATTGAGTTGCAGCTCAGGTGGCTCCCTCCACCAACATGACCATTCCGGGGCCATAATTGATGACGCGACAAGAGACGAGCGAAGACCACAAACAGGAAAATTCATATTACGAAAAAACTGCATCGCTCGAGTGTCATTATTGGGACCAGAATTTCAACAAGTCTGCTGATGCCGCTGGAGATGGCGATGACTACTTTCACCGCGCTCAGAATTCCTTTGTGCACAGAGCAGACATCGGTCAATCTGCCATCCTCCTTCCCCTACACTAGGTGCGCCAATATCCGCTGGCCACAATCAACACCTCCGCTCCGCCCACCGCCGCCAAATCCTCGCGATCCCAACCCGAGGTGGAGCCATCACTCAACCTGAAGCTCAGTTGCCTTACTGGCATTTCGACTTGTGGTTTTTCTTATCTATCGCGGCACATGTTCCTCGTTCGCCCAACTCTCCTCCTCCTAGAGTTGTTGTTTTTACACCTTGCTCATTTCTGTTTGGGTCTCGTGTCGAATAAATCGAGAGTTGGGTGCTGGTGCCGTCGCTGGCTAAGGGCGTTAACTGGGTTAAACGCTCGTTGACAGTTTTATGCCAGGGAACAGAGACCACGACCACGTCCAAGATGAAGGCGTTGACAGTCAGTCAGTGGCACAAACCAAACGAGAAACTTATTAAGAGTGAAAATTCTTCTATAGAATGAGTTTTTGTTTCTGTTTTTGCATGAAAAGGTGAATCGAAGAAATGCCACCAATGCAATTAGAAAGGCCCTTGGCTGTGGGGACAGAGAGAGAGGAAGCGGAGAGGGGGCTATCATTAAAAAGTGAAACACAACAAATCAAATGACGATGCAATTAGACTGAAAGACTGTTACAGTTCTAGCTTCAGTCATAAAGTTCGTCGCCTAAGTCTTTCGTTCTGCATCTGCCGATTCAGATTTGGGTCGACTTCGGGGCGGCACTTTCAGCTGTGATAGCCGCCAGGTGGCGACTTTGATGGCCACTTTCATTATGTAGGCGATGCTTATCGTCAATTAGCCCACAAAGGTAGAGGAAAGACTCCTCTCCTAATTAATATTTATGCCAAAAACTGAAGAAATTTCGGGACTTCTCTTTTGAATTTATGCGAATTCACCAACTGCATCAGGAGATGGATGACGCACATTTATATCTTTGCGTGCCATCAATCCTTCCTTTCCCCCAAAATTTCAGCTGCATTTCCAGTGAAAGTAAAAACCAGGCCAGACTCGCGTGTGGAGATCGGTAAGAGGAGTGTCGCTCCACTTCTAATGAATTCAACCAGAGAATGAAACGAGGCAAACAAACAACTTGCAAAACAATTGCGCCAAAAGTGAATTTCAGTGTTGGATTGATTTGCCGGAAACATAAACAGCGATGTCGACCTCGACCCACACGGCAATCAGCTGCAAAATGCCACCGACAATGTGTGAAAAATCGAAAGGAAATTTGCATGTCACTCAATTGTTGAAAACAGACATTATCGAGAACAGGGCGACAGAAAAAGACAAATTGAAGAGTGTTTCGTTTTGTTTGCTCCCCAGACCACCGCCGTCACTTTTGGCCTGACACATTTTGCAAACCAATATTTGAATATCGAAATGGCACACATGGCCTCTTTCCACCGCTTACTGACTTCCTGCTAACGGTTTGTTAAGTTCAGATCTGGCCATGCGCCATGTACTGGGTTGATATTGATAAGCGAGAGCAACAAACTCGCCACTTAATTTGGGTAAACTGTAAACTTTGTCCAACAAGATTCAGGAAATATTTCTACGAAGACTAAATAATTCTTGAGAATCGCAGACAGCTTTTTTTTTGGCAACGATCGGGGCAGCCGATAACAATTAGAGCCAAATTTTTCGCCACTTCAAATTACTTCATCAACTCCTGGGTCTGAGACTGGCATTCTATGGCTTAATCAATAGTTGGCCATCAGAAACGTAACACAGTTGATGACTCTCCATTCACACACCAAAGCGGATGGCCATTGCAGACTTCCTAGTTCCCTACGAAATTTATATAATTTCTTTATCAGATTTATTGCTCATTGTTGGAAACATGAAAATTGTACAATTCACTCGATGGCGTTGATTGAACATGGCGAGGCGTCAATTATGAGCACAAAGCGACAAATAGTCTCTGCACTTCGATTGCCAGAGAAATGCATGAAAATGTGCCGGAAAAGTTCGATAATGGCATTATGTGACTTTGGGTAAGATGGTTGCATCATCGATGTAAGTGGATTCCACCAACAGTGACCCCATTCGGCGTGTCTTCTTTGATGGTTATCTCAAAACTTAATTAGGCGTGCTCTCCCCTTGCTTGCAGCATATTAAATCATTAGAAAGCTGCCAGGTTCTGGCTGAATCTCTCTTTGCCCAGATCAATGCACCTGCTGCCTGCTGAGAGGAATTAATTTGGCTTTATGCAGTACAATTCGCATTAGCAAATCATTTACCCCGACTGTTGTATTTGCATTTTATTACTTCCGACAGCAAGCAGCAGCAGCAGAACAAGAACCCCAGAGCTTCAGTCGTGCCACCAGAAAAAAGCTTCTACTGCTAAAGAAAGTTGCCCACGAAGAGCAGGCTCAAAAGAGAGCTAGCAAAGAGTAGCTGGGCATTAGCTTTGCGGCTTTTACCGGTTTGCAGCCATGGCCGAAGAGAGCCAACGTTAGTTAGTTACGACGTCGACTTTGTTGGCTGTCTTTGTGGTAACTTGAAAACATTTTCCGCGGCCTTCGCCACAAACATTCAGTGTCAAGGTGCTCGAACTGGCAGTCGCAGCCACCGCTTCAATTTTTTTCCCCAAATCGTGCTGAAGAAGTTCCCATAAGAACCTATAACCGAAACACATGAGAGGCAGTTAGGCGCTCCACTTTCGACAGAGCGGTTCGTCGGGATAACGCTTCGTTTCTACCGCCACAATAAATCGAAAAGAAATATCCAACAAAAATCAAAATATTTATGAAGAACATTTAGCTAAAATTTTTGTAGTGCGTGTCCTGCAAGTTCTTTGTGTGTGTTAAAAAAAAAGTGCAAAAAGGTAAAAAAAACTTCAAAAACGAAATGTGTGACCAATGCCTGACAAGGTGTCACTTGTCAGCCGAACAGGATGTCCACTTGTCTATCAATTAAACGAAAATGTTCAATTGACCATTTAGAGAAAGCTTCAAGTGAATGTCCAAGCATTTGAGTGGATCCCGGAAACCACTTTTGTCAACTGCCCAAGCAATTAAGAGAGTTTGTATTTAAACGCCATTTGGGTCAGGATTAAATTTTTAAAGTCTACCAGAGAAAACATAAACAACGCTTAACCGAAGTCAGTTCTTGGCTATTTTTCTATTTGACATAAGAATCATTTGTTTCCATTTACATAGCTGCGGTTTGACATTTCCTAAACATTTCTTCTGACTGAGACTGACAAATGCGTTAACTACGTGCTTAGCAATGTATTACAAACGCTAAAGATTTTCCAAGCTCATTAATATGCCACAGTTGTGGACTCTACTTTGTGCACTGATCTATGTTTTGATTTGCATTATCAGAAATGCGTTCACAGTTAGAGAGTTTTCCACTGCGGTAGCATTTGTAGGGGCTGCATAAATTACCTTCTTTAAATGACTTTCAAATTGATGCCGTTAGGTTTGAAAAGTTTTCTAATTTGAAACAAGTTTGTCGCTTAAGTCTTTTGATTGGGAATGCAGAGCTGTTGAAAAATTTCACCGCCCATTAATTGAAGATTTGTCGCTTCGTATGAGCTGGAGTTTTTCACAAATTTTGCCGCCAATTGCACAAAGAAAAGAATTTCTGAGCAATTTGGGTCAGTTAGCTTGGCCGGCGGGTGCACTTTAAATTGCCAGCTAGCCAAGAAATGAAGATCGCTTTGGCCACTCGCGCGCCTGCCAGTTATGTCATTCCAGGCATGGCACAGTTCCCCTCTCCAATAGCATTTTAATTAAGTTGGAAACATGATCTACAACTTGGGGGGAATTGGTGTCATAAAGGAGCTGGCGTTAAGCCGAATAGATCTAAGCAAATGAATCGACATTAAGATGGGGTGGCAAATTGACATAAAATTTTCTCTGTATATCCATTAAACTGCTAGCACAAGAAGTGGGTTGGGCTAAACAAGCTGTCAAATCTGAGTGTAAATATGCTAAGACCCATCAAATACTGAAAACTGGTTGCCCCAGTGATAAATGAACACACATCCAAATATATATGCATGCATATATAAATCTCCATTCAATTCGAATTGAAATGCCCGGCCAGCAGCCGCCGAAACAGCAGGAGCAGCAGCAACTCCAGAATGCCAAATGGATATTTATGTGCTTGGCCACCGATTGCGATGTCCATGGACCGACCGGACTGGCAATGGGGATTAGTTTATTGGCCAACTAAGGCGACTGACCCACAACATTAAATTGTAATTTGAGTGGGTCAAACATTTTAGAGTTGAGAGTAATTAGAATGTTGAAAAATCAATCTGAGTCTGGGGAGGGCGGGGGGAAAACTACCGAATGATTCCACGCATAGAGCCACAAAAGGCACTAACGAACCAACTCTTACCTACGAACCGATCATACTATGATTACGGCTTCAGCTGCTTCAGCTTCTGTGCTAAGTGGCGTTATTTGAATTCCTCTGACTGGGAACCATCAACTAAATTAATTAAATTTGGCTTCCAAACCGACTGTTTTGCCATTTCTGGGCAATTAATCAAGAGATCGCAGTCTGCATCCTATTATTAAGGCAGTTAACTGTAACTGCAGGTGCAATTAATCATGAGATAAGCATGGGAGGCAACTGAAATGCTAATTAAAAACCAAGCTACCAAATCATTTGTTCCATCTTGCAGCCACATCAAGAACAACAGCAACAAAATGCAAATGACAAACCGCAAAGTCAGCATGACGACAATGATGCTGCCAGCTCTACTACTACTGATGCTGCTGCTGGCGGTGGACAGCACAGAGGCAACACGCAAACTGCTGCCCAAACGGCCGGTAAAACCGTTGAAGACATTTCCGCGCAACAACGCAACACCCATACCGTCAGTAGCGGGAGCGGCAGCGGGAGCTGCGACCGCATCACCGCCAGCAAACGGAAGCGAGCTACCAAAACCGTTGACGCTGCAATCGAACGAGCCGGCGGAAGCCCAAGCACCTGCCAATGCTGAGACCAAAGCCGACGATCTGAGTCTGACTATGGCACCAACGGCAACACCATTGGGTGCCCTGCTCGATGAGGACTGCGAGCCGGATATGATTGGCTTTGAGCTTATAACCGGGTGAGTGTCACCTTAGCAATCCTCATAAATCTTAATTGCGGGCAATTAGGTATGGGAGCAGGGACAAACATTGCGATGGACTGGGGCATAAATAACACGACAAAACACTGCAACGCTGCACTGTTCGCACATCGTAAAGCTTGGTAAATTGCCGAGGGTTGCTGGGGAAATAGCTGGCCACTTGAGGAGATGAATAATTTTGATTATGTTAGATCACGATTATGATTCATTGTCATTTCCACGTTGCGACTTGGGGTTTTTTTTATTTTCTTGCATCAAGTTGCACTGGAGATATTTCTGTGTTGTCAGATGTTTCAAATTTCTTTTAATTTTGACTCATTTAAGATTCCATAAAACAGTGCTCCAATCTTCACTAAAGTGGCACTTTCTTAATTTACAGTATAATTCCGAATTATGTCCACAAATTCCATAAATTTTAAATGGTCAGGAGGTTTTGGCACTACTTGCGTACCCTTAAATAGTTGCATTTGCTTCACCATTTTATCATTAGAAAAAAATAAGGCTGCAAACTCTAAAAATCTTCAGTGGGCTCATTTCGAGTTCGGTATGCAAATCTGTTTCTAAGCTCGTTAAATCTTATTTCTTAGTAAAAATGTTCCCATATTTGCAGGGAATTTAATCAAATTGGTTTAAGTGCTCGGCTTGATTTTTGTTAAAGAGAACGTTTATAATTTTCCAAGCTATTTAATACTTTAATCTATAGTCGTAAGACAAAATTTATTAGTGTTAGACTTTTACTGTACTTTTACCCTTTCAAACTCTTAGCATACCGAATTCTGATATGACGCTTATCCCCCATCTTGACTAAATAATGCACAGACAATAATACAAACTTAAGTAACCTACATAAGTATTATTTCTTAATCGAACCCTTTTCTAAACAAATGAGAACCTGTTCGGGTTCTGGTTCAGGAAGTCATTACTTTATAGGGTTCAGTTCATGGTTCGGTGCGAGGGACCCAGAAATCCCGAACCTTACCGGTTCGTTTTAGTTTGCAGCCTTGTAAAAAATATTGGCTTATCTTGTAAAACTTCTTCACAAATAATGTCGAGTTTCTGGCTATATTATTTGTGTATCATCTTACAGCCTGATTCCACTGACACATATATGTACATTCGAGCAAATGTACATTTATTTGACAAGGCCTCCTAAATAAAATTTAGTTTTCTTATACTCTGTACCAGAGGTACACAGAGTATATTAAGTTTGTGCAGAAGTACGTAACAGGCAGACGGAAGCATCTCCGACCCTATAAAGTATATATTCTATTCTTGAACAGCATCATCAGCCGAGTCGATCTAGCCATGTCCGTCCGTCCGTCTGTCCGTCCGTCTGTCTGTCTGTCCATCCGTCTGTCTGTCTGACTGTCTGTCCGTATAAACAAACAGATCTCAGAGATGGTAAGAAATAGAGGTTTAACATGTACGGAACATATGCTTCTTATACTTGCAGGCAGATATAGTTTTTTTTTAATTTTTGCCACGCCCCTTTCCGCCCCCGCAATATCGAAAAAAAGTCATATCTCCCACAGTTTTATATATAGAAGGTTTGTTCCTTCTAGACATATTTAGTAATCAGGATTATTTATCGATTCGCCAAAGGAATGGTAAAGATCGGATGATTATAGTCGTGCTTGACCGACTTTCTTTCTTGTTTAATTATTTGATTTTGTGTACAAAATCAGAAAACTAAACAATCGCCTGCTTGTTTTGCCATGTTGTTGGTTGAGAATGTACATTTCCAGGGGAATCTCCAAACATCGAAATTTACATAAATGTACATTTGTATGAAATCGACAAATTTCAAAATGTACATATATTTGTCAGTGGAATTAGCCTATTAGAACTCTAAGGGCCGTTTTCACATCTTCCACATAGCACTATCTGTCTGTAAACTAACGTATAACAGAGTAAATTGTGAGTTTATCTGAAACATAGCAGCTATCTAGATGATGTGAAATCGGGCCTATAAGAAATAATAAATCATTGGCTTCACAAGCCAAGGGGTAAGCCGAGCTTCTGTAAATTTCCGCCTAGTACTCCCCAAAAAGCCTCACTTCTAGTTATAAATTGACATTTTGTGAAAGAGGTTGGGCGTTTTTTCTTAACGGGAGACAACTAAAAATCAGCACAAACTTTAAATTTCCGCCATAACCACAATTCTTAACGGATCTTTATGAAAATTTCACAGTTCATTAATGACTACATATACAAAAGAATTGCATCAATGGATTTGGTCGAAAGAACCGTTATCAGCCGCTCGACGTAGCTTCCGGGAAATGTCTCGCAGGTGGGCTGTACGACCTTCCGGATACATAAGCAAGTTCTTAAATATTTTTGGCCTTTCAGTTGTTTTTGTAAACTCAGACTTCCGAAAAAATCTTCAATCGGACGACACTGCGACAAAATTGTTGGGCTCCGTTCATTTGGTGCAAAAGGAATGTCGTTGCGGCTCAGGAAACCCGTCGTCATTTTAGCGTAATGAAAAGTTTTGTCTGCCCAGAAAACATAATTATTGTAGGAATGAGTTTTCCTTAAAAAAGGAATCATAACCTTCTTTAAACACTTGGTTTGAACCACGTCTTCGATATGCCCCTCTCAGAGAATGCAATGTAAAGCGTAGCTTTGGGCTCAAACTTTAGCTTGAACTTATATTTCACATAAGCAGGTGTTGTGATAAGAAGGTTAAAAACACTTCCCGACTGCTGCGACTCAGCCGTAACTTTCATCGTCTAAAACAAAGAGTCCACATATTGTCTTGGTGTTTTTGCTTACGCGGCAACATTTATTCTGCCTTACTGTGTGCTGTACAATTGGCGCCTCGGCAGTGTTAAAAATGGGTTAGCCTTCGCAGCCGGCCCCACAGCTTTCCGACCCTTCCAACTTCTCTTTTTATTATTTTTCTGCAAAATACTATAATAGCGACCCCCGCGGATACTACACACCCACCCTCCCCCCGCCGACGGCACCAGCAGATTTTATCACCCCCCGGTCCGCTCTCAACACGCACGAAAAAAGCCCGAATGCTTCATTGAGGCAAGGTCAGGAAGTCCGCACCGTTCCCATCTCTACTTTGAGGTTACTCATAGTTTTTAATTACCTCAAGCAGAAATCATAGCAATTTTAGGAAGATACAAATGTTATTTGTGATTTTTTTTCCTATTTTAAACTAAGTCTTCTAAAAAGGACACTCATGACGATAAGCACTCCAATAGTCTTTGAGCCACCCACTTGGCTTAAGGCAACCAGTTGCCTTGGCCATATACGAAAATTTATGTGCGTTACTTTGTCTAATCCCCAATGCAATGCAGGTACGTGCTGTCGGCGCCATCGAAGCAATTGGAAACGCTGCCCGGCACTCTGATGCTGACCGACTGCTTGGAGGCTTGCCAGGCCAATGAATCTTGTAGCGCTGTTAATTATGAGACGGGCCTTTGTGTCATGTTCCGCAGCACTGCGGACCAGTTGCCAGGTGAGTGGGCCACGATCACGATCTTTGCTTGCTTACAGCTTGTATGTCCACCGTCCTCCCCCCCTACTGCATTCTGCATCCAGGTTCACTTTCGCGCTCGCAATATCCCGTTTTCACCGTCTACGCACAGAAATCATGCTTCGGTGTGCGTCCCTGCTCCAAGGCTTGGTGCATTGATCGCGTGCAGGGCTACCGTCTGCCGGAGCGAGCCAAGGCCAGCCAGAGCGTGGCCACGCGACGCGACTGCATCGAGTTGTGCCTGGGCGAGACGGAGTTCACCTGTCGGTAAGTGCTGGTCCCGTTAGAACAACCCACAACCACCAGCAGAACAGTTCCCACCCAGCTCATTCATCTCTCCCTCTAACCCAACCTGAAGTTCGGCCAACTACTATGCGCACTCTGGCCTGTGCGAGCTCTCGGACATGGATCGCATTACGCTGTCGGACGAAACCAACATAGCGGCCTACGATGGCGCCGACTACCTGGAGAATAACTGCGCCGAGGAGCCTAGCAAGCTGTGTGAGTTCAAGCGCATCTCAGGTCGCATTCTGAAGACTGTCGACTCGGTGCATCAGAATGTGCAGAGCATTGATGACTGTCGCGACCTCTGCCTGACGGCTCCCTTCCGCTGCCACTCCTATGACTACAACGAGACGGGTGAGCATGTGTGTCGTCTCTCTCACCACAGCCGGGCCACGCTGACGGATCTGTCGGAGCCTTACCTGAGCATTGAAGAGGCAGCCACCTACGAGCAGTCCGCCTGCTACAATGTGTCGATCGACTGCCGCTCTGGCGAGATGATCACCAAGATTCGCACCTCGAAACTGTTCGATGGCAAGGTCTATGCCAAGGGTGCTCCAAAATCTTGTGCAGTGAACGTGAACAATTCCCTGGAGTTCGATCTGCGCATGCGCTACAACGATCTTGAGTGCAATGTCCGCCAGAGTGCCTATGGAAGGTACATGAATGATATAGTCATCCAGCACCATGACATGATTGTGACTTCGTCGGATCTGGGTTTGGCCGTGTCCTGCCAGTATGACTTAACCAACAAGACGGTGGTGAACAATGTGGATCTGGGTGTCACGGGCGAGATTGAGTCTACCCTCAGCGAGGAGATCATTGTGGACTCACCGAATGTCATTATGAAGATCACAGCACGCGATGGTAGCGACATGAAACGCATAGCCGAGGTGGGCGATCCCCTTGCCTTGCGTTTTGAGATTGTCGATGCAAACAGTCCGTACGAGATCTTCGTGCGCGAACTGGTGGCCATGGATGGCACGGACAGTGCCGAAATCACGCTGATCGATGCCAACGGCTGTCCCACGGACCAGTACATTATGAGTGCCATGCAAAAGCTGGCCAGCAATCGCAAGGTGCTGCTCTCACAGTTCGACGCCTTCAAGTTCCCCTCCTCGGAGCTGGTGCAGTTCCGCGCCTTGGTAACGCCCTGCATACCGCGCTGCGAACCGGTTATCTGCGACAACGATGAGAACGGCGAGCTGAAGTCTCTGCTATCTTATGGTCGGCGCAAGCGTTCGGTGTTCAATGGCACCGATGGCGGTAAGTAAACGGTTTTGGGCCAGGGATGGAGAGTGAGAGGAGCGAAACAACAATGCAACACAATGGGTATGCTGAACAGAGCTTCGAGCTCATCTTTGATTGGCATCCTTTTTGTACACTAGCAAAGTGAATATCAATTTTGAGCATAGAATTGTTTATTTTCGACTGCATAAAGTATTTATATGAGGCCGGTTGTGGTGCAGTCTCTGGAGTGTGCGACTTCTGTGCGCTCAATCGGTTACCTTCTTCAGCTGGTGGTGCCAGCAGTAAAAAAGCTTCTTTAACTTTGTCATTCGGATTTATATTCAAAATTTAGGTTCCTTTTTTTTGGGCTAAAGTGTCCGTCTGTCTGTTTGTTTGAAAATTATAGAAGCCGAAGGAATGATAGGTCGATCATGGGTTTTGGAAAGAATATTGATCAGGATCAGCTGCATCAAGCAATAGCAGGATTATTTTAAAATTTCGGAAGTTACCTATTGCCTTCTCACTTAGCTGACTATTTGCGGGGGTCTCTGCAGCCCTGGTCCATTGAGTGAGTGGCTCCCACAAAACATATTTCATTTCTGGTTACCTCTTGTGCCCTGCTACCTTTTCACAGTTGAGCTGGCCATTAAGTCGGAACGCCAAAAACGTGATGTGAGTCATCAGGCGGCAACCGATGAGAACATTTTGCTGGTGCAATCGATACAAATCACCGATAAGTTTGCCTTCAATGGCGCCGATGCCAGCAACAGTGGCGAGAGCAGCGGCGATGGCCTGGCTAAATTGCAACTGGAACTGGGCACCAAAGCGGACACTTGCATAAATGGCTATGGTAAGTTTGTTGCAGGTTGGATGGGCAAGCAAGCGCCTAACTGGCAGCGTGTAGCACGGTGGCAGTCGGGCATGGGCATGGGCCTGGGCTTGGGCATGGGTCTGCTATCGCGAGCATGGCGAATTGATTTGCGCTAATCGCGTGCCAGTCGTGGCTGAGCTTGCCAACTGAGTGGCCAGCTAATTAAATAAACTCGTAAATTTCTTGTGTAACCCAACAGGCTTCATAATTGCCGGCGCGCTATTTCTGCTGCTCCAGCTGACCGTCATTGCTGTATGGGACAATATGCAAAAGCGCGCGTTACACAAGCGATAAACGAGCGGCCCACGGATGGATGGAGGAGGAGAAGCAACTAGCATGAAATTCTTTTAGCTCTTTACAACAAAAAAACACTTAGCACCGCTCATAATCTAGTTAGTAGATGTACGAGAGAAGGCTCCCTTCCCTTCGAGGTGGCATTGCGGGCAGAGCTGGACTTCTCTGGTAACACAAAACCCAGGCAATGACTGATGATGTTGATGATGATGATGATGAGGGGGGAACGGGGCCCTTCCACAAAACTGTAGCTTAATATTTATAACTCTTAGGTATCCCTCTATAAGACTTAACGCTAAGACTTCTACTCTGAATATGTCGACATACAATACTATCAGCTTAAGACTCGGAAAGCTCCTTAGACGTAGTGCAAACCATTCAAACCTCTTAAGGGAGCTTCGAGACTGACACCGACACTGGCCAACTGCTCGCTTAAGAGGTTTGACTGTCTAAATACTTAACACTTAAATACTTTTATGCTAGACCTAATTAAACTGAATTAAAACGAACAAGAGACAAACTTCAGATGCTATAAAAGGTAAATAAACGTACTAGAAAATACACCACGCCTGTGTTTTGTTGTTGTTTGTTTTCTGTCCTGCCACCAAAGTGGGGAAATTTATCCGTCAATGACAATTGATTGGGCATCAGACCTAACAAGGCCAGTGCGCCAACCTCAAGTGGGCCTGCAGGCCATTTGACCATGATTGTTGGTTTTGGCCTAATCAACGTTGAGGCAAATCAATCAAGAGCGGCGTTTAGTCCACACCTACACCAACACCCACACACAAGGTGGAAAAGTCGGCCAAGTGAAACTGAACTGGAAAACGACTTGGCAGTAAAAGTGACAAACTAATTGGGCGAGAAGAAAGGGGCAGCGAATTGCAAGTAAACAACTTCATTAACTGGATTTCACCCAGGTATAAAGGGTGAGATGGGATTGCTGTTTTTGGTTTTTCACAATCATTCGAGCGACCAAAGGTAAACGGAATGATGGAAGAATATTTTAAAATATTAACAAGAAATTAAGGAACAAATCAATATCATCATCTGGCGGATACATTGGATTACTTCAGAAAATGATAAAACTATATTGAAAATATGTAGATGGGTTTCAAAATAATTCATTTGAGTTTTCACAAATTGCAATAGTAAATATATTGTTCACTAAGAAAGGATATTACGTAATCAAATACATCAATGGAATGAACCTAGCTGTTGTATGTGGCGGTTCGGTTTGTAAAATGTCTTGACACAACCCCAAAGGGCCAAAGCCGAGCTACTCTGAAAAGTTTATTCAAAGAAAAAACTTTTCATTAGATTTTTCGAGGCGGGATCGAACCCACGAACTCTTGCACAGCGGTCGCACACACTAACGGCTGAGCCACTGAGGTTTGGAACTTTTAAAATGACTCCATTTTGGGTTGTGGTTCGATTTACGGGCACGGTAAGATGGTTCAAAATTTCCATAGTTTTTAGCAGGGTTGCTTTATCAGTCCGGGATTCGAATCCCAACTAAAGTCTAGGGTTCGGTTCGAACATGGGATCATAGAAATCATGTACATATTGAGATAAATTTTTGTTGAGAAAGAAGAGTCCAGCTATTAAGACCTTCTACCAAAGCAAAAGGCATCTTCCATTAAAATGCACAGATATTTATTTATCTCGTGAAAATATCATGAAAGTCAAGAAAATTAATTTTATTGATGGTTTTTTACTGAAAAATAAATTCTTGGAAATTCCATTTGTGCTTGCAATGGCTGCCAAGCCCGAACTAGCGGACTAAGCTTCTCCTACATTTCACACACATTTGCTTTAACAAATGTTAGTTGATAGAAGTAGTTACATTTAAGGTTACGAAGGGGAAATTTAAAAAAGTCACTGACCAATCAAACTGCCTTCGCGTTTGGGGGTACATTGCATTTGGGGGTACCTTCACCGCAACCCGCCCTTTTTAACCGTTTTATTAATCAAACATATTTAATACGAAAATAAGTTTTTATGTGAATAGAAACACTTTTGAGTTACTTTGAAATCTGAATATTTATGAAAACCAGTCTTATTTGAACAAAGTATTGTGCCGAAATTAATTTGTATGTCATCTGAAATCAAGCCTTAAAGGCTGATCTATTTGCTTTGAATTCTTTTCATTCAATGTAAACTGAAAAAAAAGCCGGGCAAGTTCTAAACCTTAAAAGGATGATTTGATCCCCGCAGTGGGATTAAAATTTAAGTACAAATAAGCTTGAATTGATTCGAAACTAGAATGTCTTCCCGTGAATTGAATATGACGCTGCTTTTGCCATCCGAGTTGTGGTGCAGTTGGCTGAGATGTCCGTGTCAGTGAGTGCAGTCTTTCGACGTGCCGAGTTCAAGTCCCAGTAAATAGATTCGAGAAGTTTTGAGCGCGCGTCTTTGTATCTTTGCAAGGTATGCTTTAATGTTACTAATAAATTGCTGATTTTTCTTTTATGTCATTTATTTGTGACTCTTTTAAATCAGTTTTGTTAATTTTGTTCAATATTTCTAAAAGTAGTGCATCTGACTGACTCCAAACATCTTAATGCTCTTGCCGACTAAACTGAAACTGGCCAAGAATGGGCGAAAAGGACTTAACATTTAGTTTAGCACACTTCTCTAAAAACCATTCCACATAAAAGTCCGTACGGCAACCAAGACTGCATACCCTGAGAGCCGGTTCGGTTTAGTATACTTTTAGTATACTCTACGAGTAACGGGTATAAAAATAGTACTTTAAGATAATATCAAAGTGAGCCAAATCAAATGAAAAGGAACACCACAAAAATCATTTTAGAAGTTGCCCACTATTTGCTTCGGAGTCTTTCTATATCGCCCAGTTGGCAATCGAAAGATGTCTCCAAGTAGACACCCGCAATGGTAGTGGTGCTGCGTTGTTGCTTTGGTTGGCAACTTCCTAGTGAGTGTTCGTATTGAAGCCCAGTTCACAGCTTCGTACGGACTCTCACCCTTTTTGCGATCACAAAATGGGTTGGTATTCCGTTTCCAGCTGGAGGGTATCAAGTGTCGCACAAGTGAAAACTTGAAATGATGGCAACGTCAGATTGAGTGTTCATGTTGAAGTCCTTTAACGTCGCTCACCTCCAGCTTCGTAAGGATACTCAACGATATTGTGATCACTAACATGATTTTGAGTGATCACGTCGGGGTCACCAAAATGTTTGTGTAGGTTACTACAGACAGTACATAAACTATCTGTGATTGAGTTTTTTGTCTGTTTGAAGCTGGGATGCATACAGTACATAAACCATTTGCCATTAGGCATCGGAACTAGTACATAAACCAGTTGAACTACTGAAAGGGTTGTCCTTCGTTGCGCACAATTGAAGATCTGAAGACACAGCGACAGATTCATATTGAGTAAACTTACGGCTATTTATATGGTAACAATGGGTCACATTAATTAAAGTAAAAGTGTTTATCTAGCGGAAAGTGTGTAGAAGTTGGTTGAGTACAATGGTCAGCAACGGCATTAGTTGCTTAACCTCTGTATATGAATTGCTTTATCAGTATATATTTACAGACGAATTGACTTATCGACTGACATGTGTGGCATAGCTGACTCAGCCGAAAGGTGAGTCGCTATGTGTTCTGAACTGCCTTAATGTGTTGATTATTTACTGGACCTTTTTGCCTAGTTTTATCAACGCATTAATTAATCAAAACTTAAACTACTCTTTTTGTTCAAGCGAACCATGGTTCGTACCAAAACCTTGGGTTCAGGGGTTCAATGAACCAGTCCACGAACCGAACCTTGGTCTTTGCAATTGGTTCGATCCCCCGAACCAAACCTTCTGCAGAATTTAAGAGGTTTGCAGACTTCATGGGAACACATGCGGCCTAAGTAATATTTCGCGAAACTCAATCACATATGTAAAATTTTACTGCAACATTTCGTGAACAAAACATGAGACAACTGACAATCCACAGTTAGGGTTTTGCCAAACTAAACCAGAACACTTATTCTATATACCTGTACGAATGCTTTTCGTTTTCGTGAAATATTTAGCAAAGAGCATTTATGATTTTATTTAAAAAGCAACAAAGTGGATAAAAAATTTCATAAATTAAACAAAAATATATATAAATCTTGTAAGCCGACTTATGATTTCGAATGAAAAATAAATCAGCTCTGTAATACTAAGTGCTTAAAAAATATGATTTTCTTCATCTGGAATGACGCCTACTTCGCCGTAAGCTGGCTCTGGGCACCTCTGGTCTACAAGGAACTCAAAGTAAGATATATAAATATATGGCTGCAATTCTCGTGCTCTAAGGTGTGATATTACTTTTTGCGAAGGCTCTTTCGAGTATTATTTAGTTCACTGTTCAATGCTCATTGCTTATAATTATGGAATAATTTCAACCACTTTTCTTGTTGCAAAATCTCTCTTTCATTGAATCAGAATTCATTTGCTCATAATTATTTCTGATTTTCTATCATCCAACCGTCACTGGCCAGCAATTTGAAAGGAAATGTTGAACATTATCTGAAATCTGATGCTTTGAACTTGGCGCAACTTGCCAAGAAAACATGAACATGAAAAGTTAGCCCAGTCAAATGCTGTCACTGACATGACCATCCAAATTTAGACAAAGCCTCATAGCTGGCCTCCAGAGGAGCCAGCCGTTTAGCTGCCTCGCATAGCGAAAGTCACTGGACACTTTCCGTGCCTTTTGGTTTTTCTTTTCTTTATATTTTTGTCACTGCAACGGCCTCCGATGGCAGACGGTGGCACGCATAACATAAATTCTGCGATGCGTATTTCAAAAATTGCCAGCGCCCGATGACATGAAGGCAGCGGCTTCTCTTCTCCTTCAGCCAGCCGTGGTTGTTCCTGTTTCTGGGGTTGTTGTTGCTGTTCGGCGGCGTGTCGTGCGGGCTTATAAGGAGCCAAAGAGAGGCCGTGGCCATTCAGTTGTCCGCTGGGCAAATGTTTATGTCAAACGCGCAGCAAATAAAGTGCTCGGCTTGACAATGTCCGCGGCTGCCGTTTGACGGCGGCGGCTTCTAAACGAGCGGCCCTTGGGGACCAATCTGGGTGGTTATTTTTTCATAATTTTTATGAATTGTCGTGAGATGCTGGGATGCTGGGCCAGCATCCAGACAATGGCCTGACGGAAGCACATGGCAATGGGGCAGCATAATGGACAAGAATTAAAAACTAACGCCATTTGGTTAAGGCACGCACGAGAAACCAATCGCCAAAACGGCTCGCCACTCAAAGAAAATGGGAAAACTGATTGGAGTAGCCACGATTCAGCAAGTGATCGATACGGAGGCAACAGTTGCTGGATAGTTGGGTCGTTAGTGGCTTTGCGGTTCTTTGTCTTCGGCGGCATGAAAAATGCATTATGTGTAATATGCGTTAAATCACACAGCTCCGTCAGCGTTCATGTGCAGATCGATTTCCGCACTAATCCAATTGGAATTGGACATTTGGGTCTGTTGCTGTTTCTGTTGCTGGATTATGCAATTGTCTGCTCGCAAATCGATTTCCATGCACAGCCAGAGCGCGGAGTCTAGTTCGCGTGCCTCCGGCAATCCCGTTCGGTCACACATACCGCATCGGGGCGTGAAAAGTCGCGGCTGTAAGTCCTAATTACTCTGCAAACTCATGTCCACTGCAAACACAGAACAAGATTCTCGAGAGCACTCGTAAAATGTTTGCCCCACTCAAATTACAATTTAATGTTGTGGGTCAGTTGCCTTAGTGGGCCAATAAACTACGTTAACTTGCCGCCGATGGCAGCCGGAGCTGGCGCTGGAGTCGCAGATTCCAGCCACATAAATTCGCGGGAGTGCACAGCAACAACGAGAAATGTTCATTTGATTTTCAATTGCTGCCGCGGTAGCGTTTGGCTCTGCATTTGCCAAAACGAAACTCAAATACGAATTCGAATTCAAATTCAAGTTCAATGGCGATTTATTTAGGCAAATAAACAAATGGCATGTGCAGAGTGTTAATTTATCAAGTCGACGGCGGCAGCATTCAGTATAGGTGCGAGAAAATCACTTTGCAACGGCGCATTTTGTGGTTGTCGGTCGGAATATTTATGGCCTGGCTGCTCATTTTGTCAGCCCCGAGTGCCTGCCATATATCAGGCGGGCATATCTCATTACTTTGTATAATATTGGCAATACATTTTGCCTCTGACCCAATGGAAACCTACAAAATAATGAAAAGGCATGCAAGGAGAGATATAAACAATTGTGGTTGAAGTGGAGAGAGGAATGCTCAGATAAGCTGTTGACTCAAAAATGTTGAATGACATTTTTAGTTTGTTCGGGCCAAGCCGAGCTTCTCTTAATCTCTTGGCTTGTAAACAGAAAAAAAAATCCGAAAATTATCCATTTGGAATGGGTATGTCCTTAATCTCTTCTTTGGATATTAAAATCATGCAAAGGATATGAAAAATTATATCTTTTGGATGATTTTCAGCTCCGGTGGATGATTAAATGGATATTAATAACATCAAATCAAGTCCAAATGGATATGAAAATCAACCAATGGATACTTTTAAATATCGTTTTTTTTTCTCTGCGTAGTCAGCTTATTTTCGCTCAACAAAAATGACCTACAGATTCCATTTGAATGCGAACGGCAAAGTTTGAGAAGCATTTTCATGGCTAGTGGGGCTTGACTGCTGAAGCCAATAGCTTTTGAAGGTGATCGGTTATGTAAAAGGTATGAAACGCACGACCTCTCGCGCAGCAGGCACACTCATTACCTGCTGCACTACAATATTATATCCAGGCGAAAGTATTTTAAGTATCACGACCGCTTAAATTATTTGCACTCTACATGGTCAGCAGTGACAGTGTTACGTAATGCTTTTACTACGTCACCGCTCTTGTTCCTATGGCAACCAGCTTGGGAGTTTTTTGCGCGCCATATATGTTAATTAGTCTTCTTCTTCTTCTTTGACATCGATGGTAATAAAATCATCACAACCGATTTATGGTCTTGCCGCTGCCAGTTGGTTTAAGCCCGCTCTCACTCTGCCACTGTCCTGAGCGACATTCCACCAGGAGCTCTCGACCCAGCTCCGATATCCCAGCACTGTCACGCCAGCACCCTTTCGTCGCCAGCTCGATTGCCTCACGAAACTCGTTCGCATTACTTAACCCTTTTGTAAGGTAATCAGCTAGTTCACACTACGCGTGGAGAATTTTGGCCTCTCTACAAACTTTTCGTTCCAGCTTACTACGTATCGTGGCAAGTGAGTCCAATCTCTTGTACGTTTGCGTGCAAAGTGGCAGTCTGGGAACTCTACTGTCTCAGGACAAAAATAAGGGGACTTTCAACACCTCATATATAATTCTCTCACACACCCCCCCCCCACAATCGAGAGCGCAATTGCACCTACTGTACGTAATGCTTTTACTACTCCCCCGTCGACCCCGCCCGGGAGCCTCCAACTCGTTCGCATTCCGACTGACCCCATTTTGATAGCGTTATCATTTGCTGAACAGCTTATGTTCCCACTGAATTCTCGCTCGCACATCTGCGAATATCATCAGCCCATAAACTCACTCACACAAACTCCCACCCCCGTCTCATCTACCAATATATAATATGCTCGCACTTGTTGCTATGGAAACAGCCTGGGATTTTTTGCTCGCCTATTTCCGCCGCGCCTTGCAAGTATGTTTGAGTAGTATGCGCACTGTTCTCTCACTCGCACGCTCGCGAAAGTCATCGACGTCCACAAAGTCTCTCTCCTTCCCACACTGACCCCCTTCCACCCCTTTTCTTCAATCAATACGCACAGACAGCTGCAGTGTTACGTCACTTGTTGCAATGGCAGCGCCAGACTGGGTTTTTTGCTCGCCTTTTTTATGATCTTCTAACCCTTTTTGCGCTCAAATCAGGAAAAATCATGGGCGCCCAACCTTTCTCACTCTCAATCTCCCTTTCTCTCTTTCTCTTTTTTATATTTTTCTTACTCTTTCCCCGCCCCCACTTCCACCAACATTTGAGTACAGTGTTGAGAAGTGTGCGCACTGTATACAGTGTTGAGTAGTGCACGGTGATTCTATCACAGAACAAATCATGGGTTAAAGTTGCTCTCGCTACGTTTAGACACTTATTGCTATGGCAACAGCCTGCCTATGATTTTCCGTGGTATTCCATATAACAGGCTTTACAATTGAAGAAGTCATTCAAAACATTTTTCAATACCTTTTTTTTAATGGCGTTGGTGGAGCGTTGCGTAATTCGGAAAGATTCTTGATCTACAGGAGCCTCTATTCCAAATTTATATATTTCTACCTCTTGCATATTCCGAGGCCTAGGTGTGCCATTTTCCAATCGGGGTTATACTGAAATCTGACATTTTGTCTAATAACTCGGCTATTTATTAACCGATCTTTATGAAGAGATCATTTGTTGTTGATTTCTTGAAAATTATTGAATTATAATTTCTCCCCGACCATGGGACGGCTTAAGCTAGCACTTCTGACTAAAATCAAATCAGGTCGTTAAGCCCCAAAAACAAAACTAAATAAATTTATTTGATTTTGTTTGCAATAAATAAAGTCATGCGTGTCGTGTCGTGCTGTATTTAGAAAATTTTCAATTCCGGCCGCGCCCTTCTCTACCTGGGATTAATACCGAAAAAAATTTCGGATTCGGCTAAGGCATTTATATTGACCGAATACTTTTATTTAACTGTTTATGAAACGAATTAGTAATCTATAACCGCTCCCCATCTTAAGCCTGAACTGGTATATAGCTATCGGCCGAGTTATAGATCTCAGTTGGTACCAAAAATCGTTTTGGAATTAGTCCCCGAAATAAACATGAATAAATTCAGAGCTCCAAAAAGGTTTGATTGCTTAGAGTAAAGATATCTTAATAGCGAACAAGTGCGGATGCACACAAGGCCAAGTTGGTTCAGGTGTTGATTACACAAGGCAAAAAAATGAAACTTTTTCAGTATATCGCAGGTTTAATGATGGTTCTAGATTATTTTTGGGTGCTGAACGCGAGTCTGTTTTCAGAAAAGGCCAACCACGTCTAGATCTTTAGTAATTTCAGCTTGAAGTTGCCTAAAATTCATAATCTTAGCGTTTTTGTAGGGACCCTTTACTAATACTTAAACTATCTTTGATATTATAGCAATATATTACTCCTGTTCTAAGCATTAAGCGAAGAAACAAGTGAATAAATCATTGAATTGTCTACGCATTGCTCATAGATAGTTAAAATTTATAATCCTATGATTGTACCCATTAGAAAGCTATTCCTTTGATTTATATTCTTTACCTTAGATCAGTCAAAACAAGTTTTAAGGCCCTGTGACTTCAGTATTTAGTACCGATAAGACAACTAGCGCAATTGCTTTAAGATTTTTACATTGATAAAATTTTTACGGACAACGAACATAAATTTTGATGCTGCAGTGGCAGCGTAAACAACGTCTACCTCTTTTATCATATCTCGAGAACCGTTGATCCGATCTTTATGATTCCTTTGGAAATTTAAATAATTCCGATTAGACTATGCCAGACGTCAAACCTTCTATCTATTAAACTTGTAAGATTTTTCTCACATTGATTCAAACATTTTTAAGTCTGTCGTTTCATACGGAAGAAGACGATATATTAATCTGTTCCCTAATAATGATACTTTATGGGTAATCGATTTATTATTTTAAAAAATTTACTAAGCGTCAACAGATACAAGCTAAGGGTTATTATGGGAGTCGTTTTTGAACGCTTTTCTAGGACTTTTCACAAAATGGTGGCAGGACCCTTGGAAGGCTCATAAAATGGTACTATATCGACAACCTAAGCTATCTTAATGTAATTTTAAAAAATCTTTGTTGATTTGTCTTGATTATTTAATTATAATCCACCGTTGACCTTGAGCCGGATAACAACTTCTTTGAATAAAATTAAATAAGGTAGCTGAAACCCATATATAAATCCATTGTATTTTTCAACAGATAACAAATTTCAGAATGTCTATTTCTGGCTTAAACGAACCGTAAGCTCAGACTCGAAACAGGTTTGGGTTCAGAAATTTACATATTTTTGGACCAGCTTGGTTCATATCCGGCTTGCAGTGCTGGTATATATGGAGTTGGATTCTATAAATTTTCGAAGACCAGATCCGAACCCAAGAAAACAGTTTTAAAAGTGGCTAAAAACAATATCTCAGACATTATTGAAGTTGCTAGCATAGTATTTAATGTTTAGGTTGGCAATACGAAGTTAGATATTATTCCAATGCCAGAATGCTGTTGAAAATGGGTTCAGTTCCTAGTTAAAAGTTCAAGTAATGAGCTTAAAAATTGGCAATAGGCAATGGAGTTATACTTTAAACTGGTTCAAGATGTGTGTGTGTGATTCCGAACCAGCTTAAACCAAATGAAATTTGAAACGTTCTAGCTGGTTCAAACTTGATTCTCTCTAAAAACGGTATAGTATATTTTTCTTTCAAATAAAGACAGAAGCAACATAATAATCAGGAACAAAACTATTCAATGTTTACCAAAAGAAGTTATGTTGTCTACGTTTTCAACTTTATAACAACTTGAACTTCTGTCAACCTTTATTTAAATGAATATTCATGGCTCGATTACTCAGCCCATCTATGCACGATCTTTCGGCTATTTAGAACAACTTTCAACCAATTTTGTAGTTTACAAATGACTTAGGCAACGAACTTGATTTGAAATGTAATAAACATCTTTTTGGGAGGTCTCTTTAAATTTGAAACCGCATCGTTTACAAGTACTTTTCTCTAAATTTATGGTTGATCTTTAAGCCTCGTTGAAATGCTACCGCAATGAACCGCTTAACTGAGAACGACCCTTAATAAATCTACCTGTTGTGCTGAGCATACAAAATCCAACTTCAGAATTGAGGAAATGTTGTAGTCTTATGTTCTATTGATGTTGTAATCGAGTCACCTTGCTTCCCTCTGGGCACGTACCAAACAAATTTGTAACAAATGGAAAGTGAAAAATTGGTAAACGATGCAAATACCGAGACCTCTCTTTGTCGAAATGCCAAGAGGAAAAATGTGAAACGTTTTTTGACTTTTGGAACTGTTTGAATGGCAACCGCAGGGCGAGAAAATGGCAACCAATGGCCTTTGTTTGTCAAGGCAAATGCCACGAGCCGCCGACGAGCACATCAATTGTTCAATCTTTATTGGCTGCTTTTCAATTCGAAGGCATTTTTATGAGTCGACGACCACGATGGAGCAGCGGCAGCCAAGCGAAAGTTTTTCCTCTGCCGGCTGCCTGCTGGGTGGCATAAATTACAAAATCAGTTAGACAAATTGTTGTGAAAATGTTGGCGACAAACGACAACGACTCTCGTTGATAATCTGCACAGCCCCGACTTAATTGTGTGCGATTGTTTCATAACCGTTGCCTGACCCAACCAAGCCGAGTGCCCCCAATTCGCTGGCCAGCTAAATGGCCAAGCATCCCAATCCCAACTCTGACTCTCTGGAATGAGAATTGAATTCTGCGCTAAAAGATTTTGTCATTCTGCTTTCCCGGCTGCACTGCGTGTGCGGCCCAGCCAAGAGTTAATTGCCATAGAATTCTGCGCATTTGGGAAATGTGTCTGGGAGATGACAAAAGTTTTCCGGGAGTGAGAAATTTTTAGCTGGCTATCAAGAGTTTTGTCGCACGAATTGCCAACGGTTCATGCGCCATGGCCGTTGTCGAACTGGAAGATGACATGGCGCATTGTGTGTCCGCACTTGGAGACATTCACCCATCGGAGCCAATGCCGCTTTCTCTAGGCTGAGAAGGAGACGGAGTTGTACTTAGTAGATGGGGATGGACATGCAGCCACTGGCAGGCGGCAGCTATTGCTGATCTTCTATACTCGCTGTTCGCCAGATCCTACTCATCTGCTAGTTGGGGCACGTACGCTCCATGTCAGTCCAATTTGCTGACATGATTATGATTTTGTGGCCAAACGAGGCGAGTGCAGATCAAGAACCAAGTGAATGGCAATTCCTGCAGCGAGGGAAGTTTCTGTAATTAAACTGTTTTTGTGCGTTTTTAATTTTATTGGTCTAGCTCTTTGAGTGGATAATGACTTGTTACCGTGGGGGTTGCTGTGGCCACTTTTTGTTCATTAAAAGAAAATTATTGAAATAAAATTGCTGAAATGAAAAAGCGTACAAAGTATTTTATGCATATCTTTAACTGTGTCAGCGCTTCCTTTTACCTGTTTCACCAGTCCACAATTAATTCGGTGTCGATTTCCGTGTAAGCGTTGGTGTTTCTTATTGCGTATGCTATTTTTAGATGCGGTTTTAAAAGTTCACCGAAAAAAGTCGAAAAGATATTATTATAATCTGTACCAGAGGTACACAGAGTATATAAAGTTTGTGCCAAAGTATGTAACAGCCAGAGGGAAGCTACTCCGACGGCATAATTTATATATAGTTATTGTTATTCAGCATTAACAGCCGAGACGATTTTTCCCTTTCCGTCTGTCCTTATGTCCGTCCGCCTGTCCGTATAAACAAACAGATTTTAGAGATGGTAAGACATAGAGGATCGACATTTATGGGACAAAAACTTCTTATATGTAGTTGCAGGCAGATAAAAATTGTTTTCAAACTTTGGAATATATATACTTTATAGGGTCGGAGATGCTTCCTTCTGCCTGTTACATACTTTTGCATAATCTTAATAAACTCTGTTTACCTCTGGTACAGAGTATAAAAAGATTGAATCTATCTCGCCGTTTTTTTTCTGCCAGAGGACATCGAGGATGCATATGCATTGTTCCTCAACAAGGTGCATGCAACTGCGCTTAATTCTCAAGCTGCAAGCTCCACGCAAGGACAAAATCAGCACTCTCGCCTTCCTGCTGCTCTTGACACTCTACACCTCATTAAGAGAAGACTCCGGAGACAATATGTTCGTACCCGTGACCCTATCGTTGATAGAGTCTATCGTAGAGTGTCAAACCGAGTTAAAAGGCTGCTGACCAGAAAAAAGCAGATGGAAACTGATCGATTCCTTGAGCGAGGCACATCAGATGAGAGCACCAACTATGAACTCTGGTCTCTCACCAGAAGATACAAACGCCAGGTAACCCCTAAATTCCCGATCTGAAAGAGTGATGACACCTGGGCGAAGTCTCCCAGGAATCGGGCTGAGGAGCTTGCGAAAAATCTCGAGCAGAGATTTACGCCGCTATCAACTTCGCCTGCTTCCAGGATAAGGAGAGTGGAACGTGTCCTTGATACCCCTGGTCAGCTCGAACTGCCAGTGTCTCCGATAACTTTTCCTGAGGTGAAAGAAAAAATCAAAGCGCTTAGTTCCAAAAAGCTCCTCGAAAAGATGGGATAGACAAAAAACGCTGAAGGCACTTCCTGACAAAGTCATACTGTTCCTAGTCTTGCTCTTCAACTCAGTGTTGCGACTGGGGTACATGCCGAAGGCTTGGAAAAAGGCCCAGATCGTAATGATCCACAATGATGAGCCCGGATGAGTCCTTCAGAGGTCGAATCATACCGACCAATTAGCTTGCTTTCGTCGGTGTCGAAAATCTTTGAAAGGTGCCTGCTGTATAGGATACTAGCGTTGGATGAGCTCAGCCATCGGACTCCGCCCTTTCAATTTGGCTTTAGAAGGTCGCACGGAACTCCAGAGGAGTTTAACAGGGTAACTAACTTTATCCTGGAAGGGTTCCATGCAAAGGATTACGTCGTTTTCGTTGATGTTAAGCAAGCGTTAGATCGAGTTTGGCACGATGGTTTGCTGTGCAAGATAAAGAGCCTCCTCCCACCACAGCTCTTTGACCGACCTGGTGCGCAGTTTTCTTACCGACAGGACATTTTCCGTCGTTCTTGATGGAGCTGAATCGAGCACAAAACACATACTAGCAGGAGTGCCACAGGGAAGCGTCCTTGGCCCCACGCTGGCTTTCGACCATGGACATGCCCACAGGAATTAACATTCCCAGAAATGACGCACAGGACCCTTTCCTTGCCACTTTCGCTGACGACACAGCCATTTTAGCCAGACATCCCTGTGACTACAGCGCCACGGACATCCTACAGCAGTATATGTACCGATCTTGCAGATGGGTAAGGCGCTGGAATATTGGAATAAATCAAGCGAAGTGTGCCAGTGTCACCTTCACGCTAAGGAGAGACGTCTGCCCCGGAGTCTTTATGGAAGATCAACTCCTAGCTCATCTTCAAGGACACAGGTACCTAGGAGTGTACCTTGACAGGCGTTGACATTTGGCCCGCACATAAGCCAGCTAACAAAGTCGCTATATAGAAGAGCTGCCCAGTTGGGGTCGATGCTAAATAGCAGAAACAAATTGTCCCTGAAGAACAAGATACATGTGTACAAGGCAATTATTTCACCAGCTTGGAGATACGGCCTGCAATTATATGGAATTGCAGCTAAAACTTATCTAAATAAGATCCGAGTCCTTCAAGCCAAATTACTGCGCAGACTATCGGGAGCGCCTTGGTATACGTGCACGAGAAGTCTGGAGAAGGAACTTAACGTCCCTATGATAGGTGACGTCATCAACAAGCAATCTGCTGCCTACTTAGATAAATGGCGTCAGAGTCGGAAGAAGCCTCAAGAGATCATTTCCATCGCAACTTTCAAGTCGAAGAATCTGCCAATCGAAGCCACACTGACAGATTTTACATTCAATAATAACACCAACCAAAACATTATCTGTTAAAATGAATCTTACACTACTAACACTACATTGTAAGTTGCTATAATAAGTAACAAAATAAATGTATGCAATAAATGCAAAAAAGAAAAAATAGGGGAAAGTTAACTTCGGCTCGGCCGAAGTTTTGTATACCCTTGCAGCTTCCATTGAAAACAAAAACGTTTTTCTAAGACTACTTTTTGGGCATTACTTTTCTATGGGATCTATGCTATATAGATGTCTGATTTCGATTAAACTTGGTGAAATCATGGAAGAGCATAATACACTGTTAATTGCGAAATTTGGAGGCAATCCCATTTAAAACAAAAAGTTTTTCTCACTAGAACTTCTTTTTCGACCGATCATTCAAACTGCAGCTATATGCTATAGTCATCCGATTTTGATAAAACTTTGTAAATTAACTTTTCTAAAACAACAAAAAAGTTTTCTCACTAGAACTAGTTTTTCGACCGATCGTTCCTATGGGAGCTATATGCTATAGTCATCCGATTTCGACCAAACTTTGTAGAATTGTGTAAAAGTATGTAAAATAAGTGTATGCCAATGATAAGGACGTTTTCATTAAAAACAAAAAAGTTTTTCTCACTAGAACTAGTTTTTCGACCGATCGTTCCTATGGCAGCTATATGCTATAGTCATCCGATTTCGACCAAACTTAGTGAAATCATGGGAAAGGATAGTAAACTAAGAAATACGTACTATGAAGGCGTTTCAATTGAAAACAAAAAAGTTTTTCTCACTAAAACTAGTTTTTCGACCGATCTTTCCTATGGCAGCTATATGCAATAGTCATCCGATCCGGCCGGTTCCGACAAATGTGCAGCTTATTTATACTAAAAGACTTCGTGCAAAGTTTGGTGAGGATAGCGTTAAAACTGACGGAGGAGATTGCATAGAATCAAACGGACAGACAGAGAAGGCTAAATCAACTCAGCTCGTCATGCGGATCAAGAATATATATACTTTATGTGGTCGGAAATGCTTCCTTCTATGCGTTACAAACATCTGGACAATTTTATAATACCCTCTGCAAGGGTATAAAAATAGGGGAAAGTAAGCATCGGCTCGACCGAAGTTTTGTATACCCTTGCCGCTTCCATTGAAACAAAAAGAAGTTTTTCTAACTAAGACTACTTTTTGGACCTTTCTTTTCTATGGGATCTATACTATAGTGATGTCTGATTTCGACCAAACTTGGTGAAATCATAGAAAAGCATAATACACTGTTAATTACGAAATTTGGAGGCGATCCCATTTAAAACAAAAAATTTTTTCTCACTAGAACTTCTTTTTCGACCGATCATTCATACTGCAGCTTTATGCTATAGTCATCCGATTTTGATAAAACTTTGTAAAAACAAAAAAGTTTTTCTCACTAGAACTAGTTTTTCGACCGATCGTTCCTTTGGGAGCTATATGCTATAGTCATCCGATTTCGACCAAACTTTGTAGAATTGTGTAAAAGTATGTAAAATAAGTGTATGCCAATGATAAGGACGTTTTCATTAAAAACAAAAAAGTTTTTCTCACTAGAACTAGTTTTTCGACCAATCGTTTCTATGGCAGCTATATGCATTAGTCATCCGATTTCGACCAAACTTAGTGAAATCATGGGAAAGGATAGTAAACTAAGAAATACGTACTATGGAGGCGTTTCAATTGAAAACAAAAAAGTTTTTCTCACTAAAACTAGTTTTTCGACCGATCTTTCCTATGGCAGCTATATGCTATAGTCATCCGATCCGGCCGGTTCCGACAAATGTGCAGCTTATTTATACTAAAAGACTTCGTGCAAAGTTTGGATAGCTTTAAAACTGACGGAGGAGATTGCATAGAATCAAACGGACAGACGGAGAAGGTTAAATCAACTCAGCTCGTCATGCGGATCAAGAATATATATACTTTATGTAATTGACTGTGTATTATGCTTTTCCATGATTTGACCAAGTTTGGTAGAAATCAGACATCTAAAAATAAGGTCCAAAAAGTAGTCTTAAATTTAAAAACCTTTTTTGTTTTCAATGGAATTTGCAAGGGTATACAAAACTTCGGCCGCGCCGAAGTTAACTTTCCCCTATTTTTTTTATTTCCTATAATCCAAATTTTTTTAAATTCGAAATGTTTTTGTACCAATTTTAAAATTTCCAATTCTTTTTTTAGTTATTCGATTAAGACAATTGCGAATAGAAAGTTGTTAATATTAAATTATTTGTGGTGTTTTGCCTCGTATTAGACAGGGCCGAAAAAATTCAACTTTTCAATAAAACCTCGCATTTTGCAGTTGCGATTTTGGCCTGGCCTGCTCTGATCTGTTGGCCTCCTGCTGTTCTGTTTGTTTGATTTTGTTCGGATTGATGTCAGCCCATGTTGCCACTGCCGCGTTGTAGCTTGCGATGTCTCAAAACATTTGAACCATTTTCAAGTTGTAAATTGTATTTGCAGCGAGTCAAGCGGAAGTCGCTGACACATGCGCCGCTGACTTGGGCGTGACATAGTTGCATTTATTAATGCAAATATTCCGTTTAGCTGCGCATTCCTCGAATATGAAAATGTGTAACCGTTCTAAAACCGCAGTCAGTGCATCGTCGTCGTCGTTTACCGAATATCTTGTGGCGAAGGCCGCGCGAATACTTTGTCAGTAAGAGAGTGAGAGAGAGTGCTGAGAGTAAAACATCGTCCAAAGCTCTTAGCCTTGCTCTTCGGAAGAGCTTCTTTTCTCTTAGTTAACTTTCATCAGCAGAAGAAAGCTTTTCGCTGCCACTGGGGTTCTTGATCTGCAGTCACTGTTGCTTGCAATCGGAAGTAATAAAATGCTGTAATAATAGAGGAGGAAAATTGTTTTCTAATTCAATGGCCAGGCACCGAAATGCACTGCATAACATCAAATTTCCAAGTCTAACAGCAGGGAGCTGCAGGTGCATTGATCTCATCAAAGAGAGTTGTGCAACCTAAGAGTTCTCTAATATCTGCAAGAACAGCAGGCAGCTTTCTAATGATCAAATACGTTGTAAGTACGGGAAGAACAATTGCTATGAGCATTACCTTAACGCACGCCTAATTAAGTGCCAGATAACCATCGAAGAAGACACACCGAATGAGGTCAGTGATGATGGAGTCCAAACGAAGGCATACAAGTACGTGCAATGATGCAACCATCTTACACAAAGTTGATCGAATCTCTTCGTCACATAATGCCATTGTCGAAAGCACAGCGAACTGCACTCGTCTCACTTTTCCCACTTTTCATGCATTTCAGCTGCACTTGGTTTCGTCAGTTCCGATTCTCTGGCGATAAATCGACGAGGAGAGGCTGTTTGTCGCTTTGTGCTCATAATTGACGCCCCGCCATGTTCAATCAACGCCATTGAGTGAATTATACAATTTTCATGTTTCCAACAATGAGCAATAAATCTGATAAAGAAATTATATAAATTTCGTAGGGAACTGGAAGTCTGCAATGGCCATCCGCTTTGGTGTGTGAATGGAAAGTCATCAACTGTGTTACGGTTCTGATGGCCAACTATTGATTAAGCCATAGAATGCCAGTCTCAGTCCCAGACTTGATGAAGTAATTGGAGCTGGCAAAAAGTTTGGCTCTAATTGTTATCAGCTGTCTCGATCGTTGCCAAAAATTATGCTGTCTGCGATTCTCAAGAATTATTAAGTCTTCGTAGAAATATTTGCTGAATGTTGTTGGACAAAGTTTACAGTTTAAGTAAATTAATTGGGGAGTTTGTTGCTCTCGCTTATCAATATCAACCCAGTACATGGCGCATGGCCAGATCTGAACTTAACAAACCGTTAGCAGGAAGTCAGTAAGCGGTGGAAAGAGGCCATGTGTGCCATTTCGATATTCAAATATTGGTTTGCAAAATGTGTCAGGCCAAAAGTGACGGCGGTGGTCTGGGGAGCAAACAAAACGAAACACTCTTCAATTTGTCTTTTTCTGTCGCCCTGTTCTCGATAATGTCTGTTTTCAACAATTGAGTGACATGCAAATTTCCTTTCGATTTTTCACACATTGTCGGTGGCATTTTGCAGCTGATTGCCGTGTGGGTCGAGGTCGACATCGCTGTTTATGTTTCCGGCAAATCAATCCAACACTGAAATTCACTTTTGGCGCAATTGTTTTGCAAGTTGTTTGTTTGCCTCGTTTCATTCTCTGGTTGAATTCATTAGAAGTGGAGCGACACTCCTCTTACCGATCTCCACACGCGAGTCTGGCCTGGTTTTTACTTTCACTGGAAATGCAGCTGAAATTTTGGGGGAAAGGAAGGATTGATGGCACGCAAAGATATAAATGTGCGTCATCCATCTCCTGATGCAGTTGGTGAATTCGCATAAATTCAAAAGAGAAGTCCCGAAATTTCTTCAGTTTTTGGCATAAATATTAATTAGGAGAGGAGTCTTTCCTCTACCTTTGTGGGCTAATTGCCGATAAGCATCGCCTACATAATGAAAGTGGCCATCAAAGTCGCCACCTGGCGGCTATCACAGCTGAAAGTGCCGCCCCGAAGTCGACCCAAATCTGAATCGGCAGATGCAGAACGAAAGACTTAGGCGACGAACTTTATGACTGAAGCTAGAACTGTAACAGTCTTTCTGTCTAATTGCATCGTCATTTGATTTGTTGTGTTTCACTTTTCAATGGTAGCCCCTCTCCACTTCCTCTCTCTCTGTCCCCACAGCTAAGGGCCTTTCTAATTGCATTGGTGGCATTTCTTCGATTCACCTTTCCATGCAAAAACAGAAACAAAAACTCATTCTAAAGAAGAATTTTCACTCTTAATAAGTTTCTCGTTTGGTTTGTGCCACTGACTGACTGTCAACGCCTTCATCTTGGACGTGGTCGTGGTCTCTGTTCCCTGGCATAAAACTGTCAACGAGCGTTTAACCCAGTTAACGCCCTTAGCCAGCGACGGCACCAGCACCCAACTCTCGATTTATTCGACACGAGACCCAAACAGAAATGAGCAAGGTGTAAAAACAACAACTCTAGGAGGAGGAGAGTTGGGCGAACGAGGAACATGTGCCGCGATAGATAAGAAAAACCACAAGTCGAAATGCCAGTAAGGCAACTGAGCTTGAGGTTGAGTGATGGCTCCACCTCGGATTGGGATCGCGAGGATTTGGCGGTGGTGGGCGGAGCGGAGGTGTTGATTGTGGCCAGCGGATATAGGCGCACCTAGTGTAGGGGAAGGAGAAGCAGAAGGAGGATGGCAGATTGACCGATGTCTGCTCTGTGCACAAAGGAATTCTGAGCGCGGTGAAAGTAGTCATCGCCATCTCCAGCGGCATCAGCAGACTTGTTGAAATTCTGGTCCCAATAATGACACTCGAGCGATGCAGTTTTTTCGTAATATGAATTTTCCTGTTTGTGGTCTTCGCTCGTCTCTTGTCGCGTCATCAATTATGGCCCCGGAATGGTCATGTTGGTGGAGGGAGCCACCTGAGCTGCAACTCAATTGCCGACCAACATTCAACAGCCACCGGCAGCTTCTGTTTCTAATTGCTGCAGTTTTTTGCTCCTGCTTTGCCTCTGTCAAAACTGAGATTGTCGCCGGGCGGAGGGAGAAGAGCAGATGCCGCATGAGCTATGGGCACGCAGAGGTGCCATATTGGATGTAGATTGAAACGATTGCCGCTGCCATTTGAGGAAGAATTGGAAAGTAATTCTCCTTCTTGGGTCCACCGCTCACTCATAACTGTGAGCTAGGCAAATTGCTGGTTTCATATTCCCATCGTTCAATGCCGGACACATTGGCCAATTGATCGCCCCGCCATATCAGCAACAGCATCGGTGATGCAATCTCCCTGCCATCAACGCTTCCATTTTTAATTTACAATCCCAGAGACTGCGATTAGCGGCGACGTGGCAGCGATTTATGCAGAGACAGAGTACAGCAGGCGGATGGGACAGTGAATTGGCCAATATTTGCTCTGGGCGTTGGCTCCCCAGAGCCCACAATGCAGTTGTCTTCCCAAGTCTTCGCTGAGTCTGCAAATGAAGGGGTGTGTCTGGATTCGGAGGAGTTCCCGGTACGCGGCACGAGGCGTGCGACATGCAACACAAACCAATCAAGGCAGCTGTCAATGGTGGCTACACCTGTTTCTGGTATCTCCCACAAGTCCCGGCAACAGCGACCTTGAGTCGCAGGCGTTAATTCTTGCGGGTGTGCGAACCGGTCAGTTTTTACCGTTTCCATTCGTCCATTGAGATAGAGATCCCCATTTAAAGGGGGAGTTGAGAGAACAACACCAATTTCAATTTGTTCCAGATTTGGAGAATTCCCTAATACATATCCACGAAATTTTCTAATCATATTCTAATCAGTTTTCCCCGTTTTGCCCAAAGTCTTACTGCTATTTGCAGCAACATAAAAGGGGCATCGCCTGGAAAATTTACGACCGCTTCGCCTGCTGCATGCCACAGGCAGCCCAGAAGCAAATAATACTGAAGCGATCTCAACTACAAACAATTACACCAGGATAATTGATTTATGCGAATGAGTTCCCAAAATATTTACAAACGTCTTCGAAATGCACTTCAAATGGTCAAGGCCCGACTCCAGCTGCGGGTGGGTGCAGCAATTGCTGTGAGTAGCCATAAAATGGTCAGGGAACATGACGTGCAACATGTCAGAGGCAGAGACAGAGAGGGAGCTGGTCGGAATGGAGCGAGTTCTCGACTGTTTCCCACAGGAAGTGTTCGCTGCCGAACGCATGCCAAAAATGGTCCCCCTGGGACAAGACAACCTTGGACGGACGACCCAAGCTAGCTTAGCCCGAAAACGATCACGATTATGATGATCATTGCGCGATTATGGGACTGAGGCCGAGGCACAGGCGGTGACAGTTCCACTGCCGGGCAGGAGAATCGGAATCGGAGTGGGGGCCCGGCATTAGCAGTTGTTGTATATTGTTTCTGCATTGTAACTGTCACCTTGTGGCAGTTGCCAGAGCTGGCAAGAAATAATAGAAATTATATTAAATGGGCATTCTGGGAGTGCACAGGCTGGACCTGGTCCGACTTCCGTGTTTGGTGGCTGTGAACAATGGTCCATTGGCAATCGCAATGGCAATGCCACTGGTCATTGCCAGGCATGATGCAATCCTAATTTGGCAAGTTATTACAGCATCTGGCCATGCTCTCTACACATTAACACTTCGGAGTTCCCACCTTCAACTCCTTCGCATCGTTCGCTATGATGGACACGTGCCAGGCAAATTCCTCAATGCTGAATATGTTCTATGCATGGGCTATGATGGATCACCGAGGATGACACGACACTTGGCAGAGGCTTTTGTTGTTGCCATCTGTTCGTGCCCAGCAATTTAAGAGGAGAGTATTTAATGCCTCTGCTTGAGGCAGGCGACTGATTTATGACAGCGTGAAACAGCGAAGTCAATGGGACTGATGATGGACTAAGGAGGGGGAAGAAAGAGAGGTGATCGCCACATGCATTCGAGGCCAATTTTGTGGCGGGCGTGGCGCCCAGTCCGAGTTGGAAGCCGAGACTCTGGCCTCTGCCTTGTCCGAGGCCTATTACGTGATGATGTAATAATTCTTCAAGTCGTTGGCATTTTTATTGCGGAAAACATTGCATAAATCAAGGCGGCAATGAAACGGAGCCCCCGTCGATCGAAGCTGGAAACAGGATGCCCGGAGAAGTTCAATCGCAGTAATTTGCACCCAGCATAATGATTGGAGAACTTTGCCAAAGGTTCTCAATGTTCCTTCTGTACTTGCGCATTTTTGGCGTTGTCATGCGAGACAATTGGAGTAGCGGAGCTGGCTAGTAATTTGGAGCTCTAATCAACCCCAGCAGCTTGTTGCGGCAACAATGTTGCCATTGGCATTGCAAGTGGCATGTGTCAGCTGACGGCCCACGCGAATCTCGACTTTGGCTTCGCACATTAACAAACAAACCTCTCGTCAGAAATGAGATCTCAGCGGCAGATGATGATGATGAGATGAGAGATGTTGCAGCTGAGGAGACGTGTTTGTCATGGCAATTACAGAAGTGGAGGCCTCCAGGCCTACGCAAGTTGCAAAGGAGAATAACATCAAAGGACATTTGATACGGGAAGTCATTTTAGTCCAATTGCAATTTTATGGAACAGTGGGTTATCAAACGAAATGGCAATCGATTCCAAAGATTGCTAATCTCGAGATCGTTAACTCTGCAAATGACTTATAATTTCATAAGAGGATTGATCAAACAAAAATGATACAGAATAACTCAATTGATATCTGTGATTTTTGATTCTTTTTTGACAAATTTAGTCTAGTCTTTATCAAAGTGCACAATCAAACTGCTGAGATTTTCATGTGACACATGAAGCTTTCCTCTTTAGTCTTCTAGTTCTAATTTCGTGGTCACGCTTCGTATAGAGTTACCCCATCCGACTCCTACTCCAACACCTCGTAAAGAGGCCGACACCGACTGACGTGATTAGAATGTCAAATTGGTCTTAGGAAATCAGTGTGTGTGTTGGATAACTTGCTTTATTTATTATACCCAATATAATTAAATTAATTTCGGCTCACTACTCACAACTGCAAGCAGGCCCAGTGGGGGCGTGGCATCTGTATCAAAGCGTGAGCCACGAAAGATCTTCCAGAGCAGTTGCCATTTGCATTTGTATTTCCTCCACAGCAGACATTGCGTGATTCGCCAATGGATTCTTACCATTTCGAACACCTTTTTGGGTGTCCACTGGGGTCGGGGGAAGGGTCATGCCTCATGATCTAACACAAGTACAAACAAAGCCACACAAAGTCAGAGAGCAAATTATTAGGCAGACAGACCAGGCGGACGAGCTGGGGGAAACTGCTTTTTGATGTTCGGTAATTGGCGGTTGGGCAGCACGCGAGGCCACTGGACTGGGGAGTGGGACTGGGAATTGGGAATCTAACAGGGTCGTTCTTCCGATTGCCGGCGCTCTAGTGCCAAGTCCAAGCCCTCCAAATGGTAACGAGCCATTGGATTTCGGCGTGACGCGCTTTTCGGTTGCGGATCTGGTCGCCTCGAATGTCTCCGACTGTTTCATTTTTGTCTTGCTTTTCCAGTTGTTGTTCTTGTCTTCTCTTTTCATAATAATTGGCAGTTTACAAATGTTCTTTCGGTTTTGATTTGAATTCCATTTCCATGCTGTGGCGGTTTTCCCGGAGTGGAGACCTAGCGGTAGTTGGTTACGTTGAACTTCTGCAGTTCCGACATTTTTGTGGTGAATCCAGTGCCAGTTCAGGTCGCCGCCGCAAATAAAGTTGGCACTTTAGAGGCGTAAAGACTAATTAGACAGGCAGAGTCAGTCAGAAGTTGGAATTGGCCAAGAGTAGCGGAGGAGATTGCACAATAAATTAGACACTTGTGGTGGTAGAAGGAAGAGGGCGAGCAGGGAGTGGGCTTCCAGTAGTTCGTTTTTTGGGTGGCTAATGAGCAAATGCAAATCACGGGCCTAACCGCTAAGTGTGGCCCAACTCCCCTCTTCCTCTTCTTCATCCAGGTGGGAGTAGGGGGCGGAGCTGTTTGCCCATGCGCCGTGGCCAGATGCCAGATTAGCATTTAAATTGTAGTTGCATTTGCCCAAACGCAAACCCAAACAAGCTCCAACTTGAGATTATTTTTCATTCTTGTTCCCGTGGCCCCTCCCGCCCCTTTGGTGGGTGAGCGTTTACCAAATGGAATTGTTGTCTTTTGTTCTGTTGCTGTTGTTGTTGTGGGAGCCCTCCCCCGCCTCCGCCCAGCCGATGTTATCAAGCCATGGCCTCGGGCAGAAGTTTTGCTCAGTGTTTGGTGTGCCAAGGTAGCAATTTCAATATCAAAATTCGCCTGGCCTTTGGTCCGCTGCAGCTACAGTGGAGCTGAGTTATCAACAGTTGCCAGGAGAGTCCCGTGACCAGCCAACGGTAAACCGCCAACGCCTTCTTGGGCATATCAGCTGGACTCGAGTCTCCCCGAGTGCCAACTCTGTTTCCGCTTCTACCTTGTAAACATTTTAATTTAAATTAATTAAAATGTCGCTCCTAACGGAGTGACCTAGTTTGTGGTGAAGCCATTGACATCTCTCTTCCCGCTTCCACCACCTCGGTTCGGCCACTTGACGAGCAGAAAAATCGCTCACATAAAACGCGATGATAAATTGTCAAACATTTAGAAAATGACCATAGAAGTGTGGCAAGCCGGGGGCTAGGCTTCCAACTGGCCCAATCCCACTTCCACATGTCTGCTCTCCTTCTCCACACTGGTCTGTCGGTCTGTCATTATGCCGAAACGCTGCACAGAGCGATTAATTTGCAGCCAGGGAAGTACCGTAAGCGTAGGTGGCTTGATGAGCTCCGCTGACCAGTCGTGATACTTCTTCTTGGTGGCTTCTTTTCGCTTCAGCAGCCCTGCCAGCCCACGAAATGCCCCTGGGCCGTGCCCGCTAATTAATTGCGTGCTCTGGCCAGTCCAAGGGCCAGTCGGGGGTTGATTGACAGGAAATTATTATGGCGGCATCCAATTGACTAGTAACTGTTTGCTCTGTTTTATATTTGGCCAGTTCCAGCTACGATTAAGAACTGGGACGGGTTCAATGGCATCCTGCGGTCAGTTTCCCGTTTGGTATGCTGTTGACCCGGCTCACACCTGGAGAGCAATCGAAAGTTTCCATGTCTTTATCTAGTTGGAAGGCTGAGTCACTACGCCTGAGTTGTTTGTGCCCAATCATCGGACACTCGAGACTCAAAGCGCGAAACTCGAGACATTCGAGAGTGCGAAAAATGCAGGAAAATCAAATCAAGTCAAACTCTCACTGCAGAAAGAAGGAGGAAGACAAGGAGTTGTGTGTACAGATGCCAGCGATAGCACTCGAGACTGTGTCGACTAATTGCGGTTATAATATCAACGCCTCGACCCACCCACCCTTCCTCTCCAGCTCCCACTCTCCCACTCAAGTGGAGGCCGTTAGCCGCCTCAACACGACACCGAAATATGAAACACACGCAAGCGGACGATGGTCAAGTGGCTCTTGTGCTTACAAATAGAGATGGAGCCGGGTGTCAGGATAATTTACAGGCTGGGACCGCCGACGCCACGCAAATGGAAATGATCCGGTGGAAAATGATCGACGGACGCAACAAACTTTCTCGCTTTTGGGGCACATTTGCGGTGGTTAGTGCGATATGTTCCGTCTGCGGAGAAGAGGAGAGGAGCGCAGAAGCAATTATGCAGCATTTGGGTCATTTCTCGTCTGCTGATGAGTTTTCTCACAATAATTGCGAATTAAACTCTGACTCTGTTTCAGAACCCGAATTCGTTTTCTGTGTCGGCTTTTGTTGCTGGGGAATGTCTGGGAAGGCATTTAAAACGCCGCACCCGAACTGAACTCGAACTGGGTGACAAGTGAGAAACGTGCCGCTCATCACAATCAAAGGAATCTAGTATGGGTGACTCCGCTGGCTACCAATATGGCAACGTCGTGCCCATCACCGTCAGCGCATCCCGCTTCCCCACCCTACACCCTGCTATACTAATTGCTCGTGCGCTTAGCGGCTTAGGTAACCTGTCGATGCTTAGATGCTGGGGCTGTCCCTGAACTCAGCCTAGGCTGGACCAGGCTGGTTCCAAGTCGATCGCTGATCGTTGATCATTGGCTGTCAA
Organism: Lordiphosa collinella; assembly: GCA_018904265.1. Classification (NCBI taxonomy): domain Eukaryota; kingdom Metazoa; phylum Arthropoda; class Insecta; order Diptera; family Drosophilidae; genus Lordiphosa; species Lordiphosa collinella. The sequence goes on from JAEIFV010000001.1 coordinate 1,045,300, forward strand.
GTGCCGCGCAAGGTTAAATCGTTCGCTGCTGCTGCGCATAACCGGGGGACAGTTAACTCATCATTTTCCCTAATGACACAAATTCCCATAGTGCATATTTGTTTTGCCATAAGGAACCGTTAGGACACCTACGACAAATGAGCCACCATAGATCAACCCAGAAGAGCTGATCTAATCAGTAGGTTGAGGCTGGAGCTTCATCAGTTTCACTTCACTTAATGGCACGCACCATGCAAATGGCTAATGGAATAATGAGTGAGGAGTGAGCGGCGAGCCAGTTGATTAAAATGCAGGAAGTCTAAAGCAGTGCAGCTTCGTGTTCAAGGCATTTATTGGACCACCTAGCGAGATTGGCAGGGAGCGAAGAGGACATTCCACATTTGCTTTAACCAAATCTCAAACAAATCGAGCCACATTGTCGCACCTTATAAGTGTCTTCCTCTGCCCAGGACAGTGCGTGAACTGAATAGCTAGTGACTCCCACTCTCTGCCTGCCTTAACTTGCGTTGTTTGTTTCTGTCCGCTGTTGGCTGCCAATGCGTCGCGCATGTCCGATTGCCTTCCATTGATACCGACTTCCACTTCGTTAGCGGCTGCTTCACCTACTTGTGTCTAACCAATTTTGCCTTCTTCCCCCAGCACCTCTACTTCCTCCTGCTCCTGCTGTGCGTAGCTGTGGTTTCCAATTTCCCGAGGCTGTCATCGCCTACATTGTTGGTGGCGATGCTGTCGTCTGGTTGTGGCTGCCACAGATCTCTTGCCAACGCCCATTAGAGCCATTCGAAAACAAAGGCCAAACTCTGCGGCTGCCATTTGGCGGTAATGCGTTTCAATTACAACTCGCAACGCGTTCCAAATTTCATTGGCCTGCTCTGATCTTTAACAGATTACGGGAAATGGCTTTCCTTTGTCTGTCCCTGCCAGGGAAAGTGTTGGGAATAGCTGGGCAAAGTAATTGCCATCCTTTTAAGTAGCTCCTTTACTCGGTGTCTGGCCCACATTTGCATGGCTACATGAGAGATCCTCAATTAAAAGGCCAGAGACAAACACAAAACGTTGCTGGCCATGTTCCACTTGACTTTAATTGGATTTTGTTTATTTTTGGGCACATTTCGAAGCGGGAGACGGCGGAGGTGGAATGCGGCACGACACACGATGACAAATGTTGATATTCAAATGGCACCGTTGGGGGCGTAGGGGACTAGATTGCCTCCCAGCGACACCCGCACCCGCAACTGGCATTCCAATCGATTGTTGGTCATGTTGTCTTTGGGATGCATGTGGTTGGGTGAGAAAAGTAAACCGTTGCTGACTCGATCTTTCCTCCATTCAATGCCAACAGACGGCAGATGTTTGAGATGGTTGGCTTTGTCAACGCTCCTTCTGCACTCCACCAATTGAATGCATTGAAAAATGTCCACAGCACCTGTCAGCAGATGTTTCCATGCGGCTGACAAACACTTCCAATCCCATTGGTTCAGCCTTCAATGAGGGATCAACCGCCATTAAGCCCACTCCAGTTCCATGTCAGTGGGTGAAAATATTCTACAAATTTGGGTTAAAATTTCAATTTCCATAAAATTAGCTAAGCTTAAGGAGGAGCCTGAGGAAAGTGCATTTCCATATGCTCTTTTGGGCTACCGCCAAATTTGCTCTGCTCCAAAGTCAACTCACGATTTCGCTTATCTGCTCAGAGGTTAGTTGAGGCCGCGGCTGGAACTGGCTTTGAATTCCTAACGAAATGTGTCAGTAATTAATTGTATTCAATTAAAGCACGTTACCAGCTCCGGATCTTACTTGGATTAATTAAGATGCACCCACTGACAACTGGTCCAACTTCCTAGATATCTGATATGCATGGTCAAATCTGGTTACCGCTCTCCAGCTGCTACCATTGTTGTCCACGTTTTCGGGGTAAAAGTGCAGCTAAACATCAATTAGCCCAATTCCCACACCGTTGCCACTTTGACTGGCTGCTTTTCGACTGCTTCTGCTTCTGTCTCTCTTTCTTATTCTGCTGCTCCTCCGTTTCTAGTTGGGTTTCGTGTTGCATGTGGGTCTCGGTTGCATTTCGACAACGCCTGCCCTTGCCTGTGATTAGATGCCGCTCTTCCTCACACAAGAGTGAAATTTATTGCAATTTTCATTTCATTTCATTTATTGGTGCCTTTCCCATATTATTTCATTGTTGGGCAACAACTCAAACGTTCCACATCCCATCCCAGTGATTCTCTCATGGCCAGTGGCCAGTTGGCAGTTGCCAGTGCACTTTGCTTGTCTCACGTGCCATCGAAAGTGCGTCGTCCGGTGGAGGTTTCACTTTGCTGCAGGCACGAAAGTGATTCTAATCCCACGAATTTAATGAATAATAATAATGGCAAGCAAAAGCCAACGAAATGCAGAATGCTGAGTGCATCTTTCCACTCGTGTCGGGTGTCAAATGGACAAGGCTTTCAACTAAATCAAATCTCTTCGATCGACACACATTTGGCTGGCATCCTTTGATATTCCCATTTTCAACATTTTGCATTCGCCTCACGATTTTGACCAAAGACCGGAGCAGAGCCAGATGAGCGATGTGCCTCGTCAGCAGTGGCCATGCATCACTCGGAGTCCGAATCGAAATCAAGTGACATTCGCTTTCGTATTCGCATTCCAGATGAGCATGTTAAATTGCGAATTGCAAATGTTTGTTTTAGGAAATGAAAGTTCATTAATTCTTTTTTTCGAAGAATTCACCATTTGTAGTCAAAGACTTTGGTCGAGAGTGAAACCGCTAATAGCCCATAATTGCCTGTCATTTGGAGAAGAATCGATAGTCGAAGACTGATTAAGCCGTGCTAGAGAATCTCATTTGTTATCCTCCAAACTTTCCACCAGTGCACAGTGGGAAATTTGTTTAAAAGTAGCTTGAAATGGTCAGTCAGCCTCTTCAGATCCTCGGTCCCGGCCACCTTCTGTTTTTAAAACACAGCTGATAATTTATCAAGCAAAGTGCTTACAGGAGCCTAAGAGTACATAGAGACCGAAAAGCAAATCCAAAAATAGGGGAAAGCTAACTTCAGCTCGGCCGAAGTTTTGTATACCCTTGCAGTTTGTTTTTCTAAATAAGACTACTTTTCGGAATTTACTTTTCTATGGGAGCTATACTATATAGATGTCCGATTTCGTCCAAATTTAGTGGAATCATGAAAAAGCATAGCAAACTAACATGTACATTTTTTGAAGGCGATTCCATTTGAAACAAAAAAGTTTTTCTCACTTAAGCTTTCTTTTCGACCGATCATTCATACTGCTGCTATATGCTATAGTCATCCGATTTTGACAAAACTTTGTAGAATTGTGTAAAAGTATATAAAATAAATATATGCCAACGTATGGGACGTTTCTATTGGAAACAAAAAAGTTTTTCTCACAAGAACTAGTTTTTCGACCGATCGTTCCTATGGGAGCTATATGCTTTATTCATCCAATTTCGACCAAAGTTTGTAGAATTGTGTGGGAGGATATAAAACAAATACATGCTAGTTTTGAAGACATTTCTCTTGAAAACAAAAAAGTTTTTCTAACTAAGACTTCTTTTCCGACTTTACCTTTCTATGACAGCTATACTAAATAGAAGTCCGATTTCAACCAAATTTGGTTGGAATCATGGAAAAGCATTGAAAACTAAAAAAAAAAGTTTGGAAGCGTTTCCATTAAAAACAAACAAGCTTTTCTCACAAAAACTTCTTTTTCGACAGATCGTTCCTATGACAGCTACATGCTATACAACAAATTTGCAGCCTATATGTTACAAAAGACTTCGTCCAAAGTTTGGTGAAGAAAGCTTTCAAACTGACGGAGGAGAAAGCATAGAAACAGACAGATGGACAGACGGACGGACGGACAGACTGACAGGCCTAAATCAACTCAGCTCGTCGTGCTGATCAAGAATATATATACTTTATGTGGTCGGAGATGCTTCCTTCAATGCGTTACAAACATCCGGACAATTTTATAATACCCTCTGCAATGGTATTAAGATCATTTTGAGAACTTCATGGTGGACGTGCAAGTTGCGCGATAGTTTAATCGGCACCCACTTTATGGTATTGGGACCTACAAAAAGTATTTCGATGCTAGCTGGCAACTGCCCCAACTGCGGTAAAGAATCCTTAACGTTACATTTCCTTAATATGTTAGAGTGAGATTCACCGCTGATCTATGAGTACAACTGCCTTTCAAATAGCTTTTTGAGTTTCCTATTTACAACAACGCAATCCTTAAAACGCCTATTTCCATTTCTAACCGAAAGGTAGACTCTTCTAAAAGAATTTTCAAAAAAAAATGTCGAAAGTAACAATTGTTTTAAAAAAAATTAGGTAGAATTTGTCGCCCATTTACTTTAAGTTTGTCGTAACTCAAACAAGAAAGAAATTCGATCAAGCCCGACTATAACATACTCTGTACCGCACCGTTGCGACCGGTGCTACCCATAATTGTTTGTTTTCCTTATAACTCGACTATCGTTCATCCGATCTTTATCATTCCTTTGGCGGATCGATAAATAATCTTGATTTCAAAACATGTCCAGAAGGTACGAACCTTCTATCTATAAAACTGACCGAGATATGACGTTTTTTCTAAATTGCGGGAGCGGGAGTGGGCGTGGCAAAAATTGAAAATAAACTTGATCTGCCAGCATGTATAAGAAGTTTTTGTCCCATAGACGTCAAGCCACTATCTCTTACCATCTGTGAGATCTGTGCTTTTATACGGACAGACTGACGGACATGGCTATGCTTCCCTCTGGAAGTTACATACTGTTGCACAAATTTATTTTACTCTGTGTACCTCTGGTACAGAGTATAAAAACACTACTTAAAAGTAGATGAAGAAAAACTAAAGCGAATAGCGAATCGTGCTATGTTCTATATCTAGTTTTTATACCCTTGCAGAGGGTATTATACAATTGTCCGTATGTTTGTATCGCATTGAAGGAGGCATCTCCGACCACATAAAGTATATATATTCTTGATCAGCACGATTAGTGAGAAAAACATTTTGGTTTCCAATGGAAACGCATCCAAACATCGTTTTTATTATGTTGCTACTTTATATCTGACAGTCTACGGTGGGGGACTTTGAATTTTTGCGGTCTGTGTACATTCGATTATCGATAATTTGTTTTTGTTATATTCGGGCACATATGTTTATCATATGTTTGCATTAGCAGTCAATTTCGATTAGTAGTTTGTTTTCGGGAACTGAAAAGGTTAGTCACGTCTTTGACTTTTAACTAATTTTTGCTAAATTTTGAGCAAACGCAACGTCGCATTAGTATCGTTCAGGAGTTGTTGAATGACGTCAATCGGCCAGATTAGCCAAGACCGAAAAAAGCACGCCAAGTTCGATCAAATGTGAAGGTTTTGCTTACTGTTTTCTTTGAATACAATGATGTGGTGCATCATGAGTTCCTGCCAAGAGGTCGTACAGTTAATAAGGAATACTACAAGGAAGTTATGCGACGTTTGCGTGAAGCAATACGGCTTAAACGATCGGAATTGTGGAAAAACTAAACGTGGTTTCTGCATCATGATAATGCACCAGCTCACACATCAATACTTGATCGTTATTTTTTGCCCAAAAACAACAACGTAATCATGCCCCAACCACCGTATTCACCAGATTTGGCTCCCTGTGACTTATTCCTATTCCCAAAACTGAAGAGACCAATGAAAGAAATGCGTTTTGCCACAATTGATGAGATTAAGTCAGAATCGAGGAACGAGCTGATGACCATACCGAAAAGCGCATTTCAGAAGTGCTTCGAGGATTGGAAAAAGCGTTGGCACAAGTGTATTATATCCGAGGGCGATAACTTTGAAGGGGACAAATGATGAACAAATAAGTACTTCTAAAAAAAATTCAAGATTCACCTTTTCCTTTGAATGCACCTCGTATTTGGTATAGCTGTCTTAGAAAAGTAGAGTTTAAAAAGTAATCTTAGATAAACTTTTTTGTCTTCAATGGATATGTCCTAAAAATAGGCATTTATTTATTTGGATTGCTTTCACATAATTCTACTAAGTCTTGTAAAAATTGGATCACTATAGCATTTAGCTGCCATAGGAACGATCGATCGAAAAACTAGTTCTTGTGTTTTCGTGTTAACGGTTGCATTTAGAGTTTAAACCTAACAATGATTTATGGAAGGTGACGAGCTCATCAATGGTTACTAAATTAGGTCATTACCAAGTGGATTCAATTCGTCAAAAAGATAAGACCTGATCTAGTAGCCATAGTTATTCTGCTTACTTTTGATATAAAATTGTGAACTTTAGAAAAAGCAACGTTTACACGAAAATCAACTCGGAATTCGGAACAGGGTCGGTTATACTCTGTATCAAAGGTACACAGAGTGTATTAAGTTTGTGGAAAAGTATGTAACAGGACTTAGCCATGTCCGTCTGTCTGTCCGTATGAACAAACAGATCTCAGAGATGGTAAGATATAGAGGTTTGACATGTATGGTGCAAAAACTTCTTATACTTGCAGGCCGATTAAGTTTATTTTCAATTTTCGCCACGCCCCTTCCCGCCCGCGCAAATAGGAAAAAAACGTTATATTTCCCACAGTTTTATATAAAGAGTGTTCGTACCTTCTGGACATATCAAGTAATCAGGATTATTTATCGATCAGCAAAGGAATGGGAAAGGAAAACAAACAATTATGGGTAGCACCAGTCGAAACGGTGCTGGGCAGCACTTCACACGTACAGAGTATATTGCAGTCGGGCTTGACCGACTTTCTTCCTTGTTTCTGTTTAAGGGTTTTTGAAGTTTTATATTGAAATGTCTGGTCCAATTGAATATTAGGAATAGAAGCACCTTAGTCCTGGCTAGCAATATATCTTAGTAATGCCCATATGGCGGGACTCTGCTCTTTATCCTCCACTGTTAAACAAAATTGCTCCCATGAAAGCCACCATGGCATTGCCCATGACTTCTGCGTTTTACATATTGCTTTCCATTTACATTGTGCATAAGGTTGCGTTCAGACACACTAGCTATATGGCAGTTGACTGCTGCCATATATGATCAGAGAAAACTGTCAATATTCTCGTTTATTATACTTGTCTGTACAGACCTGCCAGTTAACTGGCACATATATATGGTATATGGCAATCTACCAGTGTGTCTGAACGCACCCTAAAGTATCTTAATTTGCACTCATACTGAAAGTTTCACTCTTTTTGTCACTTTTTGCTGCTGTTTCAGTATTAGGTACTTCATAATTCAGTGTGAATTTTGGTTTTTGCAGTGTTTCTGGCAAATGCACCACTGTGCGACAGTTTTTGAGCTGTATTTTGCCAATTCATTTTCAACACACGCACAAGACTGACGCTTTCCACGCGACCTGCCTGTCCAGATCTATGCAAATAATCATAAATCTGTGTGTGAAATGGCAGCGACAACTGGAGAATTGCTTTGACCCACAATCGGGGTGACGGTGAGGAGAACTTTTGCTTTTAGTTGAGAAATGATTTATGGTTGTAAAACAGATTGGGGGGTCAGGCATGTGGCAAGTAAATTCGCATTAAGCCTCCACCTCTCAACTTGTAATTAAATAAAGGAAAGGTTTTGTTTAAAGATTAATGGATTTCACACAGAAATTTGTTTATCTTCCCTACACCCTCGTCTCTCGCAATCATACAAACAGAATTAACCACTAAACTGAAAGGAGAGGGGCAGAAGAGTGTCATGAACTTTGAGCTCACTAAGGGGGGACCCGATACCCATGCCAACGAGCGTTGCATATCAGTGCTGACATCGGCTAAACAACATGGAACAAACGATGGAGACAAGCCTTGATCCTGCTGCTCCTGTTAAATGTGGCCATGGCTATGGCACCACTGGCACAATTTTTAGTTCCCGTTGCTGCAGCAGCCTTTTTATTGCGGTTGTTGCTGTTGTCTTCATTGCTAAGCATTTTGTCAGCGGCATGTAAAGATTTAAATAGACATGCAAGCCATGCCACAGCAGCATCCATAGAACCTTCGTGGGTGTAGACCAGCTCCAGGTTCGACTACTGCCTAACCATTTGCAGCGGGACCAAGATGCACACTTTCGATAAAAATAGAAGAAAACTGAAACAGCATTTCGCCGGCGGGAGATTTGTTGGGGCAACATCATTTAAAGCGCAGACAAATGTTAATCCCATTTGGGAAGGGCTCTTTGTGATGATTTAGCAATTTTGGCGAAAAGAACTTTATGCGAATCGGTCTCCTCTCTCTCTTGTAAATCATTTTGCTAAGCGGCTTACGGTAATTGCGATGGCAGACCACCCGAGTGGTCTAATGACAAAATAAATACTTGGGACGGGCCACAAGGGTCAGCATAACGGGCAATGGTCTGTGTCTGGGTCTGCAGTTCATGTCCGCCTTAAAGCTATCTGGCAGCTATCGGGTCGAGCAATTAAAGTATTGGCGGCGTCGTTGCCAATTGCTCCAAATTTAACTGTCGCAGTTGATTCTACAACTCCACCAACAGCTACCGAAATGTCCAATTTGGGCTTTATCACTGACCCGTTAGTTGCTTGCCGGTTAATTGAATTTCCATTCATTGTTTGAGCCTAAGTGGCACTTAAAGAAAAGCCACCAATTTGGAGACTAGTCAAGATATGAATTCCGAAATAGCTTGGAAATTGGTTAATTGATTTTTATGGTTTCTAGCTTTCTTTCCAAATTGGCCTTTAGCACTCAATTAAATTGAAAGAAAAATTTCACCACTGTTCAAATAACTTAACTCTTCAACTTAGTTTCGTAATTTCCTAATTTTTCTGCACTCGTCAGATCTCTAATCGGCTTATGAAATAAAAATATAAATGCCATTCATCTTAGGCAAAAAAAGTTCTGAAACCAGTCGCCGACTTTGATTTTAATGCGGGCCTTAAAAATAACACTGGGTGGTCTCTAATCTTCAAATTGGAAGCACACAAAAGCCAGCAATTATAATTGTATTTGCAATGGAATGCGAAGATAGACTAGGAAGTTTTTATACAAACTTAACAGCGCCTTACATCACATACGTGGACTCTATGCTAATAGGCAGTGGGCCTTATTTTGCGTTGATCAGCTGGTGCAATATTGTTGCCACCAGATGTTACGCGATGTTACTCTTCATGTATGCCAACGATCAGCTTGACTTAACTAAAACAAAATAAAATTTTAATTGTGAAAATATGGCAGAAAAAACAAAGTGAAAGAGCCGATCGGAATTGTTTTCGCATGAAGACAAGGTTGCGCTGATGTTGGGTCCATATGGGATTTATCCCACACCAAGTATTCGAACTTAAATTTTGTTAACAAGGCTTGGACTGAGTTGCCCGAGCTTGTTCAAAAAGGACTGGAACAAATGTAAAATTTATTAAAATTTCTATCAATATGTGTTAGTTGCTGATTGCCGAACTGGAGTTAAGGCTTTGCGGGAGAGCTATTGCTAGCGTAAATCATTTGCCATCAAAACAAACCACATCGGATTGAGTAGTGTAACCCACCATCAGCTAATTTAAAAATGCCATGAACCTGAAACAACGCGGTGCAGCGGCGTATTTTTTTTCTATGTCTGGTCACACTAGGCATACGTTCCACGTTGACGCAATATGTGGTGGCGTAAGCTGCATTACTTACGTCGTCAGTCCGTCAGGGCCTTTGACACAAAAATGTTCCGAAAACTCAATTTGTGGATCAATTCGTGAAGCGAGTTCGTGAAACTGGTATGTTGGTAGATAAACCAACCCGTGGACGTTCTTGTCCGGTGCGCTCGACAGAAAACATTGCTGCGGTTGCTGAAAATGTGCGTGAGAAACCATCGACGTCAACTCGCCATCGATCTCAACAATTGGACATTTCGCGCACTTCTTTGATGCTAATTTTGCATAAAGACCTTGCCATGAAGCCATACAAAGTTCAATTGGTGGAGTAGCTAAAGCCAATTGACCATCCGAATCGCCTTCAGTTCGCAAATTCGACGAAAGATCGTTTGGCCGAAGTTGGTGAATTTTACCGAAAAATCATCTTTTCAGGTGAAGCACATTTCCACCTCGGTGGTTATGTTAATAAACAAAATTGTCGCATCTGGGGCACAGAAAATACGCATATCGTCGTCGAGAAGCCAATGCACCCACCACGTGTCACTGTTTGGTGCGGATTTTGGTTTCGAGGCAGCATTGGTCCATTTTTCTTTGAAAATGAAGTGACCGTGAATGGTGAGCGCTACCGCGCAATGTTAAGTGATTGGTTCCTCGAGGAAATTGAAGCGGAAGACTTGGACGATATTTGGTTTCAACAAGATGTAGATGGAGATGTGAATTGGCCGCCAAGAAGCAGTGATCTGACACCGTTAGACTATTATCTTTGGGGAGCGTTCAAGGACAAATGTTATGCAAACAATCCTGAACAAGATTCGAGTTGCTATTGCTGACATACGGGCCGAAACAATTGAAAATGTTCTCAAAAATTGGGTGGATCGAACGGGCTGACTGTAATTGTTTTTCATAAATAAATGACATGAAACAACCTTTCCAATTAATGTTCAACCTTTGAAATATGTACAAGGTGGGCCAAGAGAAGTCACCGGGCCAAAAGAAGTCACCCTATTGGAAGATGCTCTTATTTTTACAAATAGCCGCCAAAATATAAAGAAGTAAATATTATATATATTCTACATCTGTCTAGTCCACAAATGTCAAAACAGATCTGACTTTGGCGGCTATTTGTACAAATAACAGCATCTTCCAATAGGGTGACTTCTTTTGGCCCACCTTGTATATGTAGACGTTTTTTTATAGCAAAATTAGATTCCAATTTTTAAATGGACCACCCGATTTTGACAAAACTTTGTAGAATTGTGTAAAAGTATAATAAATATATATTTACCGTAAGGGACGTTTCCATTGAAAACAAAAAAGTTTTTCTCACAAAAACTTGTTTTTCGGAAGATCGTTCCAATGGCAGCTATATGCTATAGTCATCCGATTTTGACAAAATTTTGTGAAATTGTATGAAAGCATACCAAATAAATAAATGCCAATTTAAAGGACATTTCCATTGAAAACAAAAAGATTTTTTAACTAAGACTACTTTTCAGACTCTACTTTTCTATGACAGCTATACTATATAGATGTCCGATTTCGACAAAACTTGTTGGAATCATGGAAAAGCAAAGCCAACTAAGAAAAACGAAGTATGGAGGCGTTTCCATTGAAAACAAAAAGTTTTTCTCACTAAAACTAGTTTTTAGACCGATCGTTCCAATGCTATAGTTATCCGATCCGGCCGGTTCCTACAAATGCGCAGCGTATATGTACTAAAAGACTTCGTGCGAAGTTTGGTGAAGATAGCTGTCAAACTGACCTAGGAGGTAGCATAGAAACTGACAGACGGACGGACAGGGCTAAGTTAACTCAGCTCGTCATGCAGATCAAGAATATATATATGTAGGACTTGAAAAAAACCACCAGAAGCGTTAGATCTATAATCGACAAGTCTCGCAATGCAGCACTGCTTAATCGACTCATACATTATTGAGTTCAGTTCAGCTCAGTGTTGCTATGCTTAGTTACTGTAATAGCCCGCTTAAATCCTAAATAGAATCGGTTTATTGAATCGGTTTAAGTTTAAGGTTAGGTTTAGGGTTAGGTTAAATAGGCTGCTCGGCAGAGGCCGAGATTACAGAAAGCATCCAACACCTTCTTTGCGACTGCCCTGCACTTCTTAGGAAACGCACCCAGCATCTGGGCAAACCATTTTTCGAAGACCTGGGCAGTCAGGCCTTTTGGCCCATTGTGATGCCTAAAAGGGGGGAATGGGGATTGACGGTCAGGCTCTGCGCAGTCTATCTGTTTAAACCATTTTGAGGAATCCACAAAAAGAACCAAGTCTTCTAGGGGCATGAACATTTGAAAACTGTTTTCAAAATATCGAAGATTTTTTCCTAAAGGGCAGTATCCACTTGGCGCGAAATGGCCGCGAAATGAAAAACCTCATATAAAACAACCTGATGCGTAAAGTTTCCGTTCAGTTTCCACTCCACACGAAAAAAGACTACGTATTGCCACTACGTTCTGTTACCAATTACGTAGCGAGTTAAGTGCTGTTATCGCCTCATTTCGCGCGAAATTGTGTGAGAACGAATCGATTCTATATTTTGCACAGAATTGTAAGTAAGAAGCACAAACATAGTCGCACCAAAAAAAGAATCTGCCAGAAATCACAGGCACAGGCGATCACAGGCATTTTCTAATGTTGATAAACTTTATTTAATAAACGCAGTGAAAGATAAGAGCGAGTGGGAAGCTTGACAAAAGTAGTAAGTCATGCCTCTACATGTTGAAACATTATTTATAATTAAATTTATATATTTCAAGTGATGGAATGCAAGGCTGTCTGGGTAGCGCTGAAGGACAGCAACCAGTGCCATACCAAATGCCATCTGCAAAGCGTTTCCTAACAGGTAGCTCAGGAGTTGACGGAGTCCAGAGCCATTGATTAAAAGTTCGCGGGCGCAACCGACCGCCGAAGAACACTAGTAGCCAAGATGAATTTGTGTGCCATTGAGAGCTTGGTCTCCCAAATATACAGTATTGCTATGGGCCAATCTAAGCAGCAGGGACTGAAGCATTAAATAATGTTGACCTTTAGGCACCCCATTTTAAACAACGTTCAATTGGGGGTCAATGCGAGTTCTGCATTATTCTGCGTCATTAATTAATCAACTTCACTTTAATTAAAAATCATAACATCCAATTTGTTTTGTTTACCAACAGCATATTTAAATAGTAACAGCGTTATTACAGTGCAAGGTTACTTTGAAAAGACTATCGACATCAAAATTTCGGCTATCATGCTGATAACAGCAGTTTTGCAGACTCTGTTAAGAATCTGCGAAACATCGTCTATTTCGCGTGTAATATTCCGCGGCATTCTGGTGGGCATTTGAATAGAAAATATTCTCTTTGGCTTGGAAATTATATTTAAAAACTCTGATAAATGCTGCTCCACCATTTAACATCGGATCAGATGACACCTCATCTATACAACTTCAACAGAGCAAACCCTCCTCCAACCTGCTCTGAAACGTCAATCCCAGAAAATGCAGAGATTTTGATTTTAAATCGATTTAGCTCTTGTTTTTAGTGTAAATTTTTTACAAAATATACTTTCATTTAATTATGTTAAATTCAGATAGTTTGCTGCCTAAAATAAGTGAAAAGTCCCTCTTCGAAAATAGGCGCTTACGCTTCTGAGCACAGCACATTTGTTCGACATCACATCATTGGTAACAACCAGAAATGGTATTAAGTTGATCTTTACTGACGATCAGCCGCATAAAGTGGCCGCTACCGTCGCTTTACTGCTCTCTGCAGCCGCTACTTGAGATATGTATTTGATGAGGTTGACAATCGATCAATAGATCTTCAGTTTAGAGCACATAAAGCACAGACAGCTCTTGCACGTGGCTGGGTCATCAATTCGAAAGGCGATCGTTCGGTCAGATGAGTATCAATAACAATTTGTTGAGCAGCGTCCCAATTGGGGCCAACGGAAGTTCATATAATTCAAAATGAGCCTAATAAATGTCTAAATTAGTGGATGAGTAAGCACAGTTATGCGATATAGAATGCAAATTTACACTACTGATCATTTCCGTAAAACATATGCAAATGACCCACAAAATGTTGAAGAATAACCTTTATGGCCGCACATATATCTGGGCTTTCATTTTCATATATTAATTTTAATGTTGTTTACTGTGGGAAAGGTAAAAAATCAAGTAAGTGGACTTTCCAACTTTCAGTTTTTGTTGGTTCTAAAATGTCTACGCATGAAATGAGAATATTGGAGTAGGTTGGACTAACCCGCTTGGCGACAAACTAAAAACCAGAACTGGCTGTGAATGACCTTCAATGGGTTGGAATAAAAATGAAAGTTTGTATGCAGTGTCTTAGCTTTTCGATACACATCTTGAAAGTTATGCAAGAAGAAATGTGTTTGTTTTGTATTTTTGCTAATCGAAAAGCTTCTAATATTAGCTACATAATGGAAAGTTATTCGCTTTAGTTGAAAGTCTCTTGGGCTGTCAAAACTCTCTAACCAATTGCATTCATATTCAAATATTTTGACGTCTTTGTTCATTTGTGGCTCTCACTTTCATTGAACTCGCATTTAACATGATTAGCACTTGCATAGACTTTCTGGAGGGCAGCAATCTGTTAACGGCAATCAATTGTATGCCGAACATTTTCATGATTGATGAGTCATCAGTTATGGCAAAGCAAATTGGAAACTTGGCTGTCAAAGGGGCATTCATCTAAAGAGCCATCGATGAGTTAATCAAACTGCTGACAGGCAGCTGTCAATTGCCATACTCAAGACTATGCAATTGCTAATTTTTATTTGCCCAACGAGTGTTGACAAGGTGGAGAATGGTGTTTGCTGGCAAGGTGCGAATTTTGTATGCCCTTTTTTGCTGAAAATGAAACTAATGCCTAAATTACATCGGCAACAGAAAGAAGTGCAAGCTCTAAAACCAAATTTAAAAAATCCATGGCAACTCCTTGGCTTTGACTTGAAACTATTTTGCATAGCTAGAAGAAGAATAGAATATTGAGAACAAGCTCATCTATTTGCAGTGCTGCTTGCTTTTACCCAATTGCTCGTCTCTAACCTATCCACAAAGTTATAATACCCTTCATTACCACTAATATGCCTAGTCATGCATCCTCGCCAGAGTGTAAAGATGAGTTGCACTTGGTGAACGTCAACCTTCATCTTCAACTGCTGCTACTGCCTGCCCTAACAACGAATCGTGCGCCAAGAAGTTATGCAAATGAAATTTTTATGCCGCTTGTTGTCGCTGTCGTTGCATAAACATTGCACAATAATTTTGACTAATTGCAAGGCAAATTGGCAAAACCGCCAGCCTGGTCAAGCGGACAACCCAGATTCCGTATTTGCTGGTTGGCATTTTTCATGTTGCCCGCAGCTCCTCAGCCTTGGCTGCGGCTTCGGTGGGCGTTGGTGGACTACAAAATTTGTTGGCTACTTTTTTATTTGAATTATTGAACGTATCGAGGCCTGCGGTCAGAGCAGAGCTAACTGTGCGCAGTCTGCGAAAATATTATAATCTTTATGCATAAATTCACACACCAACTCACAGAGAGCACAGCAAACAAGTTCGTTGCTTGAGTCTTTTGTTTTGTGCGCCTGCACGGCTATAAATAGCCATGGACCATTGAATTTGTGCACTAGAAACCCAATTTTTTCTGTAGTCTGTGGCATCTAATGGATATTCACCTAATTATCCATAGACACACGATTCTTCATTAGCAAAATTTAGTTTACTTATGCCTGTGGCGAAGACGTTTTTTGGCTTATTGTCAGCATGACACGCTGGGAATTCGTTTCGTGCGTTTCATTAAACGGCCAGAGATGTCCAAAGAAATTCACTTATGAATGCCTTTTGCTAAAGTTGAATGTTGAAAATCTGGCTGCACACGCAGCTGTGACCCACAAACAAGAGTCATGAAAATTGCTAAAAACTGCTTTCCAATGCATTTTCTCCTTCTAAAAACTTAATTGCTTACAATTTTCTATAAAAAAAAAGCTCAGCGTTTTATGCAATCTTTGACATATTAAGCCTAAAACTATTACATCAGCGCAATGCATCAAAGAAACTGCCAGCTGGGCGATAGGATATTCAATAAAGAATACAAATTGATATAAAATTGCAGGCGTTTACGCAATTTGTTATACATTGTATGCTTTATAAATGGTATTACAAAGTAAGTGTATGAAATAGGCAGAAGGAAATATTTTCAAAAAGGAAGCGCCCCAAGTTAGTTTCAGTCAGAGTCACTTTCTTGGACTTATAAGATATTACTGGGCATGATGTGTCGCCACACCACAAGTTAACCAATTTTATTTGTTACTAACTGAATTTGCCGAATCTTCGTCCGAGTCCATGTTATTTAAAAATGGTAGTATGATTGATTTTCTAGAATCTAAACAAGATAAATACGAAATTTTCTATGATCTAAATAAGATAAAAACGACCGTCCAAAACACACCCCAAACGGGCGGCCTTTAGACAATTTCTTTGGTGCATTATGGTTCGGTTAATGTTCAAGTGAGCAAAAATGCGTACGTCCGTGTGTTCTGTCTCCGGGGTCCTGAGTTCACGTCCCAGTAAGGTTAAAAAAAAGGTTATAGATTTCTCAAAATCGTTTACAGCTTAGAAAAAATTATAAAAAACGAGAAAGCATTGCTAACTTCGTCTGTGCCGAAGTTTAAATACACTTGAATCTTTTGTGGCCACTGACTTTATTTTGTGACCAATGACTTAATTTGTTAGCTTTATGCCTTGTGTCATTAGAATAATAAGAAAAAATATTTTTTAAATATATTTTGTATGGCAGTTACTAGAAATGACCATCCTGTTTTTTGCGGTTCCGACATTGTGCAGTGTGCAGCTAAGAGATATCTCTGACCAAAATTTCAGCTCGAAAGCTTCAAAACTGAGGGACTAGCTTGCGTAGAAACAGACAGACGGACAGTCGGACGGAACGGACAAAGCTCAATCCACTCAGCTCGTCATTTTGATCAAGAATATATTTACTTTATGTGGTCGGAGATGATTCCTTTTATACGTTCCAAACTTCTGGGCAAAATTATAAAACACTTTTCAAGTGTAAACAAAATAGAGGAAAGTTCTGGCTCCGCCGAAGTTTTGTATGCTCTTGCAGTATGTTTTTCTAGATAAGACTTCTTTCGGACCTTACTTTTCTATGGGAGCTATATGGATGTTCAGGCCCGTCGACAGGGGGTGGAAACGGGGTGTTTCCCCCCGGGCCCGGACTACTAAGAGGGGCCCGGAGCCCGGATTTTTGCAATCATGGCTATTGTTATCCGATTTTGACGAAGCTCTGTAGAGTTGTGTGGGAGTATATAAAACAAATACATGCCAGTTTTGAGGACATTTCCATTGAAAACAAAAAAGTTTCTCTAACTAATACAACATTTACTCTAGACCAGCGTTATGCGTTGTCAACATTTGGCTATTTTTTATGGGAAAAAAGCTAACTTTTAACTAAAGGGTGATTTTTTAGCTGTTTTCTTTTTGGCAACACTGGTTAAAACAGCTCACGCACGTTTCGTGTTTTGTTTCACTGTCAAACATCTTCAGTTTGGTCTATAATTTAACCATGAATCGTCTTACAAACGAACAACGCTTGCAAATTATTGAATTTTTTTGTCAAAATTCGTGCTCTGTTAAGAAAGTTCATCGCGCGCTTCTTGAGTTCAGCGACGAAGCTCATTTTTGGCTTAATGGGTACGTAAATAAGCAGAATTGTCGATTTTGGAGTGAATATTAGCCAGAAGCATTGCAAGAGCTACCAATGCATCCAGAAAAAGTCACAGTTTGGTGCGGTTTATGGGCTGGTGGCATCATTGGACCGTACTTCTTCAAAGATGATGCGAATCGTAACGTAACTGTGAATGGTGAGCGCTACCGTGAGTTGATATCCAACTTTTTTTTGCCCAAAATGCAAGAGCTTGGACTTGCATGACATGTGGTTTCAACAAGACGGCGCCACATGCCACAGAGCACGCGCAATAATGGACTTATTGAGAGGCGAGTTCGGTGAACATTTTATTCTACGTTTGCGACCGGTCAATTGGCCGCCTAGATCGTGCGATTTAACGCCTTTAGACTTTTTTTTGTGGAGCTATGTTAAAGCTCATGTCTATACAGACAAGCCCGCTTCAATTGACGCATTGGAAGACAACATTGAATAATTTATTCGTGAGATACCGGCCGAAATGTTGGAAAGGGTATGCCAAAATTGGACTAAGCGGATGGACCATTTGAGGCGCAGTCACGGTCAACATTTTCATGAAATAATCTTCAAGCATTAAATTATATGGACCGTACTATCGATTTTTATGAATTTTATGTTTTTTTTTTTTTTGAAAAACTTTCCTATAGCTCTTAAAAAATCACCCTTTATTAACGCACAACGCACTCCTAGTGTAAATTGCCTATTAGACAACTTTTTAGACACCACATTATATATATACTATATAGATGTTCGATTTGACAAAAGAGGTTTTCTCACTAAAACTAGTTTTTCGACCGATCGTTCCTATGAAAGCTATATACTATAGTCATCCGATCCGGCCGGTTCCGACATATAAGCAGCTTACTTGTACCAATAGACTTCGTGCAAAGTTTGGTGAGGATAGCTTTCAAACTGACGGAGGAGATAGAATAGAAACAGACGTTCTGACAGACGGACAGGGCTAAATCAACTCAGCTCGTCATGCTGATCAAGAATATATATAATTTATGGGGTCTTGCTAGTATTATAAGGTGAAAGTTTGAATGTTTGTAGACCAATCACGTTCAAATGATTTGTAATTTTGAGATGTTCTAAAATATGCCTGGGTTTGTTTTGTAAGCCCCAAGTTTAAGGTTTATTGAATGAAGTTTACAGCACAAACTTTCAACAAATTTCCTTCATTCAACCTTTTCCGGGCATTTTCACCCACTTTTTTTCGAACTCTATGTTAAATCTTAGCTCTCAGATTCTCCACCATAATATATGCATAATTTCCGAATGCAACACCTTGAAGCGTAGTTTCTTGCATCAAGTGCACTCCGTTTCATACTTTTTTGCAAGCGTAATTGCATTAGATAATGTTTCTTAAGTCAATTCCATTAATCATTTTTCCAGCTCTTATTCACCAACTTGTTTATCTTAAATCTAGATCATTAATATTTACACCAAGTGCCATGGACCAAGCTCAGCGTAGGAGGCTGATGCACTTTTGCTGTGACTTTTGTTTGTAAGTTGACCCACTTGCTGCGTTTCAATATGGAAAGACAATCTGTGGGCGGGCCTAAATTTTTTGCATTTTTATATGACAAAAGTCCGTGAAAATGGCAGAGATCTGAAACCATATAAGTGCAATGGAAATAATATGGAAATTTCAGTTTTCTCTCAATTGAAAGCCAAACGCAATAGAAGATTGTCCAAGAAGGCAAGAAACAACACACACGAATTGCCAATGCCAGACCAAATGGGTTCGTACTGGGCTGGGATCTCACCCAAATACTCGACAGCTCAATCAGTTGGCCATGACTGCGTTTTGGCCATGAATTTGATTTATGGACGATGTCTTCCTAGTTGCATTTTCATGTTGGAATTCATGAATAAACATTAAAGCAGCCGAAAGTTCCAAAAAGTAAAACAATAGAACCTGGACTTGTGATGCTCCATTGTGTTTTATGGATGCCAAAAAAATCCTCAGTACGTGCTCAGGAACGTGAGGTTCAACTTGAGAAGAACATCTTCTCATACAAATGACATTGGGCTCAGCCCTGAAGTACGAGTACTAAGCGATTCAATCCAATGCGTGCAATATTTCAAAATATGATTTGCTGTGAATTTTTTGTGAAAGCCAATAGAAGGTGAAGAATGAAAACTATTGGCTTTGATTAGTTCGGCTGCTCGCATTGACCCAGAGAACTACATTTGCCACTGACTATGAGACTTCTGATGGAACACTTTCAACAGCAACAGCAGCAGCACTTGGACAGCATTAAATGAGCAATTAAAGCGGAGGATACCTTCGAGGCTGCCGTCTGCCGTTAGTCAGTCACTCAGCCAAGCGACGAGACACGAGTTTTACTTTGAGAAATGGCACTTCATCAGCCTGCCAGGTCCCACTTCCTTGTCTGGGTCTGCAACTAATCGCTGGGTTTTGGCCTTAGCCTCGGTTAGTTGGCTAAATAGTCTCACACCTCGACATCATCAACATCGACTAGTAATATTTTTGTGTTAAGCCTGCCAGCAGCTTAAGCAACTCAATTAGGATGCTAGGAAATGATTCATTCTAATCTCAAGTCGAGTATCTGCAGTCATGAGCTAAGCACTCCAACTCTAAGCCAGACTCTGGCTTTGGTCAGATTTACCGTTGCTCTGTTGCGGCGGCATTCCCTGGGGCGGCTTTCAAACGTTTGTTATGTCTAGAATTTTGCATGGCCATTTGAAGTATTGATTCGCATCTGGCTTGGGTCGTAAATGTCTTAATTTAGTTGCACTCTTTTGACAGGCAGAACTTATGACAGTGGTCGATAGATGGATTTCTGGTGGGTTGTCCATTAATTATGGAAAGTGAGAGCTAATGTGCATCATAATGCAACCCGCACATCTCATTTCAGTTTGTTTGTTAAGTGAATGACTTTAATCTGCATGAGTAGCCTGGGGTGCCATCATTAGGTTTATGTATTCATAATTAAAACGCATGCACTGAAAGTGAAAAGTGCACTTTCATCTGCTACTCTGAACTCCTGGGCTAATGAGGGCCAACGATTTGGTTAGATTGAACTCTAATTGCGTTGTTCAATTTAGTATTTATTGCGAACCAAATGAAACCAGTTCCAGATCATAGTCAGGTGCAATTAATTTACTCATTAGACCATTTCTGGCAAGAAGAACTCTGAGAAATACTTTACGCAGTATCCGAGTGTTGGTTGTTGTTACAGATTTTTATATGTTAGGGTAGCGTTTATAACATTACAACGTGAGTAGTATTTTAAATATCTGGAGCAATTATATTTTATTCTTATAAATTTTTAATCCAAGCGAGATGGTAAACATTCAAGGGCCGTAGCCTGCTTTCCAAATAGGTAGGGGCAGCTCTGTCTAAATGTTTCTTAGAAATTCCTTTAATGAAACATTTTAGCATTAAATAATTAAATAAAAATGTTTTCGACTTGAAATGAGAAACAATCTTTAAAACAATGTCGAAAAAATTAAAATATGAATGAATCGTGAAATTTTTTCAGCAAAGTAAGAGAAACATATGTCCCATTTATGCCAATCCTCTATCTCTTAACATCTCTGAGATCTGTTTGTTCATACGGACAGACGGACATGGCGAAATCGACTCGGCTGTTGATGCTGATCAAGAATATATATACATTATAGGGTCGGAGATGTTTCCTTCTGCATGTTACGTACTTTCTTTTGCACAACCTAATTCTGTGTACCTTTTTTTACAGAATATAGAAATAAGTGAGAAAATCGGTCAAGCCTCACTTTAATATAATCTGAACCTGCTCGGTATAAATTTTGCAGTTGCAGTAGCAGCTGAAAGCAGCGCAGCGGCAGAAAACATTATTTTGATCATAACTGAACTTTCGTTCATCCGATCTTTACAAATCCCTTGGCGGATCGATAAATAATCTTGATTACTAAATATGTCTAAAAGGTAAAAGCCATTTTTCTACAAAACTGTGGGAGATATGACGTTTTTTCAAAACTGCGGGGCTGGCGGTGGCTGTGGAGGAAACTCAAAATAACATTTAGCTGTCTACAATCATTAGAAGACATCAATTTTGAAAAATCTACCACCAAAGTCGAAAAATTGGAGGAAATCTGTTGTATGAAACTTTTAAAATTTTCATCCGATCAGCTCCGAATTATATAAAAATTCACCGATGACTATACGATTCTTCTCGAAATTCACCCGCTGGGTGGAGTGTCAAGGTTGTATGGGCGGAAGTTTTATAGAAGCTAGCTAGATGTTAGATTTTGGCAAATTCAAAATCATTTTTTTACGTAGACCTATTTGTCCGATAGAAGTATAAGCCCTTTCCGTGTGTCTGTCCGTCTGTCGGTCTGTTTCTACGCAAACTAGTCTCTCAGTTTTAAAGCTATCGAGCTGAAATTTTGCACAAATTCTTCTTTTTACTGCACGCTGCTAATTTGTCGGAACCGACCGCATCGAATGACTATCAGGCATGTTCTTAATTCCACTTCCACTGCAACTTTTCGGAAACGGAATTGATTTAGTTTCTCGCAACACGAAAACGAAAGCGTTTTTCGTTTTAAAAAGGAATGCTTGCTGTTCGGTGAAATGAAAAGTAATTGACAAATCACGCACTCGTACAGTTGCCAAATGTAGTTAATGATTATTAATTAATAAGTTAATCAATTAAGTTAATTTTCCTTAATATTTTGATCAATTTACACCTTATTTAAGTAATTTGAATTGCATTTAAGTCTTTAACTGAATTGAATATAATTTTCTGTTGTGTCTCAAGAAATTGACAGCGCCAGCCAAACCGAAAAGTAAAACGTAAAAGTCAGCCACTCTCGCTTCCGCATGGTCCATTTTCCACCCACATTTTCCTCCCGTGCCGATTTCGTTTGGCCCGTGGTTTGCCAAAAATAAAACGTTAGCAAATTCATTCGGAATTAAGAACAGCAAATCCAAATCGAAACGGAATTGCGTTCGGTTTACTTTTCAAATCGTAGCGGAATTGAGAACATGCCTGTATATCTTATAGCTCCCATCCACCCGACAATTTCTCGTATGTTTCCGGACCTATGAAAATAACGTTAGTTTCTCTAAAAATTAAAGTCAGCTTATTGGTAGAGATGTGGGTTTCAAACGCACATCAGTTATTACGATAGTTTCTCTTTTGGAATTGGAAATTCGTTTTTTTTTTAGAGATGCGGACTTCAAACGGAAAAGATTCAGTTTTCGATCCGTTTTAAGACCCGTTGGGACGGAAGGCGGAACGGACCCGAAAACGCGTATCGAGAACTTACGTTTTGCTGCCACAAACTGAGCGACAGGTAATTCTTTTTCGGACCGAAAACGGAACAGTTTCTCGGTAGTTTAGTAAGACAAAATTTTCTAGAAAATGTCGAAAACGGATCCGTTCTCGAGGTCGATTGTCGGGTGGGCATACGAACGTAAGGTCGGAAAACTAGTTTTAGTTAGAAAAACTTTTTGTTTTTAATGGAAACGTCTACAAACTTTGTATTTATTGGTTTTCGATGCCTATTCATAACTCTACCAAATTTGGTGAAAATCGGACAACTATATGGCATAGCTCCTATACAAGAGATAGTTCTGAAAAATGGTCGTAGTTAGAAAAACTTTTTTGGTTTTAATGGTACTGTCTTAATATTGGGTATTTATTCATTTAATATGCTCTCACATAATTTTACGAAGTTTTTTCAAAATCGGATGACTATAGCATATAGCTCCCATACGAACGATCGGTAAACTTTTTATACCCTTTCAGAGGGTATTATAAAATTGTGCGGATTTTTGTAACGCATTGAAGGAAGCATCTCCGACCACATAAAGTAAATATATTCTTGATCAGCATGACGAGCTGAGTTTATTTAGCCCCTGTCCTCCCGTCTGTCTGTCTAGCTATCTCCTCCGTCAGTTTGAAAGCTATCCTCACCAAACTTTGCACGAAGTCTTCTGGTACATATACGCTGCACATTTGTCGGAACCGGCCGGATCGGATAACTATAGCATATAGCTGCCATAGGAACGATCGGTCGAAAAACTAGTCTTAGTGAGAAAAACTTTTTGTTTTTAATGGAAATGCCTCCACTTTTAGTTACTATCCTTTCCCATGATTTCACAAGTTTGGTATAATCGGATGACTATAGCATATAGCTGCCATAGGAACGATCGGTCGGAAAACTAGTTCTAGTGAGGAAAACTTTTTTGTTTTTAATGAAAGCGTCCTTATCATTGGCATACACTTATTTTATAAACTTTTACACAATTCTACAAAGCTTTGTCGAAATCGGATGACTATAGCATATAGCTGCCATAGGAACGATCGGTCGAAAAACTAGTTCTAGTGAGGAAAACTTTTTAATTAACAGTGTATTATGCTTATCCATAATTTCCAAGTTTGGTCGAAATCAGACATCTATATAGTATAGATCCCTTAGAAAAATAAGGTCAAAAAAGTAGTCTTAGTTAGAAAAACTTTTTAGTTTTCAATGGAAGCTGCAAGGGTATACAAAACTTCGGCCGAGACGAAGTTAACTTTCCCCTATTTTTTTTTCATTTTTTTTTTCAATGTTACAGTAATTTAATTTGAACATCAATAATAATATATGATTTTTAACAGATTTTGGAAAAATTGGTCAAAATCATTATATCGAAAACGAGCATTTTCAAGGGTATTAAAACTTCGGCACAGCCGAAGTTAGCTAAGCCTTCACGTTTTTTCCATTTTTGGTTTCAAAAATGTTTGAGGGTTACTTTAAGAAATAGTTACTCCAACTTTAATTAATTAGGTCTAATCTATTTTCTAGAGCAAGGTCTTGAAAAGATAATGATTGTTTTTCTATCCGAAATGTACTTAATATATTCGCTCCTAACTTGAGGCGTCTGATAACTAAATGCTAAGTCCTAAGAAGGCATTGATTAAAGTTGTGTTCTGATTCCACTTAAGTTGATCTCTTGTCAGAATATTTTATATTCTGTAAATAATTAAGAAAAACTAAGAATCCATGACCAAAGGTCACCAAATCGTTGAATTTAAAACACATATTTTGGAACTGGGACTTCAGTCAGTTTTAAAAACGCTTGATGACCTTTATTAATCTACTTTTCATAAGACAAATTTGTATGCCATCTAACATTTTATTAGACTACTTTTTTAAAATATGATTTTAACTAAAACTCGACAACTAAAAAACACAATCTATATAGACAATCGGCTATAATAGGTGTATTAAAAACCAAGGGGTTTCATCATCAGTAGACTTTGCTTGAATTATAAAAGGCAGCCCACGTAAGAGTTAGATCATAACAACACATGGCCTTAACGGTAGCCACTAAGATCAACTGTCTTCCCACCATTCGGTTGTCCATCTTTTTATTGCCATTGACATTGACTCGTTTCGACTTGTTATGCAGTTGGACAACGTGCTAATGAACAAGCCATTACTAGGCCTGGTTCAGTTGGGAGGAGCACATTGGCAACATTTCGCACTAGATCACCAGTTTTGCCGCTGCGCTCTCCTTCTATGTCTGCGATGCGTGTGCAATCGATTGTGCGACAACATGTGTTAATTATGCTGTTAAATGGCGTTGATGCCATGTCAAACAGTAGCCACGATATGTGTGTGCGCAGCGTTATTGATACAGATGACTGGGCTTAGTATCCAGTTTGTACAAAAGTGCTGATAAGATTCAGCTAAACGAAAGTGTCACTCTCTTTACCAACCTTGAATGTCGGACTTGGGCAAAAGACGCTCATAATCTGGTCAGAACTTTTGGCACATCAGAAAGAGAAACTCCAACTCATGTGGCCACCATAGAATAGAAAGCCAACTAAACAAAAATTAGACACAATTTCATGGGTTGGACTTTGCTTTGGTTCTATGCTGCTTTAGTTTTTATTTCACAGAAAATGTGAAAATAATTGTGTGTGAGTGTGTGCTTATCGAGTGTGATTTGCGGTGTGTGTGTTCACACGTCTTAAATTAAACCACATTCGCTGACTCATCCAATTTGGAGCAGCTCAACGCTGTATCTTGTTAAACAAATCATTTGCATGCCACAAACAGACACATCAAACCCATTCGATCGCCAAGTTGAACCGAAAGTAAAAGGTCCATTAGTTTGAACAAAAGCATTTTAATTGCTGACGCGCTATTCTAAAAGGTATTTTGATTATTTGTTGATGGATAAGTTTCAGTTTTGTGTGGCGCTGATAACTTTCGTTTCATTCACTTTCATTCACACCTTAAGTTATGCGTATTTTGAATTGGCGAAATGTGGTAGAAAATTCAACATTGTTTGACTGCGAGGGCTTAACGGTGACGATTGGTTATTAGCATGATAAATTGGGGTCAGGGATTCTTACGTTCCCTCCGTCCCTTTACACCAACCAACTACAACTACATTTTCATTTACTCAGCTGTTATTTGGTCTTCTTTGACTTACAACTCAATTGTATTCTCAACATTCTATTCAAATTGTATTTCCGGAGTTGTTAGCTGTTAAACATGTGTAATTTATTTTCACTTTTCTTCTTCAGGTACTTGAGGCCTTAGTACTTCAGAAGCTTCAGTTGGTCGCACAAATTGTTTGTTTGGCATTTGACACCTGTCAAGTTTGTATATTGTAATGTTATTTTCAAACAACATTTCCATGCCTTTTCCACTTATCCAACTGAAGAGCCTCGAACTTTGGTGCGTGAGAGTTTTTGAGATTACAAGTAAAATGCTCGATATGCTTGTAATAGGAAATCGAATCCCTCAAGGGTCATTTAAGTTATTTTGATTATTTCTTTCCATAACACCCAACACGTGAGCAAGACGTCTACACAAATGTTTCAAGTGCTTTCTGCAACAAGAATCGAACGTTTTATAATAAAACAAAGAGCTATGCATAAGTTGGGTACTCATCTAAATATAGACGCAGTGCTCCAACTCTACTGACCAGTTCACTAGTAGTTTGTTTATCCTCAAGTTCGTTGAAGTGAAGTCCTTATACATTGTCAAAATGTCAAACTAGACCCTAAATCAGGAGACTCAACCTTCTAAATTACCGTGTCACCGCCTGTAGCTTTAACTGCAAGAAAAGTGATATCGGTTGATGGGACAGGTTGAGTTTCGGTCATTACACAACTATTAGGTTAGAGAGGGTACGGCTTCTCAGTCCAGTATTTTATTTAATAGGTACAGAGCATTATAAATGTGTTAAAGGATGAAGTCAGTAACAGGGACCCGTTAAGTATACGAGTATACCCAGTAGTTTTTTCTGTGCTAAATGCTGTCGAAAGCAAGCAGTCAGTTGATCGGTTTGGCACGGTACTCCCTGACGCTCATACAAATATAGTTGATCACATCTAAAAATATAAAACTGTTCAACCTGACTGACTGAATGACTGACTGGTGACCGTCGCACAGCCTAAACGGTAAGAGCTAGAGGGCTGAAATTTAGACAGGAGTTTCTTTAGGTGGTGAAAGTGCGTTCTAAGACGGGGTTTTGGAAAACCCGGAAAGAGTCGGAAAGTATGTAAGGGGAAAATTTTTATTTTTCATCCGATTGACTTGAAATTCGTTTTGTAAAGAAAGTAAATGAAATAAATTGAAATGTGATTTTGCGATGCTGGAAAATTCGTCCGTAGGGTCGGATAATTCCCGGAAAAGCGTCGGAAAAGTTTGGAAGTTAGAATTTTACTTTTCGTCCGATTGACTTGAAAGTCGGTTTGTAAGTAAAGTATGAGAAATAATTGGAAACGTATTTTCCCGATTTAGGAAAATCTGCCCGCAAGGAAAATACCCGGAATATTCGATATGCAAAAATCTATTTGTCATCCGATTGACTTGAAATTCGGATTGTAAGGATAGTAAGTGAAATGCTTTGTAATGTAATTTTCTGATGTTGAAAAATTTGACCTTAGGGTCGGAAAACTCATGGTTAAAAATGGTTTGTAAGGATAGTATAAGAAATAACGATAACGGTAACTTTTGCTGCCGTTTCTAATTGTACTGCTTATGTGCGGGACCTGGACCTCGACCTGGAGTTGGAACTGGACCTGGACGTGGAGGTGGGCGTGGACCATTGAGGTGGCCATTGAGGTGGCCATGGAGGTGGCCATGGAGGTGGCCGTAGAGGTGGCCATAGAGGTGGCCATTGAGGTGGCCATGGAGGTGGCCATGGAGGTGGCAATGAAGGTGGAGGTGGACCTGTAGGTGGAAATGGAGGAGGACCAGGAGGTGAAAAATGGTTCAAAAACCGCAATATTTGCAAAATTCTTTATCTCGGTAAAACTTTGGGGACTGGTTAGACGCATGCCCGGGAAGGTTTCTAAGCACAAACCGCGATATTAGGCAAATTTTTGATTTCAGTGAAACTTAGGGGAATGGTAGACGCTTGCCCGGTACGGTTTCTAAGTTGAAGAAATGGGCGGAAAATGGTGCACAAACCGCGATATTTGGCAAATTTTTGATTTCAGTGAAACTTAGTGGAATGGTGGACGCTTGCCCGGAAAGGTTTCTAAGTTGAAAAAATGGGCGGAAAAAGAAAACTGCGAAATTTGAAAGACTATAGCGTTCATCCGATTGCAATGCAACTTTGAGAAATGGTTAGAGAGTTGGTGGAAAATGTCCCAAAATGTGTGTTCAAGGCTAATCCTTATTTTTGGGCCGATCTTTAGTAAGCTTCAAATTTTAAATCCAATGAGTCCACCACCAATATAAAATCTGGTAAGGCGGTTGGCTGCAGCAGTCAGGAATCGGACGACACTCTCCAACCGGTCGGCGACTTTCCGAACTACAGGGTATATTCTTGATAAGCGTCAACTATCGAGTCGATATAGCCATGTCCGTCTGCCCGTCCGTCCGTCTGCCTGAATGCACGAGTGCATTTAGAAACGCCCGCTGACATAAAGCGCTTGGGCGTAAATTTGGGTTACTTTCGAAAAAATTCGAAACTACTGCTGCTTCCAACCCATCATATAAAAAATTTCTAGGTCAAATGCAAGCATTCGCGGGCGTTATATCACTCTAAACGGTGTAATACCGAACTCTGACATTTTGCCACTTTAAAAAGTGTTAAAATACCCGCAGGCCTTATGTAATTTTTTATAATTCACTGGTATTCACTTCCGAAGATAACGTGATCGACAATTGGTTTCGAAGGCTCTTAAAATTTTTCAAAAATTTTTGCCACGCCCCTCCAATCGTTGAATCGTTGAATAACTCCTTCTATTATTAAGATATCGACTCCAAATTTATTTCTTACAGTTGTTTACCCCATATCTCTAGCTCTGAAATATGGATCGGATTATTAAAACCGGCCGCGTGGGCTGAGATGCTATGGAGTGCGCCCGCTGTGCAAGAGGTCGTGGGTTCGATCGCGCCTCGGGGCATCTGATGAAAGATTTTTCCTTAAAAGTCTTTTCTTTAGTAGCTGTTGGCGCCCTCTTTGAAGTAAGAAGCCAATGAAAAATTTTCTTAAACTGCCGTTTGGATTCGGCGTTTAACTGAAGGTTCCTTCTCTTGTGCGAAAATTAAAAGCACACAAACCAACAGATTATAGTAAGAGGAACTCTGCTTTGGCCCTTCAGGCTTTGGCAAGCCAAATATATAATAAGAAGTGGAGCTATAAAAACATAATTTTCTGTCATATATTTGGGGCTAATAAACAACGTAGCATACTTTTCGGCGCTTCGTTATAGAACACACATAGTTTTAATATGTTAACATTAATGTTAATGCTCTGTAAATTTACATTACCGGAAGGGTTTTAAACACTTCTTCCTCTTAGTAACGGGCATAACGAAGCCGGGAAGGGCTTTAACTTACGCTCTCGCTTACTAATTGGTTAAGCTAGTCGAAGGCGAACTCCTTTCTTCGATTTTATTTTCAAGGTACCTTGTCGGTGTACACCCTAGTGAACATAATTGAAGTGTATTCAAAGGAAAAGGTGAATTTTGAGTTTTCGCGGGCTCTGTACATTCGATTGTGGCCGGGGACAGAGGCGGCGATCCCGCCTCACCTAAAATTTTCTTTGAAAAAACTTAACCCGGCCCACCTACGCTGTTGGCGCCAGCTTTGATAATTAGCCGTTCTCAAAACTGCCGTTCGGTTCGGCGTTAATCTGTAGGTCCCTTTCTCTTGTTCGAAAATTAGAGCGTACGCCAGAGATTTGAGAGGCTCGGCTTTGGCCCCTTGGGGCTGTTGTCATCTTGACAAACCGATTTTACTTTACTTTACATTCGATTATCGATACTTTATTTTTGTTATATTCGGACACATATGTTTGTTTTTGGCAACTGAAAAGGTAAGTCAGGTTTTTGAGTGCTCTTCGATTTTTGCAAAATTTTGAGCAAAAGCAACGTCTCATTATTCTCGCTCAAGAGTTGTTGAATGACATCAGCGACGATCCGGGTTTGCTCAAACGGGTCATAACTGGTGACGAAACGTGGGTATATGGTTATGACATCGAAACCATGGACAATCATCCCAATGGAAGCAGCCAGATGAGCCGACCGAAAAAAGCACGCCAAGCTCGATCAAAAGTGAAGGCTTAGCTCACTGTTTTCTTTAATTACAATGGTGTAGTGCATCATGAGTTCCTGGCAAGAGGTCGTATAGTTAATAAGGAATACTAGAGGGAAGGTCTGCAACGTTTGCGTGAAGCAATACGGCTGAAACGATCGGAATTATGGAAAAACTAAACGTGGATTCTGCATCACCATAATGCACCAGCTCACACATCAATGCTTGTTCGTGACTTTTTGGCCAAAAACAACAAAAATCCTGCCTCAATCCCCGTATTCACCAGATGTGGCTCCCTGCGACTTTTTCGTATTCCCAAAACTGCAGAGACCAATGAAAGAAAAGAGTTTTGCCACAATTGATGAGATAAAGTCAGAATCGAAGAACGAGCTGATGCCCATACCGAAAAGCGTTGGCACAAGTGTATTATATCCGAGGGCGATTACTTTGAAGGGGACAAAATGGATATTGATAAATAAATAAGTACATACTTATTAAAAAAAAATCAAAATTCACCTTTTCCTTTGAACACACCTCGTATACATCCGGCAAGTAAATGCATGAAAACATTCTAAATCAAGGGGACAGGGTATGTTGAGTCGGGGACATCAACTACAGCGCTCTTCCTTGTGTTATTATTGCTTCATTGTAACAGAAAATGCATACATACTTAAATAAATGAATCAATTTGGTCAGTGCCCAGCGGCTATGAATAACGAAATTTGGCTTGTGCTTTTTATTTATACTTCCCGAAAATTATGCGCCAATATTATTGCGGATGTTGATCTTAAGCATCGAACATTATCCTGAGACGTGCTCCGTAAGTGGAAGTATAAAGAAAAGTGTGGTCGAAGTCAACTGGTATTTTACTCAATAAAGAAGTGCAATTTGTTCAAATTACAACTATTGCTATTAATGCCAATAAAATTAGTTAGTGCAAAAATAAATCTATAATTTTATTTGGTTTTTTTTTTGCACACGTTCTAAATTACTAAACGCTCTCAGTTGTTAGTACTAACTGAGCGCCAAACCTTATCAATCAAGTTAAACAATCCTTTAACGATAACGATTACCGTCAACAAAAGGTTGGCACACTTCATTCCGTGCGTATTTGTTTAGGAGAGTGAGTGAGAGCTTTCAAGCTAGGAGAAGAACCTTATCTCTGCAGACCACTTATAACATGAATAAATTAATTGCCTTATAAGTTGAAACGCATATTGCAGTTGAGGAGCAGTTAAGAGGACTGTCTCTTATACAACCTGAACAGTTTCAGGACTCTAAAGAAAACGACAAGCTTTCCCCATCAGTTTTTGTCTATCCCCCCATTCGATGTAAGTCGCCTTAACTTACATTGAACCAAATTTAGGACCAACAATATATTTGCAGTTGGTTGATAATTTACCAACTCTCTGATAAATTATAAGTAGTTGGTAATCGTACTTTTTTCAATACGAACCTGCTTTTCAATACTAATTAGGATTAACAACAAAGTAGACAGCTTATGTCATTCTTGATTAAGCCAGATATCTCAAAAAAGTCCCCACATGACTTGTGTATTCTCTGCTGTCATTAATATAGATCTTTATCCAAAGCTATTAAACAAACTTAAACCGACATTCAATTGCCACAAGCAACTGAAATGTTAATGAAAAAATTGTTACCATTAAAGTGATTAAAAAATTTTTGGACAATTGCACAACGAAGAGAGTTAAGAGCAGACTTACATAACGCATACGCACACACATTAATTTACTTAAAATTAAAAGTAATGCTCCACAACATTTTCAGAAATGATCATGTGCACAGGCAAAGTTTCATTTAAGCCAAATTGCGTACAAAATTCAAAGGTTTGGCTTTACTTTTTTATTACTCAGTAGTTTTTGTTTTTGCGACAGCAGCGGAAGAAAGTGCACGAATTAAGCCAAATAATGTCAACGGCATTTGCTTCCAACGAAAAACCTTTTAGCATCAAAATGGAGCCGCGTGCCATGACGCTCGGACGCTTCATAAATACATTTTATTTTGTTTACTTTCTTTTGTATTTGTTATGGCTTTTTAATAATTTCACATAGCAGATGACCAAGGCAAAGGGCACGTCGCAGCGGCAGGCTGCAATCTAGTGTGAAATTGTTTATACAATCAACAATCATCGACCAGGCCAGATCCAGTTTGGCTGACCAAAACATCTTTCACAATTATGATTTGATGAAACATGTAGATTTCGGCGTGAAAGTTTTATGATAGGCCTAAATAGAATCTCAGATGTCGGTGTGTGTGTGTGTGCGATAGCTGGCTAGCCAAGGCCGTGTCAGCATCTAATCCAGATGCAGCTGCAAGCCTCTAACGTGTTATCCAAGCGGATACCCCTTAATTTAGTTGGATTGATATGGGTAATGATCAAAATGAAGAGAACTAGTTTATGATTAACAGAGAATGGGAGAAGATTAGTCACTTTAAATTTACGGTCATGTGGTACTAAAACGTAGCATAAAGGATTAAAGCATCCTATCAAAAAGCTTACCACAAAAAAATGCTTTATTCTCATTTCAAAGTCCTCAATAACTAACTTAGACATCAATTTGAAACTTGTGCTTAATATACTATTTTTCCTGAATACTTCTGGCATCAAGAGGAAATTGTAAATATTAGACTCACTTTTGCTTAAGAATTTTTCAAAACTTGGGATCCAACTAATTCATACGCAGAACAAACATAATTCTTAGTTTCAAAATAATTATACTTATCTTAGTTCAAGGGTTTCTTTATCTCAATTGAATTTTGCTTATTTCTAATCATTGCAGACTGGACTTCTTCCTTCCTCCCGACTTTCTTAATTATTTTGATTGGCAGTTGAAAGACAAAGTTCCCACTTCCCATGTCAAAAATCATGCTCTCGTGGCGGTTCCTCTGAGCTATAGCTATGAGGTTTTCGGGATTAAATTATATGAAATAGAATTGCACTTTTCTCAATACTCATACAAACTTATAAATCTTAAATTAATTGAACTACTATGCTAAAAAGCGTATCTATATATACCCAGAAAAAAAGAATCAATCCGAAAGAGATTGAAAACAGGGTAGTCCCGTATATTCTTGAGCCGAGCTGAAAAAATGATTGATTTGTACCAAGAATCCTAAATTCAAACCCAAAAAATAGATCACTTTTATGACGTTCCGGGATTACCCTGTTTTCAATCCCGTTTCGGATTAATTTAAGTTTTTTTGTTTCTGTATGTAAAACTGTTTAAATGCCGTGCAAAGCCGAGCCTCCTCATCCTTGGTTGAGCCTTCTAATTTTTAGCCAAAAGAATTAAGTTTAAGCGTTCATCCGAATTATGCAATGATACTTTGAATTTTCATTAGAATGGTTCCGGACGAATTAAGCGGTTGCGCACATGTCCCAAAACAACCGCAAAAAAAATGTGTGTTCACCAGGCCAATACTTTGATGGTTTTTGGAAAAGTCCCAAAATTTTTTTGACCTTTATCAAATTGGGTTTGTTAGCTCTAATTTTCAAAAGTCCACCAGCAGTCAAGCAGGCCTTCCACAAACGAATTTGTTCGTCGAATTTGTTTGGTTCGACGACATGTTCGTCGTTAGAGGAGGTGTTGAGGGCAGATTTTTGTGTCGAACACCTCCTATAACTAACGACGAACATATCGTCGAATCGAACAAATTCCTGAGTGGATGGACTGCTTCAAGTTACACTTTGTTTTTAACCGCGGGCGGGGCATAAGAGTTAATCTCTGCTTTGAGCCGATGTATGTAAGATACTGCTTATGTACTCTACGGGGTACAAAAATAGGTCAAATATTTTCCAATTTATGAAATCCACCACCAAGTCGAACTAAATAGCTTAACTAACGGCGGCGTAGAGAAGCAAGCCGTGTAATTTGCTAGTTAATATATAGATTCCATTTTGATACAATTAAAGTCCATAGACAGTTTTAATATACGAGATTTTTCGTCAGACAAATAATTCTTTGGCCCTGAAATGGTCCGACACATATTTTAGAATTCGAACATTTCAATTACCGTTAAACTAGTCTCAAAATCATTTATCAATTGCGAGGACACTTATAAATTAATGGTTAATGGAAAAATGTCAAAAACTTCTTATAGTGCTACTTGTAGTTGTTTGGTTTTCGAACAACCTTTGCGTTCCCCAATAGTTAGTTGAATTCTGACATGAGAAGTCTTTAGTTGACCTACAATCGGTCAAAGTCTACTGAAGTTAGAATAGCAGTTTTCATAAAATCGGACGATAAAATCGAAGGAGGCTTCGTGGAATTGTATTGTATACTCGTATTTATAGAGAATTAATGTTCTAAAAGTGCTTAAAATGAGCACAGTTAAACTCTACTCAACAGACTACACAGAGAAGTATGTTGCAACGCCATTACAATCAATGTTCGTTCAGTGCAATATGTCCTCTATTCAAATTCTGGAACTTAACTCAATCATTTTTATACCCTTGCAGAGGGTATTATAAAATTGTGCGGATGTTTGTAACGCATTGTAGGAAGCATCTCCGGCCACATAAAGTATATATATTCTCGATCAGCATGACGAGCTGAGTTGAGTTAGCCCTGCCCGTCTGTCCGTCCGTCCGTCTGCCTGTTTCTATGCTATCTCCTCCGTCAGTTTTGCCGAACCGGCCGGATCGGATGACTGTAGCATATAGTTGTCATGGGAGCGATCGGTCGAAAAACTAGTCTTAGTGAGAAAAACTTTTTTGTTTTAAATGGAAACGCCGCCAAAGTACGAATTTCTTAGTTTACTATCCTTTTCAATGATATCACTAAGTTTGGTCGAAGTCGGATGACTATAGCATATAGCTGCCATTGGAACGATCGGTCGAAAAACTAGTTCTAGCGAACTTTTATGTTTTTAATGAAAACGTCCTTATCATTGGCATACACTTATTTTATCTACTTTTACACAATTCTACAAAGTTTGGTTGAAATCGGATGACTATAGCATATAGCTCCCATAGGAACGATCGGTCGAAAAACTAATTCAAGTGAGGAAAACTTTTTTGTTTTGAATGGAACTGTCCTTTTCATTGGCATATACTTATTTTATATAATTTAACACATTTCTACAAAGTTTTATTAAAACCGGATGATTATAGCATAAAGCTGCAGTATGAATGATCAGTCGAAAAAGAAGTTCTAGTGAGAAAAACATCTTTGTTTTAAATGGGATCGCCTCCAAATTTCGTAATTAACAGTGTATTATGCTATTCCATGATTTCACCAAGTTTGGTCGAAATCAGACTTCTATATAGTATAGATCCCATAGAACAGTAAGGTCCAAAAAGTAATCTTAGTTAGAAAA
The DNA here is from genome assembly GCA_018904265.1 of Lordiphosa collinella. Lineage (NCBI taxonomy): Eukaryota > Metazoa > Arthropoda > Insecta > Diptera > Drosophilidae > Lordiphosa > Lordiphosa collinella. The sequence goes on from JAEIFV010000001.1 coordinate 1,080,538, forward strand.
ACTTTTTTGTTTTCAATGGAAGCTGCAAGGGTATACAAAACTTCGGCCGAGCGGAAGTTAACTTCCCCTATTTTTCCATATTATACCTTATTTTAGTCCTATACTATGATTTGATCCTTTGCAAGGAGTCTAGATTATATGTCATTATATTTGTTGAATATTCGGTTCAATATTTTAAGTATTAATTCAAAAATGGTTAGAAAAATTTAAATCGAACTTGAAAATTTTTCCAATTCTGAGCCCATACATTTATTTCAGTAGAAAACGTGAAAAAAGCCCGCACTATTCCATTAGGTATCAGCGTGTCGATCAATGGAAATTATTAGATGTATCCTGCTGACTTGCTTTTTAATTGAAAAATGTTAGCGGCTCTTGGCCACTTTGCACATAACTGACAAAACACCGCGGGTCTGATCTGGTCTGGTATGGGATTCTGCTCACTTTTTCCATCTTCGCTTTTATGCTGCTGCTGGTGCTGCTGCGTCTGTTGTTCTAATCTTAATCGCTACTAATCACAGGCGATCAATTTTTCCTAGCAATGCCAAAGAAGACGTGCTGGCAATTTGAGAAACTATAGAGTATACTGGTTGAAGAAGCCTTCTTCTGCTCCACTTTGAGGTGAGAAGCATTCAATCCTTATATTGCATGTTACGGGCTGCCAACGAGTGGCTAACACGTCTGGGGCGAGGCACCTTGCAGTTGGAGGTTGATTGCCAGGAGTTGATTTGATGCATGCAAGGCATAAACTGACCTTGACTATGGCAGCTCTGAGGGAGTGGTGCGGTGCAGAGCAGGAGCTTAACCATGCCCACAAGCCACACACGACAAGCCAAAAATCTGACATTTGCATAACACGCAAATCAGAACCGAACCAAACAGAATGCCAAGATCTGCTGCATGGGATTTGATTTATGTGCCACAAGTGTGACTGCCGTTAGCCGGGGCGTTACACATACTCCCCGAGCCGAAGTCGGTGGCCGATTATGCAATATTGATTGCACAATAATTGGCGAAAGGGCGCAATCGGCAATTCCCCTACAAGGTGTCGAGCCACTAACGAGCCAAATGCTCCTGCCATAAAAACTCATAACTATGCACTTCCGCCATTGTGGTCAAGTTGGGGGCCTCTGCCGATGTCCCAGCTCTTGTCCATGTTGCTCTTTAATATGATAACAAATTATGGCCAGAACGAAGTGCAGTGTGCGGCGCTTTACATGCGACTCTTGGCCACATACGTATATGGTGTGCAACATGAGCTGCTTTGGCTTTTATGATTATCATGATATACGAGTGCCCATTGTTTTCGGGAGCACCGAGAGAGACTCACCAAAAATGGCCAAGCCAAACTGCGAGCTGTGTAAAATTTAAATGAGCCGCCGAGTTTCCCCAAAATGAACGAACGGAAAACAGAGCCCAGTTGGCAGCCAACAAATTTGTTGCCTCGTGTAGTTCGTTTTCCGTTTTCCTTAATAACATTCTATGTAGTTGTACGAGTGGCTTATCAGAGCACATTAGGTGAGAATTGTGTCACCTAATTAGCGTAAATGAATCAAAAAGGCAGACGACGAACGGCAGGGCTTAATCCAAGCCAATCTGCAGCAATCCCGCTTAAAACGTGACAGAAACGAAAATCCCCAAATGAGCATTGGAAGCCTTTTGGGCTAATTTTCAAGCAGCAACTAAAGAGAAACAGAGAAATTTAAATAGAGTTTTTTTTTGGCAAATGTGACATGATTTCATGCAGGCAAAAACGGAGAAAGAATTTGGAAAGTCTAAAATCATTTAAAAAAGTCTATTCAATTTTTTTGGGCATGCTCTAAGAACCAAAAGGAAATACCAGGACTGAGTTGAAAATTTTGCATATCCAAAAATATGAAACATTCAAGTAAGATGATTTTTGCTTCAGCACCTACTTTGCTTGTTGGTACTTCGCTCAAGGTCGATTTTCGTGAAAGTGCTTAAAATGGTTGTTTAAAAATAAAGACAAAGTAAGCATAAATGTAGCTTTTGCCCAAAAACTTTGCTGTGTTTTGACGCTGACTATACCATTTTCACTCAGAATAGAGAGAGCAGAGGTCTAAGTCTACAGATTTTTATACATTTATGGAAGGAAACCAACTCTATCGACTGTATTGCTGAGTCAATCGGCCGCCTTTTGATCAGTTACTTTTCTTTAGTCACTCTTGTTCAGAGACTCGTGTTCAGTGAATATTTTTTATTGAGTCTTGTTCAGCGATTTTTATTCTGTGACTTGTTCATAGACTCGTGTTTAGAGACCCTTGTTCAGTGACTCTTCTTTAGTTAATCTTGTTCTTGGTGTCTCTTCTTCAGTGAGTCTTGTTCAGTGACTTTTATTTAGTGACTTTTGTCCAGTGACTTTTGGTCAGTGACACTTCTGAAGTGCCTCTCGTCAAGTGATTCTTATTCAGTTAATCCTTTCCAGTGACGCTTTTTCAGTGACTCTTGTTAAGTAATTTTTGTTCAGTGACTCTTGACCAGTGACGTGGGCTCAGTGACTCTTGTTCAGTGACTTTTGTTCAGTGATTCTTGTTCAGTGACTCATGTTCAGGGACTCTTGTCAGTTTTAGTTTTAGTCAGTTTTAAAGCTATCCTCACCAAACTTTGCACGAAGTCTTTTGGTACAAAAACGCTGCACATTTGTCGGAACCGGATGGATCGGATGACCATAGCATATAGCTGTCATAGGAACGATCGGATGAAAAACTAGTCATTGTGAGAAAAACCCTTTTTGGTTTTTAATGGAAACGCCTCCAAAGTACGTATTTCCTAGTTTACTATCCTTTCCCATGATTTCACTAAGTTTGATCGAAATCGGATTACTATAGCCTTAAGCTCCCATAAGAACGATCGGTCGAAAAAGCAGTTCGAGTGAGGAAAACTTTTTTGTTTTTAATGAAAACGTCCTTTTTATTGGCATATTCTTATTTTATATACTTTAAGACATTTTAACAAAGTTTTATCAAAACCGGATGACTATAGCATATAGCTGCAGTATGAATGATCGGTCGAAAAAGAAGTTCTAGTCAGGAAAACTTTTTTGTCCTAAATGGGACCGCCTCCAAATTTCGTAATGAACAGTGTGTTATGCTATTCCATGATTTCACCAAGTTTGGTCGAAATCAGACATCTATTTAGTATAGATCCCATAGAAAAGTAAGGTCCAAAAAGTAGTCTTAGTTAGAAAAACTTTTTTGATTTCAATGGAAGCCGCAAGGGTATACAAAACTTCGGCCGAGCCGAAGTTAACTTTCCCTTATTTTTATTCTGTGACTTGTTCAGAGACTTGTGTGCAGTGACCCTTGTTCAGTAACTCTTTTTTAGTGAATCTTATTCAGTGAGTCTTGTTCAGTGACTTTTATTCAGTAACTTTTATTTAGTGACTCTTGTCCAGTGACGTTTTTTCAGTGACTATTGTTCAGTGACTTTTGTTCAGTGATTCAAGTTCAGTGACTCTTGTTCAGTAACTCTTTTTTAGTGAATCGTGTTCTTAGTGTCTTTTTTCAGTGAGTCTTGTTCAGTGACTTTTATTCAGTAACTTTTATTTAGTGACTCTTGTCCAGTGACGTTTGGTCAGTGACTCTTGTTCAGTGACTTTTGTTCAGTGATTCTTGTTCAGTGACTCTTGTTCTGGGACTTTTGTTCAGGGACTTTGGTTCAGTGACTCTAGTTCAGTGACTCTTGTTCAGTGACTTTTTTTCAGTGATTTTTGTTCAGTAACTCTTATTTATTGACACAAGTTCAGTGATTTTTTTATTCAGAGACTTGTTCAGAGACTCTTGTTAAGTGACTCTTATTTATTGACTTATGTTCAGTGATTTTTATTCTGTGACATGTCCATAGATTCGTGTTTAGTGACCCTTGCTCAGAAACTCTTCTTTATTGCATCTTGTTCTTTGTGTCTCTTTTACAGTGAGTCTTGCTCAGTGACTTTTATTCAGTAATTTTTAGTAAGTGACTCTTGTTTAGTAAATCTTGTTCAGTGACTTTTGTTGTCTCTTGTCGAGTGACTCTTGTTAAGTGACTCTTGTTTAGTTACTCTTTTTCAGTGACCATTTTTCAAAGACTCTTGTTAGAGACTCTTTTGAAATGACTGCTCTTTAGTAACTTTTGATCATTGATTTTATTCAGTGACTGTTGTTCTACGACTCTTCTTGTTCTATGATTTCATTTAGTGCCTCTTGTTCTGTTACTCTGGTTAAGTGACCTTTGTTCAGGGACGAGCGCATTCGGCTATCCTCATAACTATGAATTTCCCGATGACTTCAATGCCCAGTCAATGTCATTCCAAAGTGTGTATCAAAGCGTTTTTATGGCTATTCTCGGATTTCTTTTTAGTGTTCCTATTATTATGGCCATTACCATTATGATTTCTGTGTTAAGCCCGAGCGGCGCACAAGCCAAACGGTCAAACAGCGTTTAGAACGTGCGATGCTGCTGATGATGATGCTCAATTGGACAGTTGGGCAGTTCTTGGTCATTGACAAAACGACTTTCACCGCGCTTAGAATGCTGTGCAGTGACATCTTTTCTTTAAACGATTTCTTTTGCAGAATTCCATAGGAGGCCTACAAGATGTACGGCAGATAGACACAACCAGGTTGAGTGAAGATCTCTATTAATGATAACTCTGCAGGGCAGTCCCTGGGCCCATAAATTGGGTTAAATGCTTTATTAAAACCCCTTTGCTTAATTAGTCAATTAAGAAAGTCCCACAATTGCATCATTTGTCAGTATAAAATTTCATTTGGAAATACTTTGGGGTCACACGCGCTTTTAGCCAGAAATCCCAGATCCCCTCTCCGATAGCCACGCTTATTCAATTTCATTTTTGACACACTCGTATTAAGAAAATTTGCAGCGCTCAGTGCAGCATTTCTCAAAGTGCCGCGCACACTCCCCGAGGACACAAACAAATTACGGTAATCAGCTTTAATTAACGGGAGCCTAAAGGGTCTCGGTCTCGTGGATTCCATTTTAGTTACTGGCCCCCGGTGGGGCGTTGAACTTATTTGGCAAGAGGCGTTGGCCATTCAAATGAAATCTCACAGTGAGGCCAATTTATGAGTGGCAAACCAAAAGATTTCGATCTTCAATCATAAATTCGATAGTGAGCGGCCCTTTTGTGTACAGTCGGAGTTGGAGTCGAAGTGTGTGCTAAATGCTTACACATTGTTGTGCCGAGTTCAACACATTTTATACACTAATCAGCACAACAATCGGGCATTTGTCTAAATGTGGAGTAAAGCAAACAATTTGTTGTTTGTATGTACGTGTAGCCAAACAATTTCATGCTTTAAATATTTCACTAACAACAATTGTTAATCAAGAAATCATAAGTCGAGCATTGTACCTACGTATGTTTGCCTAACTTAGAAATGAAGTCACTTTGAACCAAGCCGCCGAAAGAATTCTTTCGTTATTGTAACAATTTGGCCAAAAGTGTCTTTTGTGCGAAAAGTCACAGAAAGCCAACGTTTAATCTTATTTCTGTTTGGGCTTTGGTCAAAACTGCAGGAAATGGTCAATTAGAACTGCAAAGAAAAATGCTGGAAGAATGCTACGAAATAACTTAAAGATTATAGAAATAATTGCAGACTAATAGCTATGACCATGAGAGTAGATTGGGGGAGTACAAGATAACTGAAACTTCTGGGTAAATAAAAAAATGATTTAAGCTAGCTGAAGTGCCTCTTTGAATGTGTCACTAAACATTAATAGAGATGAGATTTCTAAAGTCAATCTACAATAGACAAATAATTACTTATCAAATAAGAACTGTGCAAGTTCCTAAACATCGCCGTTGTGGAGCCAAGCGTACTGTGTAAAGTACTACTCTGTGAAGTACGACCCATTACTGTAGACTTGGAATTTAGCTCGGCGAGAGATAAGTTTACCCTCAAATAGTTCTCGCAGAATGTTTATCGTGATGTCCGGAGCGCTTACCTGTTGGAAACACATTTCGTACACGTTCAAATCGTTCCGTTTGCGCCAAATATAATCTTTTATCGTCAGTCTATAGAGCTCGCGTCGTCACTAAAGAGGACTTAGGCCATTAATTGGAAACTTTATCATTTGGACGTGGTGCTCAGTCCTGTAACTCTAAGGGTGATAAAAAAGTCTAGCTTAAGTTGACATTATCAAATCAATATGTTCTTTAGGGCATGATCCACCCCTCAACTGTCACTGAAAAGCTTTAAAAAAATCCTAACAAGTTTACAGTAATCTCAAAGTCGCTGCGAAGTGTAAGTGTCTCTCACTGGCAGTAAAACTTTTCGCATAGTCCAAGCATTCAGCGCCGACCATAAGCGTGGCCGGTTAATAGCGGAATGCAGGAATTACCAGAAATTGAATTCTTTCGCTTTTTAAAGGATCTGACACGCCTGCGGCTGGCACCTCCCACACTAAAACAGATACGATTAAGGCCCACAAAATAATAATAGGCAAAACCTTTAACAATTTAATTTCGTACATCTCCTGCCTTTCTAAGCCTTCCGGCTATGGTTCTATTTTTTATGATGCACTCAAACGTGAGTGAGTATTAAATTAAAATTCCAGAGTTTGTTTAAATACTTGGCAAACAAAAACAAAGAACGAGTAAAGTTTTCTCAGCTCATATTTCACCCAATTTGGACTCTGGCTTGGTTTGGTTCTGTCCCTTGTTAACAGCAAACAGTTCGGTTACAATGGGATAACGTTAGCTGTTGTTGTGTGCCGTTCCACTGGCGGCCGGGTGGAATGGCTATGGGAGGAAGTCTGTGCCGGTTGGCAGCCGAAATGTACTATATTAATTATGCAAAGGTCTGTGTAAGGGTAACCAAGCAACAGTGCTCTTTGTGGTTTTGTTTGTTTCTTTTTTTTGGCACATTTTCGTCGTTTACTTGTTGGGGCCGAGCACTAGCTAGCAACTTAATCAGCAAACGTTAGCGGATGCTGTTACTTAGAATTTGCACACGGCCTGATGATGCTGAGCCAGGCGATTCACATGTCTGGCGAGTGAAAGAATTATTGGCTGCGGCTGCTGGGATTTCCGTTGAATGCTAATCGCATGAACAACAGCAACAAAAATGTTGCAAATACCGTAATTAAAAGTGGGTTTTGCTTGGACAAATTAAAACAAAAGACTTAGGCAACAAACTTGAAATTTCGCAGCTGTCCAAAATTTTCATTCAGCCAAACGCCAAGAAGAAAGTCCAATGAAATAATAATAATAATGTTAATAATGCACCTGCAAATCAGCAGCAAATCAACTTGATTCATCAGCTTTAAGCAACTGTTATTGTGAAATGCAAATTGCCTTTCCCCTTCGTAAGAGAATAGATGAACATTTGCGAGCATATTTCGCGCTTTGTATTTCCGGTAAAGTTTCCTTGTGCGACATTTCATTTAGCAATTGTCGCCTTGTCGCTGCTTCTGTTGTTTTGTGTTGCTTATGTTGTTGCCTTTCTCCCAATCGTGATGATCATCAATTTAAGTAACTCATCAGTATGCGCAATCGTGCTTTTACATCTTCTTGATTGAAAGCGAAAGGTTTTCTTTGAAACTTTGAATTAGATTCAGTGGTTTTTGGGCAGCATTTGTTGAACTATTGTAGAGTTTATGGGCTTAGTATGCTAATGTCTTAATAATCTCTGCTGAAACATAAATTATATGGGGTGAAGCCTGGGTGCACTCATAAAAACTGATTCTTTAACTTATAACCCATTTCAGCCAGTTTTTTAATTTTAGAAAAATGTATGGCAAAATACTTAAGAAGTCCAAATAAGATTTTTCGTCATATATCGAAATGATCCTGCTAAAGTATGAAGTCTGAAAAGAAGTCTTAGTAAAAAAAACTTTTTTGATTTCAATGTAAATGTCCCAAAAATTGGCATTTATTTATTTGGAATACTTTCCCATACATATACCCAAAAAAAGTAGTCACTATTGACACTATTTAGCAGAGCTCGCAAAAAACTCTCAACACTTTCAAAGTGTCGGCAAAAAACAGTTTGGTTACGGACACAACAAAAACAGGGAGCGAAAGACAGTTTCAATTCTGTATTTGCTCAATTCGGTTGAGCTCAGAGCAAAGACCGCATTTTTCGTTTCTGTTTCTCTCCTGTCTTTCACTGTCACTTTTGCCGAGAGCATACTTCCGAAGTGTTTTTTTGCTTATGTATTTGTGGTTGTGTATTGCGCTCGAGTGTGTCTTTGTATAACGAAACAAAAGCTAAACAAAAAACACTTTTCGAAGACACTTATTGTGTTTTGCTCATTTTCAGACAGTTGTTTAGTGAGCGCTTGCTCAAAACAGTTGCTGTCGGATGACCGACACGCTTGTTTTGCTCAACCAAAAACATGTAACAGAAAAACAGGGATGCAAACCACTCGAAAATAAGTAATGGTTCGGTTCAGTGGTTTACACAGTTTCTGTACCGCCGGTTCGGTTCATAACATGGTTTTTGGAGCTAACTATACCGCGGTTTCGGTTCGGTTCAGTGGTTCATAAAGGCATAGTATGAAATACAGTCGAACTTCTGTATAGTGAATCTTGAGGGGACAAAAATAAACTAAGTTATATAGAAAATTCGTAATGCAGAATAGTTTGAATATTAAACGAAATTGCTGTGTTCTTAAAGTTAATTCGCTATAAAGAAAACTTCATTGTACAGAAGTTCGTAATAGAGAATTTTGACTGTATTATGATTTCTGTCGTAATGTGACTTTTCGTACACTTTGGAAATTGAATTCCTATAAGACATCTGAGTATCTTTAAGATTTTTATAAGAATGTCCAAAACTTTCAAAGTCGAATTTATAGGACTCGTCTTTAAGTTCTAGGAATGCACTTCGAAAACGGAGAATGTCGGCAAGAAGAGAAAAAACTCTCCTGGCTAAGATTAAATGATTATCAACTTTCGGGAAAAGAATGCAGACTGGTGACAGGTACATTAAGAGATCAGCTCGCAATTGCGGTAGACTGACAGGAGTACATGTTGTACAATTTGTGTCAAGTCATTCTTAAAGGCTTAATCTCTCCTAAGGATCAATTCGGTCTTTCAGTGGTCCCTTTGGTAGAGGGTCGAACTAAAATTTTCTTAGGCAAACGAAGTTAATAAGTAGGTATCATTGGCTAGATGAAAGCGATTCACGTTTTAAAATTCATCGGAGAACTGAACCGAACCGTTTTTCTTTGTGGTTTTTGGTTCGGCTCAGCATATCTGAAAGGAAGCCGGTTCGGTTCACCAGCTGGAAAAAGCGGTTCTGTTCGGTTCAAAACCAGTTCGGTTCAGAACCGGCTTGCATCCCTGCAGAAAACACATGAGGTGCGAGAAAAAGTGTTCTACTCAGTGAGATACCGCTTGTGCTGCGTTTGTTTCTGTTTTTCACTGAGGCTGGTCGCATTGAAAAGTGGGTTAACAGTTTTTTGCGAGCTATGCTATTTAGTGATCAATTTAAAACTATTGAGTATCAAATTCTCTTTAATACTCCAAGTATCAAGTTGATATTTTCGAAAGTATTCAAATAAAATTTCGAAACTATCAAATTGACACTAACTTGTATCAGGCTGACACTATTTCGTATAAATTTTTATAATCTGTACCATAGGTACGCCCACTCCCGCCCCCGCAATATCGATAAAACGTCACATCACCCAGAATTTAATAGATAGAAGCTTCGAACCTTCTGGACATATTTAATACTCGGAATTATTTATCGATCCGCTGATTATAAAGATCGGATGAACGATACTTCAGGACCCTTGTTCAAACCTCAAAGAGCCAATAAAGTTAAATTCAGCGGGGATATACGAGGCCGTCCCAGAAATGGCCGACCTACAGTAGTGTTGGAAAATGTTCACAAAAAATATTAAAAAGGGGAAGTACCGACTATTAAAAGCTTAAGTTTGAAGTTTGGTGCCTTTACCTTGCACAGTTTTTTTTTTGGTCGATTCTAATAGAGAACGGTTGTTATTGATTTGCAAACATGGACAAAATTGGTCATCGTTATGTGATACAATACTTTCATATAAAATGTCTTAGTCCAACCAATAAATGAGCTGGATTCTACCTTACGTAATTCTGCTCCCTCGTTTACAACAATAAAATAATGGGTGGCTGAGTTTAAGCGAGGTCGATTGAGCTGCGAAGATGAACATCGTAATGGGCGTCCAAATGAGGTGACCACTTCAGAAATGGTGGCCAAAATTAAAAAATGTGTATTGAGTGACCGGCGATTGAAAGTTCGTGAGTTAGCTGAATGTGTAGGCATATCAAAAAGTGCTGTACATCGCATATTGACCGAAACATTGGACATGAAAAAGTTATGCGCAAGATGGATGCCGCGTTTGCTGTTCCATCATGACAATGCGCCGGTTCACACCTCTGCCGTGTCAATGGCTAAAATTAATAAATTAAAATTTGAATTGCTACCTCACGCCCCTTATTCACCAGACTTAGCTCCCTCTGATTATTTCTTATTTCCAAACTTAAAAAAATGGCTCGGAGGAAAAAGATTTGGCAACAATGAAGAACTGGAGTCCCAGGTTAATGCCTATTTTGAAGAGCTTCACAGTTCTTATTATAAAAAAGATATCGAAGCTATTTAACATCGCTGGAAAAAGTGTATCGACCTAAAAGGATCCTATGTTGAAAAACATTTTAAAAAAAATTATAAATTTTTGTGTTTTAGTAGTTAGGTCGGCTATTTCTGGGACGGACCTCGTATCTACTTTAATAATCTTTTTGGTTTTTTGCTTTCTGATGATTTTTCAAGAAACGCCAGTGGGTACCGTGTATAAAGATTTTTTGACGGCGCTTCAAGGAACATGCGATATTACGAAATATTTTCATTATTTTTTAATAAACAAAAATTTAACATATTTTTAAATGTGTTTACTTTCATTTAGTTTAAGCTCCGATCCGAAATTTAATATAGTTTTCCTACAAAAAAATCTTAAATATGACCTTTTTTTGGCCATCTAGGTGTACGAGGGCCGTCCCAGAAATAGAAATTGTGTGTTTTAGTAGTTAGGTCGGCTATTTCTGGGACGGCCATCGTACACCAAAAGAAAATCATTTTTAAGATTTTTTTTGTAGGAAAACTATCCTTTTAGGTCGATACACTTTTCCCATCGATTAAAATCGACCAAAAAAAAACTGTGCAAGGTAAAGGCACCAAACTTCAAACTTAAGCTTTTAATAGTCGGTACTTCCCCTTTTTAATATTTTTTGTGAACATTTTCCAACACACTGTGCTAGGTCGGCCATTTCTGGGACGGCCCTCGTATTATTACTTAGTAGTTTCGTAGTTTTCATTTTGAAATATCGATTTTGACTGTCGGAACGTTTGAACATAATGATTTTTGGGACAAAACTTATATTATTTTGTTTATAAAAAAACTTAGGAAAGAAAAAAAACCTCTGACATCTACTAAAATATTAAGAATAAAGCACACCATCAAGTTCTTGTCTTGAGAAATTTTAGTTACCGCGCTGTGGCTTAGAGAAAAGATATTACCTTGCCGTTTTCACCAGGTGCTCTTAAGACCTCAAACTTAAAGAAAATGCAAAAAAAAATCGATTTTTTCAATCGTCTAGGTGTATATCTTAAGATTTAAACGGACAAGAATAGTGAACCATGATCGTCAAATCCCTTAACAAAAGTTTCCTAGCCTTTTTTTATTAATTTTTTTTTAAATTTTAGAATACCCCGTTCTTCATTGGCAGTATCAATTAGTCTGATATGACCATTTGAGGCAAGCTTCTATTAAATGAAGGGCTAAAATCTTACAAGTCTTCTTGCAAGGGATTGCCAAATCAAACCTTAATACATATGTTTGACGGTGCTTAACATGCTACGAGCAGTGAAGCTTTTCTTTTGAACTAAAGTGTTTAGATTCACGCAGCAAGCCCAGGCAAAAGCTTGTTGCTTCTTAAATGTACTCAACACAATAACCACCTTGCTTTGCTAAGTCACAAATACCATTGCAGCCAAGGCTTACTTTAATTAGTTTACCTTTGGTTTAAGAACCCTTTGCTCAATGAATATGTGAGAGGAGAACTCTAGAATAGAAGTGGTAGTAGATCGTTGTACTAGTCTATGCTGGCTGGGTGAACAGATGGAACTACACAAATGTTGCAGTTGCAATGTAAGAACTCTCTGAAAATAAATAAAAAACATAAATATCTCTCGACCATTCCCCTAGAAACTCAATAGACTTCAATTCTGAAATGGCCTCCTAGCAAATCGCTCAAGAAGTATCAATAAAGCATAGTTGCCTTTCAATTAAAGTTGTTATTCTTTATGGTAAATGTTATATATTGCCAGTGTTAATCACAAATGACCAAGTTTTCAATATTACCAGCTCCATTTTTGAAAATACATTTTCTGGTTACAACTAGGCTTTCGTTTTCGGTTTGATTTAGTTCTTGAAGCCTTTCTCTCAACCGGTTGACTTCGTTTTGGCTGCCTAATTCGTTTAAATGCTTTGGCTTGGACAGAATTTGTAATTTTGTGGAGCAGAAAACGCACGACAACCGTGCACTGACCACTGCAAGAACAAATTGCACAAATCATAATTTTCATGTACCAATAACTCAGTTAAGTGCAATCTCATGGGCAAAATTGATTTTCTTTCTTCTGCTACTGCAACACTGTGCGCTGATTTCAGTTTAATTAATGATATTGAACGTCGTCTTCGTCGTCGTCGCCGTCGTGTGTGCCCGATTTTGTAATCGAAATTATGAATGAATGCATTCAAGCAGGCGCAGTGGCCATTAAAGAGAAGCGCAGCCGAAGAGAGCCGAACAAGAGTCTTCCACTTTTCCTGTCTTTGCAAAGGCAACTCCAACCACAGCTTCAGCTCAAACTCACTCAACCCACTCAAGTCTACTTTGGAGTGCTTTGCGTTTGCACTCATTTCTTTTTGACTTTCTTTGCGCGTGCGAGTATGTGTGTCTGCCTGGCTTTGTGGCTTTCTTCTGCGCCTGAGTCGCTGCTGGCCGCTCACAACGATTGCCATTGTCAAGGCGAACGCACGCTTAGACGGAGCCGGAGCAAGTCTGTAGCTGCTGCAAAAGAAAACTTCTCAGAAAAACTTATATAACGCCTGATTAGCCCGACGTTTACTTTAGTTATTCGGTCAACTCTCGACGGTCAAGTTCGCAGTGCAACTCGACTGGATCGGCACAAAAATAAACACACACATTCTGAACACACACACTCACACACAATCTCAATCCAAACAATCGCCAACCGACGCATTGTATATTTATCCAAGGAAGTGTCTCGACTAGGAATAACAACAGCAATCAAATCCTAACTAATGTGCAATGTGTAATCAACAAACAGTGCTCTCACATAAATAAATAACTTATCGTTTTGGTTTAAGTGAAGCGTGACTCAGCAGCAACCGATAGCAAAAGAAAGGAAAGGAAAGGATATTTTTTGGCCATTTGTGACATTGACAAGTTGCAGTTGCCAGCTTTGCCAGAAGAGTGAATTCTTGGCCCCCATCAAGTGAGTGTTTATTAACTTTTACAAGATCTGTGTAAGCCATTGAAGTGACAAGTGTGAAAGCCTTAAACAGTGATCAGCCAAAATATATATAGATTTTTTTGTCTTGACTTCTGGCTGATCATGGTCGAAGAAATTGCAAGACAATTCTTGTAAGTTTTCAATTGGAAGAAAGAACAAAGAATTAAAGGGGACTACTGTGGTAAAAGCAATTGGCTAAGACTTAGTAAAGTAAAGTAGACATTCTACAAACAGTTTTGATGAGGCTGAGATAACACTTGTTCAATTGTATAATTGTTTGATATTAGTGCATCCACTTTACGGGCTTGAAACGTTGGAGGATTTTAGTCTAATTTCTGGAAATCTCTTTGATCGCTTAAGATGGCCACAGTGGTGGGGACTTGAGTGAACCCGTTTCTCCTATTCATGTTTGCTCCCTTTCTAGATTTAGAATAATAGAATGCTTTATTTATTCTTTGTTCCTAATTTTAATTCTTTAATTTTATTTTAGGATATTAGAATTTTAGATTTTTGTATTTTGAAATTATCAGTAATTTCAGGATTGTAACTAAACGTGCCCCTCAGTTGAGAGCTTTTTATGGCTAAAGTAAATGAAATTATTAAAGTCCTGTGTTTAATTCATGACCGAAAAAGATTCAGAGAAGCTATAATTTCAGTTCCAGCTCTATCAAATCAAGGATTGGTTCTCAAATCAATCAGTTGCTTCTAAGCATTTTAAAAATTTCTTCAAGTAAATAAAGTTTGCTTCTCTGTTTTCTTAACTAATTGCTGGAAATTAAATACAACACTTAATAATAAGTAACTATCTTTGGATTTTCCAATCATGGAATTCTCCTGGGTTTTTTACATATTCCAGTCTTTCAGAATGTATACCAAAAGCAAAATAGAAAAAGAACTGTACCTATTCTTTTATTTCATATTTGCGAATAGTTTGAGGAAAGAGGCCTTTTCATATTAAATGGATTGATCTAAGGAACCGCAGGAGCTTGATCGGTTTGGAGTCAGTAGTAATACGAGCAGACTAACTCAAATGAAAACCATATCTGGCTAGATTTACTTGAACATTGAAATGTTTTTTAGTTATTTATCTTAATACTCTTTTAACCACCTGACAGGCAATTGGTTAGGTTGGACAGCAATGGTTGAAGTGGGAGAATCCCTTTTCTTCACTTATACCAATAAAGACCTAATGTGTCCATTTCAGTCATTCTTTACTACGATCTTAGAGAGGAGAGTCTTTCCTGGAAATCTATTTAGAAAGTGGCCAAAATTTAAGTATAGTGGCATCATCTGTTTCAGAGATATCTGAGAGATCCTGCAATCCCCTTTTGCTGAGAGCTGGACAACGACAGAAGTGGTTGTGTCTGTCTAACTATTAGGTAGTGTCTAGAGATACCAAAGCGCTGGTAAACGGTGGTTAATGCTATTCAGAGTAGGTCATGTAAGCCTAATTATGTAATCGTTTACCATCGATCGATGATTATTCGATAGGTAGTATTATTTATTTGTACACTGAGGAAAAAATGACTGGTAGAGTTCATGACAAATCGGGATAGAATTTATACCACTCAAAATTTCAAGTATGATATGTTCTTGGAAGTACTTAATTTAGGTACGAAACATTCTTAAAACAAAAAACGACCGTTAATATTATTTAAATGAGAACAAACGTTCTTAAATTAAGAACAGTTCGTACTTACAGTAAGGCGGATAACTTAACAAAAATCGAGTATTTAGCTTAAGTACAATATATCTTGAATTGAGTACCAAATAGACTTGCCAGCCAGTAGTGAACAACTGAAAATGCGAATTATTTTTTATAGAATATGTTCCAAAAAATCTTAAACTTAAAAATCCCACCACTTTACTTATGGAGTGGTGGTAGATTTCTGAGCTTCAGTTATAACATCTTGATCTGTTTTAACTAATGGTCCAGCGTTCTTTGATTCAATAAAGAGACTTAATTTCAACAACAACTAAGGATTAGCTTAAGAATTTTATGAGCTTAAAACAAGAATATATGTGACTTTAACAAAGAATATAATGAACTTTTTCTAAGAGTTTATCGGGGCTGACTTATTCATATACTTGGATACCAGAATTTCGGGATTGAAAAATCGTACTTGAAGTACGAATTTTGTACTTAAATCAGTACCTATATTTTTGTTCTTACTGAACTGTTACTGTACTTAATTCAAGAACAATGCTTTTGATATTTTTTCTGAATGTAGATTGAAGATCACAGATCCGGTTGAACCAAAATCGCTGATGGCCAGTGCAACAGGTTGCAGATAATATTTTGAAGTTCGGGCAAAATTATCTATTAGGAAAAAACTTCGTAATGATAAATTACATAGATATCGGCTATGCTCTTTGCTTCAAATTGTAGAGGGTACAATGCGCTTTCGAGTGATAGCAAATGTCTTAAGATTAGCTTACAGATTTAATAATTCGAACTCTGAGAAAACAAAATATGTTAAAACTACATGAAAATAAAGGTTTCTTATTCGTTTGACAGGGATTTTCCACCCACTACGCTTAAGTAGCTTTTTTACATGCCGCGTTTACTTTTTGCATTTCTACATGCAGCAAGTAGCTATTCTACACGACACACTTAGGACCCAGCGCAAATAAAAAACAATAAAGAAAGTCGGTCAAGCCCGGCTATAACATACTCTATACCTGTGAAGTGCGACCCATCACCGTTGCGACCGGTGCCTAGCCCATTAATTGGTTTGTTATCCTGATAACTCGACATACGTTCGTTCATCGAAGTTTTCGAATAAACTTTACCACCTTTTGGCGGATCGATAAATAACCCTGATTACTAAATATGTCCAGAAGGAACGAACCTTCTGTTGATGCTGATCAAGAATATATATACTTTATAGGGTCGGAGATGCTTCCTTCTGCCTGTTACATATTTTACTTTTGCACAAACTCAATATACTCTGTGTACCTCTGGTACAGAGTATAAAAAATACTACTAACACCATTTACACTAGGGTGTGTCGGGAGGAGGGTAGTGTGGGAAGGAATGGGAGAAAGGGGCACAAAGAGGGTTTTCCTCCTAAGTAAAGGTACAAATTAAATTTTTTTCACTTACCTTGCGTGGAACTCGAACTCACAACTTACCCTGTCTCGGGAATTCAATAGGCTATTTACATTGTGCTCTAACACCATGAGTCATAAACATTTGCCTGGCCGAAATTTGTCATGTTTGTAGGATGCTTCTTTCAGACACTATATCACCCAATAATTTAAAAATGTTGGCAAAGCAAATAAGTAGTTATTAAGCATTTAAACTCAAGATGTGGAATGTGAAATGTTAGATGTGCTCAGTGTAATCAGCTGGTATCTTAGCCCATAAGACTATCAACCACTCACGCCAATGCCGCAAATCACTGGGACAAGCGTCGATGAGAATGGGACTAACAACACGTTTCGTGAAGGTTTTGTATATGTAGCACTCAGCATTTCAAACCCTTAAAGTTTATTTGAAAAATATAACTATTATGTGCTGATTTTAAGCTTCAACTTTCGCTTAGAATTTCTACACGCGCATGTAGGATTCCAATATCCAAACGTTAATGCAGAAAACCTAAATTTCCATGTTGTGTTCACATCGCTGTATGAAAAATGAAAAAATTATTTAGTAATCAACTGATTTTCTCATGTCATGTACTCTTTGCCTTAGTCCGAGCAGCATTTAACTTTTCTACTAGTCTCGTTTACTTTGTAGAAATCTACACGAAGTTTTTCTACACGCCTCGTGAAGCTTTCTGTTTCCACATTTAGCGTGTGAAATTTAGCAGGGCAAACTACGTTTCGTTTGCGATTGCCGTTTCTACAAGCAGCACGTAGCTAATTTGGTTTTCTCTGTGTAGCTTAGCATATTATACATTCCAAATCGGGAAAAATTCGATATCATGGATGCTAACATATAAATGCCAAAGTCGGAATTGCATTTAAAGTCCGAAAACGCATGTCAAAGTACTTTTAAAAGAGGATTGTTGTTCCAAAGTTGCATGTGCATTCTTCTTTTCAAATACCTTAAGGTCCTCCTTATGGAGATCCATAATCAATTGTTCAATCCAAATTCATCGGAATCAGGAAAGCTTTATGATAGGTGGAACCCTATCCGCGTACTAAACCTTCTTCCAAATTTAGTTGGTTTTCAACTTTATTCTTTATACATTGAATAAAAAACCTAGATGAGTGGTCAAGTATGGCCCCCTTTAAGTTGTGTCCTTACCAATATCTATAAATAAGCAGGTTAGTTCAGCAAAGGAAAGTTTATGAATACCGCAAAACCATGAATGTTCGAATTCAACATTGCTAACCACAACTGCTTACAGCCAATTACCGATATTAGAAAATCTTCTTCATCCATTGACATTGCCTACCAACTTACCCAGATACAGCAAATTAGTACCTTTCCCAGCAACCGTATATCATTTACATTCACACCAATTTAAAATGCACCCTTTTCATTATCTAGAAGAAGTTAAACAAGTACATTTATTTATGTACATATAATTGCCCTTTGCTTTCTGTCTTTATGGCCATAATTAAAACAACACAAGCCGAGCAATTATTATGATCAAGCCCAGGTCTGGCTGCATTTGATGTGGTGTGAAATCCACTGCCGCAACGTGTCAAAATCCCCCATCCATTCAGTACAGAAAATTGCAATCTGTGAATGACCGAAGACCACCAGCTGAAATGATGCATTGAATGTCAGCGGCAAACAGCTACTTGTCTTGGCTAGGGTTCCTTGGCTTGGTATTTAAATTTGTTCACATAATTGCCCCGGCCATGACTTGGGCCGGGTACCTGGATGCCTGGGTGCTTGGGTGCTTGGCATCATCGTCATGATGACATGACAGTTACAACACAGTACAGCCGTGTGGAGTAATCTTATCTTGGTTGGTTGCCTGCCTGGCAGCTATTAATTTACGCAACCTGCCAGTCGCTGTTGATTAGACGAAGCGTGCGCTTTAATTGCCGCCAAATGGGCAAACACTGGCAGCAGATATTCCAAGTGACGGCGAGGGGGGGGGGGGGAGCCTTTGGCTTTGCAATTTGTCATGTGCATTTAATATTCGCTTCGGAGAGCATCTGCTGGAAAACAATTTGCGTTTGTTTGTCCAGCTTGTTTGTTGCAGTTAGCGTTGATTATGCCTCAAAATGCAGCTGGTCTTGGTCACGCCCCTGTTGCAGGCCGTGCAGTGTCAGCAAAGCAATTTCAAATGTCTGAAATGAGTTTCTAATAGAGGGGACCCCCCAGCTGGTTCGCTCTGCTGTGAAATTGAAAGATTTGATTTGACACTTTTCCCCGACTCCGCGGCTCTATCTCTCTCTTCGTATATTTCTAATTTACTTTTGCGGCTACTGATGATGGCCATCATCATCATCAGCCTATTCATTGCTAATCAAGCTGTCGTCAAAAGAAATCGCCATAAATTCTGAGTAAAAGAGCTCTCCAGCCAGCCAATTCCAATTGGTAATGATTGTCCAAGCGAAAACCGCTTCCGTTTCAGTTTATCAAAGAAAATTGATTGAGTTTTGCCGCTGGGCATCAACTTTTTCTCCTCTACCGAACAACCCCAAAAATGGGTGCTCATTTCTGTTTACAGTTTAGCTGTGTGCCAAATTTCCATTTTTGTTTGTTTAAGATTGTCAACTTCTGGGTCAGTCGGTGGGCAATTAGCAAAAGATTATCCCAACAATGGGAAGATGTCTAACTGTTTGCAATTTCGGAAGAAGTGGGTTAATGTGACTCAATCAGAAATGGGAAATGGTAAACAAACTTTCTCGATTATGCATACGCCCTGTGGTCCCAGCATTATTGAGGGGGTCACTCGAGTTCATTGCCAGCTCACCGGGCAATCCACATTTCAGCTGTCACTCACGGCTGCAGCAGGAGTTTGGCTCGCTTGCCACTTGATTGGGCCGGCTTCGCTTTCATTGGAGCAGCACTTGACAAGCTGTTTGGCTAATTCATCCAGAAGTGGCTGCCCGAAATAATTTGCCATGCTGTGAAAGTATTTCTGTTTTAATTGCCATTTAATTGAAAAATAAAAGTTTCGGCTCATGCATCTGCACAGCTGGCGGCCTCCGAATATCTAAGCCAAGTTCGGGCGAATTTCACTTTTTCCTCACAAAATATCAATGAACTCTCTGCCACCCCAGACAATGGCAGGAGTTGGCCGCCTCAAGGCAGGCGCAAATGACACCAAACTTCATCGACAACGATTCCTAGGCAGAAGCCGCCGCCGTCGCTGCCGAAAATTACCAAGAAATAATCGTTGAAGAATTTGACTTTCGCTTGTTTGTCTCTGCCGTCGACGGCCATAAATAAAAAGACCCCCGAAAAGATTTGTGATTGTCGCCGATTAAATGCGCGAAAAGCTACACAAAATACAACAAAAAAAAAATTGGCCTGGCCATAAAGGAGCGGAAAATGCTTTGGGTGCAACTCTCAAATGTGCACGATCAAGGCGTTTGTATTTGCTTACACTTTGACATTTGGCAGCTGGCACTCTTCTCTCTCCATGTGGATAGATGGTATGGGATGCGCATATGTCTAATGATAATGCCAAAGGAAAAGCTGTGGAAATTGGTGTATGGGTAAAAGTAAAAGCGGACTTAAGGATGCATGAGAATTGGACAAGACAAATGCCAAATGATTATCTAGCATTTGATTGAATGGCAAAGAGAATGCAATTGATTAAATTAAAATGAGGAAAAATACATTTGTTATTGAACTGCGGGAGTAAATGACCGTTAACAAACTGGTTATATGGCAGGAATATATAAAATTTTATTTGAGTTTTCATCCCAGTCTGCTGCATCTTATAACACCCGCAATACCGATCGTTTGCCTTAGGTCCGATCGGTTGGACGATGGGAATTAATATCGAACTCAGCAATTATTTTCAAATTTGGTCAAAATCTCATCGGATATAAGTAGCTCCAATTACATTTCATTTGCTTAAGAGTTGGGATTTTGACAGAACAATAAGTAATGTCTTACATCTAACAAAGAAAAATGTGTAGAAAAAAGGTGCAAATGCATATTGTAGACAAGGAAATGATTAAACGAACCAGGTCAGTAAAATTTAGTTAGCTTAACAAAGCTCTTAAATCAATCACAGAATTGCAGACTCTACGATTTTTTTAAGTCTTTGCTCATTTGGAGGGAGATGTCTATTCGGATCCTAGCTTAAGATACGGAGGGCGAAAATCTGAATCGGTTACTGGACTGATTCCAATTGGTCTTGATATGATTGGACACAAGAATTAGCCTAACTAGAGCCACAAACAACTATTCAGGATAGTCAAATTCTTTCGACCATCTATTGATAAAGCCAAAAACGGCCTTAGCTTTAAGCTATGTACTCAGACAAGCTAAATCGATTTAGTTGGAGTCGAAGCTAAACGCTTGCTTAAGCTTTTAGCTGGCCTCTTAGCTTGAGCCGTTCTCAGACAAACTAAATACCTTAGCTCATGCCCAGCTAAAAACGCGTGGCGCCGCAACCTTGACTGGCTAAAAGCTGATAGCTTTAGCTATAGGTTTAGCTAGGTGGATGGAAAAAAATGGTTTGCAATTATTTAGCAAGTTACCTTTGCTAAATGAATTCAACAATGGCTGCAGCCTGCAGCAAAAACACCACCATGAAACACAACTAAAGGTTTGCCCATGACTCCTGCACTCTAATTATCATCCAAATACTCCTGCGTTTGCACCTTTATTACTTAAAGCAATTTAATTGTAATCAAATCACACTTTTTAAACAAACACAGTGCAGTAAGGCCGTTTGACATTTGGTGGTATTTTGGCGTTGAGCAGTCACACCGTACCCTTAGCTGGGACTCCAGCGTAAAAAGTTGTACTTTTAGCAAGGTCTGGATTTAGTTTGTCTGAGTACATAGCTTTATTATCAACACTTTATACACCTAATGTTTTTAAAGCACAACTTCGTCACAAAGAAGTATCATCAATCTTATAGTCAAATAGATGTGGTAGTAGTAAAGCAAAACAGGGTCGTTATACGATATTGTGAAAAAACTTAATAGTTTTTGATGGTAGGTTACTCAAATTCAATCGTAAACAAATAATTTTCAAGGACTCTGAAAAATAAACTAGCTCTGATATCTATCTATCTATCT
The DNA here is from genome assembly GCA_018904265.1 of Lordiphosa collinella. Classification (NCBI taxonomy): domain Eukaryota; kingdom Metazoa; phylum Arthropoda; class Insecta; order Diptera; family Drosophilidae; genus Lordiphosa; species Lordiphosa collinella. The sequence goes on from JAEIFV010000001.1 coordinate 1,102,251, forward strand.
AATCAATACGTTGTTATGAAGTAAGTTTGCAAAGTGCACTAAAATTCGGCCCGATCGAAGTTAGCTTTGCCTTCAATATAATCTTCCTTACAATGTCATCTGCCCCAATCAACACAAGTTACAAATAATGTTACAATGGCAAAAAAAGATTTAGAATATTTATACCATAACCAAACTTGATGTATAATACCAAATACTTCTACAATTCCAATGGACTGGCAATTCTGTACCCCCAAAACAGTTGTCCCTTCTATGTGTATGCAAGAAGTATGTCCAAAAGATCGTAGATCGAGTTGTAGTTTTAAAAGGGCCACATTCAAGCCAGTCAGTCAAGCACGACTATAATATACTCCGTACCTGTGAAGTGCTGCCCATCACCGTTGCTACCGGTGCTGCCCATAATTCTTTGTTTTCCTTATAACTCGACTATCGTTCATCCGATCTCTATCATTTCATTTACGGATCTATAAATATTTCTTATTACTAATAAAACTGTGGGAGATATGACGTTTTTTCCAATTTGCGGGGACGGGAGGGGGCGTGGCAAAAATTTAAAATAAACTTGATCTACCTGCAAGTATAAGAAGTTTTTGTCCCATACAAGTCGAACCTCTATCACTTACCATCTCTGTGAACTGTCTGTTCATACGGACAGACAGACGGACAAACAGACGGACAGATCGACTCGGCTGTTGATGCTGATCAAGAATATTTATACTTTATAGGGTCGAAGATTTTTCCTTCTGCCTGTTACATACTTGTGCGCAAACATATTATACTCTTTGTACCTCTGTTACAGAGTATAAAAAGGTTACTATGGTGACACGGTCGATTTGGTATGGCAGAGCACTAAAGATGTCACAAACAGTTTCTCGGGAAGGCTGGGCCATTGCATACCGGAGTTGCTCCACGACTGCCTTTTTCAAAGCACGTGTCACTTCTGCCATATTACTTTTAAGTAAATTGATCCCTGGTCGTAGACCAACAATCTAAAGACATCGTCACTGAACAAACGCACTAATAAAAGTGCGACCAACCAATTTAACCAACCTGAGTTGATATCATGTGAAAAAAATGAAGATGTCACTGTTCACCAGATAAACCAACCTTTTTGAGATGAGCGAGTACTTAGTGAAAGAGAACTAAGTCCACGACATGAAATTGCATCAATTCTAGGTGCCGCAGCGCACACGGAGACAGAAAGACAAGTGCAATTACCTCGCTTCGAAGCGAAAACAACAACAAATGTATTGCGTATCTGGGCATGGCACTAGCCGTTTTCGCGGCATAGACGTCTGCATGAACAAATATATAGAGTGTATGTCTGGCAGGAGGACTCGAGCATCGGTAATATGGGTTGTTTTTCTGTTTATGTTGGACTGCGCCCAAAATCAAATTTCGTGCCCACCGCTGGTTTAGAGGTTCTTTAATAACTTTTCAGTTATATTTTAATCCTTAGAAAATAACGGTATTTCGATCATTTTTGGACTCGATATATCAAATATCGGTATAAACTTTGAATGCTGTTTTTTTGAGAATATCGCCAACCCTAATTCAAACATACAAATAATAGTATATTGGTTTTGAAACTTTAAAGATGCTTTTTCTATTTTGATGATCTATTTTGATATTTGGTTTTATCCACGACTTTTTTATCAAAACGATTTAGGTAGAAGAAATATAAAATTTTACTTAGCAGCATTGTTTTAAATCTTAAGTCCTTGAATTCGAATACCCTAAGATGAAACAGAACGTCAAGCACTAAATCGCTCCTTCACACAGAAAAAAAAGATCCATTTGGAATGGATATTTCTAAAATATTCTTTTAATCATCTTTAACAACCTTTCAATCATCCACCGGAGCTGAAAATCATCCAAAGGATATAAAAAATGGTAATCCTTTGGACGATTTTCAGTTCCGTTGGATGATTAAAAGGATATTGAAGAAATATCCATTCCAAATGGATACGAAAATCATCAAATGGATATTTTTTAATATCCTTTTTTTCTCTGTGCAGAATATACTTTTAGCAGATGCTTTGAGTTTTCTTCTAACTCTTCCACTGAATCAATAAATTTGATCCTTTTGATGCATTCTTTTGAATAAAAAGAGTTTTCATCTGTCACATCCCCCACTGTTTGTCGTGTGGATTCCCTTCCTTCTAAAGAACGCTGACACATATTATGACTGCCTGATGTATTCGTAAAAAACCTCTCAAGCAAAGTTTTGCAATCTGCTGACAACATTTAGTACTATCCAGAAAGTATAAACCAAATACACGTCTGCTGCTTCAGACAAGGGGCATTTCAATACAAGTAGCTGCACTTTAGACTAACCTCTGACTCATATTTTCGGGGACTACCTTTTGTACAAGTTTCTCCATCGTTCAATTTCGCTTTCCTCTGGCAAATCGCATACAAAATTTAATGACAATAAACCAATAAACGTTAAAAGCGCTTGGATCGTGACAAAAATCTACTGTTGCCGCATTAAAGAAAGCGCCACGACCCCTAGACCCAGACCCAGTCTCGGCTCTTAACATTTTGACATTGTCTGCGTTCCATTAAAAACAAAAAAAAACTTAAAAATGTATCCATTAATAGGCTCAATTTTGTCTTTTAGTTAGTTGGTTTTTCTCAGTCGGTAAGTTCTTCTTCTGGCTTGGGCTGTAATTCACTTTGGCTGGGCTGGGCAACGTGCCTGGCATTTGGGACTTCTATTGTGCACGTGTGAGTGCCTGTGCTGAGTGCTGGTGCTGGCACTTGGTCGCTTTTTATGAGCCAAAACCACAAAGTTTTCTTAATGCTACACCCCATTCAATGGCATTTTTCAGTTCTTCTTCTTCTTCTTTGTCGTTGACCTCAATAGAAAGTGTTACAGTTCAATGTCTGCAGTTGCTCTACCATCACAGTTTGGAGTACGTACAATTTTTTGGTTACCCTCCCCCTGAAAAGTAAAAGTGGACATCTGACTTGATTAGAAGGCCTGTGTCACTCTGTCATCAGTTCATTTGCATCGAAATGGCAAAAGAAAGTTGCCAAAAAAAAGAAGTTACAATACACTCGCGGCGCGTGTATTGCATAGTTAATTGTATACATTTTCAGTTGTTTAGCTCGTTAAACTGCGCACAAGAACCAACTCAACACGGGAGAGAAACTAACTAGCCAAGAAAAGTCAATGAGGAGAGAAGTTTCGTTGGTATCGCCCGCCAGATCTTAAGCTGCAAATGTGTTAAAATTGGCAGACTTTTTAAGGCAAAAGCTGTTGGTCGGTTTGGCTGCTGGCCATATTTAATTTCGTTATTTATAAGCAAATTTGCTGCGCTGAGTTATGCCCCCGACCGAAGCACAAAACAACCCAACAACCAAAAACCAAGATCGTCGACTAGGTCAACTTTCGCTAGCATGGAATGCGAAATGCAGCAACAACACAACTGCAACAGCGACGACACTGTCAGCCAATAATAAAGCAAAAAGTAAAAAAAAGAAGTGCTCTGGCTGACTGACATTGACTCCAACTGCAACTCCGACTCCGACTCTGCTAATAATACGTACCCGGCTCTCTTTTTGCCCGGCACGAACTCAAAAAGTTGTTTTCTGGTTTCTGTCTGTTTTTTTTTCCTCCTTCGTTTAAATAGTTGCAAATAAATTGTGTGGGTAGCAATAAGATGTGCAACAGCAGCCGCAGCAGCAGCAGCTGAAACTTGCCACAGCAAGTAAATTACTTCAATGTCACCTGCTGACGATTCAAAGACGCGATAAGCGCTCTAAAAGCAGAAGACGGATATTTCTAAGTTTTCTCTTATAATGAAATTATCGCTGCATCTCATTGTTTTGCCGTGGCTGGGATTCTTCTTCTTCTTCATTTTCTGTGCACACAAAAAAAAATTATTTATTTAGTTCTTGTTTTCACGTTAAACGTTGTCACACTAAACTCAATTGCTCTGCTCCAAGTAGATGCAGATGCCTGGCCGGCTGATAAGGCGGCATTTCTTTTGCCAGGCGCTCTCAAGTGGGTTTCTGGCTCAAAAAATAAGAATGCTCTTCCCCATTGTTGTTTGGTAAGCTAATATTTATCTAATTTGCATTTTGTTTGCCTCACAGATCGCTGACGGAAAAACTTTGACGGATTTTACAACGAAAAGAAGTGCAAACAGTTAAGGTAAGTGAAGATGAAATTTTGAAAAATATATTTGAATATTATTGAAAAGGGCTGGAAATATGGATTTGTGTAGCCAAATGGAATCTCCGTTCCAACTTCTAGTGTTAAGAAACTCAGCTGAGCAACTAAGTTCAGAGTTTACACATGTCTGAGAAGCTTAGTTGAATCAGTTACAAAACCAATGGTTCATTGAGCGCTCTGCTGTGCGGTCAGCTCAGCTGAGTAGGCTCAGACGCCTGTTTATACTGGCTGACAGATACTCGGGTACAACTCATTGAAATCAAAAAGTTTTTCTCACTAGAACTCCTTTTTCGACCGATCATTCAAACTGCAGCTGAGTGCAATAGTCATCCGATTTTGACAAAACTTTGTAGAATGAAACAATGCCAAAAATGAACAAATGCCAATTTTATGGACATTTCCATTGAAAACAAAAAAGTTTTTCTAACTAAGACTACATTTCGGACTCTACTTTTCTATGACAGCTATACCATATAGATGTTCGATTTCGATCAAACTTGAAGGAATCATGGAAAAGCAAAGCAAACTAAGATATACGAAGTTTGAAGGCGTTTCCATTGAAAACAAAAAGTTTTTCCCTCTAAAACTTGTTTTTTGACCGATTGTTTCTATGGCAGCTATATGCTATAGTCATCCGATCCGGGCAGTTCCGACAAATGTGCAGCGTATTTGTACTAAAAGACTTCGTGCAAAGTTTGGTGAAGATAGCTTTAAAACTGAGGGAAAAGATAGCATAGAAACAGCCGGACGGACAGGGCTAAGTCAATTCAGCTCGTCATGCTGATCTAAAATATGTCGGAGATGCTTCCTTCAATGCTTTACAAACATCCGGACAATTTTATAATACCCTCTGCAAGGGTATAAATCAGGAATGGAAAGCGGCTCTGTACCGAACCAAACCAAGCCGAAGCAAACCGCTTTTTGCAGCTGGTGAACCGAACCGCAAGCCAAACCGGCTTCCTTTCAGAAATGCGGAACCGAACCGAAAACCACAAAGAAAAAGAATTCGGTTCGGTTCAGTTCTATGATTAGTTTTTCAAAGATAATTTTAGTTCGACCCTCTGCCAAGGGGACCACTGATAGACCGAATTGATCCTTAGGAGAGATACAACCTTTAATGATGACTTGACACAAATTGTACAAGATGTACTCCGAATTCTGGATTCTTTTCTTGAAAGTTGACTTGTCGTCCTCTTCTGAACAATATTCTCTTCACCTTAATTTAATCTTAGCCAGGAGAGTTTTTCCTCATACGATTAAAAGGATGTGTAATTTGCAATATGTAATAAAAACGTATTCTTTTCTTGACGACATGCCCCGTTTTCGAAGTGCATTTCTAGAACTTATAGACGAATCTAAAAATACGACTTAATCGGCGGTGTCCAGGAAATCTCTTCCATTCAAATTCCAACCCAAAACCAATTCTCGGTGTCCTGAAAATCTCTTTCGGTTGGTTTTAAACCTGAAATACACAATACACAAACCAGCCAATACACTAACCAACCAATAGAGACTTCACGAACCCTCGCAATATATCACTGTTTTTGTAGTAGGACCATAATCTTATAAACACACCTTTCGAACTAGACTTTTGAAGAAAACGAAATCTCTAGAAGTTCTGGGACACCGACGGATTTCTCTAGCGATTTGCAAACCAATCAAAATCTCTAGAAATTTCCCGGACACCCTCGATTAAATTTTGGAAATTCTTATAATGATCTTAAAGATACTCAAATGATTTATAGGAATTAAATTTCCAAAGTGTGCGAAAAGTCACATTAGGACAGAAGCCACAATACAATCGAACTTCTTTATTACGAACTTCTGTACAACGAAGTTTTCTTTATAGCGCAATAATTTCCAGAACACTGCAATTTCGTTTAATATTCAAATTACTACGAATTTTCTATATAACGAAGTTCAGTTTTGTGTCCCCTTGTGATTCGCTATATAGAAGTATTCATAATATGTCATTATGAACCACTGAAACGAACCGAAACCGCGGTTCAGTTAGCTCCAAAAACCATGTAATGAACCGAACCGGCGATTCAGAAACTGTGTGAACTACTGAACCGAACCAGTACTTATATTCGAGCGGTTTCCATCCCTGGTATAAATTTACCATTTGTCTGACAGAATTCGATGAATATACGAACTTTTGTCTGAGCCGAAGTTTTTGTACCCTTGCAAGTGTTAGTTTTGAAATATTGATATCCACCAAATATTGCAAATACTGGACGAGCTTAAGAGCATTAAAAACAAAAAGTTTTTCTCACAAAGACACATTTTCCGACCGATCGTTCCCATGGCTGCTTTAAGACATAGTCATACGATTTTGAAAAAATTTTGCAAATTTGTTCGAGAGCATAATTATGGAGAAGCCGCTGATACCAATATGGTCAATGCTGTTCTAAGGCAGTTGCTTTGGCAAAAATGCCCATAATCCGTGAAACGCAGCTCGCTCTATTTTTAGGTCTTGTGTATCGCCTATATGGAGTGTTTCGTGGGTGAATCTTAAAATGGTACTCCATCTCGCGGTTTTGTGTCTGACGAACACCAACTCCTAGAGACATGCAATAGCCCATTATGCCATCATAAATTTAGTTTTTAATAAAACTTCACCGTGCGCTTCTAAAGAATTCAGGTTTGACCTCTTCTGGATTAACCAATTATTCAATTAACGCGATTTTTATACTCTGTACCAGAGGTACAAAGAGTATAATAAGTTAGTGCAAAAGTATGTAACAGCCAGAAGGAAGCTTCTCCGATCCTATTAAGTATACATATTTTTGATCAGCATCAACGGCCGAGTCGATATAGCCCTGTCCGTCTATCCGTATGAGCAAACAGATCTCAGTGCTGGTAAGAGATAGAGGTTCGACATGTATGCATGTAAAATTGAAATCAAAAAAGTTTTTCTCACTAAAACTAGTTTTTCGACAGATCGTTTCTATGGCAGCTATAGTCCTCCGATCCGGTCATTTCCAACATATAAGCAGCGTGCAGTAAAAAGAAGCTTAGTGAATTTTCACCATTTTTAAGGACGCCTGCGGATTTCACTTCGAACCAATTTCTTCTTCGTTAATGTGATCAAGAAATGACAGAATTTTAGATTTTTTGCCTTGACTCATCGCCCGACAATAATGGTAGTCAAAAAAGCAATGTTGATAGCGATGGGACATGCCAGCTAAAGGTTTCCCATTTGATTGGTTGTACCTAGAAAAAATGTGACCTATCATGGTCATGCAATGTAGTCAATGCATCAATTGAAGTTGGTAAAGCTCCTCTGGTTCCGTTGGGTAATAACAGCTTATACTGAACCCACCAGGCAGCATAGCTCTATGTAATTAAAAAATGCTAAAGTGCTTATTGTTGGTCGAAATCGCATACACGAAATTGGAAACTGTTGCATAACCTACCTTTCTAGCATAATAACAAGCAAACAGCTTGTAAATAGTAAAAAACAGTAATAACTAGCTCTAAACTATACAACCTAAAGAAAGATACCCCCATGCCTTGAACTTCCCACCTAACTTGCTTGGTTTTCTGCTAAAAAAAATCCTCTCATAAAGACACTTGTTCTAGACCGTAACCAGAAGCTTTAATTAGCATTAAAGCTAAATGTTCATGGATATATTTATGATTTACAAGCACCAACTGGTATGTTTACGAGCCGACAATAAATGTTTGAAAAAATTGTAGAAATTGGCCAAGTCATAAACAAAAATTTCTGTATGTTTATTGTGCACGCAATTGCAGCATCGCTTGCCGTTGCGGTCATAAAACCCACGCAGTTCCGAAAAGCATCCATAAACTAAAACTTCTAAACATTTTCCACAATTAGTGAGACAAGGAAATAACGTGGCTTAATCTCAGATTGTTTAATCTCCAGGCTAAGTGCTTATGAAAGTGCAATCCCCCAGAAGATTCTCATATCCAGCGACAGGAAATCAGCTTGAATTGTGACCCAGTTTCGCTGGCAACCGCTAACTAGGCTGTGATTTTGTGCTGGCTAAATAGCAAATAATTTGGCGTGGGCTGTTCCATATGTATCTCTGTGTATCTATGCAGCATGTGTCTTTCACCTGACTGACGTGCAGACACTGCATAAATTAGCTGCCAAAGCCCAGGCATAATTGTGCAATGAATATTATCAGCCGGGGAACAGAGAACCGACTCGGCTAACTTTGGCATTGCATGCTAGCCAAAGCCGTTGGCTGTTCCACTTTTGCCACTGATATTCAGCCGCTGCTGTTTCACCAAATAAACAGCACGCAGAGCCAATGACTTTAATATTTATTGCGTTTTAAAGACGCATCCAAAAATGGGCAACCGTTTGCCAGGCATTGCCCATAAATCTCTGCCCCAATACCGAGACGCTGTCTATAGTATTCCAGTGCAAATTATATAATGAGGCTTGTCTATATTGGGCCAAAATGGCCAATTGGGCTACTGCCTCTATTTTTGGCGGTTATTTATGGGTCCATAGTCTAGCCGGGCGTTTGGCAAAAACAGGCCAGGCTGTTATTTCCGTGTGGAAACACCTGAGCCGGAAGTGCTGAGATATTGAACTTGATTGCACACAGCACATTGAATGGTTGTAATGATAGCTAATAAATCAAACAGAGATTGCCAAGAATCCGCACGCAGACAAAGTCGGTAACTTTTGCGCCTGCATTTCCTGCCCCAGCCAACAGCAACAAATTAGCGCAGCGTCGGCACAGGCGAAATCATAAGGCAGACATTGCCAAGGCATTCGGCGAGTCTATCAATCAGTCAATGCATCAACCGAACAAACAATTCCCAATGTCTGTGCATCTGTGCACATCTCTCTCAATGTTTGCCTTGGCCAAACTTTTGTTGTTGTTGTTGTTGCTGTTTGTGTTTTGTTTGCTGTTGTCTTGCGCTGCTGTAAGCCGCTTTTAAACCATTGAAAGCCAGAAAATAGGTAAGTGCTGTCCACACAGGTGTGTTGACAAGCGTTTTTATTGTACATCGATGCAAAGGTTATGTTTATTTTGATCAGAAAGAAAGAAGAATGTGGAAAATATTGGAAATGGATGAGTTTGGTGGGGAAATGTTTTCAATCAGCTGAGACCCGATTTCTCAATGTCCAATTAATCAAACTAACCTGAGTTTAGCCGAAATTCAGTATTTCATACTGCGGTTAGCGCATAACCGAGCAACAAACTTTACCTTTGACTAATGCTCAGTTTAACATTTAAACATCAGTTAAGTATTTATAAAACTATCCATATCTGACGTGATGTTGGATATTTTATAACATATTCTTATTTAAGCTTACAAAAATCGTCTAGTTTTAACACAGTGTTAAAGCGACAATTTCGAAAGCGAGGAGAGGAATCTATAATATATTTTTTTTAAACTAAAACTTTAAATTTCTACTTTGTCCAAAACTTTTTAAGTTTTATTAAAAAAATCCATTTAATTCTCCGTTGAACAAATGCTGTCCCAATAAACTTGCTTGCCGTTTGACGAAGTTATTCACGTATTTCTGAGTACACATCGACAATCTAGTATTTATATTTGCGCGTGCTTACACATAAGTGTGTCAGTTTCCTTTATTTCTTTATCCTTTCTTCGATTTGCTTAACTCTGTGTTATCAACGCTTCCCTTCTATAAACTGAGCCACGCAGCCTGGTGTAATTCAAATACCGTTACCTACTTCCAAGGGAACAAATATGCTGATACGATTGTCTATGATCCTTTGTCAGCGAATAAAACTTCAAGAACCTTCAAGTGTAATTTTTTGGTCCTTCGAGCCGGATCATAATGTCTCCCAAATCTAATCCCTTTAAAAATTACTCAGCACATTATTTTTATAAGCTTAGATCGATTTCTTAATATTCCCATAAGGCCAGAGAAGTTTTGGGTAACGAAACATTTGGAAAAGTTCTGTTAAAAGATGCTTCCAAATCACACATCTAGCAAAATAAAACGAGGTCGAACATCGTGTCAAATCAGTTCTAGGCACACAGACAAATGTTTTCTTAAGATATTTTTGCAACAATGTTAAGAAATCTGGAAAATTCAGTGCACTGGCTGTGCATCACTTTGGAAATGGGTTAATGGCACATTCTAATTGACTTATGCGAGGCGGTGAATAGATAGGCCATCATTCGAGCATTCAAATTTATTAGTCAGCTTTTCCAGTTGGCCGCAAATTGCCAGTCTCGACAATTAGCCGCTGTGGTGGGTGTGGGTTGCTGGGTGGGTGGTTGGCTTCGAGTGTACAGTTAGTTTGCACCATGTTGACAGTTACGTGCACCGACAGCTTCCACCTGCCAGCTGAGCTGGTTGTTGCATAAATTAGCCAACAAAAGTAGAGCAGGCATTCACATTGTTGTTGCTGTTGTTGCCACCATTCACAGCCTTTTGTACTTGCGTAATGCATTTTCACGCAATTTATAACCGTTTGCCAGAAATGGGTCAGAGCAGCAGCAGCAGCCGGAGCACCCGGAGCAGCAGGTGGCAGATCCAAAGAATGTGTATCAAAAGTTCTTCTTGTTGCATTTGCATTTGATTGAGTCGTAAATTTGCAACGCACACACAACAACAACAAGAAGAACACCACACAACAAGAACAACAGTTAGGCATAAATCTTTTGGCTGTGGGAGGCGGCGACCTGATTTCCAAAGTCCAGTTTTCCACCACTCCCCCTCCCGCTGCTGCAGTTGCCCCTGCCGCTGCACAGATGATGATGATGCGACTTTGGCGTGCGCTTTTCAATTTGTTAGCCAGCCATTTCCTTCGCTTTTTTGTTTCTGGGATTTATGTTCAGCTGTCAGCTTTTCGGGTTTTCCATTTTTATGAATTTTTACTTTTAGGCCAAGAATTTCCAGAGAGAAACCCAGACACGTGCCACAGCCGATTGCCAACAATTAAGTGACTGAAGACACAGTTTTGCACAACCGCCAACAGTTTCCATTTAATTTGCCTGCTTTCTTCGATTTCTAAGCTTGAGCCAGTTTTCTAGAATTTAAACGTTTTTTCATTGACTCAAATTAGCACTCAAGTAGAATTTTATGCCATCGGCAAACACACAAAGCCCACAATGAGGAAAGTGTCAACTCATTTTCAAGTACCATACAAAGACTAAACTGGGCTAAAAAGCGAAATGTGAGTGGTACTTGACACACGACCATCAAGTTGGAACCCTTCACACACAAGCACACACACACACACAAAACAAATAAAAGTTCTTCGTCACGTAGCTCAAATAAAATGTGTTTTTATGAGGCGATTAGTGCTGGATTTTGTATTGTGCCTAAAGCATATCAAACAACAGCCAACAAAAGGCCACAGAAAAAGTGAAAAGAATGTCAAGTGTTAATTGCCCAACCAGATGTCCATCATATGGTGGTGTCTCTGCGCTGTTCTGCCAGTTGGAGTCTGATGAAGATTAAGTTGTAGCTGGAGACGTTTTTATGGGCAAGGCAAGTGCAGATATTTCTTATTTTCTATGCTACAAAATTATAAATGGTCATAAATGATTATAAATGACCAAAAGTTAAATTAGCTGCGTCGATTAGTCCATAAAAATGATGATAATGTAGAAGGGCATTAGGTGACTATTGAAAATCGATGTAAAAGCTTAACTGAAAAGATTTCCATTTATGGGATATACGAGACTTTAATAGACTTTAGCGTATTCAATTTATTTTCACGACCGTGGATAATTTCATCTATACCAACGGTATATTTCCTGGTTCTTAAACTAAAAGCACACAAGTCAAAAGGATGGGAGAGGATTAATTAATAATATAACACATGACTTATCGTTTCTGTGGGCTGGATGCATTAAAAATTGCAATCCAAAGGCAATCCGCAATCAAGACTTAGCCTTAGGTGAAGTTTTTTTTAAGTCCAGCATAAGAATTGTGCATTTTGGGCAGCTTTGACGCCCAAATAACATTTCTAACCCTTGGCTCTAAAGGCTCATAAGTAAAGAAAACTTTCATAAAAAAATTGAGAGAAGAAGCAGACTTAACAATTTTGTTAATCTTAACATTTGGCATGCAGCACTTAAAAATTAATGTTACGCCTAACAGCACATATGTCGACTCAATGTTAATAGGCTGTGGCCATATTTTGCTTTGAGCAGTTGACGCAACATTATCCCCACACAACATTGAGTCGCTCTTCTCAGTCATACAAGACATCAGCTATAAACTGAAGTTAAATTAAAAACATGATAGTAAAACTAACATCATTTGGGCCGAAATTTAAGTGCAGTTGGGCTTGCTCGTTTTAAATCGCTTAATGCAAATAGCAAAACTACAAAATAAAAATGTTATTTGCTACAGTTCTTAATCGAAGCCAATAGTAAGCTAAATGTTGTCTTATCGAAACAGTTTTCATATTTGGCTTGAAGGAAAGAAGTAAATTTTTTCAAAACAAAACTCTGCCCTGCGGCGCAAAAGCCCATTACAAGATGACGTTCTCTTTAACACTTTGAAGGCAGCGTTTTACATAAGCTTGGCCGTTTTCGTAGGCCTCCTGACTTCAAAACAGAGTTTGATGTAATCGTAAAAATGGGCGTGTAACAAAAACTCTTGGGCCTTAGATTACAACTCTATGAGGGTATTCACTAGCCCTAGTAAAATGGCAAAGCGTAAAAGCGTAAATCCAAAAGTTTACGACGCAACAACAAATCACTTGAGAAAAGAATTACCACATTTAACATACCTTAGGGTCTGTTTAAAAAATCAGTCGCAAATGTGTACAAGTGTGATGTTTTGAAGTGTTGTAAACTTTTTCAAAGAATCAGTTAAAAATACTTGGTATCGAGCCATTTCGAGATTTTTGTCTTAAAAATATGCGGTCACACCAGCAAACCGCAAATTGTAAAATGAAAACTGGAAGGCAATTCAAAGCGCTGGAAGAAAGCTATGAGGCCAAGCGTTTCCGCAAGGCCCAGAGCCCCATTGACCTGCACGGCAAGAAGCTGAGTTCCTGTCGCACTGTCAAGCGCTCGCTCGAGATGTATCATGGTGGATGTGTCGCCCTTGCGTCGCGTTAACCAGGCCATTTGGCTGCTGTGCACTGGAGCACGTGGGGTGCCTTCAGGAACACCAAGATCATTGCCGAGTGCTTGGTCGATAAGCTGATCAATGCTGCAAAGGGTTCCTCCAACTCGTACGCCATCAATTCAAAAACAAGAAGACAATTCTACTGAAATGTTTAAAAAAAATTTTAAATACATAACTCAATTTAACAATTCCGTGGCTTAACTGGGGGTCGTGAACACCCAAGATTTAACAACATAAAAAATACAATCAATAAAACTCTGTCTGTAACAAGACCTAAAGAGCCGCCATCAACTACTCCAAACATTGTTTTAATTTTCCCTATTGATGCAGCTATTTTGCATATTATTTCTAAAAGTGCCAAGTCAAGTTTCGCTTATTCAAAGCTTGTTGCACCTTTTGTCTTGGCATTTTTATTTGGTTTTATATTCACTAGTCAAGATTTGACACTCATATAATAGCTCTTCTAAACATCTGGTTTATAACCAATTTACACTAGGAAATAAATGCTGCCTTTACTGAAAATTACATTATGGCAGCCGGTAAAGTGTGCCTTTGCCATACAAAAAATGGTGACAGTTTTGATTAAAATTAGTTCAGCTGAAATTAGGGCAGGTTTTTACAAAAAAAAATTGGTCGTGAAAATTACTACAGTGAATCACAAGGGGTCGCTCCGTAGCTCGTGTGTGGTAAATTTACGCTTTACCCGTTTACGAGAGCTAGTGAATTTCCTATTTATATATATATATCAAAATTGAGAAAATGTTGGCAAGGAAGTATGCGTTCACTAGACGACAAAGAATTTGGAAATTTGTGTGTGGACTTGTGGACCAGCTGTACTTGGTGTATCAAGTTGTAAGGTAACTTTAATACTACTTTGTTAACAGTGAGTATAGGGATCTGTGATGTATGTCTGTTTAAGCTGTAATAGTATAATGACAGGGGTGGCACACACAACTATGCAAGCAAGGAACTTTTTGGTAGAGGTATTCTAAGATATCACACTTTGTTTTTTGTAATCTCCTTAGTTCAATGTCAAACGACACCTGTCACAAGTATGACACAACATTAATATGCACAAAAACTACTTGAAAATTTGTTTACAAAATTTCCATTGGCAAGAGTGTATACAAAACGTTAACGATAATTTCCCATTACGTAGGCGCCTATTGTAATGCATGTTGTGGACCAACCTCATTCGGCTGTGCGCCGCTGGGTGCTGATAAAGTAGCATGACCAACCCACAGCTAATTTAAAAATACCAAAAACTTCCGTCGTCAGCGTAATTCGTTTTAAAGACTGGTGACACCAGACCTACATTCCATGTTGACGAAATATGTGGCGGCGTAAGCTAAATTACTTACGTCGGAAGTCCGCATAGACCTTAACTGCTAAATCATAGATTGAATTGGCCACACTTAAAGTACTTAAGTCTAAAAATATTTATAAAAGCTAGCCCTCGTATAAAGTTAAGCTGTATTTTCACTTGTCTGTACCTCAGTTTACTGATAGGCTACTTCTCATATATTTTTGTGCTTCTCAGATCGACTATTACTTCTGACTGATATCTCAGAAGGGAAACTCTTATATATGAAAATACAGCTTACGAAAATAATCTAATTTTATTGTATTTCTTAAGATTTTACGTTACTTCAAAAGTTATTTCATGCCAAACGAATGACTTAGGCAGCGAACTTGTTTTTAACAACTAATCGAAAACTGAAATCTAACCTGCAAATAGTCTTCATTGCTATGTCAAGTGTCCCACTTCACTCTTATCAAATGCATTTATCGAAATCGACTTTGGCAGCAAACTTGTTGTGCACATTTTCTGCCATAGTTTCTAGCATTCTGAATGACATTATCTATAAACTAAACAACGCAATTTGCATTGCTAAATGGCGAAGCTCCCTACCTCCCTCTCTCTCCCCCCGCCAGTTCCCCGCATAATCGCTCAACATAACTGAAATTCTTTTGCATGTCATGAGCATTTGTGCGGGACTCCGTTACTCTTGAATGTTAGATACATAGTTGCTGCCCGGCCATGTATTTATGCGCTCTAAACATTGTTAGTTATGCAACCAGTTGGAGTCCTCGCCACTTATGCAGCATGACAACAGCAGCAGCAACGTGCAACACAAAAGACGACAACAATCATTGGCGGCCATCGATGTGGCAGTGCCAGGCCTACATTTCAATGTCAGCCAACTGCCCAGCGCTACCAATCAAGTTGTTAACTATGCAAAAAGCGGACAGCAACTGCAACAACAGCATCACCTCGCCAGCTACAATTGTTATGAACTGAACTTTAAATAACAATCAGCCAAGTGCCGTTAAATGAATGCGACATTGTGGCCGGCCGGCCGCATATTAATTTGCCAGCAGCCAGTTAGGGTTAAAATATTTGCATAATAAACGCCAACGCCTGGGCAAAAGCGCAATCTCATTCCCATTCTTATGGCGGGCCATAAGTTTCGCTCGCTTCCAGCTCGCTCACCTCGTGCATTTCCGAAAAAAAGAGCACGTAATGGCCGGGGCAACAGTGATAATTTATCACTTGCCAACTTCAACGGTACCTGGCAAACAATACCGCGGCACTGCACTCAATTTGTGCTCTGGGGCCGGCCACAATCAAATTGATATTTGCTGCTATATTTAGTTTATGATAATGCCGCCATTCCGTTTGCTGGCACTGCCTAATACGTTGCTTCCTCCTTGCGGGTCGCTGGTCATTTCTCAGCCGGAGCCGCTCGCTCCACAAAGGCTTATTTATTATGCATGCTCAGGCTGAGTCGAGCTTCACTATGAAATATATTTGATTTTTTTTGCAGTTTCATTGCAATATTTAAAGACTTGTTTGCCTCCTGGCAAACCATTGAGAAAGTGTTTTTTTTTTAACTGTGGAAACTTTTATGACTCCAAAAGTCAATTAGCATTTGGCATTTGGTTGGCATAAATTCAAATTGAGCGACCTAAAATGTAAAGTCGCCTATTGTTTTTATGACCAAAGATAACCTGCTGCTTATTTATTGGGAAAGGCTTAACGAAAATTGAAGAGAAATTAAATCAGAATTGAAACAACAAAAAAAAACTCCACCTTGATTTAATTTGTGGCTATAACTAAACTTATGAAAGCCTGTGAAAACTTCAGTGCATTGGATAATCATCCAATTCGTCTGGGTCCGACTAAATCTATTGGCTGCAAACGAAAAAAAAACAGTTGCAAATATTGCAAATTTTAGTTCTTTTAGGTTGCATAAGCTGCATTCAAGTTCGATGCTTCGCCAATGCCTGTTTATTATTATCAGATTACGTCTTCTTTTATATAGTCCCATTTGTGGTTAAAGTAGCTCTGTAATAGGCCATATCTACAAAACCTATTAGCGCTACTCAAGGATTTATACTTTTTGATAGTTTTGAATTTGTAGCTGGTTGTGCCTAACTCTGCCGTTGTTTCCCAGTTTACTGTAAGCTTCAGTCCTATCAACTTATTCAGGGTCACCATACTTTTGTCCAATATTACAGCTTCCATTTCCTTTCTAAGCCTACAAATCTTTCTCCCAAGTGGATTTTATGTTGGCTTTCGCTGAAGGTGCTTTTTACCGAATAATTTTATCATTACCCTTAAAAATTCTTAGCTTACACCTTTTAAGAATCAAGATGGCAAACTTGCTAAGTTTGGCAATGCAAACCTAGTTACCCTTGTAGGTCGTCCAGATACAAACGAATAGTTCTTGTAAATCTTTTGCATAGGTGATGAACTCCTTACACGTTGCATCTCTTTTTGTATTGGTAAATACTGCTAGCAATTTCAAGCATCAATTTCAAACTATTTGCTTACAAATTTTCTTGTTTTCTTCAAACTTTAATTGTACTGCTGCTGTCAGATTATAGATGTAGTCAATTGTTGAGCTTTGAAACCCGCCTGGTAATCGTTCAGCTTATCTATTGCGTCCACTCAATCTGACCACCGCTGATTAAAAAACCTCACATCATGATCTTATAATCTGCGCCAAAGGTACACAGTGTATATTAAGTTTGTGCAAAAGTATGTAACAGCCAGACATCTCCAACCCAATAAAGTATTTTGATTTTTGATCAGTATCAACAGCCGATTCGACATAACCAAGTTCGCCAGTCCGTCCGTCTGTCAGTTCGTATGAACGAACAGATCTCAGAGCTGGTAAGAGACATAAGCTTCTTACTCTTTCTTATCTTATATCTTATATTTTTGCCACTACCCCTCCCGTCCCAGCAATTCTCAAAAATTTTCATATCTCCGATAGTTCTATAGATAGAAGGTGAAATCAAACAATCATGCTGGGCAGCACCGGCCGAACGGCGATGGAAAGCACTTCACAGACCTTAACACATAATTTGGGAAGAGCAGAGTATATTATAGTTGGGCTTGACTTTCTGACTTGTTTTTTATACCCTTGCAGAGAGTATTATAAAATTGTCCGGATGTTTGTAACGCATAGAAAGAAGCATCTCCGACCACATAAAGTATATATATTCTTGATCAGCATGAGGAATTGAGTTGACTTAGCCTTGCCCGTCAGTCCGTCCGTCTACCGTCCGTCTGTCTGTTTCTATGCTATCTCCTCCGTCAGTTTGAAAGCTATCTTCACCAAACTTTGCACGAAGTCTTTTGGTACTTATACGCACATTTGTCAGAACCGGCCGGATCGGATGACTATAGCATATAGCCGACATATGAACGATCGGACGAAAAACAAGTTTTATTGAGAAAAACTTTTTGGTTTTCAATGGAAACGCCTCCAAACTTCGTATTTCTTAGTTTGCTATGCTTTCCACAAAGTTTGGTCGAAATCGGACATCTATATAGTATTGCTGTCAAAGAAATGTACAATTTGAAAAGTAGTCTTAGTTGGAAAATCTTTTTTGTTTTCCATGGAAATGTCCTCAATAATGGCAATAAATTTATGTTTTCAATGGCGTATACTTATTTTATATACTTTTGCCCAATTCCACAAAGTTTTGTACAAATCTGATGAATGTAGCATATAGCTGCAGTACGAATTATCGGTCGAAAAAGAAGTGAGAAAACTTTTTTGTTTTAAATGGAATCGCCTCCAAATTATGTACTTGTTAGTTTGTTATGCTTTTCAATGATTCCATCAAGTTTGTTCGAAATCGGACATCTTTGTAGTATAGCTCCCTTGGAAAAGTAAGGTACGAAATGCACTCTGCAAGGGTATACAAAACTTCTGCCGAGCCGAAGTTAGCTTTCCTCTATTTTTTTTTTTGTGGACGATTGAAGCATTGAAAGCCGACTTGAAGTGTGTGGGTATTACTTCCCTGGGGGAAATGCCCTGAGGCTCTTCTATGATGCTCTCCTATGTATAAAATTGCGCTTACATTCGAAGCGACGCTGTTTTTGGTAAACTATTGTGGCCATATTGCTAAATGCAGAGCAATTCTTTTCCGAGTCAAGCATGATGCTTACCAGGCTACAGGCAGCTTGTGTCCTCCCCATCTTATTTCTTTCTTCATTAAATGTCGGACTGACAAAAAATATATGTTCTGCGTCTTGGGTGACCCCTGACAGTCTATGCAGGTTGGGTCGTCCTCGTGCTTAAGCCACCAGAGGAAATGTTTAAAGCTCCCGTGTGCTGTCAGCAGTTTCTTCAGGTAGAAATTCAACAGTCCATGTCGTCTGCTTAGCCATACGGCTATGCTCGGAATAAGGCGTCACGTCCAACGTCCGTTTGTGCTTTGGCTTTAACTTTCCTGCCATAATTCGATTGTCGCTTTTCCTTACGCCTCCCACTTGTAGTATTCTCCGGTTGCAGCCAAGATTTCCCTCTCCTTCACCAGTAGGTCGATGGGAAATAGTCATATCTCCGATATTTAGTAATCAGGATTATTTATTAATCCGCCAAAAGAATGCTAAAGATTGGACGAACGATTGTCAAGTTATAAGGAAAAAAATGTCCGCTGCTGCTGCGCAGTATCAGCGCTGCCATCAGCTTATACTACATCATAATTTATACTTAGCATACCGTTTCGTTGCTACAAAGTATATTATAGTCGGGCTTGTTATTCCATCTATACAGGGTGATTTTTCGGTATTATTGGGTTATTGGACTAACTATATTTCGCACAATAAGTACCCTGTAAGCATTTGGGCGATTGTTGAATAGCCCATCGCCGAGAAGAGTTTTCTGGAAGTCGCCGTGGAGATCGCTGGAAGATTGAATCTTCTGGAAATCGCCTGAGACTCTTTGCCGATTAAAAATGTTTGCTGGGTAGAGACGTCGCATGAAATAGATCAGTTGCCAATTGTGCTGGGCTCAGAAGCATATCATAAAATGTATCTTAGCCAGTAATAAAAGATATGGATTATTTTAATTGCCTTAAAAAATAGACAGTTGAGTTTTGTGTTAACGCATTGGAAGTTTCAACTTAATGAAAAAGAAGAGTCAACCTTTTTCTTACCCAAAGGCCAAACGGTTCTAAACTTACAGCTCGGAAGTGATTCGAATTTACTTGAGTATTTAAAATTAAAATTATAACAATTTCAAAAGATCCCAACTGAAGGGCGGATTTCTCGACTTCGATTTCTAAAAGGAGCAATTATTAGGTACGCAAAAAGATAAACCTATGTACGAATAACAGAGAATCTAACACAAAGCCCCCAATTGGAAAATTTTAAATCTGTCTTAAGTTTAGGTTACAAGAATTTTTCACCTGGTTCAGCTTAATATTCATGTTTCCAAATAAAAAAGTCTTGTTGCATCCGAAAATGCAGAGTTATTGACAAAAGTGTGAAGATTGATGAATAACTTACACTTCTTGCTACAACTTGCTCCGTCTCGAAAAAATCGGGCTTGTTTGTGTATAAGTTTAAGATATTATATAGGAGAACACAATAAAAAGATTGTAAGTCATACTTAGAGTTAAAAATTAGAGTATGAAGAAAATTTTAGTTCATTAGCGAAAAAAATCAGCAAAGTTGATGCCTATCGGTCAGATCGGAAACTAAGGAAGCTATAGAGTGAAAACAGAACCAGATTTTGTTATGCTTTTTGGGAGCTTAAAATTCGAGTACAAACTGCATTTCAGTTCAATAGCGTAAGAGCCAATAAAGTTGAAGCAAATCGGCCAGATCGGTTATGTGGCAGCTATTTGCAATGTCGGTCTAAATTAAATCTTTGCTAATCGTTCTTGGGGCCCAAAATATGCTTACAAGCCAACTATCTTTACAATTAGAGTTTATGCCAAAAAAAGGACAAAAAACCACAGTGGAATTCATTTTTAAATTAGAGGTAAAAATTGTGCGCAAAAATTTAATGTGACCTTAGGCATAATGCAGACAAGAGCTGCGCGGCTTTTTTGGCTTTGAAGTTGCACGTAACTCGTAAAAGTAAAACATCGAATCAAATCAGATTTTCTTTTTGTGGAACTAACAACAATTGATGCTCAAGTTCGTTGCCTAAATCTTTTGTTCTTAGTGCCAAATCAATTGGAAATTAATGTTTTTTTTTCAATTTAAAATCTTGGGAAAAAGAAATGGGAATAGTATGAAATCTAATTTTCCTGTTACTCTATTCAAATGAAAGTTCGTTGGCCTCCACCGGGCTTGTAATGCGGATGTAAAGAAAAGCCATTAGCGAATTTAATGAAACAGCAGCAGCAACAGCAGGCTCCAGCTGGAAGCCAACAGATCGGCAATTCACTTATGTTTATGAGCCAAACATTAACAGGGGTAAACAGAACAGCGCTGCATTTTCATGGAAACTTGCACTTCTCTCACCCAATAACTAAGTTGAACTTGAATCGCCTTCCGAACATGATTGATACATGATTGATGACTAGGAGCAAGATTCTTGTTAACGTTCAATTAGTGAAATTGATAGACATATCTGTTGTTGCTGTTGCTCGCGCTACGCAAAACGTTTGCCTAACCACAAATTACATGTTAATTAAAATGTTTCCAGATTTTTGATACGCTCGCATGGGAAAACTAAATGCAATAGTCGTTGCTTCGGGCGAGACGTAACCACAAAAAGTGGATCCACTAACCACATGCCACACACACGCACACGTGTACCGTTCTTTTGGGTTTTTTATTCATCCACTTCTTGTCCACTTTGGTCAATGGTTCATTAAATTTATGGGTCAGCAGGTGAAGCTGAACCGAAAACAAAAAAACTCTGCCCAAAATGCAACCGACGCCACATTCGGGCTGCTTATTAAAAGCGCGTCGGTCATCAAAGCCTATAATTAGCATAAATTCATTCATACCACTAATTGCTAGTGGAAGTGAGCGTTCCGTAATGAGTTCTTTCTCCTATCTGCCGTTCAATGGAGCAGAAGAATGGTAAAGCAGCAGCAGACAGCAGCCCGCATATTGTTTTTAGTGCAGGCCTCTTTGAAGTATGTTATTAACTTTAACGGTGCTTTCTACTTGTTTGGCTTTCATAATTTATGTGCGAGTCTGGGGCGGAGGCGGTACGCTGTGGTTTTGCATTGCAAGCCGCCAAGCCCCACCACCCCCAATCGCCATCCCATAATTAATTATGTAAGACAACAAACAAGCGCCCTGACACACACCTCCTGCCAGCAGCAACTCTTTTCCCACGAAATCGCTTATTAAAAGGCAACGCTCTTTGCCATTTTTTTATGTTTTTTTTTGCGTCCAATAATGAGCCGCTGTTTAGATTATCTCACAGGTGGCTGTGCTGGCCGGTGTCGTTGTCATTTTTATGTTTCGCCAGTGAAATTTCGCTCATAAACTAAATGTTTGGGTTGTAAACGTTTTTATGAATGAATTTTATTTCGCTTTCACACGCACTTCGTTTGCAAAAACAAACGAAAAAGCCATCAAGTGTTACGGATCCGATTTGGCAGCTATAAAGTGTTAATTGCTGAACTTTTAAGTGTTACATAAAGTATGTTGTCTAAAAGACGATGTACTTATCCGATTTAAATCAAACTCGGCATAATTGTGTGGGAGCGGATGATAATCACAGATTGTTTATAGTGGAGTCAGCTGTGTGGCGCCATCCAGTTATCACCACCAAATTAAATAACCTGGATACATCTCACACCGTGTACAGAAATTTTACTCATTTACATAGCAATTCTTTTAAAAATGCGTCTCATAACTAAAAAATGATTATCCGAAATTGAAAACTTTTATCATTTGCACGTGTTGTGATGTAACTTTTCTTGGTAAATTGGCCATATTAACCTTAAAATAGAACCTCGATATTGTCAGCCGCTTTAAATTATAATTGATGGACGCATTTAAAATTAACAAATATTAGTTCAACGAAAGAGAAAGACAGTTTAAATATTCCTGTTTCCAAAAGTATTAATTACTTGAGTTGATATTATAAAGTCTCTGGGTGAAAATATTGCATACAGATAGGATGTTCACGACCCCCAGTTGAGCTACGGAATTGCTGAATTGAGGAATTTTACATTTTTTGTAACCAAGTCAGTCAAATTTTTATATTTTCTTCTTCTTGTTTTCGACTTGTACAGAATTCCGTAGCACAAATGGGTGTTCTGAACACTCTAAGATTTTAAAATTTGTATAAAAGCAAGTTTTTTTCATTGGAACTTGCTATATGATACAACCATACGATTTGTTCGCTCATTCGAGCAGCCCTGACCCTAGTTTCTTAAGGACATCCTGAAGGATATATAGAAAAAAGCATCAAACCAATTTCATTATACCTTTTACATTGGTTTAAATCAGTAGTGAGCACCAAAACAGATCGAACAGAAGGTAAACCGACAATACGCTTTGTGCTTTCATTTTCCAACTCGACATTTATTCCGTCGCAGAATCGCGGTGCTTGTATTTTGTTGATTATTGCATTTACTTCAGATTTGGGAGGAAATCGGGAGACTCGAGGAGTTCGCAACGGGAGCCCATCACTGGCATTAAATACCATTTTTCTAAACTTTTTGGAATATTTTTTTTGATAAATTTTTTTGATCAGATTATAAGATATACAGTATGGAAATTTGTTTACAATAAAAATGGAAAATAATGTCACTTAAATGATCCCCGTTTTCAGCGTCGCAAAGATGGTCTCGTTTTAGAGCATTTTCCATTACATATTTAAAAATTTGTGGCTGTAACGCTTGAGTTTCAGCAACAACGTGCCCCTAAGTTTAAGGATTGTCACGAGCTTGTTTACATATACTCGCCCCATCAAATAACCTCAAAGAAAATAGTCGGATGCTGACAAATCTAGCAAATTGCCAGCCAACCAAGTTTCTAAACATTTTTCGCTTTCCAAACATTTGACTTAAAAGTGCCATTGTGTATTTTCAGATGTAATGCCACACGATAATGTACTTCTAATGGGTTGCAATTGGCGTTAATGAATGTCTCTTGGATTTTCAGAGCCCCAGACACATCAGTTCTGCTTATTAGCAAAACCAATTAAATAAAAAATATTTTATGGAAAATGCTCTAAAAAGAGCCCATCTTTGACGGCTGATTAAGAATACAAATACTTTGTAGGGTCGGAGATGCTTCCTTATGGCTGTTACGTCCTTTTGCACAAACTTATTATACTCTGTGTACCTTTGGTACTGAATTTAAGTGCCACATTGGCAAAATGAGGTCTATAAATATTACATTACCCCATTATTCACAAAAAGAAGATAATTTCTTAAGGCTAAACTACAAAAATTAGTTTAAATTTGTATATAAGTAGGTGAACATTTCTTTACCTATTCTTGGTAAATACAGACAAAAAGAGCACACTTTAAGCCCAAATGGATGAAATCTAATAAATTAATGTGTCTTTGAAACCACAATGTAAAGCACATTTTGGTGAAATCTGGGCCTCACTCAGCATGATGTCACTTCCAGCTCCTTCACACATATACCCAAGCTCTGCCACTCTCTGGGAAACAAATATTTCGACCAGCGTTTCCCAGGCGTCAGCACTTTTCACACATTAAACTTGCCGCAACAATTTTCTTCTTATTGTTTGAATGCACCACAACTGCAAATACAAAGCGCAACTGTAGCTTTAATTAAACGCTGAAAGATCGTACAAGCCAGGCAATTAAAGCTCGAACACACAGGCCAAGCCTCAGCCCAAGACCCGGCCGGGTACACAGGGTTCCGTTTTCCCCAGGGCAAAGCCCCCATGCCGAGTCGGTTTCCAGTGTTCTTCTCTTTAGGCCAACACTAAACTAATAAAATGCGCCGGAGGAATTACATAAATTACACACAATTAACATTTTGCCAACTCTCCTGCTGATTTCTATTTGCAGACAACAAAATGTTTCTACGCCGTTGCACTTTTCTGCTGGTGCTCTGCCTAATTGCGAGTGACGCGGCCAGTGCCGCACGCAAAACAAAACGTCCTGTCAAGCCGGTCAAGCAAACGATTCCACGCAACAATGTGACGCCTTCGCCAGCGGCAGCGGGTGCGGCCACCACCAGCAGCAGCAGCCTCAACAGTAGTAGCAGCTCCACAACAGCCGCCAGCGAACAAAGTGTGGAGGCAGCTCCCCTCAACGGCAGCGGCAGCATTAGTCCCGGAAACAGTGAGCTGCCCAAGCCGCTGGTGACACCAAATGACGCTCAACCGGAGGCCAAGACAGACAAATCCCCTGCCTCAGTGCAGGAGGAAGAGTGCGATCCAGATATGATTGGCTTTGAGATTATCACCGGGTAAGTTGTCACATTAAATACACGAAAATTTCACTCGACTTATGCAATAGAAACTTTTGGGTTAATTTCACTTTTGCTTTTCTTTCGTCTAACTATAAATTTTTAACAATAGTCGAGGCAAAGTTCATAAATTTTTAATGAAATGCAATTCCAACTGACATTTTGGCCAATTTACATAAATGAAAAGAAGACGATGAAGCTGTAACGGTTAAATTCAAGTGGGAACTTACCAGGGCTGCGAGGGTTGCCTTTAATATTTCACAAAACAACCTGCATTTCCCAGTGACAAAACTTTAAAATTGCAAACTAACATGGCGTATTCTTACCCTAAAGCAGTCGGGACTCGATATACAAAAGGCAACCCTCGTATGCAAATGTTGGCTCTAGAAGGCGTGGCTTTGTTTTTTATTTCTTTTTTCGGTTATTGGGGGGCCACAAACGTGACTAATCTTATGGCTTGTTTTGATGTCAGCAGCAGCCGCACTTGATGAACGAGTTCGTTGCCTGAGTCTTTTGTTTGAGCCGCGCTCGATGCGGGCACTTTCGTTTTCCAGGGCGGTCGGTCTGCTCTTTGTGCTTTTTTCATCAGTCAAATTTGAAAAGTGGAAACAATCATAAGTCAACAGCTAATTTAAATGATTTCTTGTCCACAGTTATGTATTATCGGCGCCCTCCAAGATGCTGGACACCCTACCTGGTACCCTAATGCTTACCGATTGCTTGGAGGCCTGTCAGAGCAACGAATCCTGCAGTGCTGTCAACTATGAAACCGGCTTGTGTGTGCTGTTCAAGACGACGGCCGATAAATTGCCAGGTGAGTTAGAAAGTGTGAGAATTTGCTGCCGCTGCTGGTGCTGCTGCTCCTCGGCCTGTTTTTTTGTGCCAAAGAAAGTTCAATAATTCAGTTGGCTCATTCATTCAATTATTGAGTTCTAGTTCATGGCATAAATCACGCAGTGTCCGCAGTCCGAGTCAGTGGCAAGCAACACGCCTTTAAGCTTTACGCATGATTTGGCAGGCTGGCAGGCAGGCAGCCAAACGGCACCAACTTGGCCTGGGCCCAGGCAAACTAGATTTTGCCTATTCTGCAAACTGGCTTTTGGCATTGGCGTTTGCGGTAACGCATAATTTCTGCCTTGCTGCAGCTGCTGTCGTCGATGCAGTTGTCGCCGTTTCTCAACGCCTGTTACTTTGCAGTGAATGGGCGTGTGCGTAAAACGCACCTCACGCACTTGTTTTCTACGCACAGCACCGTTTTGGCGTTCCTAATGCCTTCAGTATTTTCATTTTCCTTTGGTTGTCGTTGCAGGTTCACTTTCGCGCTCGCAGTTTCCGGTTTTCACCATTTACGCACAGAAATCGTGTTTGGGAGTGCGTCCTTGCTCCAAGGCCTGGTGCATTGATCGCGTTCAAGGTTACCGACTGCCCGAACATGTCAAATCTAGTCAGACGGTCTTGTCACGTCGCGATTGCCTGGAACTCTGTCTGGGAGAGTCGGAGTTTACATGCCGGTAAGAGTTGGGCGGGCGGGGGACAATAATTTTTTTTTTTTTTTTTTTTGAGTTTGCGTAATGCGATACGGGTTGGTCCAGTTAATGGAGTTTTCGGAGAATCAAGAAAAATAAAATGCATGAGAAAGCTAAGAAAATGAGCGAAATGGTAGAAAGAGAAAAAATGCCGGTATTAAAGTAATTATTACGTTCGGACACGTATTAAATGAGTTAAATTCCTGTGCAGACTTTACAAAATTATATTTATCGAAACGGTCACTCCAAACCTTACTTCAAGTAATCATTCAAACGGATCTGAAGTATGAAAAATGAAACAGCTCTGAGACTGATTCAAACGAATAGGCCCAGAGAGCTGAAAGTTAAATATGATGATCTGGCTGACAGTAATCCTATAACAGGACACTGTTAGTCGAGCGCTCATAATATGTGCGCTTTTTTAAGAGCGAATTCTATAATTGTTGCGATCTAGCGTGAGCGGAGAGAGTCGTTGTGAGAGAGTATGAAAGCGCTCTTGTAATTTTCCATTCGAACATGTGCTCTTTACCACCAAGTCCAAGAAAACTGTTTACCCCCATCAAATTTTTCAAAGCGCTATCTGGATCTGGAGTAATACAAAAAAGCTGAGTGCTCAACTCTACTTTTGAATACTACTCCACTTAAGCACTTAATTTAAAACAAGACTTTTTCTATCAATAAAACAAGAGCTCGTAAATAACAATCGATCGTTTTTCCCTTTGCAGTCTTCTCAAAAACGAAACCGAAAAAACCCATGCACCCTTGCTCTCTCTCTCTCTGAGCAGAACACTTCGTTTCTTTTTGTTTTTGTTTTCAGTTGACTGCTCTCAGTTGAAATGTTCTTGTTTTGCTCATTCAGTAACAATTTATAGAGAGCGGTCCGACTGAGCGCTCTCACATTAAGAGTCAGCAGATGAGCGAAAAAAAGAACTGCTCGCCTCAAAGGGTCTTTTTTTCTGTATTTGTTTTTTTTTTTTTGTGTGTGGCTTGTGCGAGTCACAAGACCTCACACTCACATACACACACACAAACGCAAATGACTTTTATAATTTTCGCTCGCGTCGATTCGGTCAGCGAATGAACAGAGCAAAAGGGATTCAATAACATTGGTTGTTCGTTGAGCAAAGAGCGAAATGTTCAAGAGCCGATGAGAACGGCCCATCTCTAGTCCGTAAATAACAGTTATTTTTGGACAACCAAAAATGGTCAACTGTTATTTGCTAGCTCTGCTTAAAACGCATTCTTCGCTGTGAGAACATAGCGCTTTCTAGAGCTCTTTGCACAGTGAGAGTTTAGCACTAACATCCAATGATATGGCAATGTTAAAAATATCACAAGTTAACAGGAGAATAATTTTCCGATAATATTAAATTAGCTGTAAACCAAGCGACGTTCTGTACTTTTGAATTGTATGGATTTGTTTCTTATGTTTATGTTTGAACTAATTGAAAATCGCTATTAACATTTGAACTTGTCGGAGCCAGATTTGAATTGGGAAAATATAAAATTCCATATTTCCAACCAACACGCCAAATTTCCATTTCGTAACTCAAATAATTTTTAAGATATGGCTCGGTTAATACGGTTAATAATATTACCTTCTGACATATATTTGGGGTAAACGTTGCTTACTTTTCGGTACTCTCTAAAGGAACACAACTTTTGTTATGAATTTGCGGTGAGCATGCGCTTTCTGCGTACATAATGTTAATATGTTAACATTAATGTTAATGCCCTGTTAAGAAACATACGGGTGAAAACACTTCTAGCCCATAGTCACGGGTATATCGAAGTCGGAAAGCGCCGATTTTAACTTACTACTCGCTAATACTTATTTATTTATCAAGAAACTTAATTAATTTTCTAAATCAAAGTAGTTTTGTCTGCACAGTACATTCCTCTCATCAGCAGACTTTGCTTTTTACTCTCCATTTCACTATTATTTAAAAGTATTAAAAAATTTATTATCAACATATTTAAAATAATAAGATTTTTCAAGCTTTTCTAAGCCTGACCTTTATTGACACTTAAGAACTTCAACTGTCTTCAACCTGACCTAATCTATAAAAATCTCTTTTTTTTCTTCCTGTACTTGGTTGCCCTGTTTCTATGCGCTTTCACACTTCAATCTTTCCTGCTCCATCAATCTAACAACCCACAGCTCTGCCAACTATTATCGCCACTCGGGACTGTGCGAGCTGTCCGATATGGATCGTATTACCCTTTCAGCAGGCAGCAGTGTAGAGCCCTATGATGGCGCTGATTATCTAGAGAACAACTGTGCCGAAGAGCCCAGCAAATTGTGTGAATTCAAGCGCATTTCAGGCAAAATTCTCAAGACCGTCGACTCGGTATATCAGGATATCAATACCATTGACGAATGCCGTGATCTGTGCCTGAACTCGCCCTATAGGTAAGTGTGTTTTAAGTAAGTATGGACTTATATATTAATTCCATATCTCTAGGTGCCACTCCTACGATTACAATGACACTGGCGATATGGTCTGCCGTCTGTCGCATCACAGTCGTGCTACCCTGACCGATGTAATGGATCCCTATCTGGATGTACCCGAGGCAGCCACCTATGAACTATCGGCCTGTTACAATGTCTCCATTGAGTGTCGCTCGGGTGAGATGATCACGAAAATTCGCACCTCCAAACTCTTCGATGGCAAGGTCTATGCCAAGGGTGCTCCCAAATCTTGTTCGGTGAATGTGAACAACTCGTTGGAATTTGATTTCCGCATGGGTTACAACGATCTCGAATGCAATGTGCGTCAGAGTGCCTACGGACGTTATATGAACGATATTGTTATACAGCATCATGATATGATTGTGACCTCCTCGGATCTGGGTCTGGCAGTGTCCTGCCAGTATGATTTGACCAATAAGACGGTGTTGAACGATGTAGACTTGGGCGTTACGGGCGAAATTGAGTCATCTCTGAGTGAGGAGATCACCATTGATTCTCCCAATGTAATTATGAAGATTACCTCACGCGATGGCAGCGACATGAAGCGCATAGCCGAAGTGGGTGATCCGCTGGCCCTGCGTTTCGAGATTGTTGAACCGAATAGTCCGTATGAGATCTTCGTGAGGGAACTGGTGGCCATGGATGGATCGGACAGTGCCGAGATCACTTTGATCGATGCTAATGGCTGTCCCACCGATCAGTATATTATGGGTACCATTCAGAAGCTGTCGCATAATCGCAAGGTGCTGCTCAGTCAGTTCGATGCCTTCAAGTTTCCGTCCAGTGAAGTGGTCCAATTTCGTGCTCTGGTCACGCCCTGCATTCCGCGTTGTGAGCCAGTCATTTGTGATAGCGAAGATGGCGCCAGCGGTGAGCTGAAATCTCTGGTTTCCTATGGACGCAAGAAGCGCTCAGTGCTCAATGGCACTGATGGTGGTAAGTGCTGAGCCACAATCTTCCCCTGCTCTGTTTACTAACTGCCTGGCATTTGGTCAATTCACAGCCGAGTTCTTGCTCAGCACTCGTCTCCAGCGTCAGCGTCGGGATGTGGGCCCAGCCGATGATAACATACTGCTCGTGCAGTCCATACAAATCACAGACAAGTTTGGCTTCCAGGCTGAGGATGGCAATGGCCATGTTAGTGATGCGGAGCCCCACGAAAAGGCCTATGCGGGCGTTGCCCAGGACAAGCTCACTTGCCTTAATGGCTATGGTAAGTTTCCTGTTCCACTGTGTTGTTCTCTGTGAAAATGCCCAATCAAGCACAAATCAAAGCCACAAATTTGCATAGACAAGGAGCACAGGACGTCGTGCCGTCCCCCCCAAAAGTTCCAGTTCCATTCCCTGTTGCAGCCAACGGGTGGCGGGTCGTGAGGCACTAGCTTGTTCTTGGTCATTGTTTGGCTGCTCGCTAATTTTGATAATGAATCAATTTTTCTCAGCCGACTCCTGCATGAGAATTAAATTAGATTCTGGTAGGTGCAGCTCCGGCAGAACGTGTTCCGCGACTGCGAACCAAACGAGTTATGATGTTGGTGGTGTCTCTGGCTCACGACCAGGTCACTAGTTCAATGCAGCTGTGCGGCTGTGCGGCTGCTGCAGCAGCAGCAGCAGGATGATGTTGCACGCCTCATTTTCGTGCGGCGCGAAAGGTTTGCACAGTTAGGCAGGAGAGGATGAGGATGATGATGATGCTCTGCTCCCCCAGCTGGAGCATGTGTCATTGCATTTGTGGAGCAATTGCCATGCCGCATTATTCATGCTGCATTAGAGCCGAACGCAGCGTTGAAGCGTTAAATTGACAGCTCGTTAGATGCCAGCAGGTCCAGCTCCAGCCTCACGATAAATCGTTGTTGTAATTACGAGCTGCTGGGGCTTCTGCTGCTGGTGTCCAGGGCCTAGCAAAAGCCAAGCAAAGATTATTGCCGCCAATTAGAGCAACGGTTTCCACTTGAGTTTAAGCTCATTTACCACACACGTTGAGCCGAGAGTAAGAGCGAGAGCTGGCATAATGCGTACCGAGCGAGTGCTTTGGGCATGCAGAATAGCAATTTAAAGTCATCTGTTGGCGGTGAGATAATACTCTTCACTTTATAGCACCATAATTTATTTAGGTTTATTATAACTCTACATTCTTTGTAGCTCAGCTGCAGCTTTATCATCGCCGACACCTTCACCGCTACTGGCGTTTGCAGAGAGCAAGTAGCCATTCAAAATTATTATCTAACTTAACGATTATCTGTTGCACCAGTTTTATTCTGCTAAAATCATAAAGCACACACCTGAAGCAAGAAAGGCTTTATGTTGCATCGAACTATTTGAGTTGCTTATGTCGAACATTCTTCTTTCTGAGCCCAACTTTGTTCCTGAAAGGGAAAGTCTGTACGCCGCTTATGTCCGTTCAGAAATTCTTCTTTAAAATAAACCGTTTAATTCTGTATATCATTTTTCCCAAGGGCTCAGCCACACTCATTGTTCTTGACTATTGTTTTGGTTTCATTTCAAATGTTATCTTTTAGGGCGCCACCTCCCTCCTCCCGCACACTAAGTCTGACCTACCGTTTAAAGTAATTGTAATAATTTTGTGTATTTGTATTGTGGTTGTTACTGGTGGTTTTGTTTTTTTATGTTTATTGTCCAAGTGCAGACAGTTACAGTCGAGTCAAGCACTTAAATAAAAGTTTCAAGTGCGTGCGCATTGTTATTGAAACTTTGTACTCGACCAAGTCATGACGACGACGATGTACAGACCATACATTTGTTGTTGTTGTTGTTGGCTTGTTTGTTGGTTTTATTTTTTGTGAGCTTACTTTTTATGGGCATTTGATGAACAGGCAACAATAACAGCGCAGTGGCGTATACGGAAGGGGATCCCTTTCATACTCAAGTTCACGACGAATGTTTGTTGAAGAATTAATTCTGTTATAAGTAGGCGAGATGGCTTAGCTGAAATAGATATCTACAACAGTGAAGTCTAACAATCAGAATAGAGATGAGAGGAAAAGATCTGTGCCGCAATCTATAGAAAACGCTCAATCTTTAACCTCGCTGTTTACTCCTACGGCACTACTTATACATATCTAGCTCATTTTCTTGTGCCGACTTTTCCAAAACCTTTTAAAGTTTCACAAATCCCTTCTGATTTATTTATTATCCAATCTTTTCTGTTTGTGATATAAGACCGGAATGAATATCGATTTGGACAGCAACAGAGCTGCACTCAAAGTAGAATAGTTTCACAATCGAGTTGATAAGCAGTGACTCTAATTAAAAGAATCCAATGATAACTCATTGGAATACCAGACTAGTTTGAATGATGAAAACTATCAATATGGGTCACATAAATTGGTAAATAGTACAATCAAAACAACTCACAGATACAAAACATTAGAAAATAAGTAAGGGCGCTGTAATCGAGTGACCCAACTCTAAAACCTTTCACTTGATTTCGTGTATTTTCATTCACTTTCTCGAAAGGGATCTTCCTACACAAACGATAATAAGCGGAAAAATTCAAAACAATTCGTCATTTCCGGGGTCGAACTCACGACTTCCAGTCTATGAGTTTTGCAAACATCTTAAAATTTATGCTCTCAAGTAGAAGCAAGTCACACAGCCTATCAAAAACCAACAATTACTACGATAAATCACAAAGATTCGTTCATTAGCTCGAGTGTGATAAGTTTACCATTTACCATTTTATGAGAACTAGTGGGAACCCTCAATACATTTTTTATCAATTTGGATACTTATCAACATCTTGTTTTGCCACGACAGTTTTTTAACCACGGCAAACTTTCCCATTTATCTTAGTCGCGAGATACGGTCACACTTCTTTTGACATCATTTCCCTGATGGAACAAAAATCATGAAATAACGCCCGATTTCTCAATGTCCGGATAGTCAAGCTGACCTGCGGTTATCCGAGTTTGAGTGTACCATACTAAGTTAGGCGAGAACCGGGTAACAACCTTTGCCACAGCCTGAAAGTTTGTCAAGGCTTGTCATCTCGATGAGTACCGATAAAATTATCGATATTTTCATCAATAGATCAACAACTGATTTCAATACTTACTTCTTAATTGCTGAAACCAAAATGTTTTTGATATTTACGCAATGTAAATGGAATTGATAGAGATAGAACAGAATAAATAATGCAAGAGAGAACAGGAAAGGCGTAAATATTTTACTGATCTGGAAGATGCCAAATTTATTAAGCGATTCAGGTTGATAAAATCAATATGTAAAATAATTCTTGCTGGGACTAGAGATTAAGTTCAATTTATCATGACTCGGATTGTTAACCAGAATTATGCATTGTTGTCAGAGACCCAACTATTGGAGTCGCTGCGATTTTATGTAAGAGGCAGCTTTCTCATCACTTCGGGTGACTTTTGCGAAGTCAGCGTTCCTTTGGCAGGCCTTGCAGTTGTCCCACGCTTTTCAAAAGCGATGAATTACAGCTTGAGCGGCAAACTGATTCTCAAATCTCACGGCATTCTGCTTCCAAGTAACCGCATCACTCTTCTTGTTGTCCAATATATATTTGTTTGACTCCCCAGAAAAGATTTTCTTTCTTGTTCAGTAAGAACTTTCACATTAATTCAACAACATTGCTCGGTTGGACAGTCTTTTGACACTGTCGTTGAGAAAGCCAAGGTACTTAATCTCAGGTCATTTGAAGCAACTAATTTGTCCGGCGGTATCATAACCTAAACTTTTGACAAATCGAGCCTAAGACTGGCTTTCAACGAAACAGTTGTTTTTTATACCCTTGCAGAGGGTCAGCGTGACGAGCTGAGCTGATTTAGCCCTGTCCGTCCGTCTGTCCGACCGTCCGTTCATTGGAATCGCCACCAAACTTCGTATATCTTAGTTGGCTATGCTTTCCCATGATTTCAGTAAGTTTGGTCGAAATCGGATATCTATATAAATAGTATAGCTGTCATAGAAAAGTATAGTCTGTAATGAAGTCTTAGTTTGAAAAACTTTTTTATTATCCATGGAAATGACCTAAAAATCAGCTTTTATATATTTGTTATGCTTTCTCAAAATTCTACAAGGTTTTGTCAAAATCGGATTTCTATAGCATATAGCTGAAATAGGAACGATCGTTCGAAAAACTAGTTCTAGAGAGAAAAACTTTTATGTTTTTAATGGAAACGTCCTTATCATTGGCATATACTTATTTTATATACTTTTACACAATTCTACAAAGTTTTGTCAAAATCGGATAACCATAGCATATTGCTGCAGTTCGAATGATCGGTCAAGAAAGAAGTTCCAGTGAGAAAAACTTTTTCATGGAATCGCCTCCAAATTTTGTAATTGCTTGTTAAGTTTTTCCATGATTCCACTTAGTTAGTAGCTCCCTTAGAAAAGTATGGTGCGAAAAAGTGGTCTTAGTTGAGGCTGCAAGGGTATACAGAACTTCTGACGAGCCGAAGTTAACTTTCCCCTATTTTCTTTTCCAAAAAGCCTACGGCGCGTTTTGTAAAAATGTTTCCCAAAAATGAGGCTGCAAACCTCTTAAATTCTGCAGAATGTTGGATTGAGTCCTTGGGACCCCGAAAACCCCGAACCAAACAAGTTCAACTGTTCCGTTAAGAACAGGTACGTAGTCTTGCTTAAAAGCTTATAACAAATGATTGATATGTACATCGAGTACTTTGACATTTGTTATTTTAAAATCCTTTGTTCTAAAGAAGTGCTTGGGTGGACTGGCCTCTACCTTGCAATCTTCGTTGTAAATGCAAACGAAAACATCCATTCCATCTTCCCTCAAAGCGGAACCCCCCTTATATACTCCAAATTCCTGCATACTCCTCTGCTACTACACTGACAACATAGTAATCTGTAATGGTCATCAGCCATGTCTTCGTCGTTGCTGCTGCTGCTGCTTTTAAATTCTGATTTCGTGAACTGGACGACAACGCATGCGAGTGGCTTCGGCCTTTAGCTTTGGCGGCACTTTCACCCAATTTCTACCCGGCATTGGCATTTCGAATTTCCTCTCTGTTCGTTCGCGCAGCAACAGTCTCCGGTCTCCGGTCTTTGGGCTTATTTATGTGGCATGTTGCACTCTTAAGAACCAACAACAACAACAACAACTGACATGCAATGTACGGGGGGCATAAAAAGTGAAACAGTTGAGAGCAACAGAGAGCAGCAGCAACTGCTTCCAATGCCAAAATATGCAACTCATGCATTAAATTGTCGCTGTTTTATTTCTCATTGTTTTTGTTTATCTTCAACTTGTTGCTGTCAAACTTGGTCAGTTGGTCGGACTGGAAGGTTTGCTTTTTTTTTGTCTTGGAGCAAATGCGCCAAAGTGGGTCAAGTGGCGCCCACTTTTGTTTTCCTTTGATAACTAAACCGATCGGAGGTCATTTTATTCCTTGTTTTTGTTGATTGAAACGATCTTATCTAGCACGAAATTGAAGTATTCTGGTCTGGCTGTGAGAAACCTGTTCTTCTGTTTGAGAAATTGTGAACTAGATTGTTGATATTAAGTTTTAAATGTAATTGATGGGCTGAATTAATCGGATTCTAGTTAGTGGGTAAAGGAGCTTAGGTTGTCAAAGGTTATTGAAGATTTTAAACATTTTCTTTCACATTAGTCGATGATTGCTCCTGTTAAGTCTAATGAATTTTTATAGCATAGGTAGCTTATTGATCATTTATTCAAGTTTGCTAATGGATCCTCACTATTTCACTTTCAGGACTAATTCTGGCTGGTGCCTTATTCCTGCTTGCCCAACTGAGCATATTTGGCATTTGGAAAACCGTTCAGCGACGCACACACAAAGAGCGTTACTTGTATCAGCATGAACCTACGCCAACCATCACCTATGGCTCACCCACCATGCTCTATGGCCCACCTCCGCCACCATCATCGGCTGCCTCCCATATGAGCAGCGCCAAGGATACGCTTAGCAAACTCTATGACAGCGGCATCAATGGACGCTATGGGCAACAGTTCTAGGTGAGGAGAACTCTCACTTGTCAGCTGGGAACAAACGCAATATGCCTCGAAAGCTTCAAAAGATTCGATGAGACTTGAATAGAAAATATTCGCCCAAGAGGCGATATCAATTGCAAATCATTTGGAAATTTAGTTTATTTAATTTAGTTTAATTTTAATTGAATCTGTCGAATATTTTTTTAAGACAAAATGCGCGCTTTTAAATGCTTTGGATTATGTGTTGGTGTCCAGCATTTTAAATCGGCGCATTGCCTTGATTTCAACGCAAAATTTGAGTTAGCTTAATTTACCCACTTCTCTCTAGGAAATGTTAGACTAGTTTAAGCATGTAGTGAAAATCTTTTTCGCATCTACCGATCTAAGTCTTCAACTCGAGCAAGTGAAATGCATTTAATTACTTTAACTTATTTATTTTATTTATTTTTATTTACACTTCGAGCTGCTTTGAACATTTTCGCAGCAAAGTTTGCCAAATAATTTTTGTATCAAAATGTTTTGCGCAGATCTTTGTGCAAAGCGGTATCAACCTTTCCTGGGTCAAACACATACACACACACACACACACACTATTTATTGTACTTACTTACTTCTATTGCTAATTTATGATTATTATTTATTGACAAAACGCAGAGCGGTGCTAAGTTTTAGGAGCTCGAATATGAGCCTAATTTTTCTTATGCTTATTGAATTAGGTAAATGAGACACACAAAAAACCAATTGGAAATTGAAATAAATGAATTGTACTGATTAAGTAAAGCAATTAATTCTATGCCTGATAAAATCTATTTAAATAAATGCCTTAAAATATACAAATATACGACGGAGTTTTTC
The DNA here is from genome assembly GCA_018904265.1 of Lordiphosa collinella. Lineage (NCBI taxonomy): Eukaryota > Metazoa > Arthropoda > Insecta > Diptera > Drosophilidae > Lordiphosa > Lordiphosa collinella. The sequence continues at coordinate 1,138,978 of JAEIFV010000001.1, forward strand.
TTTGGTGGGGTGGATTGTCTTCTTTTAATATACAAGAACCTAGTGTCTCGGTGTTATTCGTGAAATTCCTCCGAAATGGCTTGACCGATTTATAGGAACTTAAAGAAGACGTAGCGCCATCTGTCATTAAACAACATAAATGGTATCCTTCGGCTTGCATTATTAAATATTGTTCATACGTGTTTTATGATTGTAAAAGGTTAGTAAAACACTAAAAGAACAAATACATGATAGGAATACCGTTTTTCATCAGTAAGAACAACAGCTTGGTCTACTTGTGTGGTGTGTTTCCCACAATAATGCAAACAAGACGCGGGGGGTCTATTTGAGCAGTCGGACGAATGAAGCAACAAACAGGCGAAATAGTAAAGCAGATAGGTAGCAATCTGCAACGCCTTTCAGGTGATTTCTAACAAACACTTCCCGTCATTCCACACAGCCCATTAGGCCAAAGCCGAGCTCCTCTCAATCTCATAAGAGAAAGGGACCTACCAGTTTAACACCGAATCCGAATGGCAGTTTGATAAGCTTTTTCATGGATAGTTGCTTCAAAGCTGGCGCCAATAGCAAGTGAAGGTGACCGGGTGTGTAAGTTTTTTATAGAAAAAACTTTTCATTAGGAATCGCACCGACGATCTCTTGCACAGCGAGCGCCCGGCCAGATATTGATATTGGCGATGGTAAAGTCTTGTCCATGAATACACTGGATGCATCAAATTGGACAATTGCAATCCTGAACAGTCGTGATGTACGCACACAATACATAAACCATGCGTGGCTGGCAGAAAAAGCAGTCTTGGCTTCAAAAAATGTGGACGTGGACGATTTAAACTTCAAGATTCATGGCTTGACGCAGCCTAAAGGGCCAAAGCTGAGCTCCTCTCAATCTCGTGGCTTGTGTGCTCCCAATCTTCGCACTGGGGAAACGGACCTACAGTTTAACGCCGAATCCGAACGGCAGTTTGAGAAGTTTTGCCAGCCGACTTGGTATAATAAAAATCGATTGATACAGTTTGCAATGCCAACGAAGCTGTAATTTATGCCTTTATGTATTAATTATAAGGTGGTCCTGTCATGAGAGCAGCTCTCTCGATTAGTCCCTTATTGTAAGTACTTGGCAGGCTGTCAACAGAGTGGGCTCGTATCGAACGAAATTTTTTCGGATTTTGTTGTTCGTTGCTTTAACCATTACGTGAGGAGAAAAAAAACCTTTTGCATTTAATGCCGCGGATTAAAACTGAGGGAGTTTCAGATGGAAAAAGTAAATTGTGGGAAGAATCCTTGATTAGTTTTGGTCAAATTAAAAATCTGCCATACACATTTTAAAGCCACCGATTGGAAGCCTTTAACCAACAAAGGACAGGTGTCGAAGAGTAGACGTCTCATGCCAGATGTAATACCAGAGCCGGAGCGTAAACCGAAAATCATTCGACATAGGGCACAGGTTGCTACAGTAGGCTGCAAATGTTCCCCACTGCCATTCTAAGGGTTAAACACAGAAAATGTCGTTTCACTCACTCACATGAAATTAGTAGGCTCACTCTCATTTGTCAACATACAATAAGGAAAAGATTTTACGGACGGGACCACCTTATACTAATTTCATCATGATTTATCCTACTGAGTTTTTGAACTCACTGGATTTGCCAGGAATGTCACCACACTTTCTACGACTGAAATTTGATCTCCGAATGTTTTATTTCGGAATTTTAAGCCACCACGGCCTTGCCGGGTGGCTCAGCGGCTTGTGTGCGCGACCGCTGTGCAAGAGGTTGTGGGTTCGATCCCGCCTCGGAACATCTAATGAAAAGTTTTTTCTTTGATTAAACTTTACACCCGGCCACTCCTCTCTGCTGTTGGCGCCAGCTTTGTAGTAATTAGCCATGAAAAGCTTCTCAAACTGCCGTTCGGATTCGGCGTTATTCTGTAGGTCCACTTCTCTTGTTCGAAAATTAGAAGCGCACAAGCCAAGAGATTGAGAGAAGCTCGGCTTTGGCCCTTTGGGGCTGTGTCAACTTGACAAGCCATTTTTACTTTTACGGCTTTGAAAAACATTATCGAAGCCACTATTTCGAATAGCAAATTCCAAGACGAAAAGGTTTGGCCGCCATGAATTAGAATGATTCTCACAGACGTGCCAATTGAATTCAATCGCGTTCAATTTTCTATTAGATTGGCCTTTGCAATTTTTTGTTCTCTAATCTTTCTGTCTCCATCGAATAGGCAACCTTTTTAGATTGAGTGTACATATTCATATTAATTTTCTTTAGGTAGGTGTGAACAGTGTTTTGGGTCTGATTATGGGAGAGTTGATTTGTGATGATGTATGTATAATATGTTTAGTGTATTGGTTCTGTCTAGTTTATAAAAGGTGGGATGGTTGCTAGGGTATTTGTCTGTTAGGAAGTTATCTGGGGAAAAGTTTCTTGAGGCGTCGTCTTACTCTGCTTCCTGCTATCCAAGGTCTACGCAAGAGTCTTCTGGCTAGTGAGTTGGGGTGACTTCTTAATCTCGCCATGTATTCACCTGCCTGAGAATTTATTACGTCACCAATCTTGGGCACCCGTTAGTATACGCAGACACCTGGACTAATTTTTCTCAGATGAGATTTTGCAGCTATTCCAAACACTTGGATCGCATCATCGTGAATTTAACAAGGTGAATCCGTCAGCTTATGCTGAGGGCCAATTTATCAGTGCCTATGTGATAGAAAGAGACAGCATGATATTTGTTCGCAAACTCTAGTGTTTTCCTTAATTCTAAGCCTATAGACTCTTCCCATATTGTTTTTTATTTCCAAGTCCTTGGGAACTCGTATGAGTTTAACGTGGCTTCGCGCAAACGATTTACGGCAAATAACACAATAACTCGACTTCTTTTCACACATTAAAATCAGAAATGACAGCACGAATAAGACTATTACGCATACACACAAAACTACAGAAAAATTTATCCGTAGCCTACCTTTCGCTTCAAGCACTCACAGCATACTGGCCCTTTGGCCCTACAAACAGAGAGAGTGCTGTCTCGGTCGGCTTCACCTTGTTAGTTCCACCATGGATCGCATATCTCCAAGCTGGTACTATGATGGCCTTGTATATGTGCGTTTTGTTACGATGGAGAGCAGCCATCCCACTTTTTTCACTCTGCCATATAGAGACCTTTCAAGCTCATAGATATGGGTTCCCAATATAAGGCGCTTGTCCAGATATACTCCCAAGTATTTATGTCCAGGTAAGTGCCGAAATAGCTGATCATTGAGGAAGACGCCTGGGCACTCATTATGACAAAGTGTATATATTGACACATATATCTATCTGACACATTTATCTAGGGTAAGCTCAATTTCCCATCGCTTCGCCCACCTGCTGAAACGATACAAATGCTGCTGTACAACGTCATTGGAATTATAGAGGCATTCGCAATGACAATCAATGAGTCGCAAGGCCAAACGATGCGACCAAAGGATTGGTAAGGATCGGATAAGCGATAGTAAAGGTAGAAGAAAAAGAAACAGCTGCTGCATCTTAGTCGCACTGCTGCTTTCAAATACTACTGCAGTATCTAAATTCATCGTCGGGCTTGCCCGACATTCTTACACATGGTAAAATGTGTGTTAGGGGTGAAAGTGTAAGGTTCCATCCTATTATATCCCACTTCTAAATGTTTTAAGTATTGGAAGTATGGAGTATTAAGTACTGGAAGTATTTTTGGCCGCAGTTTCCATACATGCGACTGTCAGTATAAACAAACAGATCTCAGGGATGGTAAGAGATAGAGATTTCAAATGTATGGGACATAAACCTTTTATACCTGCTGGCAGAATTAACTTTTTTTCAATTATTGCCAATGCCGCCACTCAATTTGAAAAAAAAATTTGTATCTCCCACTGTTTTATGAATAGATGTTTCGTAACTTCAAGACATAATTAGTAATTAGGATTATTTATAGATCCGCCAAAGGAGGATCAGAGGAACTATAGCTGTGTTATAAAGAAAACATAAGCATAAGTAATGCTGGGCAGCACCGGATTTAACGGAGAGGGGCAGCCCGTCACACAACTTAATACTTTGTGTGGCATTCAACTTAAAATTGATCAGATATGTACAAACTTTGGGAGGTGCAGAGTGTATTATAGTCGTACTTGAAAACTAAAAGAGATCTAACATTTATTGGCGTTTTGAAACCTATTAATCTCAAAAATTATCTTTACCCTATCATATGATACGCCTTTTTCCGATAATACTTAATTGATTGAGCATACCAAATATTGTTTGACAAAACTCCTAAGCGTGATGGCGGGTTGCCTGTTAAAGACACCACATCAACCTATTATAATAATTTCACGGCTGTGTGAGCAGGCACACTCCACACTTCCAAGATGCAGAGACGTGCCATATCACACTCGGCCCGCAGCCAGCAGGTTAGCCAGCAAAAGTGTTAATCAAATTATGAGGCATAGCAACCACACAAGCTTAACCAGGCATTTTACGATCTCTTTAACGCTCCAGCTACGCACGCCAAACCCAGTCGGCTAGTCATCACAAATTCAAAGAGGAATCTCTCATCGATTAATCATGCTCGTAAATTAATTATGTGCAAAAAGTCGAGCAGCAGATGCGACGAACAGTCGTGTTGATTGAATAAAGATGTCTCCGCAGTAGGTTTCCCCCACATCTTTCACACTGGCGGTGTCTTTACTTGCAAAGGTGTTGGAAGACGCATGTGCGTCGTGCGTGCTGTTGCATAAAACGCCCCTATTACGCTAAGTGATAGAAATCAGTTAGGTTAGGTGACGAAGTTTTGATACCCTTACTTTGTGAAGAAAATTGTTGAGCTTTCCAAAGATTAATAAATACCAAAATGTTAAAAGTTGAATAGCTTAAGCTTCGAACAAAGAAGAAATTTTTGGCTCAAGTCTTTCTATTTAAAACCTGGTGTAAAACCGTGAGGTTCTTAAAAAAGATTGTTCGACGACTTGAAAACTTTGTGAACGCTTACTGCAGTATTGGAGTTCGCACTTGATCCACAAAGGCAACTCAGATTTTAAACTAAGATGTCCACCATATTTCGCTACAAAATCTCATATCAAATATCTCACTCTATCTCACATATACCCCAAGCACAAAGTGTACGCTCCGCGTTGACAATTTTTATGGCCGGTTCTCGTGCGTATTTGGCATGGACTTTTCTGATCAGGCCAAACCCAATCCGGGCGAGCGCCGCATGAGCTGCATGAGCGTGGCCAAGTGTGGGCATTGGCGTTGACAGCTATGCAAATGCCTGGCCATTAAGTCGTTGACTGTTAGCTATGGCTTTTAATTAGCGGCATGGCCTAGCACCGGGCCAGATCAAGCTTTCCCAAGACAATGGCCGCAATGACGCGACACCTACACTCGTTGCTGTCGTTGTCGTTGACACTTTGACCATTGACAAACGCTTGCTCGCATTTTGCCAATTTCCATGCATAAAGTTCGCATTGAACACCCTCACGCTTCATGGTCATTTGCATTTAAATGCCATTGGAGGAGTAGGAGGCCGGAGATCTTGTTTGCTGCACTTCCTTTCCATAGCCGAAGCTTTTATTTTTTCCTCCTTCATCTTCGTTTGCCATGTACTTGGCTGTGCTCACGATTTTTTGTACGGTCCGTCGTCATCGTCCGCGTCCGTTTGTTGCTTTTGTTTGTTTTACAGCTGCTCGCTTTGATTGAAAAATTATGCACTTGCCATGGCGATGGGCAAAGCCAAATGCCAAACACCAAAAAAAGTAAAAGAAAACACTGCGAAGAGACTGAAAATTGAATACTTGTAACGAATCTGGAATGCTCTCTGCAACCGCAGAGAAACTCACAAAATGGAAATATTGAAATTTTTAATCTGAAGCAAATCGAATCTATAGGCTTTTGAATTACCTTACCGGAATCGTTGATACTATGGATACAAACGAGAGCTCGGAGGTGTCCCAGAAATCTCTTCCAACGAAATTCCAACCCAAAACCAATTCTCGGTGTCCTAGAAATCTCTTTGGGTTGTTTTCAAACCTCTCGTATTTTGTTAGGAGACTTTGTCTATCCTACCAAAGCCAATAAACAAACCAACTTTACCGAATTCGCGAACCTACGCGACTTAGCAAAGACAACATCAATGTAGAAAACACCAATATAGCTATGAATAAAGACTGTTATCAATTTCCGACGGATTTTTCGAGCGATTTGCAAGCCAACCAAAGCCAAAATCTCTAGAGATTTCCAGGACACCCCCGATAATAACCGATTTGAAACCGCTAGTCGATTTCGCAATAAAAATATTGGATACGTGGAGTTCTATGTATATTTCGGGAATGGCAAATAAAAACAAACATTCTGAAATGAAAATGTCTTAATTGTTTCTCCAATTATTCTCCATGAAAATTTATGCACTTTTGCATATGCTCACTTTTTCCACTCCGATGAGATGGGTTTTCAACGCTTCAACAGCTTTGTCAGGTTTGGGAATAAAAAGAAATCATTGGGTGCTAAATAAGGGCTGTACGGCGGATAAACCATCAACTCGAAGTTTTGGCCTGTCAAAAAGTCGCTTGTGTGATGTGTGAGAGCTCGCATTGTCATGATGGAGAATGATTCGTCTTCGTCGGATGGCCTTGCGAATTTCTGGGAAGACTGCCGTCAAACAAATGACGATCTTATTTATAAACGTCGTATGAAGCACCACGACCGTAATTTTTCAGCATTTCTTGGCACTAATCCACACGAAGGAATAAACCTTTTTTACGGCAAGGCATTCATGCAAAATCCTAAGGGGTTATTGCTGCTTCGCAAAAATTTTCTTTGCATATTTTTATAGCTTGGATATTTTATCCACGATTTTCAAGCTGGCGGCACTGATTGTGCCCGTAGTTCTCAATCGATTTTGATGAAACAAAGTGCAATCGACGCAGAATTGTCACCATTATGGCCTCTATTTCAAACATAATGTTGTAAATTTTTTTTACTATTTTTTTTTTACACTAAACTACAATTGCAAAACAATTTTTTTATTTAATTCCATTTGTTCTTATTACAATAAAAAAAGCAGAATTTAAATAACCATTTCCGTTTTCAAATAAGACTTATTTTTAAAATGGTCCAAAAACAGCCTTCCAAGCAGCAATATCCCCTTAAATACGCTGCATAGTGGTCCAGATTTGCCCAGCCTTAGACAAAACCCTAATTTCAATTTGCCTGAAAAGTTAAACCTTTTTTTGCTAAATCGATACTTTAAACACACAAATTAAGGTAGCCAAAATATGGATTAGATATATTGACGGACAAAAATAGCCGCGTAAACTTGGTCAATTTTTCACAAACCGAAAAAAGCAACAATTTTCGATTATTTGTGTACTTTGACTTATCATATCTTCGGCTGTATTTCTCTTATTAGAAATATATAAAACTTGCAGTCCAATATGTGGTTTGTGAACAATTGTTTTTGCCGCTGGTAACTTTTTTACACCTGATTTTAAACTTTCGGAGGCTGCCAAAAGTCTTCAAAGAATTCATTTCTTCATTTTAGTCTAAAGCAGACATGCCCAAAAGTAGCATACGGCAGAGCACTCTCCAATACTCACAATGAAAAGCAACAATACATCGTTGTTGGTCAGTTTGCTTGCACGCGCAAACGCCAATCAAATAAGAGAAAAAAACCGTCGTTTTGTATGCCGCGCGCCCTGCAATAACAAAAACGAAACGCACCCAAAGAGCATACGGCTGGGCATGGCTGGTCTAAAGTGTCCCCTTTAGGCCCGATTTCTCAAAGGTTCCGGTTGGCCAACCGCCGGTCAAATTTGTTCATCCAGTCGACAAGCGGTCAAGTGATTTGGTTTTCTCAACAGCAGTTTCATTCGATATCGATCAATTCCAATCGCTGCGTTAGGGAGACCAGTCACGGTCAACAATTTTGGTGGTTTTTTCTGCTGAGACTGGTAATATTTTTGCGTTAAATGTATTAAAATTTAAGACGCTGCGATGAATCAAAAGCCTGCTAGCAATCCAAGTCACAACGAATTGAATCGCAAATAAAGTCAAGGCCTTACCTTCATATCTAATTCTAACATAAATTATTTTACATGTAGATTTTGTCAACCTGAATCATTGAACAAATATGGCATCATACAGATCAGTTAAGTAATTAGGCCTCTTCCTGTACTCTCTTTCATTTTTTATACATTGCTCTGCCTCTTCAAACTCCATTGTCATTGCGTGGAATTGAAAAATTCGTTTATTCATAAACTTTTTTTGGCAGCAAATAATAAAATAAACAAATTAAATGTTGGAGCCAGCTGATTGTTTAGCGATAAAATATATCGATAATTCCATCGTCACTGAACTAGCGGTTAACTTTAACCAGTGCTCGAGCAGCGGTTAAATCTGTTCCTCCGGTTGCGCCACACACAGCATGAGATACGCAAATTCGGCTAAACTGCCTGTCAAGTTGACTAACCGCACATTGAGAAATCGGGCCTTAAGGAACATATTATTAGCCGACACCGAATGACACCCAACTCAAGAAAAAGTGATTTTTGTGAAAAATTATAGGTTTTATTGGTCATCCGGAGGGTCAGCTTTTACCCTTTTGTATTTGACTCTACCCAACAAGGAGGTCGTCAGAAGAACATTAAAAACGTACTAAAAAAATCCGTGCTATCCAGACTAAAATCAATCCCAAACGATGTCAAAAGTCGGTCAAGCCCAGTAAGTACGGATTTCTCAAGCCCAGAATTCTTGTTTTGATTCCAACGTAAGCTCGGGAGAGCTTGATATAAGTTTGAGTTAAGCTTGTTAATTGAACTCGAGTTGATCCCTCTGTCGTATTTATTTGTTAAAAGCTTAACATTCCCACTTGAAAATTCGAACTACATACATTTAATTCGAAAAGGATTGATTCAAAACTGACCGAGTTTGACTTGAGCTCGCTATTCAAACTTGACGTGATCCCCAAATAAGCTATCTTCATGCAGTTGTTGTTGGAAAATTGGGGCAGTTTGAAATGTCTCACCTTATAAATTTTCTATGCTTGCAACGCAGATATCAAATTTACCATTCCCCTTCTCGTTAGTGTAGAGCTTTCTGACTGACAAAAGTTGGAATCTTAGCACTTTTAACGAAAAACGTTTTTCCGTTTTCCATTTTTACTCGATAGCCTGAATGCGAGGTTGGCGGAGGGGTTTTGGGGTGCCATGTTACTTTTCATTTCGCCAACTCCTCCGGCTTGTCCTGCTCATTAGCAATTGCCAGCATTGGTCGACAGCTGTTTGCCAGTTTTCACCTAATTAAGCAAACAAACGTGTGGGAAATCGCCAACTTTCGCCCGCCCCGCCCTGTACGAGGCAAACTAATTGCCACGAACATGGAGGCTGCTAAGTAGCCCCCAGGAATGCAGCCGAAAACATTTGTCTCTAATTGCGGCTCAGCCCAATTGGGCAGGCCAAATTAAATTAAATGCAGCCTAAACCAAACAACCAGAGCAAAGGTAGCAAACAGGAAGAGCAACATCGGCAGCAGCAGCAGCAACAACAATTTGCGCAAAAATACAAATTGGAACATTTGTAGAGGCGCAGGCGTAAGCACTGTGAGAATTTATGGCCCTGGTGGGGTCACTGCCGGAATGGGATAACATCTGTTGACGCGTCGTGCGCGCATTGCGCATGCAAGGCACACCGCAAGGCAAAGGACATTGACCAGGCGGCAAACCCAACCGCCAGACAGCCAACGAGACAACGAGCAACGGTTGTGGGCAGAGATGGAAACCATTTGAAATTGCCAAACAAGTGGTTCAAGCCTGGTACCGTTGAAGATGAGAAGCTGGGTGATGGGAAAGTGGTTAGCAATATCCCTTTTGTACAAACTACAGAAAAACAATTAAGCGAGCGATATATCTCTGGAATCTAACTCTGAAAATAATTAAATTTACCAAAGGTCAACAAGAAGGCAACTTTTTGTAAATGCAATTAAAGTTTCTTAAGTTATAAAAAAAATTGTTTTAGAAAATTGAAGAGCTCTGAATACTATTTCATACGTCATTTTTACCAAGCTGTTCTGAAATTCGTATTATTTCGTACACAGAGAACATTGGACTCAAAATGAGCACATTCGGTCACAAAAGCTAATCATGAACAGATTTTCTCATTTTGCGAAAAGTTACTCACTTCAAGAACTTTTTTTGAGATCGCCAAATCTTGATGTGAGTTGATATGCTCCGTTTTTAAGAACATTTCTAACTCCAAAAAAAAATGAGGTCCAGATCCATCGTCCACAAGTCGTCCACTGTACAGGTCCACAGCCCAAGCCCATGGTCCACTATCCAGATCCACCGTCCAAGTCCCCCGTCCAGGTCCTCCACCGTTCAGGTCCAGGTCCGCTGAGAAATCTGTTCTTGGAAATGGTCCATTACTTCTTGTTTAGTAATTTAAGCTTAAAGTTGCTTAAAATGTCTAGTTCGACCCCTTTTAGAAATCCTATATTTTTGTTATGACTCTCGTTGATGTTATCGTAAAGTACTATTTCTTAACATTAAAGAAAACTTTTCCAAACAATTTTACGATTTTTTAAACGAAGTTATCTCTTTATTGATTCTTATGTTGAAAATGACAAAGTTGTCTACCTCCCAAATGTATGCAATGCAAAAACAGCACACCACCAAACGCGCTTTATTAGGCTCAAAAAAAGCATTTTATGCAACACAAATCTTAAATTAATAAAAATTTAGAAAAAAAATGTATCGGCTTATTTATCTTATCGGCGATAAACTGTAGGTCCCTTTCTCTTGTGCTAAAATTAGAAGCGCACAAGCCAAGAGATTGAGAGAGGCTCGGCTTTGGCCCTTTGGGGCTGTGCCATCTTGACAAGCTAATTTTACTTTTACAAATTACGCACTCGAACGGTTGCAAAAAAATAAAGGTCATTTGAAAATGTCTTTGAAAAATTTTTATGTTAATATTATTTTCTGAAGAACCATCGTGGAAAATCCGTAGACCTTTCAACAAGGCTTTGCTCCAGCTCACATGTATCGAACTTTATTTCTACGGATGATTGGCCTGCTGTTAGCCCAGACCTGAATCCACTGAACTACAAACTGTGGTCCGTTCTCGAGGCAATGGCTTGGTCTACTAGACACCCAAATATTGAGTCTTTGAAGCGCGCCCTTGTCCGACAGTGGACAATTTCCCAGTTCATGAGGTGCGCACTGCGATCGATGAGTGGCCAGAGACACTTCGGCGTTGCTGAAAGGCACAAGGCAGCCATTTCTTTTAAGATGATCAAAGCTTAGTAGCCATTTAGTGACAGAATAAGAAGAAGAAAAAAAGTTTCAAAAATATTCATTTGTTTTAACCATTTTATTATTTTTATTAATATATATTCTTCATCAGCATTAACAGCAGAGTCTATTTAGCTCTGTCCGTCCGTCCGTTCGTCTGTCCGTATGAACAAACAGATCTCAGATATGGTAAGAAGTAGAGGTTCAACAGGTATGGGACAGAGACGACTTATACTTTCAGGTAGATCAAGTTTATTTTCAATTTTTGACACGCCCCTTCCGCCCCGCAAATTTCAAAAACGTCATATCTCCCACAGTTTTATACTTAGATAGAAGGTTCGCACCTTCTGTGCACATTAAGTAATTGGGATAATTTATCGATCCGTCAAAGGAATGGTGAAGACCAGATGAACGGTAGTCAAGTAATAAGCAAAACAAACAATTATGATGGGCATACACCTTAACTTTGTGAGGTACAAAGTATATTATAGTCGGGCTTGATATATTTTCTATACTTTCTTTCTTGGTCGCTATGAAATTATGGACAATAAGTTTAACTAGGCTTACTGGTGAAATACATGAATAGTAACACTGAACTGTTTCCAAATGAAGAAAGCACGCACAATTTTAATAGAAGCCAAATTTTGGGAATCAGTTATAAAATAACCATGAATGAGAGCCTATAATATAGCATATATAGTATATAGCTCGCGGTCCATTGAGAATAATTGTTGTCCGTGTTCTTAGAAGGAAACTTTTAGACAATTGTGCAATCAGTACTCCATTACCTCTACTATATATAATCATTATTATTTTCAGTATTTATTGTTTCCAATTTCCAAATACCTCATAGCCTAAGCTGTATTTTCACTTGTCGAAATCTCATACGAAATGGGTGAAAAACACCTCAGTTTACTAAGAGTTGGCTGTCAAAAAACTTATTTGAGAAATCGAAATGAGAGAATAGCCTACTGCTCATTCTATTCTTCCATGCTTTTCATAAGTTTTTGTGCTTCGAAATATCTCGCCCCATCTTCGCTTCGGTCGTCCCGGCCCGGGCGTGCCTATTAACTCGTTCGCAATCCGACTGTACACCCGTTTTGCTGGAGCGTTATACGGCTAACAAGCTTAGTGTCCCCACCTTCCCCAACTTTTAAAGGTCTATAAATCCTCCGAAGAACTTTCTCTCGAACACGCCAATTGCCGCCTCATCCGCTGCTGTTATTGTCCATGCTTCTGCGCTGTATAGCAGGACTGGGATGATAAGAGACTTGTACAGCGCAATTTTGGTTTTTCGAGGGAGGCCTCTGCTATTGAACTCCTCACTGAGCCCGTAGTAACTTCGGTTTGCAAGAGTAATGCTTCTTCGGATTTCCAGACTGATGTTGTTGTCGCTGGTTATCGTCGTTCCGAGGTAGGCAAAGTCCTTAACAACCTTAATATTGTACCTTGATATCGTATACTTGATATCGTATACCCTGATATCGTATACTCCCATTGCAACAGATTGTCCAAGCGTAGGTACTTCGTCTTATCCTCTTCTTTGGAAGGCAGGAACTCTTCTGTGGTTATGGGGGCGTGTGTAGTGAGATAAAGTTGCTGATCAGTTGAACATGGCAAGCGCAGCGCGATCCTGGCTTACTGCGTCTCAGGTCGGCTCACACCTCCCCGTGGTAACCCCTGGTATCAGAGCGATGCACTCGGAAGGCTGCTGGCTAACGTGAGCGGCGATCTTTTCCTGGCACAAGTAGGGGGCGGTACTTAATGCTTGGCACCCGATTAACGTATATTACACCCGCCAATAAAAATTGCGAAAATTAGTACTGGAACTAAGGTCCATTTCAAAACAAGTTAGGGAGCTGTAGTCGAGTGCCCCGACTACAAAATACCCTGTTCCCTTGGCTTCTTGTGTTTTCACACACATATACACACACTCACACTCACTCTGGCATACGCACACACGCACGCGCAAGCGCGGTAACTGACAATGCAAGGCCCCCCTCTCTCCTACAAGCAAAATTGATTCATATATAGCTTCGGTGTTTTTTTTCCGATCTTATTGATCTTAGAATAGATAGATATTGGGCGTAAGGCCCATATATGTAAAGTTTGGAAGGTCTATCTTAAAATTGTGGCTCTGACAGTTTTGTGCGCTTAATAGGGGGAAGGGGAGGAATTTTCCAAGTCTGAAACAAACTCGATTTGCATCGGGTATACACCTACCTACATGCAAAAATTTGTGGCTCTAGCTCTTATAGTCTCTGAGATCGACGCGTTCATACGGACAGACGGACGGACGGACAGACGGACATGGCTGAATCGACTCGGCTGTTGATGCTGATCAAGAATATATATACTTTATAGGGACGCAAATGCTTCCTTCTACCTGTTACATACTTTTGCACAACTTCATGATCCCCCTTTTCCCATTTTCAATGGGAACAGGGTATAATCATAAAACACTTTTATAACTTGCGTTTCCTCCCTCGCAAAATCTTTCTGAACTGGAACATAATCGGGGGTGTCCTGGAAATCTCTAGAGATTTTGTCTTCGGTTGGTTTGCAAATCGCTCGAAAAATCCGTCGGTGTCCCAGAACTTCAAGAGATTTCATTTTCTTAGTGGGAAAGAGAATTGCTCCAATTGGGTTCAAAATAATTGTCCATCTCACAAAACAGTGTTGAATCACGCGCAAAATAATTTTCCTTATATTTGTTTTGAATTAAAATGATGTTAAACGGAAATCTGTTAGCTGTGGCAAAAGTTTTATGATTCATGCTAATGTTATAACTTAAATTAAAGTCGCGTTACCCAAAATTAAAATGAAAAATTTAAAAATTTTTTCGCGCCAATCATAAAGAAACACTTTCCAACCCTTGGCTTGTTTGTTGTTGACAAATTTCCCATGCGGCGCTACTGAGGAGGCAGAGGGCGCCACTGGTACGACTGTTTTGGCCGATATGGCAGCCTTCGGTTGGTTTGTAAAGATTCATATAAACAATAAATCGTTTTTTAACATGTAAACTATGTGTTTAGATTTCCAAAACTAGTTATGCTTTTCAAAATATTTTACTGATTTAGAAAAATCTCAATCCTATTTGAACCATCATTTATTTTTAGAATTTCTACACCGGATAAAAACGAACGGAAAAACATACCGTTGTGATTTTATCATGTTGAGTTAATTTTGGTTCGCTATTTAGTTGCTGTCTAAGCACTTAGAAAACTAGGCCGACTGTAAAAACAACCATTGTAATTTTTTTGTCACGTTGTAATTAAGCATTTGAAATAATGGTCGTATACACTGCTTTGCGATAAAGAAAAGGGCTTAATTCTTGACTTTTCAAGTCCGAATAAGCCAACACGTGAATCGGTCCAGTCGAGTTATTACATTTTTAGAATCCTGAGAATACGGAACTTCTGACGAACCAGTGTTAATGACCGTAGCAGCGACGCTAACAGCAACATGCAAGCTGTCCCAGAAATCTCTTCCAACCAAATTTCAACCCAAAACCAATTCTCGGTGTCCTAGAAATCTCTTTCGGTTGGTTTCAAATCTCTAGTGATTTGGTTAGAGATTTTGCTAAATTCACGCTAAAACTATTTTGATAAGCAAAACTAGTTCTGGAAATCTAAACTACATTATTTTACTGGATAGCTGCATCAAATAAATAACATGATTTATTTGATTTAATATTGAAAATTACTTTTTAATAGTTTTTCGCAAAACCAACCGAAGGCTGCCATATCGGCCAAAACCGTCGTACCAGTGGCGCCATCTGCCTCCTCAGTAGCGCCGCATGGGAAATTTGTCAACAACAAACAAGCCAAGGGTTGGAAAGTGTTCTTTATGATTGGCGCGAAAAATTTTTAAATTTTTCATTTTAATTTTGGGTAACGCGACTTTAATTTAAGTTATAACATTAGCATGAATCATAAAACTTTTGCCACAGCTAACAGATTTCCGTTTAACATCATTTTAATTCAAAACAAATATAAGGAAAATTATTTTGCGCGTGATTCAACACTGTTTTGTGAGATGGACAATTATTTTGAACCCAATTGGAGCAATTCTCTTTCCCACTAAGAAAATGAAATCTCTTGAAGTTCTGGGACACCGACGGATTTTTCGAGCGATTTGCAAACCAACCGAAGACAAAATCTCTGGAGATTTCCAGGACACCCCCGACTATGACGTTCTGGAGAGTTCTAAATAAATCTGATCACATTGTGAGAGGTGTACTTCAAAAAATTCCTCATTTGACAGCCCGCCACAAAGCAGCTCGGATCGAATTTGCACTAGAAAACTTGTCAACCAACTGGGCCTCGGTAATTAATGTCGCATTCTTAGTTTTCATATTTCTAATCAATTTAATTTTCTTTAGGTAATTTTTTCGGATGAAAAAAAGTTTGATCTAGATGGTCCAGATGGATTTCGTCATTACTGCCGTGATTTAAGAAAGGAGCCCGTTTACTTTTCGAAAAAAAATTTTGGTGGCGGGTCAGCAATGGTATGGGGAGCATTCAATTAGTTTGGAAAGCTGGATTTGCAATTTACGAGCTCCAGAATGAATAGTGCAGACTACATTCGAGTCCTAGAAAATAGTTTGCTCCCATATTTAAATAAAAACCGGGAAGCTCCCCATATTTTCATGCAAGACAATGCCCGAATTCACACTAGTCGGTTCACAAAAGCTTTTTTACAAGAGTGTTCGCCAGCATGCTCACAAGACTTAGATCCAATTGAAAATATTTGGGGTATCCTCGCAAGATGTGTCTACAAGGAAAACACAAGCTACGACAGTGTTAGCAACCTTAAAAGTGTGATTTTAAGAGAATTGAACCTCCTTGAACCGCAGTTATCAGTGAATCTGATAGATTCAATGAAAAAAAGAATTTTTGATGTTGGAAGATGTAGGGGATCGACAATTAATGCCTTAATTAGTGATTAGAATTGGTTTAACTGTTATTTCTTTTCATTCCTATAGACTGTAAGTGTTAAAACTATAAGTGTCTTATCATTTTGATAAAGTTGAAAATGCCACTTATTTTTTATTTTACTAAAAAAAAACATTATAACAGTTGGAATAATAAATATATTTGAGTTAAGTCGTTTGTCTACATCGTTTTAATATGAGTGAGCGACGGTTTATGAAATACGTTAATATATCTTGAAAATTATATTCAAAATACAAGGTGTCATATAATTTTGATATGGACCTTACAAAAATGCTTCTTGTTTTAACTTATACTTAATCAAAGGAAGTACGACAGTCTAAAGGCATATCAACTTTTTAAACAGTCTAAAATCTGAGCTATTCAGTTCAGCTTGTTGGAGATCTCTTCATTTTGTGAGGTTCAGTGTCTGAAACGATTCTTTAAATGTAGTATAAAATACTAAATCGAATAATCTAAATCGAATATTTTAAATTAATTTAAAGAAAATTCCCTTTAGTTCTATAGTTCTATACCGAAAGATCCTAGCAAGTCGATTATGAAAACAACCATCAGTTTTGTACAAAGCGAAAAAGTGTGGGAAAACTTATTTGAATAAATATTTAAGTATTTTCGTAATTTAAAGCCCTCGAAGTGAACTGAATTAGAACAGCCTTTAAACAAACTTGCTGACTTTGAACTCCAGGGCTGAAAACACACAAATTCTAATACCACACAGGTCGTTCTTTACATATCTGACAACCATCCCTTAAACTCCGACGTTCATTTAGCCTTGACATCGTTTGTCGTTATTATCCTTCAGTCGTCGTCTTGATATCCTAGCCTTTTGGTATGTTTTGTTGTGGTCAATTTTTCTATTGCGTAACAAATGTTGTTTGCCAAAAAGGCCTTTCACCTGGAGGGCGTACCTGAAAATTGGTGACTGCACACGGAAGGCCGCTGGCTGGCCTCTCTCACGAATCCGCCAATGCAATCGCAGTAAGTGATTACGTAACCAGTGCATTGTTCTGCCGCTTGGTTTCTTCCTTTTATTAATTTTTTTCGTTTTCGTTTTATTTCATTCAACAACGCAATGATGCAACGGCTGGTCCTAGTCGCAGTTCGAGCTTATCAGGTATCAATGGAGCGAGGAAGCGGCTAAAATAATTTATTCACAGCCATTATGCGATGCGAATTTATGCCACTTCCTGGTGAAACAACTACAAATAGCCTTTTAAAATGCGATAAAAATAGCGCCAACGGGTCTGAAACAGCTAAAGGAGAAGAAGATGCTGCAGCAGCGGCAGCACAATGGATGAGCACTTGGAGGATGGGGCGTGGCATGGGCATGGCTGGGCCAGGCCAAAGCGTTGGCGCAATGACTGCTAAGCATGAAACCGTAAAATGGTTTTTCAATAAACACAAGAGCCCAGGGAGTGAAGGAGTGCCAGGAGTAGGGGAAGGTGGGAGGGATATGGAAGCTGGGAAAACAATGCGACAAATATTTGAATATGTTAATTAGTTGGCTGTTGTTCTTGTTGCTGTTGTTGTTGTTGCTGGATCGGTAGCTGGGCACGATCATTTCGTTCTCCTTTGTGGTCTATCGCTGGACGTGCATCGGGTGCAGTCTAATTTCATGTGTTGCCATGTTACCAGCGAAAGCCTGCAAAACCGTTTTGCATCTTCGCACCAGCAGGCTAACGAGGTCTTCGAGCTGGTCCGCCTGCCAAGTGCATTGAGATTCATATTTATATTAATGATTGGTATGCAGTTTGGCCACACACACTCACACACACACATATGCGCGCCTGTGGTCTGCTGTAGTGGGGCAATAAAGCTGCCAATGAGCCTGACTAAAAACAACTGACAGCATCAGCCTTATAAAGTCACACAGGCCACCATCAGGCTCTGGGGGGATATCTCATTGTGTACTCTCCCGTCTCTACATTTTCGCCATTTGCACGCAAGGCTACCAAGCGGATTACAGTAGAGACTGCTCAGTTGTTTATGCCCAAGAGATCCTTATCATTTGATAAGTTAAAGATCAAAGTATGGAGTTTTCTACTGGTTATAAGAAACCTTAGCCACACTGTACATTTTTATTTCCATTTGTAAATAAAGAAATTCCTATCAGCTTTTCGATCTTTACTTTTATAAAAACAATCAAGAATTCTGTACTCAAACCGGGGAAAGTCTCAAAGTACAACTCATTCTGCTTCATTTACCATGTATTTGCAAAGAGTTGTACAAAAAAGAACTCGCGCTCTAAATAAGACTCAAAACAATTACGAAAGGGGGAAACGTTTTAGCAGTTTATGCTTATTAATTACTTACTAACCCAACTTTTATCCTATTTTAGTCAAACATGGATGCCTCGAGAACTTCTTCTTCTTCTTATTTGGCCCGATATTTCAATCACAACCGTTTGACGGTCTCGACAGCTGCAATTTATGCCCGCCACTCGACTTTGTCTTGTGCGAGCTGGCACCAGTTGGTCAGTTTAAGCCCCTCAATGTCTTTCAGCAGCAGTTTCGGTCGTCCTACACTTCTTCCTTTCCCTAATTCGTTCGTTCATCCATTTGAATAACATGTCCAAGCCAGCGCAGCCGCTATTCTTTCTTGCTCTTCACTAGATCAGTGTCCCCATAGGGATCATACAGTTCGTGGTTCATACGGATGCGGAACTCATCGCCAACTTTTACAGGCCCATAAATCCTCCGAAGGACTTTTCTCTCGAACACGCCGATACTGTAAATGTCCATGCTCCTGCACCGTATTGCAGGACTGGGATAATAAGCGACTTGTATAGCGCAAATTTCGGTTTTCGAGAGAGGGCTCTGCTCTTGAACTCCTTACTAAGCCCGTAGTAACATCGGTTTGCAAAAATTATTCTTCTTCGGATCTCTAGACTGATTTTGTTGTCGCTGGTAATCATCGTTCCGAGGTAGACAAAATCCTTTACAACGTTAAAGTTGTACTCTCCCATTGCAACAGACTGTCCAAGACGCGTAGGCTCACTGCGCGCTGAGACTAGGAATTTTGTCTTTTCTTCATTTACCGCTAAGCCCATGAGTTTTGACTGCTTCTCAATCTCTGAAAACACTTAGACTCCAATCTTCGGGCATACTCTCTTCAGACCATATTCTGCATAGAAGTTGGTGCATGCACCTTACCAACTCCTCGCCGCCAGCCTTGAACAATTCAGCGGGCAGCTCATCAGCTCCAGCTGATATGTTATTGTTCTGCCTTTTTATAGCTAACCAAACTTCGTTATGGTCCGGTGGGTCTATTTTTATATCATCGATTGGTGTTTCCACTACTTCTCCAGAGGCGTCATTGTGTTCGTCATTGCCTCCCAGCAGGTTGGAGAAATAGTTTCTCCATTTGTCTAGTGCCACTTGTGGATCTGTAACAAGATTTCCGGCTACGTCCCTTCATAGTGAGGCTCCGGGCTTAAAACCTTCGGCTAGTCGCCGAACTTTTTGGTAGAATTTTTGAGTCTCACTCATGCCGAACAGGCTTTCAACTTCCTCACGCATACGCCTTCCCTGCTCATTCTTTTTCCTTCTGAAAAGGCGCTTCTCCTCTCTCCTTTTCTTTCGATATCGCTCCTTGACAGCTCGTGCTGCTCCCGACTGCAGTGTTCTCCTGTAGGTAGCGTCTTTCTCTGCAGTAGCGCGGCGGCACTCATCATTGTACCATGACTGTTTTTGGGAGTGCTCGGCATATCCGAGAGTCTCCTTGGCTGCCGTACTCATCGAGTGTGAAATATGCTTCCACTGTTCACTTATACCTGAAGGGAAAGGTGAAATTACCTTGAGCAAATGGGTAAGTTTTGCTTGATGTTTTATGTTTAAGCCTCCGACTCGTGTTTTACAAGTAAAATTTTTCGAAAATGCAGTCAACATTCCAAAGTTATTTTTTTAATTTTGGAGAGTTTAGCCAAATTAGACTTAGGCAAGCCTTACTGTGCCACTGCATACTTTAGTCACCTGTGGCATGCTTTGCGTGCTGCCGCTGCCGCCGCCGCTGCTGCTTCTTTTTGCTTCATCTGTAGGTGTTGCCCCGGCCACAGCTGATGCCTTTGACAGCTACTAAATTCTACTTTGCTCGACGCACGTTCCTTGTCCAATTTTGGGCAGCTCGCCAAGCGCAGGCCTCAACTTTTTGGCCGGCGCTTATCGTTTCGCCATAAATAAATTTATGCTGCCGCCGCGTTGTTGCTGGTGCAGCCAGGCGGCAGCCAAGTGGAGGTCCTAGGCCATAACTTGGCCATGACACGCAATGAAGTTGTTGGCGGAATTTATTGTTGTTTATGTAGAAAAAATGCAATTAACGGCACTGGTCTTCGAAAAAGGAAAAATTGACATCTAAACATAATTATTTTCTGTTTTTATTTATAAAACATAATCCGAATTTTATCTCTTTGGTGTAGCGAATTTATATATGTAGATGAAAATGGAAATCAAATATGGGTGAAAGTTGGTTTTAACAGCATTAGGGATTTGTTTTATTATTGGGTTTGCTATGAATAATAATTATACTCTAGAAGAAAATTTGGTTGATTGTGGGAGATTGAACGACCGTACAAGAGCAGTCGACTCCATTCCCGATGACCTACGTCCCATACGGGATTGGAACTAGAAGAAGATTGAAACCAAAACTTTGGTACCGGTACTGTATTGATTTTTTTTTTTTGTGTTTGCAGAGGACTTCACAATTTTAGTCAGATGTTTGCGCCCCAATGGCCAAAAGGCGTCTGGGTGATCTCGGCCACTGCCAAGCAGCCTTTTAACCTAACGTAACGTTGCGCCGCAAAGAAGCAAACATAAGAGGACTTTTTCGTGCCACTTTTTCTAGAAGGCGTAAATTCAAGCACACAACTTACACTTGCCCGAAAATCTCGCGTTTTGGAAAGTATTGAAGAGCCAAAGTGTTGCTTACGCTTGAACAGTACACAGAGAAAAACAAGTAAGGGAGCTGCAGTCGAGTGCCCCGACTACAAAATACCCTGTTCCCTTGACTTCTTGTGTTTTAATACACATATACACACACTCACACATTCACACACACACTCTACATACGCACACACGCACGCGCAAACGCGGTAACTGATTGATTCGTATATAACTTAGGTGTTTTTTGTCCGATCATATTAATAGATAGATATTGGGCCTTACTTGATAAATGTAAAGTTTGGAAGGTCTACCTTAAAAATTGTGGCTCTGACAGTTTTTTGCGCTTAAAGGGGGGAGGGGGAGGAATTTTCCAAGTCCGAAACAAACTCGATTTGAATCGGGTATACACCTACCTACATGCAAATTTGTGGCTCTATCTCTTATAGTCTCTGAGATCGTCGCGTTCATACGGACAGACGGACAGACAGATAGACGGACAGACGGATATGGCTAAATCGACTCGGCTGTTGATGCTGATCAAGAATATATATACTTTATAGGGTCGCAAATGCTTACTTCTATCTGTTACATAATTTTGCACAACGTCATTATCCCCCTGTTCCCATTGAAAATGGGATAGATAAGAACAAGTAACAAGTAAGAAAGGCGGTCAAGCCCGACTATAAAATACTCTGTATCTGTGAAGTGCTGCCCATTATTGTTTGTTTTCCTTATAACTCGACTATCGTTCATCCGATCTTTACCAACCCTTTGGCAGATCGATAAACAATCCCAACTCCTAAATTTGTACGAACCTTCTTTTTATAAAAATGCCAAAGATATGACGCTTTTTTCGAATTGAGGGGGCGGGAAGGGGCGTGGCCAAAAATTGAAAATAAACTTGATCTGGCTGCAAGTTTGAGAAGTTTTTGTCCCATACACATATCTGAGATCTGTTTGCTCATACGGACAGACGGACATACTTTTGCACAAACTTAATATACTCTGTGTACCTCTGGTACAGAGTATAAAAAAGTACCAGGAATCTGAAACATTGTCATCACATGGCTCGCATCTGCTAAAAATAGTGAAAAACTACCCTCCGAACAGGTATAGCAACAATGCTCGATTTTGGGTTCCATCACTGCGGAACACCTTTCACAGAACCTTTAAATCTGTACATTATCGAACTCATGAGTTCATTGGCGACTGTTTAAGCCACTTAATGCACCAGAATTACAACCGCGATTTTTGAAATATCTGCCGATCAGTTTTCCATTCTGTCCCAGTGTGCATAGCAGCAGATGCATAGCAGCAGCTAAGAGTGGTGGTTGGTGGTGGTGGACTAGCGGGGACCAAACGAGTGACAAAAACAGTGGCCGAAAAAGTTACCGAAACAGTTTCCGAAACAGCTTCCGAAACAGTGACCAAAACAGTAACTTATATACTGACCAAAACAGTGTCCAAACAGTGACCTAAACAGTGACCAAAACATTGACAAAAACTGTGACCAAGTGACCAAATTAATGACCAAAGCAGTGACCAAACAGTGACCGAACAGTAACCAAAACAGTGACCCAAAATAAGGACCAAATCAGTGACCAAAGGTGGCCGAACAGTGACCAAAACAGTGAAGAAAGCAGTGATCGAAACAGTGAACAAAACAACGACTTCATTGTGTCCGAGTTTTTGAGGGGACGAATTCCGGTCAAATAGTATCGGTCAGAACACTATGGCCCTAAAAGATCCAAGGATCGGGAGTAGTCCCGAACAACTTTCAAAAGCTTTAAATGCTTAAGAAAAATGCGACGACTTTGCGACCAATAAATTACTTCATTCTGTAATATCTGCGCTTAAAAATTCGTAAAAATATTTGGGAACCCTGATTTTAAAGCTAAGAAATAGTTTAATACCATGATATAATAGTAGTCCAAAAATCGATGTTGAATTTCTAAATAAATGTCAATAACGGGGGTGACACAGGAATCTCTAGAGATTTTGCAGTCGGTTGGCTTGCAAATCTCTCAAAAAATCTGTCGGTGCCACAGCACTTCCAGAGATTTAATTTTCTAAGTGGGAAAGAGAACTGGTCCAGTTGGGTCTAAGATAATTGTCCAAACATCTCACCAAACAGAGTTGCATCACGCGCAAGCAAAATTTCCCTTATTTTAGTTGTGAATTAATTTGATGTTAAGTGGAAATCTGTTAGTTGTGGTATAAGTTTTATGATTCATGCTAATATTATAATACAAATCAAAGTCGTCTTACCAAAAATTAAAATGAAAAATTTCTTGTTGACATATTTCCCATGTGGCGCTACTGATGCAGGCAGATGGCGCCAGTGGTATGTCGGTTTTGGCGACTCTGCCACCATTAGCCTGAAACGACTATCGATTACTCTGGCGACTATGATCACATTATGACGCAGCTATCATCTCCAGTGTTAGTCAGTGTGTATCGCTGGCTGGCAGCCTCGGGCCATCTCGCAATCAACAAATCATGTTTAACTAATTAAGTTAAGTGAAACAACAAATATTATTGTCGATTAAGCACAACCTTAATCCCTACACGACTTTGGCTGATAAGGCAGCCTTCGGTTGGCAAATTATTATTGAAATGAATTATTCTCTGTACCAAGGGTACACAGAGTTTATTAAGTTTGTGCAAAATTATGTAACAGCCAGATGGAAGCATTTCCGACCCTATAAAATATATAATATCTTGATCAGCATCAACAGGCGAGTTGATCTAGCCATGTCCGTCTGACCGTCCGTCTGTCTGTCCGTATATGGACGTTATATGGACGTTGACGTACAATGCACAGTACGTTCAGCCGCCAACGTGCGACTTGAAAACCGGACCGAAAAGTACAAAATAATGTTAAAATTTGTCCCGTACAAATGAGTTAAGATAGAGGTTTTTAAAGCAGGAAGAGAAAGTTCCGAATTGATTTATCGGTAGAGTTTGTTGTAATCAGCACAGAGGACACGAAACGGATCATGCAAGGCATAGTTAGTAGTACAATGTTTTAGAGATAAGGGGACAATGTTACGGGACAGTCTACAAGGAACATTAAGATTAATTTGGCTAACCAACTCCGATGGGTCGATTTCGAAATTAATTAGTCAATGTATGAAGATTACACTAAGCATAACTCTACGATTAAGTAAGAAAGGAAGAATTATTAAAAGTAGTCTACTAGAGTAAGGTGGTAAACGGACCTCAAGATTCCAGTTCAAGCCACGACGGGCAAACAATAAGAATTGCTTTTGCACAGATTCTATTCTATCTTGATGGGTCGAATATTTCGGAGACCACACACATGAATCATACTCAAGTGTAGGACGGACAAGAGAAGTGTGAAGAATCTTGGTAGTGTAGGGATCGTCAAATTTTTTCGACCACCGCTTAATAAACCCAAGAACACTTCTGGCCTTATTAACAGTAGTAGTTACATGAGAGTTAAATTTATGTTGATGGTCAAGAATAACCCCAAGATCATTTACTTCATTTAGGCGCTGCAATGCCACATTATCAAGCATGTAAGTGACTAATTGTGGTAAGCTTCTGTAAAATGTCATAATCTTACACTTTAAACTGTTAAGGTTTAGAAGATTATCTTGACACCAAGAGTGAAATGCATCCAAGTCTGCTTGCAAATTATAGCACGAAACCAAATCATTGTTTTCTAAACAAATTTTCACATCATCGGCGTGCAAAAGCACCCGAGAGTGAGCCAAGACTGAAAGAAGATCATTGATAAAGATAGTAAAAAGCAATGGGCCCAAGTGACTTTCTTGGGGAACTCCAGAAGTAACCTGGATCACTTAGAATATGAATTACGAGATAGAACTTTTTGGGTTCTACTACTTAGGTAATAAGAAATCCAACTGAGGAGGTTAGTTGGAAAGCCGATTAAACTCAGTTTGTAAAGCAGCAAGGAGTAATTAACAGAATCAAAAGCCTTAGTAAAATCAGTATAAATGACGTCAGTCTGCATTTTACCTATTTGATCACTGAAGATGTGAATTCTAAAAGGTTAGTGGTAGTAGATCTACGCTTCACAAATCCATGTTGGAAGGGTGAGATAATGGAACTACATAAATGTTGCAGTTGAGATGTTATAATTCTCTCAAAAGCCTTAGGAATTGCAGACAACTTGGAAATACCCCTATAATTTTCAACATCTGACTTATTGCCTTTTTTATGGAGTGGAATAATAAAAGATTCCTTCCATAACAAAGGGAAAGCGGATGACTCCAAAGACAATTCAAAAAACAGACAGAACAACAGATCTCAGAGATGGTAAGAGATGGAGGTTCGACGTGTATGGGACAAAAACTACTTATACTTGCAGGCAGATCAAGTTTATTTTAAATTTTCTCCACGCCCCCTCCCGCCCCTGCAATTTAGAAAAAACGTCATATCTCCGACAGTTTTATAGATAGAAGGTTCGAACTTTCTGGACATATTTAGTAATCAGGATTCTTTATCGATCCGCCAGAGGAATGGCAAAGATCAGACGAACGATAGTCGAGTTATAAGAAAAACAAACAATTATGGGCAGCACTTTCTTGTCTTTAAACCTTTTGTGTACCAAGGCAATCTGTACGAACCCTGGACCCTAACCGGGGCATTCTTTTTGATAATGCTAGATAGAACATTAATAAAATTATCATAGCAGACATCCACGTTGTCATGCGATGAGACTAAACTCCAATTAACAGCAGAAATATCGCTACGAATTAAATTAAGAGTAATCTCATTAAAGTTGAATGTAAAAAATTTACGTTCTGAAGGAACAAAAGTATAAAAGTTAATAGTAAACAACAATAAAATATGGTGAGAATAAAGTTTGAGATAGGAATTTCACAAATTACCTTTTGCAAAAACCATAGCTCCTCAAAAGAGATGGCTGATGACGTAGAACTTGGGCCCGACACTAAGGGCCGTTTTCTCATGTTCCTGTTTTTGCAAATCTGAGGTGGTTTTTGCGCATTTGCATAGCTCATGCTCAAAATAAGCAGTGCAAATTCACCAAATCCGCATAGATTTGCAAAAACAGGAACATGAGAAAAAGGGCCCCAAGAGATTCCATACAATTGTAGTCAGACATGGAACTTTTTTGTAGCCGCAAATTGTGGGCTCCTCATCTACTTCGGAAGGTTAAGAAAAAAACAATCTGATTTTCGAAAAATCTGAGGGCCCAAACTGCCTCACAAAATGGTAAAATAAATAGCTAATAGGTTGTATATTTTAGCTCAGAAATATAACTTAATAAAAAAACGATTCATTACATCAAAAAATGTTGGAATATTGTTGTAAAGTATATAAAATTTTCATAATTGCACTTTAAATTTTTCTAAAAATAATTATCCAATTTAATGAATCAGTGAATTCGATTATAAATATCAGTATCTTGTATAATATCACTGAATTATTCATTGAATAAGTACAATTATAGATATAAACTTTGTAAGACTTATGAATAAATGGTTTACATCTCTCAAATATACAGAAAATGTTACTGGACCCCCATCATGTCTTTTTATGCAGCTCTTCTAATGCAATTTCTGCTTTCTCCCACTCCGGTATGGTCTTTTCCTTGATGTTCCAGCTGTCCGTTTTGGCACCTTTTGCATCGGCTAGAGGTAAAAAAAAGTCTTAGCAATAATAATTCATTAAGGATTCACTTAAGCTCACAGCTTTTAAAACGCTTTACTCCCTCCTGCATATCCGACACCATATCCGAGGTCACATTCATAATTTCATTGTTTACAGCCGCATAAAATCCCGGTCGTGCATAGGCATTGGCATTCGCCAACACAGCGTTCCGGTCATGCTGCAGCGATGCCATCGGAAATTTGGCTATGGAAAATGCCAAATTTACAGCCTGTCCTAAAGCTGTGCCTGTGGCCACAATACGATTGGCGAGGCCAATTCGCAGGGCCTCCCTTGCATAAACGCGTCGTCCGGTCTCTATAATATCCACAGCATTGGAGTAACCCACAGCAGCAGCCAGACGAACGGTTCCGCCATCGCTCAAGGGCACACCCAGGCGGCGATTGAAGAAACCCAGCACAGCCGTGTCCTCCATTACGCGCAAGTCACAGAGCAAAGCCAGCTCCACCCCGCTGGCCACACAAAACCCGCTAATCCCGCAAACGATGGGCTTGCGTAGGTGACGTCGTGTGGGACCCACTGAACCCTCATGCCGCAACAAAAAGTCCAGACTACCTCGCTCCGCCTCCGCTTCAAGTTCGGCCAGATCATAGCCGGCCGAGAAGGACCCGCCAATGCCATAGAGCACACCCACCGGGGATGTGTCATCCGCCTCAAAGTTGGCTATGGCTTCCGAAATGAGAGAGGCGGTGCCACTGTCTATGGAGTTTCGCTGTTGCTCCCGATTGATGCCTATCAAGGTGATATGCGAGTCCTTTTCGACCAGCACAGAGGGAGCCGCATTCTGTTGTATACCGTCTTCATGTCTCGCTGGAGTTAAAGATAGACTTCTGCCAAATAGATTCGGTTTTGTTTGGAATACGTTGAGTAATCTATACAGAAACTTGCTCATGATAAATTAGATATGAGCAACAGTGCTGACTAATTTTTTAGCCTTTATTTTGTGAATTCAAAAAATTTTCTTTTTTGTTGATAACATTAGAAAAGAACATAAAAAGAATTGATTTTTCAATTTAAATACAATTTTAAAATTGCATAATTTGAAACTTGATAAGCTGATTCTTAATTTAGTTTCAATGCAGCCAGAAAAAGCCAGATTTCACGGGGACACAATGAACAGTGGGCATCACTGGTTAGCAATATTGCACCTATGTACCAGTGACTAGTTCACTGCGACTAAAAACTACCAGCTCAAATATTTCATCACTTTAGCTTAGTATACACCTCAACAAAGCAGCTGCCAAAGCAAAAATACTATAAGGGGCAATTCTTTTGTTCAGGGACTGCAAATTATTATTTTTTGTTTTTAAATAAAAAAATTATTCGCTTGTAGTAACTTTAAGACAGCGAGAAATATGCCAAATTCATATTTTAGGATCGATTATCCATTTTCACCATAATATATGATTTTTCAAGTTTTAATGTTTTACTCACAAAATATTAATTAATTTTGAGTTATACTTTACAACTCAACCAATATTTTTTTTTACTTCGTGCTCGGCTTTCCAAATTTTTTTTTTAATGGCTTGACACAGCCCCAAAGGGCCAAAGCCGAGCTACTTCCAAATTACATTAAACGAGAAAGCAAAGCTAACTTCGTCTGTGCCGAAGTTTAAATACACTTGAAACATTTGTGGCCACTAAAAGATGACTCTGTGCAAAATTTCAACTCGATAGCTTCAAAACTAAGGGACTAATTTGCGTAGAAACAGACAGACGGGAGGACAAATCGACTCAGATCGTCATGCTGATCAAGAATATACTTTATATGGTCGGAGATAATTCCTTCACTTTTCAAGTGTATAAAAATTCAATCAGCAATGGGTTTTTAAATTCCTTTTTCTTTTAAGTCAGTGTATTTAGACGCTCACTGGAAATTTCGTTTGTAATCTTGAATGTACCGATCTATCAGGGAACTCTTTCTTTTTAGTCCTCTATTACTCTATGCCTGACAGACCAACATGCTAACTACTCTGGCCAGTGTATTTAGAATAATCGCTGAATCTTTGGTAGTTGCGATCCATTTATTTTCCTACTTTCTTTTTTTGGCTCTTTCGAAACCTATGTTATATGAGTACGAAGATGCCCTATAATATTTGCAATCAAAAGGCCTTTTGCATGTCATTGAGCGCTAAGAAATACAGGTATTGCAGACGATATAATTGGAATAGCGGAAAGAATGAACACAATCGGCGGAGAAGAATCGCTTGGACCACCCCTGATTTTACTGGATTCGGAATTTGTTCACTCAGCATAGAACATTCATGATTGTTTTATTATAAAGCTACTTCAGAAGGAGCCTTTGTAGCTGCTGCAGGCAGCATAAGCATAAAGTTTACATTGGTAGTTCTAAGAATTTTTTCACTATTGCTCTACGTGATGCATTATAAAATGGTGTTTACAATTTATGAAATTCATAATTTGGGCCACTGTGTTCAATTGTTCAGTGTTCACCTGGGCATTTAACGATTCGAACTTATTTTAATCCTTGCTGTTTATGGTTGTGCATTTTAATTAAAGAATTTTAATGAAAAAACGGCTGGGACTGCCACACCAGCATGTTGCCTACATTGAACAATCAGACACGCGGACAAAAACAGCTGAAGAGCCACCAAATAGAGTGAGCATGTCACTGAAAAGCCCTCATTAAACAACCCACAGAACAAGAGCAAGTGAACAACTTTGATTGAAGAACATGTTCACTTGCTCAGTTTAATGAACAAATCAATCGCTCATGAACAACCCAACACTAGTTAGTTAGAAAAACCTGATGCAAGGGCATGAAAACTTGGGCTATCTTAATTTTTGTACCCTTGCAAAGGGTATTTTAAAATTGTCCGGATGTTTTAAGCGCACAGAAGGAAGCATCTCCGACCACATAAGACTTCCTGGTTAGTTTCCTGAAGATAGTTTTCAAACTTACGGAGGAGATAGCACAGAACAGACTGACAGGCAGGGCTAATTCAACTCAGCTCATCATGCTGATAAAGAATATATATCATTTATTTAGTGTTTCGCCGACGGATAACCTTAACTGGCTACTACAATAAAACTTAAACTAACAGTAACAATTTAACTACAAAAAAAGAAGTCGCTTAACAATAATATTATCGATGTTAAAGTCAAGCCGCTTGCCAACTGGCAGACATAAGTAACATACAATCGTTAATAATGTATGTTAATAGGGCAGAGTACAAACTTAGCCGTGTATCGGGATCGTTAAATTGTTTGGAATTGCGCTTTACAAAGCCCAGCATTAAATAAGCTTTGGGGAGCAAATGGTTTAGATGCTCAGGAAACTTTGTGGTCGGAAATTCTTTCTATTATGCGCTACAAGCATCTCGACAATTTTAATATACCCTCTTCAAAGAAATAAAAATTACATTTCGAACACTCGGGAAAAAAACGGTTATACAAGGTGGGCCAAGAGAAGTCACCCTATTGGAAGATGCTCTTATTTTTACAAATAGCCAGATCTCAGATTTGTTTTGACATTTGAGGACTAGACAGATGTAGAATACAAGTGAACAAGCCAACAATTCGTCTGTGGATGACTTCTTTTGGCCCGGATGAATTCTTTTGTACATTTTTAGACATAATATTCTCTTAAAAGTTTTTGTATGTATCTAATTTAGATTTGATGATTTTATTTCTTTTATAATTAATTATTGATTTTATTTTTAAGTTCTGCCTGATTTTAAAAATTTTTCAGACCATAAATTGTGAATTTCCCATCTGGTTTCATGCTAAATGTAAATCGTCGTCACTGCCATCACAGCAACGTAGCTCATCTCTAAATCAGTGCTGGATAACGCTTAAAGTAAAATATTCAGCACGGCGACTTGCAGCACTACTTGTCATTGTAACAGAGAGAGCGCGTTGGAGAGAGAGAGCGAGCTGTCAGAAAAGGTGGGTGTGTGTGCGTGTGTTTTTGTAATACTTTGATGTTCTCCCATCACTAGTTTGAATGTCTCATCCAACAACAAGAGCACGGCCAATTCCAATTTATTACAATTTACAATAATTACCGAATACAAATCAAAAGACAAACATCTTGAACTAGTGCCAGCAACACATTGAACAGCGGCATGTGTGCCAGCCCATTGTAATTATTGAGCACACAGTGATTTTAAGTCAACTACAAAACAGTCGCTTCCGCCTCCGCCCCGCCCCCTTTGCGTTTGCGTTGGATTCTGTTTCGCAGAGCAACATTCGGAGAGCAGCAGACAAAGGATAGGCCAAAGACACGGTAATCAGTGACGCCCCTAGGGCCAGCAGCGGCAAATTCTTAATTGAATTCGGCATCCGATTTGTGGGTGAAGTGCGACGGAAAAGACAGACGCTTGCCCTGCCCCCATCCCCCCGCCCCCGCCAGCATTATTAAAACTTAATTGTGTCTATTTTTAACACTAAGCGTCCGCCGGTGGCTTCCGCGTCCAACAAACGGCAACCACAACAAGCACATTTCGTGCCGCCACCCCGCACGCTTTGAGTTGGCGGGCCCCTGGCTCCTCCTCCACCTCCTCCGTGGCTGTTTACTATGTATGCCGCCGTCTGTGCCGCATCATGATCTATTTTCGTATATTTTATTTTGCAAACTTTCATTTAATTATGTTTTATTGTTGCTGCTGGCTGGCTGGGGGGACACACCTTTGATCATCTTCATTTGGGTGCAGTTTGCTGGTGTAGACCGTCCGAGCGACCCTGAGGGCAATAAATAAGATAAGACTCTGAAGTTTTATTGCCTCAAGTAACTCTTAATTAATTGAATTAAACGCTTACGCACTCGCTCATTCCTCATTTTTTCTTTGTATTCACATATTTCTCAGCCGAGCTCACGATGTCAACCGGAAGGCCCATAAAGTGTGTTGTCGTTGGTGACGGCACCGTCGGAAAGACTTGCATGCTAATCTCCTACACAACAGACAGTTTTCCCGGTGAATATGTGCCCACAGTGTGAGTGGCCTTTCGTATATCCACCCCTTTCCCCTTTTGGTTTGAACTAACATTTTGATTTGTTTCGACAGTTTCGACAATTATTCCGCACCCATGCAAGTGGACACAATACAAGTCTCGCTGGGATTATGGGATACCGCGGGACAGGAGGACTATGATCGCCTAAGACCACTCTCCTATCCACAGACAGATGTTTTTCTGATATGCTACAGCGTGGCCAGTCCCTCGTCATTTGAAAATGTCACATCCAAATGGTATCCGGAGATAAAACATCATTGCCCGGACGCGCCCATCATATTAGTTGGTAAGTTGCCAGCTGGCATGCGACATAATGTATATGTGAGTGTATTTATGTATGCTTTGATTTTTTAGGCACCAAAATCGATTTGCGTGACGATCGGGAGACATTGAGCGGCCTGGCCGAGCTGGGCTTGACGCCGCTAAAGCGTGAACAAGGTCAAAAGCTGGCGAATAAAATACGCGCTGTGAAATACATGGAGTGCTCCGCCCTGACGCAGCGGGGTCTGAAGCAAGTAAGCAAGAAACTTCCAGCCATAGGAGATTTATGTTTTTTGTTAAAAAAAATAGAAAATGTAGTTTTATTGAGAATCAGTCGGTTATGTTCATTTTGTTTGGTTTTTTCCTTTGCCAGCAGTTTTAGGCTGCTATCAATGGCATTTCTTTAACTCTTAAAGCCCTTACTTAAGTATATCGTCGCAACTTACCCTGAAATCTGCTCGGAAAGTCATTGTTTCGGACTTTTAAAGTTGCGGTAAATCCAAAACGTTGTTTTGTTCTAAGTTCGCCCCTAATTCTTCCGAATCTTAAGTCTTACATTCAGAAATGCCCTTTTTGGACTTTTGAAGCTCCATAAGCTTGGAAAACTATAAACCTAGGTGGGACATACTATTTGATGTAAAATAAAGTTGGATCCTTTCGGTTCGAACACATTATAAAGTATTAGTTCTAGTTTTTAGAGGTATTACAACCCGGATTTTTGTTTAAACCAACTCTATTTGGTTTAGCTAATCC
Source organism: Lordiphosa collinella (assembly GCA_018904265.1). Lineage (NCBI taxonomy): Eukaryota > Metazoa > Arthropoda > Insecta > Diptera > Drosophilidae > Lordiphosa > Lordiphosa collinella. The sequence goes on from JAEIFV010000001.1 coordinate 1,171,772, forward strand.
CTAAAATATTGAAAGTTTTCTCAGAGAAAGCTATTTCATACTTTCTAAAGTAAATAAGTGACTTTTCAAAATTGAATTCCTAGAATAGTCGGATGTGCTGGCTTCTTTCATAATGATATCACTTTAAAAGCTGTACTCTTGTCTTAGGTAGGATTAAGGTGAAGAAGCTCGACGAACTAATGAGCAGATCGTTACGTAAAGGAAATGAGATACGCAAACAAATCGATGAGCAACATCTAAAGAAGGAATGTTGACTTATAACATGCAAATTATGAAGTCGGTGGACAATTTCAGGAGGTGTACGGGATCACATGTTTCAAAATGGTTAGGTGCTCCGGCATCGATAAGGACTAATCGTTGCAATTCGAATAAAATTTCCAAAATTTGTACGTCTCGTCAGAGAACTGAACCGAAACGGACCGTTTTTATTTGTGGTTTTCGTTTCGGTTCTCCATTTTTAAAGCACGCCGCTTCGGTTTCTCAGCTGGATTTAGCGGATCGGTTCCTAAAATATTTAGAAAATTTAGCCTTCTTTGATGAAATAGGACTGGTTCTATTTGATAAGAGTTTCTCTTTAGAGAGTTTTGACAACCGACTATTTAGGGATATACTCGTATGATAAGTGTAAAGGCAGCTTTTCCCGACTTACACTGTTTTGCATTGTTCCATTGAATATTTTTTAGGTTTTCTTTATTTACCCCCCTTTGTCATTATTCATTTCAAATGCCCATGTCAGGTTTATTATTATGTAAGCTTTATTTACTTCTTCATCATCTTCGAGTCAATCTTTCTGAAATACTGAAATACAGCCATGATCCCAAAAGTTTTGCTATTTCGAGAGCAAATTTGGAAACGAAAATGAGAGCATAGCTGATATTAACGATTTTTATACTCTGTATGAATCATCAGTGTCAATACCAGCTTTTTGAAATCGGCTCTTTGCAGTGAGTTTTTCAGCATTTTAAGTATGGAGTTGAGGAGTTAGTCGACTTGCTGTCCCCATTTTGAGCAGTATGATAGTGTTGGATTTTTCATAAGTGAGTGATTAAAATTGAGTGGTTCTCTAAACTGAACATGTGAAAATGTTTTTCTTTAGTTGATCATTTTGTTCAGTGAGTTTCGTTTTGTGAGAGTTGTACAGTCGCTCTTGTTCCGTCTGTCTTGTTCTGGGAGTTGTTAGTTCACTAAAGAGTTGTTCAATGAGTTAGTCAGTGACTTGTTCACTCATACTACGTTTATGCTATGCTCATTTTGCAAAACGATTTCATGAAATGGGTCCGAAAGTGCGTGCAAAACACCATTTCATGAATTCGACTTGCACACGAAAATAGATTATAAATTCGCCGTCAACTCACAATTTAAGAAATTGCGTGGGTTTTGCCAGATATTTTATTTTCTTATATGTATACTGGATTAGGTTTGAGAAAAATTGGAATTGTTTCAGCAGTTGAAGCCGAACCGAAAAGAGAAAACCTGATCTTCCTTCTTATCTTCCATATATGTGTGTACATCTATACATATATATCAAAGTGAAAGTATGTATGTTTGTTCCTTATAGGCGTCTAAACAGATGAGCCGATCTTCACGACATTTTCACAGTATGTTCATCTTGATAAGATAAAAGTCATAGGCTATGTGTCATGTCTGTAAACATGTTCGAAATTTTTCAAAAAAACCATATCTCAGAAGTATCTAAGCTAAGAACTTGAAATTTGGTCTGTTGGTTAGTAATAAGGAGTTGGATATTTTACTGGTTCAGAACCGAGCTTAAAGCGGTTCAAAAACCACACCGGTTCAACAGTGGCACAGAGCTATATCTCAGCAAAAATTGACGATACGAACTTAAAATTTGGTAAGAAGGTTGGGAATATGGAGTTGGATATCTTACAGTTTTAGAACCGGTTTCGAACCGGTTCAAAAGTGGTGGGGAGGCATATCTCAAAAGCAATTTAAGCAAAGAACTTGAAATTTGGTTTAGAGCCATTTCTCAGAAGCGAATCATGAATCGAACTTAATATTTGTTATGAAGGTTGGTATTATGGAGTTGAATATTTAAATGGCTTAGAACCGGTTCATAAGTGGTTCAGAGCCAAATCTCAGAAGCTATTGAAGCTAAGAAATTGAAATTTTGTATATAGGTTGGGTTGGATATTTTAATGGTTAAGAACTGGCTCGAATCGGTTCAAAAGTGGTTTAGAGCCATATCTCGGAAGTTGTTTAAGCTACGAACCTGACATTTGAATTGTAGATTAAAAATATAGAACTGGATATTTTCCAAAAGAGGCTGGTTTTGAAAGGGTTCCAGTATGGAACCGGCTTCGAACCGGTTTAAAAGTGGCTCAGAGCCATATATCAGAATTTGTCTAAGCTAAGAACTTGATATTCGGTAGGTAGGTTGGAAATTTGGAGTTGAATATATAACTGGCTTAATACCGGCTCAAAACTGGTTCCGAGCCATATCTCAAAAGCTTTTTAAGCTAGGAACTTGATACATATTTGGTATGCGTGTTGATATTGTAAAGTTGAATATTTTGCTAGTTCAGAACAAGTTTCGAAGCAGTTCACAAATGGAACAGCTTCATATGTGGTTTTGAGCCACATTTCACATTTCCTCCCGATTGAACCACTGTGAAATAAGTAAAAATTTTAGTAGAGATGGAATCTCTAACTCAGATAGTTCCGAGAGGTTGAGTAGAAAGAGGTGACCAAATGTTTTGAGTCTCCTTCTACTAAGTGCTGGGCAGTGGCATAAACGATGTAGTAATGTTTCCTCCTCATCCTCACACTTGCAGCTTCTACAGAAGTCATTGTGGGCGACATGCAGTCTACCGATAAGGCAGTGACTCGTTAGGGCTCCGACCAGAAGTGAGATGTTTACTCTACCTTGGCGTAAAAGGCTACTGGTACGTTTTAGGTCGAGCTTGTGCCACGTGACCCTAGCTACAGCGCAAACAGGAAGGTTGTTCTATCGTTCAGTAGCTAGGCGCCAGGTTTCATTTCTAGTGATTAGTTTATATGAGGCCAAGGGCATCCCTATCGTGCTTTTCTTCGGGAGGAGCAGGATGGTAGTGCCCTGTCTAGCCAGCCTGTCGGCTGACTCGTTACCCTCAATGTTGCGGTGACCAGGCACCCAGATAAGGTGGATACAGAGATGCCGAGCGATCTCATTTAAGACTATTGGTGTACTATTGGTGTAAGAGTCAAACGCCCTTAGAGCAGCTTGACTGTCTGAGTAAATGTATACGTTCCTTTCTTCGACCATGAGTGTGCTAAGGTAATTGGCCTACTACTTTGTTATCGAGCTTAGCTTCGTCCGTGTAGATGTTAATGGCATTTGCTCTGCCATGTGGTAAGTTATCCCAGTCGTGTCTACTAGGGATATTGATGTCATAGAGTTTCTGAAATGACATCTTGGGTACCGCGGTTTGGTGGTTGAGTATGGTTGAGTGTCCCGAGTTGCCCTAGTTCCAAGCTTCAGACCTCTTAATCTCAGGCTGTTTAGACATTAAGTCTAAAGGAAGAAGATGATATATTATGGTGTTAAGCGCCTTTGTTGGGGTGGTTCGGAGGGCGCAGCTCATTCATAACTCAGCACTTCTCTGTACTTTCTGTAAGGTGTTCAGGACTGAATGTTTCCCGAGTGCTGGACACCATACTTAAACTCCGTAGAGCAGTATGGGACGTACTATGGCTGTGTATAGCCAATGATCAATTGCTGGGGAAAAACCCCATTTTCGGCCTATCGCCTGCTTACATGAAAAGACGTTTACGCTAAAAAAATTGACATTTTTGGGGGTTCCTGTAAAAACTGTTCCTTTAGAAAGGAAAATTTAAAAAATATGTGTTTTTCGCCTTCAAAAACGTAATGTTCTGTAGAAAAGCCGTGAGTCTTTTTGATTGAACTTGAGTGTATGGACCCTTTTGCTGTTTGTGCTCAGTCTTTCATCTTGTCGATATGTGGAAAGCTAAAAAAAAGATATAATCTGGTATACTCCAATTCTTAGACTTTTTGTTCTATTTTTTTGAACCTGCATATCATTTTAAGTTGATGCCTATACAAAATCATTTTTGAACTCACACACATTCAATTCAATGCTAATGCAATTCCATTTTTTTGTAGGTGTTCGAGGAAGCAGTACGTGCGGTGCTCAGGCCAGAGCCACTTAAACGGCGTCAGCGAAAGTGCTTAGTTATGTAAATAAGGCTTGACCAAGGAGAATACTTACACACACACACAATGGAGCGCCCTTGTCATCAGCCTAGGCGTAAACAATTAAACTGCAAGAGAACTGCATTCATTGAGCACTATATATTTCATTTTGTATAAGTTGAGAATTTATTCGTATTATAACAAAACACACAACTTCTCCCTCCCTCCCTCTCCAATACTAGAAGGCAAATCACTATTGAAAAACAGCTACATATATAGAAATCTAGTCAATTGAATCGAATGTATTGAACTAATTTTAAACAGACAGCCGCAAATATTGGTTTCGCATATCTAATCGAATATCTCTGCATTTCCTCAATTCCCCCCTTTACTACCTACCTGTATTATAAGCCAGTTAATCTAGCATCACATTTCAGCGCATCCTATTTCCCAATTTTTGTACTCTTAAATTTTAACAACTGTTGTTCATTATTTTATAATAACTTATTTATTATCCTAACTTTTTATGGCGTAAGTTTAGCAAAGATGTGGAAAGGTGTATGTAAAATGCATTTAAACTGTGACGTGACTCGAATCAAAAAGTGAAAGGCCACAGTAGAATGAAGTGGAGAGAAACCAACCCCAGGAAATTTTTTGTATTAATAATTATACAATTATAAATCAAATTTAAAAGAAAAACCTAAAAAGCTAACGAAATTCTTATGTAAATGTAATGTAAACGAAGGGCACCTTTGGCAGCCCGCAACAAAAACTGATTTAATACTTACGATATAAACACACACACATATATATACACATATATATAAACTGTAATTAAATTTAAAGAAAACGAATCGAAACTCATGGATCTTGGTGCTGGTCTTTTGGGTTTACGTCTTTATTTAAATGCCACGTTTCATTTGTTGATCTCGGGTGCGTGCCTCGTAAATTTCTTTAAACTTGTGCACAATTTCATAAACTCTGGATTGCTTCAGGGGTGCGGAGGTGCAGCTGCTCGAACTCAATATAAACGGAAGGGTTTCGCATGTACAGCCTGTCCGGGCTTCTTCTTGGCTCCCGCACTCTTGGGACGTTTGGGCTCCGAGTTGAGTGAGGGCATGGATACAGATAGAACCAGACACTCGGCTGGCAGTGACATGGAAGAGGTCAAAGTGGTGGCACGCTGTATGCGTGGAGCTTTCCAATACTGTTTGGGAGGGAAGAGCAGAGCGTACACTTAAAACCAAAGGCAAATCCAAATTGAAACTTACAAAATTTGCTTCAATTCAATTCAATTGGTGGCATCCAATGAGGTAGATGGGTGCACGTGCAGGGCTTGCGGCGTGGCATTTGCCTCCAATATGCTTACTTTTCTCAAATTGTAAAAACTGATTCAAAACTAAGTGCAACTTTTGTTTTTGGTAAATGAAAAAACGTTTTTATTATTACTTTTGTTCTTACATTTGTTGTTGTTGATAATCGAGTGTAAATAAACTGTGTGAATGAGAATTGAAATGAGTTTACAAATTAAAGTATCTAAAATTGCATAAATATTGTGGGTACGTTTGGTTTTCAACATTTTTCAACTAAGCCAGCATAATTTGCTTAAATGTTTAGATACTTTCTTTCATACATACATATATATATATAATATGGGAAATTTTGGTAATACATTGAGATACATTTATATATATATATATAATTTATATCTGGTATCTGTAGAATGATTAGTGCATTGCTCAACTAGTCAAATTTACCAAATATTCAATTTTTTTTTTGATTTCATAGTGGAAATTATTGCATATTTCTTGTTTGCGTGTGTTGTGTGTGATTGTGTGTGCTTAATACATAGATCATTTTCAAAATTAGCTTTAATCAATTTGTGTAATTTTTTCTCTCTCTCATTTTCGAGCATTTAGCTTTGTTGATTCAAATTTTCATCAGCACCGCTTGTAGAAGCCGTCATGGATGGTTGTGGACTCTGCATTCAAGATAAAAATATAAATGAATAAATGTGTAATAGCAACAATAAATTAAACGAAACGTATATGACATAAGTATAAACCATAAACCTGGTTCAATTGTAGGGTAAAAGCTAAGCTAACACTATGCAACATAAAGTTTCTTCAAAACAAAAACTTGAAAATAGTTTGGAAACCGTTTCCCCTTTCAAAGCAAAGGAAGCATCTTCCTTCTAACTAAATATATCTTTTACATAGTGGTCCCTATGGTCATTTATAGTTAGGATAAATTAATAACATTCTCAAAAAATAATACTATTTTGCTATTAAGATCCATTTTCATTGGAATGAAGCTGCTGCTTCTTGTTGCATTCGCCGTAAATATGGCCAAAAGGGCAGCTAATTTTTTACAAGACAAACCAAAGAATAGTCCGGATCGACATCGATCCAACTTTTGAATAATGATAAAGGTGCGCAAAAAAATGGCATATAAAAAAATTAAGTGCACATGCCAAAGCAGGTAGTAACTTTAAGAGCTTACTGCTGATTAAATATTAGGCCAAGAAAAACCAAAAGAACCAGAAAATCCAGTAATCTTTTAGTTATCCTATCGACGGGGTACTTGAACTAGACATTTTGAATTAATCCCGAGCAAAAGTAACCAACAGGACCCTTGTGACTTTGAGTGAATTTATCGATGCGGAAATTTCCAACAAGTGATATTCTTATCTAACTTTCTCTGGTTTGGTCCACAGATTAAATTATAACTAGTTATCAAAATGAATGTATTTCAGCTCTAGTAAATTAAATTTTGCCAAAACAACGAATGTATTTCAACTCTAGTAAATTAAATTTTGCCAAAACAACGAGTTTTATGGTAGCACATATAGTATTTCCCCTCAACGGGGTCAATATTCATTACCAGTCAACTGAATAAACTCGAACTTTTTTATGAATCAAATCAAATAATAAATGGTGTTTTTAGAGGTTTTGCTAAACTGTCGTTTGTTTGACTTGCCATTTTATCAAAAGGATGGGTTAAGGACAGCGGGAAAGGTACCGTCAACGGTGAAAAAATGAGATCTATAACACTTAGCTGCCGATTTCTTTTTATTGCAAAGTTTTCAGTTCTTAATTTCACTTACAAAAAAATTTTGTTAGCTATAGTAAATCACAAAAACTACATCTTTATTATTAAAATTAAAATTTGTCATGCTTTCCCCTCGTTTTGTAAAGTTTTTTTTAACTTTGTCTTAAAACGTTTCGAATTTCACTAGGGAAAATGCCAAAAACTTAGCTTAGACCAGAGGCTGGCACCAAAATCAAGATGATATTTCTATTATCCGTTGCCTATCGCTGGCTTAGATTTAAATAAACAAGCCGTTAGAATCAACCAACTTCAATCGATTGCTTTATCTTATAGTTATAGGGAGTGTTTAAATTGCTTCAGTTGAAGTGGCAAAAGTCGCAAAATTTTTGCTCTTCTCAGTTTCGACTGACGATTTTCGTAAAAAGGGATGCAGCAGCTGCAGTTGTCTTTTCATGATTTTCTCATTTGCCGTGCTTTCACTTTCGGTCAGCTGAGCAAGTCCGAGGAGCTGCTTTCGTTCAGCAGCACAAGTCTGAGCTGCTGCTATGGCTATTTAGCAAAATTCTCATCGAAATTTGGGCAAATTATTTGCCTACAACTGCTTTCAATATAAATTATTGAAATTTTCAACAAGTTTGAAGATAAAGTTAAAAAACTTTAAAACTGATGTAAACTTAATTTTTTGTGAAATTTTTGTAATTTGGAGTAGGAAAATGTAATTTTTTTGATTTGGTACAAAGAAATGTTTAGTAGCCCAAAACTAAGAGCAACGACTTCGCTGAAGACGTTAGATTTAATTTCAAAATAGTTTACAAGCTGAAAACTTCAAAACAGCAATAAAAATAAAACGGCAGTCAAGGTATTTTATACTAATAGCATCTGTTTCTTCTGTTTTGGCTCGATCAACTTTGTTGGGTTCAAGAAGATGTTACAGTATATATAGCAACTAATTCGTTTGAAGTCAAGATTTTCCAAACTCAGCGCCCCAAACTATTGGAATAGACCAGTCAATTGGATACCGAGATCGTGCGATATCCCCGGAGATTGGTCCTGAATATGTAGGTACATTGAAACAGGTACTCTTTATTTATTTTTAGCGTTGAACCTTGAACCTTTTGGAAAAATAGTCTGGATCAAAAAATGAATTTAAGCCTTCCTTTAAAGAACATATTTAATAAATGGTAAATTATTTCCTCACGGCACCATTTCGTAAAAAAGTGTTGACAATTAATTACGAATGACTTCGAGAAATGGAGCATCAAGTTATTTGCTACAGACACAAAATCCGAATCCGAAATTAATCAAAATCGAAATATCTTGCTAGACTTTCAAACTTTGACAACTCGACTCGTAGCAAAGAAATCCTTGTTGAAATTTCGATGTAGATTACGGGGCGTATGGGTAATTTTTGAGCAAACTCTATGGCTTCGTCGCGCCCATAAATACCGATGTTTTTTTTATACCCTTGCAGAGGGTATTATAAAATTGTCCGGATGTTTGTAAAGCATAGAAGGAAGCATCTCCGACCGCATAAAGTATATATATTCTTGATCAGCATGACGAGCTGAGTTGATTTAGCCTTGTCCGTCTGTCCGTCCGTCCGTCTGTCTGTTTCTATGCTATCTCCTCCGTCAGTTTTAAAGCTATTCTCACCAAACTTTGCACGAAGTCTTGTGGTACAAATAGGCTGCACATTTGTCGGAACCGGCCGGATCGGATGACTATAGCATATAGCTGCCAAAGGAACGATCGGAACTAGTCTTAGTGAGAAAAACTTTTTTGTTTTTAATGGAAACGCCTCCAAAGTACGTATTTCTTAGTTTACTATCCTTTCCCATGATTTCACTAAGATTGGTCGAAATCGGATGACTATAGCATATAGCTGCCATAGGAACGATCGGTCGAAAAACTAGTTCTAGTGAGAAAAACTTTTTGTTTTTAATGAAACGTCCTCTTTACTTTTTTTTTTTACACAATTCACTTCGGACTTAAGCCAGTGGCGAAACTGTTCGAGGAGAAAACTTTTTTGTTTTTAATGAAAACGTCCTTTTTATTGGCATACACTTATTTTATATACTTTGGACACATTTCTACAAAGTTTTATCAAAATCGGATGACTATAGCATATAGCTGCAGTATGAATGATCGGTCGAAAAAGACGTTCTAGTGAGAAAAACTTTTTAGTTTTAAATGGGTTCGACTCCAAATTTCGTAATTAACAGTGTTTTATGCTTTTCCATGATTTCACCAAGTTTGGTCGAAATCAGACATCTATTTAGTATAGATCCAATAGAAAAGTAATGTCCAAAAAGTAGTCTTAGTTAGAAAAACTTTTTTGTTTTCAATGGAAGCTGCAAGGGTATACAAAACTTCGGCCGAGCCGAAGTTAACTTTTCACTATTTTTTTTGTTTGAAATTTTATTATCAATAATACAAAAGGAACCTTTCAAGGGGGCTAAATTTTAATTTTGCATTTAAAAAAAGGATCCTAGAGTTCAGTACAGCTGAACTATTCCCTGTAGGCATAGCCTCTTTTTAGTGAAAAATACTCCTTTCAACCATCCAGTGGGAGAGCTGCTGTAGTCTGATGAACTGAAGGCGCTGTCTATTCCACTATTGATTAGGGAGTCTAAAGTATGAATTGGTCAGCCGATATGACCCATTTATTCGTACAGCTGGAAACGTAGTCTATGTCTCTGCTGATGAAGCTCAATTTGTTGCCAAGAATTTGACAGCCTTGTGCTAAGCATCTTTCTCTGCCTGTTCATTACTATCATCCTCTGGTACTGTAACCTTTGCAAAAGTATCATCTGGGCTGAGCGACCACTTTAATGCCGAATAGTTGGTTCAAAATGCCAAGACACAATTGGGAATAAGTTTAGTAATGAGCATACTACACTGATAAGGAATCTTGCTGGGATCATACTCCAAGCATAAGTGATTCTTTTGAGGCGAAAATATCGACCTATCATATCTAAAGTTCACAAAAAAGACATTCAAGAGACAGTCCGCAAAACAAAGAGTTAACCATATGATGGTTAGGAAAATGTTAGGAAAATTAACCTTCTTTATTTGGAAGCTTTGGTATAACCATTCGTTTGTGCGATGTATGGCATCCTATTTTCTGTCCTATAAAGCCAATTTTTAGTTTGATATTTTATAATTTTAGGCCCTATGAGAACATAGCACCATAATGGACAATAAACTTACAAATAACAAAGCGCAAACAAAGTTCTGCATCACTTAAAAATCATCTTTTATTAAACTCAACTTGGGAGCAACTTAAGAAATTATTAAATAAAATAAATTAAATATCTCGTCACAGGAATCTCAGAAAAACTTGATATAAAACACTTCCTTAGTTATGCTAAATATTTAATCCTTATTTTGTGCAAAATTGGAACGAAAAACAAATCAATTTTTAGATCAACGCTCCAAAAAATTCAATTATTTTTAATTCGAACTCAAACCTATTGTTGCATAGTGTAATTGACGGCGGAAACCACATGAGGGACCCAAATTAATTATGGTTCGGTTAGTCGTATCACAGCACTGTTAAATATTTATAGAGACGGACTTGCAAACGCACTCAAAACTTACTGGATTTCATTTGAATGAAGTAAGTAGTTGGCGATAAAAATAACTCTAATGGACGTAACATGTTTACGAAATTCGAATTTAATGCACTTAAGTACTTAGTAGTTGTATATGACCTAGCCTAATAGAATTGGTATAAATATTCCTATAATAAATGAAAGAAAATCATTAAGCACATAAATGAAATCAAATTTTAGACACATTTGTTAAAGTAATCATAAAAGAAACATGATGTTGGTATGTACATGAGATTTTTTGTGTGTGAGAGAGCAAAGCACTTTTGCATTTAAATGCTGGGAGCAGACTTTTCTGAACCGTCCACAAGTTTGTCAGTTTTTTTTTTGTTGTTGAGCATATTGTCGGGGTTGTTTAAAAATTTGTACTATCCTACACATTTATAGTTTGTCTGTATATATAAAATATAAAAGTTGTGGTTATCGACCGTTTGCCATATGTAAATAATACTTTCGGTTCGGTTAAAGTATATCGTAAGTATGTGGTAATGTATAAATTTTTAATTCTAAAGGAATTTACTAACAAATATTTGGCCAGGCTGGCTGTGCTTATATTTGGAAAGATAAGTTGAGATCAGTTTTGAATTTTTATCTATAAAATTTTGTTATCAAGCGTTTAAGATATCAAAGAACTCCTCTTAATAGTTGTAAGTTAATTAAATTGTATAATAAAGATAAAGGCAGTATGAAATATTAAAAATTTGTCTTTTAAAAAAAGACTTATTAAGTGTTTTAGCCCTCGCGAATACTGGAGATTGACTTAACCCCTAGTGACCACAAGACTGCAGAGGGAATTATGTGAAACATTTGTCTTAAAGGCAAAATCTATTAACTTTAATTCAATTTAATTTTAGATTAGTTCACAAAAAAAGAAATACTAAATAGCGAAATACCTAGCTACAGCTATTGCTTAACAGATAGTTGGAAAGATCTGTAAACAGATCAATTACAAATTTCGCAAAAACTGGATCAATTAGTAATTTCCGTCAAAATTGTTCAAGTTTATTACAGTTATTGAACTAGAGACATTATAGGGCTATTATTCTTTTAAAAGAGTCTGTATTTAGTGACCTAATCAAAAGTTATATTTCTTAAAGAACTCTTAGTTTTATGAATGGCTAAATATTCAATTCTCCATTTTAAAACCAAAGCTTTCAGTTACCTTTTGGGCCTACACAAACCAATTTTATAACGGCATTGCGATTCTTAACCAAAATTTATAGTTGAAGGTGGGTACTGAGAACGATCGCATTTTCCTTTAAGAAATTTACTAAATATTCCTTTTTCCAGTAAAGGAGGCCCAAAAGAATACGATTCGACCGTGGAATGCACAGCACCTACAACAGAAGAGCCAGCTCTGGTGACAATTTTCAAAATACTTTTGTGTATTGCTTTGTTTCTGAGTATCAAACAACAAAATCAGGCAAGTAAAAATTTCTTTAAGTAGTTTTTTTATATGGAACTTGACAGCTAAAGGAAAATTCGAACGTTCTCTGTACTCACCTTTAGAGTAAATATTTTAAATATTAGGTTCAGGGTTTGTGGGCGAAGGTTTTGTTTCGAATAACGTTGTACTTACGCGAGAATCAACTTCGCGAAGAATATTTAATATGCGTCAGTTTTTCGAACTCAACACAATTTCATCTTTGAAGTTGTGAACAATGCCCACTGGGACAGAATGAAAAACTGACCGGCAAAATTTTGAAAAATCGAGGTTATAGTGCAGGAGCAATAAGTTGCTTAAAAAGTGGACAATTAAACCCCGAGGTCGGAAATGTACAGTTTTGAAATTTCCATTAACGTTGCTCCGTACTCAAGGAGCCCAAAGAAGAGTATTGTTGTGATACCTGGCTGTTATTAGCAGATGCGTGTAAAAGTGTAAGGGAAACAAACGGACTAAAAAGAGTTTGGCACTTTCTAAAAATCTAATTTTTTTTTTGGCTTATCCTAATTTTAAACATTTCAAGATTTTTTCTGAAAACTTAAAAACTTTAAAAACTATTGACCGTTGATTTGAAACTTTGAACCCATTTTCGCATATAAAATACCTCCCCCCAACGTTTATAAAAATTTTTTTTTATAAAGTTGGTTTTCCACCCGCAAATTCGGATTTTTCGTCTAGCATTTTTATTAGATCTACAAAAATTAAAAAAAAATAATCGATCGTTGGGAGGTTTGCTTGTATTTAACTAAATTTTATTTTTTTTTTTTGTCGAGCGAGAATAAGTGAACACCGCAAAAAGCTCTGTCACTCTGTGCTCTGTACAATATTTCCACATGAAAAATTTCAGAATATTGTTAAAAGTATACTCAATAATGTACAAAAGGTTTGAATAAATGTGCCCAATCCATACTTCTGAAAAAAATTCACAAAAAAGTTTTTTTTTTACGCTGAAACCCTAAAATTTTTTTTAAAATGTCCCTTGAGTTCGGCGGAGTACCGAAAAATAAGGCCTCGTGAATTTAGGCCGCTGTCGGAGGCCTAATTGCGTTCTGCAAAAAGAATTTGGGCCGCGACAACAAAATGAAACTAGGCCTCGCGGTCTGAATTCATTCTATGTAATGAATTTAGGCGATATCCAAATGAAATTAGACAGCTCTCGGTCATATGCGATTACAGCTTAAAAGTATTCACAAAGTCAAACTTTTTTTAAAAATACTTTCAGGACTTGAAAATTTTATTAAAAAAATAATCTTAACGTGCGGTCTAAGTTCATTCTGCAAAATTAATTTTGTCCGGGCGTCCTTATTTTATTTAGTAAAGTAAAACTAAAATTAGCTTGTCAAGATGACACAGCCCCAAAGGGCCAAAGCCGAGCCTCTCTCAAATCTCTTGGCTTGTGCGCTTCTAATTTTAGCACAAGAGAAAGGGACCTACAGCTTAACGCCGAATCCGAACGGCAGTTTGAGAAGCTTTTCAAGGCTAATTACTGCAATGCTGGCGCCAACAGCAAAGAGGTGTGGCCGGGTGTAAAGTTTTATTCAAAGAAAAAAACTTTTCATTAGATGTTCCGAGGCGGGATCGAACCCACGACCTCATGCACAGCGGTCGCGCACTCTAGCCGCTGAGCTAAAGCCGCGCAGTCTAATTTCTTTTTGAGATCGCGGCCTAAATTCATTTTGTAGAATGAACTTAAAACGCGCGGCCTAATTTCATTTTGTAGTCGCGGCCTAAATTCATTTTGCAGAATGAAATTAGGCCGCCAGAAAAAATACACCACGGCCTAAATTCACGAGGCCGAATCAACCCTGATTTGGAAGGACTGGGCCTAGTACCGTTACATGCAGTTTAGTCATGAATTTTAGTCACTAGTGACGTTCGATTCTTTCAGGGGGCATGATTTCATTACTGAGTTCATGGGTAGTACTAACAACAATACTGAAATCAGTCATGAAGTGAAGCAGTTCCTACTTTTCAGGTCTGAAATCAGAACTGATAAATTCAGTACAGAAGCTTAGAACTGCAGGGGTATAATTAAAATATTCGATATTGAAAATAGTTCAGACTGTGGAATTTGTTTTGAGAATAATTACAAGTAAAATATATAAAATTAAAAATACTGAACCTACTATTTATCGTATACATTTCTCGATAGTTTCAGACAAAGAATAAATTAACGAAAAACCAAGACATAAATTACACAGCTTAACAAATATTGGGTCATCGCTGGCACTTGAATGAATATTACCGTTTGATAAAGGGCTTCAAGCTGGATACAAGTCAATTTCTAGAATTTCTCTAGCACGTCAAGTTTTTGAGAAATCAATGGTCAAAGTTTTAAAAAGCCATATTGAACCGAATGATACGCTTGAAAATTTAGATGCATAGAGGGTACTATAATCTTTGGACGGCAATTAACCAAATTCCTGGATGTTGGTCCATGATCCATAAATAAATTTAAAAAGAAGTACAATTTATATTTTCCTAACAATTAACCTAAATTAGCTGTATGTCAGTCTTTTTAAAATCAGTGTCTAATGGTCTTAAAACTTAAAGTTGTCTTAAATTCACCGCTAGATACACACCAAAGTCTCAGAGAAAGACTATTAAGCAAACTTATCAAAAGGCTTACGAAAGGTTCTTTGGGAGTAGTATGGTCCATTTGGACAAATCGTGGGTACCGCATGTTATTTGTACGGGCATATTTATTCACTTTAAAACAAATGGACACTGATTTTAAAAAGATCCTACTGACACACAGCTATTTTAGGAGTTTTGTTCGGAAAATATAAATTGTACATCTTTCTTTATGGATCCTGGACCAACCAGAAGATTATGGTTCTCTCCATGCATCTAAATTTTCAAGCGCATCATTCGGTTCAAGATGGCTTTTTAATAAATTTTTAAAAAGTGCCATTTTGTACACTTCTAACCACTTTGACCATTGATTTCTAAAAATCTTGACGTGCTAGAGAAATTCTGAAAATAGACTTGTGTTCAGCTTGATAACCTCCATCGAACGGTATCAATTTCATTCCCCGGCCCGCATGGACCCAATATTTGTTGAACTGTGTTATATAAAATTGTGTTATGTAATAAATCAAATATGATGAAGACCCTTTTTATAATCGTTTACTAATTCTTTGATATCTTAAACACTTTTCATATAAAATTATTTGGCTTGCATCCTTGCATCCATTTATACATATAAACAAAGCCAGCTTACATGTTTCATACACATTCCAAAATTTCAATAGAATTTGGAAAATTCGTAATAATATTAATTCCAATATACAATTTAAAATAGAAACTCTTGCAAACTCATTCGAGATATTCATGTAACAACACATTTTCAAAATCAATTTCTTTCGGGTTTTGTCCTGCAACAGTTAATCCAGTTTTTGAGGTACAGTACAGTAGGATGTATGTATGTAAGTATGCATGTAGTTTAGTTTAGTTTTAGTTTACAGCTAAGGGATTTCATTTAAAAAGCGACTCAAAGATATCGTTACACACACAATCGGAATTGCAAAGACCAAATTCTAGATGAATGGTGGCAATCAAGCGCCCCTGAGCCGCACTCTACACTTAGCCGTGGGAGGGAGCAGAATAGAGAATAAGAGAGAGAGAAGAGAATAGAATGGTAAATGTGTGTAAAATACTTGTTGTTAAGACTTCCTTGGTAAATGAGAGAATGTTTGAGCGTTTTTGATTTATTTTTTTTTTTGATTTGTCGATAGCCAAATGAATCTCAGTTTGAGTTTGAAAGAAATTCATTTTTAAATGTAATTTAAACAAAAATAACTGAAACTAAACAAAGACAGGGAACTGGGAACGTTGTATACCCGCCTTATTTGTAGAGGTACATAAAGTTGTTAAGACCTGACAGTGCTGAGAGCTTTGAACTGATTACAGTGATTAATTGGTGAGTTACTTTGAAAGCTTTGTTCTTCCTTTTTGGTGTCTGGGAAGTGGGTGCGGTGCTCTGTTATTGTAAGTGTCTTAGGTCATAATCAAAATATGTTTGTGTGTGTGTAATAAACAAATGCAACTCAATGAACAATTACATTAAAAATGAATTTCTTGAGGTGAACACAAAATGGGATATGGTATATAATGCATACGAATCGAATAAATCAGATATTGAGGTCAGGTGGTTGGTTAAAGGCTACACAATAAGTACACAATACGGAAATGACATGGAGCAGCTTATGTACACGTAGTTTACCTGTGTTGGTGGTGTTGTCAGTGCAACCGAGTGTTCAACATTTTTCAAATAATCCTTATCATCGAAAATCTTCTTTTCACCGCCACCGGGCTTGTGCTTTACATTATCCAAAGAGCCAACTTTGCTTTGTGCCTTAATTTCTAGTTTTTGCGTTTGTATCTGAAAAGTAGCAGCACCGGCAACGTACAGAAATTGATTAGCAAAGATCATTTCTTTATCGATAAGGAATTTGGGGTTTAAGCACGACAACAGACGAATCGAATTCAGAGCCAATTGTTTTGGATATGCAGATGGAATTTAGAATTTTCGCTTACAAAGAAACAAAACATTAGGAAAGACAATAAAACTAGTATTTCTACTTGAGTGCCTTGAGCATATTTACAGCTAAATTGAAAATTGAATAATAATAAAACAAGTGAGAGCTGAGGTGCTGTCAAAAATGACCCAAAAACCAAATTTTTTTTATACAAAAGCAGTTTTATGATACATAAACACACACAGTATACAAATTAATCACGGACTACTTACATCCTTGACGTTCTTATCCTTTGGTTTTAGGCAAATATTTGATGGTTGATTGGTTAAAAACAAAATACATAATCCAAAAATTGGTTTAAAAATATGTTTTCGGTACGGTTAAAAAATAAAATACAACTCAAAGTTTAATTATTATTTTGTCTGGTGGATGGCAGGCTTAAAGGAATCACGATTTGATTTCAAATATCGAACTAAGTTGCTATCGATTTTATAGTCGTTTGTCTTATATTGACGCTTCAAACGAAGCCAACTGCCAGAATGTTGAGAGAAAACTAAGTCGGGGTTTACACGTTGAAGAAAACTTTTAGAAGTTTATTCATGAAAATTAGCAGCGATTCAAGCCTACTTCCGACTCAGAGATTCTTTACAGGTACTATAGCGAATACATTGCAGTTCCGAATTGCATTTGTCTGGTTGGTAAGCTGTTTTAAGTCCGAGAATCGATCTGCTGATTATAAGTTGAGAAAGACCTTTAAATAGTCTTTCTCTTTGAATCCAAAAAAAACAAAACCTAGGTTAATGATAGTTGGCATTAGCGATTTCGCGGATCCTGTACTATACTTCTACAACCCGACTTTTTCTAGAATCGGGACGTTAAGTTTGAATCTTTTCTTTTTTAAGTGGTGGTACCATCCCTATAATCCATTCTGAAAATACGAGTACATGAGCTGAATTCAGGGATGCCAACCGGATCTAAGCCAAGGCGAACCGAATCAAATCGAACCAAAACGGCTCATTTGTTCTCGTTACCCGTAACCTATCCAAAAACCGCAAAAGAAATCTGCTTGGTTCATTTCATCGACAAGTTTTATGACGTTTCTTCTCTATTTAACTTATTTTTGAAAGGCTATCCGACATTTCGTTTCGAGGTCCTATTGAAGGGACGAAGCTTGCTTTTATTATTATTTCTCGGTATATAATAAATCAAATTCCGAAAAGTCGAAAGCTTCATTCTAAAAAGTTCAGTAATTCGGAAGCAGAAATAGGGTGAACCAATGTAATTCGTAATTTGGCTATCTATAAATACCAGAGCTCGCAAAATATAGACAACTAGTTTTTTCTGTGCTGTCTGCTTACAAAAATGACAGGTACAAATTAAACAAACTCTCTCACTATCTGACAGAACACTTATTTTGCTTCTCTTGTGTGTTCTGATCATAGTTCTTGATGAGAGAAACACATAAAGCATGTCTTAATGCTTGAAGGCGATAATTTCAAATGGATCTCAGCAGCTTTGTACAATTAACTGAGCAAATCTAACCAAGTGTCCGTTCAAAGTGTGTTTCTTGTTTTAGTTGCGTTAGAAAAGGCAGACATACAAGCGCAAAAGACACTTTAAGCTTATTTTACCCAGCATAGACACAAATGAGCATAGTGAACAAAAAAAAACCTCCTTGGTTGAGCAAAGATTGCGTAGAGAAAAGTCAGAGGCGAAATGACATTTCGGTTTCCGTTTTCATGGTGTCCTGTAGGTCTGATTTTTTTGATTGACTGTAAAAATTTGGTTTAAATGTCTCCAATCCACTAAACCGAATTCTTCTTTAATGCTTATTCCCGAGCGACTTACATCTCTGCTTGAATCTGCCAATAACTCGGACAGAGTTATTTGTTAGTTATTGAAACCACTTGGAGTCTAAGATTTCGTAAGAAAAAACTAGAGGTGGGTACCAAAATCAAACTAACTTCGTTACAATCCAAAACAAACATCTATTTTTGTCAACTCAGAGCTAAGACAGGGTTTTATTGCATTTTGCCCCGAATAATGAGGGCCTAGTAGGTCGTATGTATTGAGTCAAAGTTGCTGACCGGTTCAACTTGGCGAAGCCAGTGCCAGTTACCACTATAAGCAAAGCGATGCACTCGCATACAAGGAATATTGGGTTGGTGCTTCAAAAATCTCCACCAATAAAATCTGCAACTCGGGCTGCGGGGCACACAGGGCTACAACCTACCCATCGTTGGGATGGACCAGTTCAAATATTTCAAAAAGTGTTTCATGGAAAATAAACTCATTCTACTTCTCTAGATCATTCTCTCCAAAAGTAAATGTTTATCCCGGTTATTTAGCCACAAATTGTAGAATTATGCTGTACCAGTTCGAGAAAGTTAAGGTGCAGAGGAAAGAAACAATAAACATTAAGTTAAAGGAAAGGTCCAAGAAATTTTCGATAGGGATGCAAGCCGGTTCTGAGCCGAAACGAAACAAACCGAAGCTGAACTAGTTCCAGCTGATAAACCGAACCGGCGTTCTTGTTTGTAAGTTGCTAATCGATTTGTTTGCGTATCTCATTTCCTTTACGGGACGAAATTCTCACTAATCTGTCGAGCTTCTTCACCTTAATCCAACTTAAGACAGGAGTACAGCTTATAAAGTTATATCGTTATGGACGAAGCCAGCACATTCGACTATTCTAGGAACTTAATTTCGAAAAGTCACGTATTCAGATTCATATTCGGGGAAAATACACTACAGGTGAGCTTAAAAGGGTTAAGATTCGGCGGAATTAGGCGCGAGCATAGAACAAAAAGACGTTTTTGACATTATTTTGGATTTGCCGCAACTTCAAAAGTCCGAAAAAATGACTTTTCGTGCAGATTTCAGGGTAAGTTGCGACGATATACTCAAGGAAGAGCTTTAAGAGTTGGGATTGGGTAAAATTAAAGGCGATCCAAGAAAATAATGGAGTTTTTGAAACGTTTTCGGACTGCTTTACGTTCAAAACTTCGGAAAAAATACCTTTTCGCGCAGGCTTGATGGCAAACTGGGACTTTATTTTCAAGAAAGGTTTTAAGGCTTGAGAGTCGAAGTAAATTAAAGACGATCCTTGAAAAGAAATGCGATTTTTGCCACTTTTCGGACTGCCTTTGAAAGTCTGGAAAAAAATAACTTTTCGAACAGATGTAAGCCAAACGTTATTCTTAAGTACATGCTTTAAGGGTTGAGATTCGGCAGAATTAAGTGCAATCCTAGAAGAGAAATGAGCTTTTGGACATCTTTTTAAACTAATCGTAGTTACAAAAGTCCATGAAAATATCGGGTTGTTAAAGTTAAGGATAGGTTTTAAGGATTGAGATATGACAGGTTTCGGCATCCAAGCACATCAATTGCGTTACGAATTCCTTACCTCGTAGATTAGTGGAAAGATGGCGACTATTTGCCTTCTCTAAAAATATAATTAATTAATACTGAACCACTGAACCGAACCGAAACCGCGGTTTAGTTGGCTTTAAAAACAATGTTATAAACCAAACAAGTGGTTCAAAAACTGCGTGAACCACTAAACCGAACCAGTTCTTATTTCCGATCGGTTTGCATCCTTGATAGACACTCAGTAAGCTTCGCACCTTAAGTAGGTCGACCAATTCCCAAGATCAGAGAACGAAAGAAAGAGCTCGTAAAGGCTGGAAGAGTTCCCTTGGAAAAATGGGGTTCAAAAATAATAATGATGGTATCAAGTTTTCAAACAAACCCTTGGCTATTCAAAAGGTTCAACAAATTGTAAACAAGGAAATGCAAAACAGCTTAAAAGTTTCAATTTGGTTTAAAAAAGTGTTATTTATCTGATTTCTAGCAGCCTGCCGATCCAACCATGTACTCGCTATTAACAATTTGAGTTCTAAGTACTATGTATTTATTTACAATGTTATTACACTAACCAAAGATGGTCATTAACCAACTAAGTGATGTTTGTTAGCTTAGCCAATATCTGAATGGGTTTTACCTACCCCAAAAACTAATTTTAAACTATTCCTCCTCATTATACAAATTCTCATCCAGGCGCTTGCTGCTCAGCAGACAGGCGCTTTGGTTGACAATTTTGGAGCCCTCACCACAGATGATGTTCATGCGATTCGAGTAGGTCTGTAAATTGTTACAAAACTTTCCAACTTATTATGAAAATTAAACGAAAATTCCGTATTTCTTTCTGGCTGTTAGCTGATGATGTGTGAGAGTCAAACACCGAACGTAATAAAAAAAACTTTTGCTGCATGCTTTTTAAAGTTTAAACTCTAAATGAATTTGCCACATGCCCATGCCAAGTTCAAGTTGAAGGAGCAACCACATGCGTTGCCAGGCAAAAAAATAAAACACTAACAAAATTAGAGAGTAGGGCATCCAAAAGAAAAAAAAAAAGAAACAACAACAACCATAAAAGAAACAATAATACGTGAGCCTACCTTGATATCACCGCCACCTGGCTGATGTTTAACATTGTCCTTGGAGCCAACCTTGGGCTTGGCCTTATTGTTGAAGTCCATTTTCAGAGTCTCGATCTTCTTATCGCCACCACCCGGCTTATGGGCGGCATTCTCCAAAGAGCCGATTTTCGATTTGGCATTCCATTGCAGCTTTGTTGTAACTATCTACACATGTTGCAAGTTACGGTGGGTGTGGCATTAGATAAATTATACATACAGGAGGTAAGACTGTGATTCAATGTCAAAGTTTAAATATATACAAATGCGAGAATCGAAAGACTTAAAAGGCAACGGAATTATGCTGCTAAGTGTTACAGCGAACTGGAATTGCATTTCCTACTACAAGATACGTTCCAAGAGATACCGTGCCAACTATCTCCAAACGCAAATCGACCGTGAAATTGAATTTGAATTTTTTTAATCGTATTTCGCATTATTATAATTTTTCTCAATAAAAGCCAATTTGTTGATTGATGAAAGATGTAAAGAAAATTTACATTGTTTTCGCATGGAATTGGCCCACCTCCAAAACTTACCTTCTTCTCGCCGCCCTTGGGCATATACTTGTCATTCTTGGCCTCAATGCGAGGTGCTGCCTTGATATCAATCTTCTTGGACTCAATTTTCACATGACCACCGCCTGGCTTATAAGTGGCATTGTCCAGTGATCCAATTTTGGAGCGTACCGCCTTCAGATTGGGTGAAGGCGCATGTCCCACCTGTACCTTGTTCATTGGAACTGGTAGAAAGCATAGGTGGAAGTTTTATTGAAGTTTATTCAGAGGTGCTTTTGTTGACTTACTGTTTCTGTTTTGTTCAGTTGTTCTCTCACTTTGCTTTGAGGTTATTTTCATCGTCAGCATCAAAACAATTAAGTGAGCAATTGAACAACTGAACAAAAAAGAGCAATTAATCAACAAGCAATTCAAGTTCGTTTACCTTTCTTCACTGGCTCGGGCTCGGGCGTCTTGAGTAGCAATCGATTCTTTGAGGCGCTACGCGACTTGTTTGCTGATTTATTTGAGGGCGTGGCACTCGGTGGACGTGATTGGCCCGACTTGTCTGGCCTCGACGAGGTCGATGTGGGCGTCTTGACCGGTGAATTGGGCGATATGGGTCCGTTACGATCCTGTCGAACACAAAGCAGAGTTTATCAGTGATTTGTATTCATTTTGGCTTTTGTTTATTTGTTGGTTTACAAGCAAAAAGCTCGAGTCGGCCATTATAACCAAATGCATCTTTACGACTTGGATGTTAACACTCAGCTGACTAGGGCATTTATGACTGGCTAGTAGAGAGCAGCCAGCTTTGGGTGCGTCGTTGTCGTCGACGACACGAAGGATTTATAGTTTATGCATTTGTTTTATCGATTGTCGCCAGTTCGTGTCGTTTTTGCATATGGATGTGTTATTTATAGAAGACAACAACGACCCCAGTACCCATCCCTTACCCCCGCTCTTTCAACAGTTTCGTGTTTGGGCACTTATCTAGGCACAGATATCACCAAGTTTGTGTGCCGCCTTGGCACACAAAATTCACTATTTGGCAATTTTATTTGGGAGTTTTTGAAGTTCTGGTCGCACCTGTAAGGCTCACGATATTCTGTTTTTTTCGCACTTTTCTGTGGGTTTTTCCGACCCGCCAACTGCCGCCTGCTAAGACACAATATAGTCTGAACTTTGGCTCATCTGCACCCAAGTCAGGGGGAAATGACTTGTCTAATGAAGCGTGGCACTTCTCAGGCGAAGGCGGGCGAGCGACTCACTTGCCTTTTACAGATATTTTATGATTTGTGCTTAGACATCAGACGGTGAGGGTCAACAACAAAAGCGACAAACGATTTTAAATTAATTTGTAGCCAGTTAATTTCCTCCCAATTAAGAGAAGCCAAAACACACAAGTTCAGAGACAATCTTGATCGACTCACCTTCTCCTGAGTGGACTCATCCACGCCGCTGTCGTTGTCACCTTCTATAAAGAATTCGAAAGAACAAGAAATACAAATTAATTATGGAAATATTGGTGAAGTATAAGAAGCTTGAAAGCTGCACTCAGAAAATCGTTTTTTCGGTCCGAAGGTGAAAAGTCCAATGTTCAATGTGAACCCACTTTTTAAACTAAGGGTATAGTTCGAACTTTGGTTCATAGCATGTAGAACGCAGATTCAATTTTGCCTAAACATTTTAGGAAACCGCTTAAAGTCAATACTGAATACCCAATTTAGCAAAGAATTTGTAAAATTGTACATTCAAAAAAAGAACGAATGACACATGGCAACAAAATAAGACTTTTTCAAGTATATCGAAAGGTTGGTGGTGATTCGAGTTATTTTTTGAGAGATGATCACGTATTTGATTTCGGATATGGTCTATCACGTCTCGATTTTTGGTAATTTGAATTTGAAGTTGCTTAAAATGTCCCTTTTACCCCTCTTAGATAAGTTCTATGATACCCCTATACTATTGTTTTATCGGACTTTGACTTTACAGTTCAGTATTACACTTTAGCTTTAAATTAAACGTCTATATGGGGATTTAACGATCTGGTTTGATTTTTAGTCAGAGTGCTTGTTCAGCTATCTCAAGATCGGGGAGGAAAAACAACAAAACGCATATTTGACATTTGAGTGTTGTAATTCGCAAGTTCAAATTCGGCTACTTTTTTAGCTTATGTAGAATAAATGGTTAATGGCTGTTGGTGTGGAAAGCGGTTAGAATCTCACTGACGAGTCTGGATTATGGTTCTAGACAAAACATGTCATGTCTGAGAAACCTCAACCTGCTTGTGTCCATATGTTTAAATCATTCTTGTTGATTTCTTGAGGACTATTGAATTATAATCACTCCCCAATCTTCAGAAAGCTAAATAAGTTCTCTGACTTCAAATTAAACAATGCCAAACCATTCTGTGATTTTGCTTACCCGAAGATACACCTCTTTGAATACATGTGCTTAAACCTATTAAATGGTCTACTGCAAAAAATATGCTACTCTTTGCATTCCAATGGGCAGTACAAAATATAGTCGAGTATTCAAAATGGTATATCTTCACTTAAGAAAATCGTAGAATTGCTTGGAATAGTTTATTTTGAAGTTAAGAAATAGTACTTTAAGATAATATCAAAGTGAGCCAAATCAATCGAAAGCCACTTCACAAAACGTTTATAAAAAGAGTCACTTTAAGCTCAAATTACCAAAAATCAAGACGTGATGGACCATTTTCGGAAACTGATTCGTGTTCAGCACACTAAAATTATTTTGAATCACTAGTGTAATTAAAATATGAACGCTCTTAAAAAAAATCTGTTCGCTCTTGAATTTTCAAGAATTTCGATCTTGAAATCGAGCTATATTCGTTCTCAGTTTGAAGTTTTTAGCCGAGGGCTGTGAAATAAAGAAACTGAAAGAGGAGAGCAAGCACATTTGAGAGAATAGCGATAGGCCAGCTCTCACAGTTTCGTTTTTTAAAGGAGTGGGGTGTTTGGGGAAACTACCAAGCGGAGAGCCCCAAACGATTTTTTCATGTTGCTTGGAATTCCCAAGCTATGGCTTTGCTGGCATGGAGATACAACTGTTGGACAGTTCACAGACAAAGACTGCTGCTGCTTGCTACACAGTTTGAATATTCCTCAGGGTAACACAATAAGACTTTTTCCAGTATATTGAAAGGTTGGTGGTGATTCTAGTTGATTTTTGCATGTTCAACACGAATCTGTTTTCAGAAATGGCCCATCTCGTCTATATCTTTGGTAATTTTTGATTTAAGTTGCATAAAATGCAAATTTTGCCCCTTTTTCGGCACTATTTGTGGAGAACCCTTACTAATGTTTAAACAATCTTTGATATTATCGGAAAATACAACTCTTTAGGCTTAAAGCAGGGGCAGGCACATTGCTATCTCGTGAGCATAGGAAATATCTAAAGGCAGCGCTGCTCGACACACACAGTATAAGCTGTACAAGCGCCGCTGCGTTGCAATTGAGATCAATTTTTGCGCTGCTCTCAAACACACCAATGCAGAACACTATCCAGAACGTATTTGGGATTTCTTTACGCGGAGATAAACCATTTTAATACATGTGTTATAATTCATTGAATTATCCACTGACAAAAATATGCTATACAAAATCACGATAGTTGACTAAGAATTTGGGCGGTTCAAAATATGATGCGAGGGAGGACATGTATTCAAAAAGGTATATTTTCGGTTAAGAAAATGGTAGAATTGCTTGGAATAGTTTATATAGTACTATACGATAATATCAAAGCGAGCCAAGTCAAACGAAAAGGAACTCCACAAAACGTTCATAAAAAGGGTCAAAATAGGCAGCTAAAATCTAGACGTGATGGCCCATTTCTGAAAACGCAGTCGTGCTTAGCACACTATTATTATTTAGAATCACTACAAACCCTTCAATATACTGGACCTTGTTGCCTAGAGTTATTATTCTATAAAATTTAACAAACAAGGAAAAAACAACTGATTTAAAATCGTTGTTTGATTGTAATACGTGTGCCTTCAGGCCTGTCGAATGGGGATTCCGGGACCGAGGGGTTTTCTTATGTTGTGCATAGGTTATTGAAGTTTTGGCCAAAAATCGGGCTTCGAGTCCCCCACCCCCTCTCGACGGGCCTGAGCGCCCTTACTTTTGAATCTGTGGAGCTCTTGATTCAAGAATAAACGATCTTACACTTGAACCTAATGAGCTCTCGATACAAAAACAAACATTCTTGGTTTTTGACATAACACTATGATCTTAATTCAAGAATGCAATAGTAATCACTAATGTTCTGGTCGCGAGCCGGCTTCTCAGCTTGTCACACCTAAGGTTTTGACATTAGGTCGTTTAAGCAGTTTTTCGTTATTTTTGATGAATGGGAACGAATCGGTTAATTTTCCTTCTCGAACTCGCAATATATTAAGTAAGGATATCATTTTTAAGCCGCGTTATCACTAGAAATTACTCAGACATTTTCAGTATCGAAGCTTTTTCCCAACAAATGGTGTCTGGTTTGGGTTCAGTCAAAAATTAAAAAGTACGTTTCATAATCTGGGTGGAGAGTCTTAAGAAACACACATACTAAAAGTTCTTTGGTTTTTACGATATATTTCAATAGTTTCGTTCTCATCTCTCAGTTTGGATTAAAGATATGCTAAAATCAACTCATTTTCCATATTTATCGGACTTTTGTTGGGAAAGTTTTGTGTGTATTTGAACACTGAAACGTTCTTTTCGTTGAGGAGTGTAGCTTGGTGGCAAACCGAAGTGGAACTGTTTGTTTTGACACGCGGAATGCGACTAAACAGTGAGGAATGATAAGCCTTCGCGTGCACTTATATTATATTCTTACTAATCTTTCTTTGGTGCTCTTTCCGTTAAGTTTTTCGTACAATATTTTTCAAAGTGGAATATCATACCTCTGTGATTCGATAATTCATTGATATCAAGCCAGTTGTTGTTGTTTTATAAAACGTTGGTGTTGCTGCTCCATTGGAGACACATAAAACGATTAAATCTTAACAGAAGACTGCTGTTAGTTTGCAATAATTTAGAAATTTAAGATGAATATGTTAACATAATTCACGAGCTAAACATTTTTCGTCAAGTGCTTGAATTTAAGTTCAAGCTCACGCACATGATCTTCATAAAGAAGGTTATGAGTTTTCTTTAAAAATGAAAAAGATACGTAGGTCGGATGATAAGGCACTATAAATTACTTATGCCGATCTTACTATCTTAACTTCAAATCGTTCATGCTTAATACGATTTATTTCCCTACAAGGTTCCATAATCGTTGGTACTAGACTCATTCCGGTACCATGCTGAGTTTTTAAAAGCGACTAGCTCTCCTATTTTTACAGGCTTTCCACCCTTCGTTATTCTATAAACCTTTCCTATTCTCCCACGGGACTTTCTTAATATTCTTTCGAGCTTATTCAAAATCTAAATCAAACCGAACCTCTTTCTTAAGCCCTCAAACCGGACCATGAAACGAACCTTATAAATTTACTCTCTGCGGAACCTGAACCTGAATCGGATCGCTTCTCTTTGGTATTAAATTTGGTTTAAAGAGCAGCTTAACTTTTTTGGAATCTGTACCCAATAATTTGATCAATTGTACCTAAGTTTCTAACTCAGTTTTAGGTCCAAAAAAAGGTTATTAGAAATGGGTGTTGGATCTGCGGGTCCTACATCACAAGATAATTTTCTTATATTTCGTAGCAAAATAGAATATTAAGAGTTGGGATCCCACCGAAGAATAATGCCAAAAATATGTAAGTGTTATAAGATGCTGTGGGCAACACAATAAACTTTAAGAAGGGTAAGAAACTTCTGAACAATTTTCTTGGTTTTAAGCATCGTATCTTTTCAACTTCTACTCATCTTAAGACACGTAAGTTGTGTCGTAAATTTTTTGTGCACTAATCGATCTACTCTAAACAAATAACATACATAGTTTTCAAAGTTCTGGGCTATATCGACTCAGTTCATAAGCCCTTGCGTAGAATGTGTTATAATTTAGTAGCTACTGTTCAAAATAGACTTGCCTGATTTTCAATATACGTCTTTAGGGTGTGGTAAGGTAAATTTGTAAATATCTAAACGCTTTTCTGAGTGTTCTTTCAAGTCCTTTCATTCTTAGCAGATAAATCTGTTGGGTAAACTTGCAAATGTGTTCACTTTCCCTCAATGGAACTTTCTTCCCCTTAAAACTAATCTTACTATAAACGGAAGCCTTTTTGGATGGCTCGGGTAATGCTGCTGTCAATGGTGGACTAGTCTCAAATGGTGGCTCAATATCCTCCAGTAAGGGCGAACCCATGGGATCTGCCTTTAAGTTGAATGTCTTGAGTGGAGTTACGGCCGGACCCATTATAACATCATCATCATCTTCATTGTGCACATTGACGGACGAGGGAGGGCGCAGTTGTTGCGGTGGCTGTTGGGGTGGTGGTTGCTGCAGAGGCTGTTGCTGTTGTTGCTGCATGGGCAGCTGATTGTAGGGCGGTCGATAAGGAGCCTGCAGCGGTTGTCCTGGCAGAGGACGTGCGAATGTAGGCGGCGGCGGTCGCGTCATATTCTGCGCCTGCGGTGGAGGTCGTGCACCAGGTGGTAGTCCTCCAGCTGGTGTCCAGGGAAAAGCACCCTGTGGTCGCGGCGGTCCCTGTCCAGGTGGGCTCAACGGTCCACCACCACCTACTGAGTTGGGTAGACGTACAGGCGGTGGCATTCCCGGTCTCATGGGTGGCGGTGGTCCCATCAGCAAATTGCTCTTGCTGTCTGTGTTACGCAAAGGAGGTGGCATCTGTCTGGCGGCCATATTTGGAGGCGGCATGGGTGGACGTGGTCCCATGCCCACCATGGGCCTGGCTCCGGGAAAGGGAGGACGAGGCTGAGGCGGGCCCACGGGCGGACGCATCTGCGGTGGCAAAGCATAATTGGGTGGTGGTCGCTGCACATAGTCTGTGGTGGGATTGGATGGTTTGTGCAGTATGGTGCGTTCTTTAGCTTTAATAGAGTATTCAGCTGGCTGCGTGGGCTGCTGAGAACGCAGCTGTTGCAGCTGCATGGATCGCTCTAAGGCGCCAATATCCATATTAGCTGGTTCAGGCTTGGATCTAGCCTCCACACGGGGCTGCTCAGGAGCCAGATAGTTCGAGCCCAAGCTCGATTTCTCGCTACGTTCTTTTGCTGTGCCGTACATCTGAGTATTTGTACTTTTCGCCTGCGGTGTCGGTGCAGAAATGTGCAAGTGTCGGGTAACCCAATACCTTGGAGCCCTCTCAGCTCTCACAGGCTCATATCATTTGCATATGTAAGTAGTATGTCCTCAATGGGCATGTGCATATACATACTCGTGCATATATCAGCCCAGACCTCTCAATACATTTCGTATTGAGTGGAAGCTTTCAAATTTGATGGCTCTTTTTGTGCATTTGTTTACATTTTATTGTTTTGGTATTTCTGGTATTTGGCTTTCGGTTACCATTAGGGAATTTTGTCATGAATTTCGGTTGCCAGTTGTAACATGACCCAAATTGTTTTTGTGGCTTATTGATTCAACAAAAGTTTCTGCGGCAGTTCTAAGACCCGAAACGAAACCAGAATAAAACCGAAATTGCTGTTTGATTTGTTTTGCCAAAGGGGTTCCTGGTATACATATCTACTCGTTCTTGCCAGTTCATATGGGCAAGGTCAGTGGTAGAGCGATATTAATACAAGTTTATTATGCTCACTGACAGGCGAAATTGAGCTCATAAATCGCGAAAATGATGAATAAATGTTTTAGTGCTTAAAGCCTATTCTCAGATCAACTAAAAATTATTTTGGTCAGAGTACTTCATATGAATAGAACACTATTGCACAGTTGTGAAAGCTAAAAGCTTTTGAACAACTGTCTTATTCATTCGAAGAATTGTGACGTTATCTGAGAACAGGCCTTTAAGGTGGTTGAATTTCACTATGCAACAAAACCAGACAAAATCCCTCTTGCAGCTCGTATTATTTTTGCAAATAAAGGTTTTAAATGATTTTAATACAACAATTTAAGTAGTGCTTTGACCGGGTGGCTTAGCGGCTAGTGTGCCCGACCGCTGTGCAAGACCGCTTTACACCCGTTCACCACCCCTCTCTCCTGTTGGCGCCAGCTTTGTTGTAATTAGCCATGCAAAAGCTTTTCAAACTGCCTTTCGGATTCGGCGTTAAACTGTAGGTCCCTTTTTCTTGTGCGAAAATTAGAAGCGCACAAGCCAAGAGATTAAGAGGAGCTCACCTTTGGCCCTTTGGGTCTGTGTCAAGCCATTTTACCAGGGTTGGGAAATGACCGCTCCCGCGGGCTGCGGGCAGCGACTGGCTCGCGACTCGCAAACTGTTGCCCTCGTCTGAAGCAACGAGCTACAGTTCGCGGGCAGCGGGCCAGGAGTATCCCGCTGCCCCCTAGGAAATGCCCGCGGTTCGGAGCTGCTGGCATTAGCCCGCGAGCAGCGAGAGCCCGCAAACTGTTGACCGTTGCGCCGGGGCAAAGGGCGATCTGCAAACTGCGAAGAGCAAACCGGGCAAAGAGCAAACTGTCCCGGGCAAAGGGCAAACTGCCCGGGCAAAGGGATCAGAATTTTTTATAGCCATGGCTGTGTAATTAAATGTCATCATTTGTGGCCTTCAAAAGCAGTTTTATGAGTATTTAGCGGTCTTATTACCATGGAGATCCATTAATTGTGAATTGCTCCTGGCTTGATATTCCAACTGATCGGAGTAAAGTTGGTCTTGGTATCTTTTCGCGATTTTATGATTTGCCAGTCTCTGTAAAATTG
The DNA here is from genome assembly GCA_018904265.1 of Lordiphosa collinella. Taxonomy (NCBI): domain Eukaryota; kingdom Metazoa; phylum Arthropoda; class Insecta; order Diptera; family Drosophilidae; genus Lordiphosa; species Lordiphosa collinella. The sequence continues at coordinate 1,202,302 of JAEIFV010000001.1, forward strand.
CTTGACAAATCTTTTATGCTGTATCTAAGTTCTTCATCATTGGTCATCCATGGTATTTATCGCGGCAGTAATCTTTTCATACCCTTGCAAAGGGTATTATAAAATTGTGCGAATGTTTGTAACGCATTGAAGGAAGCATCTCCGACCACATAAAGTATATATATTCTTGATCAGCATGACGAGCTGAGTTGATTTAGCCTTGTCCGTCTGTCCGTCCGTCCGTCTGTCTGTTTCTATGCTATCTCCTCCGTCAGTTTTAAAGCTATCCTCACCAAACTTTGCACGAAGTCTTTTGGTACATATAGGCTGCACATTTGTCGGAACCGGCCGGATCGGATGACTATAGCATATAGCTGCCATAGGAACGATCTGTCGAAAAACTAGTTCTAGTGAGAAAAACTTTTTTGTTTTTAATGAAAACGTCCTTATCATTGGCATACACTTATTTTATATACTTTTACACAATTCTACAAAGTTTGGTCGAAATCGGATGACTATAGCATATAGCTCCCATAGGAACGATCGGTCGAAAAACTAGTTCGAGTGAGGAAAACTTTTTTGTTTTTAATAAAAAGGCCCTTTTTATTGGCATATTCTTATTTTATATACATAAACACATTTCTACAAAGTTTTATCAAAATCGGATGACTATAGCATATAGCTGCAGTATGAATGATCGGTCGAAAAAGAAGTTCTAGTGAGAGAAACTTTTTTGTTTTAAATGAGATCGCCTCCAAATTTCGTAATTAACAGTGTATTACGATTTTCAATGATTTTACCAAGTTTGGTCGAAATCAGACATCTATATAGTACAGAACCCATAGAAAAGTAAGGTCCAAAAAGTAGTCTTAGTTTGAAAAACTTTTTTGTTTTCAATGGAAGCTGCAAGGGTATACAAAACTTCGGCCGAGCCGAAGTTAACTTTCCCCTATTTTTTATAATTAATAATTTGTATCCTCTTTGGTATTTTTCGCGACTTAATAGTAGTTACAAATCAACTTCCAATTCCTATTGCTTTTCGACATAGTTGCCCTCGGCATTTTGCCCTTTGCCCGGGGCTACTCCTGGCTCGCTGCCCGCGAACTGTGGCTCGTTGCCCCGAGACGAGGGCATCAGTTTGCGAGTCGCGAGCCAGTCGCTGCCCGTTTGAGACGCGGGCAAAGGGCGATTCCGAACCCTGTATTTTACTTACATATTTTTACATACAATAAATATAATGACAGCTATATAAAACGTTCATTGTGATCATTCAATTGTGCTGAAGCCGATAACATTAATAAATGGCAAGTTTAAAGACGCTGCCATTGAAAACAAAAAAGTATTTTTCACTAGAACTAGTTCGTCGGGCGATCGCTCTTATGCCAGCAGTATGCTTTAGTCATCTGATCCGGGCAGTTTCAACAAATGTACAGCAAATTAGTACTATTAGACTTTGCACAATGTTTGGTGAAAATAGCTCTAAAACTGAAGTAGAAGATAACATGGAATCAGAATCGGAGTATATAAACACAGAAAAACAAGAAAGAAAGTCGGTCAAGCCTGACTATCACATACTGTATACCCGTGAAGAGCTGTCGATCACCGTTGCCATCGGTGCTGCCCATAACTGTTTGTTTTCCTTATAACTCGACTATCGTTCATCCGATCTTTACCATTCCTTTGGCGGACCGATAAATAATCCATATACTAAATACCAGGGACTGTAATCATTATAAGTTTTATAATAAAAATTATAAAATAATGATTAATTTTAATTTTTCTGGATTTACTCACAAATTAATGATTAATTTTGAGTTATACTTTACAACTCAATCAATAATCATTATTTTTAAGCAAAAAAAATAAAACTTATGACATAATGATTATTCTATAAGTTTTATTTTTTGCTCAAAAATAAAACTCAAATTGTTATTGCGGCCTTTTCTTAGGGAGTAAGTGAAAAATTTTTTGTATATTCCTAATCAGTAACCCAAGACCAACCGTTAAAGTCCATTTTTGGAAAAAAAAAATTCTTGAAAAAAATATTTGTTGAAGAAAATATTTAATTATTTTATTTTTATTCAATAACTAGCTGAATAACCGGCGTCGCCCGGGTTCTTATGATTCTTAAGAGAGCGATTATATTCAATCTAGTGAAGGCTGCATGTCGGTATAATCATTTTGGACCGTTCGATCTTTTTCTCTATATACACGTCTTCATGACAATCTAAAATCATGAACATCTTGCAAATTTCGCGGTTTCTTCTACTTGGAAACCTTCCCGGCCTAAGATTCCACGATTTAGTCTAGTGGCTGTGTCCATTTTTAGGCAAGCATTCTGTCAGTTAATGAAACAACGATTTCTGATTTTATTTTATCATACTTTGCAGCTCATTAGCTCGTTAGATTTCTTGACGTCACCACTGGCATTTGCAGGCCATTAAAAATTTGCAATGTAAGAATTTTGAAGCTGTCTGAATTTAATACAGAAAAAGGCATTTTTTGAGTGGTCACAAGATCAACGCATGCATCCTTTACCTTACTTGGGTACATAGTCACTGTAAATTTAATTTTTTTTTCTGGAACTTCAGCCTTTTCTTCCGCCAACTCGTTCACATATTCTTTTTTGTGCTGCTCAACCAAATGGCGCTTGAGATTGCAGACATAATTTCCTTGGAAAATTTCTTTACAAATTTTGCACTCAGAAATATTTCTTTCTTCAAGAAAAGTAAAAAAATTCCGTGACACACAATTACTTTGATGACACTGAGAAAATAGGATACGTTGCAACGTAACGCTATTTGAATCCCATTTAAACGAGTTACAACTGTCAAATTTTCCAGTTCTCAAACTCAAGTTTTTGCTCACCAAGGCTTTGAAGGACTGTTGTTTCTTAAAGCGTGCTTTTCCGCATGAACCATCAACCCAGCTAGACGTGATCAATCTTAAATTCAATTTTAAATCAAATTTAAATTTCAATTATTGGTTGGTCTTGGGTTACTGATTAGGAATATACAAAAAATTTTCACTTACTCCCTAAGAAAAGGCCGCAATAACAATTTGAGTTTTATTTTTGAGCAAAAAATAAAACTTATAGAATAATCATTATGTCATAAGTTTTATTTTTTTTGCTTAAAAATAATGATTATTGATTGAGTTGTAAAAGTATAACTCAAAATTAATCATTATTTTGTGAGTAAAACAATAAATCCTGAAAAATCCTTAATCATGGTGAAAATGGATAAAGGATCCTTACACAAGAATACAAGTGAATGATTTTTGGATTTAAAAAAAAAACCAATAATCATTATTTGCAGTCCCTGCTAAATACCTCCAGAAGGAACGAACCTTCTATCTATAAAACAGTGGGAGATATGATGCTTTTATCCAATTTGCGGGGTCGGACTGACGTGGCAAATATTGAAAAATAAGTTTTTGTTCCATATATGTCAAACCTCTATCTCTTACCATCTCTGAGATCTCTTAGCGCATACGGACTGACGGACACTTTTGCGCAAACTTGATATACTCTTTGTACCTCTGGTACAGAGTACAAAAACGTCGAGATAAAAAATTTGTCTGTAGACTTCTATTTACCCTACGCAGATCAAGTTTATTTCAAAATTTGATATTTCTAGATTTTAGGAAGAACAAAATATTTTCTAAGTATTAGTGAGGAAAGGGAGTGAGGGGTAAGAGACAGAAGGGGAAGACGACACCAAGTCGCGTAAATAGCCCCTTACATATTTTTTTATAGGATTGTTTCTTTCTATTTGTTCACTAAATTCTTCTTTCTGTAAAACACATTTAAATTAGTAATCGTTATTTTTTTCTAACTTTACCTTGTCTGGGACTTGAACACTTTAATACGAAAGGCATCTTATCTTATCGCACTCGACTACCAAGCACGCGCGTGAGTCACAGTAAAGAACGCAGTCAAATGCTAGGCACTCAGCAAGCAGAATATCTTCTGCCCATTTTATATTCCGAAAGCAGGGAATTTGAACTTGAGAATTACAAGACACAGCATGAAGCTCTTTTTATATATTCCTAAACTTTAGGACGATTTTCTACATCAATTTTTATACCCTTGCAGAGGGTATTATAAAATTGTCTAGATGTTTGTAACGAATAGAAGGAAGCATCTCCGACCACATAAAGTATATATATTCTTGATCAGCATGACGAGCTGAGTTGATTTAGCCCTGTCCGTCCGCCTGTCTGATTCTATGCTATCTCTTCCGTCAGTTTTAAAGCTATCTTCACCAAGCTTTGCACGAAGTCTTTTAGTACTTATACGATGCACATTTGTCAGAACCTGCCGGATCGGATGACTACAGCATATAGCTGCCATAGGAACGATCGGTTGAAAAACTAGTTTTAGTGAGAAAAACTTGTTTGTTTTCAATGGAAACTGCCTTATCATTGGGCGTATTCAGCAGATAAATCCGATTTCCGATTACTCATTTATGATTACCGATTTTACCTGCTGAATACAGTGATTGCCGATTGCTGAGATGGAAACATTCAGAAGGTATGATTGGTGAGACCATTAACCGATCGTACGGCCAACTGTTTACCCCATAACTGGAAATGAACTGACAAACTTACAGCGTTAAAAGCCCTCAAAAATGTTACCTAAATTTTTCATAGTTGTAATGTATTTTTAAACTTATCAATCAGTGTTATTCAGCAGAGAATCATAAGCAATCGCAAATCGTTAATCAGTAATCGGAAATCGGATTTACCTGCTGAATGCGCCCATTGACACATACTTATTTTATAGACTTTTACACAATTTTAGAAAGTTTTTTCATTTTCTATAACCTTGTTCAATTTTCTGTCTGTAGCCCGAGATACTGTCACTTATAACAAACCTTTTTTTAGCGATATCTTAAGGACATTGTATAAAAGAAAGCCAAAATTGGTCTACATCAGTTTTATTTCAAGTAACCTATTGAATTAAAAATGAAATTTCAAAATTCCCGTCATTGGGCCACACCCCTTCCCTTATTTGGCTAAACCCTTTGGCAAACAACAGGTGTTACATAGGGAGAAAGGACAACTTGATGGACATAATCGGACAATTCCGACCATTATGTTAATTAGAGTTGACAGCCAAGGAGCATAAAAAAATGGTTAAAGTGTTTATCAGAAAGCCATACAGTATACGGTGCAAAGTTTAGCAAGAAAATGGCTATATGAGTAACTCTTAATTGTTGGCATCTGAATTACACAAATCAAGTTTGGCTTTATCCCATAAGCACTCAGCAGTCTATATGCACTTTAAACCACTAAAAATCAACACAAGTAAATTGTGAGGAACTTACAGCAGTCAAGCACTAAAATAGTTGACTTCGATCAATAGCAAAATTTAGGTAAAACTAAATTATTTATATTAAATTTTGTGAACTTAATTCAATTGAATGTGCAAGTGCGAGAATTTGATTTTTATAGAACTCACCGCATCGGTATCACTCATACTAATGATTGTGGACTGGTTCTAGGCACTACCTGGCAATTAGGGTTTTATTTTTGCATTTAGTTGTGCTGTGTTGTTACCTTCTTTTGGACAGGCGAATCGATAAAATTCCAACAAAAGCACTTTTATGGCACTTTAAACTGCCTGCCAATCGGCCAGTCAGAGTCAGTAAGCGAGGAGCAAAAGCAATTGTGGCCTTAGCACGTGCAAAGTCACAACTAAAAGCGCCAACTTCAACTTCTGCCGAGTCAGAGTCGCAACCCCAAAAAAAAACAAGAAAAAAACGGAGGACTGCAAATTAGGGCCAAAATGATTTGTTTCGCTCGGTTGGAATTCCACTGAAATGTGGTTCATGTCAACCGACGCCACCCAATGACAAACTGTCATTTGTGGCCAAATAGAGTTGGCCAAATTGATTATCAACATTTCAGTTAGGGTGGGACGGGAATTGCGCATTTGCCTGCTGCAGCGCATAAAACAAAATGCAAAAAAGAAAGTTTTATAACCCTTCTAAGCGCGCCTTTTGTTAACCAACTTTCGACTCGACGCGGGCAATTGAATTTGTTGTCAAAGTTTGCGCTTCCACAATGCAGTTGACTGCGACTCCGATTATTATCATTGGCAGGACTCGCACATTATCAATTGTGTGCAGTTGTTGGCCATAACAAAAAAACCAGGAGAATTGTATCGATTTTTGTCCAACACAAGAGGGCAATAACTTGTAGGCTAATGCCCTGTGCACTTTGCGACCAGGATACGTATATGCACCTGCAGGTAATCCAATGATATGCGGAGCTTGACCCACTTCTGGCTAATATTTACAAATTTTTTCTCTTCCGAATTTCTTTTGTTTTTCCTCAGGACTTCGCGTCGTAAGATCTGCGTTCAGCGAGTGTTAAAACTCGACTGCTTTTATTTGCTTTGAAAAATTTCGAATTACAATACTTAGAATTTGTTTTGATATGCCCTCTCGGGCGGCTCGTAAACTTCTCGCAGCGCATAAACAGAAAATGTCCTTGCGCAGTGCAGAGAGAAGGAACTCGCTCACCTGGCGTCTTGCCTCGACTATTCTATTGACATACAAATTTATTAGTTGGGCGCCGTGGAAAAATGCAAATTCCACACGCCACACAATGAAAGGGGCGCCGAGCTGATTTCATATGCAGATTTCATTTGGCTTGATTAATTTTATGGGTACCGGGGAGGAAGGGGCAATGTCTTAGACGCGCGCATTTGTGCATTCCGACTGCCTCTGTTAATGTGCCATCTACTATAATGTTGATGGGGATTAGCTACAGGCACCGCTTGCCACGCTTCCCATAATATTTATTAGTGCCTTCCCCTCCTGCCGCTCGGCTAGTTATTCAGGTGTTGTTGTCATAGGTTCCTTGATTTCTATCTAATTTGTTGTCTATTTAGGGGCAGACAACACGCAAGTTTCTCCTTCCACTGCGTAGACATCAAAGTAAACCAGAGAAGCCCAGTGAGAGGCAGGTTTTGGTTGCTTGTTGGGTGATTACAGAATGCCTCCCTTGTCGGGTTTACTAATTCGATTGTCAAGGTTATGGTTGTTTGTCTGCTGGCACGAAATAATCCTAGAGAAGACTTAACATTTGTCCAGTTGGGCTAGGTGGGGTTGAGTGTGAAATCGTGTAACAGTTTGACAAGAATTGAAACTGAATGGATTAAAGCCGCGGTGGGTAGCAACAAGTTTTGTGTCTTCATCATCTAAGCCAATAAAACGGGTCGAGAATGGTCTAAAACAGTTTATTTGAAACTAAAATTTGCTGGGTTTCGGGTTTCGAATCAATTTGAACCGGTTCAAAAGCCGTACCTTGAAACATTTAGTATGAATTATTTGAGGAGCGCCAGTTTCGTTTCTGGTTAAAATGATTAAAAAGTGCTTTAGGGCTAGATCTCCGATTTTTAGGAAACGTGGAGTTTGGTATCTTCCCTTATCCGACACGGCTATTTATCCAGTATTAGACCTAAAGAGTCTTATTAAAGACATTAAGATGTCCGATGATTTCTAAATTCAAAATCACTACCTTGATTGGTTAGTCCTTAATATGAATACTTTAGCATCAAGGACGATTTCGAAATTATTTGAATGGCTGAGTTTTTTAACGCTACCATATAAAACGAAAAGGCTTTCCTCATCATATGACCATAGCTCTAAACCCATATTTTCGGTCTGCTCTGCTTGGTCTTCCCTCAACCAATTGTGTGCTGCTCTCGCGCTCGCTGTTAAGCGGCTGTTGTAACAGGACCATTTCAGTCAAGGGGTCCCAAAGTGTGAGTTTTTCGAAGACCGAGAGACCAAAATGTTATTACTAAAAGGTTGCTGTGAACAATGTCAAGTGGAGCAGAGCGTAACATTGCGAGAGAGAATGAGAGAGCACTTATAGTTTGTCGCATACATACAAACGTGCGTTGATATCGGTAGCGTAAGAAGCACACACTGATAGCATACATTCAAAAAAGACCTTTTCAGCAAGCGGTCTCTGCAAATAAGTTGGCAAAAGACCAAGAGCCAAAAAAACCGTGAGTATAGGTGCGACTTTTCGTCGTCAAATGCCTTGAAGAAATAATAACTTAGCTGAATTAGATAATATCTTTGGATATATTTTTCACATACCGAATTACAAAAGTGTGTATCCATTTACAAGTTTACCCAAGCGTAGAATTTACAATTGTTAGTTCACATACCTGTAAAATAAAGAAGAATTGCTTATTATTTCTCATAAATATACTAAGGTTACTTTAAATCAAAATCTTTTCCTGTCGATGGATATCTATACGAACTAGATATACATCTTTTATATAGTATGGGAGACAAATGACTCTTGGGGCAACACTTAAAAAAACTGTTTCAATCTCTTTCAATGATCGATCAGGACTGAACTTATAAACTAATAGATATGATAGTGTAATAATAGAATATAGCTGATTAAAGCTGGGCTGATACCCCCAAAAAATTTTTTCGGAATTCCGGTTCGCGGGTTCAAAACTAAGTTTGCCAATCTATACAAATATATAAAAGTGAAAGTATGTTTTCTAAATAAAGTAAAGTATGTTTGTCCCTTATGGGCGTCTAAACCGCTGAACCGATCTTCACGAATTTTTCACAGTATGTTCATGTCGATCAGGAAAGTGTCATAGGCTATGTCTCATGTCTGTAAAATGGTCCAAAAACCGCGAAATTTGCAAAATTATACCGTTCATCCGATTCCAATGGCAATTTGGGAATGGTTGAACGCTTGCCCGGGAAGGTTTCTAAGTTGAAAAAATTTGCTGAAAACGAAAATGAAGTTTTCGCTAAAACTTTGGAAGGTTTCCAAGTAGAAGAAACCGCGAAATTTGCAAAAGGGTCGTTTGTTTTAAAACTTTGGAGAATGTTTGGACGCTTGCGTGCAGGATTCTGATTTGAAGAAATGGGCGGGAAATAGTCCAAAAACCTCGATAATTCAAAAACCATACCGTTCATCCGATTGCGATGATATTTTGTTAGACGCTTGGCCGCGAAGGTTCCTAAGGTCCAAAAATCGCGAAATTCGCAAAATTAAACCGTTCATCCGATTGCAATCAAACTTTGGGGAATGAATTGAACGCTTGCTCGGGAAGGTTTCTAAGTTGAAGAAATTTGCAGAAAATTGTCCAAAAACCGCGAAAATGAAAAAATTTGCGGTTTCGGTAAATCTTTGGATAGTGGTTCGACGCTTGCCCGGAAAGGTTTCCAAGTAAAAGATATGGGCGGAAAATGGTTCAAGAATAGTGAATTTTTAAAATTTTTTTTTTTTTTAAGTTTTAGTTTGTACGCTTGCCCGCGAAGGTATCTAAATTGAAGAAATGGGCCGGAAACGGTCATAAAACCGCGAAATTTCAAAAACTGTACCGTTCATCCGATTGCCATAAAACTTTGGGCAACGCTTGCCCTCGAAGGTTTCTAAGGTCCAAAAATCGCGAAATTTGCAAAATAACCTAATGAGTATTTATGAAAGCGCTTAGTGCTTATATTACAATGCCGGATTTGTGCCTAGATTATTGTGAAAATTTGATAGACGGCAATTGTAGACGGGTAAATAGAAAGTATTAACCAAACGGTCAAAAAGTCACGAAATTTGCAAAATATTCATGATTTTAGATTATCATGAAGACGTGTAAATAGAGAAAAGGATCGAACGGTCCAAAATGTTTATACCGACATGAAGCCTGCACTAGATTAAATATAATCGCTCTCTTAAGAAACATAAAAACCCCCCCCCCCCCCGGGTGTTGGGTTTTTTAAATAAACTTGATCTGCCTGCAAGTATAAGAAGTTTTTGTCCCACTCTATCTCTTACCATCTCCAAGATCTGTTTGTTTATACGGAAAGACAGACGGACATGGGGTCAAATGGGGTATATTTTATAGGTTTTTGGGTGCTCTGATTTCATTTCTTTTTCGTACAATTTTCTAAAAAAAATACTTTCCATATGGGGTACTACTAAAACTTGTCCGATTTGAACAATTTTTGGTACACGCTTGTTTTATGTGAATCCTAACATTCTGGCCGATTTTCATTCATATCGGTAAATTTTTAGATGTAGCTCCCATACAAAGTGAATAAGTATAAATTAATAAGAACATTCAAAAAAATGTTTTTTTTTTCAAAGCTTGACAACGAAATATGTTTAATGGCTTTCGAAAATGTCCAAAGTAATAAGAAATGTCAATCCTAGACCGGTACTTAAATTTCCCGGTCTAAAAATCGCTTTTAGTTTTTTAGTCATTTTCTTCCTTTACACTTTTACTTACATTCTGATGTAAATTCAATTAACCGAATATGCGACTTCCTACCTCAAGAAACACATAATTAATAAAAATGTTACCAGGAACCAGAAACATTGTCGTCACATAGCACGCATCTGCTAAAAATATCTCAACAATTCTCTACATAGGGTTCCTTTCAGAGATCTGCAAGAGTGCCTGTTTTCTTGACTCGGGTATACTTATTGTAAATGCGTCTTGGGTATGATTTTCCACTCAAAATATGAAGTCATGAGTCAGACTCACTCATATCGTATTAGTATTTCAGTGACTAGTCTCAGTTTTGAGCGGGTGTCAAATTTACTTGTTCCTGCTTTAAGCGACGCCGCACGATACTTTCGTCTTTGAGTGGGCGATCGCACGCAGACTTTGCAGGTTACATACCAATTTTACTTAGACAGCAAAGAGGAATACGCAAATAACCCGTTGTTTTGAGCACACATTCTACCAATACTTAAGTATTACTTAAGTATTACTCTTCGCATTTGTTGGTTTCTAAAGCACGCGTCACGTTTGCCTACTCAAGGTGGGGAAAGGCATATCCGACTTAAGTATATGAATAAATTTATTAAAGATTCATACAAAAAATATTGCTTGTGGTATAAGAATAATAAACATGTGTAAGTCTTTTCCACGAACGACGGTCCAAGGCCCTAATTTTAAAATTCTAAAATATTTTCATAAAAAACATAGGTTAAATGCTCGCTCAAATGCAAACTTCTTCATACCTTTTTTCAGTGGGCGAAGGCAAAATGGCAAAAACAATACACGCAGAATTCGGTTCTGCTGACGTCGACGTCAAAGCAGGGATGAATTTGACGAGAAGTAAAGGAAACGAACAGAAGCCGAAGACATATCAGAGAGCAGACACACAAGGTCACCAGTAAAACAAATTCCACAAGAGGCAAGCATGAAGAAAAAAATACTTAAGTGAGAAAGCGATAGATAGAAAGTGCGTTGCTTAAATTGTTGGTGGATAATATCACACTCAAATTTTACGGTTCCTTGTTCGTATGAGTATTTTCTAAACGCTACGCGAATAGAAATACTACTGTAAACATTTTGTTGGAGTAATCGGGATATCCTAGTGCGAAAATATCAAGTACTTATGCAGTGCACTTGCAGTTGTGGTGCACTCGTGCAGATCTCTGGTTCCTTTCCTGCCGGAACCGTTCATGAAACTTTCAAAATTGTACATTCCCGAGCTCGGGGGTTAATTTGCCAATGCTCCAGATTTACAACCTCGATGTTTTGAATTTCTGCCGGTCAGTTTTCCATTCTGTCCCAGTGTGCAGTGTTATGCTATGCTCTTGTTTTGTGAATCATTTAATAAGCAATGGAATCAAGGATCTTCAAAAACAGAGGCACTTATGGGAGGAGATTCCATAAGTAATTCTGAACGTATTTCTGAATTTTTTTTTATAGATGTTTAGTTGAGCTTCCTGCCGTTTGTAAGAGTCAGTCGTCCAAAACCGATCACATAACAGAAGAAGTCGCTAGACCGTAGGTTAAATTTGGCAAATGCCAATCATTTTCGTTGAGCTTAACCGAAATGTTTGGTTCCAAATAGGTTCATCTTGTATTTTATTCTGGAGTTTACCCTGCATTAAAGCAACTTGCTGCTAATAACTATAGTTAACTTAATGACTTAATGATCCTATAGATTATTTTAACTTAAGCTTTGGCTGCACTTACGCATGCAGACACTCCGTTCCAGGTTTCCTAGTTTCTCAGGGGTCTCAAAAATCGCTAAGCACCTTAAGCTTGTCTGCACGCATTGAATAGATCACGTATATCTTTCTCTGTCGCTTTGAATCGTTCCGCTCACGCTACCCAACAACATGGGCAAACGGCGCAAAGGAATACTGCCTAGTTGTTACACTAGACATCCGTAATGACTTTAGTTCAGCAAGGTGGAGCTGCATCCTGGAGGCCCTAACTAGCTTTAGTGTTCCCTTATATCTAGTCCAGATGTTCTGTAGCTATTTCAGTAACAGGGTGCTGAAGTACGATACCAGTGCACGCAAGGAGACGTACGATGTTACCGGAGGTGTTCCGCAAGGATCAGGGCTAGTTCAGTTTGGGGGTCTGCTTAGATGGCAAACCCGGTGGGATACATCCACCAAGGGTCGCTGGACTCATCGACTCATCCCCAAACTTGGGGAATCGGTTAACAAAAGGCATGGGTAAGTAAATTTTTACTTAACACAGCTACTAAGCGAACATGGCTGCTTTCGGAGCTATCTCCACCGATAGGAGGAGGATGCTGAACATGCATTCTTTGTCTGTGGCAGGTTCAGAGGTGAAAGGCAACGCTTAGAGGAAGCTCTAGACACTAGATGGCTGTTAGCGGAGAACATAGTCCCACTTATGCTGGAAAGCAGCCAATTCACAGATAATTTCAGCGACCGCCTAGACTTGTCTAAACTATTTAGATAAGTTTTTTGAACAGAAGTTAGTAAAAGAAATCATCTCCGCCCACATAAAGTATATGTATATTCTTGTTCAGCATGACGAGCTGAGTCTATTGAGCTTTGTGCGTCCATCTGTCCTTCTGTCAGTTTTTACGCAAAGCTATTGAAGCTATTGAGCTGAAATTTTGCACAGAGCCATCCTTTGGCTGCACACTAATAATATTTATGTCGCAACCGCGAGGATTGGATGACCACTTCTTGTAACTGCCATAGGAATGATCGGTTTCAAGTGTATTAAAACTTCGGCACAGACGAAGTTATGTAAGCTGCTGAGCTTAGTGTTTCATTATTTTATGCGAAAAACCTTTTTTCCACCGTGTCGCATGCTTAGTGCTCATTCTCACATACGCCACCCGGCGTATGAGTAATGTACTGACATACGAAATTGGGGGTTGTGTCTAAATAAGCGTAGCCCATACACAAACCGAACCAAATCTGAAGCTGAGCACCGTACTAAAAGCTTCAACGCGCAGGGGAAATAAGCAGCTCTCTGGTGTACGCACAAACTTTCAATGAAAAAGCCGACAGAGACCACCCACCCGCAAATTGAGGGTTGCTTCACGGAAGCGGCTGCTGCTGTGACAGTAGTCGCCGCTATTTGCTCTCTCTCTCTCTCTTTTGAACACTTTGTTTTGTTTTTTTTTCTTTGTGCGGGGGGTTGGAGTGCATAGGGGAGGTTTGCTCTTATGTTGTATCTATCGGCATGCCTTTAGTTTAGTTGGCTTCCCTTTGGTCACTCGTCTCATTGATTATTTGATTCAACTTGAGGTATTACTGGGTTGACCTGCGGCGCATTAGATGATTCATTTCTGTTTAGGTGGCTGGCTAACTTTAACATTTGTAGTTATATTTGACGCACTTCGTTTATTGATTGCTGCCACAAAATGTGGCAACTGTTGTGTTATTGACGCCGCACGCACGCACGCAGCCGCCACCAAAAGTGGTGATGGTCTCCACAAATATGGACATGGCTACAACAAGAACAACAAATTATGCGCTAACTGCCAAATGTGGGCAATGCCAATTGGGTAACCACTTGGAAGCCTCTGGGCGAAAGTGCACCAAACGCTTGGCCATAAAATCGAAATGAAATCAAAGCAAAGTCCCAGTTTAATGAACTGACAAGTGCAATGCGAAGCTATTTGACAACACTGCGATGTCCTTGCGTGTCTAGCGACACTTTATTGCGAAGGAAACAATTAAACAAAACACTGAATCAGACACCCACCCATTACCAAAATGTTCCCTTTATATGATCCTGATCTCGCACCGTGGTCGGTATGTCGAAAAAACTGGTCAAAGCTGTTGACTAGAAAACTCTAGAGATTTTCGTATAACCGATTTCATTTCGAACTAAAACTGCTTGCCTTTGCTTCCAAACTGATTGGTTACGAGATTTAATTTTATTCTCATATTTTGAGATCGAATTGTAGGTATTTGACTTACCTAGTTTAAGTACAAAACTCTGCATTTGGAGTCAATTATACCCACTGAACCCTTTAATTTGATTCTGATAAGTCTAAAATAAAATAAACTGTGAAAAACTATGATATTTTTACCTTTAATAGAGCTAATTAATAGCATGGTGGTCAATTTCACTTTCACACTTTTTTCCAAAGTGCTTTGGATTTGTGTTTCGCTAAACTTAAAATCAAAGATAAATACCGGAACAGGAACCGTTAAATAAATCTTTATACCCTTGCAGATGTTTGTAACGCGTTGAAGGAAGCATCTCCGACCACACAAATGATATATATTCTTGATCAGCATGACGAGCTGAGTTCATTAAGCCCTGTCCGTCCGTCCGTCTGTCCATCTGTTTCTATGCTATCTTGACCAAACTTTGCACGAAGTCTTTTGGTACAAAAACGTTGCACATTTGTCGGAACCGGCCGGATCGGATGACTATAGCATATAGCTGTCTTAGGAACGATCGGTCGAAAAACAAGTTACAGTGAGAAAACCTTTTTTGTTTTCAATGGAAACGCGTCCAAACTTCGTATTTCTTAGTTTACTGTCCTTTCCCATGTTTTCACAAAGTTTGGTCGAAATCGGTCATGGCTATATGGTATAGCTGTCATAGAAAAGAATAGTCTGAAAAGTAGTCTCAGTTAAAAATACCTTTTTGTTTTCAATGGAAATGTCATTAAAATTGGCATTTATTTATTTGGAATGCTTTCACACAATTCTGCAAAGTATTGTCAAAATCGGATGACTATAGCATATAGCTGTAGTTCTAGTTAGAGAAATTTTTTTTTGTGTTCAATGGAAACGTTCTTATCATTGGCATATACTCATTACATATACTTTTACACAATTCTACAAGGTTTTGTCAAAATCGGATTACTATAGCATACAGCTGCAGTACGAATAATCGGCTGAAAAAGAAGTTCTAGTGAGAAAAACTTTTTTGTTTTAAATGGGATCGCCTCCTAATTTCGTAATTGTTAGTTTGTTGCGTTTTTCCATAATTCCACTATGTTTGGTCGAAATCGGACATCTATATAGAATAGCTCCCATAGAAAAGTAAGGTCCGAAAAGTAGTCTTAGTTAGAAAACTTATTTGTTTTCAATGCAGGCTGCAAGGGTATGCAAAACTTCGTCCGAGCCGAAGTTAACTTTCCCCTATTTTTATGAAGAGAAGTCACTTCCCGGACTCGCAGCTTTGCTTGACCCTCGCTTTAAAAAGAATGGCTTCTCAGATCCCTCGAATGCTGAAGAAGCAACAGAAGCTCTAAAAAGCGAAATATACGAATACTTTGCCTCTAACGCACTGGAGCAACCAAAACCAGCAGAAGCTACCAAACCAACTCGCTTTACATTTATGGAGTCAAAAATATTAGCCAAAGCCACTACAAAGAAGTCCGATGAAATAATTATGCTAAGGCTATATGTGGAAAAGTCAAATGCATCTTAGGCGGTCGAGCCTATAATATATTGGAAGGTAAATGTAACTTGGATCTTTAAACTTATATTATAACAAATTTCGGTTCCAGAAAAGCGATGAAGAAGTCTTAAGAAAATTGTGCAAACGATATCTGTGTGTGCCAGCCACGTCCTGTGATTCAAAACGCATGTTCAGCAAAGCAGCACAACTCATTTCTGACCGCAGATGCTCCCTTAAATCAATAACAGCAAATAAGCTTTTGTTCCTAAACAAAAACATGTCTATCGGGTGTGTCCCAGAAATCTCTAGAGATTTTCGTATAAACGAAGAGATTTTTAATTTTACTTAGAGGACTTTTTTTGTAAAGAGGCAAGAATAATGCCGGCTACTAGATTTTAGGGAAGGAAAACAGTACGCACCAAATCTACTTTGCCTTGAGCAGTCGGTTTCAAATCTTTCAACTTTTGTCATCTAATCTAGTAGCCTAGCATTTTAAAGACACTTCACATATTAAGGCAAGCAGTTTTATTTTGAAATGAAAACGTTTATACCAAAATCTCTAGAGATTTCGGGGACACACCCGAATATAATTGTTTGATTTCTGTAAAAACTACAAATATTGTGTTGTGAATCTTCTAGTAGTATTACTTTTACGGAACAAAAACATCGATGTTTTTGTTCCCCAACATCGGAAACATCGATGTTTACCAACAATGTGCAGTTCAGCGCCAATTAGATTTAAAGCGTACGGTTTATTTTCGCAATAATCTAGAGGACGACATTATTCTTGACACTTTACATATAAACTCCTCCTAGTTAAGTTCAAAATCCAATCGCTTATACGAAAATCTATAGAGATTTCTGGGACACCCCCCATAATTCCAGTTTAACCGATCAATGTTAAACTATTAATGTTTTTCCAGGATTTAGATTTGTTTCATAAAACACGGACAAACTGATTTGGATTTAAGTCGGAATTTAATTGTTTCAATAAACCGAGATACCGAAATAAAAATCCGGTTACCGGTTCGGTTCCGAAAAACAAAATTCTAGTGATTATAAACCGAGATAAAATCTTTAAACGAAACCTTCAATTCGGGACGTACCGAAACCGGCACCGGAACTGAAATTCGTTTCGGGATTAATCTCTGCTTAAAAGCCAACAATTTGGCGAATTCCAAACTTTTTAATGAATAACCCTGAAACCACTGCTCCATAATATAATTCCTAAGCAATTTCTCTTGTAATTCAGAATACGAAAAAGTGAACCAGTCGGAATTGATGCGGAATTACCTTTAAAGAAAGTTGAATTGAGATCAAGGCAATATTTAGCGATCTACCAATGGATTCTATTTCTCGCAAGATTTGTCGACTTAAAAAGTTCCACTCGTATCCAGGCCCGTCGAGTGGAAATACGGGCCGGGGGGATACAGCTCACGGGCGCCCATTTGATCAGAAATATTTTTCAACATAACAAATGTTGAGTTTTGTTAATGTAGAGATAAATTTATAATGTATATATACAGATGAGCAATATGATTTCTGTTTCAATACAAAGGCAGGGACTCGTAACATGGCGGCACGAAAAGGCCTAATTTTCAAGTTATCGTTTATATCGCGGTTAGTTGTTATCCAACTAAATTCGCTTTCGCGCTTTTACAAAGTCAAAAGAAATCGATTACTACGCTGAAATCCAACTGCCTTGCTAACTCGGACTCCAAACATAAAATCGCCAGACCAGTTAGACGCTTTCGTGTAGAACAAGATCTGTGGACGTTTTAGACTCGCGATAAAACACTGAAAGAGCGTTCTCCACTAGCGACAATGACAGGGAGAGTACCAAAAATTCTCAACGAACCGCAGACATTTGGCAATAGATTCTGAAGGTTTTTTGAGTACAGAGCGTTGAGCAATTCAAATGAAGGAAGGTTCTTTTCAAAATTATCTACATATGTTTGAGGTGGGCGATTTCATCTTTCAACTCTTCGGAACACCAGCTTCGTATTTCTTCGTAAATTTTCCGGCATACGTCTGGAGAGTACCTGCATCCAACGAGTTGAATTTCCATAAAAAGGAGAACCAAAATTCTTTTGCACGATTTCTTTTGCGAATTGTTGTCAAAGTTTCAGGAATGTTTCATCCTCTTGCGTCAAGTTTACATTCACACAGAATGAGATCCTATCGATTTCGTATTAACTGCAATCTGATCGTCAGCTTAATCGTCGATAGTAACTCCTCTTGCTTGAAGGACGACGTTTCTCTCTTTGATAGCACTCAAAATTTTGAAACAAATTAAAATACATTCGAACGAATTCATGTATTTTTGAATACCGTTAATGTCCCGAAGAGTCTCCGCTGTCAAATTGAGTTCCATCAGTTCGTGAAGTGCTTCTTATATTCCAGAAAGATGTTTCGCGAAAGGTTTAACGGCGTCAACTCTAGCAGACCATCGCGTATCGGACAAATTGTGAAGGGAAGTGGGAATTTTCTTTTAAAGGAGTTCCCATCGTTGAGGGCTTCCACTGAATATGTTATAACATTTATGAATGACTCCGAAAAATTGTATAGCTTTTTGACAACATTCAGCGGAATCGACAACACAAAGGTTCTGACTGTGAGCTCCGCACGGTGATTAGACAGCGTATTGATTTTCTTCACAAATGATGCTTTGCGCCCCTTGGTACTGACCACTCATGTTTCTTGCGTTGTCATATCCTTGTCCCCGGCAGGCGATCAGTGGAATATTATCTTTGCCCAACGTTACTCGGATCAGGTTCGCGATATCTCGACCAGTTTTTTTATTACAATCATTCAGGAAGTTGCCCATTTCTACGACGTTTCTCTATTTTATATTCTATTACCATCGATAATGGAGCAATATGGTTAGATCAAAAGAACTTTAATAAGACCTAATGTCTGATTGCGAAGAAGAGAAGTTTATGAAAGCAATATTCAAATATCAAATATAAAAGCTATGGCCAAATGCTTTAAGGTTCTGGAAAGGCCATTTAAACGAAGAGCTAAAAAATTTGAATTTAACTATTCTAGCTGTTCCAACAACTCAGGAATCAGTTGAACGAGCATTTTTACACCTGAAGTTTGTTCTCTCTGATCTTAGTTATAATAAGTATAGAGGAACAGCTTCTGGAAGATTTAATGGTTATAAATCAAGTAGTTTATCAGCTAATGGATTTGATAATAACAATTACGTAACTTCAGAATGTTATAATTATTAAACCGATTCTCGAACCAAAACCTTGCGTAGTTTTTTTTAGGTTTTCGCCAAAAACCCGGGCCCCTCAGAAGTAGGGGCCCGGGAGGACAAAACCCAGTTCGTCTCTTAGTTTTGAAGCAAACGAGCTGAAATTTCGCAGAGAGCCAACTTTTAGCTTCACACTGATAATATATGTGTCGGAACCGCGCGGATTGTTTGACTACTTCTTGTATCTGCCATAGAAATGATCTGTTTCGAGAGTATTTAAACTTCGGCAGAAACGAAGTTAACTTTGCAGTCTCGTATACAATTATTTTTTGTCCAGCTTTTTGGATTTTTCGTCCACTGTGTGTCGGTCTTTATTAATTTATATTCCTATATATATATTTTTTTTTTGGCGATTCTTTTGAGTATTGATCAAACTTTTTAATGCAGGCCAAAATATGGTAATTAATTAACATGCGGCATTCCTTAAGTCAACCAAAATGCATTCATCAGATAGACAAGGCATTAATATGCACACAACAAGCGACTGAAAAATGTACATTGTGTGCCTGGTGCATGCCAAATGGAAGGGAATTAGAATTGGAATGGATTTGGGGTTAAAGTTGTTTGGGAATTTATTGTCACACTAATTAAGCTTAAACGCCCTATATGGGGTCTACTCAAATCTATGCTTCATTTGTTGCCATTAGGGCGTGGCCAAAAACTACACTTACATATATGGCACCAAATATTTGGTAATTATTTTCTATTGTTTTTAAAAGAACAAAAGCGGAAACCGTAACAATTAGCAGCAAAAGTGATCAGAAAATCTAGCACGCCCCCAATTCGAAAAGCTCAAGAAACCAGAGCAAAATAAGAAAAAAATCAATTGCACTGGCAAATGAAAATGAAAAACAAAAAAGTGTCGCTCAGCTGGCAGCGTTTGTTAATTGACAAAGTCAAAGCAAAAATAGGTGCTAGAAGTGCAGCAGCGGCTATTTATATAGTAAAATATGAAAAGATTGTGATTTTGTTTTCACTTGACCTTACGTAAAGAAAGAGTTATACTAATAAATACAAAAAAGCAGTCCAAAGTGCCAAAATCATTGAGAGAAAGCAAATTCACCTGTTATCAGTAAATGGCTCAACAAATAAAACAAATGATATGAGCGCTTGAAAGGCTGGAAGCGGCAATCAACACTCACGATGACTTCATGTGGGTGACGTTCAGTCAGATGAGATAGACTGATAGCGATCAACTAAACAAATTTAGTTTGTAGTGGTTGTTGTTGTTATTGTTTTTGTTTTTACTATTATTATTAATATTTCGCAGAGCCGGTTTGCTCTTGACTTGATACATTGTGATGGGGTGTATCTTTCGCTCTTATGTGTCTGTTTGCGTAAATTAAATGTTATTTGAAAATACAAAAAATAAACGAAAATGGAAACTAGAAATAGGAACACAACGCGTCATAAATGCCCTATTAGTAAACCTAAAACATAATAATAACAAAAATTAAAACTGAAGTCTTTAATCACAAGGTGCAGATTCATGCTTAGAAAAATCATCTTTGTACTAAACCGAAGCGATTAATGCATCTAATTCTTGGGTAAAACTTCGAAATATAATTCCAAAAAACTTTCATTTTTGTTGATTCCCTTTCTGCAGCCGCTTAGGACTTTCGCGATTTTTTGAATCGATTTTTACAGCCGTTTTTACTCAATACAGTGATACGAAATTGAATAGAAAGGTGAACGAGAAAGCAAAACTAACTTCGTCTGTGCCGAAGTTGAAATATACTTGAAACTTTTGTGAGCACTGACTTAATTTTGCGACCAATGACTTAACTTATAAGTTTTATGTCTTGTGTCATCGGGAGATTAAATAAAAAAACTAAAAAAAAAACAAGAATGATAGTCGGTCAAGCCCGACTATAACATACTCTGTACCTGTGAAGTGCTGCCCATCACTGTTGCGACCGGTGCTGCCCATAATTTTTTGTTTTCCATATAACTCGAATATCGTTCATCCGATCTTTAAAATACCATCAGCGGATTGATTAAGAATCCCGAATTCCAAAAATGTCCAAAGGTTTGAACCTCCTATCTATAAAACTGTGGGAGATATTACGTTTTTTCAGTATTGCAAATAAACTTGATCTGCCTGCAAGTATAAGAAACATATGTTCCATACATGTCAAACTTCTATCTCTTACCATCTCTGAGATCTGTTTGTTCATACGGACAGACGGACAGTCAGACAGACGGACGGACAGACGGACACTTTTGCAAAAACTTAATATACTCTGTGTACCTCTGGTACAGAGTATAAAATAAATTGTATGGCAGCTACAAGAAGTGACCATTCGATTTTCGCGGTTCCGACATATGTGCAGTGTGCTGCTATAAGATGACTCTGTGCAAAATTTTAGCTCTATATCTTCAAAACTAAGGGACTAGCTTGCGTAGAAACAGACAGACGGACGGACAAGGCTCAATCGACTCAGCTTGTCATGCTGATCAAGAATATATATACTTTATATGGTCGGATATGATACCTAATGCTGTCAGAAATTTTTTTTTTAATGGGCGCATTCAGCAGATAAATCCGATTTACGATTACTGATTTACGATTTGCGATTGCTGATGATTCTCTGCTGAATGGCATTATTTGATATTCAGTGGCTTTTGTACGTTTTATAAAAAATCAACCCTTAAGCAAATTAACTTTAATATTTACGGGCAATAAATATACAATTTTATGTGAATGTTTGCACAAAGGTAGACTGACTCTGCAATCGCAACATTCATAATTGTTAAATATACCAATCGCAATCGGCAATCACTTCATTCAGCAGGTAAAATCGGCAATCATAAATCACAAATCGTAAATCTGATTTATCTGCTGAATGCGCCCAATGATACGTTTTTATACTCTGTATCAAGGGTAAGCACAGCATATTAAAATTTTATTTTAATTGCAACAACAAACAAACAACAATATAATACAAAATAAAAAGGGATGAAAATTAATTCAAAGATTAAATTGAACGCCTTCTGATCCGTTGGGGATACGTAATTAGTCACAATGACCAGCTACGCCCCTGCTCGCAGCGTTAGTAATCAGAAGGAAGTTCAAAAAAGTACTAATAGCTAAGTAAGGGCAATAAATTAAATAATATCATGAGAAGAGGAAAGATTATATTATAGTCCCTACACAGAATGCGAAACGGACAATTGGCGGCATATAAAGAAGAGGACAAAGGCAGCCTCAAGGGTATACTATAAAGTTTCGTGTTTGTCTTGATGGGACGTTAAAGTTTACACTCCAAAGTAGGTACTCTGCGTCAATGTTACCCTTAATAAGCTTGTGCAGTAACATTATACCCAACATAGTACGTCTATGTTCAAGAGTCGGTTAGTCTAAAAGCTTTAGTCTGGATATATAAGGGGGATGCCTCAATTTTGGGTCCCAACTCAAGTTGCGAAGGGCAAACAAAAGGAACTGCTTTTGTACGGATTCAATGCGCTCACAAAGGGTTAATGATTGCGGGCTCCAAATACACGAACCGTAAACCGAACCAGCTTCCTTTCAGAAATGCTATACCGAACCCAAAACCACAAGGAAGAACGGTTCGGTTCGGTTCTGGTCTCTAATGAGTTTTAAAACTTGAATCGCTTTCCTCTAGTCAATGACACATTAATTTTGTTAACCTTAGATAATTTAAATTCGACCCTCTAAAAAGGGGACCACTGACAGACCGAATTGATTCTTTGGATAGATATAGAACCAAATTTTACAACATGTACTCCTAAAAGTCTACCGCACTTGCACGCCAATCTCCTAATAACATGCATTCTTTTCTTGAAATTTGATAATTGATTTGTCGTCTTCTACTGGACAATATTTCCAATTTTCCATACGATTAATAGGGTGTGTAAGATGCATAATACGTAATCTTTACTAACCGACATGCTTCGTTTTCGAAGTGCCTTTTTTAGAACTTCTTTTAGAACGAATGCTACAAATCCGACTTCATTAATTTTTGACATTCTTATAAGGATATAAAAGATATTCATATAGTAATTCAATTTGCTGGAGTCCCCAAGACACTCACTGCATGTATTTGTTTTTGCAGTCGTCTTTGCCGTCGTCTTTGCAGCGCACTCGTCTGGCACCATGCAATAGATGTTTTCTTGTTTCCGTTTCGAAGCGGGGCAATTGCACTTGTCAAATTGTCTCTTTGTGTGCGGCGGCGCTAAGAAGATTGGCAATTTTCAATGCTTTTGCGTGGCGCCAGTTGCTGTAAAATTACTCTCGGGAGCAGTGGGTGCAAGGACCCACCGCTGATTTGGAAGATTTTAAGTCTCTGATAGTTTTACTTTTGAAATCATTGAAAGCATTTTTGAGAAACCTATTACCAATGTAGCTTATTCGGTTTGGATATAATAACTTTGGAAACAAGAATATAAAAAAATAGGGGAAAATTAACTTCAACGCGACCGAAGTTTTTATACCATTGCAGCCTTCATTGAAAACAAAAAAGTTTTTCTAACTAAGACTACTTTTGGGACTATTCTTTTCTATGACAGCTATACTATATAGTTGTCCGATTTGGACCAACCGTAGTGGAATCATGGGAAAGCAAAGCAAACTAAGAAATAAGGAGGCGTTTCCATTGAAAACAAAAAAGTTTTTCTCACTAAAACAAGTTTTTCGACTAATCGTTCCCATGACAGCTATATGCTATAGACATCCGATCCGGTCGGTTCCGACAAATGTGCAGCGTATAAGTACTGAAAGACTTCGTGCAAAGTTTGGTTAAGATAGCTTCAAACCTGACGGAGAAGATTGCATAGAAACAGACAGACGGACGGACAGGGCTAAATCAGCTTAGCTCGTCGTGCTGATCAAGAATATATATACTTTATGTGGTCTGAGATGCTTCCTTCAATGCGATACAAACATCCACACAATTTTATAATATCCTCTGCAAGGGTATAAAAACATGGGCCATTATGGGTTCCGAGTCTAGAAATTTCAATAAGATAATATTTTTTTAGCTTGGCGATTTGAAGATTCTCCCGCACTGTATAGAACCGATAACAAAGAAATCAATGGGTTCAGAATTTATTATGTAAAATTGAAGTTGAAACGAACCAAAATTTTGGTTTCGGAACAGGTTCGGGCTCAATTATTTGTTCGCACTTGGTTCGGTTTAAGATTCGGCTCCCAGTGAAAATCATGTCGGAATGCCGGGCTTGAGCCGGTTTTTTTCAACTCCCCAACGCCTGGACAAGGTTCATTTCAGGTACGGATCCTTCTTAAAAACCAAATAATCCTGCATCAAGATTGAAGTAAGTACGAAATTTGAATGAGAAAACGATAGAGCAAAAAGATGAATCGAGAAATTTCGGCAGTAACAACGGCAATGGCTTTGCACTCACGCTCACGCTGCCTTGAAATTCCCTATCAGTTATAACACTTTTGACATGAGAAATCAGATGCTGGCTTGCAGTCGGTGGGCAAAGTGTACTGAAGATAGGGTCTCCTCCTCAGTGGTGTTCAGTGTATTATACGCTTAAGGGCCGTTTACTCATAATCTTAGTATCTTCTATGTATCGGACAAACTAACATTTTACTCTGTTATTTGTTAGTTTATGCGCTCTATGAAGAAGATGTGAAATCAGCCCTAAGAACTTGCATATTAATTATGCAATAGCATTGAAACTGTTTGTTATTAGTTATTTAATTACTTACTGATTGGAGGACTTAGTGGGCTGTCCCCTCGGTTGTTGACGCTGATCCAAGTGCTTTACAAAAAGTATTGTGCTACTGGAGCTGAGGGCTCCTCTGCTTTAAGACACAATTTTTTATCCAAATAAATTTGTATTTTCATAAGCGAATTGACCCCAAAGCTGAAGTACCTTTGTATGTTCGGAGCTTGATTCAAAACGAGGTCAAATGCAGAGCCAACCGCAACAACAAACAGCTGCAGCAGCAGCCACCGCAAGAGCACGAGCTCAAGTTGCTGATAACTTTTATCGCAGTTGGCTGTAACTGTATCTGATAGATACACAATGTTCGCCAGGGCAGGCACTGGGCATTAAGCACAATTAAAAAGCTTGTGGGTGGTGGTTGGCGGCTTGTCACAATTGCAGGTCATTACACCGGCTTGAGACGAACAATGCCGCATGCCACATCCTGTGCCCAATGCTGAGCTCTCTTCAGACGGTCTTAAGAACCATAAAATTGTTGCAGGAGCAGCATGACAAACAGTTGAGCAAACAGATCCCAAACAGAACACATAAACCTGATAGCTGTTTGCATAATTTCCCAGCCAGGGATGACGTGAGCCGGCCGAGCTGCATGTTTGTCTGGCATAACCATCAATGTCCTGGGGTGTGTCCGGTTTGCACTTTGCCTAATTGAGTCATATATAGTACAATGGAATCGTACGCCTGTGTCTGACTGTGGCCTTAACTTTACCTAATTGATTTTCTAAAATAGACCCGGCGTATGCGTAATATCCGTTGTGAAGTCATGAAAGGTGGCCTTACCTTTTTGCTCCTGGCCAGCGTGAGCTGGTGCTGCTGCTGCTGCTGCCACAGCTGGGGATTTTGGTGGTTCCTGTTGCAGCTGCTGCTGCTGCTGTTGCAGAGGCAGAGATTGCGGCTGTGGTGGGTGTGGGTCTCCTAGCGTTGGCACAGCATCCAGCACAGAGCTTTTCTCCATGACATCCGCCATATTGAAAGTTAACTGGTGTGTGTCTATGTGTGAGTGTGTGTGTGTGTTTGTATGTCGGTGGCTGCACTCGAGGAAAAGGACTTTTTGCGTCGTTAAGTTTTCTGTGTGTGTATCTTTTTATTTAAAGTATTTCACTTTTTTCACTTAGCACTTTTTCCCGTGTTTCACACTGCTTTTCACAGCACTTGAAATGCCTAGTAGTAGCTCTACTAACGCATTTGCCCAGAGATTAGCGTACCGAAAATCAGCTAAAAAATATATGCAGAATGCTGTTTTTATTTTGCCTTTTCACTCTCGCTTATTTATTTGTAATTTTTTTGAATATACAATTTTTTGCTTAGCGCAGCGCCCGCACGTTTGCCTTTGCGGTATCTTTTGGGTTTGTTATCTCGTTTTCAACTGATTTTCAATACGCTGAAATTTTCTAATTAACGTCCGCAGGCCAAGAGCGTCGCTGCAACTTTTGCGCAAACAGCGAAAAGAGCTTTTTTAGTACATGCGCAGGGGTAAGATGCTTTTAAAGCTATGTCAAATAGCTTACGGGGTGGTTAACAGCGTCATCTACATGCAAATGTAGAATGTCAATGTTGTAGAAATTGCAATGCCCGTTAACTACATATATGGTGGGGTTATTTTCTTTATAATAAACTGATAGCGATTTTGAAATATTTATAAGTAAAGTGACTGCAAGTTTTGATAAAATCAATACCGACAATAAGTTTTCAAGTGAATTTTCTATGTGGCACCTTAAAATGTCAATAAAAAGTGTTATTGCTGCTTGGCAAACATTTTTTTCTATTTTTTTTGCATATTTTTATAGCTTGGATATTTGAGAATATCGTCCTAAAAAGATTTTTTGAAATTCGAAATACTTTAGAAGATATAACCCTTTTAATGACCCAAAGTGACCCGATTTGCCTAGCAACTGCTTAAACGCGTTTATCTCGAAACCACGTTTTTCGAGCTGGCGGTACTGATTGCGCCAGTAGTTCTGAACCGATTTTGATGAAACAAAGTGAAATCGACGCAGAATTGTCACAATTATAGCCCCTATTTCAATCATAGTTTTAAAAACTTTTTTACTATTTTTTTTTTACACTAAACTACCACAAAATTGCCAAAAATCGATTTTTCATTTTTCAATGGCCGCCATTTTGTAAAAAAAAATCGCAAAATTATGATTGAAATAGGGGCCCGAATTTCATCTGTACTGAATCTAACGCCGTTTACTTTTTCCATTTCAGACGATCCGAAGCCCTCGTACAAAGGAAAAATTTTTTTTTTATTTAATTCAACATATTCTTAATACTATAAAAATACTATAAAAAAACGTTTTCAAATAAGATTTTTTTTAAAAAAGGTCCAAAAACAGCCTTTCAAGCAGCAAAACCCCCTTAAAATGGAAACGATTTTGAAATATTTATAAGTAAAGTGATTCCAAGTTTTGATAAAATCAATACCGACAATAAGTTTTCAAATGAATTTTCTATGTGACACCTTAAAATGTAACTGAAAAGTGTTGAGCTTGCTTATAAATCTCATGTAGATAATTTTTACTTTGTAATTTTAATAATTTTAGGTGCTCAAATTAGTTTTGAGGTATTTACAAATCAGCATAGTAACTCTGTTTATATTAAAACTTTTTTATTTCCCTTCGCTTTTGTTGTTACTTAAGAAATTTATTAATTTTGATTTAGTAACCCTAAATACTAAATTTTTATACGCTGTAACAGAGGTACACAAAGTATTTATAAGATTGGGCAAAAGTATGAAACTGTCAGAAGGAAGCATACGGTAATATATTCTTGATCCGCATCAACAGCCGAGTCGATATAGCCATGTCCGTCTGTCTGTATGAATAAACTGATCTCAGAGATGGTAAGAGACAGTGGAGATATGTGTTTTTTATACTTGCAAGCAATCAAGTTTATTTTCAATTTTGGCCACGCCCCCTCCCTCCCCCGCAATTTCGAAAAAAACGTCATATTTCATAGTTTTATAAATAGAAGTTTAGTACTTTCTGCACATATTAAGTAATCGGAATTCTTTATCGGTCCGCCAAAGGAATTGTAAAGATTATAAGGAAAACAAACAATTATGGGCAGCACCGGTCGCAACGGTGATGGGCAGCACTTCATATGCACAGAGTATATTATAGTCGGGCTTGACCGGCTTTCTTTCTAGTTACAATTGGGTGTTGCTTTTGAGAGCTACTTTTACTGTAGTGCATGTTGATTTCATGTCTTAGTCGTTTGTTGTGGGAAGTGTTTTTTTTCGTGTAGTACTAGTTGTAGGGGTTTAAAACATATGAGTTATCCATTTTACAAAATGGTATTGCTCAAGGAAGGCTCTATCTTTATATGTTGTCTCCTTCAAGCTCTGAACATACTACTTTATCCAGGTAGCTGGCAGCCTGTTTTTTAATTGTGTCACCAACCATTAAGACTCCGCAATCTTTTTCAATGTCTTTGGTTCAAATGTACTACTCGGCCCCAATTGATTTGACTTATGATTTTGGCCTGAAAACCCCTTATTTTATTCAGGTGGGTTTTGGCAGCTATACCTTATACATGGACGTCGCTAGTAAATATAACCTTATAAGTAAGGACCTTGATTTTGATTTTCAGCAACAGTTGTTGGCTTTCAGGAGGCAGCTTATCCTTGAAGCCTTGCTACTCAACTTTCCAGCTACTTCGGCGGCAAGTTGCTTGAAAGTAAGTCTCTTGTCCAAGTTCACTCCTAGGTACGTGTGCCCCGATTTGTGCGGAAGGGACTCGCCGTAAAACACGCCAGGACTTATTTCCCTTCTGGGAGTATGAGGCACACTTTTCCGGATTAACTGAGATACTCCATCTGCAGGCCCAGTTCCCGAATTTCTTAAGGTACTCTTGGAGTGCGTTTCCAAATAGACACACTTATCCCTTGCCATAATCGCAGTATCGTCTGCAAAGGTGACGATAAGAAGGTCCAATACCTACATACCTACATGAAGGTATGTCACGCGCTGAGGCCATGTCTGAGGTGAAAAGGCTATACAGTGTTGCGCCTAGCACGTTGCTGCTGGGATGCAAGGCTATCCTGGACCACATTGAAGTTCTATTCAGTGAGGAAAGACCACCATTGGGGAGATTTGAGGATTAAACTTTCCCTGAATTTTAGCCAGAAGGTCATCGTGCCAGATGCGGTCAAATGCTGCCACAAACTAGTCCTTTGCGTGGAATCCTTCCTGGACAATGTGGCTACTCTTTGTAGTTGCTCCGATGTGCCATGTCTTAAACGAAAGCCACACGAGAACTTTGGAATCTACCGCTTAATATCTGCTGTTCCAAGATTCTCTTCAGAATGCATCTTTTCAGCAGTTTGCCAAAGGCATATGGCACATGCCAGAGTCAAAAAGAATGCTAAAGTCGTGCAAATGTAAGTATTAGCCGTCCCTCCGACCCACCGTATGAGCACCTTAATCTCATAAATTAATAAGAGCTAGAGCAACCAGATTACATAGATTACAATTTTTAAGATTACACAATATAAAGGCCATCTTTAGAACTAGAGAAGATTTCAAACTGTATAATGTATTTTTAAGTTCTGAACTGGTTGTATAGATATTTAGACAAACGTTTTTTGAACGAGGTTTTGTCATATTTTTAGGTCCTGTGGCCACATTTATTAATCTATTCAAATCAAATTTGTTTTTATACTCTGTACCAGAGGTACTAAGAGTATATTAAGTTTGTGCAAAAGTATGTAACAGCCAGAAGGAAGCTTCTCCGACCCCATAAAGTATATATATTCTTGATCAGCATCAACAGCCGAGTCGATATAGCCATGTCCGTCTGTCTGTTCTTATGAAAGCACAGATCTCAGAAATGGTAAAAGATAGAGGTTTGAGTTGTATGGAACATATGTTTCTTATACTTGCAGGCAGATCAAGTTTATTTTAAATTTTTGCCACGCCCCCTCCCGCCCGCTCAAATTGGAAAAAACGTCATATCCCCCACAGTTTTATAGATAGAAGGTTCGTTCCTTCTGGACGTATTTAGTTAATGGGATTCTTTATCCGCCAAAGGAATGATAAAGATCGGATAAACGGTTGTCGAGTTATAAGGAAAGCAAACAATTATGGGCAGCACAGGGCGCAACGGTGATGGGCAGCACTTCACAGGTACAGAGTATGATATAGTCGGGCATGACCGACTTTCTTTTTGTTATGTAAGATCCTTTGAGAAACTTTACAAAAAAAACAAAACATAAAGATTTGATTGTTTATATAGGACACCATTATTTTCTGTTGCTGTTGTTTGATATCATCGTACTTTAGAAGTCCAAAAACTATATCAATTTACGAGTTTACGAGTAATTATCATTTCTTAAAATTTAGAAATATTAAAGTCATTTTACTTTGACTACTCTATGCAACATATTTTGAATTAAGGCTTCTAATTAGTTGATCCTTATGTAAAATTTTACGCTGAATTCAAATCCGCTCTAAGATATGTGGAATGTAGAACCGTTTTTGAGATATTTCATTTTCAAATCAAATTTTCATTTTTTGTGTTTTGAAAAAAGGTAGATCTACTAAAAAGCCATTTTCTCTGGTTTTGGTGCACCGGTGTTGATAAACTGGAACAAAAATTAAAGATAATAAAATTATCTTCACAAAAAACCCCGGTTATATAAAATTCAATCATAAATGACGAAGTTCGGGGGTGTCATGGAAATTTATAGAGATTTTGGCTTCGGTTGGTTTGCAAATCGATCGAAAAATCCGTCGGTGTCCCAGAACTTGGAGAGATTTCATTTTCTTATTAGAAAGTCTAGTTAGAAGGTGTGTGTATAAGATTATGGTCCAACTACAAAAACAGGGCTGCGTCGCTCGCAAATAATTGATAACGGATTTTGTTCATAGCTGTATTGATGGTTTCAGACTTGCCAGCCCTGTTTGTGACTTTGCCATGTTCGCTAAGTTTGCGTAGGTTAGCGAGGTCGCATTGGTTGGTTTGTGTATTGGCTTTGGTTGGTTTCTCAAAATCTCTTAACAAAATACTAGAGGTTTGAAACCAACCGAAAGAGATTTCTAGGACACCGAGAATTGGTTTTGGGTTGGAATTTGGTTGGAAGAGATTTTTGGGACACCGACGGTTATGGCACTTTAAAGTTAGATTTTTGTAAAAAAATTTATGATTTTTCTAGTTTTTGCTGAGCTGCTATTTGACAGATAAGTCCACAATTTCATCTGCTATTTGTAAGTTTATGTGACAGATAGGGCTATGTAGAAGATGTGAAATCGGCCCTAAGTTGTAAAAAGGAAACTAGAGCACATCCGTAAAGTTGTTCATAAAGCTTTTACGACACAGGTTTGGTTCACGAAATGGAGTAGGTTGGTACGAATCAGCGGTTCGAGAATAACACATTCAGGTCTGTTCCCGATCAGATTATGCGAAATCGGAATTGATAGCTGTTCCCGTTTTCGCAAAAGTTATTCGGTTGCAAAAGTTTTGCCTTAGAGTCAGTGGAATTTGAAATGACACTTTTCTCGGGAACGGTAATGCTTTGCATCTTTCAAGAATTTTTATTTGTATATGTCAAATATTGTTGAATTTTTATGGTATCCAAATATATATCGACCATTCAATTTGATTTAAAATATTTTTTTCAAACTTTTACCTCAGAATAACATGTAATTTTGGCACAAAATAAAGCATTGGAAAGCTTTTCATGGCTATCTACCTCACGCCAATAGCTGGTAAAGGTGACCGCTTGTGTCTTGCTTGGTGTAAGTCTAAATCTAAATCTTGCAGGTATAAAAACAAAAGTAGAAAAGGTTGTGTTTTAAACGGCTCGCGGAGGATCTTAAGTTTTTTCTATCACTCATACGAAGTGTTGCTTATTTTCATATATTTGTTTCATTTAAAAATTGTCGGCGCTGATTTAATTTGAAAATTGATTGAGTTCCAGATATAAAAGGAGAAAACTGTATTATGAAATTCAAAAGATGACAAATATTGAAATGTACTAAAGATTTTCTTGAAATAATTCTTGATTTGATAAACATGTCGGATGAGTAATTAAATTTAAAAAAATAAACTGTTAGGCCATGTTGTGCCTATGCCGACCTTTGAGGTCCGCTCTAAGGTATATTTTCTAAGTTGCCAGTGGCAGCTTCAGCGCTCACAATGCCGACCCTTGGTCTAATCTATATCCTGTCCCCTACAGTGATTCCCAACGAAAAATTTTGAATTAACTCAGCAAACGCTTTTAATTTGATTTTTTTGTAATTCTATTTTAATACAAATTGTCTGGTGACTTCAGCAGCCTTAGCTCTGCCGGCAGGCAGAATGATGAGTGATCTGTCGTTATCCTTTGCTAAATGTTTTATTTGCGTCTCAAAAAAGTCAACAATAAACTATTTATCTTTGTGTTCAAAATCAACAGAAAAAAAAATCAGAACAAAATTCATAAACAACAAAATTAGTTTATAGTTTCAGTTTTTCCAGTTTGTTGTTTCCTTGTTTTTTCTTGTCGTTCGTTATTTTTTATAATTTAAATTTTTTTATTTTTTAAAAAATAATATTATCTTGAAGTTCAATTTTGCAGTTGTAGTAGCAGAAGTAAAATTTAATTAAAATAATATACGAGAGAGAGATAGAGAGAGTTAGCGATGAATATAACATCTATGGAGAATGGTTGTTGCTATAAATTGGTTGGTGTTGTTTGGTTGTTGTTGTTGTTGGTGGTGGTAGTTATTTATAGCGCATCTGGTCTGTCACACATTCTGGCGAGGAATGCTGTGAAGAGAATTGAGAAATCAACTGATGAGTACAAGAATTTTCATGAATGCAGCACGAAAAGACACCCAGACAGACGAGACATCGGCATCAGGTGGTTGGTTTTTTTCTTGGACTACTTACGGTCTAGTCGAAGACGACTGGATCGCTCATCAAGCGCTGGATGAACTCTGTGGTGGTTCAATCACGACAGGCAAAGGTTCAATCACAAGACAAATACGTTGGGGGATTTTGGTTGGTGCAATTGGTTTTGGTTTTGTTTTGTGTGAACATAAATACGGCATACACAGAAGGTTTCAAGTGCAGAGGAAAGATTGGTTTGGTGCATGTGGAATATACAAATAACATTGATGACTTGACACTTGACACCTGGACACAGGTGGAACCAAACAAAGTGTTGGCTAACAAATACTTACGAGAGTAGGGGATAAAGCCTTCATCATCCTCGGGATCCATGCAATCAGCGAACAGAGTCTCAACCTGTTCATCATCCAGAGTCTCACCTGTTGGATGAATGGAATGTTAGAGAGTGTGCTTGATGGATGAATATTGTAGAGTTCTTAGCTCACCAAGGGACAGCAGGGCGTGTTGTAGTTCAGCGAGCATCATGGTGCCATTCTCGGCTTTGTCGTACAGCTTCAAGCACTCAATAAAGTCCTCATAGCAGCCTTGCTCCTTCTCCTTCTTCACCTGTGAGTAGATGGGCAGGAACTCATCCATCTTGATTTTCTTCTCGTTGCGCTTCTTGGTGCCGCCCATCTTCTCGATCAACGCCAAGGTGGGGTTCAAGTTAAGGGCACGCAGAGCATCGCCTAGATCGACGGCATCGATACCCTCACCGGGGGAACCCATGACTTCGAAAACAAATTCAACATCTAAGGAAATTGACATAAATGAAATCATGAATAAAGTGTTTTTTGATATGAATATAATTAGAGGTAAATGGCTTATGCTTATGCAGGTCTATGAACATCAAAACACTTTGAACACTTTTCGGAGGCCAATTTGAAGGTGTTCATTTTAGTTTTTAATGAAAACGTCCTTTAGTTAGTTAAAGACTGTCATCGCTTATGAACTTTGGTTGGAATTAACTCTCAAACATTAGAGAGTTCCTCTTTGTGGAAGCACTGAACCCACAATTTTGGGACCTACAGTTTAATGCTGAGTACGAACGACAAAGTATGAGAAGCTATTTGATGGCTATTCTTTACAACTGGCGCCCACAGCTGGTAAAGGTGACCGATTGTGTTTGCTCTTCAATAAAACGTGATCTAAACAAGTTAGATTCAAAATATCCGAACTGAATCGGTTCTGCGGGGTTCGACTGGAACCCAGCCTTGCGTTTTAGGAAGAGTGTTGTCCATCGCTTGCAACCGGCAGCCGCACGAAATCGCTTTTCAGTTTCGGCTCTGATACGTAACTAATCTTATCTTTCAAAGTTCTGTCTTGGTATCAATCTTTACGTATTTGCTTTGATATATACAAATCAGCTGAAATATCTCGATTTACGGCCTTCCAAAAAACACAAGATCATCACAAAATATACAGAACTGTGTAAGAAAAATGGGAGATTTGGCTATAAAGAAGGCGAGGAAGCTTTCGTATCTCGAAATCCCCCTAAAATAATGCACATTGTTTCGCTTGAAATGTGGAAAATTTTAACTAATTTTACCTTTGAGTTAAGTATCAAAGAGGTATCAAAGCAAAACGATTCCATTTATCCGAAAATGAAAGTATTATTTCATTAATACAATGCCCCTGTTCACACATAACCTAATCGCGTTGGCTTTAACCATTGTTCTGAACTACTTCTGTTCCCAAATATAAAAAATATTACCCAGAGACTTGAAAATGTTTTCTGCAAGCCATACAAAGTATCCATCAAAAACGGAATAATCCATTTTTCCTCCTCATTTTTAACATCTTCCATGTTAGGTTAGGTAATTTTGGCACAAGATTGCGCCATCTTGACCGGGTTAATTCACTTATTTGCCCTTTGTCTTCCACATGGCGCCAGTTTAGACAGCCACTTAAATTTCTTTTAGCTGCTACAATTGCTTAAAGTAGGTATAAGTCCACTGTTGATTTGTGATTGTTGTTAATAATTGTCCCAATTGGAATGAGGTCAAACGGTTAACCCTGAATTATGGGATACGCACATTTTTGGTCATCATCAATTTCTTGGTTACCACCTACACACCCTGTCTAAGCAAGTGTCTGTGTATGCATGTGTGTAAGTGTATGTCTCTACACGAAGCATACATCACGTATACGTAATCCGACACCCGAACGCCTTCGCCATCGTCTAGGCTATATACATACATATAGATTTTGTTTTTGCTCTTCTCTTGAAACGTTTTTCAACGAAAATAAATCGAAAGAAATAACTTGGCCAAAATTAGATTTTTTTAAACGAACGGCACAGGAAAGCGAGTTCGCCATACACACACACACTCGCGCACAAACGTACACACACACACACACAAAATTTCCATTGAAATTTCTTAAAATTTTCCAACATAACTTTTGGCTAAAAACTTTCCGCCCAGCATATGGATGCGTGTATAGGCTTATGTACGAACCGATTACGAAATATAAATTTCACTTTTTATATGAAGAGAGTTTTCTTTCACACGCGGTGGCGCACATTATGTAATCAGCTTTTGCCTTTTAGTCCTTCTGCATGTGTTTTGATGTTCTTTTGTTCATTTGAGGTTAAGCATAATCCTTTTTGCAGGCAGCTTCAACTTACTTTCAACTTCACGCTTTGGAACATCAGCCTAGAAAATGTTGAGAAGAAAGAACATAGTTTTTTTTTTTAAGATATATGCTGACTTTGTAGAGTTTCCTAGATTTTTCTGAAATTCATATATATACACACCATTTTGTCTGTTTGAATGCGAAAGGCAACTGTATCGCGGATGAGCTCGGTCTCGACTGAACGTTATTCGTCAGCGGCAGTACGGCAAGGTAATTCTGAGGTGATAGCCCAAGCAGCAGTTGGCCACGATCGCCGCCACGCACACACACACACATACACACTTACTCAACATGACGAAATGCTCTTTTCCTACGCAAGGCTATAGACACACACACACACACTCACAGTCGCATTGATGAGGCCAAGAATTTACTTTCATCTTGGGAACATTTTTATTTGGCTTCTCTCGCTATATCTAGATATTAGGTCTCTCCTTTGGAGCACTGCTGCTCTCATCCTCTAGCTCTCTCTCTCGGCATAAGCTATTTTTAACACTATACTTTTTCTTCGTGAAGGCAAAATAATAATCATTTGTGGCATTCCCAGTCGCATAGTGTTGAATATCATTTGATGTTACACATGATTTTGCAGCTAATATTTTGAGTAACATTATTGTTTTGGCTTAGGGAAGTAGAGAAGCAGCCTCCATTGGGGGAACATACATGCGAAGGTCCGTTTATTCATTTATGTATTGGCATATATATTTATACTGTGCTGATCGGCGCGACCCTGATCAGTCGTTTTGGCAAGCCCCAACGCATTTTCAGCATTCTATGTTATCGTTCAAAATGTTTTGTCCGAACACCTGAATGGCTGTTAAACATTAATACATTTTCCAAATCCCTTGCCCTCCCTTGTATATATAGAAATATATAGAGGTGTACGCTTGGCAGACGCATTACTAGCTCTCTATATTCGGTTTAATGCGTGCTATTTATAAAAACTATGACACAGATACACAAAATGTATTCAGAGCAAAAATGTACAACAACAATTAAAGCTGGCGAGTGCATACATATACATTCTTATGTATATTTATGTACATCTGCTTGGCCAAATAGTCAAGCAATTAATACAGTCAATAGCTTAGCAATTGCATCGGTCAATGGCATGACCTGCCATCCTTGCCATCCTTGTCCTTGACTTTGAAACAGGACCGGCCCTTTTATTGTTTGACCCAGTTTAAGGCTCAGCTGTTGCTACTCTCTTACACTTACTCTCTCTGTCTCTCACTCAAGTGATACTTCGGCTCGGCATTTTTCAGGCGCAGCCTCTGTGGATTTGTTTTGGTTTAGTCCTGGCCAAAACAACACCTGTTGTTGTGCTTCAAAACTAGGCTGAGCTGGAGCTTAAGCAAACAGCTGATAATTGCGCAGATAAGATTGCGCAGTTTCATTGATAAAAGTCATTTCAATTAAGCAACTCGATGTGCGCTGCAAATCTCTAGAGATTTTGTTAACATTCTTTTCATAAGATATGTAATTTCATTTTAT
Source organism: Lordiphosa collinella (assembly GCA_018904265.1). Lineage (NCBI taxonomy): Eukaryota > Metazoa > Arthropoda > Insecta > Diptera > Drosophilidae > Lordiphosa > Lordiphosa collinella. The sequence goes on from JAEIFV010000001.1 coordinate 1,238,919, forward strand.
ACCCTTGAAATATTTTATTGTGAAGGTTTGGCTTTTTTACAGTTTCTAACTTGTGAAGTGTTGGTTTTCTTGGTATAATTTCTTTAGCAAAGTTGCTTGGAATGTTTAAGGCCAAATGTTTTTGGCAACACGTCAAACCCAGAATTCAATGTTTTTGGTCCATTTGGCTTAAATTCTTAATTGAAATCTAATATTTACGATATTTTTCGAGTTTTCGCTAATGTTTTCGACAAATTCGAGTACTGAAGAAGCATGAGCGAAAAATCGTAAAAATTTCGGTTTGGCTAAAATATTTCATTTGGACTTAAGATTAATTTGCAGACTCCTCATTTTTTCCACAAATTCAACTTTTTCATAAAGTCCACGATTGGCAACTGGCCAAATCAAAACAAGTAAGAAAATTGTGTATGCCACACGAAGCCCGTATATATCCTAAAACAAGAAAGAAAGTTGGTCCGACTATAACATACTCTGTACCTGTGAAGTGCTGCTCATCACCGTTACTACCAGTGCTGCCCATAATTGTTTGATTTCCTTATAACTCGACAACCGGTCATCCGATCTTTACCATTTCTTTGGCGGATCGCTAAACAATCCTGATTACTAAATATGTCCAGAAGGAACGAACTTTCTATCTATAAAACTGTGGGAGATATGAGATTTTTTCCAATTTGCGGTGGCGGGAGGGGGCGTGGCAAAAATTGAAAATAAACTTAATCAACATGCAAGTATAAGAAACATATGTTCCATACATGCCAAACCTCTATCTCTTACCATCTCTGAGATCTGTTTGTTCATACGGACAGACAGAAAGGCAGACGGACATGGCTAGATCGACTCGGCTGTTGATGCTGATCAAGAATATATATACTTTATAGGGTCGGAGTTGCTTCCTTTTGCCTGTTTGGCACAAACTAAATGTACTCTGAGTACCTCTGGTACAGAGTATAAATATTAGCAGGATCGGACAGTAAGTTAGATAAAAGCAGAAGAAGTCCCTGGCGATGCAACATACACTGAGCGCAAATATATAATAGAAAAAGTATTTATGTTAGTATTTTTATATATTTCTCCCTAAAGGTCAGTATCCAGATGTGAATTAACTCTTTTTTTTTGGCTTAAGTCACTCCAAAGTGACAGATAGTTTGGCCGCTTGATGTATTAGGCCAGGTACAGTAGTTCGGTTGAAAATAATATGCCCATATTTTATGTCAACACTGATGTTTTAGCCATAAAACGGCTAAACATAAGTCAGTTCGACTTCCAGATAATGAGACAAGCTGGTGGGTAATGAGACAAGCTGGTAGTATCTTACTTTAATTATCACAACTTTCAACAAACTACCATTTTTTCAATTGATAAGAGCAGCTAAATCTCTGAAACAAAGTAACTCTTTTGTCATTAGTCGTTGTTTTAAACTTGAAAAGCGTTTAAAAATTTTAAATTTTCTTCTCAAATTGGCAAATCTCGAGCATTCAAATACCACATGGTTAGCATCGTCAACTTTATTGCAATCTTTTATGACTGTTTTAACGACCTTTATACTGTTAACTTGCAGTTTTTACTGGCTCGAGGTCTTGCTATGTTATTGACATAACTTTAAACAGAGGCACACAACACAACAAAGGAGGCATCAGGTTGATCGGACGACGTTTCATGAGGGACCTACACTTACAAAGGGGAATGGCTGCCTTAAGCTGTTTTTTTGGTGTTTTGCGCGCAAAGCTGCCTTTGGAATTCCCAAACAGTTTTGCCGTCGCAGGCATGGAGAGACTGCTGTTTGGATAGACATTTCAGGCTCAAGATCGCTGATGAGTGAGGTTGGTCCCTCACGAAACGTCGTCCGATCCACCTGATGCCTCCTTTGTTGTGTTGTGTGCCTCTGTTTAAAGTTATGTCAATAACATAGCAAGACCTCGAGCCAGTAAAAACTGCAAGTTATCTTTATTGCAATCTCTACAAATATAATCAGGCTTTGCTTTGATTTTGTAAGGATACACACTATCATAAGTATGATTTGTTAGAAGTCTGTTGATCAATTTGATTGTGTAATGGGACTTCAGTATAAATGTCTGCAAAGTAAGACCCCTTTTGAAACTGAAACCTCCTTATAAAAATCGTTCCAGTTAGAGTATACTCTTTTTTGATGCTTCTGTAATCGTCACCAGTGCTGAAGTAGACATCAATTAACAACCCTTCCAAAGTAGCCTTTTTAGCAACTTTGTTAGGCTCTTCATTTGCTTTAAGCCCCTTATGGCCTAGTATCCAAACTATCTTGGCCATTTTTAGCTCCTGCCAGGAGAGCATCCCTTGGATATCAATACACAGGTACACTTTTGAGTTCTCTTTCTTAAGTAGATTGATAGCCCCTAAGCTATCAGGCATATTGTATGGCTAGCTTAATCGCTAAGAGCTCTGCAAACACAGATGATACATTTTTGTCAATCTTATACATTTTGTTTGTATTGTGTGATATGTCAACTAAAGCCATGCCGGGCGTGTCATGAGCTATCGAGGCATCAGTCGCCAGTATTAGAAAACCCAGATCTGTGTGCTGGGTAATTGAACATTGATATTCGCTTCTAATCTGCTCTATTGAGGTGTTATGTTTGCTTTGTATGAAGGTCTTACTGATGATTTCTATTTTATGTGAATTAATTCGATGTAAAGTAAAACTTTCAAACAAAAATGACAGAAGAAAAGTAGAAATAAAATTTTGCTTCAAAAATTGTTAAAAAATTTTATTTTATATCGAATTAATTCACATCTGGATACGGCCTTTATAGGCGTCTAAACCGCTGAAGCTATCGTCACAAAATTTTCACAGTATATTCTAATTTCAGCACAAGAGAAAGGGACCTACAGTTTAACGCCGAATCCGAAAGGCAGTTTGAGAAGCTTTTCATGGCTAATTACTGCAATGCTGGCGCCAACAGCAAAGATGTGTGTCAATAGATGTTCCGAGGCGGGATCGAACCCACGACCTCATGATCAGCGGTCGCGCACACTAGCCGCTCAGCCACCCGACACACCAAAGGTGTGTACCTTATAAAAATAGGGGAAGTTAACTTCGGCTCGGCAGAAGTTTTGTATATCCTTGCAGTTTGTTTTTATACCCTTGCAGAGGTATAAAACGCATTGAAGGAAGCATCTCTGATCACATAAAGTATATATATTCTTGATCAGCACGATGAGCTGAGTTGATTTAGCCGTATCCGTCTGTCCGTCCGTTCGTCTGTCTGTTTCTATGCTATCTCCTCCGTCAGTTTTAAAGCTATCTTAACCAAACTTTTCACGAAGTCTTTTGGTACATATACGCTGCACATTGTCGGAGCTGTCATAGGAACGATCGGTCGAAAAACAAGTTTTAGTGACAAAACCTTTTTTGTTTTCAATGAAAAAGCCTCCAAATTTCTTAGTTTGCTATTCTTTCCCATTATTTTACCAAGCTTAGTCGAAATCGGAAATCTATATAGTACAGCTGTCATACAACAGTAGAGTCCGAAAAGCTAGGAAAACTTTTTTGTTTTCAAAGGAAATGTTCCTAAAATTGGCATTTACTTTTTTGGTAAGCTTTCACACATCTCTACAAAGTTTTGTCAAAATCGGATAACTATAGTATATAGCTGTCATAGGATCGATTGGTCGAAAAACTAGTTCTAGTGAGAAAAACTTTTTTGTTATTAATGAAAACGTCCTTATCATTGGCATACACTTATTTTATATACTTTTACACAATTCTACAAAGTTTTGTCAAAATCGGATGACTATAGTGTATAGCTGCAGTACGAATGAAAGTTCTAGTCGAAAAATAAGTTCTAGTGAGAAAAACTTTTTTGTTTTAAATGAAATCGCCTCCAACTTTTCGCAATTGTTAGTTTGCTATGCTTTTCCTTGTTTCCACTAAGTTTGGTCGAAATCGGATAGGAAACGGTCGAACTTAACTCGATTATTTAAAAATTATTTGGGAAATTCTTTAAAAAGCAAATGAATGACCAAAAAATAACTGCCTAAAAGTGCTCTTGTGGACTTTTCACTACAGCTCTATAGCGTTATAAGTATGCACGTAACATCTAACATCCAACATTATGGCGGTAATTTGTCATGTTTGAAGCATGTTTTTATCAGGCACTGACCCACTTAATAGTTTGACACAACGAAAGTTTAAAAATGTTGACATAGCAAATAGTTATTAAGCTCAAGATGTAGGATATTAGACGCGCTCATTGTGATTAGCCTTAGCAGATCATGTTTAACGAAAGTATTCGACATGTTTTTCTCGGCAAAGGGGAGCAACGATTACAGCTCTTTATTGCAACCGTTTTATAAATTTATCTTCTATTAAAACAGAGCACACATATCTAGACTTGGTTCGGTTCCATTATTTGTTGTATATTTAGCCCTCTGTGATTATTGTCCATTTGAAAACTAGAAAGAAAGTAAGAAAAACCGTAAAACTGAATTGATGTACTTTTAAGAAGCACTAAAGAAACTCGAGCCAAACAGTTTCATTGACCACTATTCTAGTTTAACTGTCAAAACTTTAATGTGGTCTTTAATTTAGCTGAACACTTAAGCACAAGTATTTGCTGGCGCACCCTTATAAACTGAGCACTCACATAAACACATCCAGCCATACACACACAAACACACACACATATATATATAAACAATGCCATTTAATGATAAATCGACATAAGCCATAAAATAGTACACACGGCGTATACGCAATTCCCACCCTCAGGCATTTGTTATCATTGTACAGGGTGTTCAAGCATAAAAGAACAACATCTGTTAAAGCATTATATAGCCAAGCACCCTCTATTGAGAACAGCCCTTTTGGAATGCCACCAGTGCGTATACTTGACAAGGAGTGTGGGTGTGTGTGCGACTTATCCTGTATACGCAACACCGAGACGCTTGGAGACGAGGAGAACAAAGCCAGAGCTTCGTCCGTTAACGAGGCTCGCTTCAGTTGCATCCGAACCCTCTAGCTGTGAGCAGTTATCGCAACTGGCAAAGCGCAAATCAAGGTAAAGGACAAATAAAACTGTGGAAAAAAAAACTAAATTAGAAAATGGACAAATATCTTCATTAAAATCAAACATTAAGTGCTAAGTAAATATGGCCATAAAAATGGCTTGCAATTACCACAACGGAAAGGGCCAAACCCTTTGGTAGACAGCGGCCAATTGTCTGGGGTGCGGCCACAATCAAGCCAAACAATTGTTGGCGTAAAAGGCAACGTTTGATTTGAGTGTGTGCTAAATGCTGAAATAGATTGACCACTTTTGGGTTGAAAACTTTAATTTTCACTTGTTATATAAGTCTGTGAAAATTTTTGTGCCCCAAATTAGCATGTATACCAAAAAACCCCAATTCTGTATCTATAACCCAGAAGCTGCTGCGGAGTCTGCGTTCTGCGATGCTGTAAATCACAGCTGTGTGGCTGTGTGCGTGTTTGAGTATGTGGCACTGACCTAGACACCCCCAAAGGGTGCGCACGCGAGCACCTGTTGCCCCCGACATGCTAAGCAGTTTGCGATTTTATGAATGGAGTCGGCCCACATGTTGCATGTCCTAATTGATGGTTGTTTACCTTGCCTTTCCAGCTGGCCACCACCATGGTGACCAATGCCACAACAACAACCACCAACAACAACAACCTGCAGGCGAACAATAACGGTCATGCGGCTGCGAGTGCCCCTACTGCAGCGAATAATAACAACGATGACTTTGACTTTGATCAGGACGATGGACTGCAGGATTTGGGTTTGCCCGTGTCCGTGCAGACATTCCTGTGGCGTCAAATTGCACCCTTCATACGTCCCAAGCTGGGCAAATTGCACGAGTCGACCTGCCTGGTGAGTGTGTCCTGTTGTCCGAGAGCAAAGCTCAGGGGAAATCACATATTCGCTAAAAGGGATCCTACAAAACGAACTGTGCTGTACATACGCTATGCGTGTTTGTTGTAAGGATGGAATGTGCAACCATTACCATTTATTGGCCAACAAACGCAAAATGATTGTTTAATGTTTTCCAAAAAAATTCCCAACAAAAAGGGAGGAATTGCATAACGAAATGCGTGGCATTGATGTTTGATGTTTATCGTTTTATTTTATGCATTTGATTTATACTTACTAACACGGCCACCTTTCACAAATTGTATCTGAAATAAGCACTCGTACAGGGAGTACTCTCCATACTTGCCCTGTACTTGTACTTGCATACATTTAAGACTAAATGCTTTAACACCTCAACAACAACAACAATAACAAACTGTACAAATTAATATTGTAAAATCTTTCGCAATTTGTCTAAATCTAAATGTAGTTTTGTCAACATGCACCAGGACACCATGTAAGTTATAAATGTTTTGTTGTTACATACATACATATAGTAGAAACATATAGTAGAAATCAGGCAAAGCTTACTCAATGTACCAGCTGTTCAGCACTGTTCAGTACTTAAATATTCTAAAGTAGAAAGATTTTAATTTATAGATCAAGTTTATTTCATTCTTGGGAGTATCTTAAAAATCAGCTATTCGGGATCAACTCTACACCAATTTCAACACGAACAAAATATGATGAGAAAAGCCAAGAGAGTGCAAGCCTCTAAAATTCTGCAGAAGTATCAGCTCGGAGGTTCGAACTTAACTTAACCTGTAAGATTAGGTTCGTAATCTTGTATTAGGTGTATCTTTGGTACAGAGTATAAAAATTGTAGCATCAAGCTGCACTCTCCATAACAACAGACCACACACCACCCAAAGCAACGGAGAATAACCCAAAACATACGCGGAATACATTTTAAAATGTTGTCAACTCCGAGATCGGGTCAGTAACGGAATTGTACTCCTTATTAATATAATAATTGCGTATCATCAGCAGATATTTCCGATAAGCAATAACTGATTTACGATTGCCGATGAGAATCTGCTGAATGGCATTAATTGATATTCTGTGGCTTTTGTGCTTCTTATCCAAAACAAATCTTACACAAATAAACTTCAATATTTACGGACAATAAATAGAAAATTTTTTAATACGACGATGATTTTGGTTCTAGAAATCTCTTCCAACCAAATTCCAACCCAAAACCAATTCTCGGTGTCCTAGAAATCTCTTTCGGTTGGTTTCAAATCTCTAGTGATTTGGTTAGAGATTTTGCTAAATTCACCGCTAAAACTATTTTGATAATCAAAACTAGTTATGGAAATCTAAACTACAATATTTTACTGGATAGGCTGCATCAAATAAATAACATAATTTATTTGACTTAATATTGAAATTTGCTTTTTAATAATTTTTCGCGAAAACCAAACCGAAGGCTGCCATATCGGCCAAAACCGTCGTACCAGTGGCGCCATCTGCCTCCTCAGTAGCGCCGCATGGGAAATTTGTCAACAACAAACGAGTCAAGGGTTGGAAAGTGTTGCTTTATGATTGGCGCGAAAATATTATTTAAATTTTTTATTTTAATTGTGGGTAACGCGGCTTTAATTTGAGTTATAATATTAGCAAGAATCATAAAACTAATGTCACAGCTAACAGATTTCCGTTTAACATCATTTTAATTCAAAACTAATATAAGGGAAATTTTTTTGCGCGTGATGCAGCCCTGTTTTGTGAGATGGACAATTATTTTGAACCCAATTGGACCAATTCTCTTTCCCACTAAGAAAATGAAATCTCTTGAAGTTCTGGGACACCGACGGATTTTTCGAGCGATTTGCAAACAAACCGAAGACAAAATCTCTAGAGATTTCCAGGACACCCCTGTAAATGACCCGGCAAACGTTTTTCTGCCATATAAATTGTTTCTAGTATACGAGGTGTGTTGAAAAGAAAAGTTGAATTTTGAATTTTCGCGGGCTGTTTACATTCGATAATTGATATTTTGTTGTTGTTATTTTCGGACACATATGTTTATCATATGTTTGCATTAGCAACCAATTTCGATTAGTAGTTTGTTTTTAGCTACTGATAAGGTTAGTCACGTTTTAGTGTGCTCTTCGATTTTTGTCTTTTGAAAAAAATATTAAATTTTGCGTTAATAACGGAATAAAGTGCTCCAAGGCACTTGAAATGTTGACTGTGGCATTCGGTTAGTCCACTTTGTCTCAAAAAAATGTTTATAAATGGTACAAGCGCTTTACAGAAGGTCGAGAAGATGTTGATGTCGATGAGCGTACTGGAGGTGCGACCACGTCAACAAGCGAAGAAAAAATGTTTTGCAAAATCGTCGAATCACTATTAGGGAAGTTGCAGAGGATGTTGGCATATCAATCGGCTCATGCCATTTAATTTTCTCGAATGTTTTTCGCATGAAACATGTGACTGCGTAGTTTGTTTCGAAATTGCTAAAATTAAAATTATCAAGAGCCCTACAAATACGTTTATTAAGGGAATAGTTGGTTCGGGAAATTTGGTGGGAAAAGGGTTGAAAATATCTGAGACTCCTACTTGGTACATTAAAGCTTATCTTGCTTAACAAGAAAGGACAATCAATACAGCCTAATACAAGGTAATTTAAGAACATTTAAGAGGACGCAATGGTTATCCGATTCTCCAGGGTTGAGAGATGCAACAGGGCACACCTACTCACATAAGGCGGCAAAGGGTCAAATTTTTTCTGTACCCTTTCGAGCCTCTTTATATGAATTATACCAGAGGGGTTCCAAATAAGTGAAGCGTGTTCCAACTTTGAATGAACAAATGCAGAATAAAGGCTCAACCAGGTGTAAGAGTCCATAAATTGGCAAAGCCAAACATTGAATAGGCTTTAAGCAAAATATAGTTCAAGTGCTCATTAAAACGAAATTTTGTGTCGAATTTTACTCCCAAATCAATGGCCTCATCCCGGCTCGATAAAAATTGATTGGCAATTGAATAAGTCGCAGTAATGTTGTAGATGAATTTGAAAGCAGAAACTCAGCGTTATGAATAATTAAACAAATGTCATTAACAAAAATAATGAAAAGTAAAGGTCCAAGCGCCCTGTGGAAGGCCAGAAGTTGACACATATGGACTAGAAAGCGAGCTGTTGATTCTGACTCTATAAGTCCGGTGGCCCAAGTAGGATTCAATCCAACATAATAGCGAGGAATGAAATCCTAGCTTAAAAAGCTTTGCAAGTAGTGAAAGCAAGGTGACAAATGTTATTAAATGCCTTGGAAAAATCTGTATAAACAACATTAGGTAATATTGCGAACCAACCCTCTTTCCGGGTAAGTTATAATCTTAAAGTTTTCGGTTCATAGTTTGGTTCGACTGTTTTACTGTACTCTCCATTTCTAGTAAATCAAGTAAAGTTTATCAGCACCTTTCCATGACTGAAAAATGCAGATGTACATTGAGAGATCTAGGCCTGTTAAATGTAATGTTTTTCACTTTGATCTATAAATGTTATATGTTCCCTGTATATACGTTTAATCATAATCAAGTAGCTTATTTGGTTTTGCCATATATCTTGATTGAATATTCTTCCAACTTCTTCCCAATGCACAGGAATCCAAAGAAGCTTGCAAAGTAAGTATGTGCGATTGGAACTCTTAACCCTATCAAAACTTTTCTTCTTTTTCTTTGTAGTCCTTTGAGAAAGTGCTAGTACAAAACATACAATTTGGCCTCTCACCGCCACTTACTAAGGCCTTGGGTGCTATACCACGCTGGAGATTGCTGCAGGGCGCTTTGCCGCATGTCATGCATGCGTGTGCCGCTCTGCTCCACAATCGTATCAGGGACATGCAGGCAATCGGGCAAGTAGAGACCAAGCTGCTCTATACAATGCAATGGATCTTGCTCTATGCCGCTGAAGAATGTGCCGATGATGAAGGCGGTGAGGATATAGGTCTGGGCCTGGGCGAGTCACCAGCTTCTGACCCCAAATCTAAGCCCATAGATCAGTATTTGTTTTCGGTGCCGACAATTACGGTAAGTTATTTCCAGACTAAACCATTTTACAGAACTAATTTTACCTTCCTCTTGCTTAGCTCTTTGTATATTTGTTTGCACCCATTATACATCATTTGAAGGAGTCGGATTTTCAAAATTTTCGACTGGAAAATGGAATTAAGCTGTGGCAAGGCATGTGGGACAATCGAGCACCGGGTGCTCCCTGCTTTGCCGCACCAGTCAAGCCCAAGGCACGCAACTTGCTGTGTGCGCCTACTCCGAAGGGCTCGACAGATGTGTTTCCGGGACGCAAACACTCTCTGAATGGCGACCCCTTGTCACCCAAGGGAGACTCACCCTCACCGCAGAGTGGCATCTCAGATTATGGCAGACAAGATGAGGAGGGCTCTTGGGTATCCTCTCCCAAAGAGTTCGCCTTTCCCGAAACCATACCAGAAGAAGCTTCTTCCGTGGAAGACGAGCGAGTGGTCATCTTTCGTCTGCCCTCGTCGCCACAGCTAATGGATAATTCCTTCTTTACGGTAGCTAGCTTTAATGAAATCCATTGCTAGAGTATCTTCAAAAATTTAACCCCTCCTCCAGGCCGATGCTAGCTTGTTGCAACAACAGCAATCACAAAGCCGACGAGGCAGTCGTCAGTCCATGAGCTCGCGCGACAAGGAGAAAATGCCCTCCACCAAATTTGAATTTGATCAACAGGAGTTGATGCGTGGTGCCTCCATGAAGGAGAGACGTAGTGCCTCCATTGAAAAAGAATCCGAGTCAGACAAGTCAGAGAGTTTGAGGGCAGATGTGTCCGCAGCTACGTTTCTGGATGTCTCAGTTCTGCGTTGTCTGTTCATCACTCACTGGCAGGAGGAGGGCATCTTCTGGAGTCTACAGTATCTGTATAATCGGTGAGTATTCCAAAATAATACATATAAGATGCTATCTTTAGATGACCTCTTCCCTTGCAGTTTAAGCGACATAGGCGAGGAGGCGGCCATTACTTTAAACCAGCCGCGCAAACGTTCCAATTCCCTGCCCATACCACAAATCGAAATCTCTTTGTATCAGGGTCCTGGCAACAACAGTCGCGACAGTCCGGGCAGTTCGGTGGTAAAAGATTACATTGAAATACCCGAAACTGCCGCACCCGTGACTACCAGTGTGGTTGGTAAGTTGATCAGGCAGAGACTTTCCAGTTCGATGCCAGCTAATTGAATGCCTTTTTAGAGGAAACCCCGACACCACCCAGCACAACGGAGCGTCGCGGTAGTGAGAAAAAGAAACGCGTCAAAATGGCCGATCTTAGAGCCTTTGTGGAAACAAAAATGTTCTCCAAGTCGGAGAAGAATTTGGAAAAAGTAGGCCTTGATACGAACTCAGCCAATGGCAAGATCGAACTGCAGCATGCAGTAAGCCACGAGAAAAACCTTAACAAAAACAACGTTAGCACGCGTTTATTGTTCTTAAATCGTTTCGCTTGCTTTCTTGCTTACAAATATTGATGGTCATATATCTACTCATACATATGTACACTCAGGAAAAACTATTTAGAGGAATCGTACAAACAGAACGGAACGTATACACTTTCGCTAGTACAGAGTCGGGCTTTACCGACTTTCTTACTTGTTTTGATGTGCATTTGATGTGCCTGCTTTTTGGTAGTCGAATCGACGAAGAATGACATTCCAGAGTTAATGAACTATGCCTTAAGCCTTTTTCAGTTATAGTTCAGACAAAGACCGAGAACAGCAAGATGAGTAACGGCCATACAAGTGAATGGCAGGGGGAAATTTCGATGTGGACCTTCGATTTACATAAGAGTTTTGTAAGTGTGCAAAGTCTGCCGAACAAACTTTGCCCACATATGTAAAATCGAAGGTCCACATTGCAATTTCCCTTCTTTTAAGAATGCGTCTAGATTGGTTTTACACTTTTTCGACACAAAAGCTTAAAAGAGTCAAGTTTTTCCGATATACAAGTTAAGCATATAAAGCTCTCAACTCCACTTTCGCCAATTTATTTTGATTTGAAATCTGTTTTAAATCACAAAATTTTTGCGAAAGTGGAATTGAAAATAAGGCTTATACTCGTACTTAAATTCTTTTCTGAGTGTACATATTCGCATAAACATTCCACAACACATCTAGTAGTTTGCTTGGCGCTCTTGTTGGCTTTTTATATTAACCTACTGAATGTAGCAGCTCATTAATCAGTTACTCGTATCAACTGCTTTAGGAATACCATCGCAGTTTGGATACCGGTGAGAAGAAATTATCACGTTCTGCCTCGATGATCACCCGCGAACCGGCCAGCAATCTCATCAAGGGCAAATCCATGCCCAGTCTGAGGTAACTAAGCACTACGAATTAAAATTTATACCACAAGCATATGACTTAAACTCTCAATCAGGCCAAAGACACCAAAACTCAAACATTCACACTTTGAACTCTTTGCTTTCGAGCTAATTCTTTTAAACTCTTACTACTCTGCCTTATGTACTTACCACTTTTTTCTATGAACAAACCAGCTGTCTGCTTGATAGCGGGTGAGTTTTGGTTTTAAGGATGATGTACCTTCGATTTAAGCAGTTAACTTTCCTCTGTACTTCAGCTACTACTCAGTTTTGCCTATTCACCTTGTCTATGCTTACCAGTTTATTACCACCCCTTCCAAATATCCTGTATTTTTTTCTTAAGCTTGCCTGCACGCCAGTTTGACTAATGTTACACACCATTTTTTGCACATTTCCTACAATATGCCAGATTTTACAGATACGTCGAGCCACCTAAAGCGACGAGAGCGCCACTGACCACTTGTCCGCGCTCGACGGCTTTCTATCCACGAAATCCCATCATTACAGTGACAGAACATACGCCTACTCCCTCACCGGATTATATGAAGCGACAGGTAATAACTTTAAAGTAAATTAAATTTAACTAGAGATAACCATTGGCTATATAATTGTAGTTCAGCTTAAGCAGAGATAAACATTTATTTGTAGCAGAAACTCAAACATTCAGAAGTTTGGGGTTTGAGCATTTGAAGCTCTTCAGCATCAGATTCACGGTGTGTTTTCAGAAGGTGCAAACCATGGCTTTAACTCTTAACTAGGCTTATTCAGAAACTATATTGTCAAAAAGTCTATTCAGAACCTAATCCCTTTATACCCTCTTGATGTAGGTTTTTAGGATATATATAATCAGTTCATGAACCAATCCTTTTAAATTGATGACCGTACTAACCGCACCGCCTTTTCAGAAAAAGTTTTTTTTTTAAATGTGTGTTTTATTGTTCTTAATTTTTCTGTTGGCCTAGTCAATTTGGCGTTCGCTGTTCTTCCAGTAGGTAGCGCTTCACTCTAGCGATATCGCATTGCCTTTGCATTCGCATCTCCCTTCGGGAAGAAGTGTGCCACTCTGCAACACTTCTGGGCGGTAAGAAAGCGATACTTCTGGTAGATGGGAATAAGTGTCTTCTGAGGGATAAGAAAGCGACTCATCCTGGAGATAAAAAAAGTCTCTTCTGAGGGATAAGAAAAAGTGCGGTCCAAGGTAGCGGTGGGCAAGCCCTTGCTCCCATTGCTCTCGATAGTTATTTTACGGCAACTGGCGCCACGTTGACGCATTAAAAATTGCCTCGCTTCTTAGCTCCGCCGCACACAAGCAGACAGAATAACAAGCGCAATGCTCGCTTCGAAGCGAAAACCACAACAAATCTTTTGCGTATCGGGGCAAGGCACCAGTCGTGTGTGCAGCAGAACCGTCTGCAAAAACTAATTTATGGAGTGTGAGTCTGGCTTGTGAACTCGAGCATCAATAATTGGGGTTGTTTTTTCAGTTTTTGTGGTTGGACTGCTCACAAAATCAAATTTCGAGCCCACCGCTGGTCTAAGGGTTAAGTCGTGCATTCAAGGCGATTTTAGAGGAATATATTGCCAAATTTTCCGATTGAATAAAAAAAAATAATATGTATCACATATCGATTGTATGATAAAAAGCGATACCTAATGTAATTCGAAAGACCCGAAATGAAGCAGATCTAGAGGGCTCGGTTCTAGACCGGCTTGTAGACTAGTTATATGGTGCTTTATTAAAATTTTACGTATTTTACTTTACGACTCCAAGAACTTCTAAACGGAAACTAATTAAAAATTTCTTTCACAGGGCTCTATTGACTCACAGCTGGATGTCTTAAGCAATGGCGGCAGCATCGGCGGAATGGGTGGAAATGGTGGAGCCAATGGTAGTACCGGTGGAGTAAGTAACGCCACACGGTATCGTGGTCAAATGTTGCGCTCCCACACAGACTCCCATATTGATTATACCGGCGTGGATGAGTCCGAAGCCCCCGGTTCCTCTTTCTATATAACACGTGATGGTGGCATTGACTACGAAATAATCCTGCTGGCCATTAGTAATGTGTTTAAACGTGATCCGTCTTTGGTCTGTTCACTGCGAGTGTTGGAGGCGGGCCTAAATATATGTGAGCTGTTGATTGAGATGGGTGTGCTTAAGCTAGGAGAGCATGCACATGAGATATCCATGAGCATTATACGAAGAGCCCTGCAAGTTCTAGGCTGTCCTCATGGTTGCAATGATGGTAAGAATTCGTCTGCATCTTCATCTTCATCATTTTACTAGAACATTTCCCACTCTGGCAGGCGTTCGGGGTCCTCCAGCTGACTTTTTGCGCAATCAATGCCAGAAGATTCTCTCACGCATGCTACGTCAGGCTGGGCAGCGTACCAAGCGCTTCATACAGGAAATGGCAAAGACTTCACCCCTTCCTGAGCTCATCGATTTCTTTCATGCCTTTCTGGCCTTCTGCGTGGATCCCAGCTCTTTGCTTTCGCCCTTGAGTAAGTTTTTTTCCGCTTTTCCTTAGCTAATCTGCAAATGCTGGGCTTGGATGCAAAGCTAATCCAATTTAGGTGCACAAATCCCTGATTTTGTTTTGGTGTTTCAGTTTCATTGGCCCCCAATTTTGTTTATTTGATTCCAACCACACCTGTTTGTTTGCTCATCCAGCCTGGCTTGCAACTTTTGCCATGTTCTTCTCCTCTTGCATGCCATGAATTGTGCTAATGCTTTTGAGTTGTCCTCCTTACCCTCCTTTCTGTCACCATCAAATACGTTGTATATATATATATGTATGTATGTATAAAATGATGCAATAGCTCATAAACGTCAGAGTGGATATAAAAATGTTAACACCGATCTTGGCGGCGTACCAGGTCAGGGCGGCTATTCGACCAATTTTAGCGGTGGCATGAGCGGTGGAGCCGAGGCCCAAGTGGTTGGCGCAGTCTTCAAGCCGCTGGTTAGCAGATTTGTGGAGGCTACCAAGGAACTAAAGTTGCCAGAAAATGTGGCCCTCTATGGAGACATTCGACAATTTGTAAATTATGTTAAGGGTGCCCATGGTGGCCCCTTTCGTTTGGTGGCGCTTAGCGGCATTTTGGCCGTGACGCCGCGTCCACATAAAAAGGGACCTTCGGCCCAAACCACGCGTGTGATAAGGTGAGTGGAAGAAGAGGTAAAGGAAAGCTCCTAAAGTCATCCGCCCAATCTGCAGACACATACCCCAGGCAAATGTCACACATAGCACGCAGAATGATGACAATCGCTCGCAGCGTCGTCTCCTGCTTAAGAAACGCAGTACATCCTCCGCCTGCGCTGTAGTGAGTCACACCCCCAGCTCCGCAATATGCAACTTATCCGCGATTCCTTTGCAGAGCTTGCTGGAGACTGAGACCTGCGAGGAGCACTACAAGTCCAGTCAATCACCGTTGAGCAACTTTCGACGTCGCACCACTGGGGTGCGACCCACATTGACTCCGCGGCACAGTGAGCGAGCGCTGCTCTCCGATTCCACTTCCAGCTCCGAACGCAATTCGCTGGGACGGCTCAGCGGCTTGGTGCGCTGGTTTCGAGGCACACCCAAGGAGGCGTCGTCCATTGACCTGGAGATAGGCTCGCTAAATCCAGAGATATCCTCCACATTTATGCGGCACGCCTCGCTGAAGATACAACGTGGTCGCTCTAGCGACGGCATTGGGCGTTCCATACAGCGCGCCAAGCGACGCGTCGAGAGGCGGCTGAACCGTTTCGGGGGGATTGTAAAGGGCAAAAAGAAGGTGGGCGGCATCGAAGAGACAGCGGACTTTAGTCGGCGTAGCTCGTCGGATATGTGCGATGGCCCGCGTGAGTCTGAAGTGGTCATTCTGAAGGAACGGAAGCTTGTACCCATTGACCCAGTGCGTGTGGGCATGCTAAGATTCTCGTTTCTATTGGAGATCTGCGCACCGGGCTCATTTCCCGATCCACAGCTGGTGGCTGCCGTTTTGGATCTGGTTAGTAAGCAGTCTACTGCTTCATTGCTGCAGTCACACTTAATCCTCTTTTCCCTTTATAGCCACAAGCTCCTTTGGTGTCACGAGCTACGTTTTTGCTGGAATGTGCCCATTTTGTGCATCTCTGTAACAAGGGCCAATGGCCCGCTTGGATGAAACAGAATGTGGGTAGCTATCGTGCCTCGGGAGCCAACATCAATGTCAACCAGATGAAGCACCAAGCAAGCCAAACCAGTGCCAGACGTACCCACATACTTCAGCGAGCAGCTGGTAAAATGTTTCATCAGTGGGCAGAAATGGTGGGAGCACGCTTGGAAGAGATTCTATTTACGGAGCGTCTGCAGTACGAGGCCATTAATGCCAGTCTTACAGATCCCGAGAAACAACGAGAACTGCTGCAGCAGGACGAAGAGGAGGACTTTCTGGACGAGGCCTCCGTAAATCCGCATGGCAATGACTGTCCTCATGCCTTGAAATTGATTGCCTGTGTGTTGCTCTTCGAGATTACAGCCTTTCTTCGCGATACTTACATAATGCTGCCCCGAGCATCTAAGCTGATGCACAGGGATAGACCAGCACCCTGGGAGAAGGTGTATCGTGAGGCCAATCGTCGCTGGTCCATGGCTTTAAGCTCAATGGGTCATTCACAGACTTCGGCACAGAGTCTACAATCGATAGCAGCTGGAAACGATGGCGTGGTACAAACAGAACGCAAGATTTCCTTTGTGCTTCATGAGCCGGATAATGAGTCGGAAAATAGCAGTAATACAACATTGACCAAGGAGGGAGAAGAGGGTAGGTAGATCAAGTGAGAGAAATTGAAAGACTAGCTTATACCTTTTCGTGCACAGCTCGTCGTCCTACCGCCTCGGCTGTACGTCCATTTTTGCTTAGACGCGGTACAGCCACCACCACGGGTGGCTCCTTCAAGCGTCGGTCTCTGAAGCTACGTCGGAATACCAAGGACAGCAAGGATCTTGAGACAGACTGTAAGCCTGCATACCCGCCTTGTACTTCGAATCACTCTCACATCTGTCATTTCAGTCAACATGCAATCACGTCGTAAGGTTTCTTCACTCTCAGATCGCAGCGATACCTCAGAGCAGGGCATAATCAGTGGCGGAGAGGAATCTCCGGGCATACTCAGCGATGACCAGCAACCCGAATCGCCCACTGATTCCAATGAGAACGATGACACGGCCAAAAATATGCCCTGGCTTAAAGCTGCCATCGATCTTATGTCCAGCTACAATTACTATTGCACCCACAAGGGCTACTGTCATCCCTATTGCTTTAAGCGACACATGCGTTCCTGCTCGCGTTTGATTAAGGCCACCCGGAAGGTAAGTGGCCCCGAAAAGTGTTATTTTAGATTTAACCAGCGTTCTTTCGTTAGGTTTATGGCGAAGAATTTGGCTTCACCTTTGATGCAGACCATCCCAATGTGGAGCCTACCATCATTAGCTCCGGCAAACCACACATATCTCGGCCACGTTCCACACGCAAAGTATCCGAACAAAGTTCTACGCAAACTTCTCCCTCAAAACGCAAGGACAGCCTGTCACGCAAAGATCGGTAGGTCAGCTCCTACAGCTCAAAGATCTCTCATTCTATTAAACATTTAACACTCAGCATTAGCGACGATCCCGATTTGGAGATGGCGGAGAAACTGGCCAAAGCCTTTAGACAGGAAAAGGAGAAAAAACTGCTGGAGGAACCATCCATTCTAAAATTCATACGCATTCATATACG
Source organism: Lordiphosa collinella (assembly GCA_018904265.1). Taxonomy (NCBI): domain Eukaryota; kingdom Metazoa; phylum Arthropoda; class Insecta; order Diptera; family Drosophilidae; genus Lordiphosa; species Lordiphosa collinella. The sequence continues at coordinate 1,256,931 of JAEIFV010000001.1, forward strand.
CAATCTTTTTCACTTTCCTCTGGCCATCATGTTGAAGGGAGCTGTAATCCTGACCGATGAGATGGTCATTGAAGCCATGCCCTCGGCTTGGGAGCTATTACTTGAAACGAACCATGATTTGTCCACGACCGCAGCTGCAGTATTTCTGATGGGCTCTGTAAAGTCACAGAATTTCGCCTTTGACATTATGCAGCGAGCACTGAAGCACAAGGATCCGGATATACGTATCGGTGCCATTCAGCGGTATTTGGTATTGTGGAAGTGTCGCTTTCATGTCTGGCCACGCATGGAGGAGAATGCACATGATGTTACGTTCAAGGTGCCACCGGGAGGCATAGAGTTTACACTACCTTCACCCAAAATTGGCATTGAAAGTCTACCCGTGGTGGATCCACCCTGGATGCCCGTGCAGCAGACGAAGGATATGGATGTGACGCTGAATCAGGATAGACATGTGAGTGAGAAGGCAGCCGAAACGTTGGGCTATGTAGGATTGGAGTGTGGAGTATCTTTAAAGGGGTGGCTGCTTAACTAAATTCTTGTATTCCAGCGTTCTCTGGTAACGGCCACCAAGAGTCGTAAGATGCAGCAAACGGAGGCCATACGCAATGCTATGCTTCAACAGATTGATAAGCAAAGAGCGGAGCGACATAGCTTCCTCATCACCATGATACCTATAAGCCAGCAGGCTTCTCATGAGCCTGGAATGGAGCATGAGGATCATGAAATTGAAGAGGACATCGATGGCACACGCATGTCCTCACATCTGCATCACGCTCACTCGCTATTCCCCTCGGTTTTGTGCTCATCGGTAATGCAGATTGTGGGCTGTTTGGATGATGCAGCCATTGGATCGGACGGGAACGCGGTGTACGAAATTGCCTACCAAGTGATCTGGGTGTGCTTGGTCGAGGAGTCGGCTCTTTTCCTGCGCTACGTATTCGAACGATTAACACGAGATCGTCAGGATCAGATGTTCAAGCTGTTGCGTCATCTGATACGATTTGTGCCCCGTCTACCCCAGCAGGCAGCTTTTGCCTTGTATAACTCCATCATTGGCTACATTATGTTCTATGTGCGGTCCTCCAACGAGCTGAAACAAGAGGTGAGTCTTTATCAATCTATATTTTCCATTTCTCACTATTTTCTCTGCCCCTCAGCTTGTGGGATCAGCTTTATCGGTGCTTTGGATGGTGGTACACTCAGTACATGGCATTATGTTTAAGGATCTGAAGCAAATATTGCGCAAGGAACAGTGCGATGCATCTATTTTGCTCACGGCCAATGTTCCGGCGGCCAAGAAGATTGTCGTTCACGGACCCGCCGACGATGACTACAATATACCCTCGCAGTTTCCCGTACAGGAGGACACTTTGTTCTGTCAATTGTTAAAGGAGGCCTTGGACTATTATCCTATTGATGAGAAGAATATAAGTCATTACTGTCTGGTGGACTATAAGAGCAGTAAGTCTTCTCTTTAGCCACCGAAATTTTCATGATTATAAAATCTGTTTTCCTTTTCGTAAGGCAAAATCCTTAATCCCAATTGGTATATACGCGACTTGTACTTCTTCAAACGCTCTCAGTACCCCGAGGTGCGTCTCATGCTAATGCGTCCAGATGAGTCTTTCCTGGCGCTGCAGAAACAAGAGTTAACCAAAAAGTTTGTGGAAATCGGAAAGGTACACCTGACCTGGGCCATTCTCAAGAATGTGGATATGGTGGTGCAACGTGTGGTATTCCTGCACGAAGAGCTCATGAAGCTACCCTCGTTTCCACGCAAAGCTCTCGAAGTAGATCTAGATCTGCACAATGGCGGCGAATATGGAAAGGTGCTGCTCGGTCTGGATGTGCTGCACAAGTTCATGTGGGTTCGTCTGATTGCCCGCATGTTTGAGGCCATGGCTGGGAACTTTGCCTACTCGGCGGACATACAACTCTTCCTCAATGTTTTGTCCGGCGCTTCCATACTACATGCCGAGGATTCGTGCATTATGCGCTATGTGATGGCCACATTCATAAATGCCGCATTTAATTTTAAGAACATTTTCTCCACCAATGGCTATTTTATGATAATGCCTACACTATTGCAAGTGTATTCGCTGCATCAGACCAATAAGCTGATTACCACTACCATCGAGTATGCGGTTAAACAATTTTACCTGTTGAACAGGAAGCCCTTCATCCTTCAAATGTTTGGCTCCGTGTCGGCCATACTGGATACAGACGAGGATGGCACTTACGGAGAGGCACACAAGGTGCAGTCGAGCTGTTTATTCAATTTATTGCTCAGTCTGGAGGATCCGTCGCCAGATCCCTTAAACATTGCCGAGTTGGTCAAGGAGCCGAAGCCATTGAAGGCCATCGATTTTTGCTATCATGACGAAGATGATGATGTAACGGTGCTTGACTGCATTACCTTATGTGTGATGGTGGTCTCCTACTCGGCAGAGAGCACGCGGGGCTATCAGATGTTGGTAAGTAGAGTGTGGGTTTTGTTTCAAACTTTAGTAATCCCCTGTTTTTCTGATAAAGTATTTTAATGCAAATTGCATTAGCGACAGTTTCAAGGACCGATACAGCTAAGTGATGTCCATTCTGAGATTAGAACCTGGATGTTTTACAATTGTATCCAAACAACTTTCGTCTAGTTCTAGGTTTTAACTACTCTCAAAGTGTTTTGAGAAGTTCCTCTCTATTTGAGCCTCAGACAAAAGGCTTCACTTAACCTGACATTTTCCTATATTTCTGCTTCTTTTTCAGATCATTCTGGAGGCCATACTGCCCTGCTATCTGCAACAGATCCAATCACCCAGCTATATTCCGCTTCAGGGTAAATCAGAGCGTGATATTATACTCCAATTGGCAGTGGCCATACGCACCATGGTGCATAATTGTGAGGGTCTAGCCAAGAGCTACAATGGCCCTTATCGCAACAGTCCTGAGCACAAGGGCTCCTCGCAGCGCAATTGTAGCAGGGGTCCTCCCTGTTCGCCTGGTCTAGACTTTGATGATGAGGCACATCCAAAATATGTGAGTGATGCTCGCACAAAGAACATGATGGATTGCGCTGAGGATTCGGAAATGATACGCACCGAATACCGTCGACCCAGAGATGTTTTGCTTTCTGTAGTAGCGGATTTCCTAACCAAGTCCACCGCTCGACTGGCCGAGCTTGCCAAAAAGATGCCTAGCGATACCAAACCCACCGAAGTGCTAGATGCCAAGTGTCATATACGCCTAGCAGATATAGCTCATTCGCTGCTGAAGGTTTCGCCCTATGATCCCGAGTCCATGGCCTGTCGGGGCCTGCAGCGTTACATGCAGGCGGTGCTGCCGCGAGCGGAGTGGCCTAATGATACTCTTCGCAATGCTCTGGTCACCGTGTTACGCAGAATTGACAAGGTGTTTCTTAAAATATCCAAGAAACCATCGATTCGACGTAACACAGATTGGGAGGCGGCTTCGGGGTTGTTGAAGGGTATACATGAGACCGTCGTCAGGCACCCCTACGTGCTGCACTGGCAGCAGATGAAGGCCCTCATCAGTACCGTTCAGAATCTGATTGTCAACGAGCCGGGTAGCGGCATACCCGAGGGCGTCTCCAGTGCGGGGGCTGCGCTCATGTCTCAGAATCCACCGGCCTTTTTCTGTTCCGCTGTGGTGCGTCTGGTGGCACTACAAGTGGTCAGCCCCGTGGACTGCTTCTCGCTGGTCCAGATATGCGGCGGCAGTGCTGAGTTTGCTACGCAGGAAAAGGCCGAGGGATTTCTAATGCATCTGATCATGCCGCTGTGCCTGAAGGTGTGCTCGGGTCGCGGCGTCTCCGATGTGGGTGAGCTGAAGATGACCGATGTATCGTTTCTGCTTACCGCCGTACTCAATGCCATGAGTCCGCCGGCGGGTCGCACCGGGCAGGCTGTGTCGCAGATCAATCGGGTCACTGGAGACCTGCGAGCTGGCTCTCTGACCTTTACGGGCAGCCGCGATGCTAAGCGTCCGGCTAGGATTTCCGGTTCGTTGTATCAGGCGGCGTTTTTGGCTTTACGTATTGTGTGCATTTGCTTTGAGAATCGCCTGTCGGCCGAGTGGCCACGCATTGTCAGGGTAATGCGAGATCTGGGTAGGCGCAATGAGGCTGCCCCTGATTTGTGGAGTTTTATGGAGTTTGTGGTCACTCACCGCACGCCATTATACATAGTACTCCTGCCGTTTATTATGCACAAGGTAAGATAGAAGATGGTTTTGTAGAAAGCAGACTAATCCGCCTTTCTTAGATCTCCCAGCCGCCCATTGGGGATCACGAGCGACACATGCAGTTCATTATTAGAGAGCGTCTACGCGGTACACCCCCTCAGGGTGGCATCAAGTCCAAGGGTGCTCTACTGCTAGAGCTGGCCCGAGAATTACGAGATCTGCGTGACGAGCTGGAGGAGAAACGTTATGGTAAGTTTGAAGCGAGCCCACCGACCACTGACACACATGTTTGCAGTCTCCACAGATCGTGAAAGCTCTGAGCAGAAGAAGAGCGACACTCCGGCACCCACCAGCGTGGTAGATGCTCATAAATCGCAGCAGAGGCCCTCACTTATCTCGATCTTTACGGGAACCACCACCGGCCAGGCCACTCATTCACATGTTTCAGCTGTACCCATAGATTCACGCAGCGGTTCGGGTGGCATATGCACGCCCAGTGATACATTGTCCCAACAGACACTGCATCCGCCGCGTGAATCTCTTTCGAGCAGCTCAACAGGTCGCGATCCGCACACCACCACGAGTGAGAGTCATAGTGGTGAGGGGGATGCGGGTTCGGCACCCACTTTAGTTGGTCCCACGCCCAGTGGTTCTGGTCAGGGCACTTCTGCCGGTGCCTCTGGTATACCTTCACAGCTTTCACACTCGCAGTCGCTGCAACAGGCCCCCTTCAAGGCACAACCGCCCAAGCTGCGATTTGTTTCCTCCGTGGAGTTCCGTCATTCGTCAGGCGAAACCTCAACTACACCCTTGTCACCCGAAAGTCCGGCAGAGGATAGCTCAGGGGATCACACACGATCACGCCTGCAGCGCTCTAAGGCGGCCAGTCGCAAGACTTTCCGTCTCAAGCGGAGTCGTCTTACTGCCATGGAACCGCCCAGCATAGTAAGCTAAGAGAGAAATTGCATCTTACTTTTAACTACATTGAAATCACGTTTAAGGTAACCTCGCTATCTCAAGAGGAACCACCACCACCACAGCCCAAGGCTTTAGGTGAGATATCCTGGGATTCAGTGTCACAGACTTCTTCCACATCGGGCTATCGAGACAACAACAGTCTGCAGACAGGACTACTTTCGCCAGATGGCTCACTAGGCGGCCTAACGCTGGGACGGTCGCCCTCACAGCACTCGCTTTTAATGGTGTTTGAGGGTCAGGACGAGGATACGCTTATTTAACAATCACAGAACGGCGACCGAGCCTACGAACTGTAGCCAGTTGCTAGAGATGAGTTCCATAGATACGGTATAGGGTCTCGACTAATTGTAATGGTGGGTAACCACTAGAGGATTAAATGGTAAAACAAGGCAGCTCGGAAGCCGAATATTTGAAACTGCTTTTTAGGTGTCTGGTTGCCGATAAAACAGGCTACTAATTAAGACCTGTCTACCCATTCTAAAAACGAGTTGACATATAAAAGTCATTTCTTAGTTTCCGTTTCCAAGATATTGCGAAAATACAACACATTTTTCTATTTTTTACCGTTCAGGATGTCTTGAATACTAGGAATCTTGTCCCTTTGCATGAAGCCTTTTGGTATAAATAGGCTGCACATTTTTCGGAACCGGCCGGATCGGATGACTATAGCATATAGCTGTCATAGGAACGATCGGTCGAAAAACTTGTTTTAGTGAGAAAAACTTTTTTGTTTTCAATTGAAACGCCTCTAAACTTCGTATTTCTTAGTTTACTATGCTTCTCCACGATTCCACCAAATTTGGTCCAAATCGGACATCTATATAGTATAGCTGTCATAGAAAAGTAGCGTCAGAAAAGTAGTCTTAGTTAGAAAAACTTTTTTGTTTTCAATTGAAATGTCCTTAAAATTGTATTTGTTTTATATGCTCGCACACAATTCTACAAAGTTTGGTCAAAATCGGATGACTATAGTATATAGCTACCATATGAAGGATCGGTCGAAAAACTAGTTCTTGTGAGAAAAACTTTTTTGTTTTCAATGGAGACGTCCCTTCCGATGGCATATATTTATTTTATATACTTTTACACAATTCTACAAGTCAAGTCAAAATAAGATGACTATAGCATATAGCTGCAGTATGAATGATCGGTCAAAAAAGGAGTTTTAGAGAGAAAAATTTTTTTGCTTTAAATGAAATCGCCTTCAAAAAATGTACATGTTAGTTTGTTATGCTTTTCCATGATTCCACTAAATTTGGTAGAAATCTAACATCTTCTTTACTGTTTTTAGAAACGAAAACATTTTAGAGTCTCTTCCACCCATTGCATACTTAGGGGCACCAGAAATAAAAAGGTTATTTTTGGATTCTTACACAAGTGCTAAAAGAGATATATCTCCATAAAAAAAATCGCAGAATTGTTTGGGATGGTTCATTTCAAAGCTAAGCAGTGGTACTTTCCGATGGTATCAAAGAGATTCCAAACAAAACGAAGAACGCTCCTAAATAGGGTCAAAATATGCTCTTTTAGCAACTTTAACCTCAAATTACTAAAAATCTCGATGTGATGGACAATTTCTGAAAACGCAGTCTTGCTTAGAACACGAAAATCATCTAGAATCACTACCAACCATGTAAGATACTGGACCTTGTTGCCTAGTGTTATCAACTTTCAAGAAAAGAATGCAGACTGGTGACAGGTATATTTATTAAGAGATCGACGGGCAATTGCGGTAGACTTACAGAAGTACACGTTGTAAAACTTTTGTCAAGTCATCCATAAAGGCCCATGGGAGGGGTCGAAAACGAAAATGATAAGTATCATTGGTTAGAAGAAAAGTGATTCACGATTCAAAACTCATAAGAGATCTGAACTAAACCGAACCGTTTTTCTTTTTGGTTTTCTGTTAGGTTCAGCATTTCTGAAAGAAAGCCGGTTCGGTTTGGTTCGGTTCGGTTCAGAACCGGTTTGCATCCCTGTAAAAAATTAAACATATAAATCGAAAGTAATTTTTTGCTTCTAAAATTAAAAATAATAATTATTTGGTAATTAAAAAAAAAGTTATAACAGTTATGCTCCCTGAAATATTCCCATTAATAAGGTTTTCAAAAGTATTCCTTTGAGTTGTTATATACCAATCCAAGTGGCTTGAAATAATCAGCAATTAATGTTGAGTGTGGCCTACACAAAGTATAGAACGCTAAAATGTCGGGAAATTTTTTTTTCCGCAATATCTTCGGAACGGAAGTTAAGACATGACTTTGACATGTCAATTAGTATTCAGCAGGGGTAGAAAAAAGCAGGAATTATTTAAAGATGCTCGGGATACTTTTCACTAAAGAACAGTGTAATTTCTAGGCAAATGTCCCACACTATTTATTATTAGGTATGTTAAGTTTTAGAGAAGGAAACACAACATTGTAGTTTTTCCATTTCCATTATGTGCCCCGTTTTGTATTTGAATAGAGAAATTAGCAAATAGAAAATTAAATAAATATTAACCTGGTAGCCGTTCTAATTGTCAGACGTTTGACTTTTGTTTGCGACCTTTAGGCGATTCTCTTTAATTAATTTGCGCCATTCCAGCCATTTGGCCAGATCAGGTTGATCGGTGGAGTTGCCGCCCTGCTGTTCCAGTTGCATGTAGTACGCTTCCCGTAGTATTTTGAAGGCCTGTATGCTGTAATAGGGCTGCTGGGTGACCGGATCAAAGTAGCGTGCCGGCAAACGGGTGATGGGACAAATGCCACTGGTGCTTTTCGGAGGGGGTTTCGGTCGGAAAATGGCTTGAAAGGCCTTATCATTAAAGTCATTCTCTATGGTGACAAAAGTGCGTTCGCATTTCGACTCCGGATCGTTAGGATCGTGAGGTAAAGTGGTGCTGCGTGTGGGTTTGCGCATTACAGGCATGGTCATCGAATGGTAGCGTATGGTGGGACCTGTAAAAACGCGTTTGGTGGGTCGCGTCTTCTTCTTTTCCAGCTCCATTTTTTGGAATTTCTCTGCAGAGACAATTATGTAAGTCATTTCCTATCATAAGCTAAAGATGGGTTTACCCAGTGACTTGATGTTCTCCTCCTCTGTTATCTTGGCCTCCTCCAGCAGTTCTTCTTGCGTGGGCATGTAGTCCTCTACCCGCACCTTCTTCTTCTTTTTCTTGCGCGCATCGTCCAGCTCCTTGAGGCGTATTTTGGTGGCCTGTGTTTTGATGGCCGTCGATGTACGTATGGATTTGCGTCCCGAGTCCTGAACTGTATAACGCGGACGCACTCGTCGTTTGGCTATGCTCCCTCCGGGCCTCTTTTTATGCAGAACTGCTGCCGACTTGGTCTCTTTTTTGGCTACCGGCTTGGTCTCCTGCAATTGACAGTTAAATGTGAGCACACGAGAGAGCTTTAAATAGACAATCCCACCTTGTAGGCCTTGGTGTTGACGCCGCCCCGCTTGCGCTTGACTTCGGGCGCCTCTTCCTGATCAGAGACGAGTTCATCTTGCTCATCAATGCTGAAATCCGAATCCACCACATCTTCATCGTCTTCGTCCTTTTGACTGTGAAAGGTTTCCCGAGTGCCGGTTAACAATTGCTTAGTTGTTCCATCCTTTTACTTACACATATTCCCGGTCTTCGTCTTCGTCCTGGAAGCCACCATAGGTGGTTTTGTAGAAATCATCCTCTTCCTCATCTAAAAGTTTGGCTATCTTATTGCCGGCATTATTACGGCGCGAACGTGCGGCAGCCATTTACATTTACTTCAGATTATTTTTATAAACAAATTGTTTCAACCGATAGGTCAGTTATCGATAAGTGGTCAGCGGTATTTGTTATTTGTAACGAGCATTATAAAGTAACGAGTTAAGGGGTCACAAACAGTTAATTGGCTTGAATAAAGCCATTTTTACAAATATTCCTGAGGAGACCTTTTAAATTATAAAATTTGTACACATTTTTTTGTTTTAGTAAAAATTATAATTGAGAAAGGTGCTATAACTAATCTCCTCCAAAATTAAAAAACAAAATGGATTTCGTTAAAGAATTGTTAAGTCTGGAAATCAATCGAAGGACTAACATTTTTTACAAAATGACTGCAAAAACAGTTTTGAGAAAAACGCGTTTAAAGTTTGAACTGCACTGCAACATGTGGGCTCTGTCAGCAAGACTTTGATATTACACATAGATTTTACGTGAAACAACCAGAGCTGCAAACCTTAAAATTTTATCCGGAGCTCCGGCTTTTGAATTCGACGCACAACTTACCTATGCACACTGGGCTAGCGGGACGAAGTACCACGACTGTCGGAAATGATTTAGAGTACTTACAGCTGGCTTAAAATAATCCGCCGTTTTTTGCATTTTTGAAAAAGATCTCACTTAATTACAAATACATATCTCCATTATGAAATAACTTATGAATAAGTTTTATTTACCAAATTAAAGCTGTTATATATTAGTTTACATCATCCAAAAGAGAAAGATATTATGAAAATTTGTTTGCTAGTTAAAACAACGGTGTAATAAGAGGGGTTTTTCAAATTTACATGAAAAAAACGGTAATTTGGGATTCTCTCGAAATCTGTTCTAAGAAGAATTTTTTAACCTCTAGATTCGGATTCAGCGCGCGATTTCACATAAAATATGAAATAAATTTTTCGAGGATTAGAAAATCCTTAATTATTTCTAAACATGTCTCTGCGAAACTAGAAAACAGCTGTCAGAATTTAATTTTATATTTTTGACTTCGGAATAGATTTCTTTTCCGATTTAAAAACAAGAAAGAAAGTCTATAACATACTCTGTACCGATGCGACCGGTGCTGCCGATAACTGTTTGTTTTCCTTATAACTCGACTATCGCTTATCCGATCTTTACCATTCCTTTGGAGGATCGATAAATAATCCTAATTACTAAATATGTCCAGAAGGAACGAACCTTTTTTCTATAGGACTGTGGGAGAAATGACGATTTTTAAAATTTGCGGGCGGAAGGGGGCCTGAAATAAACTTGATCTGCCTGCAAGTATAAGAAGCATAAGTCCCATACATGCCAAACCTCTATCTCTTACCATCCCAGAGATCTGTGCGTTCATACGGACAGACAGACGGACACTTTTGCACAAACTTATTATACTCTGTGTACCTCTGGTACAGATTATAAAAAGAAAGAAAGGCTAACTTTGTCTGTGCCGAAGTTTTAGTATACTTGGTAGCTACAGGAAATAGTCATCCGATCTGCGCGGTTCCGACAAATTAGCAGTGTGCAATAAAAAGAAGGCTCAGGGCAAAATTTCATCTCTAATATATTCAAAAGTGAAGGACTAGTTTGCGTAGAAACAGATAGACGAACAGTTGGACGGGCGGACAAAGCTCAACCGATTCAGCTCGTCACGCTGGTTAAGAAGATTCCTTCAATTCGTTCCAAAAATTCTAGACGTGGTGGTCTGTCAATGTCAGTTCTTGATTGGGTTAATATCTCAAAAACCATTTGACATATGACTAATTTGTACACACTTGAAGATAGTGTGTGTGAAAAAAAACGATTTTCAAAATTACATACATGATGTAAATCAACATTGGCAACAACAAAGTGAGCTGTGCAAACAAAAACCCTCCCCTAAATTTTCCGCCGGCAATCGGAGAGTGGCCGTGTGACTCAGCGGCTTTCGGATTTGGCGTTAAACTGTAGGTCCCTTTCCTTGGCGATTAGAAGCGCACAAGATAAGAGATTAAGAGGAGCTCGGTTTTGCCCTTTCGGGCTGTGTTAACCCATTTTACATTTTTACAATCGGAGAGAGGAGAGAGTGACAACCTTTCATATGGAATGACAGCAACTGACTGAAATAATGTGGACTAATTTGAGAGCACAATGACATATCCGCCGTACCTGTATAATTGTATTATGCTTTCTCTCAAAACCGTGGTACAACAAACAAGGTACGGCGGCACAGTACGCAAACATTTATGCTTTGCGTAGTCTTGGTGCAAAAGCAAAAGATCAGTACTCAAAAAAAAGCTCTCCGCCTACTGTGTTAGTTGTACAATGTCAGCAAAGTACTTAAAAAGTACGCAACGCGTTTGTGCTTTGCGTAGTCTTAAAAAAGCTCTCCGCCGTATCTTGTTTGTTGTATCATGGGTAAGACGCAGATTTTTTATTTGACTACTGATCTTTTACACCAAGTGTGGGCAACGCACAATCGTTTTGGGGACTGAGCTGTGAGCGTATTTGTACTGAGTTGAGAGCGAAGGGCGAGTCGCCGTACCTTGGTTGTTGTATCATGATAAGAGCTAATCGAGAGAACCGCACACTAGACGAGACCACCAAATATTTATTTCATCATGGTTTGGTTAGATCAATCAGATTGCACTTCGGTCTTTCTCTTTCGTTCGGCTGCAAGGTTTCAAATTCTATAGCGTCAGTGAAGATTTACTCTTCGCAACAACCACACCAACATGCAGAACTCGGGCAAATTGGCTGGACGCACTCTGTTCATTACCGGAGCTTCGCGTGGCATTGGCAAGGCTATTGCCTTAAAGGCGGCTCGTGATGGAGCCAACATTGTGGTGGCCGCCAGGACAGCTGAACCACATCCCAAGCTGCCGGGCACCATTTACTCGGCCGCCGAGGAGATCGAGAAGGCCGGTGGAAGGGCTCATCCCTGTGTGGTCGATGTGCGTGATGAGAATCAGGTGCGCGCTGCTATCCAGGAAGCGGTGGCCAAATTCGGCGGCATCGACATTGTGGTTAACAATGCCAGTGGTTTCTCGCTCACCTCCACCCCGGAGACGGACATGAAGCTGTACGACCTTTTGCATGACATCAACACGCGAGGCACCTTTCTGGTGTCCAGGGAGTGCCTGCCTTACCTGCAGAAGAGCAGCCATGCCCACATCCTAAACATCTCGCCGCCGCTAAGCATGAAGCCTAAGTGGTTTGGACCCCATGTGGCCTACTCGATGTCCAAGTTCGGCGCGTCCATGTGTGTGCTTGGCATGGCGGAGGAGTTCCGGGATCAGGGCATTGCAGTCAATGCGCTGTGGTCACGAACTGGCATCTACACGGAGTCCGTTGAAATGCTTATGGGTCCGGACTCGGCCAATTGGTTTCGCAAGCCTGAAATCATGGCAGATGCCGCCTACGCTGTTCTCTGCAGGGAACCCAAAAAGTTTTCCGGCCAGTTTTATATCGATGATGAGGTGCTGGAATCAGAAGGTATCAAAGATTTGACAGACTATGCCTGTGTGCGTGAGAATGCCAACCAGCTGATGGGGGACTTTTTTGTGGAAGCCAAAGGTGCTCCCGCTGAAAATGCTCAAGATCAGCGGTGACTTCCAAAAGGCACTCAACCTGAAGAAGCTGATGAAGGCGCTAAATCTAAATTGTAGGACACTGGCATTATGTTTGTATAATATTTAATACGATTTTCCTCTGTGTACCTATGCTCAACATAATAAATAAAGTCTGATTCTAAAGATGGTTCTGTGCCCAGCAGCACGGTAGCAAGGCAGGGAGAAGGCACAAACTGAAAATGCAGTTTGCTGTTCTCATTTGGCTGTTTAAGCATTAGCATTTTATGACCAGCTGTTCTTTGGGTAAAATTTACAAAACGAATGGCAATAATATATACAAATTATTATTATTAGAAACAAAATTTCTAGTATTGGAAAGTTTTTGAAGTTAATTCATGTCAAATTCTTACTGTAATGCTAGAATTATTGCGGAGGCCGAACCATTGATATGTTCAGTGGGGTGGAGTGGAAAACTTTTTTAAACTCGTTTCTCCTAGGTTAAAATAACCCATAGTCCATAGTAAAGCAGTATCTTTAGTTGGCGCGCAGTAGACTTACAGGCCTGTTCCGGTTTTCACTTTCACTAAATTTGCTCGAAATCGATGTGGTTACCTGTTACCTTGGAGCCGATGAATTCAAAAGTAAAAGCGATTTTTTACATAAAGGCGTCAAAATAAAGGCTTAAAGTTAATTTTGTACCATTGTTTAATGTATTTAGATATTTTTTGCAATTTTACATTCACTTAAAAATTATTTTTTATAAAAAAATTAATAATTTTTATGAATTGCTTCAATTTTGCAATGCGCCATCCAAATCGAATTCACATATTTTGTTAAAGCTGTTCTGGTTTTCACTTGTTTATGAAACGCTGGGAAAATGTTCATAAAATGCGCTTAAAAATAAAAACGACATTTCAAACACCTATATTCAACTACTATCAACTATTTTAAGTAATTATTTATTGGATTGCTTTGATTCTCCAGTTTATTAAAGTGAAAGTGTAGTCAATGGAAACAATTTGGAAATGAAACATGCGAATTGCAAATCGTTCGAATACCAGAACAGCTAAAATCAAATCGTTCGATTTTGTTTTCATTTGAAATCGAAGAAATATGTGAAAATCGGAACAGGCCAGTATAAGTGAATGTCATTAGTCACCGTGACAGAAGAGTCACTGTGGTGCTCTTCTCTAATAACTAGCAGCTATCGAACGACATGTCACGGCAAGTGCTGTAAATCTAGCTATGGCTATTTAAAAAAAACTATCTATGGCTATTTAAAAAAAAAACACGATATATTTTAGACTATCACGTTTAGAAGCAGTTTAGCATGTTTGATATCTTTTAAGCAACATTTACACTAGAAGATAGCTGACTGTTAGCTGTTAACGTATAACAGACACCTGGTGTAAACAGCTATAAATTGATTTAGCTATGTATTTATTGGACACATTGGCGACATATTGTAGATGGCGACTGCCAACTTGTGGGAAATTAGTAAAATTATATTTAAAATAAAAAATAAAACTAAAAGAAAAAACCTTTACCCAATGAAAAGACTCCTTCTTGGACTACAGATGTGATTTCGCTTCCGGTGTCAACCTTGGCCAAAGACTGTGCAGGGTATGGGTAAGTTGACCAATCCTTATGTTATGCTGTGGCCGCTCTCTCTCTCTCTCGTCTTTGGCTCTCGCCTCTCATTCTACTTGTTGTTTGGTTAGTTCAATCAGATTGCACTTTGGACTTTCTCTTCCGTGGGGTTGCAAGGTTTCAATTCCCATAGCGTCAGTGAAGATTTACTCTACGCAGCAACCACATCAAAATGATCAACTCGGGCAAATTGGCTGGACGCACTCTGTTCATAACCGGAGCTTCGCGTGGCATTGGCAAGGCTATTGCCCTTAAGGCGGCTCGTGATGGAGCCAACATTGTGGTGGCCGCCAAGACAGCTGAGCCACATCCCAAGCTGCCGGGCACCATTTACTCCGCTGCCGAGGAGATCGAGAAGGCCGGTGGAAGGGCTCATCCCTGTGTGGTCGATGTGCGTGATGAGAATCAGGTGCGCGCCGCTATCCAGGAAGCGGTGGCCAAATTCGGCGGCATCGACATTGTGGTGAACAATGCCAGTGCCATCTCTCTCACCCCCACCCCGCAGACGGACATGAAGCGCTACGACCTCATGCATCACATCAATACGCGAGGCACCTTCCTGGTGTCCAAGGAGTGCCTGCCTTACCTGCAAAAGAGCAACCATGCCCACATCCTAAACATCTCGCCGCCGCTAAGCATGAAGCCCAAGTGGTTTGGACCCCATGTGGCCTACACCATGGCCAAGTACGGCATGTCCATGTGTGTGCTGGGCATGGCGGAAGAGTTCCGGGATCAGGGCATTGCCGTCAATGCGCTGTGGCCACGAACTGCCATCTACACGGCGGCCATTGAAATGCTAACGGGTCCGGACTCGGCCAGTTGGTCTCGCAAGCCTGAAATCATGGCAGATGCCGCCTACGCTGTTCTCTGCAGGGAACCCAAAAAGTTTTCCGGTCAGTTTTATATCGATGACGAGGTGCTGGAATCAGAAGGTATCAAGGATCTGACGGACTATGCCTGTGTGCGTGAGAATGCCAACCAGTTGATGGTGGACTTTTTTGTAGAAGCCAAGGGGGCGCCTGCTGAAAATGTTCAAGCTCCGGCGGCCAGCAACGATAATGCTGCAGCTGCTCCTGCCAGCGGCGGGGGTCAAATACCTCAATTGTTCAAGAAAATTGAGTCTCTTCTCTCGCCTGAAATTGTCTCCAAGACGCAGGCCGTCTACCAATTCAATATTAAAGGCGCCGAAGAAGGTATCTGGTTCTTGGACCTGAAAAACGGCACTGGGTCTTGCGGCTCCGGTACTCCAACAGCTGCTCCAGATGCCACACTAACCATGAACTCGCAAAACTTTTTTGCCATGTTCTCGGGAAAGCTGAAGGCTGCTCCAGCCTACATGACCGGCAAGCTTAAGATCAGCGGTGACTTCCAAAAGGCACTCAAACTGGAGAAGTTGATGAAGGCTCTCAAATCTAAGTTGTAGGGGATTGGCAGGGTTTTTGTATAATATTTAATACGATTTGCATATGTGTAACTATGGTCAACAAGATGAATAAAGTCTGATTCTAAAGATGGCGATTCTGTGCCTAGCAGCTCGTTTGCAGGGGTGGGAGGAAGCACAAGCTGAAAATTCAGTTTGCTGTTCTCAGCATTTGCATTTTGTGGACATCTGTTCTTTGGGTACAATTTAAAAAAAGAATACAAATTATTAGCTGGTAAAAACATAATATCTAATGTTAGAAAGGGTTTAAAGCTCAGCCATGTCAGATTCTTCTCTGTAAATGTTAGAATTATTATTATCTTCTGGTGCAATTGCAACTAGATTACAAGTCTTTACATTCAGCAATTCATTGTGCTATTATTGAAATTCTTGATAAGTTCAGAGAAGTATAAATTAAGTGCAAAGTCAAACACAGGGCTGCAAAGTTCCTAGAAATGGGGAGGGGTTCCACGGCTCGAGCCCGCGAATCTTTAAGGAGTCCTAAAATCTAAGTTCAGGTATAGACCGGTGTTCAGGTTAATTGTAATTGTTGGTGATCAAATAACAATATTCTGTTATTAAAATATATAAATATTTCTTTGAACCGAACCCTTTTTAGTTTATTAGTTCTCCAGCTGGGATTTGGACAGCTAAAACAAATTTTCTGCAATTCAGATTCGTTTCTGACTTCCCAAGAATCCCGCTGACTACGACCCCGGCCGTTTTGCAGCTAATTGAGGGAAACTATAACTATATATATTCTTGATAATTCATTGTCATTTTCGTTTCAAAACTTAACAATCTTAAATATAAAAAAAAGAGTGGGCGTCGTGGAACACCCGGTACGAGCGAAGCTCTTTTTAATTTATTTATTTATTGTGAAGGTTTAACAATGTTCAATCAAACAGAATATAAAAATTACAAAATGTAATTGAATTTGAATTTTTTTTATTTTTATTTTTTATTATTATTTTTCATTTATTGACAATTTTTTAGGAATTCAACATTTATTTTGGAACTACTGTGAAATCATAGAATGAAACTATTTTGCATTCTTCTGATGCATGTGAAGCTGCTGACAGTTGTTCGGTTCTACTCCAGATCGTACGATCTTTTGGAGACTATTTGACCGGCATTCATCCCTTCAAAAAGTCGGACACAAAAAAGTCACTGTTTTGGTCACTGTTTCGGTACTGTTTTGGTCACGGTTTTAGACATTGTTTCGGTCACTGTTTTGGTCACTATTTAAGTCACTGTTTAGGTCACTATTTAAGTCACTGTCTTAGTCTCTGTTTTGGTCACCGTTTTGGTCACTGTTTCGGTCACTTTTTCGGACACTGTTTTAGTCACTGTTTCGGTCACTGTTCAGGTCACATTTTTGGTCACTATATGAGTTACTGTTTTGACACTGTTTTAGTCAATGATCTGGTCACTGTTTCGGTCCCTGTTCAGGTCACACTTTTGGTCACTGTGTTGGTCACTGTGTAGATCACTGTTTTGGTTACTGTTTTCGACACTGCTTTGGTCACTGTCTTAGTCACTGTTTGGGTCACTGTTTCGATAACTGTTCAGATCACAGTTTTGGTCACTATATGTGTTACTGTGATGATACTGTTTTGGTCACTGATCTGGTCACTGTTTTGATCAATGTTTTGGTCACTGTATTGGTCACTGTTTTGGTCACTGTTTCGGTCACTGTTGGGTCACCGTTGTGGTCACTGTTTCGGTCACTCTTCGGTCTCTCTTTGGTCACAAAACAATAGCCGGAAATCCACCAACCACCCACTCACAACCCACCTGCTGCTATGGCTGTCTTGCAAAGATCAAAGCTAAAGTCAGCAGCAAAGTCAAAAGCGGTGCCAAAAAAATCTGTCGCAAAGACAATCGTTTTCTGGATTTGACCCAGTGTTGCCATTTTAGCTATTTAGTTGCTAGATCTAGCATTTTTGAAAGTGGAAATGCTTATAAATTTTTGGAAATGCTATTAGCTATAAATCTAGCAACTTTAAATGTTTTTAACGAAAACAAACCGCAATTAAAAAAAATTTCACAAAAGCGTTTCGATACTGACCCCTGTGATTGTCCAATGAAAACATTCAGGTTGTCTTCAACCTTTATATTCTTTCAAGGAAATTGACTACTATGAATTGTCGCAAAATATTTTGTTTCATTATAATGAGCAAAAAACTCAAATATTGCTGATATGGACGAAGTTACTAAATTTCGTTAAATAATTCTCAGTACTGAGATCAGCATTTTTTGACCTTTCATGGTTTCTTTTAAAATTAATATTGAAGTTTGCTGATGCTGTACCGAAATTATGTATGTGCTTTACTATACTAGACAATTACCATAATTTTTTAAGTTATTGTTAGATTTTAGTCTTAAAAACACTTTTTTCAATTTTTAGCTATTTCTAGCAATTTTTTGCGCAAATTTATCAGCTTTTGGGTCCCTTATTTTGGCGGTTTGCAGACCTCGTTTAAAGTATTTTTGTATTCGAAACTTATTACAAGCTAATTTTTTATTAGTATCTGTTGGACTTCAGTCCGAAAACAACAGTTTTTTAAGTTCTTATTTTTAGCTATTTTTTTTGCAATTTTTTATATTTTTAGCTATTTCGAGCAATTTTTTTTTTGAAAATCTAGCAACTTTTGAACTTTATGTTCTGGCAACACTGATTTGACCCCCAGTTGACCGTCCGTAAAAGTGTTTCGATCTAAAAAAAGGGAATCAACAGTAGCATCCTAATTATATTCTGTTTATTCCCGTTCTAGGTTTGCAGAGTGTGGATCGTGTAGAAGAAAAGACAAATTTAAAATCGTTGTATATCTTTGCACGGATAACACCCAATTCCTTTTTGGTATTGTCAAGTAAATAAGCGAACCTATTGGAAGACTAAGCCATCTATTAAATCACAGCAGTGCGCACCACTGTCTATGTCATCACAGTTTGTTTTTATCGACTTTGTCCATCTCTCACCGCATTAGTCATTTTTTGGATCTCGAGGTGAAAGCACCTACCTATCTGCATACATTGTTAGAATGGTAAGTATTTTACACGCATTGCACTTTAGTGCGGCACTTTTTAAAACAAGTTTAATTTCAAACATAGAATTCCCACGATTTGTGTGAGCATTTACTGACCTGCCGCTGTTTTTCTATCTCTGCAGGCCGGACGTATTAAATGTTATTGCGAATGCCGCGACATGAGTGTGGCAGAAGCCGTCAACATTTGCAAATTGGCAAACAGTGGTCGTCACGTCCTCAATAACGAATGGGCCACTCATTTGTTGAAAAGCTATATCGAGGATCGCGAATTGGGTGACAACGATACCTTGGACTGCATTACCATTTATAAGGAATGCGATAGTTTGATAAAGCAAGATAATGAACAAGCTGTTCTGAAAGAGAGAATCAATGGATTACTACCGCTACTTCCCTCCGAGTTGGGTAATGAACTGAGCCACGCTGCGGTGACCACCAACAATAGCAAAATCAACATACTGCAGCGCATTCAACATTATTGCATTACTAAGATTGAATCGTTAACTGATCTCAATGATTTTCGACAAGATCTACAGCGGTTAACTCTGACATGAGGTCATCAAGTGGCTATAAATTCACAAAAAGCATGTACATGGAATTAATGCTCATTCTACAACTATCGGCAGCTAAACTCACGCACCCCTTGACACCCACTCTTCAATAATTATTATTTTTTAATTTTTTTTTTTAAGTTTAGGTTACCAAGAGACCCGTAGGAAACCTGGAATTATTTGGAATTATTTTTGAGTAAAGTGGAAATCGCCACTGCTGATTTTTCAATTTTGTTTTTTATACTCGTTGCGCTCTCCCGCTCTCAGCATAAAAAGCATACGCTGGAAAGATATTTTTAAATTTTCCGAATCTCATCCACACCACCTCACATAAGCAAGAGCAAATAAATGACTGACCTGATAGAAAGTCAGTTGATGCTACTGATTATACAGTTAGGACAATCGCTTTAAGCTGTTTAATTGATAAGTGTGAAAATGGTAAAGCATAAAAAAATGGTGCATTAAAAGTTCCCAATAAAAAAGTTTAAAAATTGTTTTGCCTAGCTTAACAGATCAGAGAAGTCTATGCTTAAGCCCAGTCTTACAAATTATGAAGAATGTTTCATAGTTGTCAGAGGTACCTATAATATGTCAAGAAAGTGTTTTTACACAGTAAAAAGAATGTTTCGCTAAATGGTAAAATTTTGTTTTTATTTCATTTTGGTTTTTTATGTCTTAGAACTTGATTTCAAAAGAAATCAACCAAATCCACCTAGTTTTAACGTTAAAAAAAATTTAAAACAAAAAAAAATCTTTTTTAAAAAGTGTCGAGAAAGTGTTTTTACAAAATGTCTAAACTCATATATTCTCAGCACAGGAGCTTAAATGGTAAATAAAATATTGATTCGAGACAAGTTTTCCACGCTGAATCCGAATCTGCTTTTAGAAATTCCAATTGGAGGACTTCACAGATGACGAACAAGTTTCGCTGATCAAAATTGAACCTGGCCATAAAAATTATATTAATTAATTTAATATAACTAGCTTAAAGTTATAAACTTAATAGCTAGTGGGGTAAAGCATGGCTGCTAGGGCCTTAAGCTTATAGTTTGATGCTTATATATTTACGTATATTTACAAATATCTTAAAACTAGCTGAATACCCGGCGGTGCCCGTGTTTTTATGATTCTTAAGAGAGCGGTTATATTCAATCTAGTGCAGGCTGCATGTCGGTATAAACATTTTGGACCGATCGATCTTTTTCTCTATATAAACGCCTTCATGATAATCTGCAAATTTCTTCAACCTAGAAACCCTTCCGAGCAAGCTTTCAATTCATTCCCCAAAGTTTGACTGCTATCGGATGAACGGTACATTTTTGCGAATTTCGTGATTTTTTGGACCTTAGAAACCTTCGCGGCCAAGCGTCCAAAATTTCATCGGAATCGGATGAATGGTATAGTTTTTGAATTATCGCGGTTATTTGACTATTTCCTGCCCGTTTCTTGAAATCAGAATCCTCCAAAGTTTTATAACAAACGAACATTTTGCAAATTTCGCGGTTTCTTCTACTTGGAAACCTTCCTGGCCAAGCGTCGATCAATTTCCCAATGTTTTATCGAAAACTTAAATTCTGCAATTTTCGCGGTTTTTTGACCGTTTTCCGCAAATTTTTTCAACTTAAAAACTTTCCCGGGCAAGCGTTCAACCATTCCCACATTTTCGATGCAATCGGATGAAGGGTATAATTTTGCAAATTTCGCGGTTTTTGGACCATTTCACAGACATGAGACAGAGCCTATGACACTTTCCTGATCGACATGAACTTACTGTGAAAAATTCGTGAAGATCGGTTCAGCGGTTTAGACGCCCATAAGGGACAAACATACTTTCACTTTTATATATGGTAGATGTATAGATTATAAAACCGTACTGTTTTGAAATTAGTTTAAATGGAATATACGTGTGTGCTGTACAGTTAACTAAATATTTGAGTTATATCCGGGAAAGTCTCTGACCACACCCAGCTAAGAGTACGGGCATAGCTTGCCGGACTGGCTAGTAAATCTTCCCCCACCGGGTCGGAGACTTTTCGGTTAATCTTTTATTTTATTTTATTGTTTTAATCTAATTTTCTTAGTTTTTCCTTAAGGCCTATACTCAGACTAGATAAAAATTTAGTTCGGCACAATTTCACATGAATAGAACCACATTTGTACAGTTTTTCAATCTGATATGCTTTGGAGCACCCGGCTTATCTAAATGAAGTATTGTGAAAAACTAAATTTTTATCTCATCTGAGTATACGCCTGTTTTTGCCTAAGCAGAGGTTTTTTTTTTCTTCCACTTCACGATCTTGTTAATGTTTTTGTCAGCTCTAGAAAACTGGCTGTGAATAGCTGGCCGGAGTCGTTATTAGTACATTTTTTAATTGTGGTAGACATTCTTTGTCACGTTATTTAACATTTTGTTGACAGCCTTTTTTGTCGACTCTTAATAATAAATAAATAAAAAAAAATATTTTGTGGTAAAGGTGAGTACCTTTAGCATTCAAATTACTTAAAGAATTTTTCCTTGCCTGATTTTGATACTCGGAAACAAAGATATACCATACACAAAAGTGTATTAAAACTTCGGCACAGCTCAAGTAATTTTGCCCTCTTGTTTTGGCATTTTCAGCGTTAGCCGCCTGCGGTCACACTGTACTCCGCGACTGTTTAGATTGGATCATTTGGAGCGGCTGGAAAACATATGTCTCTAGTTCCGGTTCCTTACATAGATAGCAAATAACTTGGTCTTTACATCGGAGACAACCCCTCCATTAGCAACTGCACCATCACCATGGCGGCTTGTTCGTACAAGGTTTGTGTGGATTTAGCTTTAGTCATTGATAAGATTGATTTTGATGTTGTTGTTTGCTATTCAAACAGAACAAGGCCGTGCGGCTTATCAAGTGCTTTTGTGGCTGCTCCGATATGACGGTAGAGGAAGTGCATCGCATTTACACACTCACCAACAGTGTGCACGAAACTCTCCTTGATGCGGAGGCCACCAAGCTGCTGCGTCGTTTCATGGAGCTGCAACGGTCTGGTGACAAAAATGAGGCCGAACAGAATTTGGATATCTATGAGAAGTGCGCTGAATTGCTCCAGGAGACGCAACGGACTTTCACTCAAGATGAGGTCGAAGAGCTGTGCGATTTGGGTCTACCCTATGACTTGGAACAGGATCTAACCAGACGCATGCTCAGTGGTCAGCGTACGGACATAAATCTTGGTCTCTATCGCGTCCAGGGTAAATGTCGCAATGAGATAGAGGCTAGCAATGATTTCCGAAACTTTCGTGATGCAATTTTGTCTAAAATGCGGCGTGTACCGAAATGATCCTTAGCAGAGGTCAGGGCCAAGAGTGGTGCTTTCTGTGTGTTCACATAGTTGTAGTAATTGTATACCAAAGTAGAATTGGTAACTCCTCAGTAAACCTCCTCACCTGCTAGTTAATACGCACCCAGTGCCTTCCCCAATTTCCACAAACTCATTGTACAACGAAACCGTCCAGCTGTAGGACTCACCATAGAAAACAACATATTTAATGCCAAATGGTTCCTTCACATTTTCTTAAGTCACACATTTTGAACAGCATGCGAATGTTTCTCTCTTAATACGTTTAGATTTGTATATTTGTACATTTTGTTAAGCACTCAAAACGACATAAATAAACATTTGTTGTCTACAATAAAGCACGTTTTCAGATGCGAGATGAATCAAACCCCTACCCTTATACAAGTGGAATTATTCTTATACTTCCCAACAAGAAAGAGGGAAGTAAACCTATTACCTCGCTTTACGGCCGCTATGTAAATCAAAGTTTTCCATATTTATTTATTTATTGAGAAAGTTTAACAATTTTCAGTTAAACATAATAGAGGTGTTCATTAAGTGTTGTATCATTGTATATGTGCAACTTTGCAGCAGAGCTATCGTGAACACCCTACGTTAAATTAGTTGATTTATTACATTATGATCTTTCTGACTGTTTTTGACATCAAAACAAAGCCATATATTTGGCTTATTTCAATTGCAGCTCATAAATGTTCACGATAGCTCTGCTGCAAAGTTGCACATATACAATGATACAACACTAAATGAACACCTCTAATATAAAAATTGCAAATGTACAATGAGAATCCAGAAATAACAATCTCTGACCCGGAGGGACTAATTTATTGGCCGAAGCCAGCTATGGTCCAACTCACGGCAAAGGTGGTTAGAGTGTACGTTAGCTGAAGATGGAAATTTTTATTTAAGGAATGACATTTTACATTTAAGATAGAGTAACCTATAGAAAAAAGGTGATAGTACTCGTTATAAGCAAGACAGGCAACGGAGGGGGTCTTGATAAGCATAGTTGGTTAGGCGAGGCGGGAGGTAGATTGGAATATAGTGATAAGGCTTAAAAGACCCATGGAGTCAATCTCACCCGCCAAAAGCTTGTGGACAAAAAGACCGCATGACAAATTCTCCGGAATTTCAGAGAAGGAAGGTCAATTAGACGTAGTCTTTGTTCGTATGGGAGGTAAACGCTTGTTGGTGTCCCAGTTTAGGTCACGAAAGGCAAAAATCAGAAACTGCTTCTGAACTGATTCAATTTGATCTAGTTATGTCAAATATTGCAGAGACCAAAGACAGGAGCAATATTTCAAATTTGGTCGGACCCGCGAGGTAAAAATATGTTTGGTAGTGTAGGGATCATTAAATTCCTTGGACCATCCCTCGATAAGTCCAAGTACATTTTTAGCCTTATTGCACATCACTGTAATCTGGCTAAGGGGATTCTCCATGTCGAGACTGTTTTTTAACCTTTTTTAAAAAAAATCTTATTTGAAAACGCAAAGAGAATTGGAATTCTATTCTTTTTATACCCTGTTCCCATTGAAAATGGGAAAAGGGGGATCATGAAGTTGTGCAAAAGTATGTAACAGGTAGAAGGAAGCATTTGCGACCCTCTAAATATATTTTTGATCAGCATCAACAGCCGTGTCGATTTAGCCTTGTCCGTCTGTCCGTATGAACGCGTCGATCTCAGAGACTATAGGAGCTAGAGCCACAAATTTTTGCATGTAGATAGGTGTATACCCGATTCAAAACGATTTGGATTTGGAAATTTCAGATTTGGAAAATTCCTCCCCCTCCCCCCTTTAAGCGCAAAAAACTGTCAGAGCCACAATTTTTTAGATAGACCTTCCAAACTTTACATATATCAAGTAAGGCCCAATATCTATCTGTGTGTGTATGTGTGAGTGTGTGTGTATGTAAAGAAAAAACACACGAAATCAAGGGAACAGGGTATTTTGTAGTCGGGGCACTCGACTGCAGCTCCCTTACTTGTTTATTTTGTTAGAAAAAGATCAAAGGAAACAAAAAAAATTTTGTCTGCTTCGATAAGAGGGCTGTTCAAAAAGTTCCCGGCCGTCGTATAAAAAGTTAAAACGGGGTTATACTCATTCTGGTCTGAACCTCAAAAAAAGTTTGTGATTTTTTTGACGAAATGGCGGATACTGAAAAATGAAAAACTGATTTTGGGACCTTTTTTGAAGTTTAGTGTTAAATAAAATAGTACACAATTTTTTAAAAATATGATTGAGGCTCAGACCAAAATGGTGACAATTCTGCGTCGATTGCCCTTAGTTTCATCAAAATCGGCGCAGTGTAACTGGTGATATGGTTGCGTGATTTCGAGATAAATGCGTTTAATGTTTGAAGTAACACAAAAATGATTTGTTTTAGCGAAGACATTGTTCGACAAAACAGGCTTTATCTTTTAAAGTATTTCGAATTTCAAAAAATCCTCTTAGGGCGATGTTCTCAAGAGGAGAATCTCCCCTTAAGGCTAAATTTGGTTTCAAACAGTATACCCAAATCATTGACTTTATATATAAAGTCTATAGATACGGTTTAACGGTTCCCTATTAATAGCGTATTCGGCTTGGTTCTATGAAAGGTCATAATAATAAACTTGATAATATTAAGGGAAAGACGATTCAGTTGGCACCAGGCACTCCGAGAAATTAGATCACTTTGTAATAGAAGTGCAGAATAATTGAAGTGCAGAAGCTTGAGATCGTCAGCGTAGATAAGGGCAAATGAAAACGAAGGCACTTTAGGAATATCGTTAATAAACAGTTTAAATAACAAGGGGCCAAGATGACCGACCTGCGGGACACCAGAAGTAACGTGAACGGTTCCGGATATAGCAGACTCAAAACGCACCCGCTGCTACCGATTGGTGAGGTATGACCTAACCCGGCAGAGAAAGCTTGATGGGGACCTATTAAGCATAATTTATGTGGAAGTAAGTTATGATTAACTGAATAAAAGGCTTTGCTGAAATCTGTGTAGACTACATCTGTTTGTTTTCGATTAAGAAATCTCTGATGTTGGTGAAAATTGATGAAAATTTAAGTAGGTTAGTGGAAACAGAACGCCGACAAATAAAACCGTGCTGGGATGTACAAAGAATGGGTTGGCAAAAGTGTTGTAACTGGGGAGTAATTATGTGCTCAAAAAGTGAAGAGGGATATTAAAATTGTCCTGATGTTTGTAACGCATAGAAGAAAGCATTTCCGACCACATAAAGTATATATATTCTTGATCAGCATGACGAGCTGAGTTGATATAGCCATGTCCGTCTCTACGTCTGTTTCTATGCGAATTCCTCCGTCTGTTTGAAAGCTAAGTTCACGAAACTTTCCACGAAATCTTGTAGTACAAATACGCTGCACAAGTATAAATCCATAGAAACGATCGGTTGAATAATTTGGTAAGCTTTCACACCATTCTATACAGTTTTGTTAAAGTCGGATGACTATAGCATATAGCTTTTTTTTCATTCCTTCATTTAACTACTATTTACAAATAAGCACTTTGGGACAACATGAAATCACGGAAAGTTTGACAGAACATCTAAAACCTGAGGTACGGCCGTAAGGCATTGCTTCGCAGATTCGATGATCCACCTACTCCCTGATTCTAAGCTGCAAGTTCAGTCTCCCCAGAGTTGCCATAATGTTAGCTGCGAAGTCACACGCTGCCTCCCAGTTTCCCTCCGACATCAGCATGTAAGGGACTAAATTATCTTCGGCTATATCTCCGCCCATCGCCCTGGATAATTGCGCCCTTACACACTCGAATAAGACGTGTCTGGCGTCCTCCACAGGTCCTTCTTCGAAGCAAGTGCACTCCTCGCTATCATCATGATCGACTCTTTTTAGGTAACTCCTAAAACAGCCATGTTCTCTAAGAAGCTGAGTTGGGTGAAAGTTCACCTCACCATGTTTCCTAGACAGCCATGGTGACAATCTCGGGATTAGGCTATGGGTCCAGCGACCCTTCGTGGACTGGTCCCAACGCCGTTGCCACTTCTCGATGCCTCGCTTCCTGCTGCTGTGTACCACTGTTTGGTTGACTTGAAGCACTCATCCGTGAAGTTCGGTACCTCTCGTTTGCTTCTGTGGCCAGCTCGTTAAGTGAAATCATTCCGGCAATGACCAAAGCAGCATCTAGCTACCATAGGAACGGTCGGTCGAAAAACTAGTTCTAGTGAGAAAAACTTATTTGTTTTCAATGGAAAAGAGTTTATCATTGGCATACACTTATTTTATATACTTTTACAGAATTCTACAAAGTTTTGAGCTGCAGTACGAATGATCGGTCGAAAAAGAAGTTCCAGTGAAAAAACTTGTTTGTTATCAAGAAACTCCTTATCGATATACTTCTTAATTACTTCCCACAGTTGTAAAATCTGACTAAGCTATAGCCGCAGTACGATGATCGGTCAAGAGAAATACTTTTTCTTCCCTAAATTTTTGTGTTAGTTTGAGATGTTTCCATTCATATGAAGCTTACAAAACATGGGCCGAGTTAACTTTTCCTTATTTTTATTTAATACGCCCTCTTGCATAGCGGTAAAAACAAAAAAGTTAAAATTCGCCACTCAAATGCAGAAGACCCCCTTAAACCAGTGGTGGTTAAAGTAGGAATTTCCCAAAAAAACTTCAAAATATCAGATCGTAACTTTCATTTACCAGCCATCGCATTACATTTCTGAAACCATCGATTAAAATACACTAGAATCTTCCCGACGCTATTGGAGTTAACAAACTTATATAAAATCAGATGGTCTATTCGCGAGTTTTTTCAAGTTAAATGAGCAAAATGAGCACAAAACGGTTTTTGGGCCCTATCTTCAGATTTTGTTGGTCCTCGGGGAAAACCAAGTATGAGGAAGTGCTATAGGCGACCTGCTCTGCTTTTGTGAAATTTGTAGCAGTGTTATGTATGAACTTCGTGCAATCACCCGAAGCCGTTCTCTGGTAAGTATGCCGTTTAGGTGTACCAATACCCCTTAAAACAAAATCAACTCTCTGGTTTAAATATGTAAGCATCTATTGTATATAAGCACTTAAAGGACAAAAACTATATTCCTTCATCTAGAAATATTGAAACTTTTAATACTAAAATGCGTTGTGTATTCGGATATTGCTTTTCTTTAGGTTTTCTTCCATGAGTAATACATTTCCATTGGCCTGTTAACCTGCGGTTGACAAAAAGAAGAGTTGCATTAGCCACAATTCAGCACACGACACTTCCTCGTGCGTCTACTTACTTTCCAGAATTTGTCATTGACCTGATGCAATGTCTGATTGCCATTCAATATGACCAACTGCAGGGGTTGAGGTGCGACATAGATGCAAAAGTTGAGCAGGCGGCAAGCCTCGGGCAAATCAGCGCCCAAATCCAAAGTCAAACGCTTAGCCAGATACTCTTTGAGATGATCCACGGTACAATTGGCCGTGGTCTTGATGTAGCGCACGCAGTTCTCCTTTAGGGCCCGAATCAGTGGGTTATCTGCCAACATCTCGGTGGGATGGGGCTTGAAGACCAATTCAATTTCATCATTGATGCCCAGCTCACCATTGCCCTCGCCCTCGGTATCGATATTCGAATCGCCCTCGGTACGACAGTCCATTTGAGAGTCGGACTCAGATTCCTCGGAACGTTCGGAAGTCAGGACGGACATGGCACGCTTCGGCTTGGAGCTACTCGAGTTCGAAGGTACGGGGGATGGAGTGCTACGCACTGAGGGCGGATTGGAGGCCTCATCCACTTGCATGCGATTGGCGGAGGTGCTGGCTCCGGTTGTGGTTGATGTGGATGTGGCTGCCACCGCTGAGGTGCTGGTATTGGTCGATGTGGCCGAAGTGCCCGAGTTGCCGGGATCACGATTATCGCGTTCAATGCTATTGGTGTTGCTGTTGCTGTCATTGGAGGCGGTGTCATGCACCTGTAGCTGATTACCAGAGGTGCGCACAGCATTGGCAACGACTCCAACGACTGCTGCAGTGCCTCCATTTGCGGCGTTTCCGTTGCCACCGGCGGTGACACCACCACCATTTCCATTCCCATTGCCATTGCCGTTTCCACCAACTACCACCACTCCGCCACCGCTTCCCTTTGTACGAAACCGCTGTGGTCGGTTCTGAGACTGCAATTTGATGCCCTCGTTGATGGAGTTGACCAGAGCCTGTTGCGACTGCGTCTGATTGAACTTGGCCATGACCTTCTCCTGTATGGCCTCGTACTCCTCGCGACTGGGATAGATTTTCGAGATGAGCAAATCAAAATTGGGATCAGCACGCAGCGAACGCTTTGACACCAGCTTCTTGCGGCAAGTGGGACACTCCTTGTTACCCGAACGCAGCGCCGTCACTATGCAGTCCGAGCAGAAGCGATGCAAGCACTCCTTGGTGGTCATCGTCTTCTTGAGCATGTCCAGGCAGATGGGGCACATCAGCTCACTGTGCAGACTCCGCGGCGAGACGGCTATCTCGGTGCTATCCGTGATCAGCTCCTGGGGCTTGCGCTGCAGCTCGTAAAGTGACAGTTCCCATGTTTTGTTTGGGGCTGCATCCAATGAAGTCATTTTCACACCAATTCTGAGGCTTTTTGTTTGTGAATTTTCTTCACAATTGTTTTTTTTTGTTCACTCAAGTTACTCTTGACCCCTGGGCAAAGAGATTTATTCGGCCGCCACAGTGACCTACGGAGAAAACGCCAACACCAGCTTGACTGAAGAAATCCAGTGCTTTCTTTCGTGTATTAATTATAAATCGACGCGTTTTGTTAAGTTGTTAATTAAGGTATTTTCAATATAAATACAAATGATAAAAACTTCAAGATGGCTGATGCCAATGTGGCCATATAACCATATCTGGAGAGATTTTCCTATTAGTCGACAGTGGTCGCACTAATCTCAAAAATAGTCGAACGTGGTCGCACTAGTCGATAAATGGTAGTCGAATAATGACTACAAAATTCACATGTAGAAAAGAATACATATCTACGTATGTAATAGGCTAATCACACTAAGCACATCTTGAGTTTACATTAGAGATAAGCGCGTGAGCATATTTTCTGAACGATTCACGAAATAAAAATCACGCACGTAATTTCTTAAGAGTTTATCGTCACTCACAAATTATGCACGATTCTCGATTCCCTTACGAATGCACAAAAATTATATTGATAACGATAATAAATAGTAGTGGTATTCCTGAAAGTGATTTGCTTTCGATTTTGATTTGTTTTGGATTTCGTGCATCAGCTGCTCACGACTGCTCCATACAAAGAGTGCCAGAAAAAAAAGGAAAGTAGTTGATTTCACGAAATCAACTTCGAGCCTGGTTTCAATTTGGTTTCATTTTAGT
This sequence comes from Lordiphosa collinella, assembly GCA_018904265.1. Classification (NCBI taxonomy): domain Eukaryota; kingdom Metazoa; phylum Arthropoda; class Insecta; order Diptera; family Drosophilidae; genus Lordiphosa; species Lordiphosa collinella. The sequence goes on from JAEIFV010000001.1 coordinate 1,286,761, forward strand.
GTGACCATTTTCTTGCATTCCGCGCTTGGCGGTATTTAAAATTCTGCTGTTACTTATGTAAATGTGAAAAAGTTGTAAGTAAGCATTTCAAATTTGAGTCAAAGGTACTCGAGTTTTTGGAACGTCTTCTACAATTTTAGTTTCGTTTAAAAAAAGAAATAAAATGTATTATAAAACAAGAAAGCAAAGCTAACTTCGTTTGTGCCGAAGTTTCACTAGCATTTCCATTTTACACTTACAATCAGGGCTCCTAAAAATCGGAGGGGTTCAAGCCGGGGTTCAAACCTCCAAAACATTTAGGGTTCGGGTTCAAGGAGCGTGCTTAGAAGGACGCTGAACCTAGGCTTAGGTTCGAACCAGGGTTCAGAAATACTTTTGATATTCGCTAATTCAGAATATATACCTGTAAATTGAAACTTACTTCTTCATTTATTTCTTTTATGGAAGTTTAGAGTCCGGATATTTTCTTTATAATATTCAAAAAAAGCTTTAATTAATCATTAGTGTGATAGCTTTCATTAATACAGGCTCTTTGGCAAAAAATTAAAAAGTATAAGAGGGCGTTCGACTGATTCAAGAAATAAGATAAAAGAATATACTTAGAGTGCGTTCAGACACACTTGCAGGTTGTCATATATATATGTGCTAGTAATATGGCAGGTCTGTTCAGACAAGTAAAATACATGAGAATATTGACAGATTTCTCTGACCATATACGGCACCAGTCAACTGTGAATACACTGGCAGCTGTTCACACTTGTATGGCAGCAGCTGGCTCATTTAAATATGGCAACCAGCCAGTGTGTCTTAACGCACCCTCATATTATTTACATATTTTTGAATGAGTGAATCAGATACCGCAAATCTTTCTGCTTAACTTTATCCCCTAAACGCCGAAGAGCAGAAATGAGTTTTTTGACATTGTTTTTTTGTCTTGCCAGATGCCGAATTCGGTCAGATTTGGGAAAAAGCCGAGATGCAATCCTCAAAAGAATATTCTCTGTAACCTATTCAATTCAATATTCAGATGAGTCAAATATTTTATGCTGCATTTCGCTATTGCTTATAAAAATAGATTTCGATAACAGATCTAGCACAAAGTAATGGAAAAGTCATTAATAAAAGAAAAGTTTCACTGCCTTATATAAATTTCTCAAATCTTTCTCCGTTGACAATCTGGCGACATTAACAACACCTCAATTTCCATCAAATGCATTGTTGTTGCTGTCAATCCATCTAAAGCTAAATATCCATTTGACTGAATTGCCACCAAATATGGCTTAAATGGTCGCGATTTGTACCGTTACTTAAATTGCATTTGAAAGGAACGAATCTTAAAGCTTGCGTGGGGTCCAATTCTGAACACTGTGAATTTAAGTCTTGAATCTTTGCCGGGTCCACGGCACCTGCACCTGTGCGACGATGATGACGACAACGACCCTTAACAGTAACTGGCGGCATTCCATTAGCTTTGGCTTCGCGTGCTTGCGGCTCCAGACGTTTTTCCCAGAGTCAAAGCCAAAAGGTTTTTACCATGTCAGTTCGTCAGTCAAGCGATGGTTACTTCCCCGCCTCCTCCACACTTGTCACATTGGCTGGGCATGCGCAAAGGTGACGTGGCACAAAACAGAAACCGCTGCGCATGCCTGGCATAACAAAAACAACTTAATATTTAACAAACTAACAAAGTATTTATCACCCGGCCATGTCCATGCCCATGTCCAGGCTGCAGCAGTAGTTGCCACTTTCAAATGCCTCATTAGTTCAGTCAGCTAATTATAGCCAGATGGAGGTGTGTCAGATACTTCTTGATGCACAAGCAATTTTCAACTTATCGAGGTTAGTCGCTGACCAAACGCTGACACCAATTGAACTGTTGCTCCCACACGATGCTCTGCGGATCATCACCGTCATCTTCTGCTCATCGAGTGCTGCTGATGCAGAGGTGTCCTCAATTCTGTCTAGGTACGCGCAGGTTCACGACCCACTATGGCCAAGCCGACATACACTTGGAGAAAAAATACTAAAGAAAATCAAGTTGAAGTGAAAGAGTAGGAAAATAATGGTTTTATAGATAAATCAGATGACCCAAACAGCAGATCTTGGCTCAGAGTAAAAAGGATAGGACCTGGTCAGCGGAGGGTGGGAAAAAACAAGCTAAGTCTAGTCTAAAGCTGGATAAGACTAGAGAAGTTATGAAAAAGCAGCATGGAAGATGGGTGCCAAGAATTCTCACTGGGAAATAATTAACTTTTTGTTTGGTCTGGTTCGATTTGAGATTTTCCTTTTAAATTCTAGACAAACTTATTGAAAGCTAGTCGCCATTTTACCAAGTTTTTTAAAGATCTTTGACACTGAGATGAGACCGCTTAAAAATCGAACTTGTACATGGCCTTAAGCAGGACTTGCCATTTTTTGTGCGAAGCAACAAGTCCGAATAACACATCTATTGGATGCTTTGGGAACTTGAGTGTGTACAATATAATGAGAAAATTAAAATAGTTAATTTTTTTTAATAATCATTTTTAAACCAACCAAAAATCGATTTTGTTATGAATCAAGAGCCGAATTCTATTAGATTTGATTCTGAAAAACCACTTATTATATAAATTTGTACTGTACTCGAGCTTGGGGCCTTTGAACTGAATACGTTTGGAATGCCGTCTCAACAAATGCACACGCTGAATGCTGCACGTGTTAGATACTTCTTGTATTACAATGAATCTATTAACTGTCTAAAAGTATTCACCAATATATTTCTGGCATATCGCATAATTGAGACCGCTTGTAGTTCTCAAATTGAAAATCCGTGGGTAATTGTCTAGTATAGGTCCCTTACCTGTGGTCAAAAAATTTTAAAAATAAGCGCAGACTCAAAAGAGTCAACAGTCAAAAGCCTTGCTAGAAGAAGTCGCTCAAAAATCTTAGAGAAGTTAGGCAGGAGTCTTGGAATTTCTGATAATTCTCTGTTGAATGACACTGAATTTTTAGTTTAGGTAATTCTCTGGCTTATTACATTTGGTCAAAAATACGAGGTGTGTTCAAAAAGTATCGCGAATTTTGAATTTTCGCGGGTTACGTATATTCGAATTTCGATTTTTTTGTGGCGTTATGTTGGAACTCATGTCTCTCACTGCCGACAAGCTCGGCCATTTTGAATGTTCACTTAATTGTTGACAGCTGCTTTGCTTGCACGTGTTTTGGATCGTCTTCGATTTTTACCTATTCAAAAAAATGGATCAAAGAACCTGTATCAAATTTTGTGTGAAAAACGAAATTAAGTGCGCGGATGCATTCCGAATGTTGACTGTGGCATACGGAGAAACTACCTTGGACCGAAGCAACGTTTATCGGTGGTACAAAATGTTCTCAGAAGGCCGAGAAGATGTGAACGACGAAGAGCGTGCCGGACGCCCGAGCACTTCAACAACAGACGAAAAAAATTAATGAAGTGGAGAAAATGGTATTGGCCAATCGTCGAATCACCGTTAGAGAAGTTGCTGAGGACCTAAACATATCGATTGGCTCGTGCCATTCGATTTTTATCAATGATTTGGGCATGAGACGGGTCGCCGCGAAATTCGTACCAAAATTGCTCAATTGCGACCAAAAACAGCATCGCATGAACATTGCTAATGAGATGTTAAACTCTGTCCGCGACGACCCAAATTAGCTCCAGAGGGTCATAACTGGTGACGAATCGTGGGTTTATGGTTATGACGTGGAAACCAAAGCTCAATCATCTCAATGGAAGCTGCCGCACGAACCAAGACCGAAAAAAGCGCGCCAAGTTCGGTCGAATGTGAAAGTTTTGCTGACAGTTTTCTTCGATTGCAGGGGCGTGGTGCATCATGAGTTCTTGCCACAGGGAAGAACGGTCAATAAGGAATATTACCTGCAAGTTATGCGCAATTTGCGCGAAGCAATCCGCCAGAAACGCCCGGATTTGTGGAAGAACAAAAATTGGCTTTTGCACCACGATAACGCCCCTGCTCACACATCGTTGCTTGTGCGCGACTTTTTGGCCAAAAACAACACACTAATGATGCCGCAGCCACCGTATTCCCCAGATCTGGCCCCCTGTGACTTTTTCTTGTTCCCTAAACTGAAGAGGCCCATGAAAGGACGACGTTACGCTACGCTTGACGAGATAAAGACGGCATCGAAGGAGGAGCTGAACAAGATAAAAAAATGATTTTTTGAAGTAAAATTGGCACAAGTGTATAATATCTCATGGGGATTACTTTGAAGGGGACAAAATAGATATTCATGAATAAATAAATAATTTTTGAAAAAACACAAAATTCGCGATGCTTTTTGAACACACCTCGTACATTGTCACAATTTTTTACGGCCTTTTAAGGGGATATTGCTGCTTGGAAGGCTGTTTTTGGACCTTTTTAAAAAAAAAATCTTATCTGAAAACGGAAATAGCTATTAAAATTCTGTTATTTTATTGTATTAAGAACATATTGAATTAATTAAAAAACATTTTTTTTCCTTTGTTCGAGGGCTGTTCAAAAAGTTGTCGGCGGCACGGATAACTCCACTTCGGATCATCTGAAATGGAAAAAGTAAAAGGCGTTAGATTCAGTAAAGATTAATTCGGGCCCCTATTTCAATCATAATTTTGCGATTTTTTTTTACAAATTTTTGGGCAATTTTTTTTGTAGTTTAGTGTTAAAAAAAAAAATAGTAAACATTTTTTAAAATTATGATTAAAATAGAGGCCACCATGGTGGCGATTTTGCGTTGATTGCACTTTGTTTTATCAAAATCGGTTCAGAACTACGGGCGCAATCAGTGCCGCCAGTGACTTCCATGTTCCGGTTTTCGACTCGATTTTCGTGTAAACGTTAATGTTTTGCGATTAAGTTGTATTAATTTGTATGTAAGTAACAACACAATCTATGGTTACTAGATCTCTCAAATTGAATTCACTTGGCATTATGCCAGATCTAGTAACCGTAGGCATATTTTTCACCATCTATACAACGGTATTCAATTTGGATGCAAAATGTTAACGTTTACACGAGAATCGAATCGAAAAACGGAACGGGGCCCATAAATATAAGACTTAGGGCCGATTTCTCTTGTTCCATATAGCTGCTATGCGTTAGATAAACTTACAATTTATTCTATTATTTGTTAGTTTATGTGACAGATATCTCCATGTAGTTTTATTTTCTAAGACCTAAGTGTGATGAAAAGCTCTGTCGAGGTAGTCTGAGTACATCCCACTTAAATATTATCGTACTTGTCAAAAAATGAACTGTACCGTTTTGTTTTGCGGTTTACCGATTGGATTTGCATTTTCGTAGGAACACTGGTTTGGTTCGGAGTTCGGTTTCCAAACACAAATTACCGGTTCGGAAGGGTTCGGTTTGCATTCATGTGAGAAATGAAATAATTTACAACTTTCTTCCTTGAATCTATTTTAACTTGCAAAGTTCTGATAAAATAATAAGTCTAAAATAAATGGTAAAATTTTGTTAAGTGCAGCAGCTTCTCTCGCGAAGTTTTCTTGAAGTTTTCCAGTATTTTGCCATCATTTATTGACATTAATCATTGGCAAAGACTTGGTAAAATTTGCAAGTAGTTGGGGTACTTGGTGAGAAACGGTTTTTTATGGCATGTTTATGAACCGCCAGTTGTTTGCGGTCAAGATTCCAGACTCCCTCTGGGCAGCGGAATAGTTACTTGCAGAATTTGATTTTCTCTTTTTATCATACAGCACAATAGACCGGAAGGAAGTAAACGCCATTTGTTTTTTTTCTTTCCAAATTTGTCTGGAACTTTTTTGTTATTTTTCATGTCTGCAAAATTTGTGCTCTATTGTTTGTGTGTGCAAAGTGAAAGTTTTGCTCTGCTCTAGAACTTGGGAAAATTTCAATGCCTAATTGGGCTTAACAAGCAGGGAATGAAATGGGCGTGGTGATCAGGCCAAAGCAATTGAAATGCTGCCTGAAATTGCTAAATATATGAGTATAATCCACAACATGCCACTTAGCCTCAAATTCGCCAGCACGGAGCATTCCAGGCCAGACAAACAGTTAGAATGTCACCCACACACACACAAACATACAGATACCTGCAGTCTCTGTTACTGCCACTGACATCCCACGATTGACAATAACAAGCAGGAGGCGTCCGCCCAATTTCAAACCCGAACCGTTGGCTCACTTTTCGCTTTGTTCTATTGAAGTGGCCAGGCCACCGCGCAACAGCCCGAGCAACAACAGCACAATTGAAGTTCTCAATTGGCCGCTTGTCCAAATATTTGGCCAGATCCCAGATTCCCAGGAATGGTATGGTGTTGTGTGCGCCGCATTGTTTGCTCATTATTATGGACCCGGTGCAGCTCTTTGTCTTTCGGCTACATAAAAAAACCTAACATAAATCTCAATTAAACTGCAACCCTTTCTTTCGAATAGGCGTGGCACTTTTTGGCCAGGATAATAATCAATCAGCGAGCGAACGTTGGACGTTGAGTACTCCATCGGCGTTCACACCCCACCATCAAGTTATTCTTTTGTCCCTCCAGCCGCACTTGCATGTTTATTTGACTGACCAGGGGACAGGGCCATCCAAACATAGAAATGCACAGCCCAAGTCTCCAATTCAGTCGCGACGACGTCACAGTCGTTAAGCGTGACTTTTGTTATTGTTGTTTGCTGCTTTTTGCATACCGACGACGCCAACGGGGTGACGGGGAACGTAAACCAAAAAGCCGAACTAAACCAACGCTGATTCTTAAAGTCGAAGCCACTCACGAAGTTCCAAGCAAAAGAAGAAAGAAACAAAAATGTTCTGGCCATACCGAAGTCAATATACTCTTTCCCAGGCAGCTGCTTATTGTATATAATATAGTATCATACATATACGGGGGTGTCCTGGAAATCTCTAGAGATTAAGCAAACTGACCAACAACGATGTTTTGTTGCTTTTCCTTGTGAGTATTAGAGAGTGCTCCGTATGCTTCGTTTGGGCATGTCTGGTTTAAAGCTTTAAAAAAACTATCGAAAATCATCGATAGTGACGATAGTGCCATCGATATTTTTCCACCTATACTGCGCACGTGTTTGTGTATATCGACAGCAGCTAGAGTTGTCATCATCTCTATAATTTACATTTACAAAGCTCTTAATTACTCTTTAAATCCATTTATTTTAATTCAAACCAGTATTTAAATATTACATATGAATATGTCATATCATTACCATTATTACATAGCTAAACATTAAACGTAAATTCTTAGAAGCAACCCTTGCAGCCATCGATTGAAGGTCGAAATCGACTAACAAATAAAGTGGAACTCAGAACAACTCGGTTTGGTCACGGCCGCTCGGTTTTGCTTTTAATGCAATATTTTGTAGTTGTTTATAAAAAAATTCTTTTAAATTATACTTCAACTTTAAACAGTTTAGGTAATTATGTTAAACGATTTTAGAAATTTCGAATTTTTAGTTAATAATTTTGGGGAATTATTTTAATGCATTAAATAGCAATTATTTTAATTCCAATGACTCTACAGCACACGTTTTGAAATCGACCATTCTTGTCGATTTGCGGAACTCGAAACAGCAATAAACTCGATTTGCGACGATTCCCCTCGTTTTCGGAATTCGGAACAGGCCCCATTATTTTCTTTTTCTGTGTAAAAATAATAATCCATCTTTTAAGATTAAGTATATTATAATTACGTTGCTTTCTGGTTCGCAGCTCATGATAAAATTCATAGCTTAAAATCAAACCAATAGAAGAGTGCATCGAACATCTTTCTTCGACTTTTGACTCCCAATCGCAGACGTCCTTCTCTAAATGATAGAGTTCCTTAAGGTCCCGAAAAATCGATATTTGTTTCCTCTGGTGGAAAATCTTCATTAAATATATTAAAAAAAACAAATAAATATATTGTATTTCAACAAGGTTCAACATATTAAAGAGTTGCTGACGATTCTAGAGGATTTTTGAGTGCTTAATACGAATCTGATTTCGGAACGTCTAGATTTTTTAGAATTTGAGCCTTAAGATGATTGAAGAGCATATACTGACCGTTTTAGGCACGTTTTGTGGGAAACATTTTTGTTGTTTTGACTTACTTTGATGTTATTGTAACGTACTATTTTTTAGCTCTAAAATAAATAATACCAAATATTTCTATGGTTTTTTAAGCAAAGCTATACCTTTTTGAGCAGATGTTATGTGCAATGGAAGTTGCTAAAACTTTGCATAAGAATTAAATACAAATTACTAGCCAACTAGAGAATTTGCATAGCATATTTTTGGGCAGGAGACATTTTAATAATTTTCAACTCATGCATTAAAAATGGAATATCTTCGATTAAAAAAAAATGAAGAAATATTTGGGCTAGTTTTTGAAGCTAAGAAGTAAACATTACAATAGCGTCAAAGAAAATTCAAACCCAAAACTTGCCGAAAAGGGTGCAAAAATAGTATTTTTAAGCAACTTTAAGCTAAAATTATTGAAGATCTAGGCGTGATGTACCATTTCTGAAAAAGGAATTCCTGTTCAGTGCACGAAAATTGATTAGAATCATAAATATATACTCAATATACTGCAAAAAAATCTTATATGGTTGCCTTGTATATGAAGTATTTTGCCGAAATCAATTTTTATCTCATCTCAGAACAGACCATTTCATTCTTTTTTTTATATACACACTTGACTATAGACCGTTTTATTATATTTTTCATTGGGTTTTTTGAGATCTTGAACCATTTCCGACTTACTCTTGAAACAAGAAGTGGCTTTCTCCAAATAGTGAAAAATATTCTTCACTTAACTCCGTACAATGCTTGATACAAAAACGGAGATATGAGGCTGACTAAAAAGATCCAGAAGTATAACTGTTTTTTGAGGGCGAAGCAGTAAAACATTGTAGCTTTTTGTCGGCTCTTCCTGTTCCACTCTAATTTTCTTCTCCATGAAAACTAACAAAATTTGCATATTAGAATGTATTTTTGATACTTTTTTTTAAACATTTATGATCCGATAGGCATAACTAGGAACTTACTATACTATACATGAGTAACTTTAATTTCCATTTGAATCGCCAACTTCAGTTAAATAAAATAGGATTTTGGGTTAAGGTGACAATCGCGCATTACACTTGGTTCCCATGCCTGCTGGAGAAAGTGACAAATTATTGCTTAGCCAACTTTTTTATGTATTTTGGCCCATACTCATCACATAGTCGATATACCCTCAATTAATGGTACAACAACGCCACTGCGGTTCGTTCTGTAAAATAAACAGCAGAGTTGACCGGCTCGTTCATTCAGTCTTTGACGAGATTTTATCGTGTGCGGACGTGTCTGCGGTTTATTGGCAAAGTTCCAGTCTCAATCCTGTTTCCCCAAAGTTTTTTCGTTGTTTTAATGCATTCGCCTAGCGTTTGGCGCCAGAACCAAAAGATTTTAAATAGCTAAATCGATTTGATTCAAGTGTTAAATAAATCAAATAAAGTTAAATAGAACCCACGAACAAAGAATGCCTGCCACAAGAATGAGGGGCAAGGCCACAGCCTGGTTGCTGGCGAGGTAAGTTTTAGTCATTGTCTTAAGAGCGTCTTAGGGTCCAGCGGGTTCTTTTTTTGCCAGTTTGGGTGGCGACCTCGATCTTCGCTACATCTACGGTTTGAGTGCCTTGGCAGCTGGAAAGATAAATAAATCAACGGACAAGCTTTCCGTTTGGTATAAAAAGTGGTGACACCTACTCAAACGCCACACGGTGCCTTAAGCGATGCCGGTATGGACCACGTCCTTCGCATTTCAAAAGGTTTTTCCAACTGCGATTATGGGAAAACCGCAGGCGAGAGCTGCAGTAGGAGTACATTAAAATTTTGAGGAACGTTTGAGTAGGACTCACCTTTTGGCTTTGGTTTTGGGAAACTTAAGCAAGGAGTGTCCTTCGGCTGGAACATCTCTCTTTTCGAACACTTCAGATCTCACCACCACTTGAGGTTTATTTATTGTGGCAGCCAACTGACTCTGTACCTTTAGTCCAAGGAATGCCATTTCAATTAGCTGATTAAGCATATCCACTACTCCAGTTTGAAGCAATTCACTTTGACATGTTAAGGAATCCATGATCACGTTGAGCGCCGGCTGGTGAGGATTATTCAGCAGTGGTTCCTCTTCTGAGGTGGTCTGGGTATAGCTTTGTTGACAGTTCACCTTGGTCTGCTGACCCACACTGGCACTTCGCTGCTCCGTCTGAGTGCCCTGAGAGCAGATTATCATTTCGGTTTGCGTCTTTTTCTCCTTGATTTTGATAAGCTCCATTTGGGTATACTGCGGTTTTTGAGATCGCTTATCCGTTTGAGTTGCTGCTGTTTGGTAGAAATGCAATAACGTTTGTTGAACTCTTGAGAAGGTCAATATCAAATCCTGGGTGTCCACCTGTGCGCTGGTGTATTCCGTCAAGGGCGTTTGGCTGGCCATTTCTTCGAAGGTTATGTCCATGCTCGTTCCAGTGGAAGCTCGTTCCACAGCAAAGGTTTGACTTTCGCTGTCTTTGGAGGATTTCTTAGATTTAATGACTTTTTTTGATTTTTGATTCACGCAACCACGTATCTGCGTAAGTCGCCTACGACGTGGTGACAGTGATTTGGACGTGCGCCTAATCCTTTTCACTTGCTGTACTACAAGTTTGGCATGTCTCAGTTCATAGCGTATGATATAGCTATTGCGAATTGAAAGGGAGTGAGGAGTTCACTAAACCAATGTAGACACCTGCTCACCTTACTTTACCGCAATTGAAACGTTTCTGGAAGTGCTGCACGCTTGCAGAAGACAGGGACAACTGTAACAAAGTCTTCAGATCAATTTCCATTTGGATAACTGTCCTTGGGTCTCCTTGGTAAAATCACAAAAATAAATGTACGAACAAAATGAAAAAATAAACAATTTCTACAACTTTTAATTTTGACAACTAAACAGATTTTTGGATATATTGTGTTATTCAGTGAGCAAAGTAAGTTAGGTCTGCTAGATATGTAAGTGTTGCAGCACATTAGTTTTGAAACTAAATATTTTACATTTCTTCCATCATTTAGGGCCGATTTCTCATCTTTTTCATAGAGCTATCTGTCACTTAACAAAAACAAATAAGAGAGTGAAATCTGACACATGGTGGAACTAATAAGGTGACGCCTCCGGACGCACCTCTTTGTTTGAAGGCAAGGGCCGATGCTGTGGGTTGGCGTAGGCTACGGAAAATTTTCTTTAGTTTTGTCGTAATAGTCTTATTCGAGCTGTCATTTCTGATTTTATGTGTGAAAGATGTAACGTGTTATTTGCCGTAAATCGTTTGCGCGAAGCAACTTAAACTCATACGAGTTCCCAGGACTTGGAAACAAATCAATATGGGAAAGTCTATAGGCATTAGTATTAACAAATATCAATCTGTCTCTTTCATCAAGTAGGCATTGATAGATTGGCCCTCAGCATATGCTGACGGCTTCACCTAGTTAGTTCCACCATGATCTGACACAGCAGCTATGTTGTAAATCAGCGACGGGCGAGCCCTTGCTCCCATTGCTCGCGAGAGTTGTTTTACGCATTAAAAATTGTCATGACAAGCACAGTTGCCTTGCTTCTAAACGGAAACAACAATAAATCTATTATTTTTTTCGTTAATAGGGGTTGTTTTTGTTGTTGTTGTTGTTGGACTGCTCTCAAAAACAAATATCGCGCCCACCGCGTTTTTAAATTAAAAGATTTTGTTTGCAGAAAGAAGTGCAGTGGTGTCACATTTTTCCATCAACAAAAGTGCTTTGAATAACTAAATGCAGTTTGATGACACGATACATCCGACTTCCCAAATTTTTATGAATAAAAGATCCTCGGATAAGCAGGAGGTAGTGATTTGGTTTTTTTTTCAACTATGCGCAATGAAATACGACAGAAAGGCAAGAACGATTTTGTAATTATTCTAAATCTTGGTTGCAAGTCGGCCCTGAATCGATCAACGTAAAACAGATTTGATTCGGGTTATTTGGGACTCACGAACAAGACCATGAACCCAACCTTCCCAATTTATGAACCCTCATGTTCTTCTTTATTTCATGTCCAGCTGGATTTACTGCAACTCCTCATTTTTCGGTATAAAAAGTAAACAATATTGGTAAATTAGAAAAAATCCGAAAAAAGAGAAAAAAATTTATAACCAGGACTACAGGTCGCTTTTGAACCGAACCGTTTCGAACCCGAAATTCCGACTATTAATTTACTGTGAACCGAACGTTGAACCGAACCTCTTTAATAATAAAAGCTGAACCTGAAACTGTTCCGAACCTACAGTTTCGGTTCGGTTCAACAAAAATGATAGACAAAAAACAATTGTGACCTGCTGCCTAGCGACTTCTTCTGTTATCTGGTCAGTTTTGGACAACTGAGTCTTAAAATCGTCAGAAAAGTTTAATAAAAAAATCGTGATAAACGTTCAGAAATACTTATAAAGTCCTCAATAGCCTCTGCCTTTTTAAGATCTTCGACTTCAAAGCTTTTAAATGATTCACAAAAACAAGAGTTTTACATTACATTGGTAATATGAAATGAAATTAAACTTAAGAGTAAATTATATTTTGAATATTCCCATGTGATCTACAAATCGCGTCCGATTGAGAGGAGCTCAGCTTTGGCCCTTTGGGCCATAAAAAAAAGCGTCACGCGTCACGCTGACTTACATATTTTGTGGTGTTGTTGTTTAGGGCTGAATTGAGTACTGAGAATCGAGTGTAGAGTAAAGAGTATAGAGTATCGAGTACTTAGAGTCTAGTACACTCAGTATCAAATACAGAGTATCGAGTCCTTGGTATCGAGTACTTAGCATCGGTTGCTGAGTACCAATTACAAAGTATCAAGTATTAGTATTAGTATTGAGTACTAAGTATTGAGGTCATAGAACAGAGTACTGCGTATCAAATACTGTGTTTCGAGTAGTTGGTATCGAGTATTAGTATCAAACACTAAGAATCGAATACTGCCTAGTCGAGTACTTTGTATCGAGTACTTGGTATAAAGTTCTTAGAATCGAGTACTGAGTAGTACTTAGTATCGAGTACTGCGTATCGAATTCTGAGCATCGAGTACTTGGCATCGCATCGATTATGTCGTGTCGAGTACTTAGTATCGAGTACTATTATCGACTACTGAGTATCGAGCATATAGTAACACACAACCAAAATAATATGCAAGGCGGAGCCTATCGTACACAAAATGTTTCACATCAAGGCCCCGTGAGTGTAAGCCCCACTCATACCTATTTTTTATTAACACTGTGTAAAGCATGGGCTGAACCAAGGTTCGAACCAAAACCTTCGCCTAAAATCGTCGAACCTCAAATTTCCGAACCCTAACCATTAATAAAATTGGGTTCGAATCCTCGAGCCGGAGCTCCGGAAAAATTGTTTGGTTTGCAGCCCTGGTTATAACGAGATACGAAGCTACTACGAACCATTGCTTATACCAAGACCTTAGGTTAGAAATGCTTAGTGTTAACAACCCCTATGCAGCCTTGACATAAATAAAAATATATATCCTGGGAATCCCAGCAAATCCCAGGAATAAGGAGCAAAATATAGCTATGTGATAGAGTGCGCTTAGACACACTGGTAGGCTGCCGGATTTTTGATACAATTTATAACACGCCTGTACCGCTTGAAGGGTAGTTCAGTACTGAATTATTGATTCTTTAACAGATGTCTGTAAAGATGTGCACAGTTTTCAGTGTCCGTTTTGAAGTTGAGACTCTTGTCTGTCGTGGCCTCTATAATGTGTAACATTTCAAGAGTAAAGCGATTCCTGTAGTTGTTCTCTGGTTGTTTTTTTTAAATTTGGTTCATGTCCGATCTCCCTACAGTGGGTCGCCAGTGCTGTTTTTATACCCGTTACTCGTTGAGTAAAAAGTGTATACTAAGGTCGTGCAAATGAATTTAACTGGCAGAGAGAAGCATCTCCAACCCTATAAAGTAATTATTCTCGATCAGCATCAACAGCCGAGTCGATATAGCTCTGTCCGTCTGACCGTCTGTCTGTATGAACACCTAGATCTTGGAGACTAGAAGAGCTAGAGCCACCAAATTTTGTATGAAGACTCCTATTGTCCCTACGCACATCAAGTTTATTTCAAATTTTGGCCGCGCCCCCTTCCGCCCCACAATAAAAAATGATGAATAACTCCTACAATTTGAAATATATCAATCTCATATTTTGCCGTACATGTGTCCTATATCTCCAATCTCTGAAAGTCTCTGAAAGTTTCATAAAGATCGAAGAATAAATGGCAAAGATAATCTTTTTGCTTACACAATGTTGAAAATGATCTTATTAATGTTAATGCTCTGTTAACTTACATAAGGGTTCGAACCTTCTATATATAAAACTGTGGGAGATATGACGTCGATATTGCGGGAGTCTGTCCGAATGAACAAACAGTTCTCAGAGATGGTAAGAGATAGAGGTTTGACATGTAAGGGACACATGCTTCTTATACTTGCAGGCAGATCAAGTTTATTTTCAATTTTTGCCACGCCACCTCCCGCCCCCGCAAATTGGAAAAAACGTCATATCTCTTACATTTTTATAGATAGAAGATTCGACCTTTTGGACATATTTAGTATTCGGGATTTCTTTATCGATCCGCCAAAGGAATGGTAAAGATCGGATAAACCGTTGTCGAGTTATAAGGAAAACAAACAATTATGGGCAGCACCGGTTGCAACGGTGATGGGCAGCACTTCACATGTACAGAGTATGTTATAGTCGTTCTTGACCGACTTTCTTTCTTGTTATGATTTGTTTGTTGGAACAATCGGAGATTGCGAAACGTTCTGAGAGTTTTGGGACGTAACTTGTAGTTTTTACAGGCTCGAGGTCTTGCTATGTTATTGACATAGCTTAGCTTAGTTCAGGGATCTGTATGATTTTGGATGTTTGTTATCTTTTGGTTTTGTTGTCCTCTGTTGGGAAGTCATTGTTCTTCAATATAATTCTAATTTCAGAAATTATCTTAAGGTAGGTCTCGTCTCTAATGCTCAGCATCCGTCCGAAATCTTTATATGATCTCGGTATAATATCGTTTTAGAAAAAGTAATGGAAAAGCTTGGATAGTAGCGTACATCGATCATTTGAACCGAACTGGACATTTATTTTTTGGGAAGATTCGGTTTCAAAACGATTAGCCAGCTAGCTACTGATATCATAGCAGCCTTAACACGCTGTTTAGTCAGGAATTTAACTCAACTTTCTGTAATGGTTGTACTATTTTATGACAATCGTTTCGCTTAGGCATGAATTCAGTCTATTGGGTGAGTTTCACGATACTAAAATCAGTCTTAAATTTCAGCAATTCCAAATGCTTCGGGCTGAGTTCAGCACTGATATATGCAAATAACTGCCAGTTATGAATAGCTATAGAAAATATGTAAAGGCCATAATTCTTCCAATTTTTAAAAACTATTCATTGTGCTAAATATTTCGAAAGCATGGGTTAACGATTGGCTTAAACCTTCGGAGTAAACATATGAAAATCCAAGACATAATTTTTAATCATTGTCCAAATATAAATAACCAGATCATGAAGCAATTTTTGCGGATCGATTTTAATGAATGAATTTGTACTACCGGATAAAGTCTAGGTTAGTTTATTAAAGTGAACTTTGGTAAGAGAACTTTTTATTACTAGTATAAACCAGAATAACTTTTGTTGTGGTTGGTAGATGTGCACCAGGTAGTGTGTGTGCATGCTGAACAAAAGGTGGGGGGGGGTTAATTCTGACACGGAACATCTAATAGAAAAAGTTTTTTTTAAAAACTTTTATGCAATCGGTCACCTTTAGCAGCTATTCTCAAACATTTTCGTTAGGTACATTAGAAGCCAAGAAATTGAAAGACAATCTGTTTGGGAAAATAAACATAAGTTTCAGGTATTGAAAAATTACCTTCTTCTTTTCTGTGTGCAGATTCTATTTAATATTTGAGAACTATTCAGAGATTAATTGCACTTCGAACTAAACTTGGATAACCTTGTATGGCAACTGACAGACAAAGACTTGGTAACTAGATTATATGGAAGATAAACTAAGAATTAAATTTATTTGGACTGGGAACAGACGGTGTCAATTCGTAAAACTTTCGTAATTCGTTCAAATGAAAATCTTCAAAAATTTCCTGAACACTGACAAACTGTTTAAATTCTTTTTTAAATTTTGAGAAAGATATTGTAAGAACTTGTGGACGTTTGGTTGGTAAAAGGACCAGATCTTTTAATTGAACCTTTGCAACTAATTTTCTATAGCTTCATAATTGTTAAAGAGAAAAGCGATGAGAGACTAAAAGCAGTCAAAAATGGCTAATTCTGAGAAATTGAACAAATTTTGATTTTCAATATTAAAATATTTATATGTTCTTGCCAATAAAAGAGTAGGCTTAGATATTTCAATATTTCAAATTCCTTAAGTGTGCCGCCTTCTGAATTCGCTCTTACGAACTTTTTCTGTTATTTTCAAAATTTGTTGTTTCTTTGTTGTCAATTGAGTAGGTAAATAAGTTTAAAGCAATATATTGAATATTTTATGGTATACCATTTAGTTATTTTGCACACCTTATAACATATTATAAAGCCCCCCCACCCCAAATTGTTTAACCCGAATATAACACGAAGCCCTTTTTGTTGCACGCAATCGGTTTTTGTCCTGCCCCATGTCCGTGCTGTTCTGTTTGGTTGTCTGCCGCGGGCTCCTTTGTGCTTGCTTGACTGGGGATTCATTAATAATTCAAAAATGCCGCATATGCTGCCCAGGACAACAGCAGCAACAGCAACCAAAATGTATTCACTTATTCTGCAATTTATCAATACGAGGTTAACATGAAAATGGCCACAAAAACCACAATGCAGACAGAACAGGAGGGAACACTCCAACAAGGAGTCTGTGCTTGGGAATGGGCCTGAGGAGGGTGTTTCGACGCAGCATGTGGCGGCGGTGACTACTAAATACGTGTTGATTTGATCACTTTTTGATTGTGCTCCCAAGGATTGGTAAAAATCGATTGCTTGCACTCCACTTCCACAACCGTCCCTACCTCTGGCCAGCTATCCATCAGTGATGTTTGCCTCTAATCCAGCCTCGAGGCATAGTTTCAGTATGTCTTGACTTCGGAATTTATGCAGCTTCCTTCTAAGGCCTCTTTTGCATGCATTATGTGTGTGAGTGTGTGTGTAAGTTTGTGGAAAGACTTGGACTCAAAATGCCATGCACGTCGCTTGGCCTTCGGTAACATTTATTGCATAAAACTTCGTCAATTTCCATTATAATTTGTAACGAACAGAGACCGCCAAGAGGCCTAAAAGCAATCGGCTCCAACTGCTTAGTCGGTCAATAACATTTCACTTGACGTCGGTGACGACGATGTCGTTGGCCAAGTATCGAATATAAAACTGTCAGATAAAGAACAGCTTAATGATTCTAGCGAAGGGTTTTCCCATACAAAATTAATAATGACCAAGCTAAGAGCTTTGCGTTTTGTTATGGTGTATAAATGTTGGTCTAAAAATAAGCAACGCACAGAAAGAAGGATAAAATAAATTGAGGTCCCACATGAAGAAAAAAAAATGTTTTTATCGTGCATTTTTGTCTCGAACATAATTTGTAATCCTATTTATAGGCATATTATTTGGACTATTGAAATGGCAAAATATAAATACACACCTCTCGAAAAAATTGAAGAAATGTTATTGAAAATGTTTGTTTTTAATTTTTTACTTGTCTATTGCTCTTCCAGCTTTAGAACGATCCCATATTGAGTCCGAGGTTTGCAGTTCGTATCAGTGCTATCAGCAATAAGTTACTATTTTCATATTTAACACCTAAACCAGAAATGAGCGCAAGAAAGAATTATTATTCAGTTCCCATTTACAAAAGCTTATTACCCTGTCTATTGAAATCTTAATCCCGCCCCGCCCGATATCGAAATCATATTTTACATTCAATCCTATATCGAATCTATTGAAATAAGTCTCCAAGATTTACTTGTTCATATGAACAGACTGGGTAATGTAGACTCGGCTATTGATGATGGAAATGTTCCTCCATAAATTAAACCGAACTTTTCTATCCCATCTTGACCCAAAATACTAAATTCAGTCCCTTCTCTCCTGATCACGCAGTTGACCTTGGGAGATTTAAATATAATGACTTTCTGCGTTTAGCCGCAAAATCGTTTAGAACTCGATGAGAAATTCACTTTAATGCTTCATACTTTTTTATCACAACCAGCAGCTGACCAAACACTTAATTTTGCAACCGTACTTAATATTTAGTGCTGCGCTTATATCAGAAATATTATAAGATTATGGAGTGTTAGATTATGGTCCTACTACAAAAACAGTGATATATTGCGTGAGTTCGTGAAGTCGCTATTGGTTGGTTAGTGTATTGGCTGGTTTGTGTATTGGTTGTTTTGCCAAAATCTCCCAAAAAAATACGAGAGTTTTGAAACCAACCGAAAGAGATTTCTAGGACACCGAGAATTGGTTTTGGGTTGGAATTTGGTTGGAAGAGATTTCTGGGACACTGCCGAATATTTTTTTTTTCGCTTTCAAAATGCTAAGTTTGTCTGTCCGTAGTGGCTAATTCTGAATTCAGTTAGGGTGGAGCATCTGACGATGGCTATTTTCTTGAATCTTTGCCTCTTGCCTGCATATTCCAGAAGGTGTAGAGCAGGGGCGCCCATGCCCATTACGCAAGACACGCTTGTGTTGTTGTTCTACGCAAAGGATAGCCCGGTTACATTTTCCGAGCCTAGCCAGCGCAAAAACAAATCTTATGCGTGCTCTATGTTTTGTTGTTGCGCGCTCTGACCGCAACAGCATCTTCATATGTGTCTCAATTCTCTCTCTTCTATGTCTTTCGCAAACTCGAACCACACAAGTTATGACGACCGACGCGTGTCGCTTCCTTGAATATATTTGGTGTATGATTGGTTTTGACGCGCTGGTAAGCTCGTTCTGGGCACCCTTGGTGTAGAGTTTATCAGAAACATGCGAAAGATTTTGCTTTTTATGGTCTACGTGCACATTTCGTGAAAGTTGATATTTTTTCTAGATTGTATCTGCTGACGAAGTTTTCATTGGTGGAGTTTTTTTTTTACGGCGGTGGGTATCAAACCCGATACAAAACCCCTAAAAACCCTATAAGTAGGGCTCGCCGCTTACGTTAGCTAGCCGCTTTGCGAATGCATCGAAATGTGACGCAAAGACGAAGGCGCAATAACCCAGGATCGCACTGGGTCCACCATTCTGACAGCAGCTCTACCACACTACATACGCCCCCATTTGGTTTCATGGAAATCCCTCCCCAGAGAAAAAATCGGTCTTCCCGATCGGTCTTCCCGACTTTGATATACCCGTTACTCAGAGAAAGAAGTGTTCAAAAGGACACTTCTTATGTTTAGCTCACAGCGTCGAAAAGAATGCAACGGTTTTTTGTAAAAACCATAAGTTTGACTAAAGGTTATATTCTTATAACTCCGCTACCTATGATCCGATCTTTATGAAAATTTAAGTGATTAAAGATATTCGGAATATAAACATAAGTTTTAAGATCGATATCTTTAAAATTGTGGGAGTTATTCAACATTTCTTATTGGGGGGCGGAAGGGGCGTACAGACGGTTTTGTGTTAACGTGACTTATTGCCTTCTAGGTGCATGAAAAAAGAATGTAGTGACAATTTCATACAGATTTTTTAAGCATCTGTCATACTAAAATATTTATGTAGGCACTTTTCCCCGTAAAAAGAATTATGAAAAATGGCATTCTCTTGGGAACCACATTCTGCAAAATCCGACTGGGTGCTCAATGATTTCGAATTGAGAATCTGCGGCACTCGGCTCAGAGAAAGAACCGAAATTACCCAAAGCTCGTGTGGCTGACAAGCGAGGGAGTCCGAACCCTCTCAGAGTTCTTTTTACCGTATGGATTTGTCTTTAAAAAATTTGGCTATGAGTGCGGAATGCGAGATCGGGCCTAATGTAGCTTTAAGCAACGAATTTAAAAGTGTCTTTAGACTTTTAAGCATAGCTCGCCAGCCTCAGTGAAAAACAGAAACAAACGCAGTTACATTTTTTCGATTGAGCAAAACAAACGAGTCGGTCATCCGACAACCTCCGACAGCAACTGTTTTGAGCGAGCGCTCACTAAACAACTGTCTGCAAATGAGCAGAACACAATTAGTGTCTACGAAGAGTGTTTTTTTTTTTGTGCGTTTGGTAGCCTGTTTGTATCTGTGACGCTCGTCCCTCTAGTACGGCCGACCAATGCTTTATCAACGTTCCGTCGACGATTTTGTGACTGTCATCGACCCTTATACTCCTCACAATGTGTTCGACTGACATATTTTGCAAGGCGATGTCCGCTGAATACGTTAACGACTCTCCAGGCACGCTAGGTCGACGCAATGCCATACAGAAACCGACATGAAACGCCATACAGAGAAGCGACATAAGCCTCAATCGTTGTCGTCACGACGCATCACCGAACAAAGAGCAACGCTGGGTTGACGAAAATATTGTGACTGACCCCAGCCGCACTAGAGGGGTTTTACAAAGACACGCACGAGCGCAACACACAGCCACATATACATTCGCAAAGTGTCAGTGACAGACAGAAGAGAAACAGGAACGAAAAATGCGGTTTTTGCTCTGAGAGCAACAGAACTGAGCAAATACAGAATTGAAACTGTCTTTCGCTCCCTGTTTTCGTTGTGTCCGTAACCAAACTGTTTTTTGCCGAAACGTTGAAAGGGTTGAGAATTTCACACCGAACGCTTGCCGAAATAATGCTTCAGTGAGTGTTAGAGAGAGACAAAAAGCCTATCTTCTTGGGGAACGCTGTTTTAAGTCAACTTAAAACATTGTACAGACATCTTAATTAAATTTTTGTAGGCGCAGCGGATTATTCTGAACTTGTTCTGCACGCTATTAATCGGCGTGTTCCGAGTGTGTCATAAAAATGTCGTAACTTACTCACCCAATTCATGGAATTTGTTATGGGTTTTCTCTCTAGCCGCAGTGCATTGCTGCTTCGTCTAAGACTGCTTATTTCCCCTCAAAACACACACACACATTACATAGTAATGCACGTGCCTATTTGCATTTTAGCTGCTTTGTCTTATGCTTTCTTCTTCATTATTAGTTGGACCCCAAGCAAGTGGACTGTGAGGCCACTGGCCCTTGAAGCTATACAATTTCAAAGGGAAATGCAACTATTTTAAAACAACTCTCAGGTTACCCTATATACCAGAAAAAAAAGAAGCGAGCCACTTGACCCTGAACCCGTTCGTAGTGTCAGTCCCAATCCTATGAAACATTCGCCAATCAAACCGCAGGCGACTTAATCCCTTATAGAATTTCACATAGTGCAAGAAAAATGGAAGCTTATAAAACGACAGCCATAAAAGTAATTTTATTTCATTTGGATTTTTTTTTCATTTTGCAGTTTATACTGTCTCGTGTGTTTTGCCGCCTTAGTGGAGGGCAGTTCACCAAGTCTGTCCAAGGATGCAGCTCACATATACAAAATCAAAAGGCAGGACAAATACCAACCACAACAGCTACAGCAGTCACCAGTGGCATTGGCGGCGGCTCCTCAGCCAGGCTCAAAGCTGCCACAGCAACATCAAGCACTCGCCAGAAGTGCTCACGGACTCAATAAGAAGCTGCTCAAGTGAGTATCAGCAATGGGGAGAAGGGGGAGGCCCACCTCTTATTTCGGTCTTAATTAATGCAACGTGTCTACACTCAGAAAAACAAAACAACAATCTATATTTAGGAATGCCTGTGATTGCATTTAGACGGGTTTGCTTATTAATTAAAAAAAGGGTGGATTCAAATGAAACAGATCGGACCTCATACTCTAACCTGAACTCGAACCGGACCTGCTCCTTTTAAAATAATAGCCTTACTGACTAATAATAGGACTGAAAGGAAGGGAGAGAAGAGGACAGGAGATAAGAAAACTGAACTAAAACTGTATTTTCAGTTTTCTGATAGGGATAAGAGGGAACCACTGAACGGAACCGAAACCGCCGTTTGCTTTCATTCAAAACCAGTGCTATAAACCGAACCGATGGCTTAAAAAATACAGGAACCAATGGAACGAACCATTCCTATTCCCCATTAGATTGCACTACTTTCCACTCACCGTCAAAATTTATTTGTTTCAATTCTTCTTTCTGAAACTCACCGAAAAAAGCTGTGAACGGTTGGATGGTTTTGCTTAAGACTAACGTTAGGTTTGAACCTCCGGAAATCTGATTTGTCCTTACCGTTGTGGCTTCTCTACTCAATGCGAGTTTGGCCTTTTAGTTTGGGTTTTGACAATAACATACTTAGTCGAACAGAATTCTTGATTTTTTTTCTGAGTGTATGCAAGGTACTTGGCCCTTCTCGTGCCAGCCATAAATTATATAATGAAATATTCATGAAAAACGTTTAGTAACTGACCAGACAGTTCTAACCACAACGCCCTTTCTTTGCCCCTCTCCACCAATCTCTTTCTCGATCCAGCAAAATGGGCTTCATGAAGGTAAAGGCGCCCAACAGCCATAACAGGAAACGTTTGGCGGTTGAGTCACGACGTCATGCATCGCGGGATGACTCACACATGTTCATCATCAAATTGCCACCAAATCTGCACTACTACACAGGTCCAGGTCCCAGCCCCAGCCCAGCAAAGAATGCGCTGGATGACAGCGATCCCAAGATTGCCACAAAAACAACAACCACAACAACAACTGAGGCGTCGGCGTTGAAAGCTAACGGGAAAAAGGTAAACGGGATTCTATTAGGTTAGACACAGGCCACCACAATGTAATAGTGTTTGCCTCTTGGCCAGAACTGGCTTTGGGTTGGGTGATAAACATCGACGCGCATGCGCACAAAACAAATTGCAAGAACAACACAAGAGAAGAGCAAACGGCGCAAAATGGATTACCCATTTGGGCCGATGCTTCCAGACATGACCATAGCCATGGCTCACCCATATACTGGACAACAAACAGCCAAAGCGGCAGCAACTATGTATGGTTGAGGACGACATGAAGCTCAGACGCACATGCGTTGGCAACTGGCGACCGACTTATACACACTCAGCTTCAGTTTCAACTTCCAGTTACAGTCGACCAGCTATTTTTATACCAGCCATCCACTCGTGCGTGTACACATATGCAAAGGGAAGAGTGTATTAGACGGTAGTAAAAATATTCAATCTTTTTTTTTAAGTTTGTTCTAAAAATGACCAGAATTCTTGAAAATTAATGGCACATTTTTTTCGACCTTTTTGAGTACGAATTAGAGAAAATTTTCCAACACCCAAATTACTAAGTAGTTCGTCCATGTTATTTGAAAAAATATGGGAAGTTTTGTATACCCTTGCAGCTTCCATTGAAAAAAAAAATTTTTTTTCTAACTAAGACTACTTTTTGGACCTTTCTATGGGATCTATACTAAATAGATGTCTGATTTCGACCAAACTTGGTGAAACATGGAAAAGCATAATACACTGTTAATTACGCAATTTGTAGGCGGTCCCATTTAAAACAAAAAAGTTTTCCTCACTAGAACTTCTTTTTCGACCGATCATTCATACTGCAGCAATATGCTATAGTCATCCGATTTCGATCAAACTTTGTAGAATTGTGTCTAAATATATAAAAAATGTGTATGCCAATGATAAGGACGTTTTCATTAATAACAAAAAAAGTTTTTCTCTCTAGAACTAGTTTTTCGATCGATCGTTCCTATGGGAGCTATATGCTATAGTCATCCGATTTCGACCAAACTTTGTAGAATTGTGTAAAAGTATATAAAATAAGTGTATGCCAATGATAAGGAAGTTTTCATTAAATACAAAAAAGTTTTTCTCTCTAGAACAAGCTTTTCAACCGACCGTTCCTATGGCAGCTGTATGCTATAGTTATCAGATTTCGACCAAACTTGGTGGAATTATGGAAAAGGATAGTCAACTAAGAAATACGTAATTTGGAGGCGTTTCCATAAAAAACAAAAAAGTTTTTCTCACTAAGACTAGTTTTTCAACCGACCGTCCTTATGACAGCTATTAGCTATAGTCTTCCGATCCGGCCGGTTCCGACAAATGTGCAGCGCATTTGTACCAAAAGACTTTGTGCAAAGTTTGGTGAGGATAGCTTTAAAACTGACGGAGCAGATAGCATAGAAACAGACGGACAGATGGACAGAAGGACAGACGGACAAGGCTAAATCAACTCAGCTCGTCATGCTGATCAAGAATATATATTCTTTATGTGGTCGGAGATGCTTCCTTCAATGCGTTACAAACATCCGCACAATTTTATAATACCCTCTGCAAGGGTATAAAAACATTCTGCTGTAAATATTCAAAACGAATCAGAAAAGAATTGCGACACCTCATAAGGAGGTGTTACCCAACCATAGCCCCTAGAGGTCCAACACACTCGGCGATTCACACCAAATGCTTGCATCTCTGACTCTCAGAGAGAAACAGACAAAATTTCAAACTGTCATTAAAAATCAAAGCGATGACTTTCACGCATATTGTTTTTATACCCTTGCAGAGGGTATTATAAAATTGTCCGAATGTTTGTAACGCATAGAAGGAAGCATCTCCGATCACATAAAGTATATACTGTTATACCGGTATGAAATGAAAATAAAACACTAATTATTAATGGGAAAGTAAGCAACATTTTATTCAAAGTATTGGCCATTGTTTTCTACACATTTTGACCACCTTTCTGGCAATTTGTGGATACCACGCCAAAAAAAATTGTTCGTCTTTTAAAGCATACCAACCAGACACCCAATTTTCGACCTCCTCGTAGGAATGAAAGTGCTGCTCAGCCAATGCGTGTCCCATCGATGAAAACAAATGGTAGTCGGAAGGAGCCAAGTCTGGTGAATACGGCGGGTGGGGTAGCAGCTCCCAGCCAAGTTTTTTGATTGTATCCTGAACCGGTTTTGCTTTGTGTGCAGGCGCATTGTCATGGAGCAATCCATTCTGGTCGTTTCTCGATCAATGCATGGTTCAAATTGATCATATGTTGTCAATAGCGATCAGTATTAACGGTTTCACCAGGTTTTAGGAGCTCGTGGTACACCACAACTTTCTGGTCCCACCAAACACACAGCATTGTCTTCTTGCCGAATCGATCTGGTTTTGCAGTCGATGTTGATGGTTTTCCCGGATTAACCCATGATTTTTTCCGTTTAGGATTCTTAAAATAAATCCATTTTTCATCGCCAGTAACAATCCGATGCAAAACCGATTTTCTTTCGTGTCTTTGAAGCAAAATTTCACAAGTGTTTTTTCGGTTTTCCATCTGTCTTTCATTCAATTCATGTGGCACCCATTTTCCACACTTTTTGATCTTTCCAATAGCTTTTAAACGGTCAGAAATTGTTTGTTGTGCAACATTTAACATTTCTGCCATTTGCTTTTGACTCAAAGTGTCATCTCCATCCAATATCGTTTGCAATTCGGCGTCTTCAAACTTTTTTGGTGGTCTTCCACGTTCTTCATTTCTCACATCAAAATCATTATTTCTGAACCGTTGAAACCATCTTTTGCATGCTGCTTCTGATACAGCATGATCACCATATGCCTCGACAAGCATTCGATGCGACTCTGCAGCACTTTTCTTCAAATGAAAACAAAAAATTAATGCTTTCCGCAAATCATCACTTTCTGGTACAAAATTCGACATTTTTAACACGATGAAAAAATATGATGTTCTCTGTTCAATGACTTGATGTATACTAAATATGTTTCACAGATGTCATAGCTAACAAACAAAAAAAAAATAAAGGCTCGTTCACAACAAATGTTCCCTATCGAGAAATTGGTATCTTGACGCTCACTTCATGCCGGTATACCTATTCTTGATCAGCATGACGAGCTGAGTTGATTTAGCCCTGTCCGTCTATCCGTCTGTTTCTATGCGATCTCCTCCGTCAGTCTTAAAGCTATCCTCAACAAACTTTGCACAAAGTCTTTTGGTACAAATGCGCTGCACATTTGTCGGAACCGGCCTGATCGGATGACTATAGCATATAGGTGTCATAGGAACGATCAGTCGAAAAACTAGTCTTAGTGAGAAAAACTTTTTTGTTTTTAATGGAAACGCCTCCAGAGTACGTATTTCTTAGTTTACTATCCTTTCCCATGATTTCACTAAGTTTAGTCGAAATCGGATGACTATAGCATATAGCTGCCATAGGAACGATCCGTCGAAAAACTAGTTCTAGTGAGAAAAGCTTTTTTGTTTTTAATGAAAACGTCCTTATCATTGGCGTACACTTATTTTATATTCTTTTACACAATTCTACAAAGTTTGATCGAAATCGGATGACTATAGCATATAGCTCCCATAGGAACGATCGGTCGAAAAACTAGTTCGAGTAAGAAAAACTTTTTTGATTTAAATGGGATCGCCTCCAAATTTCGTAATTAACAGTGTATTATGCTTTTCCATGATTTCACCAAGTTTGGTCGAAATCAGACATCTATATAGTATAAGGTCCAAAAAGTAGTCTTAGTTAGAAAAACTTTTTTGTTTTCAATGGAAGCTGCAAGGGTATACAAAACTTCGGCCGAGCCGAAGTTAACTTTCCCCTGTTTTTTACTAATAGTTCCTTGTGAATGATGTTTGATTTTTGATGTTTGATGAACGCTGGTGAAACGCCCATAGCTTATCTAATAAGGTTAAGTCTTTTGACTTTGACTTGACTTTGAATTTTTAATGCTAAAGAAGTGTTTTCAAAATGACGCCTACAATGCAAACTGAAGTTTGAACCCAAAAGGCCATTAATACTTTTTACATAATCAACTTAACGATTCAATGAATTGACTATTTTGTGCAAGTTTTATGTCTTATTTCATCTGCTAGATATCTTTTAGTCGACTCCACTCATTGAACATTTGTTTTGAGTCTTTTGTTGTATGTGCGGAATTAATGTGCCAAGTGTCAATGTCAGTGGATGAGGCTATTGCTCCTGCTGTTGCATACCCCCAGTCCCAACAGAGTCACAAATATTATTTCGCTCTCACGACTCAGCCGCATGAACCAGAAATGGAAATTAATATGCAAGCCATTAACCAACATCCAGTCGTCTTCAAGCTTCTTCAATTAAAAATGCAATTTGTTAGAGCCAGTTAGGAGTGCGCCAGTAAAGTGCGTCAGTCTTCAGATTTATGGGGCGCCATGGCCCAAGTCTGGTAAATGTTGTCTAATCAATGCATTTTGCAATTGCAGGTCTCATTTCCCTTTAGCTCGAATGGTCGACCGGGACGCATCTACCACTGGAATTTGCCCGTTTTGAAGCAGGCGCTGCATAAGAAGCCTCATTTCGCCCATGTGTCAGCCGCCGATCGCAATCGTTTGCTGGACATAGAGAAAATACCCACATGGCGCAAACCCTGGGAGAATGAAACAATCGAAAAGTCCTTTGCCACCAACAGTGGCGGCAAATCCAAATACAAGAAGTCACTGAAACCCAAATCGCCCACCTATTATGCCCCATCCCAGGCTGTGAGTAAGCAAAGTTTCCACAAATACTTTGCGGGCAATGGCAAACCGAAGGGTTTCTATGTGATCAAGGAGCATCAGACCAAGCCGCAATTCTATCAGAATATTATATCATAAACGAATTTCGCACTGCTGAGCAAACGCATCTAAAAGACTGTGGTGTGGGCGTCTATTAACCTACTTACTATTGTATGATTTCTTATGAAACGAGTTCAAATGTTGGGTTTACCCAACATATGGATTAACTAGAGTGTAAGAGTTTCAATTTGTTCAGTTGGTGTCGAGACTGTTTTCCATTTTCAAAAAATATGTCCGTCCAATTTTTTTTATTAATTTATGTAGAATTCTGAAAGCTAACTAATATTCCTGGATAAAAGATAAAAAAGCAATATGACAATATTTTTATGAATAATCGAAGCATTTATTATTTATAAACTTTTATTTCACTAAACTTTACATTTTAAGAGTTCAAGCTAAGCTATTTTCATACAGAAACCATTATAAGATTTAATTTAGTAGAGTACCCAGCTCACATGGAAATGGGCTTGAAAATACAATAAAATACTGAAATTTATACAGATTTTTCTATTGTTTGCGAATTTCACATGATTGGGATTTTGCGCGATTTCGCTGTCTACGAATGCATGAAAACCTCTTTATGTAACACATATCTCAGCTGGCGTTATCCTTCCATGTTTCTATGCTAACCTCAAACTAATACGAAAGAAAATTGGAAGAAGCAAGCATGCACTTTTGGTTGATCGCTTCGCAATCATTCAGTTACATCAAGAGAGGTATCATTTGTACGAAAGAGGTTCAATAAATTATTACAAGGCCTAAGAAAATGTATATTGAAATTTTGAAATCCATTCTGAAACAAATAGCTGTTGTTTTATTTATATCTAGGGTGGGGTTTCTTTTATCAAATACAATAATGACCTCAAGCTTCAATTCGGAAAGGCTATCATACTAGGTCCAAATCGGAAGAGTGGAGGTTTAAGCCGGGTATCCAGCACCGCGAAATCAAAAAATAAAACAAGAAAGAAAGTCGGTCTCGACCGACTATAGTATATGTATGTATCTCCAAGGAGTTTTTCTGACGATACACACTGGTCCAAAAGCCAAACATTTTGGCAGAAATTAAACTTTTTTTTTAAGTGTAATGCAAAACCAATTTGTTTTAATATATTCTTCTTCTTCTTTGGCCATCACAACCGTTTTACGGTCTCGGCCGCTGCCACTAATGCCCGCCACTCGCCTCTGTCCCGAGCGACATTCCACCAGAAGGACACTCCCAGGTTCGCAATGTCTCCCTGCACCTGGTCACGCCATCTCCGCTTTGGTCGACCAGGCGGAGGAGTGCCTCCCAACTCTATCGCATGCCGATCATCCATACGGGTAACATGTCCTATCCAGCGCAACCGCTGTTGTTTTATGCGCTTGACTAGGTCAGTGTCCCCATAGAGCTCATACAGTTCGCGATTCATTCGGATGCGAAATTCGCCGCCAACGTTTAGAGGTCCATAAGTCCTCCGAAAAACTTTTCTCTCGAACACGCCAATTGCCGCCTCATCCTCTTTTGAAATTGTCCATGCTTCTGCGCCGTATAGCAGGACTGGGATGATAAGCGACTTGTATAGCGCAATTTTCGTTTTCCGAGAGGCCTCTGCTCTTGAACTCCTTATTGAGCCCGTAATAACATCGGTTTGCAAGAGTAATTCTTCTTCGGATTTCCAGACTGGTGTTGTTGTAGAGTATTACCTAGTGCAATTAAAAATCATAGTGGTACTATTCAAATTGAAACACTGCGAATTTAGGCAGCCCTGGAAGACAACTGATCGTTTACCACAAGCTTTGACTTTCTTTGCCTTGCAAATAAGAGCACAGTTCAAATCATTATAAAATAACAACTACGTCGAATATTAAAGTAAATCAAAATGGAAAACAAAGTTGAAAGTGTGTATTTTATAAGTGTTATCATGCATTTTTTTACCCTTGCAGAGGGTATTATAAAATTGTCGGGATGTTTGTAACGCATTGAAGGAAGCATCTCCGACCACATAAAGTATATACATTCTTGATCAGCACGACGAGCTGAGTTGATTTATCCCTGTCCCTGTCTCCTCCGTCAGTTTGAAAGCTATCTTCACCAATCTTTGCACGAAGACTTTTGGTACATATTCGCTGCACATTTGTATATAGAATATAGCTGTCATAGGAACGATCGGTCGAAAAACTAGTTTTAGTGAGAAAAACCTTTTTTGTTTTCAATGGAAACGCGTCCAAACTTCGTATTGCTTAGTTTTCTATGCTGTACCATGATTCCACTAAGTTTGGTCGAAATCGGACATCTATGTATATAAATATATAAAATAGGTGTCATAGAAAATTAGTCATAGATAGAAAAACTTTTTTGTTTACAATGGAAATGTCCTAGAACTTGGCATTTATTTATTTGGATTGCTTTCACATAATTTTACAAATTTTGGTCAAAATCGGATAACTAAAGCATATATGTAGCTCCCATTGGAACGATCGGTCGAAAAAGTAGCTCTAGTTAAAAAAACATTTTTTTTTTTTAATGTAAACGTCTTTATCATTGGCATATACTTATTATATATACTTTTCACAATTCTACAAAGTTTTGTCAAAATCGGATGACTATAGCATATAGCTGCAGTACAAATGATCGGTCGAAAAAGAACCGCAAAATAGTTGTGTTTCGTGGAACATTGACGCGGATTGAAGTAAATTAACGTAACTATTAATTAAAGCGAGGATATCAACCTTTTTTAATCTTTTTGCACCGTTTCTTAAAAATCGCATTCAAAAATCGTCAAAAACATCAAATTAGCTGCAAATCGAAAAATCGTTTATGTAGCAGATGTGTGAAATAGTGTTTTAAGCTAAACCAAATTCGGTGCTCCCTAGATGGAGCGAACCAAATTTTAGTTAAATTGCTTTAAAATCAAAAAAGTTGATGTAAGTCGGACGGATCGGTTATATGGCAGCTATATAAACTAGTGCTCGCAAATCGAGCCAAATTTGGAAAGTCGACTTGGGCACCCAAAATATGTGTACAAAACTAATTTTAGTTCAATTGCTTAAAAAGCAACAGAGTTGGTGCAAATCGGCTGGACTGGTTATATGGCAGCTATATAAAATAATGGTCAAAAACTAGCAAATCTTGGTAAGATGTCTCGTTGGTCTTAAAATACGTGTACAAATCAAATCTGTGGCATATATCTTAATAATTGGAGTTTATGCCAAAATTTTGGGAATTTGGACCACTGCACACTGGGACAGAATGGAAAACTGACCGGCAGAAATTAATAACGTCGTTGTCTTTGGCTTTAGACGTGCCAATCAGTATTCGGAGGTTTTTGGGTGCTCTGATTTAATTTTTGGCCCTACTTTTCCTATCGGTTGGGAGGGGGCCGACTTATAGAGGGGAATTAAACAAAAAACCAAATGGGGTATTTCCTTTTATTGGTTTTTGGGAGCTCCGGTCTCGTTTCTGACAATACTTTTAAGTTCGGTTTGGAGGGGGACGACTTATGGAGGGGGAAGGGGTAAAATCTAAAAATCATGAAATGGGGTATATTTTATAGGTTTTTGGGTGCTCTAATTTCATTTCTGGTAATATTTTTCCGATCTTGGGGGAGGGTGTCCACTTATGGAGGGGGAAGGGGATAAAAACTTAAAAAAATTAAATGGGGTATCGGATTATAGGATTTGCGATGCTCCAATTTCATTTCTGGCGATATTATTTCGATCAGGAGATCAATTAGCAACCCTAGAATAAGAAGGGCGTGAATTTCGTACAATTTCCCACAAAAAAAATTTCATATGGGGTAGTCCTGAAACTTGTCGGACTTCAACAATTTTTGGTACACGCTTGTCTTATGTTAAGCCTAACATTCTGGAAGAGTTTCATTAAGATCGGTAAATTTTAAGATGTAGCTTCCATATAATGTGAATAAGTATAAATTAATAAGAACATTTAAAAAAATTTTTGTTTCAAAACCTGACAAAACTAGACAACGAAATATGATTAGTGACTTTCGTAAAGGTCCGAAGTTATAAAAAAAAATCAGTCCTACACCGGGAATAGCCCGGAATTAATTCTCCTCTTACTTACCATCTTACCATAAAATTCAATTAACCGAATATGCAATTTCGTACCTCAAGAAACACCTAATTAATAAAAAAAGTTACCAGGAACCAGAATCATTGTTGTCACATAGCACGCATCTGCTAAAAATAGTCAAAAATTAGCCTTTGTACAGGTATTACAACAATGCTCGACTTTGGGCTTTCCTGACGGACACCGTTCATGAAACCTTCAAAATTTTACATTTCCGAGCTCGGGGAATAATTGTCCACTGTTTAAGCCGCTCGAATTTTCGAATTTCCGCCGGTCAGTTTTCCATTCTGTCCCAATGTGCACTGTGCGATAGTAGAAAATTGGATAAGAGTTTCTCTTTAGGGAATTTTGACTATTTACAGATATACTGTTATATTGTTAGTGCAATGGCAACTGAAGTGTAAGACTTTTGGAAAATAAAACAACAGATTTTTCAAGAGCTTAAAGAGTTGATTTGGTACTTCTCCTCGTGGCAGACTACACCTACACTTTATTGACAGTAACTACACCTTATTTTTGGGCTCTGCCCAAGCAGCGTAACCGTCTGAGATTTATTTTTGTTATAAATTTCAGCTAATTATATAAGCTGGGGCGTGTTCGGCTTAAGCCCTGTACGAATTCTGACGCATTAAGCGGCAACCGCCTGGAAACGGAAACGTAGCGAGCGCGCGCATGCGCAATATCTCATTTGGCAGATAAAAAGTAGAAAAGTAACCACCGTAATAATAACGACTGGCGCTGGAATAAGGTTGTTGGTTTTTCTTTGCATTTGTGATCATTTTTTTGGCGACTTGGGCGCATAATTGTTTTGCTGGGCTTGAGCTGCTGACTCACGTCCATTGAACTTTTCACCCGTATCCTCCTGTGTGTGAGTGAGTGAGTGCCAAGCTTAAGTAGATTTAATGACTTGCCGGTTTTGTTCTGCAAAAACACAACAAATGCGAAACGCACATGCAAACAAATATACATACATAAATCACATTTATGACAAATGCCATCAACTGCTGGGCCAGGACAGAGGCTCTCCATTGATTTCTGTTTATGACCCATGCAAATTGTTCTCGGCAACAGCAAGAACAACAATAACAACCACAATAACAGTTATAGCAATCAACTGTCGGATAACACTCGTTGGCGATAAATGTGCCAAAGTATAAGCCAAAACTGAACTGTCCGACATTGCAGTTGGTCCGTGTCAGAGCCAGAAGTTGCAACTTGTTAACGCCATTTCCGCCTGTCATATCAAAATAATTATCTCAAAGTGTTGCCTAGACCAAGTCCTAGTCCCCAAGAACAGCAACAGCAAACTGCGATCAGAGCAAAGTGCAGTCGGAATCAGGCGGCAGTTGGCTTTGGCTTCTGCGTGCAATAACTTGATCTGCAGAACTTGTTTCCTCACACTATCTTGATGGTAATTATGTAATTCCGAAATTCTTACTAATTAAAATAACAATTCACTTAATTATATTAACATAGCTCACGCATTGCCAAGCCAATGGAAATGGGGAATAAAGTAAGCGGTTAGCGCGTGAAGTTATTGCAAATTAACGTCATTTTTTAGATAGTGGCCACAAATTTTGCTCTGTCAGCTCTTAGTACTTTCCAGAAATGAATTTATGATGCTTAAGAAGAAGCCTAAAGATAATGTTGACAACATTCATTAGAGGGCTAATTTAAAATATGGTGAGGCTTTTAAGTTATGTAAAATAAGGAAACTTAATGATCTAATTAAGGCCCGGTTTCGCAAAGTTCGGTAAGTCAATCTAACCTAAGTTTAGCCGAATTTAAGTGTCTCATATTGCGTTTGGAAAGCAATAAACTCAACAGTAGTTTTATGTTCAGTGAAAAATAGAGATGCCGGAAATACAGTGAATGTCGGTCACGAAGTTTGCTTTATCGTGTTAAATCCGACAACTTTTACTGTAAAAAAATCAAAAATTTCTTAATATAACAATTAAAGGCGATGTAACCGAGTACCCCGACCCCAAAATACCCTGTACCCTTGATTTCGAGTGTTTTCATCCATTTTCGACTGACAACGCGGAAGCCCCCGCTCCTACAAGCAAAATTGATTTGTGTATAACTTCGGTGTTTTAAGTCCGATCTTATCGAACTTTTTCTAATAGATAGATATTGGACCTAACTTCAGGTCACGAGGCTCTAACTTATAAACTGTGGCTCTGACAGTTTTTTGTGGTTGAAGAGGGGAGCGGTGGAAATTTTCCAAATATAAAACAAAGTTAATCTGGGTATCCACCTACCTACATGCAAATTTTTGGCTTTATCTATTGAATTCTCTGAGGTACTGACAAACGGACATATCTGTCGACGCGGCTGTTGATGCTGATCAAGAATATATACTTTATAGGTGCGAAAATATTTCCCTCGCCCAGTTACATACTTTTGCATAACTTTTTTTATCCATTTTTAATAGGTACAGCCTGTACAGAGCTCGCAAATAACAGTTGACCGTATTTCCCTTTGCGATCTGCGCACTAACATAACGGAAAACATTATCTCTCTCTGAGCATAACACTTTTTTTCTCTTCGATTTTGTTTTCAGTCGGCTGTTCTCAGTTGTGCTATTCTTGTTATGCTCATTCAATAACAACTTATACGAAGGTGTACTGGAAATCTCTAGAAATTTTGGCTTAGGTTGGTTTGCAAATCGCTCGAGAAATCCGTCGGTGTCCCAAAACTTCGAGAGATTTTGTTTTCTTCGAAAGTCGGTGTCTTCGAAAGGTGTGTGTATAAGAGTATGGTACTACTAAAAAAACCATGCGTGGCTGGCAGAGACATACTGGCTGCAAAAAATATGGTCGTTGGCGATTTAAACTTCAAGATACAGCCATCGTTTCCAGGCGACTTGGTATCAAACAAATGCATCGATACAGTGAGATGCCAACGAAGCTGTAGATTATGCAACAGAGTTTTCTGGACATCACCGAACCTTCTACGACAGAAAGTTGCATTTTCTGTTATTTTAATTCGGAATTTGAACGTACAATGGCCTGCGATTGGTCATGAAAAAATTTAGGATTAACATTATAGAAGCCATATTGAATGGCAAATTCCGAACGGAAAACATTTTGATGTCACGAACTCCAATGACTCTCACAGAAGTCCTAATATAATTCATGCGTTCAAGAGTCAAAAGCCTAACGATGTCCGTAGCTTACCGTAGCCTAGAAGATGAGTGTTAAATCTATTTCTTAGCCGGCCATAAATTTTAAAATCTTTTGCAATCTCGCTCGCTCTCGCAATTGATAAAGGGTTTCATTCAAAAAAAAAATTCAAATGGTTCAATCTGTACCGTAAGTATTCTGATATTATAGACAAATGTTTTGCTTGCTTTATCGCCAAAATCATAATTATTTGAAAAGTAGTTCGAACTCATAACGGCTCAACTGACATTGACATTTATTCCTCATCCGAGACAGCTCTATCGATTTCGGAACCGATAACAATTTATCGAGCCAAGCCATGTCAAATTTCGCGTAGATTTCATGTAGAGAACAAGTAGAGCTGTTTTTTTTTTTTGTAATTGCATTGCTAGCATATGGATACGGTCGATGTGAGCTCCCAGCTACGGGATATTATATTGAACACCCAAAAGCCTCTTGTTATCCAGCAATTCCCGCTGGATTGGGAATGCTTTGAGGAGGGCTCTTTGCACGATTGGTGCGAGCGCTTCGATGTAGATGCCACTTCTCCTCCTGAATTTGAGCTTATGTCCCTGTCCGACTGCCGCACACCGCAATGGGAACGCAAACGAAGTAGGGTCAGCAACCTCAGCATGCAGCAGTTCCTGAGGGACTATGGCCATTTGGAGGACGAGCAGACCCACTGGGCAGCGTATCACTACAAACGGGCCAAAGAAGTGCCCGCTAGTTGCTTGAAAGGCATAGACTTTGCCAGATTTGGATTTTCAGATCATCAGAATGACTTCACCTTTTGGCTGGGATCGGAGCAGGCAAATACACCGTGTCATTATGACACATTCGGCATCAACGTGGTAGTGCAGGTTTACGGCAGCAAATCCTGGCTGCTCTTTCCGCCGGAAACATCTTTGCAAAGTTCCCGCATTCCCTACGAAGAGTCCAGTGTTTATTGTCTGGAGAACTTCTATGCTCCCAGTGAGCAGGACCTTGAGATGTTCAGTGATCAGGCGCATCAGTGCGTACTCCAGGCTGGGGATGTGCTGATAGTGCCACGTCACTGGTGGCACTATGTGGAGGCCAGAGAGACCTCCTTGAGTGTCAACTATTGGGTGCCACTGAAAGCAGATCTAGACTTGGCTCTGGACGAGTATATGGTCAAGCATATCGTGGAGAGCTTTGTCAAGAACGAGAATGAGCAGATGAAGCAATATTTGTTGAATCCTAATCAGCTGCAGGAGATATCAGACACACCCAGCGAACTGTTTGAGCAGTACGAGCGAGCCGTAAGGAATGCCGAAAACGGGGAAAGCGAGCGCCAACTCTGGAATACAGATTACATTACGCCGGCTAAGCTTCAGCAATTACTCAACCAAATAGAGCTAACTATACGCCCCGTGGAAGTCATGGCCAAAGAGGATTATAAGCTGTTAATGCAAACCAATTCACTCAGACTTAAAGCCGATCAAGTAGTCCCCTCAGAAGAACCCACTGTGATAAGCTCCAACCTGGAGCTGCTAATCAATAGTATGTGTGCCCCACGCAGCATAGCCAGCATTAAGCGCGAGTTCTTTCGAAGATTAAGACAATAGAACGTTTTTGTGATGCGTGATTAAAATATGTTTTGTTGCATTTGCGAGATTAAAATCCAAGAAGCCATCATCAATACAGAACAGGGAACAGGGGGAGGGAGTAGGAGCATTAAATGCTTCGCTAGAATCTCTAGATTCATGTTACACAGATGGGAATTAACTTAAATACACCAGCATTCTTTTCCTGTCAGTGTCTACCAGCCTGGAGGTTTCTGTTGATTGGGATAGCCACCCTGCTGATGGGCATAGCTGCCCGGATAAGTGCCATAATTGCCTGGAGCTGGACCCTGAGGGAAGCCCGCGTACTGATAGTCTGTAAAGTAAGATAATTAGTTAAAGAACTGTAGCTATAGTAGGAATACGTTTGTAAATTAGAAAGCGACCTTTCTAATGTTTAATTAGTAGCGAGTTTAGATGGCTCGAGGTCCCTAAAAGTTGCGTTTGTTCACAACTACAAACAGCTTAAGCATTGATTCACCAAAAAGAGCTGGAGGGCTGAGGGCTGCATGATTGTACACAAATCAACTCGTGAGGCTTTCATGCTCAAAATGAATTGAATGAATTTTGACACTCTCTCCAATGAATTTGAATGAATGTCAATGATGCTGGAGTGTCAAATTCATTTAACTTAATTCGGTCCCTCAACATTTACAACAGAGTGAATTCATTCAGTAAATAAATCGTCATTGCCAAGGTGAAAAAAATGGAAGGGGAAAAAATTACGAAAGCGCGAAAAAAATGATTCTGTAACAAAAATTTAATTTTAATTGTTTTTATAATTCAATATTAGAATTAAGAAACATTTTTAGTTGACCTTATCATGGTTGGTAGCAATATAGCAACTCTTTTCTGTTATTAAATTTCGTGCAACTAAAAAATCTATTTCAGAATCCACGCTGGTTGCAAGCTGCTGTCTTTGTACAAAAGCAGAAAAATATTTTTATGGGAACACCACCAAGCGAGGCCTTCATAATCATCGCGAATCAAAACATATGTACTAGAATAATTTGGAATTTCTTGCTTCATTATAGACTTCGATGAAAAGCCCTCTTTTGGTCTAGAAAAAAACACTAGTTTAGAAACTGTGTGAAAGCTTAAAGCCTTCAAGCAAGCTTAGAATTGCCCGTTAAATTTGAATGCAAGCATTTAAACAGCGTAAGTGTTGTTACATGTCGTTTACAAAACAAGAGAGCGTGCCTTCTCTTATATAGGTTTGTAATTTATAAAGCTGCATCCATACTGTATACCATACTGCATAGGCATCCAGCTCTTTTTGGTGTATCAATGCATAAGTTGTTTACAGTTCTGAGCAAACGCAACTTTTTGGGAACTCGAGCCAGCTAAACCCGCTACTATAGTAGGAATAAATAAACACTTACTGCCTGGATATGGCAACGTGGCATAGGGATTAAAGCTCTGCGGCATGGGTGGTGGTGGCATGTAGTTCGGATATGGCACACCTGGACTGGCACCATAAGGCACTGGCATGCCGTGCATCTGAGCCGGATAGGGAACATTAGCACCAGCCGTAACTGCTGCAGGCACACAGGGTGCCGAACCGCCGCCGGGATTCGTGGGAATGTCTGTGAATAAAGCCATAAAATTTGTTAAATTTTCCAAATTAAGTTGCCCCTCTCCAACTTACCGCTGCCGCTGCCCGAAGTAGAGGCATAGTGCGAGGGTAAGGACGGTGTGGCCGGACAGGCCTGGCGACTCGACTCTGTGGTCAGATCCTTGAGCAATTCCTCCTTTTCCGTCTTTCGTGCAAACACAAAATCACTGATTTTATTCTGGAACACCACCAGCAATTGGGTGAGGTCATTGTAGAATTTTGTGCCCTCCATCAAATTGCCCGATAGCTCTATGTAGCTATCATAGGCAGTGGCCAGCTCCTGATAGAGTTTATCACGGGAACTGCCACAGTTGCCCGTCTCTGATACAAACTGTCCATGAGCCGTCTGTATATCGGAGACCAGCGATTGCTGACGCTCCACACTCTCCTTCACCTGCTGCTGCAGTGGCTGCAAGACCTGGCCAATTTTGGACAAGGACAAAGCTGGCTCATCAATGGCTCCATCCTTTTGGAGGGCATGCAAAAACTCCTCTTTCATATTAAAGGTAGCCGACTTTAGCTCGGACTCGACTGCATCACGCTCGGCCTTGATGGTCTCCACCGCCTCCATCAGCTGCTTGAGACGCTGCACACTAGAGCAATTGGGATCCACGCTGCCGCTGGCTGAGGGCAATGCCTGTTGAATCTGCTCCGGTGGCAGCGACAGCAGCTGTATGCCCTTCTGATTGGCCTCGAACTTCTGGCGCACCACCTTATCAGCCTCGATGGCATTGGTGATAACCTCGCGATACTTTTTAGCATTAGTGCGGAACATTTCGGTCAGCTTTTCGGAGCTAATGCGTGTCCAGCGCTCCTTGAACTGAGACCTCAACTGATTGTCGGAGTCACGCTCCTCGTCCAGCAACCTTTCGGTCTCATCCAGAATCTCACGATTGCGATTGAGTAGCTCGGGCAGATCCTTGAGCATAGTCTGCACATTCTCAATGCCTCCCTTCTCGCGTACCTCGTTGGCCTTCTCGCGTAAGGAGGGTGGTAGGCCGCTGTTACCATCTGTGGTCTCCACAGCCGCCGGCAGATTCAGACTGGCCAGCACCGCATTTAAGGTCTGTGTGGATTCGCGCAACTTCATGATCTCGCCATTGACAATCTCATTTTTGCGCATATCGGAGGCGGTCAGAGCACGATGCAGCTCCACTGGCACCAGATTTGTAAAGATATCCTTGAAATTGGCTGCCAAGGGCACGGGAATGGGCAATGGCTTGGCCAGCTGGGCTTTGCCCGGTGACGCCAGAGTGCTCAGCTCTGGTATCATCTCATTGTAGATAAACTCATTGTCCTTGGTGGACTCGGCCAGGTTGCGCTTGGCGCGACTGAAATAGTCGTCCAGGTAAGTCTCATTGCCACCACGCGACTGAGCTGCCTTAAACAAATCGATGGCATTGCGCAGGCGGGCAATTTCCTCGCCAATTCGCTTAGCCGAGCGACAAACGAGACTCTGATAGAGTTGAGTCAAGGCATGGAAACCGGCCTGCTTGCCCGCCACCGTGGGTATCCATTCCTTTTCCCACAAACTGCGCACGGATTCCTTTTGCATGGCACGCAGAACATCGGCATAGAATTCTTCACCCTGGCAGCACAACTTGGCTATAATCTGATCCTTCATGTTGTCTAAAATTTACAGTGGAAAACTGAGTGGGACCAGCAAAAGCAAAAGACAAAATGCGACTCACCTTTAATGGCCTTAAGAATGAACACCTCCTGAGCCTGGGCCACCATTAAGGCCTGCAGAACAATAAGCGTGTCCTGGCTTAGATCAGGCGTAGGTTCGGAGGGCACTGCTGCTGGGGTGGCACCTTTAAGATACTGGAATATGCCGGCACTCTGCTGCAGCAGTTTAATGGCCAGCTTAAGACCCTCATCCGTGTCCAGTTGCTGACTGGAGGCAACGCTGCTCTGCAGGGCTGCAATGTTGAAGAGCACACACACCTTCTCATACATCAGCGAGGTGTGAGCTGAGGGGGAAAAAAGGAACATTTGAGTTGAGTTACAACATTTTACAGGTGTATCACATTCATTTAGTACGAGTTTGTCTTATCGAAGATTTTAGAATGACCAAAGAGAAAAATGTAACCCTGACAAATACTAAAAGAAAGAAGAAAGCTGAAGCAGAACCCGCTATCTTAGCACCAGGCTTTTTCAGGGATGCCCAGACTTACCTTAAGGCAGTGCAAACACCATACAAAGATCCAAGATCACGGCCACCAACGGTTACCAATAAACAAAG
The DNA here is from genome assembly GCA_018904265.1 of Lordiphosa collinella. NCBI lineage: Eukaryota > Metazoa > Arthropoda > Insecta > Diptera > Drosophilidae > Lordiphosa > Lordiphosa collinella. The sequence continues at coordinate 1,327,125 of JAEIFV010000001.1, forward strand.
ACATTTTATAGAATTTAGAAATCAGATGCAGAGCTAAAAGATGGGCACACCTAAGTTCTTGGCAACAGCATTATATATAATAGTTTGAAGAGGATAGACTACCGCATATCCTAGCGAAAAAACTTTGGGATGGCTTGCGAGACTATAACATAAGTATGCTCGCGTATCATGCTGGAAAACAACCACTCGCATGCCGATTAAATTGACGACTAAGTCGGTTCCTAAACGCACCTGAACAATGTGTGAGACAGTGCATCAAGCGTTTACAAACACCTTAACTAGGCAGTAGAACCCACGTACTAAAATGTTTTTCCAAATTTCAAAGAGTTTCGTCGCTACTTAGGGTCGCAGTTTTGCAAGTCCTCCAAGTGATGCAAGTCAGTATAATGTTGCCAAAGTGCCCTCTTGCATTATCCTTCTGGTCGCACGTGAACATAATACATAAAAAGCACTAAAGCCATTTAGTCTTAGATAACACAATGGCAAATTCTATGACTATTAAGAGTAGGAAGGTCTCTCAACCGTAGTCGATGTTAGATCGTAAATTTGAGTAGGTTGTTTATATGAAATAAATAAATATATCTTATTCACATTATAAAAGTGAATGTTTGTATTATGAGGGCTTGTAACATAATCATGCAGAAATGACTAAACGGATACTCTGTACCAGAGGTAAACAGAGTATAATAAGTTTGTGCAAAGGTATGTAACAGCTAGAAGGAAGCATCTCCGACCCTATAAAGTATATATATTCTTGATCAGCATTAGCAGCCGAGTCGATATATCCATGTCCGTCTGTCCGTCCGTCCGTATGAACAAACAGATCTCAGAGATGGTAAGAGATAGAGGTTTGACATGTATGTTTCTTATAAAGGGTGATTTTTTAGCTTTTATCTTTTTGGCAACACTGGCTTAAACAGCTCACGCACGTTTCGTGTTTTGTGTCACTGTCAAACATCTTCAGTTTGGTCTATAATTTATCCATGAATCGTCTTACAAACGAGCAACGCTTACAAATTATTGAATTTTATTATCAAAGTGCGTGCTCTGTTAAGAAGGTTCATCGCGCGCTTCTTCCATTTTATGGTCAGTTTAATCGACCCTCTGAAGCGGCTATTCGGGCTATTGTGACTAAATTTCGCACCAAATTTACATTGTTGGGCATTAAACCACCAACACGCTTACGTAGAGTGCGAACTGAAAAAAATATCGCAGCTGTATCCGCCATCAATTATCGATTCGTCGCCGTTCGCAGCAATTGGGCCTCTGTTACTCAACAACGTGGAAAATTTTGCGGAAGGATTTAGGTGTGAAGTCTTTCAAAATATACCTACCGCAACGTAGAATTTTTGGTGAATGAGCTCTTGAAAAGTTGGCCGAAGATCCACTTTTTTACCGAAAAATTGTGTTCAGCGACGAAGCCCATTTTTGGCTCAATGGGTACGTAAATAAGCGGAATTGTCGATTTTGGAGTGAATATCAGCCAGAAGCATTGCAAGAGCTATCAATGCATCCAGAAAAAGTCACAGTTTGGTGCGGTTTATGGGCTGGTGGCATCATTGACCGTACTTCTTCAAAGATGATGCGAATCGTAACGTAACTGTGAATGGTGAGCGCTACTGTGAGATGATATCCAACTTTTTTTTGGCCCAAAATGCAAGAGTTTGACTTGCATGACATGTGGTTTCAACAAGACGGTGACACATGCCATACAGCACGCGCAATAATGGACTTATTGAGAGGCAAGATCGGTGAACATTTTATTTCACGTTCGGGACCGGTCAATTGGCCGCCTAGATCGTGCGATTTAATTTATTTTTTGTGGGGCTATGTTAAAGCTCATGTCTATACAGACAAGCGCGCTTCAATTGACGCATTGGAAGACAACATTGAAGCATTTATTCGTGAGATACCGGCCGAAATGTTGGAAAGAGTATGCCAAAATTGGACTAAGCAGATGGACCATTTGAGGCGCAGTCACGGTCAACATTTGCATGATATAATCTTCAAACATTAAATTATATGGACCGAACTATCGATTCAAATAAAGATTTCATGCATTTTTCCGAATTTTATGTTTTTTTTTTTTTTTAACTTTCCTATAGCTCTTAAAAAAATCACCCTTTATAAGCGACACAGCCCAGCTTGGAACTGCCCTAATCGACGGATGGTCAGCGAATGAAGGCAAAGAGAGCTCTGCTTACGCTCATATGCCCGACTTCGGCATGCGCTCGTCTCGTGGGCGTGTAAATAACCGATTGCGCTCGGCCCCTGGGGTCAATGGGTGAACATCGCTGGTTTAAAATGTTAAAGAGGTTTACAACAGTGGATTTACCTTCGACTTTGGTATAGACTTGAAAAATCTATTAGTAGTCGCCGCAGTTTGTGCCAACTACCGTGGGATTAGTATTTAACGCAATGCCTTTAAGGTTCTGTCACGCCTACTAAGTGAACTCCAAAAGGTGCCTATTTAGCATAATTACAATTGGTCCTTATTAGCTCTGCCATTTTGGATACGTCCATTAGCTGCTTGTTGATTACAAAGCCGCTTTCGACACAACGAAAGGGTCAAAATGTCCAAAAACAAAGGGAACGAGAAAAAAACTAAACATCCCGGTACTGCAATATGATACAGATCCATGGACAATAACAGCTGCAGTTGCGGCAAAATAAAGATTTTGAGAGGTATTGTGTACCTTTAAAAAGTAGAATTTCGCACTAGAATGAATCACAAATAGTATGAGCACTGTCAGCACACTAACATTATATGGGCAACGATGGAGTGGATTTGAACTGTTGAAGGAAGAACTATTGAAACACAAACTTTACTACAAAGATCTGTTAAACAATAAACTTTTGAATGCTAAACAAAGCACTAATCAGAAAACTAGTTAATATATTTAATGGTACTACATAACTTGGACTTCATTGAACAAACATGCCCACTTCCGCCTTAACCTTACCTTAACAATGTGATATTTTCACAGATGAATCATATTTATAGGAGTTCTATGGTTTTTATATCAAACACTTGACTATTTGATTGATAGATAGGAAAATCGATTAACTACAAATTTAAGTTTAGGTGTCCGCCTATGAGAGTCTAAAAAAAGAATGGAACACAAAAAGCCTAGGTAAAAATAATTATCTTCTGTACAAAAACAAATATGGTTCTAGACTTATCTAAACAAATATATTGTAGTTGCCTTTTTTTGGGCCATATCAGCAGAGGTTTCTGACTTGGTCGGAATTTTAGTAAGCAAATACTTTCAAAATCTACTTACTTAGGCTAATTTTGCCACCGAAAATGGATCCCTTATCAAAAGCATCTTTCCACTTGAAGGGTATTTGCAGTTCACTAACTGCTATTTTGGTTTCCAGAGCGCAGATCTGATCGTAATAGCTGAAAAGAATAGTAAAAGGGAAATTAATTGGCCATTTTTAGCGACGACGACGTCATCCGGAATGTTTACACACACACACACACATGCGCACAGGTGGCACTTGAGTGTGTAAGGCTGTGATTAGGCCCGCCCCCTCGCCTCTGTGGACTTTCCCTAACAACGATAACTGAGCGGTGCGTGTGACTCATGCAATAAAAAATGACCACACAAAGAAACTCACGCATAAACAACTTCCAGCGAGGCTTCATATTTCTCGAAGAACTTCCAAATTGCCGTATTGCGTTGCTTTGAAAACTCATTAACAGCCTCCGCATACTTCGCCTTCTCCTCCGCGGAGGCTCCATTGTAGGTGCTTTGTATGAGATTGTTCAGCGGTTTGATAACATCCACCTCCGAGGGTTTCTTCAACGGCACGCCCAACAGTTTCGACATGTTTGTTGTTTATTGCAGCACAATTATTAATTAATAGTCGGAATTCTCTTTTTTCGCCTATCGTCTGGTCCGTCGAGTTCGAATGTCTCATCCAACAACAAGAGCACAGCTGTAAAATGGCCCGAGGGTGTTGTGCAACACTTGTGCACTTTACAGTGCTGGCAGTTCAGCAATTTTCTGGCACAAAATCAGGCTTATAATCAAGGATCAACCCATAGATTTTTATTTAACTCGATCTGCTGTAACTAACTGTTCACAATAAAAGGAGGATGTAATAGAGTATAATAATTTATAACGCATTCCCCAAACACTTAGGAGTGGTTCAGTCTCGCCTTGAACAAAACACAATTTTGTTAAGGGGTTAAATACTGTTAATTGGCTTTAAAAAAGCCAGTTTTCAAACATTTTTCCTGAGAAGGCCTTTTAATTTATTAAAGCAAACATTTGTACATTTGTATTAACTGTATTTTAAAAGATTTTTTTTTGTAAAAATTATAATTGTGAAAGCTGCTAGAGTTGATCTCCAGGAGCTTCACTAAAAAATGGAGCCTTGCGTAGTACATGATATCTCTGGACTGGACCATCCAAAATTAAAAAACCAAACGGATTTCGTAAAGGAATTGATAAATCTGAAGATTAATCGAAGGAATAATCTATATATATAGTTTTTTTTACAAAATGACAGCTTCTCAAAAAAAACAATTTTCGCCAAAATTTTGGTCTTAAATTGCCTATAAAAAAAAAATAATTATCGGTGAGGAAAAAGTTCCGAATAATTTCTTAACAATACATTTTAGAAGCTTGTGTCAAAATTTGAAATCAATCGAATCAGTCGTTTTGGAGAAATCGTGTACGCCGACTTTGCAAACACAGTTTCGAGTTTACATGGATTTACAAATGTGCGAGTATCCTGGAAAATCATTGCCGAATTGAGTTGAATAAATAAAATAAAAAAAAATAGATTTTTACAAAAAGTTAACTGTATGGAACCCCATAAAAGTTAAACTTTTTATCTCCGTCAAAATAGCATCGATGAAATAGCGTCGAATTGGAACGATGGAGTGTGGAACACTGAAGCATTTTTTGTTTTTGAATTTTTACCTTAAAAAACAATAAAATCAAACATCTTTAAATGCAATATTGTTAAGAAATTCATAAACTTTTGTTTTAAATAACTTGTGGGCGAGTTCATGCAATGCAGGTTCCAAATAATTCAAGTTCAAAAATCGCCTACTCACATTTCAGATCTCCGCTCACAGAGTCTGGACCAACATGCACGGTATATCAACTTAAAGGACACATATTCAAGAGCATATCCTCAAAAATTGATCAAAATTAATTCGCTTATCAGTGAACCAACCTCACAATTCTCCCATACAAAATCGAGCAAAAAAAACAAGTTGCCAGAACTTTCTTAATTGCTCAAATATAAGAGTCTGGACCAACATGCACGGTATGTCAGCTTAAAGGGCACATATTCAAGAACATTTCCTGAAAGTCTGATCAAAATTAGTCCATACGTTTTCGATCAATTCGCTTATCAGTAGGCACACCTTGGATAGGTCTCACAATTGATAAGGCCTGTGCGCTGGTTCACATTCGGAACCAGTGAGGTGAACTAGCCAAGCTGCAGGGTTTCCACTATTCGACGCTAACTTTTTTTTAAGCTTGGACCGACATGCACGGTATCCCCAGCTATTAATTAGGCCCTCCACATGATTTTAATGAGTGGGTGTGGGAAAGATGCAGATTAATTTGTAGTTTAATCTGCCATACCGTGCATTGGGTTACGCGAGCTGGGAATCGAGCTATTTAGCCAGCGACGAATTAGGCAGACCATTGGCGGTAAATCAATTTGGCCAGCGACGAACTAGGCAGACCATTGTCGATAAATCAAATGGGCAGCCAGCCTTGCCACAACCGCCGAATTGTTGGCGGGTTAGAATAAAGTTAATTTTTCTCAGAAACCCTCCACATGATTTTAATGAGTGGGTGTGGGAAAGATGCAGATTAATTTGTACTTTAATCTGCCACACCGTGCATTGGGCTATGCGAGCTCCAAATATTTAAATAATTTGGTTTAAAAATATCGTGTATGTATGGGTATTTGTACTGGCTCCGATACTGAGCTGGTTCCGTTTCTTGCGCGGTCTGAATTATTTTGAATTGAAGATATCTCGAAAACGCTCCACATAATTTTAATCTTATTTTTACTGAAAAACAGGCAAAGCTATGGCGAATACGCGGGTATATCGTGCATAGTCCGACGCGTGCTTGAAGTTAAGTTATTTTCAATTTAGTGGAAAGTCTATTTTTCAACACTTAAATTTTAATGTCCATAAAGCTCGAAACTAACCCCAATTCAATTAAAAAAAATAGTTTACGCAATTCTTAACATTTCTGCATTTAAAGTTTTTGGATTAATCATTGCAATCAAGAGAAAATTAGAAAATAAAAATGTCCTTTGTGCTCCACATTCCACCGTTCCAAATTCGTCGCAAGCAATTCGTCGCTATCTTGACGCACTCTAACTAACATGGTCACTTTCGATATCCTGGTACAGTTTGTCATTCTATCGATAGCTGTCACAAATGTCATTGTATCAGGAAGCCACACTATTTGACTTGGCCCTCACACAATAGAAATCCCTTTCCTTTCCTGTCGTTCAACCGAAGAAGTTCTCATCATGCTGTACTACATAATTAAATTCATTAAACTAACTTTGCGCAATCCTCTTAAACTGATTGAGCACTATGAGAGCCTGCTAGACGAATGGAAGGATGCCTGCATCGCTAGACGGCTAAATGAAGTCATCTGTGTATCCACCAAAAGCATGCAGGGGTGCAATGGAAACCATGATTTGCCGAACTACAAGTGCGAAAGTTCATATTGCTTCAAGGAGAACACGGCACGTATTACTGCTCATATGGACAGGGCCAGGTACTCCATTGATGTGGCCATTTATGCCATGGGCTCGATTCCCATTGGCGAGGCTTTGTGCAGGGCCAAAAAACGTGGTGTACGTGTGCGTCTCATTTGCGGTATACGTAAGGTGCATTACAAGTTCTGCATTATCGACGGCTATCGCAGTGTGCAGGAGTTTCATGATGCTTCGCTGGATCCGCCACCGCTGACCATAGTAATGACAGGCTCGCTCAATTGGGTGTCGGAGGCCAAGAGCTACGATGATCTGCTCATAACCAGCAACCGAAAAATAGCCAAGCGAATGGAGGAGGAGTTTGAGCGTATCTGGAATGCAATTGGCCTGGAGCCTCTAAAATAAAAACTTTGTAGCTAAAACAATTTATTTATAAATATATAGCTTGCTCTTACAGCAGAAGACTCACTATTTGTTATGTTTTTATTACAGGGGGCAGAAGGGAGGGAAAGGTCAGTGATTGGTGCTTACATTTTAAACAGTTTATATGTAAAGCATAAATGAAACGACAAACTAAAGTGGCCGGCAGCTCAGCTGATTTTATTGCGCATATAATATTTGATCAGTTGTATGCAGACTTCGGCATCCTCTGCACTGTCGTGACCAGCCTCTGGAAAAAGGATGTGTGTTAATTTGCCTTAGCTCTTGCTTTTGTGTTGTACAATATTTACCATTCTCTTGTATGATACGCTTTAGATTCTCAATGCAAAGCGTCTTCAGTGCCCGCTTCTTGGGTGGCCCCATTTTGTGAGGAAACAACACGGAAGTATCCACCACAACATCGTTTATGAGTTTCAAGGCCTTCATATCGCTCTCCAAACTGTGACCGACCAACACAGTCTTGGCATGAAACATGCACATCAGTACTGCCTGAACATCACGTAAGCTGCGCGTCTCCTTCGAAAGCATATCCTCGGGTATGCCCGAATAGCTGAAATTATGATAGGTAGAAGAATTCTTTTGATTCTTTTGATTTTATTATTATTTGAAAAAATTGATACACAATTACAAATTGTGTCCAATTGGAAAGCCATAGCAACGTGGGCCCGCCTCGGAACATCTAATGAAAAGTTTTTTCTTTGAATAAACTTTACACACGGTCACCCCTCTATGCTGTTGGCGCCAGCTTCGTTGTAATTAGCCATGTAAAAGCTTCTCAACCTGCCTTTCGGATTCGGCGTTAAACTGTAGGTCCCTTTCTCTTGTGCGAATATTAGAAGCGCACAAGCCAAGAGATTGAGAGAGGCTCGGCTTTGGCTCTTTAGGGCTGTGTCAAGCCATTTTACATACACTCATACGCAGTGATGCCTTTCTCTTTATATAGTTTTGTATTTCTAACAAAATATTTTCGTACTTTCAAAAGGTTACTCTGATTAAAACCATAGAGGAAGGTAGCAATTGAAATGATTTCCAGAAATCTCTAGAGATTTTCGTATGAACGAAGAGATTTTTAATTGACCAAAGAAGGACTTTATATGTAAAGTGGCAAGAATAATGTCGGCCACTAGATTTTAGTGAAGCAAAACCGTACGCATCAAATCTGCTTTGCCTTGAGCAGTCGGTTTCAAATATCTCAACTTTTGTCATTTAATCTAGCTGCCTAGCATTTTAAAGACACTTCACATATTGAGGCAAGCAGTTTTATTTCGAAATGAAACCGCTATACACAAATATCTAGAGATTTCTGGGACACACCCGTTAATGTCCGTTGCCTAATTAGTATAAAAGATTGGATTAATACTCTTTTTCTTAATACTTTAATTTAAAACATGATTCAAAATGATCTAGAGGATATCGAAATAATTTGCCACTCTAAAAAAAATTCGTTTAATGCTTATCAAAAAAGCATTTTCAACGATATCTTAAGGACTTTGCGTTAAGTTGTTCAAAACTAGGCATATATCGGTTTTTTTTAAAGAGTCCTATTTAATTAAAAAGGAAATTTTAGAATTCCGCTAGACAGGTCGTACCAACTCCCTTATCTGGCTATACCATTTAAAGCACCAGCACATAAACACAAATATGCACGCATTCATTCATTCATACTGACCCATAGATCATTTATGTATGCAAACGTTGGTAAAAATTTTTGATCAATTTTAATTTTTATTTAAAAAATTAAAAAATATAAATTAAAAGTAGTTTTAAAAAAAAAAAATTGAAACTAAAAAATGTATCCCTATTTTAATGCCAGGCTCAAAAATGTGAATACTGGTAACTCCCCCTTTCATATAGCACCTTTGGTTAAGAAACATTTTTATACCCTTGCAGAGGGTATTATAAAATTGTGCGGATGTTTGTAACGCATTGAAGGAAGCATCTCCGACCACATAAAGTGTATATATTCTTGATCAGCATGACGAGCTGAGTTCATTTAGCCTTGTCCGTCTATCCGTCCGTCCGTTTGTCCGTCTGTCTGTTTCTATGCTATCTTCTCCGTCAGTTTATAAGCACGAAGTCATCTGGTACATATACGCTGCACATTTGTCGGAACCGGCCGGATCGGATGACTATAGCATATAGCTGCCATAGAAACGATCGGTCGAAAAACTAGTCTTAGTGAGAAAAACTTTTTTGTTTTTAATGGAAACGCCTCCAAAGTACGTATTTCTTAGTATACTAACCTTTTCCATGATTTCACTAAGTTTGGTCGAAATCGGATGACTATAGCATATAGCTGCCATAGGAACGATCGGTCGAAAAACTAGTTCTAGTGAGGAAAACTTGTTTGTTTTTAATGAAAACGTCCTTTTTATTGGCAAACTCTTATTTAATATACTTTAACACATTTCTACGAAGTTTTATCAAAATCGGATGACTATAGCATATAGCTGCAATATGAATGATCGGTCGAAAAAGAAGTTTTAGTGAGAAAAACTTTTTTGTTTTAAATAAGATTCAAATTTCGTAATTAACAGTGTGTTATACTTTTCCATAATTTCCAAGTTTGGTCGAAATCAGACATCTATATAGTACTGATCCCATAGAAAAGTAAGGTCCAAAAAATAGTCTTAGTTAGAAAAACTTTTTAGTTTTCAATGGAAGCTGCAAGGGTATACAAAACTTCGGCCGAGCCGAAGTTAACTTTCCCCTATATTTTAAATTTGATTTTTTTCCATAACTATTATTTTTGGTCCCTGCTTTCAACAGATTTTTTAATGATATGACACATATTCTAGCATTTCCATATACATATATAAACTTTCCCGTTAATCCCGTTGTATATAAACTTTCTTGCTAAAAGCCGCTGTCTCGAAATTGATTTTAGACCCATGGTTTTTTGGGAAAAGTTTCTTAGAATTTACTGTATATTGCGTTTTTGCTATACTCCGGGTCGATTTTTTTTTGGTCCATACCAATCAATCTACACACACAGTTTTTGACATCATTTTAGTCATGTTAAAATGCAGGAATACCCTCAGCTTGTTTTAGCTATTTTTCCATAAGTACGGCTGATTACTTGGCTATCTTCCTTAAGAGCTTTCCAGCACTGGCTGTCAAAGAGAAAGGTAACCCTAGACACTTTCTATTTTCTGATTGCGTTGTTTGTGGGTGAAAATTTGGGCGAAAATACTTAAATTTATGCATATTGATTGGTGAAAACTGCCTACAATTGACTGAAAAAGCGTGGAGCAATCATAGATTCGGACTGTTAGTTTATTGTGTGCTTAGGCTGAGGGCGTCGTCCTCGGTGAGTTGTTAAACATTTGCAGGAGAAGAGAGAGCGAAAAATCGAAGAACGAGATGGCTGAGGTTGAGAAAATGACAGCAGCAACAGCGGCTCCACCAACTGACATACCCGTCTCCGTCGCCACCCCAGCTGTCAGTGAAACACCCGAGCTAGGCACCTCACCCACCCAGGAGCCGTCGAGCAATTCCCATCCGCATGATTCGGAATATGACACGGCCAGCGACCTGGAGGGAGGTGAGGACTACGACGACGACGACGATGAGGACGAGAGTGTGAGCGAGGAGGAGGATAGCGAAACGGATGAGGAGGAAGATGACGACGACGATTCAGAGGAGGAGGACGACCAGGTGGGGCTGAACCGCTCTGTGGCCGAGAGTGAGGCAGCGGCTGCTGCAGCTGCGGCCCAAAGAAAGGTGGACGAGGATCGCAGTAATCCCCAGTACATACCAAAAAGGGGAACATTCTATGAGCACGACGACCGCACGGCCGAGTCCGAGGGTGCAGTGGTGGTCGATGTGGATGCCAGTAACCTATCCCTGGCCGAGTCCAATGGCGAGGTTAATGGTGTGGCGGTGGCGGCCACGGGTGCCGTTCCGAATGGCCAGGATCCGACCATATCACAGGCCTCCAAGACCATGAAGAAGTGGCAACCGGCCTCGGGCGGCGATCGCTGGTCCCATGATCGCTTCGAGGCCTCCGAGCAGGCACCCAAATCCAGGGCTGAGCTGCTGCAGACCTATGGCTATGACATACGCAACGAGGATGCTCCGCCTAGAGCCAGACGCCGTCGACGCTATGGTCGAGGTCCTAGTAAATATTCACGCAACTGGGAGGATGAACAGGCCTATCTGAAGGCTAGCAATAAGGAACGCAAGCCGCCCAGGCCGCAGGATTTCCCTGCATTAAATGAACGCAAGGTGAGGGGACCCAGGGAGGAGAAGGAGAATCGTCGAGGAGGCGCTGGAGGAGGTGGTGGTTCTAGTGGTGTTGACAAGACACCGTCTGCAGGACCAAGTGGCTCCCAAGATATACGAGATCGTGAGCCCAAGCCACCACGTCATTATGGTCGAGCAAATGGTGCTGCGGGACGTCAGAATGCCATGGAGTTCAAACAAAAGTCAAATCGAGGACCACATCCCCGAGACCGTGAGCGGGAACGTGATTATGTAGATAACAGAAATGAACGTGAGCTTCAAAAGCCCAATACTCCGAGATCCCAGAATGGCCAGGCCAAACAGCCTGGGGAAATCCAGCAGCAGCCACAGCAACAAAGGCCTCCCATCCAACAACAGCAGCAGCTGCCTCCGCCACCGCAGCAACAACAGCCACCCCAGCAGCAGCAGCAGCAAAAGCTGCCCCAAACGCCACTGTCCACAACAAATCTTTCTCAGCGCCTGCAACAGGTGCAGCAACGCAATGATCCCAGTCATGTAGGCAGCGTACAAATGCATTCGCTGGCCAGTCAAAACCAACAGCAGCAGCAACAGGTTCACCTGCAGCAACAGAGTCAATCGGTGGCCCCCAAGCGCTACTCCAGTCTACGTCGTAGCCAGCAACAACAGGAGCCGCCACCGCCGCCGCAGGCCCATCAACAGCAGCAACAGCAGCATCTAGCCGAGCAGCAGCTCCAACAACAATTGCAACTACAGCAGCAACAACAACAGTCACAGATCTTGCTGCAAGATCCACATGTTCTCATGCAAATTGCCTATCAGCAGCAGGAGCTGCAAGCTCAACTGCAGGGACTTCAACTGGGGCCAGCACCGGGCACAGCTGCTGTGGTCCAGCCACCACCCAAGCCGCAACAGCAACATGCACCGCCAGCTGCTGCCTATACTCCAACTGCAGGTGCTCCCTACTATGAGCCGGCACCTTTGGCCTACTTGCCCACTACTCCAGCGGCTGTGGCTTATGCCCAGGCACAGCCAGCACCCGCTCAGCCGCCACCGCCGCCGCAGGTGCAACAGGCCACAGCACAGGCCCAGCCTCAGGCGCCACCGTCCATGAACTTTCATCAGAACTACAACACCGTGGGGGGCACCACTTACTTTGTGCCACCGGCACAGGCAACTAGTCGGCCTGCCGTGCTACCCCAAAGGCGACCAACCAATGCTATACCCATTCTGCCACCCTCTGAGAAGCACAAGACACGTGCAGCCGCCAATGCCAAGGAGGATGGCAACTCGGACAACATTGATCACATCATTGACAACATGTTTGTGCAGAGACCGGCCTTCCAGCCACCCGTGGAGCCCACTAAGGAGGAGGCTGCGTCAGCGGCTGCTGCTGGCGCCGCCGAGCCCGTCCTTCAGCCAGTGGCCGCTACTGGGCAGGAATGAGTGCACGCTTACGCCAACTTACAGCAGCAGCAGCATCAGCAAAGGCGCGGCCGCCACGCCCCAGGCCATTCAGTTCCTTTGCCCGCCTACGCTTTGTTGCCGCCGCACGTTGGCTACTATCGCACTCACTAAACTCACCGGATTCAGCTCATCATCCGCACATTGGCTGCCCCCCCCCCCCCCCCCCACATTTTTTTGATTATTTCTATTTGTTAATTCGCTCACACTCTCTCAAGTCCGCGACTTGAGCCAAATTTGTATTGTAAGTTGAAGGACGAACCATTTGTAAATTAGTGCTTAGCTCTTCCCATCCCCCAACCCCTGATAATTGAACTAACTACACCTTTTTCGAGTATATATATATAGAGATTATGTATAATCCGAGCGCAAGCCTCAATTAATTTGTATGTAGTCTGTAGGATCAGCTGGCGGCGCTTCCGCTTCGTTGTCGCGCGTCGACCAAGTCTAATGAATTTTGAAATAGTCGCATTTTAACGTTGGAAACAAAAATAGTCTCGTGTGAAATGTAACTATGTCAACTAATGGAATATTGAAAATTGAATTTAAAGAAATAAACATTTAACACGAATTTTGATGGTCGGATCAACTTAATCAGCAATGGGAAGTCTTCAGACAAAGCTGTCCAAGTCTGGGGAACTTTAAAAACTGCGTCCTTCTGGTGAAGGCAATTTGGAGAGGGTTCCGGGAACCGCCCCTTTTTGAAAAAAAGAAAACCATTTGTAGCAGTATTCTCTTTAATAATCAACTAATGAAAATGTTCCATTACGAAAGATTTCTGTGAAGGTGTTAATGTATCATAAATTTAATAAGGGGAATTTGTGAAAACCTTCCTCGAGGTGTTTCAGAGTAAGCAACGCAATTTGAAAAATTTCAAGGGGACAATTCCTGTAGCTTTAAAACAGAGGGAGGCAAAAAACATAGCCAGATAACAAAAATTGCTTTCAATTTTAGCAAGACTGGTCCTCAGCGGCGCTTCAGATATACAGAGCAGCTTGATCCAAAGTAGATAGCAAGCTCCCCCTGTTTAAAATAGTACGTCAACTTTGTAGGTCCTCAGTAAAAGGCTGCCAAAGTAGATACTTTAGTACACTGAAAAAGTTGCATGAAATGGGCAAAATATTTTAATTTTTTAAAATCGATTTATAAAAAATGAAGTTTTATAACTATTTAAAATTAACAAAATTTTATAAAAAGATAATTTTTGCTTAACCGCGACTTAATACATTGAGAATGATCTTAAACCGTTTGATGACATCCAGATGAATTCCTGTTATCTGAGCAGTTGCCTCATCGCTGTCGAAGAACCTTCGGGATGTATTCCCATAATTCGTGTTTCCATAGCCCTGCTTCGGGGAGTCGACTCTAAGCTCAAGCTCCGCCAAAAAATTTTGTTGTATATCCTGTTTCCTTCTACTTTCCATTGATTTTGTGTTGGCACTGTCATCAGAGTCGTCTCCTTGTCGTGGAAGTATATGCCAACATGAGCATGAATTCCTCGCATGCACGTCCGTTTCCGATGTCTCGAGCTCCTAAAAATCTTTTTGCTTCCTCATGATGATGATTCCGCGGTTTTGAACAGCTCAAATAATTTGGCGTTGTCCATTTTCAATAATACAAATTTCACTAAGTGTGCACTTCTTCGCTCGACTGTTCACGTCTGAATAATCCCTGGCGTAAGCCAGGTAAAATAGTCATGGTCTGAAAAAAACTAAATCCCTTTAAAAGGGTTATGCAATATTAGGTAAAAATACACAACCCCAACCACTTTTATACATAGCAAGTAACTGTTGAAAGGGTCACTAGAGGTTAGGTAAAAATTCCATCAACTTGATAGTTGCAAAGCGTAAAAACAGAAAAGGTCAAATGTAACTACCTACGAGGGCCGTCCCAGAAATGGCCGACCTAGCACAGTAGTGTTGAAAAATGTTAGCAAAAAATATTAAAAAGGGGAAGTACCGACTATTAAAAGCTTAAGTTTGAAGTTTGGTGCCTTTACCTTGCACGGTTTTTTTTTGGTCGATTTTAATAGAGAACGCTTGTTATTGATTTGCAAACATGGACAAAGTTTTGGTCATCGTTATGTGATACAATACTTTCATATAAAAGGTCTTAGTCCAACCAATATTAAAAAGTAGCTGGATTCTACCTTACGCAATTCTGCTCCCTCGTTTACAACAATAAAATATTGGGTGGCTGAGTTTAAGCGAGGTCGTTTGAGCTGCGGAGATGAACATCGTAATGGGCGTCCAAATGAGGTGACCACATCAGAAATGGTGGCCAAAATTAAAAAATGTGTATTGAGTGACCGGCGATTGAAAGTTCGTGAGTTAGCTGAATGTGTAGGCATTTCAAAAAGTGCTGTACATCGCATATTGACCGAAAAATTGGACATGAAAAAGTTATGCGCAAGATGGGTGCCGCGTTTCGTGTTCCATCATGACAATGCGCCGGTACACACCTCTGCCGTTGCAATGGCTAAAATTAACTTATTCGCCAGATTATTTCTTATTTCCAAACTTGAAAAAATGGCTCGGAGGAAAAAGATTTGACAACAATGAAGTGGTGGAGTCCGAGGTTAATGCCTATTTTGAAGAGCTTCACAGTTCTTATTATAAAAAAGGTATCGAAGCTGTTGAACATCGCTGGGAAAAGTTTATCTACCTAAACGGATCCTATTTTAAAAAATTATACGGCCCTGTTCCGAAATCCGAGTCGGTTTTCGTGTAAACGTTGCTTTTCTAAGATAAAGTTCACAATTTTATATGAAAAGTAAGCAAAATGTCTTTGGCTACTAGATCAGGTCTGTTTTTTTACAATTAATTCACTGGCATTGAGCAATCGGTTTCAGCGCTTAGGCAATTCCGATTCGCAAACTCATAAAAACAAAAATGGGAGCATGGCTGATAACAAAAATTTGGATTTCCTGATTTATAGGCTACCCTGTAGTTCAGCTGGTGTCAAGGCACTACCAGGCCTAACGACCTGATGCATAACTGAGCGTCAGTAGCGTCGTTAACGACAGGGAATACATCTCAGTGCTAGTCTAGTACATAACTATAGTGTGCACCCATCACAAAACTAACGACTGGTAATGCAGGGTCATACCGATCGGTACGTTTTCCGGACATTCCCCTACAAAATTTGTTAGGCAAATACTTGGCTGGTGGTTGGTCTGGTCACTACGAAGAGTTAGAGAATTCGTTAATGCCGCACCGGTGCAGCTGAACTACAGGGTATTTACACTAGGACTGCGATATGCGTTATTAGCTAACAGTTAGATTTTTTCCCATAACAAAAAAACCAAATGTTGTCTATTAAGGCATAACGCAGTCCTAGTGTAAATGTTGTATTAAGATCCTAATGGATTTACTGGTTGGTACATGAATCAAATTTTAACAAATTGATCCTAATTTCAACTTTTTATACACTTGTTAGATGTATTCTGATATTAGCCAGTAGTTTGGAACGCATTGAAGAAATCATCTCCGACCACATAAAGTATATATATTCGCTATCATTATGACGAGCTGAGTCTATTGAGCTTTGTTCGTCCGAATGTCTCTTTCTATCGATTGAAGCTATCGAGCTGAAATTTGGCACAGAGTCATCTTTTAGCTGCACACTTCACATATATCGGAACCGCGCCGATCGGATAGTTACTTCTTGTAGCTGTCATAGAAATAATCCGTTTCAAGTGTACTAAAACTTCGACACAGACAAGGTTAGCTTATTAAAAGATTTACGGGAGAGTCGCTAGCAAAAACTAAGTATGCACTTTGATACCATGAAAAAGCACAGAACGGACAATGACTCGTGTGTTATATTAAATTCTCTTTATAATATTAAAATATATACTAATCACTAAATATTAAATATAACATATACACACACACAACTTTAGGCCAATCTCCTATTTTCCCTTATCCGACGTTTGAGGCAAATCTCTGGCCAGTCATCTTTACAAAATGACAGATTAAATCCACTTAAATCTAATGATACATTTCACACAAAATCTACAATTTTGACTCCTTGGCCTGTTGTTCCAGAAGTACGCTTATTCTACGGAATGAATCCTTAAAAATATCATTGAATTTGCGAGCGCTTGTCTTGATGCTATCCCGATAGGCGGTGGTGTTGATAAAAATGCTATAAATAAAGAGGGATTATAAGGATTTATCATCTTCAATCCAAACTCATTTGCAGACACTTACGCTCCCGAGGTGATTGAGTAGAATACACCATAACCATCAAAAACCATGGGCGCCACAAAACCCACATTGGCCGTAAAGCCCAGAGTGCTGCTGGATAGCACAAAATTGCCACCACCACCGCTCTTGGTGTAGAGGGCGTCCTCGTAGAGAGCGGGAATTTCCAATTTATTCTCATAGGCCGCACACCAGAGACCAAACAAATGTCTATCGAAGCCATGTCCCTTGCGTGCCTCATTCATGGCATGCTTATGATCATCGACCGCAGCACGAAATGCCTTAACCAAGGCCACATCAGTGGTACTGGGATTAGATGAGACCCTAAGGAATTCATGTACGCCACCGGTGCAAGAGCGCAGGGTCTCTGTGCGTCCATTGTAGTACTGACGCATGAGTGCCGTCTCATAAGTGGGGGCAATCCTTTAAAAAAAAAAAGTTCAAGTCTGATCGTAGATAGGCAAAAGGTTAACTTACTCTTCGTGCATGCGGAAATAGGCCCACTGCATAACCACCTGGACAAAAGAATCGGGATGCAGTCGATGGGTTTTCATCAAGTCCTTGCCAAACTCATCGAATACAGTAAAAGTCACCGTGACATCCATACCCTAAAATGAGAAAATCTTTTTAGCAAAGATGCAAACTTCTAAATTTTTTACCCTATTTAGAACCGTTTCTTGTATCGACCCGGTTCTGGTTCAGGTTTGAGAGACCTTTCGTTTCCCCTTACCCTTTCATCGATATCCTGCCGCATGCGCTTGATTTCTCCCCTGAGTGTATCGTCTAGCTCAAACTTAAGCTCCTTTAGCTCCACCACTTGCGCACGCTCCGCCTCACTCCAGTCCGGTTCGGGCACTTCCAGCAAGGTCAATTGCATGAATGTGGCAAAACTTACGCTAACCGTGCCATCATAGCAACTATGCTCTCCTGTCCAGTTAAAGCGTCCATTTTTGAAGGCTACAATGCTGCTACTATGATCCGCCCAGCGTGAATGATAATCCCCATACAGGCCTAGCTGCGAGGCCTCCTCATAGTCTTTGGGTTCGTGCTCATCCCAACAGACATCAATGCTGGCGCTTTCCACTAGTCGCAATATCTCCTTGTTGGCCTCGGATATCCCACTGATATGCTCTCGATTTCTTGCCCAGGTGGGACGATCGTCATGTGTGAGTATGGGAACACCATCACCCTCTGGTTCATAGTCTAAGATGCTGCGTAAACGTTGCAGCGCCACCAGAAGTTCTTGAGGCGAGAGTATGGAATCATCATCATGTACACATTTTAACATAAACTGTCGTCCCCTGCCAGCGATGATGATGTGAGTGGGCGTTTTCCCTTCGGTTTTGGTTAAAAAATGCTTCTCGATGTGATCCTGTTCCACGCCGGGAATGCGGCAAGTCGAAAAGAACCGTTTGTACAAGGCCGATGAGTATTTGATTTGGCCACCATTCGAGGAGAGCGGTTTAATAGTGGCCTTGCGGGTTAGATCCCAGAATTCCAAAGTATGATGAAGTTGACGAGCAAAATTCTGTAAAGGAATTAAGGAGCATTATTATTCACGTCTCAAAATAAGTTTTAGTGTTTACCTTCAGCATAAGATCACGCGTTTCGAGCAAGCCCACCACCTCCAGTTGACCACACATCGACATCACCTGATAGGGCAAGAGAGGAAGACGCAGCAAATGATAGCCATAATCCTCCCACCAGGTGCCCAACCAATTTTTCATGTTTCCTGCCCGCTGCTTTAGCTGTTCCTGCAATTTTGCACCAATACCATGCTCAAATTCCTCAATTACCCGACGAGTTTGGGCCAGTTCTTCAGGGGAGCCAAAGGGTTGGACACAGGCAAAATATCGTTCCATGGTGTCCTTTAGTTCTGGCAGCGGTAGAGGAGGAAGTGTCTCATCAAAGTCATAGGTGTTCTTATCATCTTTGTCCATAAAAAATAGGCTGGCACGATCCATGTCGAAAATAAATATCTGAGAATTGAGTTTAGAGATTACTCTAGCTGGTCAGATAAGAAATTAAGTGCGTAATGTCTCAAATTCAAAGAAAACTGTGATTAACCCTTTGATAAGATATCGAGTTGGACTTTCTTCTACTTTGTATAATTTTTTAACTGAATTAGGTCAATACATCGATTGCCACCTATAAAAGAAATACCGTATTACTTATTACAAAGCTGCAAACCAGTGAGCCAGTTTGGTTCGGGTTTTCTTAAGGACCATTAAAACGAAATTACAACCACAACTTTCTATGGGTCTCTTCTCTTTCTCTCCTGTGCATCTTTTATTGAACACAGCAACTGTTTTGGCCATCGATTCGGTCACAGTTTCGGTCACTTCTTTGTTCACTGTTCGGTCACTGTTTGGTCACTGTTTTGGTCACCGCTAATCCACCTCCCACCCGCTCCCAACTCAGCTGCTGCTACGGCTGTCTTGCAAAGACCAAATCTGCAGACTTTGCATAGTCAAAATAGTTTTCTGGATTTGCCCCCCAGTCGACCGTCCGTAAAAGAGCTTCGCTCTAAAAAAATATTAATAAAAAGTTTTTAACTTTAAAGTAAACTTACTTATACGCAATATGTGAGAGTGGGCATCGTCCGCGTTATGATCCATAAAGCTGGCAAAAGCCCGTCGGCGGTCGAGTCATACCGTCGAATCAGTCTCCTATCCACAATATCAAAAATTTTAGAGAGGTGCCTACTATCCCGAATTACGCCAATCGACATGGGACCCCTGAGCAGCTGAATGGGGTGACTAACTTTATTCTCGACGGATTTCAGGCGAAGGAATACGTGGTTTCGGTTTACCTTGACATTAAACAGGCTTTTGATAGAGTGTGGCCTGTCGGATTGCTCTGCAAGGTTTCCAGTGTGAGGGTAATAAGCGCTGGTGTGCCACAAGGAAGTGTCCTCGGACCAACCCTGTTCTCTCTCTACATTTGTGACATGCCTACAGGAGGAACAATACCCATTGAAGACCCCCAAGACTTACTCATTGCAACATTTGCTGACGATACTGCTTTTATGGCGAGAGACCCATGCCAACGACGTAGTTCAGCAATATTTGTATCACTTCAGCAGATGGGCTAAGCGATGGAACATTGGGCTAAACCTGGACAAATGTGCCATATACACTTCGTAGCGATGAGTGCCCAGGCGTCTTTGTCAATGAGCAGCTATTACGGCACTTGCCTGGACATAAATACTTGGGAGTATATCTGGACAAACGCCTTACATTCGGAACCCATATCACCTTTTATAAAAACTTCAGGAGTCTATTACAGAAAACCCTTAGCCAATCAGATCAAACCCAGCCAGGGTTTTTTCTTCTACTACTGGAGCTTTTATATTTGATGGGTCTCGTTGGTATCAAAAATTTGTGGCACACTGTGTAAATATTTATAACTACATAAATGCCAGAGGCGCGCTTACATTTTTTAGCTAACGGTACAACGAATATGAAGGGAAAAAGAAAATAATGGAACCGTTAGCTAAATCGGAAAACAGAGCAAAAATATTTTATCACATATATTTCTTTTACAGAGGTTGTTATGCCACAAGAAAACTAAGACATTTTGGGGCTGTTTCCGTTTTCTAATTCGTTTAAATTATGCGGAATCAGGTTTCACTGACCTACATTAAGAAAACGTACCAAATTCGATCAATGGAACTCGGAAAAAACAGCGGGCCTGGTTGTTTCGCATTGGTTTGAGTAAAGTAGAACGAATAATGAATAGCAAATGTGCGAAGGGGATACCTGGATAAAGTCGATTCTCATGTTCTTAAAAATATAGATAAGAACAAAAGTACAATTGTCTAGCATTTGGAATAACTGAAACATGCGGAAAAAAGTTTGTTTACTTCTGGGACTGGGACAAAGCTGATCAAGGTGCTATATTTTGTTACCAGACCACCTCTAGTTCACACACATTCGAGTACTTAAAACTTCAAATTAACGTGTAACCCGCCGACTTAATAACATATGATTGGTTTTTATTACTTGCTTTACAACTAAGCAATTATAGGTACATATGTATGTAAGTACAGGTGTTGTCTGATAAATTACAAGTACATCCATACGTTCATATAAACAACAAATTCTTCTTGCACTTCCAATATGCGGACAAAGTACAAACAAACATACATACATATGTAGATCAAAACCATTTGTTAGTGTACAACATGTGCGTCTACGTTTCTCACCAGTCCAAAGTACCAAAGTCAAGTGCAGACGGAGACGATGACTGACTGATACTCCAAAGTCAAAGTACGACACCTGCTGGCTATCCGTAGCATCTTCACAGATAATTACCTTATGTGTGTGTGTGCATAATCACTTTTGCATTAAAAAATTAACAAACTGACCTTTGGACCCCGTTTGAAGAGCGTTTGCGTTTTTTCCTTCCACCGGCGGCTCGTCAGTCACCCGAAGCTTTGAAATGCCGTTGTACGACTAAACTGTATCGCTGGCGACGAGACCACAGCAAAGCTTCACCCCGATAGCCGGCAATTCCGTTGCGTTGGTGGGGGTGCAAGGCCCTGCCATTAGCATTAGGAGGGGAAGATAAGTGGGGAATTGATCAATATTAGGAATCATCGATGTTGCAGACCGATTGATAAGCTCGGTCCACGCGTCACCGTCGCTTCGTGGGTTTGGTACCTCAAGATTGAAATGAAATGTTTGCGTATCGGGCGAGTGAGCTACACAAATGCACAAACGTACTTTAATTAGTAAATCATTGAACTCGCAGACTTTTTGTTTACAAGCCAACAGCTGATTGCCCAGTTGCCAATTGAGTGGACGCGACGGCATTGTCTGCACATTGGTACCAGTCATGCATTGAATGGAAACAAAAATTAAAGATGTCTATTTACTCAAGTTTATGAATATAATACAAGTTCTATTCCTAATACCGAGTTGACACTACGGTCGTACGACTTTTTCTGGGACATCAAATCAGCTGTTTGTCGTTTCTTTTATTTATTTATTTTAAACATTTTGAACTTTTGTTACACAACGTGATTACGGAGATCCAGATGGTTGTAGATATAATTAATAATCTGGCTAATGAGGGTGAAATGCTTTTGGAAAATCTGATACAGGGAATTTGAACTGTTGCAAATGACGTGGCCATGGCGACTTCTGCACAATCTCTCAGACTGCTTAAGAGATTGCCCTGCTCACACAAAAAGGCAAGTTTATGCAATAATCTAAATGCCACATTCCGATAGCTATCGATAAAAATTGCATAAAGCTTCCACAAGTAAGGAAAGTAGGGTTATAATAATTGATTTCTTTGAGAAATGCTTGTTTGCCGGCTCAAGGTCAAGTGTGTTTCATGTGCTGTAAATTAATAACAACACAATATTTTTGATGTTTCCGATATATTTCGATTTGCCTTCGGCATTCGTCTTCAGGGCTGTATATAACAACAACACAAGAAACAAAACGCAAAATTTAAACTTGACAATTAAAAACAAAGTGGTCACAAAATAATTACATACAGAGGGCAACAGCGTCCAATCAGTCAGCTGCGGAGTTTGAAACTAATCTATTTTTCTTATTGCTATCGAGAAGGTGTCTGTAAATATGTGCACAATTTTCTGTGTCCGTTTTGTAGTTCAGTCTTATGTGCGTAGGTGTGTTAATGATGTGCAGCATCTCCAAAAAGAACCGTTTTTGGTATTGTTGTTCTTGTTGTAATATGCTCACAGCTGAGAAGTCTGGTGAGTGTCTGCTCTCTGCACAATGGGCCGCAAGTGCTGTTTTTTGTATTGGTTTCTCATCGCGTCGTTTTATATCAGACTTATGTCCTGATGGTCTAGTCTAAAAACAGCAGTATTTGTATACCCTTGCAGAGGGTATTATAAAATTGTGCGGATGTTTGTAACGCATTGAAGGAAGCATCTCCGACCACATAAAGTATATATATTCTTGATCAGCATAACGAGCTGAGTTCATTTAGCCTTGTCCGTCTGTCCGTCCGACCGTCTGTCCGTCTGTCTGTTTCTATGCTATCTCCTCTCAGTTTTAAAGCTATCCTCACCAAACTTTGCACGAAGTCTTTTGGTACATATTTTCATTGGGAAACAAACAATTTGAACTAGTGTAAGCCAATATTACACGGCTAGTGTGCGCGACCGCTGAGCATGAGATCGTGGGCTCGATCCCGCCTCGGAACATCTAATGAAAAGTTTTTCTCTTTGAAAAAAACTTTACACCCGGCCACACCTCTTTGCTGTTGGCTCCAGCATTGCAGTAATTAGCCATGAAAAGCTTCTCAAACTGCCGTTCGGATTCGGCGTTAAACTGTAGGTCCCTTTCTCTTGTGCTAAAATTAGAAGCGCACAAGCCAAGAGATTGAGAGAGGCTCGGCTTTGGCCCCTTGGGGTTGTGTCATCTTGACAAGCCAATTTTACTTACATAACACATTTCGAGATTTTCAAAATGCAAGGTCGTGCAAGCACCATTCTGTTGCAGGTTTTCGTATACCCTTGCAGAGGGTATTATCAAATTGTCCGAATGTTTGTAAAGCATAAAAGGAAGCATCTCCGACCACATAAAGCATATATATTCTTGATTAGCATGATGAGCTGAGTTGGTTAAGCCCTGTCCGTCTGTTCGTCTGCCTGTCTGTTTCTATGCAATTTCCTCCGTCAGTTTTACAGCTATCTTCACCATACTTTGCACGAACTCTTTTGGTACATATACGCTGCACATTTGTCGGAACCGGCCGGATCGGATGACTATACGGTCGGTGAGAAAAACTTTTTGTTTTTAATGAACACGCCTCCAAACTTCGTATTTCTTAGTTTACTATACTTTTCCATGATTACACCAAATTTGGTCGAAATCGGATATCTATATAGCAGTGGCAGGCGCGAGCCAGACTCGAAATCGAACATCTATATAGTATAGCTCCCATAGAAAAGTAAGGTCCGAAAAGTAGTCTTATTTAGAAAAACAAACTGCAAGGGTATACAAAACTATGGCCGAGCCAAAGTTAACTTTCCCTTTTTTTTCACAAAAGTGAAAATAAACTTTATTGTATTTTGCTCTCTAAAATCTTTCTGAGGGTACGAAGAGTTTAAAAAGCAATGCATAAGACACCATAACAAGTTATGCGACGGCAATTAACTGTAAGTTTTTGCTTTGCATTAGCAGAAACCACAATAACAATCATTAGAGAAAAATTTGTCACACATACGTGACATACTTTAGTCACGTAACCATAGCTGTTAAATTGCGATTACGATTAGTAATCAATTAGATTATTATTAAAAATAATTGTAATGACGTAACGTATCATACGGGCCTGTTCTGGATTTCACATTTTTCTTCGATTTCAAATGAAAACAAAATCGAACTACGGACTCCATTGCGTGATAGCAGCAGACAATCCAAATTCTTCTTTCAGTGTACCAGGTATCAATTTTCCTCAAACTTAAAGATCAATCTACATAAAAAAACAAGAAAGAAAGTCGGTCAAGCCCGACTATAACATTCTCTGTACCTGTGAAGTGCTGCCCATCACCGTTGCGACCGGTGCTGCCCATAAAACAAACGTTTCCTTATAACTCGACAACCGTTCATCCGATCTTTACCAACCCTTTGGCGGATCGGTAAAAAATCTTGATTTAAAAATATGTCCAGAAGGTTCGAACCTTCTATCTATAAAATTGACGGAGATATGACGTTTTTTTTTCTAAATTGCGGGGGTGGAAGGGGGCGTGGCAAAAATTGAAAATGAACTTGATCTGCCTGCAAGTATAAGAAACATATGTCAAACCTCTATCACTTATCATCTCTGATATCTGTTTGTTCATACGGACGGACGGACATGGCTATATCGACTCGATGCTGATCAATAATACTTATATATGGTATATACTTTATAGGATCGGGAATGCTTCTTTCTGGTTGTTACGTACTTTTGCACAAACCTATAATACTCTGTGTACCTCTGGCACAGAGTATAACAAGAGAGGAAGCTGATGTCGAGTGCCCCGACAATGCTGTTCCCCCGCTCCATAGAGCAAATTATGTCTTTGACAGTTTTTTGAGGTTCAATGATGGAGGGGTAAAATTTTTTCCAAATCTGAAACAATCTTGATCTGGGTATGGTATACACCTACCTACATGCCAAATTTCGTGGATCTATCTCGTATAGTCTTTAGCGGTTATAGGGAAAAGGTGTGAAAATTTTCCAAATTGAAAACAAACTTGTCTATCCCTTCTAGTCCCCGAGATCGATGCGTTCATACAGACAGACGGACCTGGCTATATCGACTCGACTTTTGACGCTGATCAAGAATATATATACTTTATGGGGTAGGAAATGTTTCTTCTCCCTGTTACATAGATTTGCACATATCAGCCACCCTATATACTCCCCCCTTCCCCTATGCGGCCCGCGCGATAACTGACAATGCAAGACCCCCCCCCCCCCTCTCCCCGCAAATTGATTCGATATAACTTCGGTGTTTTCTCCGATCTTATGATCTCGAATAGATAGATATTCCACTGAATATATAAAAATTAAGGTCTAACTTAAAATGGGCTCTGACAGTTTTTGCTTAAAGAAAATTTTCAAATCTGAAACAGACTCGTTTTTAACCGAATTACACATCTACATGCAAAAATTTGTGGCTCTAGCTCTTTAGTCTCTGAGCACGTTCTACGGGGTAAATCGACTCGTGATGCTGATCAAGTATATACTTTATAGGGTTGCAAATGTTTCTTTCTACCTGTTACATACTTTTGCACAACTTCATGATCCTTCATGATTATAAGCATTTCCACCCTCAAAAATGCTAGATCTAGCAACTGAAAAGCTAAAATGGCAACACTGATAAACACATACCATAATATTGCATTCTCTTCATTTGCTCAGTGCGAGTAAAATTCCTACAGGGGTCTTCTTTTATTTTTCTGTTTTGTTTATATTCTATCCGCTTAGCAGCTGTACGATAGAGTTGTCTTACTTTTGACGTTTTCTACATTTCTTTAAAGGAACATTGATTATTTTTTATTTTTGTTATTGTTTAAACGCAAAATTTCCTTGTATATTCTTTTTATATTGTTTAAGTCCCACATTTGCATTGACATTGCGGCAGCTGCTGAGAGGCAAAACAGCTGACGGCCGTCTGGTCACTCTAATCGCAGTTTGGCGTTTCGCAAACAAATGAAATGAGTGAAAAAGACAGAATAACAATTAGAAAATAAAAAAGGCAATTTTTTAAGAACGTTCACCGGTTTAGCGGCAATTTGGTGAAGAAACATGTTGCCTTCGACGGGCCTATTCAAGAGCTTCCTGTGCCCGTACTTTGACAGCAAGGAAAGTAGTGTTAGCGGGGGCGCAGAGGGCGCAGGGACTGCGACTTGCAAGCGTCCTTTTTGCCATTTTAAGCATGTGCGGAGTGAGTATGTTAGGGAATGTGCGGAAAGAGTTGAATCCAAAGTCTTTTGCCTTGCAGATGAAGTGGAGGCAGTGCCGCCGGCAGAGCCAGTGCCAGAGTACAAACCGGCTCCCAAGTTGTTATCACTGCCCCTGCCCGAGATGACGCTGCAGTGTGTGGCACCACAGCCGCAAAAGCAGAAGAACAATCTGGAATATCATCCAGAGAAGCCGGCCTTGAATGCCTCGCCCGTTAAGAAGAAACGCGAGGCGGCTGGCTGGGACACAGCGCCCAAGTATGTGCCCTCGCAGCCGCAGCAGTCAAATGGCGGAGCCTGTAGCGATTGGCAGGTAAAACTGGAAGTGGAAATCGACGAACAAATACAATTGGAAATTGAGCAACCCATTGTGAAGCAAGAGCAAGAGCCGCCCGCGAGCGAGACTGAAAAGAGCGTGCCCACCTCTGTAAGCCGCAGTGAAAGCCACAAACGTGAACACAAATCCAGCAAAGAGCGCCGAAGCTCTTCTCATAAGGAACGACACAGCAGTTCCAGTTCCAGGCACAAAACTTCCTCTTCCACCTGCTCCTCCTCCTCGCACAGAAAATCATCTAGCAAAGATAAGCCAAAAGAGGAAAAGAGTTCTAGCAGCAGCAGCAGGCACAAAAGCAGTTCCTCTTCGTCTACCTCGTCCTCAAAAGTCCGTCATCAAAGCAGCTCTAGTTCCTCAAAATCAAAGAGTACCTCCTCCTCCAAATCATCATTAACCAGCGAAAGCAAGAGCAAAACCTTAACAGAACCAAAACCTGTCAAAGTGGAGAAGCCACCCGACGATCCCCTTGACGACTTGGACCTGGACTTTGATTTTGAGGCCGACACCTCCGAGGGGGAAATTGTGCGCCAGTGTGAGATGATCTTTGATGAACTGGAAAGCAAATTTTCCCAGATGCATCAACCAGTTGAGAAGGAGAGCGAAGCGGAGAGCAGCCGCAAACGGAAGGCACCCACTCCGGACATAGATGCCTTCACGGAGGCGGCCACAGCGGCACTACAGAAGCGTCGTGTGGCTCACGAGAATGCGGACAAGGTGAGGCCAGTTCTGGCTGCGCCAACAGCCGCACGCAAGCCCAATCACATACGCAATGCCATGCAGGCAATTTTTGATAGACGTGCCGAGCTCAGACGCCAGGAGAAACTAGAAGCGGATGCCGCTGCCGAGCAATTGCGCCAGGCCCAGGAACGTGTGCGTGTGGCGCAGGAAGAGTTGCGTCAGGCTCAGGCCAAAACATTGACACCTCTGATATCGCGTACGGCTTCTACACCGCCCGTGCGTGGGGGTAAGTAGCCAGCTTGATCTCTTCCATACCTTGATATCACGGGGTCATGAAATGACGCCCGGCGTCACTCCTAAAAGTGAAATAAAAATCGCGGGCGTTATTTCACTGTCAAGAGTAAAGTTACACCACTAATGAGTGAGATATAACGCCCTTGGGTGTTATTTCACTTTTTTCTCATAGAATTTGACTGTCATCAAAAACTCAGACTCTGCAATTAAAGAACTGCCGAACTGTGGTTGCGTCCATAGTAGAGCTGCAAACTATCGATAGTGACGACATTCGATATTTTCGATAGTTTTTAGACAAAAAGTCGATACTATCGATAGTATTGGTTAAAAACAGCAAAATAATGATAGGAACTCCCGTTATTCCGTTAATTAAAAACATAAAAGCGAATAATATAACTTTAATTATAAAACAATTACAATATTTTTATGTTATGATTAATAGACAGCAGATTTTGTAAAATGGCTTGACACAGCCCCAAAGGCCAAGGCCGAGCTTCTCTCAATCTCTTGGCTTGTGCGCTTCTAATATTCGCACATGAGAAGGGGACCTACAGTTTAACGTCGAATCCGAACGGCAGTTTGAGATACTTTTGCATGGCTAATTACTACAAAGCTGTCGCCAACAGCTGTGAGGGGTGACCGGGTGTGTAAGTTTATTCAAAGAAATATAGGGGAAAGTTAACTTCGGCTCTGCCGAAGTTTTGCATACCCTTGCTGCTTCCATTGAAAACAAACAAGTTTTTCTAACTAAGACTACTTTTCTGACCTTACTTTTCTATGGGAGCTATACTATATAGATGTCTGATTTCGACTAAACTTAGTGGAATCATAGAAAAGCATAGCAAACTAGGGAATACGAAGTTTGGAGGCGTTTCCATTGAAAACAAAAAATTTTTTCTCACTGAATCTATTTTTCGACTCCGTCATCCTATCCGGCCGGTTCCGAAACGTGTGCAGCGTACATGTACCAAAAGACTTCGTGCAAAGTTTGGTGAAGATAGCTTTCAAACTGAAGGAGGAGATAGCGGACAACTCATCTCGTCTTGCTGATCAAGAATATATATACTTTATGTGGTCGTAGATGCTTCCTTCAATGCGTTACAAACATCCGGACAATTTTATAATACCCTCTGCAAGGGTATAAGAAACTTTTCATTAGATGTTCCGAGGCGGGCTCGAACCCACAACCTCTTGCACAGCGGTCGCGCACACTAGCCGCTGAGCCACACCCGGGCTGACAGCAGATTTAGCATATTTTTATACTGATTTAAAATGTTTTTACCCTTTTAAGGCACGTTTTGTTTGGAACCTATGCTATTGTTTTAATTCTCTTTGAGTTTTCCTACTTCTTACTTCTTAGGTTTAAAATAAACAATCCTAAACATTTCTGCGATTTTTTAAGCGCAGATATACCATTTTGAATAAATGTGCTTCAGCTTTTAAGCCCAAAAATATGCTACGCAAAATCA
Source organism: Lordiphosa collinella (assembly GCA_018904265.1). Classification (NCBI taxonomy): domain Eukaryota; kingdom Metazoa; phylum Arthropoda; class Insecta; order Diptera; family Drosophilidae; genus Lordiphosa; species Lordiphosa collinella. The sequence continues at coordinate 1,356,370 of JAEIFV010000001.1, forward strand.
CTATATTTGGCTAGTCATTTGTATTGAATTCCCATGAAAATGTTCAAATACATCGATGGCATTCTTATATGGCATTCAAAATATGGTCATTTTAAGTGCATGTATTCAAAATTGTACATCTTAGCTTAAAAAATTCTAAGAAATATTTGGGAGAATTTATTTTAAAGATAAGAAATATAACTTAACGATTATTTTAAAGAGAGTTAAGACATTGGTACAAGTTTGCCATAAGACGTCACTAAAAATGCTCAAAATAGGCATTTTATGTCACGAATAAATGTTTCAATGTTGCTCCTGCAATGCGTCAATTGAAGCGGGCTTATTCGTATCACATGAGCTTTAACATAGCCTCACAAAAATAGTCTAAAGGCGTTAAATCGCTATGTTCACCGAACTCTCCTCTCAATAAGTCCATTGCTTGCAGCGTGCTGTGTGGCATGTGGCACCGTCTTGTTGAAACCACATGTCATGCAAGTCAAGCTCTTAAATTTTTGGCAAAAAAAAAGTTGGATATCATCTCAATGGTGCGCTCACCATTCACAGTTACGTTACATGATTCGTAATCATCTTTGAAGAAGTACGGTCCAATGATGCCACCAGCCCATAAACTGCACCAAACTGTGACTTTTTCTGGATGCATTGGTAGCTATTGCAATGCCTTCATTGATATTCACTCCAAAATCGACAAATTTTTGCTTATTTACGTACCCATTGAGCCAAAATGAGCTTCTTCGTCGCTGAACACAATTTTCGGTAAAAAAGTGGATCTTCGGCCAACTTTCCAAGAGCCCATTCACCAAAGTAAATTCTACGTTGCGGTAGGAGGTCGTTCGGCTTCACTTGCAATCAGCTGTATTTGAAAGGCTTCACACCTAAATCCTTTCGCAAAATTTTCCACGTTGTTGAGTAACAGAGGCCCACTGTTGGGGTGAACGTCGACGAATCGATAATTGATGGTCATCATTAACACTGGCCGATACAGCTGCGATATTTTCTTCAGCTCGCACTCTACGTAATCGTAAGTTGGCGGTTTAATGTCACACAATGTAAATTTTTTGCAAATTTAGTCAATAGCCCGAACAGCCGCTTTAGTGGGTCGATTAAACTGACCATAAAATGGAAGAAGGGCAAGGGTGAACTTTTCTTAACAGAGCACCCATTTTGATAATAAAATTCAATCATTTGCAGCGTTGTTCGTTTGTAAGACGATTCATGTGCGGTTAAATTATAGACCAAACTGGAAGATGTTTGACAGTGAAACAAAACACGAACCGTGCGAGCTGTATAAACCAGTGTTGCCAAAAGATAATAGCTAAAATCACCATTTAGCTGCAGCATGAATGATCTGTTGAAAAGAAGTTCTAGTGAGAAAACTTTTGTTTTAAATGGATCGCCCCCGCTGTAATTATCAGTGTATTTAGCTTTTCCATGATTTCACCAAAATTTGGTTGTCAGACATCTATCTATATAATATAGATCCCATAGAAAAGTAAGGTCCAAAAAAAGTAGTCTTAGTTAGAAAAACTTTTTTATTTATTTATTTTATTTTAACAGGTTAAATCTAGTAACCAATAAAAATAATACAAACAAACTTTAAAAATAGTTTCGAACACTAGTTGCTAGGGCCTTCGACTCGCAAATTTTTAGAGTGCATTTTATGTTGAAATTTAGCTTCTTTTATGAAATTGTATATTTTCAATATGGTTTGGGGCTGAGGAGTTATCCAAACAATCGGAGGGGCGCTGGTCCAAAGAGGTGAACCCTAATGCTCTCTAGTTTCACGGCAGAAACCCAAAATGAGATGTATGGTTAAAATTTCCCCACATAGTGGGCAGGAGGCCGTGTCGTACCGGTGAGTAGGTGTTGATGTGTCGAGTACATTGTGTGTGTCCGATGCGCAGGCGGATGAAAATTCCGCACGCGGGAAGAACGATTCTTGAGCAGCTTGGGTTTATTGCACTGTATCTGTGCATGAAGAGTCTCCATGCAGCCTGTTTCTTTTCATTGAGATGTAGAATTCGATTGGCGTAAAAGAAAGGATACAGCGGACCTCATATCGGTGGCAGCCTGTCAGCGGCTTCATTGCCTGGGATCCCTTGGTGGCTGGGGGCCCAGAAAATGGTGATTTTTTTGTGATGAGTTGAAGTGAGATTCCTTATTTTTGGACGGTGGCATCGCTATGGTCCCGGCTTTGTAATGCTGATATTGTCGAGAGACTATCGGTGCATATTACATACGTCCTTCGTTGCTGGCAGCATGTTGGCAGGCTTTTAGTAGAGCAAATGCTTCGGCGGAGAAATGAGTTATATTGAGGGGAGGGATCCCTCCAGCAATAATGGCGTTTACGCGGCGAAGGTGGTGTCATCAGCTGTTTTTGAACCCTCTTCTGTGTTAGAGCCAAGTTTTGGCCAAGCGTTTTCAATACAAGGGCTACTTTCCCCTATTATTTTTTAAATGAACTCGACCCCAGCTAAATCGATTTAGCTTGTCTGAGTACGTAGCTAAAATGTTCACCATCACCCGATTTCGTTATTTAAAATAAAATAAATTTAAGGGTACTCTCCCGGGCGAAAATTGGCAAATGTCTTAATTTTTTTTGCGTTTTTGTTTCAATGCTGTTTTGAGCAAGTTGACGGAGTCCGAAGACACGTTTTATGATGCGCGACAAGCCGTCAAGTGGGGAGTGGATGCGTGCTACTTTTTCTCAAAACGAGTGTGTTCAATACGTGTTCCAAAACATTTGCGACTAATAGGTATAAAAGCTCAACGAATCCTACAGTCAAAAAGCTGAGTTTTCCATTTGCTGGGAACTTTATCTTGAATTCGGAAAAAGTTTCTCAGGACTTTCACAAACTACACCAACTCCATACAAGGAGGGGAATGCCAAGTTATGTCTGCAATTGCCTTAGGTACATGTCTAGTTTCAGCAGCCCAAAGTAAGGGTTTACGAAAAATTTATTACTCGAAAAGTTTACCACATATCGACTAGCGTTTTTTTGTTCGATTGATAATTGATCAAGCTAACTTTTAAAATTTTTTTGTAGTTGTTGTTGCAGCGGTTGTTGTTGTAGCCGCTTCAAAAAGTCGACCCATTTTTAAAACATAGGTGCCTGGTGCGTCGAGATTTCCAGAGAACGCGTCATCGGATAAAAAAATTTAAATTGAGGTTTTGTTGGGGAATTGATGTGGTTATGGTCGGAACTAGGATATCTGGGATCGGTCTATATAGGGGTAAAGGGGGTTCTCAAAGTCCAAAATTTCATTGACTGTTTTTCCCCAAAAATGGCCTTGTCTCCCCTGCCTTATGGACCGACCATAGTTCCGACCATAGCGACGGGTGTTTACGAGCAATTTATTAAAAAAACTATCGGTCAACAAATGGCCTCTCTCTGTCTCCTCGCGGTGAAAAAGTGGTTCCGAGATAATCACATTTAAAAAGTTTCGACAACCTACTGTACTGGTCCGCCCACCCACCTGTAAAGTATCAAATTTCTATTTTTGTGCTTTTAAAAATTTCAGGGGATTTTTTTGAACATTATAACGCATGATTTAAGCCAAAAAAAAAAATCCGAAATTTCAAATCTGAAACTAGACATTACCTAAAAAAACTGCATTGAAGTTTCCTAGGGTAAACTAAACTTATCGATTTTAATTTATCCTATTTCGTCTATCTAAAAAAACATTCTGTAGAAGAGCCACCCAGTGGCAAGGGTGAGGCTTGTGGCTGTTGGTAAACAAAAACAAAAAATAATACAAAAAAGATAATGTCAGAATGCTGAGAATTCTGAGCTGCCGTCGTCGTCGTCGTCGACATCGTCATTGACGTCAATCGGCGGGGGTTATGGCAAATCCTGGTGAAAAAGTCGTAAACACCTTCGCTGTGCCCGGACTTTGGACTTTAGCTTCGAGCTTAAATCTGAATCGGAATCTGGACTGGGCAGACGACGTCTGATAAGCCACCTGCCAGTGCCAGTGCCTGTGCGGGGGCCTGTCGCTTGACACAGTTTCGCCGTGTTTGTTTCCAAATGTTTTGAAGAGCAATGGGGCTCCATTGCCAGCTTCTTCTAGCGGCGACTTTGATCTTCGGCTGATCTTCGCCGGAATTATTATAAGAGTGCATCAAACACACACACACACACAAAGTGCCGTTGACGCTATGTACTTTGCATCCCGCCCCGCCCAATCCCCATCCCAGTCACCGCTTTGGCGTACACTGCACGAAAAATGAGTCGGTCTTATCTAGCGCGCGCTCAGCTCAGGGCTGAAGCCGAAGCCACGACTGAGACGCAGACGCCGCGCTGCTGCCCATTGGGCGTACAAAATTGCGAGTGCCGGCAGCTGATCGGCTCAGTACTGCGACGAGTGGCAAACGTGACAGATCAAACGACTCCAGGAGTCAAGTGGAAGTGGAATCAAGTGCAAAAGCGAACGTGTGCAAAAGAAAATCGAGGCAAAGACAAAACAGATAAGATTAACGACGCTTTAACTTAATTAAAGACCAAACAAGCCGATCGACCCAATCAATTCGAATAACTGTAAACGGGGTCTAACCCACTCGAAGCAGTGAGAAGTGATTTCGGGGCGCGTGTGTCCGGCAGAGACGCTCCCCACTCCCCTCGAGCTAGCAGACAGCAGCAACCAGAAACAAGAATAACCAAATAGCCCTTAAGATGTATGTGGCCAACTCCACGGGCGGCCTGATGCTGCAAACGATGCTCTACTTGGCCAATCATACGAGTCGGGCGGCAGTCAACACGCTGATCGATTTGCCACCGGCACCCAAAAGCGGTAAGTGTGAGCCTCCGAGTGGTTTACCACTTTACGACCACCGACCACCATATAAACATACATAGATTGGTTTAGTTTTTAGAACGGCGTGGCACAGGTGTGTGGCAATGTGCAACAAGTTGCCTTACACGAGTTAGCGGAATTAGCGCAGGTACCAAAGCAGTGGCGTACCCCAGAGGGGGAGGAAGGGGGAGAGTTTACGGGGCTAAAATCCTGTCTACGTCACTGTATCCAAGCAAATGTGAGGCTGTGGCGAGAGCAGTTACTCTTTGCGGCTTAACAAGGTTCCCAAAACATGACACAGAAAGTTGACAAAACATTCAAAGAATTGGAATCTACAAAAATCTTTCTAAAGGGCCAAACTCGCCCTAAATTGAGAAAATCGCCCTTATTTTGCGCCTAGGGTCAATTTGCTTTAATTTTAGAAAAGTCTTTTTCACAAAAATAGAACTTCTTTTCCTTGAAATAAGGGTTTTGTGGTAATCAAATTTAGAAAAAAATTTTACGTTTCATACAAAAGAGAAATATTATTTCTCAAATCTATGCTAGATGGAACTAAAAATAAGGAAACATTGTCTTGTTTTTAGCAATGTAGCCCTATAGGGCAAAGCTAAGAAACTTATTAAGCACCGATATCTCATCTTCTATATAGTTGATGCTATTTGTCAAGTATAAGAAGCATATGTCCCATACATGTCAAACCTCTATCTCATACCATCTCTGAGATCTGTTTCTTCACACGGACAGACGGACGGACAGACGGACATGGCTAGATCGACTTGGCTGTTGTTGCTGATCAAGAATGTATATACTTTATAGGGTCGGAAATGCTTCCTTCTGCCTGTTACATACTTTTGCACAAACTTAATATACGCCGTGTACCTCAGGTACAGAGTATAATGAGATGTAATGTTATATTTCTAGGTCCACTTGGGTTCTTTCTTTAAAAAGTTTCACATTTATTTAGCACAATCTTACTCAGAACCTTTTGTTGTAGGGTCAATCTGTTGATTGTTTACATTCTCTTTTTTATCCAAAGTATTTATCCAAAGTATTTTTTTGCGGTTTTTTAATAGCAACTTACCAAATTGTTAATACATTGTCATGAAATAATCATTTTGACAGTAGAATGCAATAAAGTGATGAAAATGTTAGCGCAATGAATTATTACTATTTTCAACGTCGAGTATAAAGATGAGAGATTCGACTTTAGGCGATGAAGCTTTCTGTGAAAAAAACTGGTAGTACAAAATCAATCGTAAAAATTACATAAGAGTTGTCAGATCGGTAGATTGTCTTGGCCACTCAATGTTCTTCAAGGTCAAGATAGCATCCAAACCAAGTACTTTAGTGAACGATCTCCCCAAAATCCAGGCAATATTTTATATATTCCTATTCTTTGTCGAGCCTCTTTGACTAATTTATTCTGTCGTTGAGTGGGTTGAGTATTTGATTAAAGAATTTGAATCATTGGAACACTCTTGTTTTAAGCCCATAGTAAGCTTTAGGACAGAGGCAGGTAAAAAATACATTTACATTTTTGCATTGGTGTGTGTGAGAGCAGCGCAAAAATTGCTCTCAATTTCAGTAGCAACGACTGCGTCGCGGCGTAGGAAAAAGCAAGCAACACAGTTTCGCTTGTACAGCTTATACTGTATGCGTCGGAGCAGCGCTGCTTTGAGTATTTTCGTATGCACACGAGATAGGAATTTGCCTGTCCCTGCTTCAGGACCATGGTGCCTAGTGTTATCTAAGGAAATGATGAGCGAAACATATGAGCCACGCGGCTTCTTCCCAGTTGGAATCTTAAACAAAATTCCTAACTTTTTGGCAGTTCTTTGTCTTAGACCAAAGTCTAAAGTGACCTTAAAGCTTAATGTCATTGGCAACTTTAAAGTAAGGTTATGATGTCTTTGACGCTATTTTTAGCCCAAATTGCCATGAATTTTAGAATATATTTTTTTGGTAAAGTTTTCGTTCTTTCAATGGAATAATTTTCAAATTTTTCATCATCCAAATAATATTTTTTTTAAGCTAGAATAAACAAGAGCTTAAGTTAAAGTCGGCTTTGCCCGACTTAGATATAACCTTTACTTAGGGAAAGAAGTGTTCAATTGCCATTTCTTATGTCAATTAACAGAGCATTAACATTAATTTTAACATTAAGTTCACAGTCAGCGCATGCTGGCCACAAGTATCCCTGCCAACCATATGCGGAGCGCTTTGAAGCTAAAGTGAAAAGGGACTCCCAAAGCAACACCTCGAAGGAGCGTTTACGGAGCGCTCCGAAGCAGGAGTGAAAATGGAGTCTGAATCGAAACCACTTATTTACGGAGTTTTTTAGGCATACTTTTTCCATATATATTGAGAAGGCCTTTTTCTCCGGCGGACATGCTCCTTTAGAAAACATTTTGGAGCCTCTTAGCGCACAGTACTGGAAGTGCTAATCGACCACCTTGCGGAAATTACTGGTTGCCTAAGATATAACAAAACATGTCCCAGCAAGCAATATGTGCGTGATCTGACACTTTTCTGAAGCGTTTTTTTAACATTCACCGTCATAATGCGCTCAAAAAACAGCGCGGAATGATTAATTTTTTCTATGAAAACGGTCTCACTTTATGTGGAAGATTTCTGAGTCTAAGCTAGCTCTTTTTCCAGCGTTTTCTGATACTTTTTTGAAACTTTTTATGAGGATTCACCGTCATAATGTGCACCAAAATGAGTCCGATATGAGCGTATTATTCTATTAAAACGGTCGCACCTTATGTGAAAGATTTCTGAGTCTAATCTGACTCTTTTCCGATAAAGATATAAGTGCTCTCACCCCCACAATGAAGCATATAGAAACCTCATAAAAGACATAGAAGTTACTTTTTTACACCCAAAAAAAGTGGTCATCAAAATGACACTATTTAGTCATCAATTTGAAACTATTGAGTATCAAATTCTCTTTAATACTCCAAGTATCAAGTTGATATTTTCGAAAGTATTAAAATGATATTTCGAAAATCTCAAATTGCACTAAAATCAAAACAGTTAATGTCAATCGTCAAGCGCCTACTGGTCTGCCAGCTCAGCTGGCTTCGTTTCACATACGAGCATGACATTTCGAACTTTCATAAAAATGTGATTGTTTCAAATTGATACTTTTGCGTATCAAATTAATAACCAAAAGATCATTTTGATACTCTTTAAGATTAAATTGAGAAACGATACTGGTTTAGTTTCAATTTGAGACAACGTGTATCAAATTATATTGATACCAATTTTGTTGGGTGTAGTTTTATAAAGACAGCTTAACGCATTTTTTCCTCAAACAGATAGGGTCCTGATGAGATTTAGGTTCGAAAAGTTAAAGTTTAGAGGGCATGGCTTATGATCAGGTTTGCAAGTCCCAAAAAAAACGCAACCGAAACTATTGTAGCCTTGCTCTAGTTGATTTAAAAGTCTATCCTGGTGATGGGGGTGCCATCTTAAAGTCTAGGCACTCTAGTTATCAAGCTTCAGCGATTTTTCAGCCTACTTACCGAAGACGCACTAAGGCCATTTCAGCTTCTTGATTCGCCTTCTCACAATTAGCTCGCCACGAACCGGAGTCAGTGGCTACCCAGAGGATACTTGATTCGTTTTATGGAGTCGGAAGTTCGTGAGCTGCTTGAGCCGACCGTACAAGTACAGTCGACACCATCCTCCAATGCCCTATGTCCCACAAGGGATCGGAACTAGAAGAAGAAGATTGAGCTCAGTATTTGTACAACTTTCGGTACCATTCAGTGGTTCACTCTCAATTTTTAAAATAATATTTTTGATGTGAAACATCTTTAATTTCGGTACCCACCCGCACACACACACACACAACACACACACACAAACAGACACAAAACAAAAACAAAGACAAAGCAAAGACAAAGACAAAAACAAAAAGACAATAACAAACACAAAAAACCAAAAGCAAACACAAAAACAAAGACTTAAGCAAACACAAAATTAAAGACAGAAGCAAAGACAAATTACTTAATACAGAATACTTAGAAGAGAGTACTTGGTATCGAATAATAAGTATCAAGTACTTGGTATCGAATACTTAGAATCAGGTACTGAGTATCGAGTGCTTGGTATTAAGTAACAAGTATCGGGTACTTCGAATCGAGTACTGAGTATCTAATACTGAGTATCGAGTGCTTAATATCGAGTACTTAGTATTGAATACTTAGAATCAAGTACTGAGTATCGAGAACTTGGTATCGAGTACTTAAATACTAAGTATCAAATACTGATTATCGAGTACTTAATATCGAGTTCTTAGTATCGAATACTTAGAACCAAATACTGAGTATCGAGAACTTGTTATCGAGTACTCAATACTGAGTATCGAGTACTTAATATCTAGAACTTAGTATTAAATACTTAGAATCGAGTACTATTATCGATTACTGAGCATCGCGTTTTGAATATGGAGTATAAAGTAACGCACATCAGCAAGAATGTGAAATGCGGAGCATATAGAATACAACATGTTTCACATAAAGGCCCCTGATACAGTTAGACTACTTATTCAGATTATTCAGGAAAAACTCACAATTCGATCTGAAACTTACGTGGAAAGAAAGCAGAATGCCTACAGATAAATTGAATAAAGAGACGGCCAAGTCTGGGAAATTTTTCGAGTACAATTCTAAAAAGTAATCTATGTACCTTTAGGATCTAAAGTTTAGATAGCCGCAAAGTCATCAAACTAGTCGATGAATGAACCAAATCGAAACAAACCTTTATCAATTGCGGTTTACGGTTCGGTTTTGCATTTTTAAACAAGCTCTGGTTTGGTTCGCGGTTTGGACTATGAGTAGGACTTAGCTGTTCGGTGCGTTCTAGAGAGCGTTTTATAGAATCTTCGCTTAAAAAAGTCGTGTAAATTCATGGAAGGATTTGTTTTAGAGCTAAGAAATGGAAAGTCTAGAATAAAACAAAACATGCCCAAACTGAACCTCCCAGCCTAGAGCTAACTTAAAGCTTATCCGCACAAGGCAAGTCAGATATTATCGTGCAAAGAAGAAGATTTGTACAGACAACCAGCTGACATTATGGCTCTCTTTTCTCTCTTCCAACTTCAAAATCTGGTTTAACATATGTCATTCAACCCAAAGCAAAGCAGGGGAACTGCTCTACCATAAGTAACCGCCCAATCAAACCCAAAAGGGGAAAGCTAACTCTCCACCTGGGGGGGGTCCACCTGATCTGTGTGCCACGCCAACTAAACAGAAAAACTCAATTTGAAATCCGAAATAAAACGGCATTTGGTAATTACGACACTTGGCCGGCGGCCCAATGGTTGACTTGTCTTCGCTATCTAATCAAAAACTTCCGATGGGCAAATGCTATTCAATATGACAATGGCTGGCCGAGCGGAAGAAGACACGGGCGCACCGCACGCTTGGGTGGTCAGAAGGTTAACGCAATGCGGTGGAACTTTGGTTTGATTGTACCTTCTGGTTCTATTTATTCGCAGATATCAACGAGGTCAAGTGCTTCGGCGTCTACGGCTGCTTTCCCATCAATGGGCCCTGGAACACGGTGACCCGCTCGATAAGTGTGCACCCCCAGAAGCCGTCGGAGATTGAGCCGCACTTCACGTTGTACACGAGACGCTCGTTTGACCAGCCCAAGTACATAGATCTCAATGACCCGGACAGTGTGCAGGGCATGGGCATAAATGAGCGGGGCAAGATCTACCTGTTGGTGCATGGCTATCTGGAGTCTGGTCAGATACCCTGGATGCTGACGATGGGCAAGGCTTTGCTGAATCGCGAGCCGGAGGGCGAGTGCGCGGTCATCTTGATCGATTGGGGCGGTGGCGCCAGTCCGCCTTATGTGCAGGCGGTGGCCAACATCCGACTGGTGGGTGCCATCACGGCGCATGTGGTGCACATGCTGTACGAGGAGCTGGGGCTGCCCAATTTGGACAAGGTGCACATTGTGGGTCACTCGCTGGGTGCTCATCTGTCCGGCTATGCCGGCTATCATCTGCAGAGTGACTTCGGTCTGAAGGTGGCTCGCATCACGGGCCTGGATCCGGCTGCTCCGCTGTTCACGGACACGGATCCCATAGTTCGCTTGGACCGCACGGATGCAAAGTTTGTGGACATCATACACACCGATGCGAATCCCCTGATGAAGGGTGGCCTGGGCATACATCAGCGTCTGGGTCACGTGGACTTCTTTCCCAACGGCGGCTTCGATAATCCCGGCTGTGACAAGAAGCTGCAGGATGCCATGAAGACCTACAAGAAGGGTTCGCTGTTCCTTACCATGCAGGAGTTCTTGGGCTGCAATCACATACGTAGCCAGCAGTTCTTTACGGAGAGCATAGAGAGCAAGTGTCCCTTCATGGGCATCACCTGTGAGTCCTTCGAGGTAAGTCGTTTGGTCATACAACCCAAGTGGGTGGCAGCTAATAATCCATTCCAATTCTTGCAGAGCTTCAAGGAAACCAAATGCTCCAGTTGTGAGGAACCGGGTCATATGTGCATGCGTATGGGCTTCCACAGCCAAACGGACTACCAGCATCATTTATCCCGCGGTCTGCTCAAACCTCAGGCCGAACCGCCCATCTTCTATCTGATGACCGGCGAACGCAAGCCCTTCTGTCGTCTGCACTACAAGATAACCGTCCGCGTGTCCAGCCACGATGAGAGCAATCTGCATGGCGGCGAGATTGGCACTCTCTCCATACGCCTGCACGAGGAGCAGGGCAAAAAGTCCACCGAGCGCATGAAATTCTCGCCCAAGGCCATGTACTTTGAGCCGGGCTTTGAGTATAGCGCCCTGGTGCCGGGCAAGGATCTGCGTAATCCCGGCCATGCCACAGTCTTCTGGGAATACCAGACGAATATACTCAATCCGCTGACCTGGCGCATACTCAGCTCACCGCGCATCTACCTGGAGTACATACTCATTGAGTCCATGGAGTCCAGTGAGATTTATTTGAAGCTGTGCCCGCTGCATGAGAGTGCCATCTTGTCGGGAACAGAGAATGTGTTGCACACCAACTACTGCAAGGAGTGAAGACCACCCGCTGCTTAGTCCAGACCACAACCCATTTAGCCTGTGGGCAACCGTTGTATTTGATAAAAAGTATTTTTGGAGTTTGAGGAAAAGAGAGCGATAAACGTTATTTATTATATAAATTATGCACATAATTAGGAATGTTTTTTTTTTTGTATTATAAGCTATTTTTTTTTATTGTACGCAAGTTTAGTTTAATTTAAATATATGCATAAAATTACAAATGAATTTTTCTGTTTCAATGCAAAATAATGGTTGGGGTGGTGTCTAGGCTAAGCCTTGGGAAGGGAAATGGGTTCGTGTATTGGCTGTTTACTAAGTGAGCAGGATTGTGTCTACGCTAAAAACAAGGGTACTTTAAATGGGGTTGCGTCTAAGCTAAAATGTTTGCCAGAGCACTTTAGTACATTGGTTGTGTTCTTGGCTAGGTCGCTTTCAGTGCTTTTTTTCCCCTCTATTTCAGTAACCCAGACACCAGCCATTGTTCTAAATGTTCATCTTATGGAAAATATTATGACAAAATATGAAGAAGAGAAAATGGGGGAAAGTTAACTTCGGCTCGGCCGAAGATTTGTATACCCTTGCAGTAGTGCTGCAAAACTATCGATAGTATTTGATTCTCTAATTTCAATTAAATGAAAATTACTTGCAGTTTTTACTGGCTCGAGGTCTTGCTATGCTATTGGCATAACTTTAAACAGAGGCACACAACACAACAAAGGAGGCATCAAGTTGATCGGACTACGTTTCATGAGGGACCAAATCCTCACTCATCAGCGATCTTGAGCCTGAAATGTCTGTCATAAGAGCAGTCTCTCCATGCCAGCGACGGCAAAACTGTTTGGGAATTCCAAAGGCCGCTTGCGTGCAAAAACACCAAAAAGACAGCTTAAGACAGCCATTCCCCTTTGTAAGTGTGTGGCCTCCGTTTTGGACTTTGGACTCAGTGTGGAAACCAACGGCCGCCACTTCTGGAGCAGAAGACCAAAAATGTTTGTAAATGGTGATTTTTTAGCTATTATATTTTTGGCAACACTGGTTTAAACAGCTCACGCACGTTTCGTGTTTTGTTTCACTGTCAAACATCTTCAGTTTGGTCTATAATTTAACCATGAATCGTCTTACAAACGAACAACGCTTGCAAATTATTGAATTTTATTATCAAAATGCGTGATCTGTTAAGAAAGTTCATCGCGCGCTTCTTTCATTTTATGGTCAGTTTAATCAACCCACTGAAGCGGCTATTCGGGCTATTGTGACTAAATTTCGCACGAAATTTACATTGTTGGACATTAAACCACCAACACGCTTACGTAGAGTGCGAACTGAAGAAAATATCGACCATCAATTATCGATTCGTCGCCGTTCGCAGCAATTGGGCCTCTGTTACTCAACAACGTGCACAATTTTGCGGAAGGACTTAGGTGTGAAGCCTTACAAAATACAGCTGGTGCAAGAATTGAAGCCGAACGACCTACCGCAACGTAGAATTTTTGGTGAATGGGCTCTTGGAAAGTTTTTACCGAAAAATTGTGTTCAGCGACGAAGCTCATTTTTGGCTCAATGGGTACGTAAATAAGCAGAATTGTCGATTTTGGAGTGAATATCAGCCAGAAGCATTGCAAGAGCTACCAATGCATCCAGAAAAAGTCACAGTTTGGTGCGGTTTATGGGCTGGTGGCATCATTGGACCGTACTTCTTCAAAGAAGATGCGAATCGTAACGTAACTGTGAATGGTGAGATGATATCCAACTTTTTCTTTGCCCAAAATGCAAGAGCTTGACTTGCATGACATGTGGTTTCAACAAGACGGTGCCACATGCCACACAGCACGCGCAACAATGGACTTATTGAGAGGAGAGTTCGGTGAACATGCGATTTAACGCCTTTAGACTATTTTTTGTGGGGCTATGTTAAAGCTCATGTCTATACAGACAAGCCCGCTTCAATTGACGCATTGGAAGACAACATTGAAGCATTTATTCGTGAGACACCGGCCGAAATGTTGGAAAGAGTATGTCAAAATTGGACTAAGCTGATGGACCATTTGAGGCGCAGTCACGGTCAACATTTGCATGAAATAATCTTCAAACATTAAATTACATGGACTGTACCATCCATTCAAATAAAGATTTCATGCATTTTTCTGAATTTTATGTGTTTTTTTTCTTAAAAACTTAAAGGAATCATGGGAAAGCGTAGTAAACTAAGAAATATGAAGTTTGGAGGCGCTTCCATTGAATACAAAAAACTAGTTTTCGACCGATCAAATTACACCCAATGACTTTCTTTTTTAAAATTTACTCCTAACGTTAAAGAAGTATAATCTTTAAAAGCATCGAAGAATTAAAATCGTGCCATCACGCATACTTTGTGAAGCCGCTTTAGAGCGGATTGGGCATTATTAGTGTGGCCATAAACCTGTTTACAAGCCCTTAAGAAGTTGTGGAAATAGAATTGAACTTCGAAAAAGAAAAACGGCAGCTTGCGTGTTTGGAGATCAATTTCCGAGAAAATATAATGAGCAATGGTTGGGGCGTGGATAAAGTGCCACAGTTGAAAAACAAACGAAGAGCGGTATACGAATCTGAAGGAATTTTAGGTGGTTATATGTAAGATTTATTAGGAGCAGATATCAATCGTCTTTTTTCAAAGGCCCATGCGTCGTCAGTAGCCAACAATAAAATACCGCAATTGGTTAAATTACCGCATGATTTAAAGACAACAAGTAGTGCAATGCAACTTAAAGACAAGACTTTTTAAATTAATTGTAATAACAAATAAGGTTACACATAGACAAAGTACCAGTAATAAATATTTGAATATGTAATTACATAAAATCAGAAATTCGTGGCCGGATTGTAATAATCTGCACAGAATTTGTCCCTCTTGCTTGACAGCGTCAAAAATTCCTTAAAATTTCAAGCGGCGATTTGAGCAGAGAGTGCCCTGGCGACTGCAACAGGACTCTACGAATGCGACCACTGCTTAAAAGCAAAGAGACACCTCAATAAAAACCACAATGAAAAACGACCGTTCGTGTAATGACATGCTCCAATCGTGCAAAATTAGAACACTTCCAAAATAATGTATAGGCAATTAAAAAAAAACACAATCCAATCCACACGGGAGAACGACCCTTTAAGTGCAGGGGCAAGTGTTAGAAATTAAAAAAAGAAAGAAAAAAATGACCTGCTCGCACCGCGAGCGAAAATCAATTGAGCTAAGTACAGCAGAATCATTCTGTTTTATACCCAGCTAGCCGCTGTCGATGATAATAATCGATAGGCCTTTAGTCAGCTGTTGGTCATCGATAGCTGTAATGGCTGCCCGTCCCAGCTGTTGTGCTATCGTTAGCTATGGCTGTGGCGCGCGTTGGCTTTTGGCTTGAATTAGCGCGCGTATTTTGATTTAACTAATTCTAATGAAAAGCACATGAAACACTTTTCGGAAACGTAATTGATTCAGTTTCCCGCAACACAAAAACGTAAGCGTTTTTCGTTTTACATTAAGTTACATTAAGTTAATTTTCCTTAATTCTGTGATCAATCTGGAACTTTTTTATTGTAAATGACTAGCTTAAGCTCCATTTACACGACCTGATCGCTCAGCTGAGTTTTCGCCTGAGTGGCTGTCAGCTCGTGTAAACAGGCGTCTGAGTAGGCACCTGATTTACTCAGGTGAGTGATCAGGCGAAATAGAACCGGTTGTAATTGACCTGACCACTCAGCTGAGCGTCATAGGGTTGCCTGATTGAAGTGTGCGAGCGTTGCCACTTCCTGGCTTTCGATATACAATTGTTATCGATTTTCGGCTATCGGTTTGGTTTTTTATTGTCAAATCACGGCTTATTAAAATAAAAAACTAAAATTGATTTAACACGCCTTATTGACTTGTACTAGGCTGAGTATGCGCTGTATGACTCCTCCAATCCCTCCTTGTAGATGCAGCAGATCGTACGGATTGCCACTTTGGAAAAGTTTGCTGCACAACTTGAGAGCAAATCACTTGTGCATAGGCAATCTGCGCGGCCAATTCACAAATAAACTAGATAATTTTCATGATCCAATGGTTCTGTAACTGACTCAGGCATGTGTAAACGCTGAACTGAGTTGCTCACCTGAGTTGCTCAGGTGACGAAAAACGAGCTTTAAAGTTACAAACTGAGGAGACAGTAGGGGGTAGCATTTCTGCTGCGGCCTTCAGCTAACTGGATAGTAATAAATATATCAGAGGTCGCAACGACCGGTCCCCTCATTGCAGTTGTCTAAAAAAAAACCAAATTCGTGCGGCACTTTGCAAAGAGGGACGGAAGCAACCTTTAACTACGCTCTCTGATAGTGTTCGGTTGGGTGGGAGAGAATCACATTTAATTGGGTTTTTTCGCTCTTGGTCTTTTGTCAACCTATTTGCAGAGACCGCTTGCTGAAAAGGTCTTTTTTCAATGTATGCTATCAGTGTGTGCTTCTTAGGCTACCTACATCAGCGATGTTCCTCCATAACCCCCAGGGGCCGAGCGCAATCAGCTATTTACACGCACACGAGCCGAGCGCATGCCGAAATTGGGCATATGAGCGTAAGCAGAGCTCTCTTTGACTGCATTCGCTGCAATCTCTGAAAGTTTCATACAGATCGGATAATAAATGGCAGAAATGGAAAGGCTATTATACACTAATTGCCCTGAGTAACGGGTATATCGAAGTCGGGCAGGACCGACTTTAACTTAGGCTCTCGTTGTTTATACATCTCTCCACAATCGCCTCCACATCCCAAGTACTATTTATTTGACGTTTTTGTCCGTGACTGAGCAAAAACGATGCTAGCCCAATGGATTGCTAAATTATAAAGAAAATTTTGTCCGAATTTTGGAAATAACTAACTTAACCTAACCCGGCACTGTGTTAGTCACAGTTTTGGTCACTTATACGGTCACTGCTTCGGTTACTGTTTTGCTAACTATTTTAGTCACTGTTTTGGTCACAGTTTAGTTTACTGTTTCAGTCACTGTTTTAGTCACAGCTAAAGTCACCGTTTTGGTCACTGCTTAAATCACTGTTTCGGTATGTTGATCACTGTTTTGGTCACGGCTTTAGTCACTGTTTTTTCTCACTGTTTTGGACACAGCTTAAGTCACTGTTTAAGTCACTATTTTAGTCGCTGTTTTGGTCACTGTTTCGATCAATGTTTTGGTCACAGTGTCGGTCACTGCTTAGATTACGGTTTTGGTAACTCATTTAGCCACTGTCTTGGTCACCGCTAATCCACCACCCCACCATTCACAACTTACCAGCTGCTATGGCTTACTTGAAAGGACCAAAGCTGCTGACTTTGCAAAGTCAATAGCGTAGCCAAAGAAATATGTCGCAAAGACAATAGTTTTCTGGATTTACCCCTCAGTCGACCATCCGTAAAAGAACTTCGCTCTAAAAAGAATAATGCATACATATTTTTAAGTAACTGAATATGGGTTTGATTTTAGTAAAAGTTGATTATAATGAAATAACCAACTGAATATTACAACAAAGAATACATGAACAGCAGCTGTGGTGGTGTAGACTGCCGTTTCGGCAGCCACCATGGCTAAGCCTTCGTCAGTACACTTTCAATTGCTGTCACATTTAATATCATTTGGTCTGAGAATTTCCGAAGTCTTGTGTCTATTTATGAATGGCTCTCGCTCTGAATTGACAAACGAGATCCGAGTATTTACTGGATTCAATTAAGACAATATTGTAGAGTTGCAACATATGTTGAAATCGCTTATCAATTGCTTGACGCATAGTCCAGTCCAAGCGATTCTTCCATTTGTATTTAAGATTCGAACAGGAAATTCAAACAGAGTTCTTGCATCCACACTTGGCTTAGACAGAGCGCAGAAAATATCAGAATTAGTCGCGAATCTGGCTTCTTTGGAAGGCAGGAACTCTCCTGTGGTTATGTGGGCGTTTGTAGTGAGGTAAAGTTGCTGATCGGTTTAACATGTCAAACCCAGCGCGATCCTGGCTTACTGCGTCTCAAGACGACTCACACCTCTCCGTGGTAACCCCTGGTAACAGAGCGATGCATCTGCAAAGCTGCTGGCTAACGTGAGCGGCGATCCTTTCCCTGGGACGAATAGGAGGCGGTACTTCGCGCTCCCGATTATCGTCTAGTTCATTCGCCAATGAAAACTGCAAATACAATGTCTCGGATTCGGACCACCATCGTTGACGAGCCACGCAAACGTTTTAAGGAAAGGGAGAAGGGTAGGACGCCCGAAACTAAGATGGGAAGATCAGGTGCTGAAAGACATTGAGGCGCTTAAACTGACCAACTCTTGCCAGCTCGCACAAGACAGAGACGAGTGGCGGGCATTAATTGCAGCGGCCGAGACCGTCAAACGGTTGTGATTTGAATTATCGGGCCAAATAAGAAGAAGTCGAGAGTCTGTAGTTAATTCGTTTGAAAAAGGATGTTCTTCCTAAATATTTTGGGTTTAATGCAAAAACTAAAAACAAATCAGATCAATTGGAATTATTTCATTTTAATGCCAATTCAAAATTTTTTAATCGGAATTGAAATTAATAAAAATAATTAAAAAATTTTTCAGTTATCTTTTAAAATTGAATACTAATTCAAAAATAACGCTAATGCTGCTAATGCTCTGACTTTTATTTAAGTTTACCCCAGAATTTGTTAGTAAATAACACCTAATGACTTGCTTTTTTAAAACATACTCCGAACGTTTAAAAGGTATAATCTTTAAAGGCGTCGAAGAATTAAAATCTTGTATCACGCATACTTCGTGAAGCCACTTTAGAGCGGATTGGGCATTATTAGTGTGGCCATAAACCTGTTGATAAAAAGAAGTTGTGGAATCAGAAATAGAATTGAACTTCGAAAAAGAAAAACTGGAACTGGCGTGTTTGGAGATCAATTTACGAGAAAATATAATGAGCGATGGTTGTGGCGTGGATAAAGTGCCACAGTTGGAAAACGTACGAAGAGCGGGATACGAATCTGAAGGAATTTGAGGTGGTTATAAGACTTGTCAGGAGCAGATATGATCAGTCAATCGTCTTTTTCAACGGCCCGTGCGTCGTCAGTAGCCAACAATAAAATACCGCAAATGGTTAAATTACCGCGTGATTTAAAGACAACAAGTAGAGCAATGCAACTTAAAGACAAGACTTTTTAAATTAATTGTAATAACAAATAAGGTTACACATAGAGAAAGTACCAGTAATAAATATTTGAATATGTAATTACATAAAATCAGAAATTCGTGGCCGTATGGTAATAATCTGCAGAGAATCTACCAGAAAGGATTTGCCCCTCTTGCTTGACAGCGGCAAAAATTGCTTAAAATTTCAAGCGGCGATTTGAGCAGAGAGTGCCCTGGCGACTGGAACAGGACTCTACGAATGCGTCCACTGCCTGAAAGCAAAGAGACACCTTAATAAAAATCACACTGCCCAACGACCGTTCGTGTAATGACATGCTCCAATCGTGCAACTCTAGAGAACTTCCAAAATAATGTAAAGGCAAATTAAAAAAATAAACAAAAAAAGAACTTGCCCGCACGGGACAGGACCACTCTAAAAAGGCACAATCCTATCCACACAGGAGAACGACCCTTTAAGTGCAGGGGCAAGTGTTAGAAATTAAAAAAAGAAAGAAAAAAATGACCTGCTCGCACTGCGAGCGAAAATCAATTGAGCTATGTACAGCAGAATCATTCTCTTTTATAGCCAGCTAGCCGCTGTCGATGAAAACAGTCGATAGGCTTTTCGTCAGCTGTTGGTCATCGATAGCTGTAATGGCTGCCCGTCCCAGCTGTTGTGCTATCGATAGCTTTGGCTGTGGCGCGCGTCGGCTTTTGGCTTGAATTAGCGCGCGTATTTTGATTTAACTAATTCTAATGAAAACCACATGAAACAGGCATGTTCTCAAGAAGACCTTACCAGCGAAACCCTACAGTTCGGACAGAGAAAACAACCGCTGCTGTTGCTGCTGCTATACAAAAGAAAGAGAGATTAAGAGATTAACTTCCATACCCCATAGTTGATAGTATTGCTCTAGTCCAGCGGTGGGTACGAAATTTGATTTTGGGAGCAGTCCAACAACAACAATCGAAAAATCAACCCTTATTACCGATGCTCGAGGCTACAAGCCAGACTCACACTGCTTATATTTGTTTTTGCAAACGTCTCTGCCACGCACACGTCTGGCGCCGTGCCCCGATCCGCCAAAGATTTGTTGTTGTTTCGCTTCGAAGCGAGGCAATTGTGCTTGTCATACTGTCTGGTTGTGTGCGGCGGCGACTAGAAGCGAGGCAATGATGCATCTACGTGACACCAGTTGTCGTAAAAAAACTCTCGGGAGCAATGGGAGCAAGGGCTTGCCCACCGCTGCTCAGGTCGATTAATCAGCTTCCGCAACACTTCAACTTCGTCAGCGATTAGTATAACTATTTCATCAGCATACATTAATAGCCTTATTTTAATGTCATCAACGCAAAGGCCTCCTTCCAAATGTTCATGGGGATCAGTCTCCTTCCCATTGCAAATAGGGTTCTTTCATGCCTTCTATGTGAACGTCTAAAGCCGAGAATGAGTGAACTGATTGAACCTTATCAGTGTGGCTTTAGACCTGGCAAATCCACCACGGACCAGATATTCACACTGCGACAAATCCTGGAGAAGACCCAAGAGAGAAAGATCGACACCTACCACCTTTCCGTTGACTATAAAGCCGCCTTTGACAAGCCGATAAGGTCAAAGTTCTTTGAAGCCCTGTCTACCTTTGGTATTCCAGCAAAGTACGTTCGCAAAGCTCCGTCAAAATAGGAAAAGACCTCTCCGAGCCTGTCGATACCAAAAGAGGTTTTAGGCAGGGCGACTTCTTTAATCTGCTGATGGAGTACATAGTGCGCCAGTGCCCAAATGCTAACAGAACGGGCACCATCTTTACCAGAGATAACATGCTACTTGCATATGCCGATGATATTGATATCATAGGAAAAAGCGAATCTGTGGTAAATCGGGCGTTCTCAGAGATAGAGAAGCAGTCAAAACTTATGGGCTTAGCGGTAAATGAGGATAAGACGAAGTAACTACAATCAACGCGCAGTGAGTCTACGCTTGGACAATCTGTTGCAATGGAAGACTACAACTTCAAGGTTGTTAATGAATTTGTCTACCTCGGAACGACGATAACCAGCGACAACAACACCAGTCTGGAAATCCGAAGAAGAATTACTCTTGCAAACCGATGTTACTACGGGCTCAGTAAGGAGTTCAAGAGCCCTCCACGGAAAACGAACAAGTCGCTTATCTCCAGTCCTCTCGGCGCAGAAGCATGGACAATGTCATCAAAGGCGGCAATTGGCGTTTTCGAGAGAAGAGTTCTTCGGAGGATTTATGGACCACTTAACGATGGCGGCGAATTTCGCATCCGAATGAATCACGAACTGTACGAGCTCTATGGAGACACTAAGCTTGTCCAGCGCATAAAACAACAGCGGCTGCGCTGGATAGGACATGTTACCCGTATGGATGATAACGCTCCAGCAAAGCGTGTGTACAATCGGCATGCGATCGAGTTGGGAGGCATTCCCCCGCAGGGTCGACCGAAGCGGAGATGGCGCGACCAGGTGCAGGGAGATATTGCGAAGCTGGGAGTGTCCTTCTGGTGGAATGTCGCTCGGGACAGAGGCGAGTGGCGGGCATTAGTGGCAGCGGCCGAGACCGTAAAACGGTTGTGATGATCTTATTATCATCGATGCCAAAGAAGAAGAAGAATAAGATAAACATTACACACATCAAGAAATTTACGAACAAGAAGAAATAACTAGACTATATCAAACAAAATTAATAAGACTACGACATGGGCATACACAAATCACAAACACTATTTAGAAAAGAACATCCAAATACTGCCCCCAATGCCAAAACAATATCAATATAAATATCAAACACATCTTAATAGAATGCACATCCTTAACGCCAGCTCCAAAACAACAACTAAAATTCCTCAGAAATACTAACCTTTACCATAAAATATAAAACAATAAATTACTTTCACTCCTACTCTCACGCACACTTTGTACATACATATAACTTACTAGGAATATTAAAATATATATTACTATCCAGTTGGCTGAAGGTCGCAGCAGCCATGCTACCTCCTACAGGCTCCTAAGTTTGTAATTTTAAGCTAGTCATATAAAATAAACAATTAATAAAGTTCTACACTGATCACAGAATGAAGGAAAATCAACTTAATGTACACTTGGCAACTGTACGAGTGCGTAATATGCCAATTACTTTTCATTTCACAGGCCAGCAAGCAAAAATTTTTAAAACGATAAACGCTTACGTTTTTGTGTTGCGGGAAACTAAACCAATTCCGTTTCCGAAAAGTTTCACTGGAAGTGGAATTGAGAACATGCCTGCGTCATGTAGTTTTCATTAGAGTTAGTTTATTCAAATACGCGCGCTTATTCAAGCCAAAAGCCGACGCGCGCCACAGCCAAAGCAATCGATAGCACAACAGCTGGGACGGGCAGCCATTACAGCTATCGATGACCAACAGCTGACTAAAGGCCTATCGATTATTATCATCGACAGCGGCTAGCTGGCTATAAAACAGAGTGATTCTGCTGTAGTTAGCTCAATTGATTTTCGCTCGCGGTGCGAGCAGGTCATATTTTTTCTTTCTTTTTTTTAATTGCTAACACTTGCCCCTGCACTTAAAGGGTCGTTCTCCCGTGTGGATTGGATTGTGCCTTTTTAGAGTGGTCCTGTCCCGTGCGGGCAAGTTCTTTTTTTGTTTATTTTTTATTTTGCCTTTACATTATTTTGGAAGTTCTCTAGAGTTGCACGATTGGAGCATGAGAATTCTAATAACGCCAAAGGGCTGGTTTTCTAATTTGAATACCTTTGGGCAGTGTGAGTTCTAATAACGCCAAATGGCTGGTTCTCTAATTTGAATACCGAAGCCCTCGCCTTAACACAGGAACGGTTGTTGGGCAATGAGAATTTTAGTAACGCCAAATGGCTGGTTCTCTAATTTGAATAACTTTGGGCAGTGTGAGTTCTAGTAACGCCAAATGGCTTGTTCTCTAATTTGAATACCTTAAATTTTCTTTAACATTTCCGATCTATAATTTTGATATTTTAACATTTTTAGGTAGTTTTCTTTAGAAAAGACCTTCAGTTCGGGTTCCTCCCTTTCCTAAATATAATTAACATTTAAGAAATGACTAAATCATTGAAGGATTAATAATACAATTACTATGATGGATATTTTGAAAAATTTCCAACTATTTTTGGTTATTTTTGAAAGCTGATGTAGCGTGCTCAAGTCCTGAAGAGTTGGCAACACTGGCTGTGACATTTACTTCGTGTTTCTCTGCTACGCACACAAACGCTAAGCTTGTTTGTGTGAGTTTAGGCACCGCAGCTCTAGAGTTTGAAGAAAATAAGTCTGGAAACTTCCAGATTTCCACAGTAGTTCTTCAAACCTCCTTACAGTGGAAGCTGTCGCCACTATTCACTTGGGAGAGAAACCAAGATGAGCCTGATGGACGATTTTCTCACCACCGAACCGACATAGCAGGCATTCGGAGTTTTTCAGCTCTTGCTTCGAATCACAGATCATCCCAGTATCAAAAATTCCAAAAAAATTTTCCATTCAAGTTGCCCTTCTCCCATTTCTAAGAGCTTTTCTCGTTAGGTTCCTAATGGTTCCTAATAAGCGTTAGATTCCGTCCTTTGAGTAGCCCAAAAGATGCCTCACCAGATAAATCCCCGCTTCAAACGAAAACGAGTTTAAGATGGAGGCTCCTCATTAAAAAAGCTTTTGCGCTACGATCGGCGGTGAGTTAATGTTACGATTATTGGCATTAAGGAAATTTATTTCCTGCTCTTAGTGCCAGGACAAGGACACGGACAACCCAACTGGGAATCTGCAGCTGCATCGAGAGCGAACGGCAAACGGCAACCGCAGCGACAACTGAGCATCAATTTTATTACCCTTATTTATGGTTATGTTCTCGTTCTGCTTTTTCCTTTTTTCTTTACTTTTTTTTTTTTGGGGCCTGCTTTTGTTTTTGGCGGGACGAGGCAACACAAAAACTTTCGGCGAAATGTAATCGATATTTTCTGGTGGCTGCAGTGCAGCACACAAAAGGTGGAAAGTACCAACAACCAACAAAGGCGAAAGCATAATGCGATAGTCTAACAGAAATAACAAATTATGCTGAAGCACGCAGGATCAGGTTACCCCAAACGACGATAAGTGGGTGGGCGGGAAGCGGCACAGTTGCTAGGTCCTGGGAAAAGCAGCATCAGGTGACTGGTTGCCCATTTGCCAGCCAGGCCAAGCGGCACGTGACCAGCAGTAGCTGACGCTGACGCAGACGCAGCCTGCACGCCCCCAGGACATTGATAAGGCACGAATCCCCGCCGGGGCAGGGGCAGGGTCTGTTTTGACAAATTATATTTGAAATGCAATTAAAAAGGAGCTGAAACAGAAATACCAGGAACTGGCATAGAACCTTTTTTCCTTACCTTTGGCTGTCACAACTTCACCAAAAGCCACAAAAATGTTGTGGCTTGTCGCCTTTGATTTTCGAGTTGCAGGATGCGAACGGGTATGCCGGGCGACTCCACTTTGAAAACAAAGATAGAGAGAGATTTATATCCTAAAATGTGGTACTAGAATCAAGTACAAGGGGAAAAGTACTAAAATACTTGACTTAAGTACAAAATTCTTAATTCAATCGCTATTCACTTTTAAAGCAAGCATTTGCATACTTAAAATAAGCACAAATCTAAGAATTTCCTAAGTCTCTTCCAATAAATTTTTGAAACAATTTAAGTGCACATCAATCTTATTGGCTTGAGTCCATACACCCAGAAAAAAGTAGAACAAATAATTTACGTACGAACGCTTCGCGCTTGAATTCGAGCTAAATTTGTTCAGTTTGGTGTTTTAAGCGAGGAGGGTAAGGAAAAGAATCTGAGAGAAGAGAGCAAGCACATTTGAAAGAATAGCGATGAACCCGCTCTCACTGCATCGATTTATTTTTTGGGAGAGGGGTTTATAATATAAATTTGGGCGATTCTCAAGGCATCCTACATGTGGTGCTGTTGTCTAAGCGGTGGTGTCTGTGAGTGCAGTCTTTCGGGGTCCCGAGTTCGAGTCGCGCTAAAGGTAAGTACAAAATACACAATTTTACACAAGAATTTTTGTCCCCGATTTGGATCAAGAATTGCAGCTCTTGAATCAAGAAAAACGGGATCAAACATTCATACTTGGATCAAGAATTTTGTTCTTGGATCGAGAATTTCACTCTTATCAAACCATTGAAAACGAAAATTCTTGATCCAAGTGTGAAATTCTTTATTTTTTCTCTGAGTGCACAACTCAAAGGGCCGATTTCACATCTTCTAAGTAGAGCTCTCTGTCAGATAAGCTAACAAATAACAGAAAAAATTCCGAAGCTTATCTGACACATAGCAGCTATCAAGAAGATGTAAAATCGGCCCTTGGGCTATTCTCCTATTCCTATAGTCCTAGATCAAAAATCCAAAAAGGTATAGCCGAAGGCTTAGAATTCTACCATAACTCCATTAGCAACGTGTTAGAACCAGTTGGGAATTCTAAAGGGAATTTTTAATCTTATACGAATTTTTCTTTAAATACTTTTTGGACTTCGGTTTGAACGTTTCTTTCGATGACGACCGAATTTTTCAGAATTTTTTCTAGAATCCATGTAAGACGAAAAGTTCTTCATTCAAGAATGTTAGCTCTCCGTTTAAAAATAATTACTCCAAAGAACCAAACCTAGATGAAATTATTATTACAAAACGGTATAAATATCATTCCGATAACTATAAAGGAGGCTGGTAAATCGTACTGCTGTTTCACAAGAAAGCACCAAACTGTAGTCTCTCCCCGTCTGCGTGGTCTTAAATGTTGTTGGGGAATTCCAAGCGTATAAAAACTCCAAATACAGCCTGAAACGGACAGAAGCCCTTGTGTTTGTGTGCCTCATATGGCCTTATCGGATAAGTTTGAGAGACCATGCTCCCCGCTACTAAAGCGATAACCAAAAAGTTTGTTTGCAAAATTGCATTGAATCAGTAGTTTCGATTAACAAGTGCCTTTTGAGTACAGCGACGGGCTTAACATGACCTTTGAGCTTGGTTATAAGAACTGCAGCTTTCCTTGGTATACAAATCCTAAAAACAGTCTCTTGAGTATGATTCCATAAGTTTTAGATCTCTGTCAGTAGTGTTAAAGCAAGAAAGAAAGTCGGTCAAGTCCGACTGTAATATACTCGGTACCAATGAAAGTCTATGCTAAGGATGTATTTTGTTGCCGCAGTAGCAGCAGAAAGTAATAGCCGGGTGGCTCAGCGGCTAGTGTGCGCGACCGCTGTGCAAGAGGTCGTGGGTTCGATCCCGCCTCGGAACATCTAATGAAAAGTTTTTTTCTTTGAATAAACTTTACACCCGTCCACACTTCTTTGCTGTTGGCGCCAGCTTTGTAGTAATAAGCCATGAAAAGCTTCTCTAACTGCCGTTCAGATTCGGCGTTAAACTGTAGGTCCCTTTCTCTTGTGCTAAAATTAGAAGCACACGAGCCAAGAGATTGAGAGAGGCTCGGCTTTGGCCCTTTGGGGCTGTGTCATCTTGACAAGCCTTGGGCCTGACAAGCCATTTTACTTTTACTTAGTAGCAGCAGAAAGAAGCGCTGCCGCTGCGCTGCAGCAGCGAACACTCATTTGCTCATAACTCGACTACCCAATCTTCACCAATCCTTTGGCGGATCAATAATCCCAATTGTAAAATATGTACAGAAGAAAAGAACCTCCTTTATATAAAATTTCCGTCGCTGTCATGGAGAGTCTGATCTTTTGATAGACATTTCAAGCAGAAAGATCTCTGATGAGTGAGGATTTGGTCCCTCATGAAACAGCTGTCCGATCTATCAAGCCTGATTTGGTTTGTTGTGTGTGCCTCTGTTTAAAGTTATGCGAATAGCATAACAAGACCTTAAGCCTGCTAAAAACTGCAAGTTTTCCATATTGCGGGGGCGGGAGGGGGCGTGGCCAAAATAAAAACAAGAAAGATAGTCGGTCAAGCCCGACTATAACATACTCTGTACCTGTGAAGTGCTGCCCATCACCGTTGCGACCGGTGCTGCCCATAATTGTTAGTTTTCCTTATAACTCGAATATCGTTCATCCGATCTTTAAAATCCTCCTTTAAATCTTTAAATCCTCCTGCAGATCGATAAAGAATCCCGAATACTATATATGTCCAGAAGGTTCGTACCTTCTATCTATAAAACTGTGGGAGATATGACGTTTTTTCCATATTGCGGTGGCGGGAGGGGGCGGGGCCAAAATTGAAAATAAACTTGATCTGCCTGCAAGTATAAGAAACATATATATTCCATACATGTCAAACCTCTATCTATTACCATCTCTGAGATCTGTTTGTTCATACGGACAGAAAGACGGACGGACGGACGGACGGACATGGCCATATCGACTCAGCTGTTGATGCTGATCAAGAATGTATACACTTTATAGGGTCGAAAATGCTTCCTTCTGGCTGTTTCATGCACAAAAAAAAAAATTAGCTACACGCCACGTGTGGAAATTCTAAACGAAACGAAGTTCACCATGCAAAATCTCACACGAAAATGTAGAAAACAGAAAGCTACACTTGGCGTTTAGAAAAAACTACACGAACGTGTAGAAATAAAACAGGTGAACTAGGCATGCAGAAACGTTAAATGCTGCGTTGACAAATGCAAAGGCTACATGACAAGAGGAAATAAGCGTTGTTTCAAAGTAATTCAAAATTTTTTATTAAGCTTTCTGATTTAAACACGGAAGTGTAGGTTTTCTTTGCTAAAGTTTAGATATTGAAAACCTACACGCGCGTTCTAAACGTATATGTAGCTCAAAATCAGTACAAAAAAATTAAATTTTTCATCTAGAGAACTGTTTTCCACACGTGCCGTGATGGTTTTCTAAACATACGTTAAGGATTTCAAATGCTAATCGCTACACTTAGAAAATCTACATTTCTTTATAACTGTGATTTGCGGCATTGCCGCGCGAGTGCTTAAATAGTCGTATGGGCTAAGCTGCCGGCAATTGAGTCTAAGTTCCCGAGACAAGGTAAGTAAGTTGTGAGTTCGAATGCCCCTTCCGCCCATTCCTCCCCACACTACCATCCTCACATTCCCTTCCTTGAGTAAATAGTAAAGTTGAAAGTAGGATTTGTTTCTTATATGTGCTTAACGTGGCGTATAGAAAAGCTACATGCCGCATTCAGAAATAAAAATCCTAAACGTGCATGCAGAAAAGCTACACGCCGCATTTATAAATGGGAAAGCTAAACGTGGCGTTTAGAAAAGCTACACGTCGCATGTAGAAATGAGAAAGCTAAACGTGGCATGCAGATTAGCTACACACATGTAGTGGGCTGAAAATCCCAGTGAAACTTTTAGAAAAACTACATTTTCGTGTAGTTTTTGCATATTTTTGTGTACTCTAAAGCAGTGGTGCCCAAAATGCTAGAAGCCTATCCCATGGGAACTCTTAATTCTGCCGGCGTCACAGCAGACACACGCATAGAGAGAGAGAGAGAGAATACGTATGTTCTATCAATAGGCCGCTCGATGGCTTGCGCTCTCACGACGCGTGCTATCGGCTTTTTGTTCTCTCACGAGGCATTTCTTCGTTTGCTTGTTCCTTGTCGTGGTGACATTTACTTTGTGTTTTCCTGCTACGCATACAAGGGCAAAGCTTGATTGTGTTAGTTTGGGCACCACTGATCTAAAGGCTCAGCTCAGCAAAATTTGTGCGCACTTTTAAAATTTTCGGTGTGCTGAATCAAACTATCTTCTCAGCAAAGCTTTTGGCTTAGCAATCAGCTGAATGTGTAAGCTTAAGGTTGTTACTATGTCATCAAACAGGTCGATGAAATAAACCGAACCACTATCTATTATGGTATTCGGTACGGTTCTGCATTTTCAAATATACCCTGATTCGGTTCGAGGTTCAGTTTACGAGCTCAAATTAGCGGTTCGGTGCGTTTTGGTTTGGTTCAGAACCGATTTGCATTCCTGATTTCCTGCATTCACCCAAGACCTTCTCGTTTTAATGAAATAGTCTTCGACTAGGCTTCAAGGCTTGTTGCTATATGAATACCAAAATGTTAAGCGGTTTTGGCTACATTCTGTACTATGATATTGTCGTTCTCTCTCCTTTCTCAAGCTCTTGACGGTCGTATGAGCTAAGATGCAGCCGCCTGTATCGGTGTTCAGTCTTTGAGGTCCCGAGTTTGATTTATCAAACTTACTCTTGTATTGGGTATATTATCGTCGAGTTGAACCCACTTGCTGACTTGTTTTTTTCTTTGGGTTGTTTTATGTTGTTGACATTTATGCGCGCCCTCCCTCTTTTACCTCTTCAACTGCCACCCTCCTCCTCCTCCTCCTCCTCCTGCCCTGCTACCGCCACGCCCCGCCCTGGGGCGTTGACAACTGGTTGACGCTGAATGGCGCATTGTCAACGTCTCCTGGTGAGTCCTTTGTTTGACTTTTCCTTTGTTTTAATTGTTTACTAATGATATTTAAATTAGTGCTCTAAATAACCGCCAGCGGTTTTCACATTTCGCATTTTGACAGTTTGTGTTTGATGTGAAAGCCAGGCCAGAAAGGGATTGGAAAAGGAGGCTCTATCTTCATTTCTCTCGTCGTCTATTTGTGATCAACTTGCCTGCGCATAATTATGTTGTCATTATCAAAAACACGTGGTGCAATTTAACATCTTGACAAAAGGAGCAGCCGAGTGGCTGCCTCCAAATGTAAGCGCACACGCCACAAATTATGAATGACACAGGGAAATCTTAGAGTGGGTAGGCGGGGTGGAGGCAGCAGCGCACGGGAATGGCACCAGGGGGAAATTAGTTTTCCACGCATCGCCAGCAGAGACAATGGAGCATCGAATTGGTGGAGCGGGAAGCCGGCACCTACACGCGATAATTTAGAGCAGATTGTCGCCTGCTCCTTCTCCTTCTAAGCTAACGAACGAGGGGAGCTGGGAGCTGAGAGCTGGTATTTTTGGATGGACATTTGCTTTCAATTACGGCAGCTGCGCCCGCTGATTTATTTTTATGCGCCCATCAAGGAAACCCCGAAATGGGCCCAAAGAGTTCGCTTCCTCCACCTCAATCATAATTATGTGATTTGTGTGGGGATTGCGCGGGCGACTAATTAAACGGAGGCGGCAGTGGGTTAAGGCGGTGGCTGGGTGAGGGGTGTGCCATCATGTTGACGTATTGTCACTGATGTTTGCCTGCTGGCAAATTATGACATTTTGATTTGAGCTCCATTTGATGTCGCGTCGCGTCTGATTTATGTGCCGGCTGCCGGCAGGGCGGATAGGTGAACTAATTAAGAGGCGGATTGGGAACGGGTTAACAGCTGCACACCAGTGGGAGGCACTTAAAGTGTCTGCAAACAAGTGACAAGCGCCTGACAGTCCGGTGGCATCATCGTCCCGGCGAGATGATCCCAAATCGATTAACATTATTAATGGATTGGTCGGGGGGAAAAGTCAAAACACGAAAAGGTTTTCAAACAAATTTCAATTCCCAGAACTCAAGTTCAGCGAAAAGATTGTCAACATGATCATCATCATCATCATCATCATCATCATCATCACCGGGCCTCTCCTTCTCACGCACACACACCGCACATACCTTAGTGGCCCCAAGCCTCCATCGAGTTCTCGAGTTTGGAATGTGTTTGGAAACCCAAGAGAACGACTCAACAAGGTAGAAACGAGAACGAGTCAAATCAATGCAGATAATATCAATTATATGTAAAAGATACACACATGCAAGCGATAGATACATTCGCCGCGATAAGCATTTAAATTATTAACACGGCGACAACAGCCACAACAACAGAACAGCACAGAAGACGGTCACTTGGCCCCCATACGACAGGA
Source organism: Lordiphosa collinella (assembly GCA_018904265.1). Taxonomy (NCBI): domain Eukaryota; kingdom Metazoa; phylum Arthropoda; class Insecta; order Diptera; family Drosophilidae; genus Lordiphosa; species Lordiphosa collinella. The sequence continues at coordinate 1,387,251 of JAEIFV010000001.1, forward strand.
TGCCTGACATGGAAATTGATGCGTTTTGTGGGTATAATTTACATCCAAGTTAGGGAATACTGATGGAGGCTTAAGTTTCGGTATCCTAAGCATCATTGCTCAATCCTAGTTGCAGGAGTTGAAATTACAGATGAGAGAAAGAGCTTCGGAAATCATTTGTCAAACAACAACAACCACTAGGATAATAACTACTAGTCTCGGAGTTTACACGGATCGAATTACGAAGTAGGGCTTAGCACTGAAAATCTGGATAAACTGAAAATAGACAATGTGGATATGGAGTATGTAGACAAGATTTCCATTAACAAGACGCTTTCAGGGAGAGATCATGTCAACAGATACGTAAGGAAACCATATGGACTCTTGCAGCAGCTAGCGATAACACAGCCATTTTCATCAAATGAAACCAAAATGCTTGTAGCAAAAGCCTCCATGACACTGGTTGTGTTTTATGGAACAGAAGCATTTGGTAGCTGTGATGCAGCGTGTAGCATTCAACAGTATTGCCAGATATGTCTTTGACCTTAAGAGCAGGCCTGGCCAGCCATGGCCCCTGGGGCCCGAGGTCATTCATCACTGAGTGTCTAAGGGGGACATACATAGTTCTCTGCCGTCTCTATTTGGACAGGCCTGTTTAAGAGAACAGACCCCGTAACTGCTATTGCAAATAAAATTGTTCGGACTTGACTTATTTTTGGATTAGCTTCCAACTAATAATACTTCTCCACAAAATAATAAACACAAAAGAACCGGGGTAATTGTTTGTCATTCCCAGTTTTAAAAACTCGAACTGAACCAATACCAAACTCTAAAAAACATTTTTATGTATACGCAGTTCGTAATTGGAATCAATTTCTCCACAATCTCAAAAATACCCAAAGCACAACACACTTCTGTGAAAAAGTAAAGGTACGCCCAGGGAACAGAAAGGTACTCCTTTTTCTTACCTAGGTAAAGTACAAGGTGAATGGCATTAAATATACCTAGGTAAGGTACAAGGTATCCGAAATTTCCAGAATCTAGGTAAAGGTACAATTATTAAAGCCTGCCGCAAACGTACATGACAGGTACTATCCAACCGAAACTTCGAGGCATTGTTGATTCTTTAACAAAACTGGTAGCACTGTGTACGGAAAATGATCAAACGATTCTAGGGAATCAGTAAAACAGTTCTGTGTTCCGAGTTTATAGCCTATTCACACTGAGCACATCTAACATCTTTCATCCAAAATACAATTTGTAAAGTTTGTAGCATATTTCTATAAGACACTGATCCACTTAAAAATTTGACAAGACAAAAGTTTTAAAAAGTTGGCATGACAAATTGCTATTAAGCATTTTAACTCAGGATGTGGGATGTTGGATGAAAGATGTGCTCAGTGTGAATAGCCTATTACCAACCATATTTCAGGGACATTGAGTGTTTTCAGTTTTTAGTCATTTTTCTGTCTATTTAGGATAGAGTTTCCATTAATTTACTATCTAAGTTAAGCCCTACCAGAGTGGGAATTTTTGTAACTTGATTGAAAGTTTAAAGCTACAAGTTGATCAACTTAACTTTTTCAAATGATTTGAAGTTAAAATATTCAACTATTTAGTTGTTCAGAGAAGTTGAATTTTATTCATGACAAAAATCAACTTGAATAAATTCAACTTGATTAAATTTTCAACTTGACTAGACTAAACTATTGTAAAGCTGATTTTACTAGTATAGTGAAATTAAAAATATTTATCCAACTAAAGTTAATTTTTATTTATTTGTGTAATATTGGCCTTCTTACAACTCGGCTCTCGAATAATTCATCAGAAGTCCTGCTCGATCTAGGGGCGTTTGCCCATGTTGCAAAAGAAAACATTCTTTATACCGGCCCAGACGACGGAAAATATTGTACTTTATGAATTTGATGCTTTTGTCTCTCTCCGATAAAAATCTATCCATTATAGAAACGGACAACCCCCTTTGGGAATTTAAGCAGCTCTTTTCCTCAGGGTCCGAATCAAACTGAAAGAAGTCGTAATTTTTGAAGAGTTATTCGGCATCGACAGCATCGTCGGTCTCAAGGTTTTTGATAACTGCCTTTTTTAAAAGAGCCAAGCGATGTTGTTGATTGTCTGGATCAAGACATTCTAACCAGGATTTTTTGAAACTGGGATGTGTCAATGCGGCAACAAATTTTATTTCAGCTTGAACATTGCTTATATTAAAAAAATAGGGGAAAGTTAACTTCGACTCGGCCGAAGTTTTGTATTTGTTTTGTAGTTTGCAGCTTCCATTGAAAACTAAAAAGTTTTTCTAACTAAGACTTCTTTTTGGACCTTACCTTTCTAAGGGATCTGTACTATATAGATGTCTGATTTCGACCAAACTTGGAAATTATGGAAAAGCATAATACATTGTTAATTACGAAAACTGGAGGCGATCCCATTTAAAACAATAAATGTTTTCTCACTATAACTTCTTTTTCGACCGATTATTCATATTGCAGCTATATGCTATAGTCATCCGATTTTGATAAAACTTTAAAGAAATGTGTAAAAGTATATAAAATAAGAATTTGCCAATAAAAAGGACGATTTCATTTAAAACAAAAAAGTTTTCCTCACTAGAACTAGTTTTTCGACCGATCGTTCCTATGGCAGCTATATGCTATAGTCATCCGATTTTGACCAAACTTTGTAGAATTGTGTAAAAGTATATAAAATAAGTGTATGCCAATGATAAGGAAGTTTTCATAAAAAACAAAAAAGTTTTCCTCACTAGAACTAGTTTTTCGACCGATCGTTCCTATGGCAGCTATGCTATAGTCATCCGATTTCGACCAAACTTAGTGAAATCATGGGAAAGGATATAAAATAAGTGTATGCCAATGATAAGGAAGTTCTCATAAAAAACAAAAAAGTTTTTCTCACTAGAACTAGTTTTTCGACCGATCGTTCCTATGACAGCTATATGCTATAGTTATCCGATCCGGCCGGTTCCGACAAATGTGCAGACTTTTTGTACCACAAGACTTCGTGCAAAGTTTGGTGAGGATAGCTTTAAAACTGACGGAGAAGATAGCATAGAAACAGACAGACGGACGGACGGACAGACGGACAAGGCTAAATGAACTCAGCTCGTCATGCTGATCAAGAATATATATACTTTATGTGGTCGGAGACGCTTCCTTCATTGCGTTACAAACATCCGCACAATTTTATAATACCCTCTGCAAGGGTATAAAAGCGGAATAAAGTGCTCCAAGGCACTTGAAATGTTGACTGTGGCATTTGGTGGGTCCACTTTGTCTCAAAGAAGTGTTTTTAGGTGGTGCAAGCGCTTTACAGAAGGCCAAGAAGATGTTGATGATGTTGATGTTCCGAAATTGCTTAATTTTGAGCAAAAGCAACGTTGAATGATGTCAACGACGATCCGGGCTTGCCCAAAACGGGTCATAACTGGTGACAAAAAGTGGGTATATGGTTATGACATCGAAGCCAAGGCCCAATCATCCCAATGGAAGCGGCCAGATGCACGCCAAGTTCGATCAAATGTGAAGGTTTTGCTCGCTTTTTTCATTGATTACAATGGTGTGGTGCATCATGAGTTCCTGCCAAGAGGTCGTGCAGTTAATAAGGTGTACTGAAGAAGGCTTTGTCATGGCGGCAGCCGAAACGGCCGTCTACACAGCCACAGCTACTGTTCATGTTCATATGTATTCTCTGTTGAATTTTCTGGTTGATTATTGAACTATAATCAAACCTCGACATTCACTTTGACTAAAATCAAAACAGGTCGTTAAACCCATAATAAGGTTCTATGGAAACTAGATAAAGTCCAATTAAATTGTTCAATTCGTAAAATATTTTCAAACTTTATGGTCTACATCTAGTAGCCACAGATATAAGAGCCTTTTTCCATATAAAGCAGAGAGTATTTGTTGTAAATTCAAGTGTTCACAACCTGAAATCGCAAAAGTAAGGTGAAAATGAGAGCAAAGCTGATAAGCTCAAGTCAAGTTCTTGCGTTTTCAAAAATTTGTTTTTAAAGTAAGAACATTGTACTTCTTCTTCTTATTTGGCCCAATATTTGAATCACAACCGCCATTCGCCTTTGTCTTGTTCGAGCTGGCACCAGTTGATCACCTCAAGCTCCCCAATATCTTTCAGTACTTGATCTTTCCATCTGAGTTTCGGTCGTTCTTTCGTGGCTCTTTTCCCAAGATCGTTTGCCCTCCATTTGTACACTTTTTTCGCTGGAGCTTCTTCATTCATACGATTAACATTTCTAGTGTAGCGAGGTCCATAAATTCTCCCAAGGATTTTTCTCTCGAACGCCTTCTTATACGCTGCTGTTAATGTTCATGCTTCCGTGCCGTATTGTAGAAGTGGGATGATAGGCGACTTGTAAAGCGCAATTTTCGTCTTTTGAAAGAGGGCTCTACTCTTGAACTGCCTACTGAGCCCATAGTAGCATCGGATTGCAAAAGTAATTATTCTTCGGACTTTCTTAAAACGATGTCCGAGGCATCTTAGGGAGGAATCGCCGCTCATGTTAGCCAGCAGCTTTGCGGGTGCATCGCTCTGTTACCGGGGAGGTGTGAGTCCACCAGGACCACTCTGGGTCCGCCATGTTGAACCAGTCAGAAGCTTTACCTTATCACAGTAGAGTTCCTGTCTTCTAAAGAAGGCCCAAAGAACAATGTCCCATACATGTCGAGCCTCTTCCTCTGTTTCGAACTGAAAAACAGACATATGTAGCTCTGTAAAACTTGTCTGTTGATGCTGATCGAGAATATATACACTTGAATGGGTCGCAGATGCTTCCTGCTTTGCAATCCGAACCGAACCAATCCTTCGGTTTGGTTAGCTATATCTTTGAACCGAACCAGTAGTCCGAGCCCCACCCAATCCACATCGATGGCAAGATCTTTGCACTGACGCCTGGAATTGCCTTTGGCTAATCATGATTTTATTATTGCATTAAACTGTGACTTAAGCATGCTAAGATTATAATTAATTTATACAAAACTTTGCAGTTAATTTTGTTTAGTTTTTGTTCAACTGGGAAACGATATAGGGAAATTCGTGAAGTTGATTATTTTTTATGTGTACTTCGTATACAATTTCACACTTGGGCTGCTGCTGCTGCTGCTGTTGTTAAAAAACAACAAAAAAGGAAGGGAAGGGAAAGAAGAGGAAAAGGAAAAAGGAGCCGCCGCTGGCCAAATGCTCGCTTTGTGCTCGCAGACAAAGGGGATATTTGTTTGGCGGAGAGGAGTTATTAAAAACAATATTTGCAGGATAAGCCGGGCCAGCTTGCCTGAATGGCAAAGAGTCGAATGGGGAGTGGACTTATCTCGCATCTTTGCATTAACACTTCCAGCACACACGCACACACACGCACTCACTCACGCACACACTCTGAAATGGCACAAAATGGCAGACGCCGCCGGGTTTATCTGCTCTGGGCAATCTTTAGGAACACTCCATACTCCACACTCCACTCCCTCCGCTTACAACTTCTCAAAGGCATTCGCATTGGTGAGCAGCTCCCTGGTCAAGCGCCAGACCTGCTTGGCCGCCTGCTCCAAGGCGCTGGGCGATTTACCCTTAAACATATCCAAACTGGGCAGAAAGTAATGCGGACAGCGGCGATACTGCAGGCAGGAGATCAGCTGCAGGAAGATGCCATTGATGCGGTCCGCAATGCAGCTCTCGTCCCACTCAAAGTCACGCGGATGCTTCTCGCACTCGTAGAGCAGCAGATTCTTCAGATGATAAGCGCTGATGGGATTGCCAGGCAGCTCCAAGTGGCGGTCACGCAGCGTCTTCAGCATGCTCAGGCAGCGACGGCGGCAGCCACCTTTGAAGAGATTTAGATGATACCCTCGCTCTCTCTCTACCCACCGCCACCCCACGGCTCTCATCTCGCATCTCACCTTGCAGCAGACGATTCTCCGCCTCGAAGAAGCTCAGCACCCAGGCATCCCCCTCCATGCTGGCCGCATTGTTGTTCTTGTTCTGCATGATGATGCTCTCCTTCGACAGCAGGTCGAACCCCTCCGTCTTCACCTCGGCCACGATGTTCGGATGCGGCCAGGGTATGTGCGGCATGGGCCAATGCGCCGCCGACCTGGGCCAGATGCCGGAGCACTTGAAGGCAGGCGTTATCTGCACCACAAACCGTTCCCGTATCCTCAGCTTCACCTCGGTGGTGTCGCCAATCATCTTGACCATATCCCGATAGATGCTCTTGTCGCAGGCCTGCGCCACCAAAGTCTGGAAGCGGGCGCGAATCTTACGCGACGAGAGGTAACCCGAGGCTGTAATGAACTCCACCCATAGCGACATGGAACGCTTGCGTCCATCGCTTAGCTTAAGCACCGCACAGCCGGGCAGAGTGCCGTCGTCCACGAAATTAAAGACGCCCATTTGGTTCAGATAGAGCACAATTTCAAACTCATGCGGCGAGATGACCTCCACGCCCTCGAATCTGCAAAACACACAAGAAGTGAGGTGAAGGATCAGTAATAACAACAGCAACAACAAGATCTGCGTAAGTCCAGTGGCTACGGCTGTCATCGCCTGATCCCCATTCGATAACAGGGCCAATAAAACCGAGTGAGAAAGCCTCTGGCTCTGATCTTTCATTACATGAATCGAGCAACGTCATGGTCAGTTAACTGTCAAGTCATTCCCATGTCAGAGGAATGCTGAGGCAAGGCGGCGGCTCTTTGCATGCTTGGCAGTGGCCAATTCCAGCACTCCTCAGTTCAGTCAACACAAGTCATTCAGGCTAATTATGGCTTTACGGAAAAGGATTTAGAGAACTATTCAACTATTGAAAGGTTTTCGAACTAAAGTCAATCCCAAGTGTGGTCAGAACTCGCACCATCCCAAAGTATTTCAAACCAAGTTGGAAAGATTTGTTTTTCAAGAAACTCTTCGTTCTATCTTCATTTGACCCATCGACTGCTACTCAGCAGCTGCTATAACTGCTTGGGAATTTCAAGGCAGCATAAGTGCAAAAATCAACACCAAAAGCTCAGCCAGCATTGGCATTAAATTTCTAATCACATTCGAAACTTTTCATAGATCATAGATGATGCTTTTGTTGGGAAAATGGTACCTCAGCCACGACTCTTCTTGAAGAGTCGATTTCAAACCTTTTTCCGATCAGTTTCGACTAATTTTCGAGTCATATTTCCAATCGCACATAAAATTAATCTCTTTTCAATCGTCAAAAGTTATCGAAAACGACTCATGAAGGTAATTTTTGTTAAAATGATCTCCCAAATGCTACGTGGAAAGAGAAACGCTAAGTTGACAGAGCCTTTTTGAATGTGTGTGTGTATTCATTTAGCCTTATTGTATTAGTGAGAGAGAGTTTTTCTTAGTTTAGTTTGGAACTTGCTCTGGTTTTCATTGCAATTCCTTACTTATCCTAATCTTGATTCAGGACTTTGTTCGAATGCGCTGGGATAATCATAATCCATTTCATGAGACCCCAGAGTTATGCCATAATATGGTACAACACATCCTCGGAGCATTCGAAACATAGACTTTCGACAATTACTTCATCTACTAAGTATGGCCTCTAGGTTTGCTAACGACATCTTACTACCTGATGATTAAGTCATACCAGGATGGAAATCATTTAATTAATGTAAGATGGTGTACCTCAGGGCAGCATGATCTCAAAGTAATGCCATTTAGTCGAAATCATACAGACTCCAACATGTCCCCTAGAAATTTTTACAAGTAAAGTCCATTTTGATGCAAAAGTGATCAGACTTGTAGACAAATTTGCAGTATGTCGGAAATCAAACTCTACATTATGACTTAAAAGTGACTTTGGTAGAGAAAGTTTATACCAATTTATGTTCTAAATACTGGAATCGCCTTCAGTATCACAGCCAAAAATATTTACAAGACACCATGAGTGCCCAACGTCACCTCCAGCATCTTATTCTTGACTAGAACAGATCCCATTGGACCAAATTGAAAGACCTTTGATGGACAAAGAGCACCACAGCGACAACAACGGAATAACACTCAAAATATTGATCGACAGCAGCAATAACTGCCTTCAAGTAAACCTATTCCATCAATTAGGCATACGGCAGAAGTGGATAATAAAGTAGTTTTTCAATCGCGAAGCAATACGGAGAGAATAACTAGTTGCACACTCTGTCATTGGCAGACATAAGCTAGCTTGATCCTTTTGCCTCCAAAGATTCATTATGCCCTACATCATCAAAATCGGTCCAGTAGAGCTTGAGAAAAAGTGAGAACCGTTTTGAAAACGAGTTTAATGTTTGCAGTCAGAGACCTGCAACAAGCCTCTAATGTTCGATCACACTCGTGCGATTACTTGGCTTGGTTGGACTCTTCGACTTGGTTCGACACACTCAAAATGATCGCAAGCACTTTGAATCAGAACGAGTAAGCTCTTTGCTTCGCACGAGTAATAATATGAACAAGCTTTTCATAACACGAGTCAAAGTAAGCCATTTGCCAGCAATGGCCAATTTTTTTTGACACTCTACTCGTGTTTACTCGGACTCGAAACAGAATTTACTCGTCCGTACTCTGCTGGTTGACGGCGAGCTTCGACAAGCCTTTTATGCAATTGTTGTTGTGTTTTAAAAAACTTTAAACAACAACATGCCACAAGAAGGAAAGAGAAAGCGTATGCAAAATACAAATGCAAAAAATAGGACATCATGCTATCTCTTTTGATCTCACTAATTGTTGTTTTTTGTGTGCTTGTGACGATTGTGTACGGCAGATCTTTGACTTCGACAAGAAGAACCCTCGGTGACTCGCGACCGAAACAAGAAGTAATCGCAAGTATTTGTGCCGAGCGAACTTTACTCATGACGGCTCGCAGCAGAACTTCGATTGTTGAACAAGGGGCTTTGCGTCAACTCGCGGCCAAAGCGCTGAGTCAACTTGAGTATGAGTATGGGCAATACTCGAGTTTGACAAGCCTTGAGCGCTGAGCGATTGTACCCGTGGCAGCTCGTTGCAGTTCTCTGTTTGCAGTTGCCACGAAATTTTGGTCACCTGGTTTCACTGAAATGACTGTATCTCCGAAAGTATTCCGATTTTTGCAAAATCCTTCTGGTATAATATTTTTGAATATCTAAGCTAAAAAAATCATGAAAAATATCGAAAAAAATTGTATACACCAGAAGAGGGCCTTGAGAGGATTTGTTAGAGCAGAAAGGAGAAGCATGGAGAAGATAAACCCCCAGAAGCATTACGAAAGTCGAGATGCTGAAGCGGTACTTTCTCCTGGACCCACTGTTTAGACTAACGTAAGGGACGTTTCCATTAAAAACAAAAAGTTTTTCTCACAAGAACTAGTCTTCGACCGATCGTTTCTTTGGCCGTTATATGCTATAGTCATCCGATTTTGACCGAACTTTGTAGAATCTTGTGGGAGCATATAAAACAAATACATGCTAATTATGAGGACATATCCATCGAAAACAAAAGAGTCCTTTAAACTTAGAATACTTTTCAGACTCTTCTTTTCTATGACAGCTATACTATACAGATGTCCGATTTCGACCAAATTTGGTGGAATCATGGAAAAGTATAGTTAACTAAGAAGTACGGAGTTTGGAGGCGTTTCAATTGAAAACAAAAAAAGTTTTTCTCACAAAAAATTGTTTTTCGACCGATCGTTCCTATGACAGCTATATGCTATAGTCAACCGATCTGGCCAGTTCCGACAAATGTGCAGCATATTTGTACCAAAAGACAAACTGACGGAGGATATAGCATAGAAACAGACGGACAGACAGACGGGCACGGCTAAATCAACTCAGCTCGTCGGGCTGATCAAGAAAATATATATTTTATGTGGTCGGAGAAGCTTCCTCCAATGCGTTACAAACATCCGGACAATTTTATAAAACCCACTGCAAGGGTATAAAAAGTAAGAATTTTAATCGAAATCGGAAACAGCAAAACCAAACCTAAGCGGAATCGCGTTCGGATTACTTTTCAAAAAGTAGTGGAATTAAGAATATGCCTGACTGGCTCCTTAACCAAGTCGTTAGTATTTAAAGTGTTTTACAGTTCGTCAAATTTTAACTGTAAGGAAGCCCGGTATGACACGCTTAAGTTCTAATATTGGGGACTTATGTAAGCAACATTTTTTGTCCGATAAAAGCATGTCCTAGAGAAGGACGTACATATCGTACCACTTATAGATTAACTTATGTAACACCATAAACCAGACTGAACATGTAAAGGCACTGCAGTCGAGTGCCTCGACTACAAAATACCCTGTTCTCTTGACACACTTACACATACTCGCACAAACCCACACACGCACGCACGCGCTAGCTGACAATGCTAAGCTCCCCCTCTTTCCTACATACAAAATTGATTCGTATATAACTTTGGTGTTTTTTGTCCGATCTTACTGTACTTTTCAGAATAGATCGATCTTGGGCTTCACATGATATATGATATACAACGCTCTTACTTAAAAATTGTGGCTCTGACAGCTTTTTGCGGTTAAAGGGTGGAGGGGGAGGGGGTTATTTTCCAAATCTAAAACAAACTTGATCTGCGTATGGTATAATCCTATCTACATGCAAAAATTTGTGGCTCTATACTTAATAGTCTCTGAGATCAACGCGTTCATACAGACAGACAGACAGTCGAACGGACGGACAGACGGGCATGATGCTGATCAAGAATATATATACTTTTTAGGCTCTTAAATGTTTCCTTTTTCCTGTTACTTACTTTTGCACAACTTCATGATCCCCCTTTTCCCATTTTTAATGGGAATAGCAAGCCTTGGTTTCGCGAGTTATGGGAATTTTGTGCAGAAACAGTCCCAATCTTCGACCTCAATCTTAAGCTGATTGGCCTCATCGTTAAGCAGTGCTGGCAAGTAATTGTCATCACTTTCAACGAGTCTGCAAAACGAAAAAAATGAACGAAAAGACACATTCACTTCGGTACTTTGCTCCATACTGCTGCGCTCAAGCAAAGAGCTCTTTTTCGTTTCCCTTTTTCTGGTGACTTTCACAGACCGTTTTGCCTAAAGCAAACTAAGTACAGCATTTTGCGAATGCGTGCATGTTTTGGAGTGTTACGACCGGGTGCGTGCCTCAGTCACTTCGCTAAGTGAAATTAATTAGTTTGAATCATTTTTGAACTATCAAACTTAATGCAGAAATGCCGATGGCTGCACACTGAGTGCAAAGTCCAATGGAGGCCACGCCCATACAAAGGAGAATGTCTGTCTTAGGCTGACTTTTTGGTGTTTTGCGCGCATGCTGCTTTGGAATTCCCAAACAGTTTTGCCGTCGCTGGCATGGGGAGACTGCTCGTTTGATAGACATTTCAGGCTCAAGATCGCTGATGAGTGAGAATTTGGTCCCTCATGAAACGCGTCCGATCAACCTGAAGCCTTTTTTGTTGTGTTGTATGCCTCTGTTTAAAGTTATGCCAATAGCATAACAAGACCTACAGCCAGTTAAAACTGCAAGCTAGTGCAGAAAATATTAATTTGTATATCCTGCCAACTGCCGACAGTTGTTTCGTGTGCTCTCCTTTAAAAGTGCCCCTTTAAGGTGTTATTGGCAGACAGACTCGTTTGTTTTGCTCAACCGAATATATAAAACTGAGAACACAAGAGAGGGAAACAGAGGAAAAGTGTTCAGATTAGTGAGAGACCGTGTGTGCGTCGATTGTTTCTGTTTTTCAGAGTAACTGAAAAAGGTGATGACACTTAAGTAATGAACCATTTCAATCACCCTTTTGCATTTGTTCAAGGGAGAACTCTGAGAGTTCTATTAAAGAATATACCATGCAATACCCACGACTTTAAGAAATTCAGAACCGAAATATACTTTAAATCCGGAGACTCATAAACCCTGAACCAAGTCAGTTCTAAGTTGTTCTTAGGCAATACTAGAACTCTGACAGTCTTGGAAGTTCTAAGATAACTTAAAAACATAAAGTAAGCCACATTTTAATAGAAGGCGGTTTGTTCTATGGACCGTTATGCCCCTTAGCCGTAGGAACAAGAAAACAAGCACCGCAACTCTGCGTCACAATAGACAACAGATGCCTGAAGCGGCGCCCTTCCGTTAGATTTTGATGCCCCATGAAAATGGTTAAGCTTGTAAAACATCATGAATGGAAACATCTTCATCCAAGCCCACCATCTTTGTGCATATATATATTCACCTGCCATTGCACTCCACGAGGCTGGAAATGAATCTCGGCTCCTGCAGTTCCACCTCCTTGAGAATGTCTTGTACAATTTTGCATATTTCCCGTATGGCCGAGGCGGTCTTAAACATGCGAGTCTGAACGCGCTCAGCGCAAAAGCGATTCATCTGATAGATCATGCGCGTTTGGGCGGCCATCATGTCCGGCGGGACCAGCATGGCGACGTCCGGTCTGGCGGCAACAACAAACAGAAGCAATCGACGGCAACGGCGGCGGCGGCAAGTGACTTTTTAGCCAATTATGCGAACAGAACAAAGGAACAATTCAGCTCAGGGCTGAGTTACGTGGACAGGCACCGTAGGAGCGGTGGAGCACGGCCATGGGCCAGCCGGCGAACCCCAAATGTGGCTGCGTTGCGTTGCTGATGCAGTGGATGTGGATTAGCCGCCAGCGGATGCGTTAGGCGAGTCGTTATGGTATCGAATGCTGGCCACGATTCGCGCGAAAAGATATCAGCGTGGACGCGGTCGCAGTCGTTGTAAATCTCGCGGATATTTACAGCTTGGGCAGATAAAATGCAGTCGTTGTGGGTGTGTGGGTGAGTGAGAGTGGGCGAGAGAGAGAGAGAGAGAGAGAGAGTGCAGCGTGTCACGTGACAGACAGACAGACTACCAAGTTTTCGTCGCATCAGTGTCTCAGCTCTGTCTCGTGCCATGAATTCCAATGCTAAGCACACAAAAATCGATGAGATACTGTATCTGTATCTGCATCTGTATCTGCCCCCTCGCCTGGTATGGGTGAGTATCTGTGAGCGCGCACTCTCTCATTGGCCCATTGGCCCAGGCACAAGCTCCGCCCCCGAAGCACTGAGACACGCTGCGGCGCGCTCTTTGATGTTTAAACTCTCTATGTGTCTCTCTGTGTGTGTGTGTGTGTGTGTGTGTGTAATTTGTTGTCGACGCACACGAGCGGTGCGCCATAATTTATCTGAAATGTGCACTCATTTAGCAAAGAGCAACCCTCGTCCATGTCGACAATATCTTTATATCTCACAGATACTCACTCCAACTCCAGCTCCGGCTCCAGCCCAGGCCCAAACCCAACCCGACCCAACCAGTCAGCCAGCCAGCCGCAGATACATTTACACTCATAAATATGTCGTGTGGATTAATGTGCCAGTTGGCAATTTTTGACAGCGTTCCAAAGCAAAAGCAACTGTCGTCTGTTCCAACCTACCGCCTCCCCCCACTTACCAACTGCCCCCACTGCCACTGTACAAACATACATACATACATACATAAATATTGTGTGGCAACTATTCAACTGATGTTTCAGCTTTAAGCATAGAAACTACACGAGAACACACATCCCATCCTCCTCCTTCTCCTCCTCCTGCTGTCCCGTGACATGTGCAAACATCAAAGCATGCGTCAAAATTCATTCTGTTGTTTTCAATTAGACGAATTCATCTTAAACTAAACATGATGGAACAACAAGCACTATGTACCAGCTAGAAAACCATCCTCCATTTGAAATTTCTATAAAATATTTCTCAATTTTGGTACGATTTCTTTCAATTGTTCTCTGCTTGTGTGTCGGAACCACTTGGATCAGACTGAAATCTGATCAAACCAAGGCTGCAAACCTTACAAAAATTCTGAAGAAGGTTCGGTCCGGGGGCTCGAACCCATTGTAAGGTTCGGTTCGCGGACCGGTTCCTGAAACCTCTGAACCCCTGCTTTTGGTTCGAACCTTGGTTTACTTGAACAAAAAACCGAACCGAACCGATGTTTTCAGCTGGTGAACCGAATCGCAAACCGAACCGGCGTCCCTTCGAAAATGCTGAGCTGAACTGAAAACCACAAATGAAAACGGTTCGGTTCGGTTCAGTTCACTGACGAGTCTCAAGACGCACAAATTTTGGGAATTTCGATCGAATTGCTACGATAAGTCCTTATCGATGCCGGATTTATGTAGCACCCAACCATTTTAAAACATGCAATTTTCCACCGACCTCTGAATATGCCTGTAATAAGTTAACATTCCTTCTTTGGAAGTTGCTAATCTGTCGAGCTTCTTCACCTTAATCCAACTTTAGCCAGGAGTACAGCTATTAAAGTGATATCATTATGAACGAAGCAAGCACATCCAACTTTTCAAACTTTTCAATTCTCTAGGAATTCAGTATCGAAATGGTCGAAAAGTCACATATCACTTTAGAAATCAGTATATTTCAAATATTGAAGCAAAAGTTCGGGCAAAAAATACACTATAGGTGAGCTTTAAAACTTTAAAAAGTTTTTCGCTAGACCAAATGAAGTTGGTTCAAACAAAAACCCGGGGTGTAATACGTCTTAGAACCAGAACTAGTACTTTATAATGTGTTCGAGTCCATCTTTATTTTTCATCAAACAGTATGTCCCACCTTGGTTTATAGTTTTTCAAACTTCTGCAGCTTCAAAAGTCCAAAACAATTACTTTCTGAACAGATTTAAGGAAATTTTTAATGATAGACTTGATTTTCTTCTTCTAGTTCCGATCCCTTGTGGGACATAGGGCATCAAAGACTTCATAGTTGGCTTAAAGGATTAAGGTTTGTTGGTATGATGAGTAATCTTAGAACAAAAAGAAGTTTTGGACTTGCCGCAACTTCAAAAGTCTAAAAAAATGACTTTCCGAGCAGAATTCAGGGTAAATTGCGACTTTATACTCAACAAAATGCTTTAAGAGTTGACAAAGGGTGAAACTAGGTGCGATCCAAAAAAATAATAATGGAGTTTTTGACATGTTATCGGACTTCGGAGAAATATCTTTCCGCGAAGACTTTAGGGCAAATGGGGACTTTATACTTAAGAAATGGCGTTTTAGACAACTTTTGGACTGCCTTACCATCGAAAGTCTGGAAAGAAGTAGATTTTCGAAAGCAAAATTCGGGACGTCATCCTTGAGTATTTATGTTCGGCGGTAATTAGGGCGATCCTAGAAATAAGTTGTCATTTTTTTAAATATATATATGAAAATGTCTGGTTGTTAAGCTTAAGGATGGGCTTTAAGGGTTAAGATCTTACAGATTTTCGATATCCACGAACATAAAGTTCCTTTACGCGTAGATTTTAGGGATGATCAGGGCTACTTGCAAAAACAGAAACTGGCCTTTATTAAATTTATAATAAATAAAGGGGTTCAAACCCCACTGCTAGGGTATAAAAAATGTTCTAGTTGAAATGGGTCTTATTGCCTGTAAACGGTTCGAAAGTTACAGCCCCCTTTTTTCGAAATTTCAGCCCCATACAAACTGTCTCTATCTTATCCATACTACGTTTATGATATATGCTCATTTTGCAAAGTCATTTCTTGAAAAGTGCGTGCATAAACACCATTTCATGAGTTCGACTTGCACACGAGGGTTTACTATCAGGCCTGTTCCGGTTTTCACATATGTATATCATCGATTTCAAATGAAATCAAAATGAAACGATTTTGTTTTAGCTGTTCTGCTATTCGAACGATTCGCAATTCGAATGTTTCAATTCCAAATTGTTTCCGTTGACTACATTTTGACATTAATCTGCCGATAAAGCCAAACAATCCAATAAATAATCACTCAAAATAGTTGATAGTAATTAAAAATAGCTGTTCAAAATGTCGTTTCTGTTTTAAATGACATTTTATGAACATCTTCCCAGCGTTTCATAAAAAAGTGAAAACCAGAACAGCTTGAACAAATTATGTGAATTCGATTTGAATGGCGCATTGCAAAATTGAATAATTTTAAAAGGAATGTAAGATTGCAAAAAGTATCTAAATACACTGAACAGTGGTACAAAATTAACTTAAACGCATTATTTTGACGCCTTTGTGTAAAAAATCGCATTTACTTTTGAATTCATTTAATGTGATTTAAAATCGAGTAAATCTTTCGAATTGTGAAAACCGGAACAGGTAACCAAATCGAATTCGAGCATATTTAGTGAAATAGAAAACCATAACAGGCCTGTATGAATGTGCCGTCAACTCATAAAATGCCGAGGCGCAGTCAACTTAACGTTGCGCCGGTGTTGCCAGAACTTTTGTTTTCTCATATGTGCGCTGGTCATTTTGTGAATTTTCAAAAGCTGCAGGAACAAATTTGATTTTGCAAATCGAACAAATCGTGAATTCCATAGCATAATAGTCTCTGAAAACCACTCGTTCATACAGACCGACGGACATGGCTATATCTTCTCGGCTGTAGACGCTAATCAATAATAAATATACTGCCTTCTGCTTGTTATATACATTTTGCACGACGTCAAGATAGGTTAGGTTAGGTTGCAATGGCTGAAAGCGACAAGTCGCTTTCCCACTTAGGCCACGTTAGCCCGTTGCGATGCCATATATTCCCAGTTAAACCCTAGGGTGGTCTTCAGTACTGAATCATTGTGTGGACAGAATATAATTAAGTAGAGCTGGGAGCTCTATGTCGGATACCTCCGATAGGTTGAGTAGGAGTGGTTAACCAAGAAACCTAAGTCTGCTCCTACTTAAAGCGGGGCAATGACACAGAAGGTGCTGTATCGTTTCCTCCTCCTTCTCAAATCTGCAACTTCTGCAGAAATCAGAGTGTTGTACGCCTAGGAGTGCTGCGTGCCTGCCTATGAGACAGGTCCCCAACCAGAAGTGATATGTGTTTCCTTCAGTAATGTAAAAGTGTATTAGTACGTTTAATGTCGAATGCTGCCCACGTAAGTCTCGCTACCGCACAGGAGGAAAGGTTTTTCCACCGGTCCGTAGCGAGGCGCAGTGTTCCAGCTATTTTGTGAAGCTAGTAGGCATCCCTATCGTGCTCCTCTCTGAAAGGAGATCCGTGGTTGTGCCTAGTCTGGCCAGAGCGTCCGCAGACTCGTTTCCGTATATGTTCCGGTGTCCAGGCACCCATATTAGGTGAATACTGTAGTGACGTCCAATCTCATTCAGGTATAGGCGACACTCAGTGAGCGTTTTAGTATTATTTGTGTATGAGTCAAGTGCTTTAAGGGCTGCTTGACTGTCCGAGACTATAAATACGTCAAGATACCTTTTAACCCAATTTTAACGGCCAAGTTTGCCATCATACTAATTTATTTTGGTTTGCCTCAAATTGGTCTAACAAGCAGAGTGAAATAATCTTGACGCTGCTATCTTGACTGTCAAGCCAGCGGTCAACTATCGATGATGTTGCCTAGTGTTATCGATAATGTTGCCAAAGCATCTCTGTGGCCAAGCTTGATACCCCAGCGAAGCCACTCAAACGAAATCATTTCATTTTCGTCCGCTGAGCGGACAGGTTCTAATTTTCTAATATTATTTTTTTTTTATTGCTTTTGAATTATTCCTGCTGCAGCGCGACTATAGCATTTCTTTTTTTTTATTTTCTTAATTCATTGCAATGTGTCTGCACCATTTCAATAATCGCTCTCTGTATGAGTGCGGAAATGTTTCAGAAAACTCAGGACAGTTCATTTCGAACGGCTGTAGGTGGATATCGCCCTGGTTCCTTCCCAGATGGCGTGCTCGGGCAGCAGTAGACGCACCGCAGTCCGTATTTCCCGACTGGTGATGGTCGAAATCTTATTATACATGGCCAAGCGAGCGGCAATAAAGCGATGCCTTTAAAAAATATCGGTGACAAAGCTGTTCATCATGCTCATCGCCTCTGGGGAAATGCGTGCGCCGGTCTTAGCACCTCGTATATGTACATGTTGTAGCACTCCTTACGATTAAGCTTCTTCTTCTGAACAGCGGCATAAAATGGGTTAAGCTACGGAATTGTTAAAGAGAGTTATTTTAAGTTATTTGTAAACATGTCAGTAGAATGGTCTTCTTGTTTCGGAATTGATGGCGTAAGAGTTGGAGTAATCCTTTGCAGCATTGATCAGCTTATCGACCAATCACTCGGCAAGAAGATTGGTGTTACTGAAGGCATCCCCACGTGCTCCCGTGCACAGCAGTCAGATGACCTGGTTAACGCGACGCAAGGGAGATACTTCCACCATGAATCATCTCGAGCGAGCACAGTGCGACAGGAACTCAGCTTCTTGCCATTGTTGCGACCCTTCAACATTAGCGTGCAGGTTAGCCGATCCACAATTGGGCACTGGGCTTTGCGGAAACGCTTGGCGTCATAACATTCGTCCAGCGCCTTGAATTGCCTTCCAGTTTGCTGGTGTGACCGCATATTTTTAAGACAAAAATCTCGAAATGGCTCGATACTAAGTATTTTTAACCGATTCTTTGAAAAATCTTACAACACTTCAAAACTTTACACTTTTTGACATTCACGACTGATTTTTAAACATACCCTAAGGCATGTTAAAAGTGGTAATTTTTTCTTTTGGATTTACGCTTTGCCATTTTACGAGAGTTAGTGAATACCCTCATTGTAAAAACTTGTACTTATAAACAAATGTTGTCATATTTTATTTATTGAAATAGTTTAAGATTCGGCTATTGGTTTCTAATAGGTGCAGAGCAATAGAAAATTATTATTTTTGAAATTTTCTACCATTTTATTTACGCATTTAAAACAAACTTTGTGAATTGAATTTCCCTTACTCCAAAAATTCTGAAAATATATATGCAAAGTATGTGAGCAATTTTTGTCGGAATTTTTGGAGTAGGGATAACTATCCTACTCGACTTTTAATATAGCAATCAAACCGCAAATTATTTTGGGTCGAATCCTGGACTTTAAACAGTTCTTGTTGGGTTGAAAGAATCAACAGTTTCGAATTTTTTTTTAAACCCTCCAACAAATCCAATCTTGTAAGTTAAGTCCATTTCACGTCCACACTGCTCAAACAAGAATGATACACTTATAAGAATATTGTGGAGAGACTGGTTTGCCTCCCCAATTGGCCAAGTTAAAACCAACCAAATGAAATTAACAAGTCTTCTTTATTTGAGTTCTCATATGCAAGTGACTCGCCTACAGTTTACAAAAGTTATAATGCGACCAAAGCGTCGCTAGCGACTGCGCTGCTGCGAGTGAGCTTGAGAGAGCGACTGCGCAGCTGCAATGTCTAAATATAGAACAGGCGAGTTAGATATATGTATAACAAGAGCGAGTATCAAAGCAAACAAACATAATTTTGGTGGCATAATTTGATTTGATTGACATTAATTATAGGTTGGCAAAGTTATAGAAACTTTACTTGGGCAGGGGTTCTGGCCGGAACAAATATCATCATGTGTAAAATGCAGAAAAGAGAAAACATAATAAACGTTAGTGCGATTCAAGAGATAACATAGTGAACAATACTTTAAATCATATTTCTTGCAGAAGAATCTTGCGATCAATGCAAAATGTATATTTTTGAAAATTCGGGCGTTATGTCACAGTTAAAAGTGACATAATACCCGCGGGTGTTATGTTGCACTGAAAGCGGGCGTTATGACACTTTTAAAAGTGACGCCAGCGGGCGTTATGTCAGCGGGCGCTATTAAATGCACCTGCTTGTAGGTTATTTACGCAGCTGGATTTGTAAAG
The DNA here is from genome assembly GCA_018904265.1 of Lordiphosa collinella. NCBI lineage: Eukaryota > Metazoa > Arthropoda > Insecta > Diptera > Drosophilidae > Lordiphosa > Lordiphosa collinella. The sequence continues at coordinate 1,406,950 of JAEIFV010000001.1, forward strand.
AAGTTAGAAATACTAAAGCATATCATTCATATGGCTAACCATTTCAGATCAGTGGGCAGACTGTCACAGACACTGCGAAACTTCGTATGTTTTTATCTATCTCTCTCGCTCTGCTATGCTTTTTGGCAAAGCTGAAGCAAAAACAAATTTGTATGTGATGGTCGTTTTTGTTTGTTTGTGACGCATCCTGTGTAGATGTGCTATGAAAAAATTGACTCCATTTGCGGTTTCCAACTTATAACCAAATAGGAATGCTAGCTAAAAGATTTGTCAACAATCACAAAGGGTCAAAAATAGTGTATCATGCTTAGAGAATTCTTTATAGAGAATACAGAAACTGTTTTCATAAATTTCAAACCAACTTCTTAGTCAATTATTACAAAAGCATTCAAGTCTATTGAATGACATTATTAATATGAAATAGATATTGTCAGTTTTGTATTTCTGTATACCTTTTACGTTGATCTTTTATGGGGACCTGCCGCTGCTACATCAATCAGGTGGCGCTTGGGCCACTCATCTAAACACCAACCAAACCAACGCGTATCTAAATGAGATTCAAACGAGCTTTGAGCATTTGTTAAAGTCAGGAAGCACACAAAAGGCTACAACATGTCCAATATATCCATGGCGTATTATCAAAGCTGTCAGCGGAATTCTTAATGGATCTCTTGGTGGGAGTGGATCAAGTGTGGCCAGGTGTTGCTTGATTTTTGGCGCGCTGGATTTCCACGGAGACGGACGATGTATCTAGATAGGCGATATCTGCATAAATTCAGCCCAACAACAAAGGGCGAAGGGAGATCCCAAAAGAGAATGAGAAATGTCATGTGTGCGCGAGTGCGACTGTGTGTGTGTTTTTCCCGTATTTATATATCTTTTAGATCTTGAACAAAATTTGAATATAATTTATGTGCAATCGTCGCGTTTTTCGGTTGGCTTATTCGCCGCTCTGGTCCGGTCCGGTCGGTCCATCCATCTAAACGTTTGTCACTTGCTCGACGTTGTCGCCGCAACGTTTGTCTTCTTGGCCGCTCTGCCAGCTCTGCTCCTTCTTTGTGGTGTCTCTTTTGTTTTTAAGTAAGCAGTTGCCCACCAACCCCTCCTCCTCGTCCTCCTCCGCCGCCACCACCACCATCATTATCATCAGCCACAACACAGTCAACACAGTCGTTTATTTTGTAGGTAGGTCTGTGAGTGTGTGTACGTACATATGTACAGGCTGTCCAGCTGAGCGGCCATTCTGCGGAATTATACAATAAAAAAAAATATCAACAACAATAAACAACAACATATTACAGACATAAATAAACCAAGGGGTTTCTACATACTCGTTCGTACTTACCACTTAACCGGATGGAAAGTTGCAACCAGTCGAGTCGAGAGGATCAACGATCCAGTAAGCAATGAACCGAAATCTTGGATTCTACGGTTTTATCAATGAAATGGAAAGAACAGTAAAGTGTAGGATTGTGCTAAAAAATATCAAATTTTTTAATGAAAGTCAAAATTTCAAGCAGCCATGGCTGGAAATGTAAGAAGAGGACCTCATTTGAAGAGTTTTTAAAACAGTGTCCTTCTTGTTTGGTTGACTTCTGATTAACCTCTTAAGCCAAATGATAAAAAAAAAAAATAGGGGAAAGCTAACTTTTTATAACCTTGCAGCTTCCATTGAAAACTTAAAAGTTTTTCTAACTAAGACTACTTTTTGGACCTTACTTTTCTTTGGGATCTATACTATATAGATGTCTGATTTCGACCAAACTTGGTAAAATCATGGAAAATCATAATACACTGTCAATTACGAAATTTGGAGGCGTCCCATTTAAAACAAAAAAGTTTTTCTCACTAGAACTTCTTTATCGACCGATCATTCATACTGCAGCTATATGCTATAGTCATCCGATATTGATAAAACTTTGTAGAAATGTGTTTAAGTATATAAAATAAAAATAGGCCAATAAAAAGCTTTTTCATTAGAGACAAAAAAGTTATCCTCATTCGAACTAGTTTTTCGAGCAATCGTTCCTATGGGAGCTATATGCTATAGTCATCCGATTTCGAGCAAACTTTGTAGAATTGTGTAAAAGTATATAAAATAAGTGTATGCCAATGATACGGACGTTTTCATTACTAACAAAAAAGTTTTTCTCACTAGAACTAGTTTTTCGACCGATCTTTTCTATGGCAGCTATATGATATAGTCATCCGATTTAAACCAAACTTAGTGAAATCATGGGAAAGAATAGTAAACTAAGAAATACGTACTTTGAAGGCGTTTCCATTAAAAACAAAAAAGTTTTTTCACTAAGACTAGTTTTTCGACCGATCGTTCCTATGACAGCTATATGCTATAGTCATCCGATCCGGCCGGTTCCGACAAATGTGCAGCGTATTTGTACCAAAAGACTTCGTGCAAAGTTTGGTGAAGATAGCTGTAAAACTGACGGAGGAGATAGCATAGGAACACAATAAATGAACTCAGCTCGTCATGCTGATCAAGAATATATATACTTTATGTGGTCGGAGATGCTTCCTTTAATGCGTTACAAACATCCGCAAAATTTTATAATACCCCCTGCAAGGGTATAAAAATTGTTACTGTAAGTAATAGAACGTTTATAACGTGAAGCCAACTACAGGCTTCACACACAAACTTGGCAAGGAAATCTTTGATAAGGCCACTGTACTTTACGGTAAAATACTCCGGGTATCGCCAGTGCAATTCTTAAAGAAACGATTTCCTCTTTTTATAAGGTGCTTAAAGACGACAATCTAAAGCTCGCCGCTTCGGAGCAAGAATGGAAGTAATTGTAAAAGATTTTTTTCGATATTTTGGAATTTTCGAACTGCATTAGAGTTATACAATAGATAGAAACTTTTTACTATTTATATGATTTAAAATGTTCTGATTTGACGGTTTTGAAATTGTAGAAAAGCATTGCAAAATTCGTCCATTGGCAAGAGCTGCGACCACTCAATTAGATTAATGGGCAAATATAAATTCCTCAATGTTGATGATGATCTGAAATACGCAATCGAGGATAACAGGTATTCCCACTCCAAATGAACTTCCACGATCAAAGCTAGTGTTACCTTATACCAGGGGCAGGCACTTTGGCTACCTCGTGTGCATAGGAAAAATTTCAAAGCAGCGCTGCTTCCACACACACAGAATATGCTGTACAAGCGCTGCTGCGTTGCGTGTGCGGCTTGCGCCTTGACGCAGTCGTTGCTGTTAAAATTGAGAGCAATTTTTGCGCTGCTCTCACACACACCAATGCAAAAATGTGCCTTGCCTGCCTGTGCCAGGTCTCCAACGACGCATTTTCTCAATGATATTACAACATGGCAGTCGTTCTCCCATGCAAATCTCACTGAAAGGCAGCAGCACTTTGATTATATGCTGTCCCGAAGTCGCCGTGTTGTTGAGAATGCGTTCGGGACACTAGAAAACTGTTTTAGGGTTCTGTTTTTGCACATCCACAGTTCTCCAAAGGAATGCATTAAGTAACTGATGTCTTCACAATTATTTTCGATCTGAATTAATTCCAAATATAAACATGAACCGCATCATCAAAAACAACTTTTTCTGATAATTCAGGCGATCAACGTGTTGTTAGGCAAACAAGATATTTATTTTTGTTGCACATAATATTATTAAGAAAAATATTATTAAGAAGAAGAAGCACAGCATTTCCCCAGTGGCAATGAGCATAATGAATAGCTTCGTCACCGTCTAGATTTCATATAGAGCTCATGTAAATTTTCTAAATTTAACAAGAAATATATCCTAAAATTTTTATAATTTTTGAGCACATTTATTTTAACAAGATGTCCACACGGGGATTCGTCTTAACTGTGGCGAAGGCAGTCGTGGCAACACGTCTTTGAGTACGCAACTCTCGGAGCCAAATATTATATGAAAAGACATCCCAAATCAAATTAAATGCAGCTTCTTGATCCGCATCAAAAGCTGTAAATCGATATATCAATACTCTTAATTCGTTCAATCTAAATAGTTCGGGACAATCTGTGCTGATAAAGAAAGAAGTAAAATGGTATGTCGAGAAAAAAAGATGGGTCTTTAAACAGTGATATACTGGAATCATGATGACATTGATTATTAAATTAAGAACAAAGTATGGCGAAAAATCCAGTAAAAAATTTATTCGTAGACTTCGAGCGAGATCTAACCAAAAAGACTGGCAAGGCACAGGAAAATATTATTAAGAAGAAGCACAGCATTTCCCCAGTGGCAATGAGCATAATGAATAGCTTCGTCACCGAAGTCAAGAAGACTGGCAAGGCTCATAAAAATATCATAAAGAAGGTTAAGAAGAAGTGTAGTCGTAAAGAGTCGTACAAGAATGTGCCTTTCGAATGCTGCTGAATACATTCTGGCGATCGACCATATAAATGTAAGGGCCAGGCCTTGAAAATCTTCCAAAATAAAAAAATTAAATAAAAAACAATCAAGCAAAAAATTAGAACGTGCCCGCACGGCAGACGAAAGTCAAGTGAACTATTGTTCAGCAGAGCTCTCCCTTTTATACACAGCTAAGTGCGATAGGCGTCTGCTTCGCTGTCGATAATAACAATCGATAGGTCTATCGTGTCAGCAGTTGGTCATCGATAGCAGTGATGGCTGCCCGTCACAGCTGTTGTGCTGTCGATAGCTATGGTTGTGGCGCGCGTTGGCTTTTGGTTTGAATAAGCGCGCGTATTGGTATGAGACTCTTCAATTCTGATAGAAGGGACTTTTGTAAGCATCACTTCTATGGGTACTTTTGTACTAGCTACACAAAGCGACAACAATTTCAACTTAATTCTTAATGTTTCAAGATAAAAATCTACAAAATTCAGCAAACACGGACACTGTCATGGGGAACGTAATATGAAACGCGAAGGCTCGGCTAAATTAGTCTGTGCTGAAGTTTTAATACCCTTACAAGTCATCGCCAAGCTAAACACTGACAGTAAGTCTTTGGCAACTAATGAGTTGAAGAGCCTCATTTTGTAAGTAGAACAAAATGTCTAAGATTTGTTCGCCTTTAAAAATTGGAGCACCTTAAGAACCCTTAGCTCACTTTACTATATCATTTCCAAGTCAAACTCTATACCACTTGGTAGACTGCATATTTCTCCCGTACTTTCATACAAAATTCAATCTTCAAAAACCAGTTCTCACATAAATTATCCACAAAACGTACAATTTCAGCTATTTGTAGCTTCGTTTCTTGGGTTTTCCTCAAAAAAAAAATTCAAATCAGTCTACCCAACCATATTAAATTCTCAGAATTCATCTAAAATGCATTGCATTTATCGGATCAGCTAATCCAAATACTATCAATTAACATGGGACCCCAAGACCCCTTCCCCATCCCGCTCCCCCCTCGAATTCTCAATCGAGAGGCCACGTCGTTGTTGTCTTCTTTGTTGTACGGCCCTTTTTTGGTACCAAAAACAATGGGAATGGGTTCAAACGGCTGCGCTTCAGCGGAAAAACAAAAAAGCGGCCCTAAATCAATCACGACCAGCGACATGTCAACAGCCTTCCAGGGCAAGGAGAGGAGCGCCCCCGCCGGCCGCTGGCCACCAGCCACCAGGCAAAATGTCAACGGTGATCGTGGCAGCTTGAAAAGGGCCGCCGCATATATTGGCCATATATGAGAGAGAGTCCGTGCAGAGTCCTACGGGAACGTGGCAGTGGGCTGGGCTGCGCGTGATATCTGAACTACGAAATTGAGATCGATTTTGGTGTACGTGTCCGGACTGAGAATGCGACTCGGATTCGCCCTGCCCATGTAACGATAAATTATGATATTATTTGAAATTAATGTTAAGTAAAATGACAGCAGCTTGATTAGCCTGCACTTGTCGTCGGGCGACTGACCACCACCATCACCACAAAGGTGCATTCGTCACAATTAATATTCCCATCAGATGATGGCGAAACACATGTCCCTGGGCCCCCGAGCTTGAGCGGGACTCTGCAGTAGATCATCATGCGGCGCATGCGTAATGAGTCCCACCAGCAAAAACTAAGAAGAGGAGGGAGAATGGGAGACATTGGCATGGGCTTGGGTTTTGGTTCGGGTATCGGTATCGACGGAGGATGGTTTGTGGTCATGTCGCTGATTTGTTCGCTGTCATAATGCAATAAAGTAGTCAAATGTCATTCGAACTTAAGCACAACAAAAAAAAAAAAAGAAAGCAACACACAACAGTTTAATGGCCCATGGACACAAATCCGCTTAGCGGTGGAAGAGTTGGAGCTTATTCATTCGTCACATGGCCAAGCCATACCCAATACGGTGTGGATGGGGAAAACAAAATGAAGAGCAGGGTGAAGATTGACATTTGCAGTTTTAGATTTAAGTTTTACGTTCTGTTCCAAAAGGTATAAGGAGCATGACAATCGAGTTGTAAGTCAAACAAATAACTTGGCAATACTCGGCTCTTCACACAGTTCGTCTGGCGCCACATTTTAAAGCTATTAGTATTATACAAGCCTTGGCAGGGTATATAACTGTATATAACTGTAGCGACCGACCAACTTTCTTAAGTGACCATGATTAGCCAAGAACTTAATTGATATTCTTGGAAAGCTTTAAAATATGGTACATTTATTTTCTTGCCTTCAAAACTTGGCAGTTGAAAAGTACAATACCCGAACTATTTTAATATGATACAAGCAAATAACCTGGCTTGCTTCGCTACGCTCGCCGTCAATTAAGCTTTTTAAACCGATATCGGTATCAGTTTTTCTTTTCCGACTTGGAAGTGGATTTTACAAATTGGAAAATATTTTACCTATTTTTGTCCCCCGTAGAGCACATAAACCGAATCTTACACAAGTCGGCTCAAAGCAGGGATTAACTCTTCTGCCCCGCCCGCGGTTAAAAATAAGGTCAGATGATACCTTTTTCGACATTTTCGATCTTGGTGGTGAACTTTTGAAAATTAAAGTTTACAAACCCAATTTGATGAAGATCGGAATAAACATAAGGATTGCCCTTGAAAACACATTTTGGGACACTTTCTACCAATTTTCCAACCATTCCCAAAAGTATCATTGCAATTGGATGAGCCTTTTAATTTGGAAAATTTTGAGGTTTTTCGACCATTTCCCGCCCATTTCTTCAACTTGGAAACCTTCCCGGACAAGCGTCCAACAATTCCCGAAGTTTCATCGCAATCAAATGAACGGCATAGTCTTACAAATTTCGCGGATTTTTGACCATTTACCGACTATTATTATTTCGGAAGAATGGTATGCATTCATTGTAGAATTCTCATATAGATATTTGAAAATGAATTTGACATTTAACATTTGCCACCCAATTTCCACCAAGGTGAATTTTCATATAGATCTTTGAAAATGAGTTTGAACCTGATCCGATGAAAATCAAAAAAGTTGCGAATTTTCCTCATTTCGCGACTGAATTTTCTAAAACCGCTTCTTAGTACTCACTTGTTTTCCTTATCACTCGAATATCGTTCATCCGATCGATACAGTTCCTTTGACGGATCGATAGAGAATCCTAATTACTAAATATGTCCAGAAGTTACGAACCGAACGGCGCTGCTCATAATTGTTTGTTTTCCTTATAACTCGACTATCGTTCATCCGATCGATACAGTTCCTTTGAAGGATCGACAGAGAATCCTAATTACTAAATATGTACGAACCTTCTATCTATAAAACTGTGGGAGATATGACGTTTTTTCGATATTGCGGGGGCGGGAGGGGGCGTGGCCAAAATTGAAAATAAACTTGATCTGCCTGCGAGTATTAGAAACATATGTTCCATACATGTCAAACCTCTATCTCTTACCATCTCTAATATCTTTTTGTTCATACGGACAGACGGACAGGGCTATATCGACTCGGCTGTTGATGGTGATCAAGATTGTATATACCTTATGGGGTCGGAGATGCTCAAAAGCTATTCTGTAAACACATTAAAAATGAATACTTGATAGCCGATGTTTGCTTAGAAATACGCAAGTAACATTGGCAAACGGTAACCAAATTTATCAAAACAACATTTTTCTAGCGAAGAATTAATTGGACGAATATAATATATTTTAAAACAAAATAGCTTGGAGCAATTTTATTAACCCAGTGGCGGTTAAAGTAGAAATTTTCCAAAAAAAAGTTCAAAATACCAGATCTGTAACTCGCATTTACCAGCCATCGCATTACGTCTTTGAAACCATTGACTATAATATACTAGAATCTTCTCGTCGCTTTCGGAACTAACACGTTAATATAAAATCATAAGGTCCATTCGCGAATTTTTTCAAGTTAAGTAGCAAATTGAGCACAAAACGGTTTTTGGACCATATTTTCAGATTTGGGGGTCCCCGAGGAAAGCCAAGTATTACGAAGTGCTATTGGCGACCTGCTCTACAGCCTACGCTAGGTCATTCCCCAGGTTTTTTTTTCCCACTGTAGCAGGGTGAAATAATCGATGCTCAATAACTATAGTTATATCTCCAAAATATTTGAATAAACATGCTGGAGTGGTCACTTTTTTTCAGCGACTCTCTATTTTAACATAAATCACTGAAATTTTATCACATTTCTTCCACACATTTTTCATGGGAAAAGAAAATCACATTTCTAGCATGTCTCAAAAAGTACAACATTTACCCAGCGATAATGTGGTCTTTAATATCCTGTCCTTACTACAACTGTATTTTGGATTTTCGCATTTTGGGCAAAATTTGCATTTTCTCACTCACTTGGTGCCATAAAGTGCATTTTACAGCACTAAAGTCGCATTCGATTGTTCGATAGTTTCTTTTCGATACTAGACTATTTAAGTCCAATTTTGATGACGTTTCCAACACTACTTAATGGCGCGAAAATGGCTTTTTGGTCAAAATCGGATGTCAGTTGGCTGGCCAGGCACACCCACTTAGGCAGCCGTACACCCACCCGGGCACAATCACACACCCGCACACACAGTCGACAATCAAATTTGAAAAGTTTGCCATAAACTAAGGAATAACTCTCTTCAGAGGCCAATTCGGGGACCTTCGGGCTTGCTGATGCTGTTCGCTTGATTTTTTTTTGGCTGCATTGATATGTGTTTAGTCGCATAAGACTCATAAACCCAGAAATTTTGGGTCAGTGGGACATCCATAACATTTTTTTAAGCCAAAAACAACATGCAAAACATGCATATCTTTAAAACAAACGCTGATGGAGCCAAGCCAAGACCAGTTTTGAAATCATTGGACAAAACTGGACCAGAATTTCTATCGAAGAGGCTGCAATATACAAAAGTAGTCATTTTACTCCCCTGTGTTGTAGAGTTTACAGAAAATTCCTTTGACAACAACAAGAAGTTACTATCCGATCCGCGCGGTTCCGACATAAGTGCAGTGTGCTGCTAAAAGATGAGTCTGTGCCAAATTTCAGCTCAATACCTTCCAAACTGAGGAAGCAGTGCATGAGGAAATATGTTTAACAAAGCACGAATAAATGCGAAACAATATTATTTAGACCACCTGTCCAAAAAAAGGCAACAGCAATGTAGGGACCAAAGCATCAACATGGATACAGAAATCTCAAATACAGTTAAATATTTGGGAGTTTGTTTAGACCATTTTCTGTATTTTAATAAACTTGTAAACATTCCAAAATCTCAACCCAAAAAAACGTGGTTTATATACAAAAATCTCTTCCACGCAAAACATTTAACAGGTACAGTCAAAAACATCAAGTATCAAGCTTTACAACGTCCCATTTTTACACATGCGGAATTCATAGCACTAACATGTGCATAGAGTACGGATTTGCGTAGTTGCGTCGATGGCCGTTGGTTGCTTCGGGTGGGCGGCGATAAGCAAGTTCGTCTGAGCTGGAATGATGTTGCCTCGTGTTGGGGTACCTCGGTTGAGGATCCTAAGTTGAGGGTGAAGTTGCCTCTCGTCGAGGGCTTTGTGTTGCCATTTGGGAATCCAATTGTAATATTGGACTTACGTCGTCGATTCAACGAACGATGATCTTAACGACATAAAAATAACGATGACCGTGTTAAGGGTTATAATATCCGTTAAGCTTAAAGTAAATTTTTTCGGTTTCTCCCTTAAACATTTTATTTATTCTTTATCATTTGTTTAACTGATTCAAACGAAATTAGAATTTTCATTTTAGGATGAAATTGTTTTCCCGAGTTCAGTGAATCCAAGTACAATTACAAATAAGTCAGGTAATAAATATATTAAATCTACCTTTACTTCATATCAGTATCCAAAGGTGAAGGCTGAGTAAACTCGAACATTTTTTTAAATCGAAACTGAAAAATTGGCCCAGTAAAATCCAAAGATTTTACTGCCTCATCATCACCTGCAAAACGTGCGTAAATTGCATGGACTTCAGCGTCTTCGCTTTGCCTTCGCCTTCGCTTGAGGGCCCCAAGGCGCTCCACTTGCCTGGCCTGGCCTGGCCTGTGCTCTGCCCTGCCCCGCGTATTAAATTAATATTTACTTTTTTGTCAAAGGGCTATAATCAAGCACGCTGGCGATGACAGGCTAAGAGGCTCTAATAACAGCTTGTTAGCCTGATGCAATGGCCACACAGGTCGTGGCTCACTTTGACTTTGGGAGCTCTCGGTGCAAGAGCCTGAGCCATTTATGCTAAGTGGCAAGCGCCGCAGCGCTGCGCAGCTCATCCGCATCCACATCCACGGGTTTAATGCACTCTCCAGCAGCAGCGCAACTGCAGTTGGCCTGCCCTGCAGTTTGATTGAAGTGCGCAAATTAAACTGGGATGCTTGGCCTGGCCATTCTCACGATTGGAGGCCTCATCAGGGTCTTGTAAGCTGATGAAATTAACCATTTAAATGAAACATTTGTTTTGATTTTGCAACAGAATCCGAGAAGTGGGTTTGACAGCGACTCCGGCTTGTAGGTAGCTGCCCATGGAATGCAAATTGCTCGCCAGCAGTGACCCCCGAATGAAAGCTCTTGAATTTGTTTATAACAAATGGTGTGTTCAAAACGCGATTATGAAATGTTCTTCTTCCTCAAATTTGTATGAATTAAAAAAGACATGTGGACATCTACTTGATGCCGGGAGAGAGCGCTTATCATTTATTAATTATCATTTAATTTGTGTGGGAAGCGGCGCATCAAACACCACACCAAAAAAATGTGATCGCAGACAACAACAAATAATAAATTTTCAAGGCAAATTAAAATGCAAATCAAATCCCATAAACAACAATTCATTAAAACAATGCGATTGAAATCCAAAAATGAACAATTTTGGCTCTGAAGGCAGCGGCCGCCCACCCCAAAGTCCGTAAGAAAACGCTGGTGAAGGGGAAGACTGCATCATTAGATGTGTTCCAATGTAGTGTCGCCACACTCTACTCCTACACCACACTTGCCGTCGAGCAGAGCAGAGTTCTTCTGGGAGTCGAACACTTTCTGAAATTTACTTACAAGCAGAATGCTTGCCGAGTCAGGCAAGTACTTTACACCAGCGATGTTCAAGAAGAGCAAGGCCAAAAAGTGAGAGTGTATTGGTGTGCGATATTAAAGCGACACAGCCCAGCTTTGAACTGCCCTCAACGACGGCTGGGCTCTTACGCTCATATGCCCGTCTTCGGCATGTGTGACTTCGGCTCGGCTCGTGTGCGTAAATAACCGATTGCGCTCGGCCCCTGGGGGATATGGAGGAACTTCGCTGCTTTACACTATCTGTCCTCTCTTCTTTAGGCCAGTCAAATTAGGGTTTCACCTCGAAATGAGAGTTAAAAAGCTGAAAACTAGTAAACACCTTCATTTTGGTGTTCTAAAAGTTGCCTCAAGAGTCCCCTAAAATCCCATTGGGGCGTCGTGAGTTATTCAAGGTCAAAGGTCACTAATTTTTTCGCCACTATCTCGGTTTCTAAAGCTTCAACGGTGTTAAAGTCTACTATTAAAATTGTAGAGCATATTATTTGCCTCAAATTTTGTCTTATAAAATTTTTCATACGCCCAACTGTTTCAGAAATAGAGGGCATAAATTTGACTTGCAGGGCCGCTTATGCTATTGTGATATTGGGTTTTAACAGTACTTGGCAGTGTCCATTTGGGCTTACCGATAATGTATAAGTGCTTTAATGTAGATATTTTGTGAGAAAGTGGGAGAATTTGGTGTAAATGGTGTCCTGCTAGAGTCGCCGTGAGTTCAGGTCGCTGTCAATTCATGAAATGCCGAGGCGCAGCCAACTTAACGTTGCGCTGGTGTTGCCAGAACTTTTGATCTCTGGGTCATTTTGTGAATTGGCAAAAGCTGTAGGAAGAAATTTGATTTTGCAAATCAAAGAAATCTTGAATTTCATAGCATAAACTTTGTAAAAGTCTCTGAAAACGACTCGTTCATACAGATGGACGGACATGGCTATATCGGCTCGGCAGTAGACGCTGATCAAGAATAAATTTTCTGCCTTCTGGTTGTTACATACATTTCGTACAATATCAAGATACCTTTTAACCCATTAACGGCCAATTTTAATGGCCAATGTATGCCAAAATTTACTTAAGTTAATCATGCCTCAATATTTGCCATTAAACTAATTTATTTTGGTTTGCCTCAAATTGGTCTAACAAGCAGAGTGAAATAATCTTGACGCTGCTATCTTGACTGTCAAGCCAGCGGTCAACTATTGATGATTTTGCCTAGTGTTATCGATAGTGTTGCCAAAGCATCTCTGTGGCCAAGCTTGATACCCCAGCGAAGCCACTAAAACGAAATCATTTCATTTTCGTCCGCTGAGCGGACAGGTTCTAATTTTCTAATTTTATTTATTTTTTATTGCTATTGAATTATTCCTGCTGCACCGCGACTATAGCATTTCTTTTTTTTATTTTCTTAATTCATTGCAATGTGTCTGCACCATTTCAATAATCGCTCTCTGTATGAGTGCTGTTGTAGGTGGCCTGTTTCCCTCCCAGATGGCGTGCTCGGGCAGCAGTAGACGCACAGCAGTCCGTATTTCCCCGACTGGTGATGGTCGAACTCCTATTATACATGACCAAGCGAGTAGCCGGGTGGCTCAGCGGCTAGTGTGCGCAACCGCTGTGAAAGAGGTCGTGGGTTCGATCTCGCCTCGGAACATCTAATAAAAAGTTTTTTCTTTGAACAAACTACACCAGGTCACCCCTCTCTGCTGTTGGCGCCAGCTTTGTAGTAACTAGCCATGCAAAACCTTCTCAAACTGCCGTTCGGAATCGGCTTTAAACTGTAGGTCCGTTTCTCTTGTGCGAAAATTAGAAGTGCAGAAGCCAAAAGATTGAGAGAAGCTCGGTTTTTGCCCTTTGGGGCTGTGTCAAGCCATTAAAAAAAAAACAGCGAGCGGCTTCAGCAGCAATTGCGTTCGAAAATATCGATGACAAAGCTGTTCATCATGCTCATCGTCTCTGGGGAAATGCCTGCGTTTAGCTTCTTCTTCTTAGCTGCCTTTGCATTATTTTTACTTGATATTTTTATAATGTGTATCTATATTTTAAAGTCAATAAATCACAAAGAGTATTTTAATCCTGAATTCATATTTTTTTCTTGGCATAAAAACAAATTAATTGTCACATTCAAACTTTTACTTCTTAGTTTACAAAAATAGAGTAAATAATAGTTTTATTCAAAAGTATATTGAAAAGAGCACTTACTATTTTGTTTTCCCTGGATTAATTACTTTTGAAATTTCATCTAGCTCAACATCTAGTTCAATAGGAATCGAATCACAGTCCACTTCAGCATTAGAGTTGCTGTCTATGTCTGGGGAAATGTTAGTGCAGTTTATTTTAAAACTTGGAGACTCTAATAGCTCAATTACCTCTTTTGGCAAAGTTTTTTTTTTGATTTGAGCTAATCTTTTATTGAGAAATATGCTGGATAGAAGAGGATCCGAGGAATCCATTGCTCTTTGGAAAACATCTGTCATATTGTTAAGTCTAGAGTTTAGTCGAGTATGCGATCGTCTGTCCCGTTTATAATATAGGGTGATTTCTTAAGAGCTATAGGAAAGTTTTTCAAAAAATTCAGAAAAATGCATGAAATCTTTATTTGAATCGATAGTACGGTCCATATAATTGAATGTTTGAAGATTATTTCATGCAAATGTTGACCGTGACTGCGCCTCAAATGGTCCATCCGCTTAGTCAAATTTTGGCATACTCTTTACAACATTTCGGACGGTATCTCACGAATAAATGCTTCAATGTTGTCTTCCAATGCGTCAATTGAAGCGGGCTTGTCTGTATAGACATGAGCTTTAACGTAGCCCTACAAAAAATAGTCTAAAGGCGTCAAATCGCACGATCTAGGCGGCCAATTGACCGGTCCCGAACGTGAAATGAAATGTTCACCGAACTCGCCTCTCAATAAGTCCATTGTTGCGCGTGGCATGTGGCACCGTCTTGTTGAAACCACTTGTCATGCAATTCAAGCTCTTGCATTTTGGGGAAAAAAAATTGGATATCATCTCACGGTAGCGCTCACCATTCACAGTTACGTTACGATTCGCATCATCTTTGAAGAAGTACGGTCCAATGATGCCACCAGCCCATAAACCGCACCAAACTGTGACTTTTTCTGGATGCATTGGTAGCTCTTGCAATGCTTCTGGCTGATATTCACTCCAAAATCGACAATTCTGCTTATTTACGTACCCATTGAGCCAAAAATGAGCTTCGTCGCTGAACACAATTTTTCGGTAAAAAAGTGGATCTTCGGCCAACTTTCCAAGAGCCCATTCACCAAAAATTCTACGTTGCGGTAGGTCGTTCGGCTTCAATTCTTGCACCAGCTGTATTTTGAAAGGCTTCACACCTAAATCCTTCCGCAAAATTTTTCACGTTGTTGAGTAACAGAGGCCCAATTGCTGCGAACGGCGACGAATCGATAATTGATGGTCATCATTAACACTGGCCGATACAGCTGCGATATTTTCTTCAGTTCGCACTCTACGTAAGCGTGTTGGTGGTTTAATGTCCAACAATGTAAATTTGGTGCGAAATTTAGTCACAATAGCCCGAATAGCCGCTTCAGTGGGTCAATTAAACTGACCATAAAATGGAAGAAGCGCGCGATGAACTTTCTTAACAGAGCACGCATTTTGATAATAAAAGTCAATAATTTGCAAGCGTTGTTCGTTTGTAAGACGATTCATGGTTAAATTATAGACCAAACTGAAGATGTTTGACAGTGAAACAAAACACGAAACGTGCGTGAGCTGTTTAAACCAGTGTTGCCAAAAAGATAATAGCTATAAAATCACCCTTTACATACCTTTACCTTTAATTTCCATATTTCACATTCAATTTTTACTCACAGGTGATAAATTGGCACAAGCTTAAAGTTGAGCAACCGTTTCTCGATTTTTTTTAACACAACAAGCAACTTATATCCAAGTGCTTCGTAAGTTTAATATGCCTAATGTATGCTCTTTAAGAATATTTTATAAAAATCACGATTTGTTTTCATAAAAATTTGGAATTTATGCCGCCCAAAACTGAAATCTGGCCCAATGTGCATTGGGACAATGTTTAGAACATTATTACTTCAATTGTGGTAAGTAATATAAAATTTCGCATTTATCTTTATAATTCATACACATTCTGGACCTAATAATCATGGTCTAATGCAGGGACAGGCACATTCCTATCACGTGTGCATACGAAAAATCTCAAAGCAGCGCTGCTCCGACACGCATACTTAGTATAAGCTGTACAAGCGCCGCTGCGTTGCTTGCTTACCTACGCCGCGACGCAGTCGTTGCTACTGAAATTGAGAGCAACTTATGTGCACCAATGCAAAAATGTAGATGTATTTTTTGCCTGCCTCTGGTCTAATGGTATATTAATATACACCCTTGATTGATCGATTGGATTCGCTGGTACCAAATGAAGTCCATTTGCCTAGTTAAACTTTAAGCTGAGGGAGCAGTTGCAGCTGAAAAATTAGACAGAGGATTTCGACGATATAGGTAACCCATTGCCAGTATTCTCTTTTTTTTTTCCTGCACTATTTCAACTGTCCGCCTAGATGGACATGTGACGCATTTTAATGGCACATTAACAGCAATTTTGCGGACAGTTAACAAACCCCATAAACTCAACATAAATTGCGACGGCGGCCCACTTTGAGGCGCTGACTCAACGGACCCAAGACTGTCGATCCCCTTGATCGACATCGACTCAATCCAGCATTTTGGTCACGTGTCACTCTGTCTGTTTGCTGTTTGCGAACAAAACACACACAAAACATGCAAATTAAATTTAATGTCATTCATAAATTAAATAATTTTATTCATTATTATGGTCGTTGCTGTTTTTTCCCCCCGCCAAAGCAAAAACAAACTCATTTTCCATTTCCATTTCAAAAAAAACTTAAGTTTTATTGACTAAACTCACAAAGAAGCTAAAGCAAAGATAAAATAAATAATTTAAAAACAATCAAAAAAAAAAAAACTCTTACATCTTCGTCAAAACTTGTGCATAAATCCCTTAAATATAGGAAACTCTGTAAGCGGCGTATACTTTTCGAAAGCACCTTAAACTTAGTTTACAAACTAGCAAAATATCAAATAGTATTTGGGTTACAATTTCTGACAAAAAAAATTAAGAATACCTAAACAACCTCAGCTCAGCTCCTACAGCTCCTCCAGCCAGCGGACATTTGTCAGCATGTTGCGTGTCAGACGCCAGACCTGCTTGGCCGCATTCTCCAGGGCTCCCGGCGATTTGCCCTTAAACAGATCCATATTGGGCAGGAAGTAGTGGGGACAGCGCCGACATTGCAGGCACGAGATCAACTGCAGAAAGATGCCATTGATGCGATCCGCTATACAATTCTCCTCCCATTCCATTTCCCTGGGATGCTTCTCACACTCATAGAGCAGCAGTGTTTTTAGATGATACGAGGTGACCGGATTACCGGGTAAATCCAGTTGTCGATCCCTCAAAGTCTTCAATATGCTTAAACAACGACGCCGACTGGCACCTGCCAAAAAGAGAGAAAGAAATTAAGAAAAATGAGGTTAGATTGTTTTAGGAAAACGGACATAGTAAATATATCTTAGAGCAAAATGAGAAAATAAGTGTTAAAAAGAAAGAACAGTATGTGTAAATTCAAGCATTATTTCTTTGCTCATCAAGAAATCAACTCTCCTTAGGTCCAAATCAAACCATACCGATCGGATAATGTTGAATGGCCGCACCAGCAACTTTAAGTTTCATAAGTTAAAATGTATGGGGGAAAATGGGGAATACGATAGGATTTAATATTATCTAGACCAGCGGTGGGCCAGCCCTTGCTCCCGTTGCTCACAAAAGTTATTTTGCGGCAACTGGCGCCACGCAGACGTATTAAAAATTGTCTCACTTCTTGACACAATGACAAGTGCAATTGCCTCGCTTTGAAGCGAAAACAAAAACAAATCTATTGCGTATCAGTGCAATGCGCCAGCCGAGTGCGCGGCAGAGACGACTGCAAAAACAAATACATGCAGTGTGTGTCTGCCTTGTGGACTTGAGCATCGGTAATTGGGGTTGTTTTCTCTGTTGTTGTGGAACTGCTCCCGAAATCCAATTTCGTGCCCACCGCTGATCTATACAGTAGGTTTGAAAAGAAAAGTAGCCAATTTAAGGGCATTAAAAACTAATCACAGGAAATTAGAGTAAACTAGCAATTGTGTCCCGTAGTGCATTCAATTTTCGATGGCAACACTAAATTGATTACGAAAAAGAAATATTTTATGGCTGTAAAGTTCATAAAACTTGGTTGCTTCAAATTGTACGCTGTGCCTATAGCTTTTTATACCCTTGCAGACCAAAGCCGAGGCTCTGTCAATCTCTTGGCTTTTGCGTTTCTAATTTTCGCACAAGAGACAGGGACCTACAGTTTAACGCCGAATCCGAACGGCAGTTTTTGAGAAGCTTTTCATGGCTAATTACTACAAAGCTGGCGCCAACAGCAGAGAGGAGTAACCGGGTGTAAAGTTTATTCAAAGAAAAAACTTTTCATTAGATGTTCCGAGGCGGGATCGAACCTACGACCTCTTGCACGGCGGTCGCGCACACTAGCAGCTGAGCCACCCGGCCACATGGACGAAAGTAGCATGTCGTAAAAGTAAGTGGTGTCGTGGGATCATTTGACCCACCTAGGATGTGTATTTCCTAGGTTATTCCTCGAAAACCCCTTAAATCCTAGATCTCAGACTTTGACTTGATTCCTGCGGAACGTTTTTTTCGCGCAAATGACCTAAGTTTCATATATTTAATATTCCTTTGGAATCCCCCGTCGTGAAGGACCATGTAAATTTGATTCTAAAATTTAGTCATATGCCTAATATACATGTCCAAAGCTGTTCTCTATTCTTGCTCAGTATCTTACTACCTTGTTCTTCCTTATCTTTCTTATTATGCTCTCACATAACTGTAAAATATTTGCTCAAATAATCACGATAAAAACATAGCGCAGTGTATAAAATATCACTTTCGAAGTTTCGAAATGGTATGCAGGGGTGTTCATCGAATGATGGCAAGTACTAGATAAGTAGGATAACCTCGCTGAAGAAAGGATCGTCAAATGTCCATTATTTTATCCGTTTCTGGCAAAAAACATGAAATATTTCCGATATTTTTGCAGTTTTGAAGATGACATTTTTTCGAGTCAGTCGGTTTAGGACTTTTTTTCTCTTGTTTTTATCTAAAACTTTGGCAATAATATAAAAACTAAATTCCAAACGGTCCATATATCATAGGACTTAAAAAAAATGGTAATTTTTTTTTTAAATTTCAGTGTGGGGTGAAAGTATGGTGGGTATTAACAAAGCACATTTACGATGTGAAGGGGCCAAGTCCTTTGGGAATTTTTTTAGTTTCGGTATGTTTTTCCAAAATAGCGGGGTGCGAAGGCGTAACCAGACTATGATCTTAAAAAAGTAGCACAGTGTTATATAGCAGTCGGATTTGCCTGATTTCGACAAATTTGTACCCTTTTTGTATTTCCAGACTTCGTGCAAAAGTAGTTCAAATTAGTTTAAAAACTGACAGAGGATATAAACAGACAACTGGACATGGCTAGGCAAACACATCTCGAAAAAGCTTACCTTACAAAAATCAGACCCATATTATAATACACTCTACAAGGGTATTAAGGTGGTTCCGCCGGGTTGGAAGTCGACCGGATGAAAACAGAATTTTAGGTGTAAAATAAGTTTGAGTTTACACGGTGAAGTAAACTTCATGAACTTTTTTCAGTAGGCAAGGGAATTTGGTAAGATTCTATATCTTTCCTTTAAAGTTCTAGTAATTTTCCCCTCCTACTAGAAAATCTCTATAAAGTTAGCTTATTGATCCCAAAGTTTTTACTCATGCATGTTATGCTTGTTGGCCGGTGAAATGAAAAGTAATTGCCAAATTACACACTCGTACAGTTGCTTATTGTACATTAAGTTAATTTTCCCTAATTCTGTGATCAATTTTGAACTTATTTATGAGCCCTGTTCCGGTTTTCGAGTCGATTTACGTGTAAACGTTAACATTTTGCATTCAACTTGAATAAAGTTGTATAGGAGGTGAAAAATATGCCAACGGTTACTAGATCTGATATAAAAAAACTCGAATTCGTTTGAGCAACTGAAACTGATTGCTCAATGCAAAGTGAATTCAATTCGAGAGAAAAATTCGACGAGATCTAGTAACCACAGATTGTGTTCTTTACTTACTTACAAATTAATACAACTTAAACGCAACACATTAACGTTTACACGAAAATCGAGTCGAATGCCGGAACAGGTCCCATTGAGTCTTAAACTTAAGATTTAAAAGACGTTAACAAATAGGATCGACTCAGATGACGAACCAGCCAAACGTCGAATTGATGTGTCATCCGCCGTACAGCCCTGAGTGAGCACCCAATGATTTCATATTATTCTCAAACATCAAAAATAGAGGAAAGTTAACTTCGTTTGTATACCCTTGCAGTACGTTTTTCTAACTAAGACTTCTTTTCGGACCTTAATTTTCTATGGGAGCTATACTATATAGATGTCCGATTTCGACCAAACTAAGTGGAATCATGGAAAAGCATAAAAACCTAACATGTACGAAAATTAAAGTCGATTTAATCCAATCCAAATTGGTGTGGGGTCATGCGAAGTAAGTCTTATGTATTGTTGTGCCCTCGCAGAGGCGAGCAAAAAATACATTTGCATTTTTGCATTGGTGCGTGTGAGAGCAGCGCAAAAATTGCTCTCAATTTCCGTAGCAACGACTGCGTCGCGGCTTAGGAGAGCACGCAACGCAGCGGCGCTTGTACAGCGCTGCTTTTAGATTTTTCCTATGCACACGAGATAGCAATGTGCCTGCCCCTGGAGTAAAGCCTTTTTGCTCGCAATGCAGCAGCCAAGTCGCCGAAAATTTCTTATTAATAGGTTCAATTAATGACGTGTCATATGGCCATTAGTTGATTAAGAATATATATAAGTACTTTATGTGCTTATAATGCTTCCTTCAATGAGTTACAAACATCGGGACAATTTTATAATACCCTCAGCAAGAGTACAAAAATGGTGCTAGCGGGATTTAGCATTCGAAAATTCGGAAATAAGTTATGAATAAATGTTATATATTCAATTTGATTGTTTCCCCATGAAAACTTTATAAAATACTGGCTGACCCCGCAAACGCTGCTCTGCCATATAAATTGATTCTAGTATATTATATTTTTGTGAATTTTCCGGTTGTTATACTCTGTAGCGTAGGTACAACTGACTGAAAATCGATATTAACCGTTTTACAAAGGGAAAACTACGAATTTCCAGCCCATACACCAAATTTCCAGTTCATAGCTTAACTAAATTCGTATAAAAAATAATACCGTTCATTCAATTGCGATTAAACTTTGGGGAATGGTTGGACGCGTGCCCGCGAAGATTCCGCGAAGAGGATGGAGAAATGAGTGGGAAATGGTCCACAAGCGTGAAATTTGCAAAGTTGTACCGATCATTGCGAACAAAGTTTGAGGAATGGTTGGCCGCTTACCGGCGATGGTTTTTAGGTTCAAAAAACCGTGAAATTTTCACAATTATCTAATGATCATATTTATGAAAGGGTATAATTTTCATATTACAATGAACTCGAACAAAACTGTAATCGTACGACAGAGGTTTTCAATCTAAATACAAGCCAATTTTTGATATTGTTAAAAGTGCCTAAAATGACACTTTTTAAAAATTTATTAAAAATTATCTTAAACGGAATAATGCGGTTGAAAATTTAAATGCATAAAGCGAACTATAATCTTTGAACGGCAATTAATAAAAGACCCCGTCGAACGGTATTAATTTCATTACTTGGCCAGCATGGACCCCATATTTGTTGAACTGTGTAATTGATAATGTCAAGAAATTTGTAAAACAGCCATAAGTATTGGAAAATGAATATAGAAGTTGCTATATGGCTGATTAAAGTTTATTATTAAATCCAAAAATATTTTTGATCCTGATCACCGACCCTTGAAACCAGCTCATCCAACCGAAACCAAAAGAACTTCGAGGGGTTAAACTACAAAACGAACCCTTATGGATCAAATATTAAACAAACCAGGGTGTAAGATAAAGTCGGCCCTGCCCGACTTCGATAACGGATGACAACTAAAAATCTGCACAAACTTTGAGAGAGCGCACCCTTAGCTGTGGTTTACATAAATGCTTTCGGGATGACATTTCTTTCTCTTTGTTCTCCTGTCAACACGTTTTCATGCCCCCCTGACAAAAGTTTTGACAAGTAGTCGCCATCATGCCGTCCGAGCAAGAACGTCTTCGTGATCGCTTTGAAAAATTCTACGAAATGCACGCTGACAAAGGTAAAGTGTTTACAGTAAACCATTTTACCCAAGAGGGCAATTCCAAACGCACTATTTATAGTATTTTGCAACGAACAATAATAAAAAGTGAAGTTGGAAGTGGTCGGAAAGCAAACAATATGAACGGCCAAGCTGTCAGAAAGCTAACCCAACTTTTTAACAACAAATCAACGAGATGCAGCCAGAAAATTTAATTGCAGCCAACAACACATTAGTAAAGTGCTGAAAATGAATAATATTGCTGCCAGACGTAAGCAAAGAGCACCAAGTTACACACCTGACCAAATACAAGCTGTCAAATCTCAATGTCGGTGGATGAGCAACCAATACCGTGGCAAAGTTTTTTTTAGCTAAGACTACTTTTCAGACTTTACTTTTCTATGACGAAAAGTACGAAAAGTAAAACTTAAAAGGCAGCCTCTCTTTTATTTCCCAATGTACTATTTTCGTTCGTTTCGCTTGGTTCTCTAGTGTCGATTTCGTTTGGCAAAAGTAAAACGTAAGCAATTTTATTCGGGATTGAGAAGAGTAAAACTAAACCGAAACGGAATTTCGACCACGCCTGTATATGTCGAAAAAGATGTCCATGTCCGGAATCGAATCCGAATCCTTTGAATCCTTAAGAAAATATTAATAAGCAAAAGGCAATCGGTTTGAAATAGGACCACCATATAAAGTTCCTTCCAAGTGGGATGTAAAAAGAACCCCCCGAAACAGCATAAATTGATATAAAGCCAACTAACCGAAATCTTAAGTGACATCTTTAAATGAACTTAACTTCCCTTTGATGCTACCAACTGCAGAATCACAATCGTTTAGTGCGTCTTATACCGTTCGAAGCGCGACATCTGATTTTAGGTGCCAGATATGAGATGAGATACGGGCCTACAGTCGCCGCCCGTTTGGCTACGATCATAAATCTGTTTCTGTTTTAGTTTGTTATTTTTGTTTTTCGTATTTGATACGGGGACACGGTGGGGCGACGATAGCCAATGCTCCCGCCTTCCTGGGACCATGCCTGCGCGCTCAACTGATCTTGGCCAGATAAGCGCAGTTAGTCAGCCACTCAGCCAGCCAGGCAGCCAGCCAGCCAGCCGAACCCACGAAACGAGTTTGCTTTTGGCTTCGATATAAACTATAAACAATGCCCAAATGCTTGGGCCATAAATAAATTTCTAAACGATTTTATAAATATTTTAAATCTCGGCGATTAGATAAAGTCAACAAATAAATAAAACAACAGCAACGAAAACTCAACCAAAAACCGAAACCGAACCGAAATCGAACTCGAAAAACCCTAACGACAAGGCAGCATCTGCGGCTGACCCCCTCCTCCATTGTCCGCGTGTTTGTCATTTAATTTAATGCGTCGAGGCATAATAATTTAGCCACAAAAGCTTTTGGGGACATCGACCAACTTCATGGGTATCCCATTACCAGCGAATCGAATCGTTAACGGTTACCAGTTACCATGTGGGTCCTCCATAGATACGGATCGGTGCTTCGCTCACCATAATTACCCATGTCATTCAATGTTATTTACTCCCGGTTCCACTTGACAATTTCTAATTTTAAACCGTCCCGGCGAAGTAAGCCGGTAAGTGCCAATATTCTGTCAATATCGTTCAAAATTGATTAGTCGAAATTATGAGAACGTCACGTGATTATCGCGGAAGGCCCCCAGATTAGCACAGTTTTGACAATATGCCAACGGACTGATGATTTATGTGCTCCAACACTCACAGACGCAGACGGAACCAGATGCAAGCAGTTGAATTTTAAGTGGATCTTTCCTATTTTCGTGGCTTGACCGAAGTTTCGAATGAATCAGTGAAACAATCGATTAATTAAAGCTTTCATGTAGACCAACCACTCACTGACTTACGATAGACTTCTTATCGCATTTAACCATATTTTTCGACACTCCAAAGCAATTAAGATGAATTAAAGGTAATTCAGTGCAAGCAAAGTATTATCAGGAAATTGTCTTTAAATTAAACATTTGTCAATGTCAACAAGTAATTATTCCCGTATTATTCTTATTCGTATATAAACTATTTCTGGAATTATGGAATTTCTGCAGGTGATTCCAAGTTTCTGGGTTAACTTTATCAAATATGCAAGCTATCTGGTTAGAGTTTGGTATATTTAAGGGCTTACTTTCTAATAACGATCCAAAATCAGTTTTGGATAGTAGTTGCACTCAGAAAATGTTTTTCTTTTGAACCTGAACCAGTTCCGAACACAAGATTTTGGTTCGGTTCAACAAAAACTACACATTTATGAATCTGAGCTGTTTTCTAGTTATTTTTCTTTTTGTATCCGGGTTTGTACAGTGCGAGAGAGTCTCAAAATTTTTAGAATAAAACAATTATTAAAATTCGAGATAAGTGCTGAATTCGGTACCCATAATAGTCTATGTTTTTGGGTCCTTGATTTCAAAGTTTATCGAATGATTCCATAAATTAAGAATCTCAGCGACAAATTAGTAATAGATTTCTTAAAAATGCTTTCATCGTTCACTTGCTCTTCGAATCTTTGAAATGATTCTCTACTCAAGCCTAAGTTGGACAGGCTTATCCCAATATTGCGATATTATTATACTCTGTACCAAAGGTACATAGAGTATAATAAGTTTGTGCAAAAGTATGTAACAGCCAGAAGGAAGCATCTCCGACCCCATAAAGTATATATATTCTTGATCAGCATCCACAGCCGAGTCGATTTAGCCATGTCCGTCTGTCTGTCCGTATGAACGCACAGATCTCAGAGATGGTAAGAGATAGAGGCTTGACATGCATGGGACTTATGCTTCTTATACTTGCAGGCAGATCAAGTTTATTTTCAATTTTTGCCACGCCCCCTTCCGCCCCCGAAAAATGGGGAAAACGTGATATCTCCCACATCTCCGCCAAAAATTCCACCTTTTAAATGAATTAAACCTGCAAATATATTGTCTGAGTAATTCCAACAACGAAATCCAATACAAAACCCAACAGCTATGGCTAGCTCATTAGATCCTATTGGATTCTTGCAGCTAACTGGGACGCTCTCATTTTGCCCCTTCCCTTTCCCACTTACACAATATTGAGAGAGAGAAATTAGAGATGGTCGCGGGACAAATATATCGCCTGATACCCATCTGACTACTAAGAGGGGGATTGTTTTAATTGCAAATAATATAAAAATAGTCTAGTTCTTTTATTCTAACATAATATCAAGCAATCACAATGATGTTAAGTCATTCTGGTCACTCCGGAGTCCCGCGTAGTTTTCGATGTACGCCCATCTCTAGCTCTGGCAAATGCAAAGGTTTTTTTTGTCTGCATTTCTCTCTCTCTCCCTCTCTCCTAATTATACTCTGTACCAAATTATACTCTGTACCAAAGGTACATAGAGTATAATAAGTTTGTGCAAAAGTATGTAACAGCACCTTAAATGATAAGTATATAAGCAACTCAAGTCGACTCGTAGGTCTTTATTCATATATCGACCCCATTGCTATTGCAATGGCCTCTTCGTGGTGTTCCCTGGATGCCGATTTTATATAATATAATTGGGAGCAAATGCGAGCGGCGATCCCAACTGGTACAGAGTATAATATAGTCGGGCTTGACCGACTTTCTTCCTTATTTAGTTTACATTAACGTAAAACATAAGCCGAACCAAGGTTCGAACCAAATCCTTCACTCAAAAAGCTTAAATCTCAACTTCTTAGACATTAACCTTTAGTGAATTTTGGTTTGAACCAGCTCCGGATACAATTTCTACGTTTGCAGCCCTGTTACAAACAATAAAAAATTCATTTTGATTTTGACGGGGACTTGAAAATACGACCTTGCCTCCCAAACGCAACGGTTTTGCCTTCAACACCACCGGGCTTTTTGCTTTCTGACTGCTTAGCTGAGTTATGTACTGTGATTTGTCACCTGGCTCAATTCTTCATTGGGATTTATCGCACTGTCACGCGTGAGGTCGACGTTAAGATGTCAACTTTTAGTGTGTTCAGTACTGAGGCTCCAGAGTTCGATTCTTTATGTAGCTACAAGCAGTTTTTGGAAGTACCTAGGAATATGCACCTAGGTACATAGCTAGATACAAATTTTGTGTATCTTTTATCTTACTTAGATATTTAATTTTTTGGGTAACTTTTACCTTACCTACACCCAAAAAAATTGTTATCAATATCAATTTGATACACGTTGTCTCAAATTGAAACTAAAACCTGTATCATTTTTGTAGTATCATTTTAATCCTAGAGGGTATTAACATGATAGTTTGGTTATTAATTTGATACGCAAAAGTGTCAAGTTAAAACAAAGCCACATTTTTATGAAAGTTCGAAAATTCGAAATGCCATGCTCGTATGTGAAACGAAGCCAGCTTAGCTGGCAGACCAGTAGGCGCTTGACGATTAACATTAGCAATTTTTATTTTAGTGCATACACTGCGGTAATTTGCTTAAAGTTAAAGCTATGTAAAACAATCCCCCAGACGACTAAATTAATGTATTTCAATATGGAGCACAAGCTCTATATTTACAACGTGAGCAGATAAACATAATCACATCGTTCCTTGCCCACACGCTATTTCTGCTCTATCCAAGATGAGAGAATCAAAGTCAGCTCCAGTTGAGGCGTGGTTCGCATACGCTGCGATTTCAGATCCGTTATTAAAGAAAGTTCTCGAGCTGGGATGACCATTCTATCTTAATTGGGGCAGCCCGTCAATATGTCAATAAGGCTTGCATGATGTTCTTCCTTACAGTGACTTCTGTACTTGAATAACATCCGCCTTAAAATATGAGAGTACAAAGTTTCCCATAGTCATAAAATGCGTTTTGTAAGAATACAGAATAAAATAAATAAGTTTTGAAATGTTTAAGTTTTAGTTTTAATGGCAGTTTGTTGATAGCTGAATTGGTACTGAAACTTGATAAGAAAAAATGTTAAATTGAGGAAAGCTAGTATCAAAATGATACAAAAAGTTTGACTGTCAAAATATCAAAACGATAATTTTTAGTATCAAGTTGATACTACAAAATTAATACAAATAAGTGTCAGCCAGATATTAGCTAGTATCAATTTGATATTTTCGAAAAATCTTTTCAATACTTTCGAAAATATCAACTTGATATTTAAATCTAAAAGCTATGTAAAACAATCCCCCAGACGATGTGTTGAAGACTAATTTAATGTATTTCAATATGGAGCACAAGCTCTATATTTACAAGGTGAGCAGCTAAACTTATACATCGTTCCTTGCACACATTTGTAAATATCAATATCCATTTAATACTTTCGAAAATATCAACTTGATACTTGGAGTATTAAATAGAATTTGATACTCAATAGTTTCAAATTGATGACTAAATAGTGTCATTTTGATGAATACTTTTTTTTTGGGTGTAGGTACTGAAAATTCTGGATACCTTTTACCTTACCTAGGTATATTTTTATACCCTTGCAGAGGGTATAACGGTCACATAAAAAAAATTATTTCGGTTACGGTTTGATTCAGTTATACCGGTTAAAAATAACAGTTGTTTTTTCGGTTTTAGTCCCTGGTTGAAACAATAACATAGGTTCCCTACAAAACTCGTCAAAAAAGGGTAAAACTATGACTTTTAAACCACTTTAAGCTCAAATTACAATAAATCTAGACGTGATGGATCATTTCCGAAAACAGATTCGTGTTCAGCACATCAAAATCATGGCCAGCGTCGCAAAAGCACATTACAATATCGATACTCTCTCTAACACTTTGAAAGCTGGCAGCCTTCAAGTATCGATTACAGGCCAGTATACTTTTACATAAGCTTGGCCGTTTTCGTAGGCTTTCCGTCATCAAAACAGAGTTCGATTTAATCGGAAAAGTGGGCGTATAACAGAAAACACTTGGGCTTTAGTTTACAAGTCTGTATACTATTTGTGAAAATGTTGGCGAGGAAGTATGCGTTCAGCTCACAAGACGATACTCAAATTGGAAATTTGTGTGTGGACTTGTGGACTACTGTACAATTCCACACACTTGGTGTATAGACTTGAACAGCAGCTACGTTACAACTAGGTGAATCGGATTGTAACGTGGATTTCAAATCTACACACTTGGTGTATGAAGTTGTAAAGTAACTAGAATACTACTTTGTCAACAGTGTATATGGAGCTGTAATGTAAATATGTCTGTTTAAGGGGGTAGTACAAGTTGGGCCGGAAAAAAATCGACTTTTTTGTTTTGCTTTTTTTCATAGCTCAGATATTCAAAAATATTTTCCCAAAAGGATTTTCGAAAACTCGAATAAGTTTAGGAGACTTAGCCCTTTTAGTGACTCAAGGTAAACCAAATGTCCTAGCAGTTGCAAACTTTAAACGCGCTTTTCTCGAAACCACGTTTTTCAAAATGACGGCCGCGATTCAACCAAAACTACAGAATTGTCGTCATTCTAGCCTGAATCTCCAACTTTTAGATACAAACATTTTTAGTATTTTTTTTTACACAAGACTACAAAAAAAAGTACCAAAAAAAAATTTTTCACTTTCGAATTGCCACCATTTTGTCAAAAATTTGACTTTTTTCCAAATTTGAGGTTCAGGCCAGAATTACATCGATACTAAACCAGAATCTTTTATCCTTTTTGAATCACGGTCGCCATGGGCGCACTTTTTTTTCCATACCACTTTTCGCAGACCAGAAACTTTTCAGCCGTCGTCACAATTTTAAATCAAAAATTTTGTATTTTTTATTCATTCATTAACTTTCAAATAAAAAAAAACGATTTGAAAAATATCTTTTCGTTTTCTTCCTGTGAGTTTTTAAAAAAGCATCTAAAAACAGCACGCGCAACTTGTACTACCCCCTCAAGACAGCGATGGGCAAGCCCTTGCACCCATTGCTGGTTTAAGATATAAAAGTTTAGTGACAGGGGCGGCAACTATGGGGGCAAGACACTTTGAAATTGAAGAAAAAGCCCTTTTTGTGCCCTATTCAGCACATACCAAAAATTGAAACTGGTCATTCAACATTCAGTGAAAATATTTCCTTAATATCGTCCAATTTGTCACCTTTTTGTATCCCATTTTTCAATTTTAGCATCTTTGGACCTCTCATTTTGGGAACACTGGTTATTGTTATTGTACCGTGTTTACTGTTACCACAATTTTAAGCCAAAAAGTTGCTAATATATAAAGATTTCCAAAAGGTGACAAACTGGCAACACTGCCCTTAATGTCACAAGTATGACACAACTGTTATATGCACAAAAACTACTCGAATTTTTGTCATACAAAATTTCAAGTTACAAATGTGTAAACAAAACGTAGCGAGAATGACCCATTACGTGGGCGCCTAATGTAATGCATGTTGTGGACCAACCTCATTCAGCTCTGCGCCGCTGGGATTTATAATTATCACCAACCGTTTAATATACTGAAAAAAGTCCATTTTGTTTTTTTTTTGCCTTGTGTTATTCACTACGAATCAACTTTTGTATGGAGTAGTCTTAAAAAACTGTCTTAGAGTATAGACGAAAGTGGCATTTCGTAAAAGTAAGTGGGGTCGCGGAAATATTTGACCCACCTGCGGAACGCTTTTCGCGCAAATGACCTTAGATTCGTATATTTAGTATTATTTTGTTACGCCCCGTCTAAAATTTAGTCACATGCCTAGTATAAACAGCTCTTTTAGTTTTGAGCTAGGCTGCAAACCTTAAGAGTTCCTCAGCAGGTTCGATCCCGCCATGAACTAAAAAGTTAGATTTGAAGACCAGTTTTTTAATTAATCGAGTATAAGTGTTTGGTTCGAACCAACTGAAATAATTTTCGGTATTGGTCGGGCTGTATATCTCGGGCCGTAGCTATATTTCGGTTACGGTTTTATTAAGGGTAACAGACCTAGGTTGCTAGTCCGTTTTTTATACAATTGAAAAAAGCTTTCGATCAATATAAATGCGTTGACCGAAAACGAGTTTCGCTTCAGTTGAATACCCTAATTATAACACTATTAGATATGTTTATCAAGAACTATTGACTACCTACATAGTCGAATGGAAGGAAGTTATTATGGCTATCAATCATACATTTCCTCCAATCGTCTCTGTTTTTCCACTAAGTACTTGAACTTAGATATGATAAGTTTGCATTGTATCCGGCTATAAAATGAAGAAACTAATAAAATGAAAATTTTTCTCAATCAAACCTTTTCCAACAGCAGAGGAGATCTGGTTCGGGTTCGGGTAAGGGAGTTATTCGATTAAGAAGGTCCGTTGCGATGGACCCAATAAACTTAAACCGAGCTGGTCAGGATTCGGTTCCGGAGCAGCTCAGAACGAAGAAAGAATTTCAGAAATTAGCCTTTAAAATGATATATCGACATATTCTCATCTCATTTGGACACTATAAAAGATAGCAATATGAAAATTTGACTCAATTTAGATCACGATATAGCGAATATCTCTGCATCTCAAAGATTGTGTTTTGTCAGCTATGACAGTGTTTGAAGTGAGCTAGAATTGAACTGAACCTAGTACAATCAGCTCTATGCCTAGAAATATTAACCATCCGATCTTGGTCAGACGTTGTAAGTAGAATCCACTAAGAGAACCAGACGTCTCTAGTTTCCTCCCTACTTATTGCTTGTGGAGCAATCCCAAAGTTCTTCGTCTAATCAACTTAATTTACAAGCAATTAGATGAAAACTTGTGTCGCTGATTTGTGGTAAAATAAATCAATTAAATTTAAGTGTGTCACTGATTACCCATACCAATGGGTGCGTCGTTCCCGTTCCCCTCCCCATTGGCACTGACAAGGCACGCTGATATCGATCTCCGCCGCCGTCGGCTTTGCCTCTCACTCACCTTGCAGCAGACGATTCTCGGCATCGGTGAAGCTCAGCACCCAGGCATCGCCCTCCATGGCCGAGTTCTTGCCC
Source organism: Lordiphosa collinella (assembly GCA_018904265.1). Lineage (NCBI taxonomy): Eukaryota > Metazoa > Arthropoda > Insecta > Diptera > Drosophilidae > Lordiphosa > Lordiphosa collinella. The sequence goes on from JAEIFV010000001.1 coordinate 1,437,752, forward strand.
TGCAGCGCTATACACTCCTTGGACAGCATATCGAATCCCTCAGTCTTGACCTCGGCCACAATATTGGGATGTGGCCAGGGTATGCCGGGCAGTGGCCAATGCGAGGCGGAGCGCGGCCACAGGCCGGCGCACTTGAAGGCGGGTGTAATTTGCACTATGATCCGTTCCCTAATCCTTAGCTTCACCTCGGTGGTGTCGGCAATCATTTTGACTATATCACGGTAGGCGCACTTGTCGCAGGCCTGGGCCACCAGGGTCTGGAAACGGGAGCGTATTTTCCGCGCCGACAGGTAACCCGAGGCCGTGATGAACTCCACCCACAGCGACATGGAGCGTTTGCGGCCATCGCTTAGCTTGAGCACGGCACAGCCCGGCAAGGTGCCGTCGTCCACAAAGTTGAGCACACCCATCTGGTTCAGATAGATGATGATTTCGAATTCTGTCGGGGAGATCACTTCCAGGCCGTCGAAGCGGCCGTTGTAGTCGTTCAGCGAGGAGATGAACCGCGGCTCCTGCACCTCCACCTCCTTGAGCACGTCCTGCACTATGCGACACACCTCCTGGATTTGCTTGTGTATCTGTGCCTTGCGCACCTGGACACGATCGGCGCAATATTTGTTCATTTGGTAGACCATTTTGGACTGTGCCGCGATCATGTCCGACGGCACCAGCATGATAGCGGTGGCCCCTGACGACGACGTGGTGAAGGATTCTTTAGGAACTTGGTTTGATTGGTGGCCACTCTGACGAGAGGGTAGCACTATGATAAGAGCACCGCGCACATAAGTATCGCACACACACCCGCACACACACACACACAGACACAAAAAACTAGCAACAAAAAACCACGGGGCACAGGAACGAACGTTTGCTTCAGCTTCAGCACGCGTGTGTGTCGCGCCGTCAACTCCAAGACATTGACTGATTCCGCCTGGCCGGCACACCGCAAGAAAAGTATCTTTTGGCGTCGCTGCAGCAAGTTCAAGTCTCCACTCCACGCGAGTGTGCGACCGAGTCAGCTGTAGTCGCATTCGCTTGCTCTCGGCTTCAGCAGAGCTCTCTCTCTCTCTCTCTCGCTCGCTCGTTCGGTCGTTCGTTCACTCTCTCCCTTTCGCGGAAATAAGCATAATGGCTGAGCGCGCAATACTCCTATTGTGGGGCAAAACTCTCTTCTTCGCCGGCCACTTCCTGAGGGGGTACCGTTAAATGCCTACCAGAGAGTCTAGTACCTTAGAATCCACCCTCGTAGGGTCTAAAAAAAGTAATGTTTTCATTACGCAGACGTGACTCCGCCCACTTTTCGCACACACTCGGGCCAACACTCACATAGATAAGCACCAATACCAGCGTCTGCTGCCCAGCAACAATTCTGTGTTGGATTCTGGCTGGCTCTCTGATGGACATTAGGGTTGATGTGGGTGGAAATATGGTTGCTTGATGAGGAAATGGTTAAAGTACGTCCAAAGGGGGAGGAGGGACGGCGTGCAATTTAAAGGTTTTGGCAGGGAAAATTGATAAGAAATGCAGAGAAATTTGGCTTTTAAATTCCCTTTGACTGTCGACGGCTACAAAATCTAACGAAAGGGCGCTACAACAACAAACAGTTCTTCCTTCTAAAGCGTCTTAGGCTTGCGGTACTTGTTATTGGTAATTGTTGGCATTTGAAAGCTTTTGGAAAGGAAAGAAGGGCCAAATTTCGAGGGCAAAACGGGCCATTGAATGACCATCGCTGCTTTGAATTATTATTAAGTGTATTTTTTAGTTTCTGGCATAAATCCTGTTACAGTTACGACTATCAATAGGGCTGCAAACCTTCTTTAAACTTTGTGGGTTCCGATTTACGGGTTCAAACCGGGGCTCGGTAATAACACCGTGCTACAGTGGGAATAAACCTGGGAAATGACCTAGCGTACGCTGTATAGCAGGGGGTCCTCGGGGACCCCCAAAATCTGAAGATATTGCCCAAAAACCGTTTAGTGCTCATTTTGCTCACTTAACTTGAGTAAACTCGCGAATGGACCATCTGATTTTAAATAAACTGGTTAATTCCGATAGCGGTGAGGAGATTATAGTATTTTTTAATCAATGGTTTCAGACATGTAATGCGATGGCTGATAAATGCGAGTTACAGTTCTGGTATTTTGAGCTTTTTTTTGGGAAACAAAATTGCTCCAAGCTAGTTTTTCTTAGCATTTATTATATTAGTCCATTTAATTCTTTGTTAGAAACATTGTGCTAACATGAATTTGGTTACCGTTTGTCGATGTTATTCGATTATTTGTGAGCAATCATCGGCTATCTAGTATTATTTTTTAATGTGCTTACAGAATAACTTTTGAGCTAACATCAAAGCCCCTCAAAGTAGACTTTCCAAATGTTAGGTGGGGAAATTCAAATTCAATTTTTCACATGCCTTAAAAAACAAATATATATTAAGGAACATGTTTCAAGATTTCTTGACCAAGATCTACACTTTCCGAATATTAGGCTATATTGTTTAGCATTCCTATTCTTAGGAACAAGTGGAAGTGATGGACCTGATGGTACTTTCCTTGAATTTTTACTAAGTTTGGTCCACTTTGGCGTTTTTTTGGGATCTAATGATCCGTCAGTCGCGTTAAATGCATTAAACCTGTCATGATGTCGCACTTGAACTCTCTAAATATTGTATTTGGTCGTTTTCGCGATTTAATGATTCGTAAGTTACGGTGAAATGGATTGAAATATTTTTAAGCAATCGGATTAATCGCGGAAGATAAGAATTCTATCCTTCCAGTAGGTATCGCTTTACTCCATCGATATCGCATTGCTATCGTATTCACACCCCTCTTTGGGGAAGCCTTCATCCCCACTTTGCACCACTTCTCGGCGGTAAAAATGAGATTCTTTCTGGGGATTGGGAATAGTATCTTCTGGGGGATAAAAAAAAGTCTCATCTGAGAGATAAGAAAGCGATTCTTTCAAGGAATATAATGTTTAACCACAAAGAGGAAAGTGTAAATAATAAAAGGTAAACTCTTTTTTTGGTGTTTATTATTTCTAGTTTTAACTTTACCTTGTCTTGCTGGGACTCGAACTCGTGTCCTCCGGTGATTGAACACTAACGACATGGCGTTTTTACGTAAGCCGCCACGGTTCAATCTTCTATCAAATCATTTGAAAAGCTCTCAGCGTGCAAAAAAAAAGGCTTGGTACAGAAGGTAGAGCGTCGCCTTAGAGCGTGGAGGTCGTGAGTTTGAGTCCTACCGAATTTTTTGTGGTATTTTTAACAATGAACTTATTTCTTCACAACCAATTGTTCAAAGTAGCACTGTAGTAGGCTGATTTTGTAGTCATGTGCATGGAAAATAAGCTAAATAGAGAGAGAAGTAATCTTTGTTCAAAGTCGTGAAACATGAACTTTAATAAAGGGTGATTTTTTAGGAGCTATAGGAAAGTTTAAAAAAAAAAACACATCAAATGCAGAAAAATGCATGAAATCTTTATTTGAATCGATGAATTATATGAAAATTTAATGTTTGAAGATTATTTCATGCAAATGTTGACCGTGACTGCGCCTCAAATGGTCCATCCGCTTAGTCCAATTTTTGTATACTTTTTAAATTTGCCGAAATTTTTTTTTTTTAAAGTTTTAAAAAACAACCAAAAAAAAAAAAAAAAAAAAACACTCCCCAAAATGTTCACCGAACTCGCCTCTAAATAAGTCCATTGTTGCGCTTGCTGTGTGGCATGTGGCACCGTCTTGTTGAAACCACATGACATGCAAGTCAAGCTCTTGCATTTTGGGCAAAAAAGAGTTGGATATCATCTCACGGTAGCGCTCACCATTCACAGTTACGTTACGATTCGCATCATCTTTGAAGAAGTACGGTCCAATGATGCCACCAGCCCATAAACCGCACCAAACTGTGACTTTTTCTGGATGCATTGGTAGCTCTTGCAATGCTTCTGGCTGATATTCACTCCAAAATCGACAATTCTGCTTACTTACGTACCCATTGAGCCAAAAATGAGCTTCGTCGCTGAACACAATTTTTCGGTAAAAAAGTGGATCTTCGGCCAACTTTCCAAGAGCCCATTCACCAAAAATTCTACGTTGCGGTAGGTCGTTCGGCTTCAATTCTTGCACCAGCTGTATTTTGAAAGGCTTCACACCTAAATCCTTCCGCAAAATTTTCCACGTTGTTGAGTAACAGAGGCCCAATTGCTGCGAACGGCGACGAATCGATAATTGATGGTCATCATTAACACCGGCCGATACAGCTGCGATATTTTCTTCAGTTTGCACTCTACGTAAGCGTGTTGGTGGTTTAATGTCCAACAATGTAAATTTGGTGCGAAATTTAGTCACAATAGCCCGAATAGCCGCTTCAGTGGGTCGATTAAACTGACCATAAAATGGAAGAAGCGCGCGATGAACTTTCTTAACAGAGCACGCATTTTGATAATAAAATTCAATAATTTGCAAGCGTTGTTCGTTTGTAAGACGATTAATGGTTAAATTATAGACCAAACTGAAGATGTTTGACAGTGAAACAAAACACGAAACGTGCGTGAGCTGTTTAAACCAGTGTTGCCAAAAAGATAATAGCTATAAAATCACCCTTTAGATGGAATATCATTCATAATTTATAGATGGCAAATGTAGATGGTTGAATAGGATGTCTGAACAAAGGTTAATAAACAGGAGACAATGAACAAAACTTACTGTGTAAGAGTGACTGAACAAAAGCCAATAAGCAAAAGTTACACATGAAATGTCAAAGAAAGTCTCTGAAGAAGAGTCACTAGGCAAAAGGCACAAAGGAAGAGAGTAACTGAGCCAATCACTAAAAAAGGGTCAGTAAACCAAAATACTAATCCTAAGTCGCTGAACAAAATTTACTCAGAGCACAAAAAATTATGTCTGTCTCCCTCTGATACTCAGTAATGATTGACTTCGGCAAGCATTTGGACCTCGACGAGCGACTTCGGGCCCCAGGTTCCAAGGCTAATCAGGCTAAATAAAAGACGCTGATCCACAGCAACTGAGAGTCACTAGAACAGAGTTACTGGACAAGAGTCCAAGAATCACTGAACAAAAGTTACAAAATAAGAGTAACTAAACAAAATTTAGTAAACAAGAGTCACTGAACAAGAGCCTCTAAGCTCCAGAGTCACCGAAACAAATGTGAACAAGAGTCACTCTACAATAGCCCGTAAATTAGAGCCACATAAGATTTACATAACAAGAGTCCATTGTCCAGAGTGGCTGAATAAGAGTCACAGAATCACTGAAACAAAAAAGGGTGAACCAAAGTCATTGAACAAGAACCACTAAGCTAAAGTTCCTAATCTGCACTCTCTCAACAAAAAATAACAATTGAAGTGCTCTCACTCATGTTACATGTTTTCTCACTTTTTGCCAAGTGCTAATGCCGCCATCTTTTCCAAAGGAAACACAATAGAAAACTAGCTTGGAAACTTGGGAAACTCCTGCCATTTTGTGCTGGAACATATTACCCCCAATCAACTAGCCAAGACAAGAAATGAAACTCCATTTCCATTTAGTCGTGGCCATCCTATATTAATGCATATCTAATGTGATTAATGAGCGTTTAACACGAGCTGGCGACCCCAAGAACCGTTCCTTAAGTAGTAGGCCGTTCCAACTGGGCGGGGAGTGGCCGCGCGGGCAACATGTCCAGGCTTTTTATATGCCGAAACGTTGAGTTCCACTTTAAAGAGCGGCGAACAAATTATTATGTATAATTCAATTTGAACTGTGTGCCGGAACGTGCATTAAGATAATGCTAATTAACACCTCAAGAGTCCTAAGATGTTTTCCTCTTCCCGTCACCTATCATTTTTCTTCGTCGTCCAGCGGCGATAAGCGGCGACAGGGATGGGGCCTATGGAAATGAGCGAGAGAAATGCGCTGGGAATCAATTTAATGGCCGCGTGAATGTGGAAAATTATCAGAAGGAACACGAACTTAATTGCGGCCATTATCGGTTTTATGGCGTATAAATTGGATATGAATTATGCAACGGCCCAGCGAGGCTGCGACGAGATCTTCATTAAGTAAGGCCTCAAGGTCAGTTAGGTTTCGCATCGGGGATCGGAGATCGGGTCCCGGGGTTGTCCCCAAAAATGCCCGGTAGTCGCAGCTCTTTAATTAAATTGTGTATGTCCAAGACGACTTCATCCGCTGCTGCTGTGAATACCGTTTATCAGCTGCACGAGATCTGTGGCAAGCTGCTCCACCTCTTGGCAGCAGCACATACGCTTTATGGTTTTTGGTCTCTCGTCCAAGCCAAAATGAGCAAATGGCGGAAAATTAAGAAGCCACCACGACACACACACACACACCGAGATTGCAATCTACTTGGCAGTGCACCGCATCCGCATCCCTTCCTGCTGCCATCCAACATTGATATGGCGATGGCGTTGCCGATGTCCAGCAGCTGCTGCTGCTGCTGCGACACGATGCGCCCTCCCTTCCCGTTCCATTCCCATTCCCTTTGGTTGCGGCTGTTGTTTTAGTGAAATATTTCCACTTCTTTTGCGTCTTTGTGGCGCTTTTAGGGGGGGGGACGACACTTTGACGGCAACAAGTTCATTTGGTTTCCATGCCATGTAAGCAGAAGCACGGACAGCTCAACTGGTACTCCTTCACGGCGTAAAAGAGTACCAAATTCTTGGGACTTCCAGGAGTTTCGGTTATGTACTGAAAACGCTATGCCGCTGGAAACTAAAGGCTGTAGAAAACTTTTATTGATTCCCATTTTCTACTGATTTCCAATACCAATTTGCATAATTGTTATGGTTTCTTCTTCGTGTTTTCGACTCAAACAAAGTTGAATGAAAGTTTTCACCATTTCCGATTCCGCATAATCTAAGGGAAATCAAAAACGGGAACAGGCCTGTATATTTAGTTCTCCCAGCATAATTCGTTGACTCAATAAATTAGGACCACTCACGATTACACCCAAAATTTTTTTTATTGATCGAGAATTACCTACAGCTAAAAAATTAACAGATTTCGCTAATCTAAAAGAGAATGAAACAATGATTGTATTCAATTTAAGGCTGTTCGATTCACCACATAGTTTGTTTTTTGCTCCGGAGGGTAAATGAAGAGTGCGAATGTTTTCTTAACTCGGGAACATGCCACATATGAAGCATGACCTTTCCAGATTTATGCCGCTCGCTTGTGGCGACTGTCTTTCTCACTTGAAACTGCAAATCGATTGAAGTCAAGGGAATTCATGAAATTTGGCATTTTTCTCCCTTGAGCGGCCCTTTTAAAGTTCACTAGCTTCATGACAATCAGTCGGGTTCCATTGCTAAGTTTCGGGGCAAGAAGGTTTCGTAGCGAAATGATGTCAGATCCAACTCTATGACGAAAATAATGAGGCGGCATGCCTGCTAAATCCACCGGCAAACTTCACTGGATAATCAACGACTTCGTCTACGTTTTCAAGGCGATCGATCTATATTTGTAAGCACTCAATTCTCCCGGAATTCGACGATTAATTCATTGACATTAATAATTTTCGCTGTTAAAATTGCCAGTGCTCTGAACAAATCGTAGTTACCCGTTACTCGTAGAGTAAAAAGGGTATACTAAAGTCGTGCAAATGTATGTAACAGGCAGAAGGACGCATCTCCGACCCCATAAAGTATATATATTCTTGATCAGCATCAACAGCCGATTCGATATAGCGAAAAAATGCAAAAATGCTGACAAAAGTAAAATGCAACAAAGCGCCCGGAGAGGACAGAATTGCGTACGAGTTCTTTAAGTATGCATCAAGTGAGTATCTACTAGAACTGGCCAAAGTTTTCCACTGGATTTTTAGCCACTATGGCGAACCATTGGATCAAACCTTCACAACCAGTATTATATTCCCAATTCGCAAAAAAGGAGCAGTGAATGTCCCCAGAAACTTCAGAGGAATCTCCTTTATAAAGTGTTCGGCAAAAATACTGATGGGCATCTTACATGAGAGACTATCAAACTAAGCAGAGAAAAGCTTCAAGTTAAATAAATTTCAAGCACTTCAGCACAGATACTGGCAACAGGCCAGGCCACCCACTACCCGTTCGTCAACCGTAACACCCCTAGTGCCACTGACTTTTTTATATTCAACGGACTGCGTCCTGATGAGCTGAGCATTAGGATGGAGTATGCCCTATCATCCGACCACCTCCCTCTTGTGGTTGAATTGGATGGAGCTCCTCGAACAAGGGTGACAAATGGGAGGTCACTCTCACCTGGCACTGACCTGGCACTTTTCAGGAAGGACCTGGAAAGAACCTTGGACCTGAACCTCGAGATAACCCTTCCTGAGGATAAAGAGGATGCATATGCAATTTTCGTGAATAAGGTGCATGCAGCAGCTCTCAAAGAACGTTCAAAGGAAACCCCTCAGGATCGCAGACCACACTCTTGCCTTCCGCCTGCCCTCGATGCTCTACTGCTCATCAAAAGGAGACTGAGAAGGCAGTTTACTCGCACAAGAGACCCCAATGTGGATAGTTTATATAAAAGAGCGGCTAACAGGGTTAAAAAGCTGCTCGCGAGGTTCAGACAGGATGCCCCAGACCGCTTCCCAGAAGGTATTACCTCTGATGCCAGTACAAATTATGCACTCTGGTCTCTCACCAGCAGGTACAAGAAGCAGGCTGCCCCTAAACTCCCAATCCGCCAAGCGGACGGTACTTGGGCGCAATCTCCACAGGAAAGGGCGGAAGCGGAAAGGCGGCGGAAGCATTTGCGGAAAATTTAGAGGACAGACTTAAGCCATTTGGATGTCCTTAACACCCCTGGGCAGCTAACGCCCCCAGTTCCACCAATTACTCTGGAGGAGGTTCAGGGCCAAATCAAGAACTTAAACAATAAAAAAGCCCCAGACGAGGATGGCCTTGACAATAGGGTTATCAAAGCCCTCCCAGTAAAAGCGGTGCTCTTCCTGGTCTTAATTTTCAACGCGGCATTGCGACTGGGTCACTTTCCTTCCAGTGTGGAAAAAGGCTCAAATCGTTATGATCCATAAAGCTGGCAAAAGCCCGTCGGAGGTCGAGTCATACCGTCCCATCAGTCTTCTATCCACAATATCGAACATTTTCGAGAGGTGCCTACTAGCCCAAATTATGGCAATCGATGGGGTGTGTGGCAGGATACCTCCCTTTCAGTTCGGGCTTAGAAAGTCACATGGGGTCCCTGAGCAGCTGAATAGGGTGACTAATATTATTCTCGACGGATTTCAGGCGAAGGAATATGTGGTTGCGGTTTACCTTGACATTAAACAGGCTTTTGATAGAGTGTGGCATGACGGATTGCTCTACAAGGTAAAAGACATCCTTCCACCTCAGCTTTACTCTCTTGTGAAAAGCTTCCTCACGGACCGGACCTTCTCAGTAATCTTGGAAGGAGCTGTTTCCAGTGTGAGGTTAATACGCCACAAGGTGTGCCACAAGGAAGTGTCCTCGGACCAACCCTATACTCTCTATACACTTATGACATACCCAATACCCGTTGAAGACCCGAAAGACTTACTCACTGCATCATTTGCTGACAATACTGCTTTTAAGGCGAGAGACCCATGCATTTATAATGCCACCGATGTCGTTCAGCAATATTTGTATCACTTCAGCAGATGGGCTAAGCGATGGAACATTGAGCTTAACCTGGATAAATGTGCCAGTGTAACATATACACATCGTCGCGATGAGTGCCGTGGTGTGTTTCTCAATGAGCAGCTATTACGGCACTTGCCTGGACATAAATACTTGGGAGTATATCTGGACAAGCGCCTTACATTCGGAACCCATATCAAGACGCTTGTAAGATCACTTTACGGCAGAGTGAAGAAACTGGGATGGCTGCTCTCCAGTAGGAATAAACTTTCACTCCGTAACAAAGTGCATATTTACAAGGCAATTATAGCACCGGCTTGGAGATATGGGATCCAAGTGTATGAAATAGCTGCAAAATCCGAAGATTGGAGACGTCTTAAATTCACAGGCAGGCAAATACGTGGAGAGGTTGAGACGTCACCCCAACACTCTTGCCAGAAGACTGTTCCGTAGACGTAGAAAAGCCGGAAGCAGAGTGAGACGACGCCTCAAGAAGATTTTCCCTAGAGAACTTCCAAACACCCTAGCAAACTCCCACACACTAGACAGAACCAATACACTAATTTTACACATATTTTATATCATCACAATCAACCCTCCAATAATCAGACACAAAACACTTGTCACACTTACACAAAGTAAGTTCAAATGAATATGTACACTTCAATCTAAAGAAAGTTGCCAATGAAGGTGTCAGAAAAGCTAGATAATAACAATAAAACAAATTAAAAATAATATTGAAATCTGTGTACCTCTGGTACGGAAATTAAAAATAGGTGAAAGTTAACTTCGGCTCGGCCGAAGTTTTCTAAATAAGACTAAAAACAGAAGAACAAGGCAAAATCAACTCAGCTCGTCATGCTGATCGAGAATATATATACTTTATGTGGTCGGAGATGCTTCCTTCTTTGCGTTACAAACATCCGGACTATTTTATAGTACCCTCTGCGAGGGTATAAAAATGGCTGATTGCATTGAAAGTTTTCAAACAGGACTTTTGTTGATTTACAGGTTCCACCTTCCCACAGTGTGTCAGCTATTCCGAGAGTTGCTATGTAGAGCTAGAAGCTAGAGCTACATGTGGCGCTGTAGGCGGTCATTCCATTTGACAGCTCTGCATATTTTTTTTCTGATTAATCGTATCTGTTCCGAATTTCGAGTCGGTTTTCGTGTAAATGTTTGCATTTAGAGTTTAAACTTAGGAATGTTATATGGAAAGTGACAAGCATTTCAACGGTTACTAGATTAGGTTTGACGAAAATCGGAATTGTTAGCGCAGCTGAAACCGATTGCTCACTGCCAAGTGGATTCAATTCGCCAAAAAGAGAAGACCTGATCTAGTAACCACAGTCATTCTGCTTACTTTTCATTTAAAATTGTGTACTTTAAATTAGAAAGAGCAACGTTTACACGAAAACCGACTCAGAATTCGGAACAGAGCCGAATATGTGTGTTTGGTGAACTGTTTTTGATTTTAATCAAAGTGTTTGTTAGCTTTCTCAAGGTCAATGATTGATTATAATTCAACAATCAATGAAAATCAACAGAGATTCTCTGATTATTTATTACAATTTAAATTTGCCTCTTCTTCGTTCGTTTGCTTTCTTTATTTATTGAACACACTAACCAAAACCAAGCTCTGTGACTTTGGTTTAGTGACTCTCAGTGAAATGATCAACCTTTACCCTCCTCTTCTTGGTATTAAATGATTCGAAAAGTTGTATCCTAGGTTAGCTCATATCCATCATCATCCAATTTTAAACACAGCGTGAACAGGACTCCAAGAAACATAAAGCTTATCAACCATGAAACGAATCTTCTCCCTGACTTGGTCCAATCAGTCTGAGTATTTCGTGTATTTCTTACTTCAAATTAAAGTAACCAGCTTCGTTGACATGCCTAAAAGCTAAGATTAATCAATTTCGGAGTTCCACTTTACAATTACCACAGCAAGATGGAAGGAGGAAAGGAAGCAACACGCAGATGCAGATGGAGCCAACTGTCAGACAGCGGGAGCGGGAGCCAATGGTACACAAAAAGCCAAACAGCCTAATGGTCATAATGAATGGATTAAGGCTGCATTTACGCAAGCGCGTTGATATTTCCACAGACCAAACAAAATATAAATTGAGGCAACTGCAAGATCCATCCGCTGCGCCGGGTCTCTCTTTCTCTCTGGGGCTGGGGCTGGGGCTGGGCATCTACTTAATTTCAAGTTGTCCGCGGAAAAACTTAAGCATATTTAACCGCATGTCGCTGAATTTTATGTGTGTGCATCACAGGTGGGGGCCCAGGACCAGTGCGAGGACCAAAGACTTGGATACTCGCGTTTTGGTACTGATTTGAATGTTGTGTGTCTGGAGCTTGTTCGTCTGCTTGTTTTTAGTCTCATTTTGTGGCGACGCGACGAGACGCTCACGCATAGTCCGCATATGCAGACGAAGGCACCGCGGGAAGCAGGCGCCACTTGGGCAGAGGGCCCCAGGTAAATGCCATTGCCCTCAACCGGCTGACCTTTGCACATGCCACACACACCAGAGATGGGGGAGAGAGAGAGAGAGAACAGGTCATACGGTCGCTGGTTATTATCTTCATCTTGGGCTTAGCCCTGGACCCTAAGCCCTGTCAACATTTGCCCTCATCTGCTCATATCGAATGACAAAAAACAAAACCTGATCGATTGAAAGTGATCAATGATCTCGGAGTAATGAAGGGGAATGGGGGCTCTAATTCATCGAAGAATTCTTCTGATTTGCAATTTCTCATTAAAATGTTGCATGCCATTTGCAATTTCATGCCCATCGCTGCCTTCCTGGGAGCAGCTGCAGCCGTCTGGGGATGCGTGCAACTCTCAACTGTCCATAAAATTACAAAACTGACATAATTCAGAGATAGCCCCCTCGCCGTCTCCCTTCCAGCATTATCACCCGGGCAAATGGCCTGCTAATGGCCCAAAGTGTACTTGCCTGATAATATTTAGCACATGGCCATCACTTAGGCCCTTCGCTGCCTCCTCCTGTCCAGGTGTCTGTGCGTCAGCGTTACGGAATTTATTAAGTCTCAAGTGGCATTTGTTCGCTGTCGCGGTGCATTCATAAACTGTTTGGTCTTATGGTCACTCCTCAACTTTACATGCATTCAATTACAAATTGCGAGCCTCAATTTTCAGGTGAAAATCTTTTGGGTGACCCATCAGTTGATCGGGTTTATGTGCTGACCGGGGGACTCTGCTTGTAACTGCGCGTTTTTATGGGCCTGGGCGATCGTTGTGTTGATACTGACTGGCTGACTCCTCTCGCGCTGGAGACACGTTTTGTGGCGCTGTTAAACGATTGCATGATTTTGATTTTAATGGGGGGAAGGAGCTGGGAGCTGGGAGCTGTGGGCGCTGGAGCTAGAGATCCTAATTAGCAACCGACTGCGCGATGGTCATCAAAATAAACACTTGTACAATACGAGCCAACTGAGATTGTGACATGTTTCCGAGCCATAAATTTAGGCGGTTTACCATGGGAAATAGGCGCAACTGTGTGCATGCATTTCGGGGCGGGGCTAACTTGGAATCGGTTAACGAGCAGCGAAGTAAAACTCTTATCGTAAATGTTTATTTGATTTGATGCAACATTTTATGTCACTTAAGACTTAGACAGGTCTTTTACACTAACTGATTTGATAGCTGCTCAGTGTCAGTGGCACAGTTTTGGTTACAAGCGATTAGCTTTTAATCTTCTTGCAATGTTTTTGGCAAGCAAAAGCAAAAGAAAAAGTGGCTAGAGAAAAGGGACTAGTGATTTCGCTAGGTAGTAAGTGAATAAGTGAACATAAGGCTCATCTGGGATACACCGCTTTGAGTTTTTATTTCTCAGTCTCTCTGCGGATCGTAGCTTTTATAAAATGTTTGTGGCTAGCTACCTATTGCCAGAGGCTGGTCTTCTCTCTACACATAAGCTCAGGTGGGATCATTTATAAAAGGGACATTTATAAAAGGGACAAGCCCATAGCAATCTAATCAGTACTGGTCGTATCTATGAAGGTAAGATTTAAAGCACCCTTATCCAATCTAAAAATTGCGTCAAGTATCAACAATTGCTAATTAGCTAAATGTACCCTTGGACTGGTAAGTCGGCATAAGCTCAGAAGCTGGCGAAAGGGGTCACCACTGGTGATTAGGTCAGAATAGTTACCGAAAGAGCTAATCACTAAGGCAAATTACTGTAAAAGGTAAGAAAGAAATAAACTTGAAACATGCTTAAATTGTAATTTTATAAAATATTCTAGGAAAACGAAAGTCTAAGACTCAAAACGGATGAGTACTATAAAGAGAAGTCAAGAAACTTCTTCGCAATTTGTGCTCAGAAGAATGCAACAGATAAGCCACAAACTAATCAAAGAGCTCCCAAAACATCGGAACAGGCGAGCAATCGACGGCATCAATTTGCAGGACACATTGCATCCCAGAGAGCTAATGAGGCAAACCCAGCTAGTCTCTTTAAATCAGCGATGTTCCTCCATAGCCCCTAGGGGCCGAGCGCAATCGGCTATTTACACGCACACGAGCTCTTAGCACAATACGAGGTGTGTTCAAAAAGTATCGCGAATTTTGTGTTTTTTCAAAAATTATTTATTTATTCATGAATATCTATTTTGTCCCCTTCAAAGTAATCCCCATGAGATATTATCCACTTGTGCCAACGGTTTTTCCAATCTTCGAAGCACTTCAAAAAATCATTTTTTTTATCTTGTTCAGCTCCTTCTTCGATGCCGTCCTTATCTCGTCAAGCGTAGCGTAACGTCGTCCTTTCATGGGCCTCTTCAGTTTAGGGAACAAGAAAAAGTCACAGGGGGCCAGATCTGGGGAATACGGTGGCTGCGGCATCATTAGTGTGTTGTTTTTGGCCAAAAAGTCGCGCACAAGCAACGATGTGTGAGCAGGGGGCGTTATCGTGGTGCAAAAGCCAATTTTTGTTCTTCCACAAATCCGGGCGTTTCTGGCGGATTGCTTCGCGCAAATTGCGCATAACTTGCAGGTAATATTCCTTATCGACCGTTCTCCTCTTGTGGCAAGAACTCATGATGCACCACGCCCCTGCAATCGAAGAAAACTGTCAGCAAAACTTTCACATTCGACCGAACTTGGCGCGCTTTTTTCGGTCTTGGTTCGTGCGGCAGCTTCCATTGAGATGATTGAGCATTGGTTTCCACGTCATAACCATAAACCCACGATTCGTCACCAGATATGACCCTCTGGAGCAAATTTGGGTCGTCGCGGACAGAGTTTAACATCTCATTAGCAATGTTCATGCGATGCTGTTTTTGGTCGCAATTGAGAATTGAGCCGTCTCATGGCCAAATCATTGATAAAAATCGAATGGCACGAGCCAATCAATATGTTTAGGTCCTCAGCAACTTCTCTAACGGTGATTCGACGATTGGCCAATACCATTTTCTCCACTTCATTAATTTTTTCGTCTGTTGTTGAAGTGCTCGGGCGTCCGGCACGCTCTTCGTCGTTCACATCTTCTCGGCCTTCTGAGAACATTTTGTACCACCGATAAACGTTGCTTCGGTCCAAGGTAGCTTCTCCGTATGCCACAGTCAACATTCGGAATGCATCCGCGCACTTAATTTCGTTTTTCACACAAAATTTGATACAGGTTCTTTGATCCATTTTTTTGAATAGGTAAAAATCGAAGACGATCCAAAACACGTGCAAGCAAAGCAGCTGTCAACAATTAAGTGAACATTCAAAATGGCCGAGCTTGTCGGCATAAGTGAGAGACCTGAGTACCAACATAACGCCACAAAAAAATCGAAATTCGAATATACGTAACCCGCGATAATTTTTTGTCATCCATACAAATTGACCCGCCCTAGTATACAAAACTTCGGCGGAGCCTAAGGCAGCTTTACTTTATAGTTTTCCGATTTCTATTACACTTGGTGGAACTATGAAAGATCATAGAAAACCAGTATATACAAAGTTGGGAGACGTTTAGATTAAAATCAGAAAGTTCCTTTACTAAAATTAGTTTTACGATCGACCGTTTCTATGGCAGCTATATGCTATAGTCGTCCGATTTTGATCAAACTTGGCTATAACATAAAAAAGCATAGAAAACTAATATATACAAAGTTGTAAGACGTTTCCATTGAAAACAAAAACTTTTTCCACAAAAACTAGTTCTATGATCGATTGTTCCTAAGGCAGCTATATGCTAAAGTCTTACGATTTTTATAAAACTTTGAATGAAACATGAAAAACCATTGAAAGCTTTTATATGCAAAGTTTGGAGACGTTTCCATTGACAATAAAAAAGTTTTCTTATTAAAACTAGTTTTCCGACCGATCCTTGCTATGTCAGCTATATGCTAAAGACATCCTATTTGGCCAGTTCCGATAAATTACGGTCTATATGTATTTTAAGACTTTTTGCTAAGTTTGGTCAAGATAGCTTTAGTTTTGAGGAAGGAAATAAAACAAAAAGAGTCAATTCATATCGTCTTGCTGATCAAGAATATATATGTATATATATACTTCATGTGGTCGGAGATGCTTTCTTATATGCTCTTGGAACATCTGTACCAGAGATTAACCACTTAGGTTTCAGTTCAATTCTAGTTTTGATCATGTCGTAGCATTTGCATGGGTCTTTAATTAACAAAATCGCAATCTTCAGTTTCAGTTCAACTCAAAAATAAATCTTTTGCGCTTCTCTGGGCTTCACTGAGGCTGAGTTAATTGAATAACCGACTGCCTGGGCGGCGTTCTAATCGGTTCAACGATAATGCAAAGTGCCTGCACCTCCGTCTACCATCTCCATCTCAGTGTCAGTCAGTCCAGTTGCAGCCTCTCGCCAGGGGACAGGGGCAATAATAGCAAATTCATGTTTATGGGGCGCCTCTTATCTGGTCAAGACCCAATTTGGCACTGTGCAATGTCTCTGTCGGTGCATGAAGCTCGTTTTACAAGCGGCTAATGCCTCATCATGTTGGCATGTTGGCAGGCCGAAGTTGTTGGCTTTTGTCGTCGATTTCGTTGCCATAATTTAAATGAAGGCAGCGCGATAAGGCAGCTCCTTTGATTTCTGTGGAGTCGACCAGCGGCGTTCCCTGCACTTGCCATATCTCACCCTGAAATTCGATCAAAAAATTCAATTTGCCTTCGCCTTGCCCCCTTCCCTGGCTCTGTGGGCGCCGCGCTCTCTTCAAAAACGCATAAATAGCGTTTAATAACGCCCGCTTAGGCCACAACTCATGTCAGTATGCATCAGGGGCTCGCATATGGCGAATATATATATTCTTCCCGCAAAACCAATAAGACGCAGCTCCTCCAACTGCAGCCGCCGCCGCCCGAGGCACCCTGCAACTGGCACTGCGACTGGGCGTGCAGTCCATCGTATGGATAAATTATTTCGGGACAAGCAAAATATCACTTCGATTAATTCAAACAAAGGGGCAGCCAAAGCCCGAGCCGCACGAAAAACAAATAGAGTTGGCATTAAGCTAAAGGAGAACGGGCGACTGGCAAGGGATTGGCAATCGTGGCTTGTTTATTTGGGATTGAACTTAATTTGGACATGATAAGTTGCTGGGCCAGCAGGCGGCTTGCCTTTTAAGTGATTTCGAGCTGAAGAAGATGCGGAGAGGAGCGCGGATCGGAAACGCGGCTAACACTTTTTCAAATACTATCTGAGAACTCTCGGCTAAAAGTCCGGAATGGGGGGTTTAAGTTTGTCATAGACAAATAGGGTTTCAGAGTTTCTTCTAATATCTGAAGGTTTCGATATACTTAGTCTGTCTTGGTATGAATTCTCCAAATCATTCTTGTATAGCAGATCCAATCGCCTGAATTCGGAAACGAAAAGAGACCTCAATTAGATTATTAATTTGTTATAAACTTTATGTTGCAGGTACCTTAAAGAAGTCTGCTATTTTCTCGATTCATGCGCTTCTATTGTGAAATGTGAATTGGTTATCACGATTCCGCATCCCTCAAGTTAAACAGGAAACTTCTTCTTTGCATTTTCATTGTGATCCCTTACAGCCAAATTCCACTACAATCAAACGGCTACATTGTTTTTGTCCAATGATCACCAGCTCCGAGTTGAGCTGAGCGTGGGTGGGTCACTCGTAAGAGAATTGCGTTTTATTGATCATTGGACCTTCGTCCCTGAAAAGGCAAACTTGTTAAACTAAACGGCATTTGCTCAGGTCGTAAAAATGGTATTCCAAGGAAAACCTATGGAGGTGATCAGAAGAAAGAAGAGAACATTGACCTGAAAATCGTTGGGGACGGCCCTTCGAGAGGAGGTTTCCGGCAATAAAAAATTGCCAAAAACTCTGACTAAACGTAAGAGATTGCTTTGCGTGAGGGGGATTCCGGCGATCGAAAATATGCCAAAAAACACTGACCTGCCGTAAGGGACGGCCTTGCGTGAGGAGGTTTCCGGCTATCAACAAAATGGCCAAATTAATGGTCCTGCCAAACGTTGGGAATTGCATTGGCGTAAGGAGGGCTTCAAAAGGAGGAAAGGTGACTTTAATCAGGAAGAAGAAGGAATGAAGGAAGGAAGAAAAGTAAAGCAGTATCGGGTACAAGGCCCGAAAACTAGAATCTTCATAAGGAGAGATGGGCTTCAGGGGCGACTGAGAAGAGAAGCAATCCTGGAGCATATCGATGCCATTTTATAAATTTTGTTCAATCAGACAAAATCAAGCTTCACAATTTTTTTTGCCGGCGCAATATGTCTTAGCATTGTTAAATTGGCTTAAAAAACATGCAAGCCAATTTAAAATTAGTTCAAAAATCTTAAGAAAAGGCGTGGAATAGAAAAGATATTACAGTCCACTATCACAGGAAAGAATACTTATGTCAAAATACAATTTGTCGCCCTTGCAATATGTCCAAAGATATTTTTGGACAAGGGCATTTGAATTCAGGTACCAGCTTGAAAGGCAAATACTCTGGGTACTTATAAATAGAACAAACCAAGCAACACTTGTTACTGATTACATCTGGTAACAATAATATTATCCAAGCAACATATGTATATGTAAATGTTGCAAAGACCAACTTATGTATATGAAAATGTTGCGGGTATCCTAAAAAGGAATAAAACCAGAACAACAATGCGTTACTAACATCCGGACATATTTATAATACCCTCTGCAAGGGTATAAGAACCTCATATGATCAAACAATACTGATATTATCACACAGACCAGAATTAAATGGTCAATCCAAACATTCGAACCATTTAACTCCCCAGGACCAGACAACTTATGTATATCGTGAATACACACAATTTTTACAAGCTGCCTCAAGATTAGCTATATACCCACTAAATGAAGGAAAGCAAATGTATGGTATTTATACCCAAAGCTGGTAAAGCCTCACATGCTAAACCCAGCGATTATAATAGGCATATAAGACTATCCTCATTTCTTCTAAAAACACTTCAAAGATTGATTTTCGCCCACCTTAGGCAGACTATCAACCCTTCTCTCTCAGCAAATACATAACATGCTTACTGCAAAGGCAGATCCACCAAAATCACCTTACATTCCTTAGTTTCAAGGATTGAAAACTTTCTTGAAATAAAAGAATACTCTCTGTAGTGTTGGGTAAATGTTGTTTATTTCACTGAACATGTTCACTTGTTCATTTTTTCATAGTGAGTCAACTCACACAAGTTGTTTACTTGTTTAGTTGTTCTTGTTCAGTTTTTGTTAAGTTTTTCAGTTGGTCTTGTTCAGTTGTTCTCTTGTTCAGTTGTTCGTGTTCAGTTGTTCTAGTTCAGTTGTTCTTGTTCAGTTGTTCAGCTGTTCAGAGTAGGTTTGAATTGTAGGCCGTTTCGATGCCAGTTCTTCACCTGGGACTATAAGCGATCATTCAAACTTATTTTAATCCTTCGTCGCTGGTCACACTGCGGAATGTTGCCTATTTGTTAGCCATCTCTAAAATGGTTGCCACACCAGCATGTTGCTTACATTGAACAATCAGACACGCGGACAAAAACAACTGAAGAGTCACCAAATTGAGTGAACAAGTCACTGAACAACTCACTGAACAACTCACAGACCAAGAGCATCTGAACAAGAGAAAGTGAACAACTCACAGAACAAGAGCGGTAGATCAAGAGCAAGTAAACAACTCAAACTGAACAATTCACAGAACAAGAGTGAGTGAACAAGAACAAATTAACAACTCTGACTGAACAAGAAAAACTCGCAGAACAAGAGTGAATAAGCAAGAACAACTGAAAAAGAACTACTGAACAAGAGAACTAGTGAACAACTGAACAAGAACAACTGAAAAAGAACAACTGAACAACTCTAACAGAACAAAAATTTACAATTAATGAAGAACATGTTCACTTACTCAGTTTAGTGAACAACTAAATTTTGTTCACTCACTCATGAACAACCCAACACTAAATCTCTGACAGCATTTTAGGACATACAAGGTGCATTTACCAAAGTCTTACCTGGTGTCATCACTTCTGCCTTGGCGTATGTGGGAGTGGATGCGCTGCTGGTTGAATTCATCAACCTGATGCTCTCGAGAAGAGCAGTGAATTCTTGCCTTGGTGGTGCGTCCATCGAGGCACTCCGCAAAGTGTTGTTCTATCCCCGCTTTTCTGGTTCGTTGCAGTGGACCAACTGCTACTTCGTATGAAGGCGGAGGAACATGTGTTGGTGGATGACATTGCCGTATTCAAATGTGAAGCTTTTCCACAAACCTGATGTGACCTCATACAGACGGCGTTGGCGACACTTTTTAAGTGGGTGTCGAAAAAAATACTAGTTCTTTTCACACGGAGTTACAAAGTTCCAGACCTTATCCCTCGCAGAATAATCAATATTAGTCTGTAGTTCATTAACAATGCCAAACACCTGGACGTAGTTTTGAACAGGAAAAGATTCTGCCACGACAATATCACAGAACGAGTAAGGCAGTCATCCATTGCCCTCTTTTCATGCAAGCAGGCGATAGGCTGCAAATGGGGATTTTCCCTATCAATTTTATATTGGCTTAACACATCCGTAGTAGTACGTCCCATACTGATTTATGGAGTTTAAGTATGGTGGTCGACCTTAGCAAACCATCAGTCCTGAACACCTTACATAAAGTACAGAGAAGTGCAGAAATATGTATGAGCGGCGCCCTTCGAACCACCCCAACGGAGGCGCTTAACACCATATTTCGTCTTCTTCCTTTAGACCAGCGATGTTCCTCCATAGCCCCCAGGGGCCGAGTGCAATCGGCTATTTACACGCCGAAATCGGCCATTTGAGCGTAAGCAGAGCTCTCTTTGCCTTCATTCGCTGCCCAGCCGTCGTTGAGGGCAGTTCAAAGCTGGACTGTGTCGCTTTGATATCGCACACCAATACACTCTCATTTTTTGGCTTCGCTCTTCTTGAACATTGCTGCTTTAGACTAAATGTCTGAACAGATAGCGAGCATCACATCCATGAGATTAAAAGAGTCTGAAGCCAAGAACGCGGGCAACTTGGGCCACTCAACCATCAAGATTCAGATTATGCCATCATTTTAGATACTTTATGACTTCAATATCCCTAGTAGACACGACTGGTAGTACTTTCCACATAGCAGAGCTAATGTCATCAATATCTTCACTGATGGATCTAAGATCGATAACAAAATAGGAGGTGGAGTTTTCTCTACCGACCTAGACATGGAAATATCATTCAGCAGCCGTGTATACCAAGCTGAACTGGTGGCCATCCAGGAGGCCGTCAAGTTCCTTAGCACTCTCAAGATCGTAGAAGGGAACAACATATACACTTACTCAGACAGTCAAGCAGATCTAAGGGTGCTTGAATCTTATACCAATAACGCCAAGACGTTTACGGAATGCAGTAGATCCTTAATGCCATCGCTCGGTATTTTGTTCCAACTCATCGGGGTGCCTCGCGCACTTGAGAACGATTCAGCCGACAACATTGAGCACTACCATCCAGCTCCTCCCAGAGAAGAGCACCATTGGAATGCTCTTGGCTCCGTGCAAACTATTTACAAGAAATGAAACCTGGCGCCTGGCAACTGAACAATGGAATAACCTTCCGGTTACGTGGTCCACGCTCAACCTTAAACGAATCAATATGCTTTTATGTCAAAGCAGAGGAATCATCTCACTTCTAGTCGGAGCCCTAACAGGTCACTGCCTCATCGGTAGACATGCATCACGCTAGGGCGTCGCTCACAACGACTTCGGTAGTACAGCATCTTCCGTTTTCAATGAAAACATCTCCCAACTTTGTGTATAAACATTTTCAATGCTCTTTCATAATTCCACCAAGTATTATCCAAGTCGGTTTGAACCTTGATCTCTAGCTTCCTTACCAAAACACAAGACGCGGCAGCTTGGCTTACAAGTGATACGTCTAGTGCCTACAAAGATATCAGAAACTGTCAATGCCAGTCCAAAAAAACAAAAAAAAAAAAAGACTGATGGCAGTTTTATCAGCATCTTCTCCAGTTGGTCCTCTTCTGGTGGCCTGTCAACGTCCCGCTTATACACATAAATCATATGCTCATCGAGCCCCCGCATGTGACAGTTTTGGGTTTAGCGTTTTTTCTCCATTCTCTCTTTCGGTTCGGTTATCGCTGTGATCAGTGCAGCAGTGCCAGCAGGTAGAGCGGGAGACAGGTATACTACGTACTGCCCCCACCCCCAGCTCGGCGTCAGGTGCATTGATGGCATTTTAATTATGGCTCGAAAGGAGCAGCGTTTAGCAGAGCAAACAAAAGTAAAGTTGGGATTTCTGTTCTGCTTTTTCCTTCAGTTTTTGCAAATAGCTGCAAGGCGTGAAATTTCTACGACGGAGGTCCAGGTGAATAAACTGCAGTGTGTGCAACTGTCCGCCCTGGCCATCAAGGAACACTTTGTGCCAGGCTATAATTATGCTCGACTGGCTATTTGTTTTCGGATGCAAATCCCAGATTCGATGGCTTTCGAACCAGTGTGCCTGCACGCACATTGTTATTTTATTTATGAGGCGTGCGCTGTGGGCGTGGCCGTGCTTGTTGATCGGCGCTACAGACCTCCCCGTGTACGCCGTCAGAGGGTTTTCAATCAACGTTTTCTCTGGGCGAAGACAAGCGTGGACCACCCTTTTAATGAAGCCCTAATTACAGTCTTTATAACAAAAGGTGATTACCAAAGCAAACCAACATCAACCAAGACGGAGGGAAGGGCCGGGCCGCACCGGGCACCGACCACATCAACAGCTCTTTAGGGCCCAGGCACCTCTCGGGCCCACTCCTGCTCCGCTCTGCTCTGCCCTGCCTTGCCCCCTTCCTGGCTTCCGCCTTAAGGGCAATCCAGCTTGTTTATTTCCAGCGGATCGCAGCACGAAAGCTCCGCAGAGTTTGACTTGGGTTCGCTTGGCGCTCTGCATGCTGCATTATTTATAACTTTTCATGTTTAAATTTGTAATTTTTGGCGCACTGCAACGCTTGTAAATATTGATTTTAATCGAAATTGCTCCAAATTGCTTGGTTTTTTTTCCCCCAGTTTCGGTTTCCCTTTTTTTTTGGGTTCTGGTTTAGGCACTTTAAACACTTTTGCTGTGAAGAGCCATTTGAGCTGAGGCGGCGAGACGCAGATAATGAGTTGTCCAATCTTTCTATAAGGTTGTAAGCAAGTAAGTTGGCCTCAGTCAAGTTGTAGTGCTAGAGTTTGTCTTGAACATTTAGTCTCCAAAAGAATGGATCTTTGCATATTAGACTTAAAATCACCAAAGCTATCAATAGAAACAAGTTTTGAAAATTGAAAACTTAAGTGTGACCAGTTTCGATTGGTTACATTTCCTAACAAGTTCAACATTTTAAAGCACAATCTTACTCAGAACCTTCTGTTGTTGTATGAATAAAACTATTTTAAAACTCAGTTTGAAAGGATATTAGGCGAAAGTATTTGTTATAAGATTTTCCCTTGTTAGAAAATCCATTACCAGGACGGGAAATTTCCGAAAAATTCAGTCCGACTTGAAACCATAGCTCGCAACTAAGTGTTAACACTTTTTTCAATGCAATCAGCCTCAGTGAAAAACGGAAACAAACGCAGCACACACGGTCTCTCAATGATTGGCTCATTTATTTCACTTCTTTTGTGTTCTCCGTTACGTATTTTCGGTTAAACAACACTGGTTCATAAGCAGCGGTTATGTCTGAGCGTTTTCAGAGTTGAAGTAGGCAGGTAATTGAAAATTTTGTTTTGGTTGGATGTCTTTTGCTTCAACCCAGCAAGCAATGTGTGCGTTTCTGACACTTTTTTTATGAGCATTCACAGTCAAAATGTGCACAAAAAAGAGTCCGAAATGAGCGATTTTTTTTATGAAAACGGTCGCACTTGTGTGGATAATTTCTGAGTCAAATCTAACTTGCATAACTTCTTTGTAGTATTCCTTATTAACTGTACGACCTCTTGGCAGAAACTCATGATGCACTATATCATTGTAATCAAAGAAAACAGTGAGCAAAACCTTCACATTTGATCGAACTTGGCGTGCTTTTTTTTGGTCTTGGCTCATCTGGGAATTAGTTTAAATATTGTACTTATGTGCAAGTTCTTGCTCGCTAGCGTCCACAAAATGTGTGGAGGTCGATGCGATTGGCACCCTAGAGCATTTTTGAATATTTTCGGGGAATTGCAACGAACGCCGCTTGTTGGAGTATTACTCTCCACTAGTGCCAGAAGACTAACATATGCTCTAGCAAACACTCATCCCATCCAATTCCGGTACGCCATGTGTGCTGCGTGAACATTTTCTGCCAGATTGTGTGACACGTTACTTATCCAGGCGGGTCAATAATAGGCATCAGGATCTGGAGTTTTGTTCGCTATCTCAATTGCTTTTTCAGGAGATATTTCCATGGCGTTGCATTTTAGAACCACCCAGAAAAGAAAAGATCCAAAAAAATATCCATTTGGACTCGATATTTCTTTAATATGCTTTTATCATCCAACGGAGCTGAAAAATCATTCAAGGGATGATCATTTTTCGTTTCCTTTGGATGATTTGTCAGTTCCACTGGATGATAAAAGGATATTAAAGACATATTCAGTCCAAATGGATACGGGCAATCATCCAATGAATATTTTTGCATATCCTTTTTTTCTCTGTGCACATCTATATATTAATACTCTAAAAAATGTCCATAGGAATGTAAGGCCCCCTTTTTTGCATAGTAAAACAAGCGGCTATTGTGCGCGACCGCTGAGCAAAAGGTCGTGGGTTCGATCCCGCCTCGGAACATCTAATGAAAAAGTTTTTTCTTTGAATAAACTTTACACCCGGTCACCCCTCTCTGTTGTTGGCGCCAGCTTTGTAGTAATTAGCCATGCAAAAGCTTCTCAAACTGCCGTTCGGATTCGGCGTTTAACTGTAGGTCCTTTTCTCTTGTGCGATAATTAGAAGCGCACAAGCCAAGAGATTGAAGGAAGCTCGGCTTTGGCCCTTTGAGGCTGTGACAAGCCATTTTACATTTACAAAACAAGAAAGGAAGTCGGTCTAGCCCGACTATGACATATTGTGAACCTGTGAAGTGCTGCCCATCACCGTTGCGACCGGTGCTGCCTATAATTATTTGTTTTCCTTATAACTCGACTATCGTTCATCCGATCTTTACCATTCCTTTGGCGGATCGACTAATAATCCTGATTACTAAATATGTCCAGAAGGAACGAACCTTCAATCTATAAAACTGTGGGATATATGATATTTTGTTCCAATTTACGGGGGCGGGAGGGGGCTTGGCAAAAATTAAAAATAAACTTGATCTGCCTGCAAGTATAAGAAGTTTTTGTCCCATACATGTTGAACCTTTTTCTTTTACCATCTCTGAGATCTGTGCGTTCATACGGACAGACAGACGGACTTTTTTGCAAAAACTTAATATACTCTGTGTACCTCTGCTACAGAGTAAAATTAATTCAATTAACACAAAATTTATACCATCTGTTCTTATGAGTATGTAAGCCACGACATTGCAAAAAAAAAAAAATTAATTGCAATTATTTATTGTTTTCGAACGAATTAAAAAATTTACCAATACACACACGCTTAACACAGATAGGCGTGCTAAGCAAATAAAAAACAACAACAATGGTCCGGCACTTAGTGTACTCTCTGCTTAGTCGAATCGATGTTAATTGGCTTGCAAGATGGAAATACTTCGAGTCTCTGGTTTTCTTTCCTTAGGTCTGTCACTATCACTTTGCTATAAAATCATGTCATTGATGTAAATAACATTAAAACCCTAAGTTGCTGCCAAATGAAAATATATGTATTTGTTAAGCATCTTCACACTTTCCTCGGGCTTATGAAAAACTTAGTTAAAGCAGGAGGTCGAATTTTGACCACTGGGCGAAATTAGTTATCATTATACCCTTGCAGAAAGTATTATAAAATTGTCCGGATGTTTGTAACGCATTGAAGGAAGCATCTCAGACCACATAAAGTATATATATTCTTGATCAGCATGACGAGCTGAGTTTATTTAGCCCTGTCCGTCTGTCTGTTTCTATGCTATCTCCTCCGTCAGTTTTAAAGCTATCCTCACCAAACTTTGCACGAAGTCTTTTGGTATATATACGCTGCACATTTGTCGGAACCGGCCGGATCGGATGACTATAGCATATAGCTGTCATAGGAACGATCGTTCGAAAAACTAGTCTTAGTGAGAAAAACGTTCTTGTTTTTAATGGAAACGCCTCCAAAGTAAGTATTTGTTAGTTTACTATCCTTTCCCATGATTTCACTAAGTTTAGTAGAAATCGGTTGACTATAGCATATGCTGCCATAGAACGATCGGTCGAAAATCTAGTCTTAAAACTTTTTGTTTTTAATGAAAACGTCCTTATCATTGGCATACACTTATTCTATATACTTTTACACAATTCTTTAAAGTTTGGTCGAAAACGGATGACTATAGCATATAGCTGCCATAGGAACGATCGGTCGAAAAACTAATTCGAGTGAGGAAAACTTTTTTGTTTTTAATGAAAATGTCATTTTTATTGGCATATTCTTATTTCAAATACTTTTACACATTTCTACAAAGTTTTATCAAAATCGGATGACTATAGCATATAGCTGCAGTATAAATGATCGGTCGAAAAAGAAGTTCTAGTGAGAAAAACTTTTTGTTTTAAATGGGATCGCCTCCAAATTTCGTAATTAACAGTGTATTATGCTATTCCATGATTTCACCAAGTTTGGTCGAAATCAGACATCTATATAGTATTGATCCCATAGAAAAGTAAGGTTCAAAAAGTAGTCTTAGTGAGAAAAACTTTTTTGTTTTCAATGAAAGCTGCAAGGGTATACAAAACTTCGGTCGAGCCGAAGTTAACTTTCCCATATTTTTCTTAATAATTTAATTTCTTATGGAATTATTTATACCACCAATCCTGCCATTTGGCTAAATAGCAACATCTTTTGTTCCATGATCTAATTCAGGTTACTCCGTGTTCCTCTCATCTAGATCAGCGACTAGATCCCCGTCAGCTTCATGCACCTCACACAATTTTTCTTCTTAATCCCTTGAAATGGGCAGTTGGAACAGGGCGTGGCGGTTTAATGAGCGCGACAAACTTACGACATTTTTGTGCGTTTATTTTCTGCTTCTTCGAACAATGATTTATGCGTCTGTTCATTAGGTTCATTAAAAAAAGAAAAACAAAAGTGAAAGGATCATCGCTTCAACGGGCGGGCAGGTGTATGCAGGAATGTTTGTTGTTCGTTTGTTTGTTTTGCTTATTCGCCGTAACGCATAAATGTTTACGACCAACTCTACCGCAGCTCGAGCACCATAAAATATCATTTCGAATCGCATTAATATGACACATTGTTTGCCTTTGGGGCGTTCTCAAACCGTTTTCGATCAGGCGCCACTCTCTCAATGGGAATTGACAATGGACTCACGTGATCATCATCATCATCAGAAGCAGCCACAGCAACAGCAGGAGCGGGGACAACCCGCAGCGTCAACCCAAACCAACCAGCCAACACAAACAAACCATAAATGAGCTGACAAAAGCCGAAATGAGGGAAAACCATCAGGTGGAACAATAATTTCGTCAAATATTCATTACCTAGATCGTAGCTGTAAACCGTTTTAAGTAAAGTAATTACTTTTTAAGAGCGGAAGGATGAAGAAGCAATTGTATCAATGAAACCAAAGAACTTTTAAGACTATAATGAAGAAAGCTGAGGTGTTTTATGTTTAACTAGCTAAACCCACCGTGACTTTCGTCCGTTTGTAAGTTTTTAAAAATTTGTTGCAAGATAATAAATACCAACCCGTATAATCTCTATGTATCCACGAATTAAGAAACTGATATTCATTTAGTTCTGCCCAAAATACCGATTTCTGTGCTCTTTCACCCTTCAGGTGATGGACTTTTCAAAATCAAAAAATAATTCCCAAATTTTTTGTGCATTCTAAGCTTCTAAACTGATTTTCAAGTCAATCGGATGAAAAAATTGGATTTTCTCAAAATTAGACGAAAATATCAATATGTCTAAGAAAACATACCTAAAATCAACGCGCAATATGTCACCGCTTGGACAATCTGTTGTAATGGGAGACTACAACTTCAAGGTTGTTAAGGAATTTGTCTACCTCGGAACGACGATAACCAGCGACAACAACACCAGTCTGGAAATCCGAAGAAGAATTACTCTTGCAAACCAATGTTACTACGGCCTCAATAAGTTTTAAAAAAAGCCCTCGGAAAACGAAAATTGCGCTATACAAGTCGCTTATCATCCCAGTCCTGCTAGACGGCGCAGAAGCATGGACAATGTCATCAACGGATGAGGCGGCAATCGGCGTGTTCGAGAGAAAAGTTCTTTGGAGGATTTATGGACCTCTAAACGTTGCCGGCGAATTTCGCATCCGAATGAATCACGAACTGTACGAGCTCTATGGGGACACTAAGCTTGTCCAGCGCTTAAAACAAAAGCGGCCGCGCTGGATAGGACATGTTACCCGTACGGATGATAACGCTCCAGCAAAACGTGTGTACAATCGGCATGCGATCGAGTTGGGAGGCATTCCCCCGCAGGGTCGACCGAAGCGGAGATGGCGCGAAGTCAGGGAGATATTGCGAAGCTGGAGTGCCCTCCTGGTGGAATGTCGCTCGACAGAGGCGAGTGCGGGCATTATGGACGGCCGGACCGTAAAACGGTTGTAGGCCAAAGAAGAAGAAGAAGAAGAAAAACATAGAGGCAGATGCTTTTCTAAGAAAGCATGTCAAGTCGACGACTGCGGCTTAGCACATCATCCACTGCTCCATAAATGAAAAAGATTCAGAAGGCAAAATACTAACTACTCATCAAAACATTAACGCGTATCAGAATGAAGGCTCTTCTGTAATTGTAATGGATCAAACTGCATTCAAGAGCTTTAATTTGGGTGTTGAGCCAGAAACCCTGTGCCTGAAATGGATGAGCAACCCAATCGGATGGAAAACGAATTCATTCGAACAAATAATGTTCATACAGTCTCCAAACTTGGACTGCTCAAGCAGACTTTAAACATGGCAGAGCTCGTGATAAATATGAGCCTTTAAGCAAATGGCAATTAAGAACGTGCCATAATGCAAAGCCAATGATTTTGACAAAAAAAAAATAGGGGAAAGTTAACGTCGGCTCGGCCGAAGTTTTGTATACCCTTGCAGCTTCCATTGAAAACAAAAAAGTTTTTCTAACTGAGACTACTTTTTGGACCTTACTTTTCTATGGGATCTATACTATACAGATGTCTTATTTCGACCACACTTGGTGAAATCATGGAAAAGCATAATACATTGTGAATTACGAAATTTGGAGGCGATCCCATTTAAAACAAACTTCTTTTTCGACCGATCATTCATACTGCAGCTCTATGCTATTGTCATCCGATTTTGATAAAACTTTGTAGAAATGTGTTAAAGTATAAAAAAAAGAATATGCCAAAAAAAGGACGTTTTCATTAAAAACAAATAAGTTTTTCTCACTAGAACTAGTTTTTCGACCAATCGTTCCTATGGGAGCTATATGCTATTGTCATCCGATTTCGACCAAACTTGGTGAAATCATGGAAAAGCATAATACACTGTTAATTACGAAATTGAAGGCGATCCCATTTAAATAAAAGTTTTTGCACTAGAACTTCTTTTCGACCGATCATTCATACCAGCTCTATGCTATTGTCACCGTTTTGATAAATATGAAGTAATACGTGTATGCCATGAAAAGACGTTTCATAAAAAAAACAAAAAAGTTTTTTCACTAGAACTAGTTTTACAACCGATCGTTCCTATGGGAGCTATATGCTATAGCCATCCGATTTCGACCAAACTTTGTAGAATTGTGTAAATGTATATAAAATAAGTGTATGCCAATGATAAGGACGTTTCCATTAAAAAGTTTTTCCTTTAAGAATATCCCGCCCTTGACTAGCTAGTCATCCGTCCGCCTTTCCGTTCAGCGTATTTGTACCAGACTCGATTTAGATAGCTTAACTACGAGATACATAGACAACGCAGAGGACACTAACAACCAGCTCGTCTGCTGATCAAAATATACACTTTTGTGGTCGGAATGCTTCCTTCTATGCGTTACAACATCCGACAATTTTATAAACCCCCAGGTATAAAATGGGTACGCCCGCTATTTCGATTTCATTCAATTTAAGTAACGAAATAGGGCAAAGTTAACTTCGGCTCGGCCGAAGTTTTTGTATACCCTTGCAGCTTCCATTGAAAACAAAAAAGTTTTTTAACTGAGACTACTTTTTGGACCTTACTTTTCTATGGGATCTACTACTATATAGATGTCTGATTTCGACCAAACTTGGTGAAATCATGGAAAAGCATAATACACTGCTAATTACGAAATTTGGAGGCGATCCCATTTAAAACAAAAAAATTTTTCTCACTAGAACTTCTTTTTCGACCGATTATTCGTACTGCAGCTATATGCTATAGTCATACGATTTTGATAAGACTTTGTAGAAATGTGTAAAAGTATTTAAAATAAGAATATGCCAATAAAAATGACATTTTCATTAAAAACAAAAAAGTTTTCCTCACTCGAACTAGTTTTTTGACCGATCGTTCCTATGGGAGCTATATGTTATAGTCATCCGATTTCGACCAATCTTTGTAGAATTGTGTAAAAATATATAAAATAAGTGTATGCCAAAAACCCTCATGAGCGATTCTATGATTAAAGGAAAATTGATTATACTGTTCTCACAGTGATTCATTCTGTGATATGGACAACGTATCTACTGTGCTCACAGTGTATCAATTTGGGTTAAGTGAGGGGTTGTTGGTAGAGAACCGTTTCTACTGTACTCACTGTGATTTGGTTTAATGAGTTTTTCTATGGTAGAGAAATTGACACTACTGTGCTCGCAGTGTTTCATTAAAGAAGAACCCATGATATTGGTAAGAAATTTAAAAACGATCTCCTAAGTTTCAAGTTTTTCTACCTCCTGTCTTAGCTGTGTGCCACAGTGAGCGTTCCTTCAATCCAACAATACTTGGTACCCCCGCCCCAAAAGTTAGATCGAATGTGAGTCATGCCAACCATTATGGGCCATTCCGCGGCATTCATTGTTCTTTCAGCTACTTACAACAGAAGCATCATATTTTCATGCCATTGGAACAGCTGTGGCCTTAACAGGAGGAATCATAACAATGCACATCAGCGTCAGCTGACAAAGGACTATTCAGAGGCGGCGGCTGCTGTGGCGGCATGGCCAAAAAGTGGTACTCTCCTCGCAATTGCTGAGGGGCGCACACACATCGCTTATCGGGCTTGTTAATCAGTTTACATCAAGGCTGGCTGACTTAGCTCAATGGCCAGGGCAAGGGCAAGGGGATGCCTGATGCTGCTGGAACTTTGGTTTTGTGTTACCATCAAAATGATGTCAAAAGTGAGCGATTTGACACGTGATTACAGGCCTCATATTAAGGGGAAATGTGGAAGTACGAGTACCTACCTATACGTAGTCTTGGCGCCTCCTTCTTCCTTCCACCATAAATGGGCACACAAGTTGAGTTGTATCGCGGCGTAAAGGAACATGTTCCACTTTATGCGTTTCCATACCGCACCAGGAGTGAGAGCGGAGCGCATTCCACCTTCAACGGCAACGGCAGCCCGCTATTGTTATTGCCTTGTTCCGCCGGTTGTTGTTGGTTGTCGTGAGAATGTAAATGTATTTGTTTGTTTTATGGCCAACATAAAATTTAATGCCGCATAAAGTTATCGCCTAACGAGCCCAATGGACGCTATCGGTAGCCAGGCAGAGCGGAGGACACCCTGTACTACCTGGCAGCGTAGCGTTCCCCATTTGGTGTCGTCGTCGTCGCGTCGATTTGCGAGCAATTTTAATTTGCAATGCATTTTCATTGCCCGGCCGCTATTTTCAGTCGGCGGAGCCTCTTGCAGTTGCTGGTAATTTGAGCGTAATTCATGTAAACGGCAAATTCCAAGACACTTTTGCCGACAACCGAGCGTCGTTCACGCGGGGGGGCGACCGTACGGGGGACACCCGTTACCCCCGTTGGGGCTGGCAAGTCAATTTGCTTGACACTTCACGTTCATCAATGAATTGCCTCGATCTCTCACTCAGCTCCTACTCGACAAATCAATCTGTAAGTGTGTGTGCGCGTAATTATTCCAGCAATTTGTTGCTGCGCCAATTGCGACTGCATTCCGCAAGAGCTGCATCGCCCTCTGCCCCTTCTCCTCCAAAAACCCCCATTTAATCGTTTTCCCTCAGACGTTGCATGTAGAGAATGCCACACGGCATATACTAGTAGTATAGGCACTTCTTAGTCCTGGGGTCCTTTGCATTGTGTGGACTGGTTTCTTATAATTTTAAATTGATATTAACTTTCGAACGCGTCAAAACGTAGTCGGAATCAGATGTAAATGGGGAAGGTATAATGAAATTTCAAGTTTATTACATAAATGTTTTCTAAGTTATGTTAACTGTCAACCACTTACATCATAAGCCTACAGAACAATTCCCCAATTTTGAAGCTTAAATCATTTCTGAGCTGTGAAGTTGAACCACTTTTGAATCCGTTTACCCGGATGGTTTAGAGTCGGGCAAATATCCAAAGCTCATGTTCATAGCTTAAATGACTTTAGGGATATGGCTATAAACCACTCTTAAAACCACTAAGCTACCTAGCTTAATATCATCAACATACAAACCAAATTTAAAGATCATAGATTTGAAACGGCTTAGCACTGGTCCTTAACCTGTAGAATACTAACTATGCTACTTATCTACACGACAAATTTTCTATGATGTGGCTCTGCACCACCTTTGGACCGTTTTTAATAGCTTTCGAATTGGTTCATAGACTTGAGATAGAGTTGATGACACTTTCACTTTTGATCAACACGAACATATTGCGAAAATATCATAAAGATTGGTTCAGCGGCTAGAAGCCTTTAAGGAACAAACATTCACCCAGAAAAATTAGAATTTATTCATTCTTGAAATTTTAAGAATTTCGCTCTTGAAATCGTGCTAAATTCCCCAGCGGCGCAAATTCACATTACGGAATTGAGCACCTCCTTAACACTGGGGGCCAGACTAAATCGATTACAACCCAGATTACTTTAACATTAGCATGGCCGCTTTGTGCACTGCCTGCTTTCGAAACCTCATTACCAGTAATCTAAAAAGTGGGCCATAGCCGAAAGCTTTTCGGAGCTCCATTACAACTGTATGTACTAATCTAAGAATTGTAATCGACGGTTTGGATGGGCCGGGCCCTAAACGACACACAATTTTTAAATCGTATGCGTTGTTGTAAAAGTTTGGTGAGAATAGCTTTAAAACTGACGGAAGAGATAGCATTGAAACAATCAACTCAGCTCGTCATGCTGATCAAGAATATATATACTTTATGTGGTCGGAGATGCTTCCTTCAATGCGTTATAAACATCCGGACAATTTTATAATACCCTCTGCAAGGGTATAAAAAGATATTGACTCAATAAACTTTAATTTCTTTGTTTTTTGGCTCAACCAATGAATGTCACAAAATGCAGACAAATCTTTGCAGGCCACATGCTAAACATATGTTCACTTTGAAAGCTCGCAGCTGATCAGGAATGCACCTTAAATCTTAAATCCCTCTAGATTGGTTATTTGGGGGAAAGTTCAAATAAATGGGGAAATAGTTCTAAGCGATCAGTACTTGAAACTTGAAATTCGGTACTCGATACGCGATACGAAGTACTTGATACTAAGTAATCGATACTCAGTACTCTATACCAGGGGCCGGCAGCTTGCTATCTGGCGTGCATACGAAAATTCTCAAAGCAGCGCTGCTCAAACACACATAGAATAAGCTGTACAAGCGCCGCTGCGTTGCTTGCTTTCCTACGCCGCGACGCAGTCGTTGCTACTGAAATTGAGAGCAATTTTTGAGCTGCTCTCACACACACCAATGCAAAAATGTAAATGTATTTATTGCCTCCCTCTGCTCTATACTCCGTATTCGAAGCTCAGTATTCGACACTCAGTACTCAATCAAAAGAATCTGTCGCAAAGACGTCCATTAAAGAGCTTCGTATTAAAAATCGGAGTTCTGTGTCGGTTCAAATCCTGCTTGAATATTTTAAGCCGAACCATTTTACCCACAAAAGGTTTCAATGATCTCTCTATGTTCCGGTTTGGATCACTTCACATGCGTTCACTGCATCGAACCTGCACTGTACTCATTTCTTTACGTTTTTTTTTTATTCCGTTTTGCCTTTTGCTAAAAATGTGCGCAAAATTTATGGCCAGCAATTTGGTTGCATGTCATTGCAGACGACTCAAGATGTGGCAAGCTGATTAAAAGCGGAAATGCCCTGACAAAGGGATGGTGGGGCGGGGGCTAGGGAGAGGTTAACAATTGGGAGGGAGCCGATGCCAGAGCTCCATCAAAACGATCTCCGATCAGCGCCGTAAACAAATGTCTGGCCATCTATTTGAAAACCAAAAAATCAATTGCGGGCTGAACTAATTGATGAGCTGGTCATGTATCAAAATAGCACCTGGTGGATCAAGAGAAAAACAAAAAAAAAAAACAAAAAAACAGGTAGTCCGCCTCGTAATAATGGGTCAGTCAGTCAGTCAGAAGTTTTTAAGGGCACGCGCGAGTCATTTATCATAAGTCCGAGCCGAACCGAGCAGAGGCACCGGCTCATCTCGTATTGACATATTGGCAACGCCCTCATTAGCCAAACGATCCGCAGAGGTCACAGACCCAAAACTAAATGATGATTTATGCAGATTTTATGATGGCTGGAACACCCCCTGGCGAGCATTAAGATAACGTTTATGGGTAGGTGGATTGATATCAATAAAGAGTTCAGTTGGGACATTTGTTGGCGGTTATGTGAAATGGTTGGCGTTAAGCCATAAACCAAGAGAGGGACTCTATAAAAATCTCTGGGTGTTCTTGGGTCAGGTTAAGGGAGATGAAGTCATAAAATAATCCTAAACGAAATTAAGTTGTTGTTCTTTGGTTGAGGTGATCAGCATGAATTGTGGGATCGTTAAAACAGGCAGTGAAAGTTTGATTCTTATGTTGGTATGAAAACGGCGGAATTATGTCTAAAGTGACGTTTTGAACTACAGCGAAGATAAGTCATTTGTGCAAAGAAGAAAACGACATAATTTCGCCTATGAAATAAGTCGGCGGAATTATGACGTTTTGAATAAGCACGAAGAAGTAGAGCGACATAATTTCGCCTATGAAATAAGTCGGCGGAATTATGCCGCTTATGAAGTTTGGAATAAGCGCGAGGCTAAGTCATTTGTACAACGAAGAAGTAGGATATGATATCTCCTAGGAAATCACTCGGCGGAATTATGCCACTATCTAATTTGCCGTTTTTCTGTAAAGCTCGAAACTTATTCACCCACATGATTCACTTAATTAAGCCAACTTTAAAGCCAGTTTCAGCCATTACTTTCGCTTCAATGCCAACTACTTTGTTGCACAAATCTGACCCAGACGCAGAGCTGATCTTATGGGCGCCTAATAATTAGCGATTCTTGTCAGACACACACACACTTTACACACACACACACACACAGCGACACAGAGTCGTTTGCATATGAAAAGGCGCATTCAAATGGACACTGTCATAAAAATTTATAATAACAATAATTCAATGTCCCAGCTGGATGTCATTGTTGCCATGTTAACGCTTATTTTTTGTTTACATTTTTAATAAATTTTTTTTGAAAAATAAAAGTCTAAAAGAAAACACACATACACACACAAAAGGAATTTCGCGGTATTTTCACGCTTGAGGGCATCGGAGGGATCGGCGAGTGCCGCCGTTGCTTGGTTTTGGGTTTCATTCAAAGGAAACGCTGCGGCTGCGGCTGCTGCTGACGAGGCTTAAAATGATAACAAGACTTGATCGGCATTTGAACTGGCAGCAGCTTTGGCTTTATAGAAAAAAAAGGGTTCTGCCGTGTCTTCTCCTTTGTCTCGAATACTCCTTCGCGCTCTCCTCCTCCTCCTCCTCCTCCTTTGGGGATCAACTGATTCAATAGCTTCTGACTTCAACTTTATTTTTACGCTTGAATTTCACTTGGCTGTTTCAATTTGGATTTGAAGCAAAGGAAGCTTGTGGTGTAATCGCGTTAGACAGTAAGAGGATTTTGCTTCAGAACAGGCGCCTATATGCTTTCGGATACACTCAGAAAATTGCTGTGAACGGAATTGTCCTGACTGATTCATAGGCAAACTACGCACAGCCTAAACGATTAGAGTTATAAATGCCACATTTGGACTGTAGTTTTCATCCGAACGTCTTAACTAAGAAACGAGTACTGAGTATCGAGTACTGAGTTTCAAGTACTGAGTATCGGGTACTGAGTATACTGATCTGAGTATCAAGTAAGTAACAACATATTTAGCAAAAAAAAAGTAGAATATCCAAAAGAAAGGAAATCAAAAACAGCAGAGAGGTAAAAAACCGAGAGCATTGGTCTCAAAATGAGCAAAATCGTTATCAAAAACAGGCTATGAACAGATTTTCTCACTTCAAGAACAATTTCTCACTTTAAAAACTGTTTTTTGCGGACACAAAATCTTGATGTGAATTATTATGTTTCGTTTTTGACAACATTTTAAACACAAAACAAGAAAGATAGTCGGTCAAGCCCGACTATAATATACTCTGGACCTGTGAAGTGCTGCCCATCACCGTTGCGACCGGTGCTGCCCATAATTGTTTGCTTTCCTTATAACTTGACAACCTTTAATACGATCTTTACCATTCCTTCGGCGGATCGATAGATAATCCTAATTACTAAATATGTCCAGAAGGAACAAACCTTCTATCTATAAAAGTGTCGAAGATATGACATTTTTTCCAATTTGCGGGGGCAGGAGAGGGCGTGGCAAAAATCAAAAATAAACTTGATCTGCCTGCAAGTATAAGAAGCATATGTCCCATACATGTCAAACCCTATCTCTACCATCTCTGAGATATGTTTGTTCATACGGACAGACGACCACCGACACGACATGGCTAGATCGACTCGGCTGTTGATGTGATCAGAATATACGAGGTGTGTTCAAAAGTACGGATTTTGAATTTCGCGGGTTACGTATATTCGAATTTCGATTTTTTTGTGGCGTTATGTTGGTACTCATGTCTCTCACTTATGCCGACAAGCTCGGCCATTTTGTATGTTCACTTAATTGTTGACAGCTGCTTTGCTTGCACGTGTTTTGGATCGTCTTCGATTTTTACCTATTCAAAAAAATGGATCAAAGAACCTGTATCAAATTTTGTGTGAAAAACGAAATTAAGTGCGCGGATGCATTCCGAATGTTGACTGTGGCATACGGAGAAGCTACCTTGGACCGAAGCAACGTTTATCGGTGGTACAAAATGTTCTCAGAAGGCCGAGAAGATGTGAACGACGAAGAGCGTGCCGGACGCCCGAGCACTTCAACAACAGACGAAAAAATTAATGAAGTGGAGAAAATGGTATTGGCCAATCGTCGAATCACCGTTAGAGAAGTTGCTGAGGACCTAAACATATCGATTGGCTCGTGCCATTCGATTTTTATCAATGATTTGGGCATTCGTACCAAAATTGCTCAATTGCGACCAAAAACAGCATCGCATGAACATTGCTAATGAGATGTTAAACTCTGTCCGCGACGACCCAAATTTGCTCCAGAGGGTCATAACTGGTGACGAATCGTGGGTTTATGGTTATGACGTGGAAACCAAAGCTCAATCATCTCAATGGAAGCTGCCGCACGAACCAAGACCGAAAAAAGCGCGCCAAGTTCGGTCGAATGTGAAAGTTTTGCTGACAGTTTTCTTCGATTGCAGGGGCGTGGTGCATCATGAGTTCTTGCCACAGGGAAGAACGGTCAATAAGGAATATTACCTGCAAGTTATGCGCAATTTGCGCGAAGCAATCCGCCAGAAACGCCCGGATTTGTGGAAGAACAAAAATTGGCTTTTGCACCACGATAACGCCCCTGCTCACACATCGTTGCTTGTGCGCGACTTTTTGGCCAAAAACAACACACTAATGATGCCGCAGCCACCGTATTCCCCAGATCTGGCCCCCTGTGACTTTTTCTTGTTCCCTAAACTGAAGAGGCCCATGAAAGGACGACGTTACGCTACGCTTGACGAGATAAAGACGGCATCGAAGGAGGAGCTGAACAAGATAAAAAAAAATGATTTTTTTAAGTGCTTCGAAGATTGGAAAAACCGTTGGCACAAGTGTATAATATCTCATGGGGATTACTTTGAAGGGGACAAAATAGATATTCATGAATAAATAAATAATTTTTGAAAAAACACAAAATTCGCGATACTTTTTGAACACACCTCGTATATACTTTATAGGGTCGGACATGCTTCCTTCTGACTGTTACATATCTTTGCACAAACTTAATATACTCTGTGTACCTTTGGTACAGAGCATAAAAACTTGAGGTCCAGATCCACGTCCAGGTCCACATCCAGGTGCAAGTCCATGTCGACGTCTAGGTCCACGCCCAAGTCTACGTACAGGTCCTTAGTCAGGTCTAAGTCTAGGTCCACGTCCAGGTTCACAGAGACATCTCGCGGCAGTCTTAGACTTACATAGAAGCAGGACTGCGGACGCTCTTCTCTCTCAAATAGACCTAGAGAAGAAAGCAGACTTAGTAATAATAAGTGAGCAGTATAAGCGAAAAGAAATTGGCAACTAGGCTAGAAGACGAAACAAAAACTGCTGCAATATGAATACCAGTAGTTAGTAACGATCGGCATCTGAGAAACGATCGAGGTAGGGGCTACGTTCTGGCGCAAGTCAGAGACTGCAGTATATTTAGCTGCTACCCAACTCCAAGTGACGACATAAAAACATTTCAGGACCAACTCGATGACATTAAAGATACTGCAAAGCAAATAATGGAAAACCTTATTGTAGCGGGCGACCTTAACTCGAGAGCGGAACTCCAGAGGGCGCAGAGTACTGAATATGGCCGCAAGACTGGAACTGGCAGTTGCAAATGTTGGTACAACCACGACATTTAGGCGAGCGGTAAACGACAGCACGATCCCGGACATAGCTCTGGTGTCAGAAAACCTGGCACATAAGATCACAGACTGGAAAGTCTTAGATACCTACAATGGAAGCTATCATGAGTACATTTCTTTCACCCTAAAGGAAAATAGGACAAGGAACGTGGGTAAATCGATTGAACAAAGCCATCCTGATTGAAGAAATTGGCAGAAGAAGAACTGAAACACAGATATATAGCGCAGATAATATAGTCAAACATACTATGTTCACTTCTGAAGCTGTACGTCTGAATGGCTACTATACTTTCGGTGTGTTGGTTAAGATGAGCTGATGTGTGCTCATTTCAAGAACATTCAGAACATTTGTTCTTAAAAACCTGAGAGAACCTGAGATTATGGATGGTAAAGTGTAAAATCGCTTTGTTTTTGGTGTTCCATTATGACAAAGCCTTTATCCAAGCAGCTGCATCAAAGTTCACCTAAAACCATCGAGGAACTGATCGACTTAGTGGTCAGTGCCTTTAATAAAGTGTTCCTTTCTCCACTAAAATCAATGGAGTCAACAATGTTCGTCTCCGGTGGCAAAAATACCAAATCCAGCATATGAGCAAGAAAAATCTTCGTAAGGAAGATCGCTTACCGGTCTCCATAACATGTGATAATTCGATTAACGACTGGATATCTTAGCTTAGTGTTTTTAGGCGAGAAGAGTGAGGTGAAGAAACTAAGAGAGGATAGCAAGAAAATAGAGCTGAATCCAATCTCACAGTTTCACGGTTTCCAGGTGGCAGATCGTTTTAGGCGTCTGAAATTCGAAAACTTCTTGTCAATTCCCAGCCAATTCCCCAACAACTAATTAATGTAAATTGTCGCCCATCTTGTGCCCGGAAGGAGTTTACCCAAATTCGAGAGTCACACGGAAGCGGCGACCCAAGGAGTCGGGACTGGCATAATTCACAAAGCACTTAACCCATAAAAGTGAAATAATTCTATGGAATAACAAACGCACTTAACAAATTACAGATGTGAAAATTTCATTTTCCTAACCCTCCCCCTCCGGCCAGGCATTCGCCCTGCATTCCACAAATTAGAAAATGATTAATGGACTCAACCGGTTGCGCTCTCCCCCCAGAGTGGCGCCGCCGTGGCCGCATCCTTACCAGCAACAGCAACTGGTACGTCTGGCACACTTCAGCATAAAATAGCACTCAGAGGAATACCCGGGCCAGGACACGCGCACCCCGCAGGAGTCATGTGGAAATCAGTCGACCGTTGCGGAGCCACCCCAAAAAAAGAGACCAGCATCCGACATCCGGCGGGGGTGTGTTTGTTGTCATTTATGGGTGTTGTCCGGGGGGGGTTCCCCGTTCACCGTTGTTGTGTGATTTTTCTGGGGTCACGCTTTGCTCTTTTGATCGCTGGAAGCTCTGCTCTCCTGCCCTTGAATCAAATTACACTTTAAATCCTTGATTTTAATCTGAAGGGGGCTGACAAATGGATTTTTATGTCAATTTTTCGTAAATTACTTGATACTCATCCTGCCCAGCGGCGGGTACACACTCGAGAGCGACAACAAAGGGCTAAACAATTGAATTTTGCATTTTGACACAACCAGAAGGACGTGGAGGAGGAGGAGGAGGAGGATGAGGAGGGTGGAAAGGGCGGCTTTTTAATCTCTGATTGGATTGCCAAAGCTGTTGATGTTTATGAGGTTGCGCATTTTTGACACACTCCTCCCCCTTAAAGATTGCATCAAGGTGGAAATTGGGTGATCTGTATAGCTATTTCAGGGGACTGCAGGTACAAACGTAGAACATCATCATTATTGTCCAACCCCCCACAACGATGTCATCATCGATCACAATATGAAGTGAAGTCGGATAGAAATCAGACAACTGTAAACTAATGACATTTGCTGACGCTATTCAATCCTCCTTCCCCTGCTGCTTATGGCATCGTCGTCGTCGTCTCTTGTGGTCTCTGGGCGTATCCGCTTACAAATGAGGATAAGAGGCTGTAAGGTTGAGGTCGAGAGGATGTCGCTGGGGGTTGATTTCGAATCCGAATCCGAATCGACACATTTGTTTGTTTTGAGTGCGTCGCCTGGTCTTGTCCAAATATGCGGCAGCTTGTAACAATTACCAAATGACACCCTCGACAATCGACAATCCACAATCGGAAGTGGACCAAGCAGGCACTTCCCGCTGCGGCGGGGTTGGAACAAATGCGCAAAAAAAGGAGACGGCAGAGCAAAATCCACTTGTCGCAAAATCAATGGCAATCTTTTCACCATTAGTTGGTGTTCGCTGCTGCAAATGAAGTAATCAAGTTAAATCAACCCAACATTCACTTTGAGGGCAAAATTTATGAGCTGGAAGTGTGTGTGCTGGGGCAGGGTACGGGTACGGGTAAGGGGCTGTTGTTTTACCCTTGCCAAAAAGGGTTTTTGTAGGAAATTTGTAGAGATATTTTCTCTCATCAGTAGACTTCGGTGTTTCAACAAAACCCAACAATACTGCCAAGTGACACGTCATATCGAAGGATATCTAATCATGTAGGGAAAATCCTCCGTCTTTAGCAAACGCAAATAAGATCGATGACTTGTCACGTAGGTATAATTGTTCGTGTGCCTAAATCTAAGCCGCAAATAGACATATTTGGCCTAGCGACTTATTGATTGTCATTGCGAATGCAAATATAATAGGCAATTGAACGCGTTTGAAATCAATTGGCACGTCTGTGAGAATCATTGGAATTCGTGGCAGCAAAACATTTACGTATCGGAACTTCGCTGTTCCACCAAACCACACGTTTAAGTGAAAAACTTACGACACCAACGATCCAGTCCAAGGCCACGTCATATTGAAGGGGTTTCAATCATGTAAGAAAGGTCCTGGTGACGATAAATCTTCTTGAAATTGACCCCCGCCACTCCCGGATAATGGCCCCTGAAAACCCTCAGAAAATAGCGACTGGAAGACTTCTAGATCGATCGGCATCGAATTTAGACCGTTTTGTTCTTAAAATTTTAATTGAAATTTCATACTTGAATTAAGAATTTTTCAATGCTTGATTAAAGTACAAAATTCGTAGTTCAAGAGTACTTTGTATCATTCCCAAGTCCATGATTTCAAGAACAGCTTGTAGGTGATCTTTTTGAAGCTATCGGATTTGATTTAAAAAAATAGGGGAAAGTTAACTTCGGCTCGGCCGAAGTCTTTATACCCTTGCAGTTTGTTTTTCTAAAAAAGACTACTTTTCGGACCTTACTTTTCTATGGGAGCTATACTATATAGATGTTCGATTTTGACCAAACTTAGTGCAATCATGGAAAAGCATAACAAACTGTTAATAACTAAATTTGGAGGCGATCCCAATTAAAACAAAAAAGTTTTTCTCACTAGAACTTCTTTTTCGACAGATCATTCATACTGCAGCTATATGCTATAGTCATCCGATCTTGACAAAACTTTGTAGAATTGTGTAAAAGTTTTTAAAATAAATATTTGCCAACGTCGTTTCCATTAAAAAACAAAAAAGTTTTCCTCACTCGAACTAGTTTTTCGACCGATCGTTCCTATCGCAGCTATATGCTATATAAACTTTGTACAATCGTGTGGGAGCATACAAAACAAATACATGCAAATTTTGAGGACATTTCCATGGAAAACAAAAAAGTTTTTCCAACTAAGACTACTTTTCAGAATATACTTTTCTATGGCATAGTATAGCTGCCGATAGATGTCCGATTTTGACCAAATTTTGTGAAATCATGAAAAAACCATAGTTAAGTAAGAAATACGAAGTTTGGATGCTTTTCAGTTGAAAACAAAAATGTTTTTCTCACTTTCGACCGATCGTTCCTATGATAGCTATATGCTATAGTCATCCGATCTGGTCGGTTCCGACAAATGTGCAGAATATTTGTAACAAAAGACTTCGTGCAAAGTTTGATGAGGATAGCTTTAAAACTGACGGAGGAGATAGCATAGAAACAGACGGACAGACGGACGGACAGGGCTAAATCAACTCAGCTCGTCATGCTGATCAAGAATATATCGAGCCCTAACCGCGAGAATAACGTAACCGACAATTCTTCGAAAAAATTTTTTTAATGTAAATATGTTCTACAATGTCATTTACATCTAACTGTCAAATATTAAACATTAATTATATACATTACAGAGATATCGCACTTTCAATTATAACGTAAGCGCCACATATGTTTTTTCTTGACCGCGAAAATAACGTAAGCGCCTCAAAAACCATTAGCAGAATAACGGAAACTAAGAGTAGCCTTAGAATTAGGAATAACAACAAACTGATAAAGAGAAACACAGATTTACTGAATAGTTAGGAAGGCTTAAGCATTTTGTTTGCGTTCTCTGGCATATCATTGATTTGGTCTTTCACTTTTTTTGTTCTTTTTGCCAAAGGAGTTTTTCAATATTTCAACATTGTATAAGTGTTATCTTAAATACTTGCAAGAAAAGGAACTCTCAAACTCTTCATTGTCATTAAGAGTATTTCGGAAAATTTTTAAAAATGATTATCACTTTGGTTTTCATATGCCAAAAAAAAATATGTATTGTAAATGTGATCAAGGAAAAAATTTGAGCCGCGAAGGCTTCAAACCTGAAGAATTAGAGTCACATTTAAGAGACAAAGACAAAATTAAAAATATTTTTTAAGCGAGCAGAAAAAGGGAAAAGATAATAATTTGTTTTTATGTGCAAGCTTCGATCTTCAAAAAGTATTAAATACTCCCCACAGTAAGAACATTACATTATTTTATGCGAGAAAATACGCACATTACAATTTGAGTATTCGCGAAAATGGAACCAGAAATGGATATTGTTTTCTGTGCCATTTATAAATACCTTCTTATTCTAGATAAAAGTAAAACTGTAAAGAATTTGAGTTTATATTGTGATAGTTGTGCAGGACAAAATCGTAACAAAGCCA
Source organism: Lordiphosa collinella (assembly GCA_018904265.1). Lineage (NCBI taxonomy): Eukaryota > Metazoa > Arthropoda > Insecta > Diptera > Drosophilidae > Lordiphosa > Lordiphosa collinella. The sequence continues at coordinate 1,481,942 of JAEIFV010000001.1, forward strand.
AGTTGGTCATGATTGCGTACTTTATGTCATGGTCCACATTTATTAAATGTATACAAATTTCGTATTTGTTACCAGGCCATACCATGATGCCTGCCGATTCTATTCATAGTACGATAGTCGAACAGTATGGGCACCTAGCGAGTGGCTTACGATTATTCGAAGTTTGAGAACCAACCCTTTCAGCTTTGAATGCATAGAACTAAAATATTCAGATTTTTTAAATTGGATTTTTTTTTTCTAATTTAACTTTACCAAAAAGGAACAAATTGAATTTGAGCTTGCTCCGCTTTGCCAATTTCGATAAAGATGGCTTAAAACTTAAGTAGGGCTTGTTCGAAACCAGCCAAGAAAAAACTATAAAAATTAGTTTTAGCTGTTCCGTTATGCCGCAATCTTTATATTTTTCATAGCTAGATATCACTTCCAAAAAATTTAATGATTTAATAGCTCTTTGCGATAAGAACAGTATTCCCAACCAATTTCGTAATGAATAACCCAGCCTTCGATCTTCCGCAAATGTAAAAAGATTCGCTCAATGAAACAGATGAAGAAAATTAAGAATGTTCACTTAAAATATTCTACTACAATTTAAATGTTTTCTCATTGTTAAATGCTTTAATATAAGAACTAGAAAATAATATAATAGGTAAATGAAACAAATATATTTTCCAAAAGTAAAACAATATGACTTCAAAAAAACGTATGCGCCACATTTCTATTTCAGCCTTCACCAAGAGTGACAGCGAAAATAACGTATGCGCCATAAAAAAGCAAAATTGGCACAAAAGCAACTTCAAAATGTATCTATTATTTATATGAGATCTAATATAGACTACAGTTAATGTTTTAACAAAATCCACCATGCATGTTTCAAGAAGAAGTAAGAAAACTCTCTCCTGAAAAATTGGCTTTTTGGCGGTTACGTTATTGTCGCGGTTAGGGCTCGATATATACTTTATGTGGTCGGAGATGCTTTCTTCTATGCGTTACAAACATCCGGACAATTTTATAATGGGCAAGGGTATAAAAAGGTGTGAGTGTGGCTAACACTCACGGTGCCTTGATGTGAAACATGCTGTATTCGATATGCTCCGCCTTTCATATTCTTGCGGTTGTGCGTTACATTACACTCCATATTCAAAACTCGATACTCAGTAATCGATAATTTTGCTAAATTCTAAGTGTTTCATACTAAGTTCTCGATATTAATTACTCGATACTCAGTAAGTTCATTAAAAACAAAAAAGTTTTTCTCACTAGAACAAGTTTTTCGACCGATCGTTCCTATGGCAGCTATATGCAATAGTCATCCGATTTCGACCAAACTTAGTTAAATCATAGTAAAGGATAGTTGACTAAGAAATACGTACTTTGGAGGCGTTTCCATTAGAAACAAAAAAGTTTTTCTCTTTCAGACTAGTTTTTCGACCGATCGTTCCTATGACAGCTATATGCTATAGTCATCCGATCAGGCCGGTTCCGACAAATGTGCAGCGTATTTGTACCAAAAGACTTCACGGAGGAGATAGCATAGAAACAGACAGACGGACGGACGGACAGACGGACAAGGCTAAATGAACTCAGCCCGTCATGCTGATCAAGAATATATATACTTTTTGTGGTCGGAGATGCTTCCTTCTATGCGTTACAAACATCCGGACAATTTTATAATACCCTCTGCAAGGGTACAAAAATGTATGTTGTAGCGGATCATTAAAAAAACCCCAGTGCTAAGTTTCTTTTTCTTACCGGTGAAACTTTGGTCACAAGAATTAAGTCAAATTTACGAACTTCAGAGGGCTCTTGCCATGGGTTTTCCCACAACGAAAATTCCAAAAACAAATTTCGAAATTATTTTTCAATGTCAATCTTTCAGAATCCGTCGGGATGTATTTCAATATCCAGAATTTTTTTAAGTCTGGACCAGGCTAGTGTATAAACGATCTACATATATCCAAAATTGTTGAATTAAAATATAAATTGAGAATATAATCTTGGTCTGAGATTTTCTTGTCTCTGTTTACTTTTGAGATCATAATTTGGATTTTAGCTTGAGGATTTTTAATGTGCAGTTGTCATGTACTACAATGAAGTGAGTTTTCCTTAATACTTTGTTCAATTTAGAAATTGCTAGAGAAATTGAAATAGCATTTATGTATTTAATTGATTTATGAAGAATTTATTCCATCTTTAAAAAAAAAATCGACAAAAAACTCCGAAATTAGTTGGTGTATGCTCGTTCAGAACTGATTTCCTTCAAGAACAAAAGGTTCCTGGAGTCTCAATTGATCGATGACATACTTTGAACTGAACAATCTTCAATGATGTTTGATCCAGCGAGGATCTTGCGCTAAAGAACCTAATAAATTGTGTTTGAAGGTGACGTCGTGGCCCAAATCTATTTTCGTACACGGGGGAAAACCGTATAGAAAATAGAAAAGCAGAAAAAAAAAACAAAATCCATTTGATTAAAACTGTGGACCTCTCAAAGGGGGTGGCTGCTGCAGCAGCAGCACTCACCCAAAATGGCATTAAGACATCAACTAGACAACAAAGTGGGCAACTGGCAAACTCTGACAGCAGTTAAAATCGTTAGGCAAGCCAAGTGGAACAGGGACGGGGGATGCTCTCTGGTGCTTGAAATTAGATTTTTTGCATTCGCCACGTAGCCTTAGTGCGGCACACGCTCACAATTCGTATGGGAGATTTGCTGAAGGCTAAAGCCAAAATCCCAGTGATTTATTATGCGAACGGGAGGAGCGAGTAGCCGGCCAGCTAGAAAGGGGCACCACACTCCCCCAAAAGGTGGAGATGTTTACGAGCGGATTAGGTTTGCCTTAAACGGAATTCCATTTGAATTTAATGAGCCCGCCCAGATTAACCGCCCAGTCGACGCCAAGAATTTTGGAAATTTTTGAATTTTGGTTTTTAATTGAAAAACTGTCGCCAGACACAATTTGACAATCCATCAGGAGAGTGGCCCATTCACATGCCACTTAAGGGCCACTTCGTCTTCAATTAGTCGGCGGGCGCGAGCGGCTGTTTCCCCAGCGGATCCAAAGCGGCTCCGCTTACAGCGAACCGAAAACCGAAAAACTAAAAACTATTCCCCGCGTCTAGCATTACATGATGATGATACTTAAACGCCGCCTGCTTATTTATGCGCCTGTCAACGCCTCTCAGCTGCCGACTTCCACTCAAGAGCTGCAAAAAGCCTCGCGGCCCGTGCGGTGCCGGGAGGGAGGAGATTGGGGAGGGGCTGGGACATACTTTTGGTTAATTGAAACCTGTTGTAAATCACAAATCATATTGACTGCCGCTGTGCCCGGGGCCACCCACCCCAAAAACAACACCAGAAAACAGATGTCGTCGGTTTTTCATTTCATAATAAAAAGCTATGCCGAAAAACAGCTGGACGAAGCCCACAAGATGCAGAGAAAGAGAGAGATGGAAAGAACTTTTTCAAAATTTTGGATATTTTACTCTCATTTTTGCCATTCATTACGGTTGAAATCGAAACTTGATGTAGCTCTATTTTTGCGATAGTCTAAGATTGGTTGTATCGAACTTTAGTCCTGTGTCTGATCCTATCTTCCTGAACTTTAAAACTTCCCACAAAAAAGGGACCTATACGGAGCCTGCAATGCTAAAACTGTTTGGGAATTCCAAAGCTAAAAACTGCAGGTTTACTTAGTATAAAGGTCGTAAAAAAGTACTAGTTAGAAACGCTCGGCACGGCGTTGTTGTTCGAAACTTAACAAAAAACTTTAATTTTTAAGAACAAAATAAACTTTTGTTTGTATGCAATTTACAAGCAAACGTTTTGGTCATCGCTTTAAAAGAGGGAGGCATTGGCTCCACACAAAATTCGACTAAAACCATAGGAGGCTCACACATACACAAAGGCGTCTGTGTGTTCAGGCTGTCTTCCGTGTTTTTTGCACGTTTGCGCTGCTTTGGAATTCCCAAAGAGTTTCATCATCGCAGGCATGAAGAGGCTGCTGTTTTGAATAGAACAGCCAGGCATAATCGCTGATGATTGGGGGTCATCCCCCATAAAACAGCTGTACGATCTACCAGCCTCCTTTGTGGTATTGCGTAAGCATAACATGACCTCGAGCCAGCTAAAAACTGCAGGCTTACTTAGATTAACTAAAGGTCGTGAAAACAGGTCACAAAAAACAATTTTATTATATTTTTATACATCACTTCTAAAATTTTTTCATCCCAATTTGTCGTTTGTTATATTGAATAGGCCTAAGAAAAGTTGAATGAAAATCCACCATCAAAAAATTGTCTTCAGAGAAGCAAGGAATTTCAATTAGTTGACATGTGGTTTCAACAAGACGGTGCCACATGGACCAATTGAGAGGCGAATTTGGCAAGCAATTAATCTTACGTTTTGGACCAGACTATTGGTCGCCAAGATCATGTGATTTGACCCCAGTAAAATATTTTTTTGAGGCTACGTAAAGTCTCTCGTGTACAAGGACAAGCCTGCCATAACTGCAGCCCTAAAAGACAAGATTCCTGCTGCCATTGGTAAGATACCGGAAGATTTCTACCCTGGGACCAATAGGGTGTGGTACTCGTCTATTACGATTATCGTCTATTACTTCCGCCAATGAAAAGTGCGACAACAATGCCTCGGATACGGACCCTGCAGTTCGCGCCAATTACCGTGGGATCAGTCTCCTGCATCCTATGTCAACGTCTAAAGCCGAGAATGAGCGACCTGATTGAACCTTATCAGTGTGGCTTTAGACCTGCCAAATCCAACACCGACCAGATATTTACACTGCGACAAATCCTGGAGTAGACCCAAAAGATACACATATCGACACCCACCACCTTTTTGTTGACTGAAAGTTCTTTGAAGCCCTGTCTACTTTTGGTATACCAGCAAAGTAAGTTCAACTTTGCATGATGACGCTGAGAAGCACAAAAAGCTCCGTCAAAATAGGAAACCACCTCTCCGAGCCTTTCGATACCAAATGAGGTTTTAGGCAGGGTGACACCTTATCGTGTAACTTCTTTAATCTGCTGATGGAGTCTATACTGCGCCAGTGCCCAAATGCTAACAGAACGGGCACCATCTTTACCAGAGATAACATGCTACTTGCATATGCCGATGATATTGATTTCATCGGCCATAGCGAATTTGTGGTAAGGCGTTCTCAGAAGACGTTCTATGGAAGATGAAGAAAACAAATTAAATTTGAATTTTATCCATGGTTAATTATGTCTTGGAGATCAGAGAGAGGAATTGAAGATATGTATATCAAAGCAAAGTTTCACTGTCCTCTTTACCCAAGCCAAAAACCACACAGTGTACTAAATTTGCTGGCGGTCGCTTAGCCTTGACAACAACCCACAATGGAATGAGCGAGTATTTTTAATTCAAAAGGGATTTTGTTACGTCCCCGTATTAATGTGCGGGGTTTGTGAAATGAATACGAAAAACGTATCTTTGTTTAATAGCGCCAAAAGAAAATTAATAACATTTTTTCAACTGCATATTTCAAAACAATTGTCGAAAGCGACAAAAACCTCGTATTTATACAATTGAAATTAATGAAAACTTAACCATGTCTTGGACATCACGGGGCAATGTTTAGCAAATTGGGTTGTAAGGTAAAAGGTTGACATTAAAAATAAAAACAAAAATAAAAACAGATATCACGACCTGCTGGCACAGCTGCCGAAAAAATAATGAAGTACTAAACTAAAACTGTAGGCCTCTATCTTTTTTCGGCTTACTTTGATTGGAAACAATTTACTTAAAAAAAAGTGTAAGAATTCAAAATGCAAAGTGAACTAAGTTTTGTTGGAGGGAAGTCAGAGATTGTAGTGTAATTGCTTGTGGCCGGTGCTTCTCTCACACCCACCCAGCCAGTCACACACCCAGCGGGCACACACACCCAGCCGCATGTGGTTGCTGTTCATCATTTCAATTCTTTCATTTTCATTGCATTTACAATTCATTGTATTCGCCCACAAAAAAGCACAACAAGCCCTCATTAGTCCGAGAGCATACTACAGTTCGTCTTCTTCTCTCTTGCGAGTATTTATGTAGCTGCTACATTGTAGCAGTGGTACTACTCACTGATGCATTCCTTCGGCAAGCATTCGTTGTAAAGTTCCGAGTGTGTTCGGCCCACCGGGGCATGTCTGAAACACAGCATCAGGTACAGAGAGAGCAAAGCAACAAGTCTTGTAGTCTTGTAGTTGGTATTTTTACTCCCTGTTACATTTCGTCTTCTTTTTAAGTTTAGGTTTAGGTTCTAGGTTAAGGTTATAGGTTTTCGTATATAGTTTTTGGGATTTTAGTTTTAGGTTAAGCTTTTTGATTTTTAGGAGAGGATCAGTTTAAGCCCGGCAAGGCAAAAACCGAGATCAAAGTGTTGATCCCGGACGGGTTCAATTTACGCTGTTTCGAGAACAACCCATTATTAATCGCGTTATGGATAGAGTTGATCCCGAATGGATTAATTGTTTGGTTCATAGGTTTGGGCATAGGTTTTAGGATTTAGTTTTTAAGTTTTAGGTAAGGTTTCAAGTTTTAGGTATTAAGTTTAGGTTCAGGAAGTTGTTGGGACTTAGCGACCTGTTCTTAGAAATTTTAAGAAATGGTTTTTAGCCGGCTCAAGGTCAGGCGACATTTTCTTTAGGTGTAGGCTTAGGCTTAGGTTAGGTTGAGGTTTAGGCTTAGGCTTAGGTTAATGTTTAGGTTAGGTTTTGGTTTAGGTTAAGTTTCAGGTTTAGGTTTTAGGTTTTAAGTTTTAGATTTAAAGTTTAGGTTCAGGCCTTAGGGTTTAAATTTTAGGATTTAGGTTTAGGGTTTAGCTTTACATTTAAGTTAGTCTTAGGTTTCAGGTTTAGGTTTAGGTTAAGGTTTAGGCTTAGGTTAAGGTTTTAAGTTTTAGGTTTTGGGTCTTAGGTTTTAGGTAGAATTACTGAGTATCGAGTAAGTGAAGTGTGCAGCATATCGTATGCAATATGTTCCACATCAAGTGTTAGCCACTCTCACACCTTTTTTATTTTTTATCTTAGATATTCAAAAATTGTATCCCAAAAGGATTTTTCAAAATTCGAAATACTTTCGGAGTTACAGCCATTTTAGTGAGAAGATGTCTTACCTAGATGACGCGTTCACAAAATACTTCATTTGCCTGCAGTCACTAGGCGAAAAGTTTGTCGTATTGCTTCGGAGCGCAGCTGCAGCCAACGTTCGGCTTTTATTTTAGCTTCTTCTTTGTTTTTACCGTTATTCGCCAAACAGCAAAGCTCCGGCACGACGATCATATACTTGCTGTGTGACAACAGCGCTGCCGCTGAGAGATTGCCTATGCCCAATAGACAGTTAATTTTTGATCGTTGTTTGTGTGGTGAACTATGGATAGAAAGAGAAATCGAAACACACCTTCCCGCTCTTATTGGCGAGGTAATACGATAAAATCGTTCCAAGGAAATCAACATTCCACAATGGAAGCTACAATTTTTGCGAGCACAGCGTCCAAAAAGTTAAAAAGAACGAAAGACGATGATGTGACAATGGAAAAGAACTTGCAATATTGCATTTTGGAGTTTTACTCGTTCTTCCAAGTCCTTGCTACCCTTGTTTTCAGTACTTCATGCAAGAGAAACATCAAATTTGCAAGAGCAGGCGAGCGAGGACTGGTCCATCTAGCTGGTGTGCGTATCAGAAATCTATGACAGAAGGCACACTTGACTCCTTTCTTCATACATACTCACGACTCAATGTTAATGTACTGGAGGCTATAAAACCCCTTTTGTGACGCTTTATCGCCCGACGACTTGCTGCATAGATGCACCGGAGGAGAAACTCAAAATAACAATGAGTCTTTTAATTCCTAATTGTGGACCTTTGCTCCTAAGCGCTTTCACGTTGCGTACAGGAGAACTCTGCAGTCGGGAGCAACGCGAGCTGTCTAGGAGCGATATCGGAAAAAAAAGAGAGAGAGAAGCGCCTTTTCAGAAGGAAAAAGAATGAGCAGGAAAGGCGTATGCGTGAGGAAGTCGAATCGCTGTTCGGCATGAGTGAGACTCGAAAATTCTACCAAAAAGTTCGGCGACTAGCAGAAGGTTTTAAGCCCGGAACCACACTATGTAAGGACGAAGCCGGAAATCTTGTCACAGATCCACAAGTGGCACTAGACAAATGGTGAAACTATTTCTCCAGTCTGCTGGGAGGCGATGACGAACACAATGACGCCTTTGGAGAAGTAGTGGAACCACCAATCGATGATATAGAAATAGACCCACCGGACCATAACGAAGTTCGGTTAGCCATAAAAAGGCTACAAAATAACAAATCAGCTGGAGCCGATGAGCTGCCCGCTGAATTGTTCAAGGACAACGCCAACTCCTATGCAGAATTTGGTCCGAAGAGAGTATGCCCGAAGATTGGAGTCTAAGTGATTTCTGCCCAATACTTAAAAAAGGAGACCCTGCAATCTGCGCCAATTACTGCGGGTTCAGTCTCCTACCCATTGCATATAAGGTTCTGTCATGTATTTTATGTGAACGTCTAAAGCCGAGAATGAGCGAACTGATCGAATCTTATCAGTGTGGCTTTAGACCTGGTAAATACACCATAGACCAAATATTCACATTGAGACAAATTCTGGAGAAAACCCATGAGACGAAAATTAAAACCTACCATCTTTTTGTTGATTATAAAGTCGCTTTCGATACACCGATACGGACAAAGTTCTTTGAAGCCATGTCTACTTTTGGTATACCAGCAAAGTACGTTCGACTTTGCATGATGACGCCGCCTTTCGATACCAGAAGAGGTTTTAGGCAGGGTGACACTTAATCGTGTAACTTCTTTAATCTGCTGATGGAGTATATACTGCGCCAGTGCCCAAATGCTAACAGATCGGGCACCATCTTTTATAATGATGTAATGCTACTTGCATATGCCGATGACATTGACATTATCGGCAAATCCGAAATGGTGATTGAGATTGAGAAGCAGTGGGCTTAGCGGTAAATGAGGAAAAGACAAAGTTCCTAGTCTCAGCGCGCAGTGAGCCTACGTGTCAGGGACAATCTTCTGCAATGAGAGAGCACAACTTTAACGTTGTAAAGGACTCTGTCTTCCTCGGAACGATGATTACCTGCGTCAACAACATCAGTCTGGAGATCCGAAGAAGAATAACTCTTGCAAACTAATGTTACTACGGGCTCAGTAAGGAGTTTAAGAGCAGAGCCCTCTCTCGAAAACAAAAATTGCGCTGTACAAGTCGCTTATTATCCCAGTCCTGCAGAAGCATGGACACTAACAACAGTGGACGAGAGAAAAGTTCTTCGGAGGACTTAGGGACCTGTAAAAGTTGCGATGAGTTCCGCACCCGTATGAACCACGAACTGTATGAGCTCTATGGGGACACTGATCAAGTCAAGCGCATATAACAACAGCGGCTGCACTGGCTTGGACATGTTACCCGTATGGATGAATAAGCTCCAGTAAAAAAAAGTGTACAGGCGGAAGGCGAACGAACTAGGGAAAGGAAGAAGGGTAAGGGTAGGCCCGAAACTTAGTTGGAAAAATCAGGTGCTGAAAGACATTGAGGCGCTTAAACTGACCAACTGGTGCCAGCTCGCACAAGACAGAGGCGAGCTGCGGGTATTAATTGCAGCGGCCGAGACCGTAAAACGGTTGTGATTGAAATATCGGGCCAAATAAGAAGAAGAAGCTGTTAACTTTAGTTAAGTCGAAAAGCAATTTTATATTTTCGTTTCCTTCATAAATTGAGGTACTACGCATAACATTAATAGTCTCAACACCAGTCAATTTACTTCTTTTAACAGCGTTTCCTCCTTTGGAACAAAATGTTCGTTTCATTGCTAGCAAATTTAAAGCAATGTCTGAATCGGGATTATTACCGCCACAGTCCAATTCAGGAACATAATTTCTGGAAGTGCAGACTTGCATATCTTAAGAAATCCTTGACCGACATTACTCACAAAATGTTCCCAAATGAAGTCCTGAGTACCGATTTTGTTGACATTTTCATATAACCTATTCTTGCTTACATCCCTGAATGAGTTTCTGAACCTGAACAATTTGGCTATGACCTCTCAAGAGAGGCGTGACTTGGCAAATAGAATGCCGCCCTCTTTCGCCCCTTATTGAAAGCTCTTTCTCTCTCTAGTTAATTGATGCAATATGCTTTAATAAATATACAGTTAAAATTGTGTTTTTATGTAAATACAAATACATAATTTTGTATGCATAAACTAGAACCTACATACATAAGTAGGAGGGGTAAATGTACAATCAGTCCATCGAAATTTCTCCTAAACTATAAATCAACGTGTCAAAGTTTCACAACGTAAATGAGACGAAAACTAAGTTAAAATAAACATAACTTTAAAAACGCAGTCCATTCCGTCCGGTTGCACGTTTCCTTGGTCCATGTCCCCACTTAAAGGGTGTTTCAGAGTGCGAACGCTTGCGCGTTGGTGTGCCCAACTCTGTAGCTTCCGTCTTATCCTCGTCCTGCTGCGGCGGTTCTTCCTCCTCAGTCGAGGTGAAGAGTGTGCGTCGCACACTACGAGCAGATCGAATCACCTCTAGCCTATCGCCTTCATCGTCGCTAGTGGGATTTCTGGGCATGCTTCGCCGTTGACGAGCGGCTAGGCTCAGAATGGACTTGGGTGGAGCCAGCCGTTCGTACTTCTCATAAATGGCCAGGCATATATCTTCTCCTATATTAGAACGATAGACCAAGGTGAGGCGCACCTGCCTTAAATCACCCAGATCAATGCCACCATCCTGACCATCGTGTAGAGCCTCCAGTAGACCGTTCGACTGTATGTATTGCAGCACATCCATATTGTGACTAGCTGGACGGGGTGGTGTGACCTGCTGCTGGCTGACCACCGGCTGCTCCTCTTCATCGCTTTCGGCGCGCAGCCTCAACGAGGTAGCGGATCTTTGCCTTTCCTGCTGCTCGTTTACGCGGCGACGCAGACGTTCGTAAGAGCGACCAAAGCGTTCCTTGACCATCAACTCCTGGGCAGGTTCGCAGCGCAGGGCCTGCTCAAAACCCACATGACGAAAACGTCCCCTGAGCTGAGTGCGCAGATAACCCGCCACCGCTGCAATGCCCTTGATGTGGCGTCCGAACAAACTCAAAATACAATCATTGGACAGTTCGGAGCGAACATCACCATTGTCGACGGCCAGAACAAATCGTTTAACTATGCTGCTGTCGCTGCTGGTTCTTGTTGTTGTTTGGTCCAGCAGCTGCGGCTCCGGCTCCGGCGTTTCTACTGCAATTAGTGGTCAGAGGGGGATTGAAATGGAAGTGAGCGGGCAATGAATAAGATGCTTACCCGTATCGGCTGCTGTTGTTGTGGTGGCTGTCAACCTGCTGGTGTCCTGACTCATTTTTACTATTTACACACTCCAAAGTGGCGTATCAGCAATAGTTACATTAAAATATACGTAAGTTTTAGCTGATTTTAATTTTATTTCAAGCAACGCCAACTTTTGCTTGGTTTGTTGTGTGCAGTGTGACCAGAGCAGGCAAGGGTTGAGTTAACAAAAAGGCGACGACTAGAGATGGAACTATCGGTTTTACCAGATGTGTTCGAAAATAACAAAAAAAAACGCCCCTAATTTCTTATATCGTAGGTTTTTTTTACTTTTAATACAAATTGTTCCATCAAATTTTATATTTAAATATGAATCACGTTGGTTTTGTTAATTTTATATACACATGATAGGTAGTATATATAAAATTTTAAAAAGTATTTCAACTAAAAATATCAATAGACAATCCATAGTCCGAGACAACGAACCTCCGGAGGAGCCCCGAAAGATGCAGTTATGCGGTGAACTTCATAGCTTGTAACCGAATCCTCTGTCCCAAAAAAGTTGAAATGAATTCAAAAGGGGATAGAGTTGCTCTCTATTTCAATTATTGTTTATTTTTGGCAGCATTTTTCAGTGATGAACGTGATTTTCTCTAAAAAAAAAAATGGGCGCGTTCAGCAGATAAATCCGATTTACGACTTGCAATTTCTGATGATTCTCTGCTGAAGGCCCCTGAATGCTTAGCTTAGGTTATTCTCTGGCTTCCCAGCAAACATTTTATGAAATTTTTGATCACATTCGAGTCTCTTTCGAGTCCTCGGTCTGACTAAAATAGTCATAAATGTGCTCGTTTTCTGATTATAAATGATTATTTTTTTCGGGAGAAAATGGTACCCTAGCCGCGACTCTTCTTGAAGAGTTGTTTTGAACCCTTTCCTCTGATAAGTTTCGACTCATTTCGAGTAATTTCGAGTAATTACTCCTAATACTCACCATTTTGGTCGGAACCAAAATATTTGTGATCGTTCAAAATATACGAAGTCCCGGGGTTTCAAAGTCAAAATTTCGAAAATCGATTTTTTTCCCGCTTCATTGGTCCTAACTCCGTTATTTGTTGACCGATCCCAAATATTTTGGTACCGACCAGAACGGTGAGTATAAGGAGGAATTAAAAAAACAATTTTAAAATGGGTCAACAGTTACTCTTATTATTTGGGCAACCATTTTGGAAAAAATGGTTTCGAGATAATCGCGTTTAATGTTTCGACAACTGTTTTCGATAAAATAAAAATTATTTTCAATTTAGGTGTTAGATTTCACCGAGAAAAGAAATTATCAAAATCGATAAGTAGATTAATAACGTAAGAAAACGTAAGAAAATTAACAAGTTTGTGAAGGTATACTGTATCTTTAACTCAACAAACTTTGCTTACAAAGTAGCATTTTTATAAATTCTCTGAGCTATTTTGAACCAATTCCATGAATATATTTGATTCGGTAACTGAATCAAAAGCAAAATAACTTTTTTGTAACATTTTTTCTAATTTCCAGTTTACCGTTTGCCTTAGTATTTTGCCATCTCTAAGAGTGACAGTATTTTTTGGTCGAACGGTATCACTGATTACTGCTGCGGGGGGGCAGAGGGCTTGATTACCGCCCCCCACAAAGCAAAGAGCTCTGGCCGTGGCGAGCCGTAGTAGTCAGCAGTCAGATTTAAATTGAAAACGCTCGTGTGCTGTTCTGTTTTTGTTCGTGCGTTCGGCTGTGTCTGTCTGTTGCAAATATAATATAATAATACATGCAATCACTTTTTTTAAATTATTTTATATACATAAAAATTTGTTTTTAATGTGTGGCACACCCCTGGATATTAAACGCATTTAAGGATTCCTATCCTAGCCCACAAAAGTCAAGGAAGACCAACAAGTGCGACATCATCAACGCCAAAAAAAGCACACACACACAGATACAAATTGCACTTGCATGTGTGTGATTGCGTTCAACCAATTGAAAGTGAATTGAAAGCAAACAAGTGAAAATAGAATTGACAACAACAACAATAACAATTCGGCAAAAAGTAGCACAATATTTAAAATTTGTTGTTGCTAAACGAAAATAACGTAACCCAAACAGCTGGCAAGCAGTGCAACAGCCAGAATGACCGATTTGAATGAGTTAATGGGTTCGCCTTTTGTGCGCGTCAAGGTAATTCGCCACCGCTCTGGCCGGGGGGTATCGACCTCAACTATCCACCCACACCTCCCCCCACGAAGCCAGCTAATAACTCGGCTCTGTTGTCACTCCACTGGAGTTATCTAATGCCGACTGGGCGCGGTCCACGGGGTCTGTTTGTGATTAGCACCCAGACCGATTGGCAACCACAGCGGCCCCCCCGGCATTCGATATCTTCCTACGTGGGGCTTCACTGAATCCGAATCCGCTTACTAACCCCAAAGTCTCTCTCTCTCTCCCCCGCTCTTTCTCTCCGCACAGCTCGTTGCCTTTGTGCACTTCATCTTCATATCGAATGCCATGCTGGGCAGTTGGGGTCATGGAGCCTACGAGTTTTACAATTTCCTATTTATAATTTCCATGTTCTGGACAATTCACAGCAAGGATTCCATTGAAGCAGTTCAAACGGTAAGTAGTAGGCAGGGAGATGGATCTGCAGCTGATCCCAAGGGTGACATTCCACTTAAATACTCCCCCTTTTCATCCGCAACAATTTTGTGGGTTTTCTTTGATTTCTTGATTAGAAAGTGGGTAGCTTGTATCTTGGAAATGAAGTTGAATTAAGAGGAAGAGAAAGTCGCTCTCTGAAACCAGTTTATAAACCGAACCGCAAACCGAACCGGCGTCCCTTTCCTCAAAGCAAAACGGTTCGGTTCGGTTCAAGACGTACAATTTTTGGAAATTTCAAAAGATTTCCTATGATAAGTTCTTTTCTATGCCACATTTATGAAGCTGCCAACCATTGTGAAACATGTGATCCATTGCATCTCATGCAATTGCCCACCAACCTCTTAATATGCCTGTCATCAGTTTGACATCCTTCTTTAGAAGTTGCTAATCGATTTGTGGGCGTATCCCATTTTCTTTACGGCACGATGTTCTCATTATTCTGTCGTCATACTTCACCTCAATCCAACCTTAGACAAGAGCAAGGCTTTCAAATCGAAATCATTATCGACCAGTGGTGTCCAAACTCACACAATGAAATCGTTTGCTTGTGTGCGAAGCAGCGAAACTCAAAGCCAAGGTGACGTTTTACGGCTTTACACTGAAAAAATAAAATGCGTGCGATTCAAACATAAAACAAACTAAATTTTAGTTTCTTTGAATCGCACGCATTTTATTTTTTCAGTGTAAACAGTAAAACGTCACCTTGGTCATACTTCCCATTGTGTGAGTTTGGACACAACTGATTTATAGAGTACACATATTCTATCTCTCTATATATGTCTCCGCTGCGACGCCGGCAGAATTTGGCTTGCCAACCACGCATGGCTGCCTTTTCAAATTTTGGACATCGCTGTTATAGACTATTAAAATGTTTTCTAGAAATTCGATTCCAAAATTGTTGAAAATTTACATATTCCATTTGGAAATCATAATCAGCCTTGTTCTCAATTCCACTTCGACAACAATTTTGGGAATTAAACCCGGGCTTTTGAACTGGTAGATGTGGTCTCTAAGTCAAACAAAACTTTTGCTGAAGTGGAGTCCATAACAAGGCTGTATATTTCAAATTATGATACAATAACCAAGGTATGGCAAAGCTGACTGTGCACTCTCAACTCAGTCCCCAAAACGTTTGTGATTTGCGGACTCTTGTTGCAAAAGCCACAGCTCAGTCCTCAAAAAAACTTATTGCCATACTTGTAATAATTGTTAAATGTTTTAAATGTTGGAGTAAAAGTGAGGTTTCACAATGTAAAATTCTTTTTGATATAAAAAGTTTTCTCTGACCAAATGTTCAACATTTTAAGGATTAGCTAGACCAAATAAATTTGATTCAACCAAAATCAGGTTGATCAGATAAGGCGATCCAAAAACAAAAATGAGTTTTTAAAACGTTTTGCGGACTGCCTCACTTTTGAAAGTTTTGAAAAATTACCCATCCGCGCTTATTTAAGGGCAAATCGGGACTATATACTTAAAAAGGGTTCTAAGAATTAAGACTTGGCGTAATTAGGAAAGCTCCTTGAACAGAAACGCAATTGTGGTATGGGACAAAAGCTTCTTAAGGGGGTCTTCTGGTTTAGAGGGCCGAATTTGACCAGTTTTTTTTAAATTGTGGAAAGAAAACGCGTATAGATTTTTATACCCTTGCAGAGGGTATTATAAAATTGTCCGGATGTTTTTAACGCATTGAAGGAAGCATCTTCGACCACATAAAGTATATATATTCTTGATCAGCATGACGAGCTGAGTTGATTTAGCCCTGTCCGTCTGTTTCTATGCTATCTCCTCCGTCAGTTTTTAAGCTATCCTCACCAATCTCGAAATCTTTTGGAACAAATACGCTGCACATTTGTCGGAACCGGCCGGATCGGATGACTATTGCATATAGTTGTCATAGGAACGATCGGTCGAAAAACTAGTTTTAGTGCAAAAAACTTTTTTGTTTTCAATTGAAACGCCTCCAAACTTCGTATTTCTTAGTTTACTTTGCTCTTCCATGATTCCACGAAATTTGGTCAAAATCGGACATCAATATATTATAGCTGTCATATAAAAGTAGTGTCTGAAAAGTAGTCTTAGTTAGAAAAACTTTTTTGTTTTCAATGAAAATGTCTTCAAAACTATATGCTCCTACACAATTCTACAAATTTTGGTCAAAATTGGATGACTATAGCACATAGCTCCCATACGAACGATCGGTCGAAAAAATAGTTCATGTGAAAAACTTTTTTGTTTTTAATGGAAAAGTCCCTTACGTTGGCATTTATTTTTTTTTATATAGTTTTACACAATTCTTTAAAGTTTTGTCAAAATTGGATGACTATAGCATATAGCTGCAGTACGAATGATCGGTCGAAAAAGAAGTTCTAGTAAAAAAAAACTTTTCTGTCCTAAATGGGATCGCCTCCAAATTTCGTAATTGTTAGTTTGTTATGCTTTTCCATAATTCCACTAAGTTTGGTCAAATTCGGACATCTATATAGAATAGCTCCCATAGAAAAATAAGGTCTGAAAAGTAGTCTTATTTAGAAAAACAAACTGCAAGGGTATACAAAACTTCGGCCGAGCCGAAGCTAACTTTCCCCTACTTTTTGGTCATAAAATTAAAACGAATGAATGTTTTTTAAAACTTTTTCTTCTTTTTACGCGGGCACTCAGAGTGGCTACAAATCGTATAACTACTTGTTTGCAAATATTGTCGTCAAAACCTATTCCAAAGCGCCGAATTGATACAATTTCGCCGATGTTTTGACTCCTTTGTCACAAAAATGGAGCTTGGTGAAAACATCAGAGGCTACTCTTTACTTTTAGGAATCTCTCTGAACTTTTAGGAATGAGTTCGGACGTTTGTTTTGATGACACAGCATGCACTCTATCGTTTCCTCTATGGGGAAGATTTTCTCCTCAGTAAGCTGAATTCGTCTGTGGGCATTGTTCGCGCACTGGCAATGCACTAGTTTCGATTTTGACTTACGTTTGTGTTCCTATGCTCGATGTGAGGCACTGAGCCCCATGTCACGTTTTAGGATGCGCTAAATGCTGTCCTTGCTGATGTTCATCTCACGAGACATGATTTTCTGCTTGCGCAACGGATTTCGATGAGCTCTATCTTGCACGGCTTTGATGACTTGTGGTGTTCGCACAGTGCGCGGACATTCGAAAGATTTCACCTTTTTCGTAGCCGCATTTACAAATGCAGGCCAAGTACGACAACACGATTTTCGAGTCCCATTCCATGATTGCAATCAACTGACGCCAAAGACTTTTGATGCAGTAATATAGCCGTCAAGTTGGAGTGGATGCGTTTAATGGTTCTCGAGAACGAGTGTTGCGAATTCTAGGTATGATCTTAAAATCAGTAGTTAGGCTTGGAATTTCTGGACTAAAAGCGGTTTCGACTTGGATTCAAAGATATGTCTCAAAATTGATTCAAGTTTTAAACTTTATTAAGATATTTTTTAGGATTAAAGCAATTTTCGAAACAATTTGCTCCATTTTAAAGGGCATTTAAAGCAGGTATGCAAACCGATTCTGAGCCGAACCAGTTTTGAACCGAACCGAACCGCTTGTTTCAGCTGGTGAACCGAACCGCAAACCGAACCGGCTTCCTTAAAGAAATGCTGAACCGAACCAAAAACTAAAAAAGAAAAACGGTTCGCCTCGGTTCAGTTCTCTGACGATTTTTAAGACGTGAATCGCTATCCTCTAGCCAATGATACTTATTATTAACTTGGGAATTTGAATCGTTTCCCGAAGATAATTTTTATACGACATTTCGTTCGACCCTCTACAAGGGAGATCACTGAAAGACCAAAATGATCCTTAGCAATGCAGGATCGATATACTCTTTAAGGATGACTTGACACAAATTTTACGACATGTAATCCTGTAAGTCTTCTGCAATTGCCCGCCGATCTCTTAATATACCTTTCATCAATCTGCATCCTTTTCTTGAAAGTGGATCATTGATTTGTTGTCCTCTAGTAGCAGTATTTTCAATTTTCTGTAGTACTTCTTTACCTTAATTCAATCTTTGCCAGGAGGGTTGTAAGATGCATTGTACGTATTCTTTTCTAACCGACATTCTCTGTTTTCAAAGGTCATTTCGTCTAGGAACTTAAGACGAATCCTGCAAATCCGACATCATAAAGTTTAGACATTCTTCTAAGGATTTTAAAGATATTCAAATCGTACTTATTTTGGAGTGGTTTACATCCTAAAAAATATTCCAGCTATGATGGATACATGCTGAGTTGGACCGTATTGAAACGATTCAAAAGTGTATTAAAGCCATATCTCAGTCATTTTTCCAGCTAAAAGCCTGTTCCCAGAAACAATAAATTTTATTTTTGTCACAATGCTTCGTATGAATAAGACAGTTCTTCAAAAGTTTTTAGCTTTAAAAGCTGTGCAACGGTGTCCTATTCAGATGAAGTACTGTGCCAAAAATAAAATTGATTGTTCCTGGGAATAGGCCTTAAGAGCTTAAAATTTCTTATGTAGTGGAAATTTGCAAAGTTAAACTGGTTCAAGAACCGGTTTTAAAGTGGTTCAGAGTCATATCTTAGAAACTATTTAAGCTATGAACTTGAAATTTTTCTGAAGGTTGATAATTTGGTTTAATAAAGACTGGGTCAAGACCAATTCCAAATCAAATTGAAGTGGTTTATGGAAATTACATTGAAATAATTTATGGTATAAACTTCAAATCGAAACCGAAATCGATATATAAACCGGTTTATAAATGGGTTGAGTTATTAACTGAAAATTTTGTGCTTTTGAAAGCGAATTTCCAGAATTTGATGAACAAATTATAAAACTTCAATTCTTAGAACCCGAACGACGCCTGGGTAAACTTTGTCTGCCTGCTTCTATTAGGATTCTTATACCAAAATTCAGTGTCTCTGGCTCTAACCTATCATGAAAAGAGGTCGTAAATTGTTTTACTTAGAATTCAATTTATTTGTCCATTGATTTTTACAGTTTGACCCGTTTGTTTCGTCAGAACTAGCCTGGATTTTAATGTGTGTGTTGACCTCGCCACAACTCTATGAGGAGCTTCGTTTTGCTTTTGCATAGTTAAGTTGATTAAAAGGCGTTGCTAATGGCTTTCAAGGAAAGCGTACAGAAAACAGAGGCCCCTCCTTACTCTGGGGGTCCCGGTGGCATGAGTCGAGTGAACTGACCGACCAGGAATGGAATTACATATGAACGGACGGTCGCGTGCTTTCTTTTTGGGTAATGTCAAAGTTGAAAAGGCCAACTGCCTACTATAAGTACACGCATGGGAATGTAACAATGGCGCACACATAAAGTGCCACATTTATTTAGAATACATACATAGTTGAGCTATGTATACATACCTACATATTTGGGATGACCATAAGCGACTTGCTTCCGCGTGTTTGGTCCCCCCATTTGACCATTTGAAATTAGTCAAGTAATAAAATACAAAAGGAAGTAAATGCTGTTGTGTTCTGAGACTCAAGCTACTTCAAACACGAACCTAACCGGTGTTCCCTGGTTCAAACATTTCTTTACTCCAAAGACAAAGGAACTCTGAAAACTTAATTTAAAGGATGTATGCAGAGTAATCCTTCCATTTGTTTTAGTTTTGATCCATTTCATGTCGTGTGACGAACCAATTTGATTAATAATAACATAATCAACCTAATTCTAAGTAGCTCAAAACCTCACACAGAAAGTCTTAAGATAAGTCTTATCTTTCCTTCTCTGTGACATCAAACTTTTAGCTTGAGGAAGTTGAAAAGTTTTGTCATTTTTATGTTAATTTAAATTTTTGTTATTGAGTGGAACCGGTTTATAGTCAAACTTTGAGTCGATATCACTAATGGGCTGTGGTTTGGTGTTGGTTTTCGGCTAATCAGCTTCACCATAAGGGCAATGATGAAACAAATTTAAATAAAATCTGGGAAAAACAGGTTAGTCATATTTGTACATAGGCAAGTGCCCAGTTCTTATCAGTGAATTACGATAAGCCAAACAATGCGTTGCTTTCATTATTGTGCTATGTTGTAATCTCGTTTCATTTGCAAGAGCAAGTTCAAGTTATAGAACAAACGTTATTTGAGTTTTTAGCCAAGAATTGACGGGGAAAATATGCTGAGAAATTTGAAACGCTCACTTTCTTAGTAAACTTTCATATCGACTCGTTAGGCCCGATGCGATCGAAAAGCTGCTGATTGGAAGTCCTTCTAGTTCGTTTTGTTCTTTGGAAAGGCACTTTTGAGTAGCTTTCACTGGAGGCATCTTCCAGCGATGCTAGCACAGGCGCCCCGAGGTAGCTTCGCCTCTCTTGGTTGCAGTGCAGCGGTTCCCTGTTCGATGTTTTGTCCGTCCAATGCTTGTTCCCGCTCTTAAAGTCAATTCGCTGTGTTGCGTGTTGATGCATTAGAAAGCACAGCTTCTTTTTTTTTACTATTTTCTCTACAAATCATTTTGTTTTCCAAAACTATTTGCAATTGTTTCTACCAGTGCACTGTGGTTGGACTTGTACGGAATCGCGGCCATAAATATTTCGCTTTGAGATATCGTTATGAAATTTTACCCAAAAATCTAAAAAAATATTTTGAATATATAGTAAACTATATCCTATAGCTCACATAGCACCGTAGTAAGGCTTATATGGCGATGCTGCGCAAAAATACTTCCAGTAGAGATAACAAGATAACTATGGGCGTATTCAGCAGATAAATCCGATTTCCGATTACTGATTTATGATTACCGATTTTACCTGCTGAATACAATGATTGCCGATTGCGATTGATAAATTTGACAATCATGTTTACTGAGATGAAATCATTCTAAAGGTATGATTGGTGAGACCATTAACCGATCGTACGGCCAACTGTTTACCCCATAACTGGAAATGAACTGACAAACTTGCACCGTAAAAGCCCTCATAAATGTTACCTAAATTTTTCATAGTTGTCATGTATTTTAAAACTTATCAATCAGTGTTATTCAGCAGAGAATCATAGACAATCTCAAATCGTAAATCAGTAATCGTAAATCGGATTTACCTGCTGAATGCGCCCTATGTATATTTAAATTATCTTCTGTATAAATTTGCAAAAGTGTAACTCCTCTCTCCCTCTTCACAAGCTTTTTGAAATATAAACAAATGAGGTTCTCTAGTTTTTTCAATCATATTGAATTTAAGTGGCTTTCAGTAATGTCCCAAGCCATTATCACCCAAGCCCCGGGTCCAAGGTTCCTTATGAATGTGTGCACTCATAAAAAAAAGTCCCAAATTAGCCCTTAAAATTAGAAATTCGCCTTTGAAATCCGTCCTAAGGCGACTCACCCTAAAATTTAGAAAAATAGTTTCTAAATATTATGGAAAGCTTTTCTTAACCAAAGGGCTACTTTCTTAGAATTAGAGTCTCTTTCTGAATCATAGAAAAGTATTTTCTTAAAATAAGAAATTTTTTTCTAATATAGAGACAAATTTTTCTTAATAAGAGAAAGGTATTTTCTTAAAAGAGGAAAAAATTATTTAAGACCACCGGTTCAGGCCCACCACCGGGGTCCAGATCCACTAACGGTTCCAGGTCCCCCACAATGGCCACCTCTAGGTCCACGTCCAGCACCGGTTCAGGTCCAAGTCCACTACCGGTCCAGGTCCACCACCGGTCCCAGGTCCACTACCGGTTCCAGGTCCCCCACCGGGTCCATGTCCACCACCGGTCCAGGTCCACCTCAATGGCCACCTCCAGGGTCCACCTCCTGGTCCACGTCCACCACCGGTTCAGGTCCAAGTCCACCATCGGTCCAGCTCCAGGTCCGCTTCGCTTGAACAACACCCCAGCTGCTTTGATTAATTTTTATTAAATAAATAAACATTTTCAGGGACTGACTGGGATTAGAACCCAAGACCTTTGTCGCGCGCAACGACGGCGGCCGCTTAGACGGTTTGGCTATTTCACAGCGTTGCAGTGGCACGTCTGAATGGGCTACTTATACAGGGTGGGTCAAAAGAAGTC
This sequence comes from Lordiphosa collinella, assembly GCA_018904265.1. Lineage (NCBI taxonomy): Eukaryota > Metazoa > Arthropoda > Insecta > Diptera > Drosophilidae > Lordiphosa > Lordiphosa collinella. The sequence continues at coordinate 1,503,986 of JAEIFV010000001.1, forward strand.
ATCCGATGTTGTTTGGCTTTCATTTTTTTTCTAAATAAAAAACGTATATTCTGTTTTTTGATTATATTTATTTGAACCTTTAGAATTTTATTGATCATTTCGAGAAGATGATATCGGCCAAATGGGCGTCGTTACAATTGATTTCCATACGGGCTCGTTTTATGGCATTTTTCATCACTTCGGCAAGAACTTCGGGCTGCAGATTCTCGCACTCGTGTCGAATGTTTTCCTTGAGGGCTTCCAAGGTCTCGGGCTTGGTGACGTAAACACGGGATTTCAAAAAACCCCACAAAAAAAAGTCTGGAACGGTTTAATCGGGCGATCTTGCTGGCCAGTGCAAATCGCCAAAACGAGAGATGAGGCGACCCGGGAACACCGCCTTCAGAATGTCGGTGGTGGCTCGCGCAGAGTGTGCCGTTGCTCCGTCCTGTTGGAACCACATGTCCTCCAGTCCTAATTCGTCCAATTGCGGCAGAAAAAACCCGGTTAACATGACCCTATAACGCGCACCGTCCACTGTTGTCGTTTGACCAGCGGCGTTCTCGAAAAAAAAATGGCCCGATGACTCCTCCAGCGTGAACAGGGCACCATGCAGTCACTTTGAGCGCGTGTAATGGCTTCTCGTGCATCACTCGTGGATTTCCGGTGCCCCAAAAGCGAGAGTTTTGCTTGTTCACGTACCCGCTGAGGTGGAAATGAGCCTCATCGCTCATTATGATTTTGGTCGAAAAATCGATTGTTCACGATTATTCCGCGTTCTTGGGAAGTATATCGATCCATGGCTTGTTCACTTGTATTCTACATCTGTCTAGTCCACAAATGTCAAAACAGATCTGACTTTGGTGGCTATTTGTAAAAATAAGAGCATCTTCCAATAGGGTGACTTCTTTTGACCCACCCTGTATTTTTGCACTAAAGCAAAAATTTCTGAAATCTAACGCCTTTTTTTCTAAAAGCAATGGCTACTATCGCCATATTTTTAAGAAATTACACACACTCCGAATGGTATTCCCATTTTATCGCGAAATCCCCCTAGGACTCGTTCTTTTCTTTGCAGTACTTTAATCTTTTGTTCTGCTGATCTAGCTTGCCACATTTTTATTTCCAATTCCTATGAAATGTACAAAAAGTACTCAAAAAAGCGTATGAAGGAATGAAGTGGTGATAAGCCGAATTCAAAGTACTTTTCTCAAATTTTTTATATGACATTTTTCTAAATAATAATTCTATATCGCAAATTTGACCATGAAAACTGTAAGACAGCTTGAGTTTATTCATGAATATACACAAATCAGCAAATATCAGCAGCTACACTTAACATTTGTATTACCTTAAAACATTGACAAATACACTGATAACACTCATAAAGGGGGGATCGGGGGGTAACATAACTAAAAGTCTATTTAAACATGAAAAGTGTAGGAAAGTGCAGTTTGACGAGTCGAGCTCGAAGAGTGTTGCTGGAAGAGTCTAGCTTGACGGGTCTAGCTCTAGCAGTTCAGCATGATTGAACTAGTTCAATGAGTCTATCTTGAAGAGTGTAGCGAAATAGTCCAGCTTTACGAGTCTATCTCGAAGAGTGTTGCTCGATTAGTCTAACACGAAGAGTCTAGCTTGACGAGTCTAGCTAGAAAAGTTCAGCTTGAGTAGACTAGTTCAATGAGTCTAAATCGAAGAGTGTAGCTGAAATAGTCCAGCTTGATAAGTCAAGCTCCAAGAGTGTAGCTTGATTAGTCTAGCACGAAGCCTAGCTTAACGAGTCTGGTTAAAAGAGTGCAGCTTGATTAGGTTAGCACGAAGAGCCTACTTTTTGCGAGTCTGACTCGAAGATTTTAGCTTATGGCACCTGCATTTCCACCAGCTGATCTCTCTCCATCTTTTACGCTTGCATATTGGCACTTAGCATCTCAGTATTATAGCAACTAGCATTGTCTGCCCAAAAATATGCTCTGCCTTTTGCATTGGAATTGCTTGCCCTTTAATTTACCTCCATAAGCTCATCGTAATCCCTCATTCTCAATCATTTGTCATTTCGTTCTCTATCTTTGCAGGCGCTCGTCATCAATGCTTCTAGCATATTCTTTGATCTAGTTTGCATAGTTTTGTTTTGGGGCTTAATGAGTAAGTAAATTCCCGCATGGCTTCCCAGCTACGGCCTAGAGTGGTTTGCTTTTAGACCAGCGATTCATTTTGTCTGACTCTTCCTTTGCAGATCCCTGGGTCATAGTGTTTGCCATTATAAATCTGATATTGCGACCCGTGAGCGTGGCCTTGCTCTATCGGGAGTTCAATACGCGCGGTGGTAGCCTACAGACGGGCTCGGTCTTCCCCACCAGTCAGCAGCGCAGCTATCAGGACATTGATCGACCCATACAGCCGACTCCTACCAATTCGCAGCCGGGTCCGAATGTGGCCAGCATTTTCTAGATCCAGACACGAAGCGAGCGACTTATAACCCTTCCAAGTACCTTGAGATCACGTAACCCCATAACTCGAAATCTGTTTCAATGTGATCTTTGAAAAAATTTGAAGAGTCATACAATGTTTTTTTTTTGTAGGATATTAAAAAAATCTGTTTTACATCCTGTTGAACGAGTAAAGACAACTAACGAGAATGAGATATAGATTTATATATATATTTGTAATTATAACAAAACCAAACGCTACTTGTTAACTATGTAAACTTAAAAACTGCATAATAAAAAAGCGCGTCCTAATTTGTATCTCCAAATAAATAATTGAAACGCCGTTGTCCTCTTTCAGTGTATGTACAAAAAACCCCTATCCCTCCCCTTAAGCCAAGCCAACGAGCTAGAAACCCTCCTTGGCCGCACGATATTTGTATTGTTTGCCGCGTCCATCCAGGCACGGCACCTGCACCAAGTTGAAATAGATGGAACCCATTAGCTGTGAGGCCGAAGTGTTGGTCATCTTGAGGCAGCTAAAGAGCATGTCGTCGCAAATGCAATGCGATCTGCAATCGAAGGGGGAGATAACAGGTAAGACTTAAGCCACTTGTAGCCAGGACAGGACACTACTCACTTGGTATACAGCGAGTCGTTCATCAGCTCGTACTTGTGCTGGTAGGCTCGTATCTTCACGGGACACAAATCATGCTGGCGACAGCAACGATCCATGGGCATCTCACTGCCCAGATCGCTATAGGTCTCGGCTATGTCTCCAGTGCCACACCACTTGGTGCCTAAGTGGGTAAATCAGATTAGACAGTGGGGGGCACTCGATACTCGGCTGTACTCACCTGGTATGATACCACTCAGCAACGAGAAGGGACTGCGTGGAAATATGTTGGTGGCCAATTTTAAGGCCACGCCCTCATTATTACCAGAGGAATCAGTCGTGCCACTGCTGGTGTTGCTAGCACTGCTACTTCTTTCGCCACCTGTAGCCGACTTGCCCTTTTGACGTGTTTTATAGCTTAACTTATCCACATGTTCGCATTGATCCATCAGCTTTAGCATTTCATCAAATTTGATCTCTAGCGGTCGATTATATTGAGAGAGTCCTTCCAGTAAGAGTTTACCCTCTTTGTCGTTGCTATGTAGGGAAGGGACGGATTAGTCTGGAGATAAGTCTTATTAATTAACACAATTGGATAAATCTAAGCTTGAAGAGACGAGCTTGAAGAGTCTACCTTGAGGAGGCAAGCTGAGTGACTCTAGCTTGAAGTGTGTAGCTTGATTACTTTAGCTCGGAGATTGTAATGTGGAGAGAGTAGAGATGAGCTCGAAGAGTGTTGCTGGAAGAGTCTGGTTTACCTAGTCTAGCTCAAAGAGTGTAGTTTGATTAGTCTAGATTGAAGAGTCTAGCTCGAATGGTCTTGCTAGCAGAATGTATCTCAAACAATCTAATTTGACTTCAAAATGGTGTTGCTTGATTAGTCAAGTTCGAAGAGTCAAGCTTGTCTAGTTTAAAGAGTTCATTTTGATGAGTCTTTCTGTAAGGGTATAATTTGAGTAGTCGTGCTGGACAAGTCTAGCTTAAATAGTTTAGCTTGAAGACTGTAACTTGACCAGTCAAGTTTGATTAGACTAATAGTTCAATAGGAATATTGCAACGCAAGGAGAATGGAAGTCAACCTACTGAAATCTGAGACAATGGTCTTTAGAAGAGGTGCAAGACTGGCCGCGCCATAAAAATGTACTTATAAAGGAGATGTTATTGCCACAGAGTCTAGGAGTATGCTTCACGCCCACCCGTACTTTCAAAGAACATGTAGTTAGAAGAAACGTAGAGGCAAAAGCCAGCATCAACTACATATGGAACACCTGCTTAGCAAAGATAAATGGAAGCTTTTCAACGCTGTGTACACTGTACAGAGTAGTGTTGGATTGTTCATGAGTGAGTGAACAAAATTGTGTTGTTCACTAAACTGAGAAAGTGAACATGATCTTCAAGCGCTGTATCCTTCGAAGAACGCTTGATATTCGATCTATTCGAAAAGCCATACCCGATTTCCAATTTGGCTTCCGACTGAGCCATGGAACTCCCGAACAATTACATCGAGTGGTCAACTACATCTTCGAAGGGTATGACGGGAAAGAGTACGTATTGGCAGCTTACCTTGACATCCAGCAGGCCTTCGATAGAGTGTGTCACGAAGGTCTGCTCTCCAATATCAAGAAACTTCTTCCGCCCCAACTGTACATGCTAATCAAGAGCTTCCTGACGGACAGAGCTTTTGTGGTTGCACAGGACTGAGCGACATCCCAACAAGAATCATTCGGGCTGGTGTACCGCAGGGCAGCGTATTGGGTCCTACGCTATACTCCCTTTTCACTCACGATATGCCCAGAGCCTGTAGCATTCCGCTTGAAAACCCCGAAGATCTTCTAATCGCAACATTTTCTGACGACACGGCCATACTTGCCCGCAACAAATACATATACTCTGCCACTGATGCCCTTCAAGAGTACTTGAATAGGCTTAGCCGCTAGATGGAACATTGCCATAAACACGGACAAGTGTGCTTCGGTGACGTAATCCACCCGTCGTGACACCTGCCCGGGAGTGTTCTTGCACAGTCAGCTTATGGAGCATAAAGCAGCCCATTAATATCTTGGGGTGACACTGGACAGAAGACTGACCTTTGGACACCATGTCAAGACAACAGCTCAGGCAGTGGCGGCCAAAGCACGGCGCATGGGGTGGCTCCTGAACTCCAAAAACAAGCTGCCACTCAGGAACAAAGTCCTAATCTACAAAGCTATTCTGACTCCGGTATGGATATATGGCCCACAAATTTATGGAATCGCGGCGAAGTCTCACCTGAGAAAGATTAGAGTGGTCCAGGCGAAAATCCTTAGACTCATTACGGGAGCTGAATGGTACCTGAGAACCAGGGATATTGAAAAGGCCATTTACCTTGACAAGCTATCTTACCACCCCAACAAACTGGCTAAAAACTTGTTAAGAAGACGGTGCCGGATACTTAATGATATGCGTCGCTCTTTTTATACCCTTGCAGAGGGTATTATAAAATTGTGCGGATGTTTGTAACGCATTGAAGGAAGCATCTCCGACCACATAAAGTATATATATTCTTGATCAGCATGACGAGCTGAGTTGATTTAGCCTTGTCCGTCTGTCCTTCTGTTTCTATGCTATCTCCTCCGTCAGTTTTAAAGCTATCCTCACCAAACTTTGCACGAAGTCTTTTGGTACAAATACGCTGCACATTTGTCGGAACCGGCCTGATCGGATGACTATAGCATATAGCTGTCATAGGGACGATCGGTCGAAAAACTAGTTTTAGTGAGAAAAACATTTTTGTTTTTAATGGAAACGCCTCCAAAGTACGTATTTCTTAGTTTACTATCCTTTCCCATGATTTCACTAAGTTTGGTCGAAATCGGATGACTATAGCATATAGCTGCCATAGGAACGATCGGTCGAAAAACTAGTTCTAGTGAAAAAAACTTTTTTGTTTTTAGTGAAAACGTCCTTATCATTGGCATACACTTATTTTATATACTTTTACACATTTCTACAAAGTTTTATCAAAATCGGATGACTATAACATATAGCTGCCATAGGAACGATCGGTCGAAAAACTAGTTCTAGTGACAAAAACTTTTTTGTTTTTAATGAAAACGTCCTTTTTATTGGCATATTCTTATTTCATATACTTTAACATATTTCTACAGGGTTTTATCAAAATCGGATAACTATAGCATATAGTTGCAGTATGAATGATCGGTCGAAAAAGAAGTTCTAGTGAGAAAAACTTTTTAGTTTTAAATGGGATCGCCTCCAAGTTAACGCCTCGTAATTAACAGTGCATTATGCTTTTCCATGATTTCACCAAGTTTCGTCGAAATCAGACATCTATATAGTATAGATCCCATAGAAAAGTAAGTTCCGAAAAGTAGTCTTAGTTAGAAAAACTTTTTTGTTTTCAATGGAAGCTGCAAGGGTATACAAAACTTCGGCCGAGCCGAAGTTAACTTTCCACTATTTTTTTTATTTAACTTAATATATTTAAAAGCATAAACAAATTGAATTTCTATTGGCTTTTTTTTGTATTCTTTTCATAAGTTCTACAGACTAAAAATAACTTAAATCTCATTATATTCCTTTAATATATCATAATTCCTTAAAACATCTATGCACATATACTTAGTTCCCTGAGGTAGGTGATGAAAGCGCGGCTTGACTTTATTACGTAGTCTTCAAAGACGTACAACAAATCGGTACAAATATCTTGCCCACTTTGTAATACCGGAGATAATGAGGCTTTGACTCACTTATTAGGAGATATCCTAGCCTTAAAGATGGGCGATTAATACCATATCTTACGAATGAGGAGCTACATGGAATCCTAGACGATAGACACAACGAAAACTGAGAGGGACTGGTATTCTACATTAATAATGCTATGCTTCATGGAAAAGCAAGTTGGAACGAAATATAAAGGCAGTAAGTCTCAATCGCATTGGTCAAACCCCGTACTGCTGAACGTTCTGATATCTTGGGAAGACCAGGGAAGTCAGGCGTAGTAAGCGGGTGCGGGGTGAGGCAAAGTGTGCTTGGCCGAGGGACGGTTCGTGCAACCAAGTCGGTTACTTAAGTTTTAAATAAAAGTCAAGTCTTATAGGCAAGCTTAGTTGTATAAGCCTAACTATACAAGTCTCCCCAATAGGTCTAGCTCAAAATATCTGACTTTAGAATAATTAGCATATACAGTGCTAAGGGCCAAGCCCATCTTCTTTTTGATTTAAGTACGTAAGGTTCATCAACTCTTTGAGTCTAGCTCAGGAAGTCTCGCTTTTGCTCAATGGGTCTAGCTCAATAAGTCTCAATCGATAAATCAAGCCTAACGAATCTCGTTCGATTAGTCCAGCTCACCAAGTCTCCCCTCCGTGAGTTCTCAATTACGATCTAAGCAGCTTCAGCTCAGTAGCTCTTTCCCAGCATAAGCAGCGCTGAATCTATTAATTGAACCCCGTTTTGCATTCCATTCTTAATTTTCCCATCAACATTAGCCTTGTCAGTCATCTCCTTAGACAGCATTAATAGCTTCCGCAAAACCTTGATACATCCAAGCACATATCTGAGTCTACCTACGTACTCTATATCTAAAACCATATCACTCATTCATACTTACTAGATTTCTATCAGTTCGCAACCCAGCAGCAGCTTCTGTGGTCCCAGCTCAGTGACGGCTATGGTCAGATCGTGATGGTATATCATAATAAGCGAATCATTGCTCACACGCTTCCCACTGTCCAGACGGCAAATTCGATACGTAAAGAGAGAGGGAGAGAGATGGAGAGAGGATTAGTCGTCCCCCTATGGGCACATGGCCAGCACTTCATTGATCGGCTACGTGATGTCCATGACAATGGCCAACCCCCAGTGAAACTTGTCCGCTCGCCGTGTGCATTTAAATCACTAGACAAGCATGGTAAGTACACCGCTAGCCTACTAATCCTCACCTGTACGTCTTCATTTGGCGCACGCTCCTTTGTTCGATAATCTGCTGGGTGAAGGACTGAAATGAGGGGAATCCCTGCAGTCCCTGCGGCAGGCTAAACGATAGCGTGGGCTTGGCCACAGCCGCTGAGGTGACATACCCAAGTAGGGCACATAGCAACATGGAGGCGAGCAACTGCAGCCGTCGCTTAAGCCAGAGATTGTGACGCATGGTTCAATTTCGTGTGGTTAGGGCATCACTATACTGACGCTGGCACCTGTCAATGGAAAGTATTGTTTGGTTAACTAATTGGCTGTGTGTGTGGCAAAGGATGCGGCTCGACTAAGTCGGTTTTGAACTTGTAGGCGTCGTCGCCCTCACATGGGCTATAAGTTATTAATTTTTTTTTCCAAACTCTTGGGAGGCCCGTCCTCCGACAACAGCTGTGGCAGTTCCCACTGAAGTTCATGTAACCGCTACGTGGCGTTGGCAATTGTTAATTAGTAGCTGACCCCGTTCCCACTTCGTCCCAACCGATTGTCTTCATGGAAACAATGGCCAGATAAACAACATAAGCCGGGTCTGGCTCAGACTCCACCCTGCAATTACGGTATGCACAAAAAACAAGGCCTGTTCAGGCATTCAAAAGCCACAGTCGGTGATTTCAAGTGATGACAAAACATTGACTTTTCACAAATTCGCACACAAATTATTCAAAAGATAAATGCACTTGTGCACTTGGACAGAAAAAACACAACTGTCAGAGGTCTTTTATGAGAAACATGACATATTTTAGTACCACTATGTAAATTCTTAAAACTACAAATAAATTTGACAGTCACGAACATTACTCTTGGGCACGTGCTACAAAGAATCTTTAGGAACCAAACTGAAACTTAAGATACGGTTTTTGTTTTTATTTAAGTTATTTAGTCTTTAAGTAAAGAATTTGTCAGCCCACCTCCCGCCCAACATAAATTAAGGTTAACTACGGGCGGAATACATTTAAATAGTTATTTATAAAGCATTTTCTAGCTGATTACTTGTCAGAGTAAAGAAGTTCAAACAATGCTTAGTTAATAGAACAACGATTCATAGCTAAAGGACCCAAGTTAGTCCCTTGTGGTAAACTGAATACACTTAGAATCAAGCAGAAGATTTGGTCAGGGAGATACAAAACCATCATGAAAACTAAAGTTTAGGTTTGTAGACCAGTTCCTAAGCTACTCTTTTCATATATTTATCTTTATTTTTAAAGCATACCAAATCAGACTGAAGGAAAAGGCTTATCTAACTTCGGCCAATTCTCGTTTTTATGTAACCAAAAACTTTGACCCATTTTCCGACCGATCGGTACTATTTCGGTAGAAGGCATATAAAATAAATAAATGTCAAATTTTAGGACGGTACCCTTAAAAAAAACAAAAAGTTTTTCAAACTAAGCCTTTTTTTCAGACCCATCTTTTGTAAGGGATCTATACCATATAGTTGTCCGATTTTCATTAAACTTAAGCTCAATTTACACGACCTGACCGCCCAGCTGAGTTTTTCAGACCTGAGTGTCAAAAAACTCAGCTGAGCCACTTAGTTCAGCATTTACACATGTCTGAGAAGCTTAGTTGACTCAGTTGCAAAACCAATGGTTCATTGAGTGTTCTGCTGTGCGGTCAGTTCAATTTGAGCCAGTTCTATTACACCTGAGCGCTCAGCTGAGTAGGCTCAGACTCCTGTTTACACGGGCTGACATATACTGAGATACAAAACTTACCTGAGAGATCAGGTCGTGTAAATTGTGCTTTAGTAGAATTAAGAAAAAGCGTAGAAAATCAATAAATACAAAGTTTGGAGACGTTGACAATGAAAACAGTTTTTCTCACTAAAACTTTAAGATATAGTCATCCGATCCGGTAGGTTCCTGCATATTAGCACCGTTCATTAAAAAGAAGACTCTGTGCAAAATTTCGGCTCGATAGCTTTAAAATAGAGAGACTAGTTTGCGTATAATCAGACAGACAGACACCCATGAAATATTGCCTTCCGACGTATGTACAACTGTAACCGTTCTTTGAGATAGACAAATTGGAAGGGAATCCCGAACGATTCACGAAGTTCAAAGCAACAACAAAAACACAAGCTAAAATACGTTCTCAAAGGTGCATTGAATTTTGGTTTTCACGCCCTAATAAATGGAATGGAACTTTTCAGATTTGGGAACTACTTCTTCGGTGACAGAGAAGTATGAAAGATGTGCATTTTTCATGGGGTCAAGTCCGACAGGGTTCTTAATTCAAAATTCAATACTCCCAAACACTCTTACGCTAGTTTTTGATGCTCATCGCTGTTATATTTACATGTTTTTCTTTTGTTAGATTTTGGTTCAATGAACGAGGAAATTTCCAGAGATTTTACTGAGTTTTATCAATTTTTTAATAATACTTGATAGCTCACAATTAACATAAAGAACTGATTAAGCCAACCAATTGGGTTTAACTACCTGCATAAGAACCCCATTGATAATGAGGCATATAATGTCAATTATATCCCCACTTTTGCGTTCGTAAACCCCCATCTGTGTCTGTCTTTGTGTGTCATATTTCATAACTGCAGCGACTAGCCGGAGTTCGGAGTCTGAGTGAGTGGGCAGATGGCAGGGCCCATTGCAAAAGCCAATCGACTCATGTTTGCACACAGTTTCCATTGAAATCGCACGAATTTCAGCAGCAACGACACTTTCACTTTAGTCTCCCGCTCGAACACAACAGAGGTTACCCACACCTTTGCTTCCTCACTTGACCGTCGTCCGCTTGCGTAAACTTTCGTGCTTGGGTTGTTTCCAAAACTCGAGCCAAGAAAATCAACAACAACAAATACATAAAAAAAAATAATAACAATAATAATCAACTTGTTCACTATTTTATTAGCATATTCGTGCGTGCTGACAATTCGTTTTCAAACTAAGCTGGGGGGAAAGGGAGAGAGTTGTATGGTGTGAGGCAGGTGTCAGATTTGGCTTAAGGGTTGAGCGATGATTTAAGAAAGATCGGGAACAAAATGAAACATAAAATGGGCAAACATGTTGGGGTTATGAGGTCACTTCTTATAAATATCCCTACCACCTAAGCGAATATAGAAACCAAAAATGCTAGAAATTGAGAACTATAGAACCCATGCTCCTCCTTGTATTGGCATAATTGGCTCAATTTGTGTGTGACAGGGCAACTGCTGGATGACCTTTCAGGGATTATTATTTTTGTTTTGTCTCTTTCGTCTTACCATTTCCTGTTCTCAGCTTTAACTATGCTAAGCCACTGTGTCGACGTATTTTTATGTTATTTTAATTCTCATTGGAAATCATCCTTTTTCACCATGTTATAGAAGGAATCTCTTATCATTCCCATTAGTATGAAATATAAACTTAAAAGTTGTATTGAATATACTAAAGCTCACATCTTTAATGATAAAATCGTATATAACTCTGATTTTTTCTAAGGCTTAATCCCTCTTTGCTGAACCTGAACCCGAGCCGAATCTTATCTGTTTGGAAAGAGGTTCGATTTAATAGCAACTCATATAGTTTATTTTCTGTGAATTTCTATTAAAGATACGGCTTAACAATTAAATTCATACCATGAAGGCTATCTTCCAATTTCAAAGGCAATTTGAAAAGCCCTGAAAGAAAGAAGGTTTTGGTTCGAACTTTGGTTCGGTAAGTTATTTCCTTTAAAATATGATGTGCCCGCTCAGTTTAGAATCCCGCAGCCTTTTAATCTAATATCATTTAAAAGATTTTAACTATCATCACTGATAAATGTTGGTGCAAATATATTCTTATACTATTTACGGACCCTTTGAGCAAAAAGTCAGAGATGAACCGTTCACATCGACTCATGAACGAATCGCTCAGTGCTCAACGAACAACCAATGGATTTGTTTACATTATGCTCATTGACTGAGCAGATAGTCACGAGCGAAGACGATAAAAGTCATTTGCGTTTGTGTTTGTGTATGTGTAAGTGAGGTGTCTGTTTGGGCTTGCGACTCAAATTCAGCGACACGCGTTCGGTCGTACACTTTTTTTGCCACACACATACACAAATATTTTTTATGGCTCGCGCAAAAATAAATGAAAAAAAAGGACCCTTTGAGGTGAGTCGATCAGCTTTTTGCTCATCTACTGACTTTTAATGTGCGAGCGATCAGTCAGATCGCTGTCTATAAATTGTTATTGAAAGAGCAAAACAAGCAACGCTCAACTGAGAACAGTCAACTGAAAACAACAAACAAAGAGAAACGAAGTGTTCTCCTCAGAGCGAGAGCAAGCGTGCATGGATTTTTTTCGGTTTTGTTATTGAGCAGACCGCAAAGGCAAAAATGTTCAATTGTTATTTACGAGCTCTGATTTCTACCTCATTACAAACGTAAATGATCAAACTTTAAAGTACGGCATGGTCCCTTTAGTCTGATATTTTGGAAACAATGTTTTGTAGGAGGGCTGATTCTGCCAAAAGCATATTGTCTGTTCCGGTTAAGAACACTTGGTATAGAGCTGTAAGAAGTGCTAAAGGTTGGAGTTTCTTGGATTCTTACTAACTCATTAGTTCAACTTGATATACTTATTAAATCTAACCTTGAGCCTGCTAACATTCATGTTGACTTAAATCAAAACAGATCGTTAAATCCCATATTCCGATATAAATGTTAAAGCTAGTCTCTGTTATCTCAGATCCTAAGTGCCTGAGGTAGCCCACTTAAACATTATCAAACTTGCCCATAAAATGAGCCGAAACAAACTGTTTTCTTTTGCGGTTTAGGGTTCGGTTTGTTCGTAAGAACACTTATTTGGTTCGAGATTCGGTTTTCAAGCACAAATTAGCGATTCGGTACGGTTTGGTTCGGTTCGGTTGATGCCTTTCTTGGATTTATGTGAATTCAAGAAACCCTTTACGTCCATTTTCCCTAGCCTTGGTCGATTTTGGTCGAAGTTAAGGTCTTAAAAGAGTTTAAATTTTGTTTTTTGAGGATATGTACAACTCATGAAGCTAGGAGTCCATAGCGTTCATTTTCGTAAATCTTACCTAATATATATGTTACGAAGTTATGGCCAGATTACTGTGATACGTCGTCTTCAGAATGTTGGGCTGTGGGTTGGCCCAGAAATGGTACTTTAAACGTCCGCGAATTTCAGGATAAGTCGGCTTGGCATCCAAAACAACTATTCTATAAACTGGCGCTTGTCATCTTTTATCGCGCTTAGGAGCCAAATATTATCCTCAATCCAATTAACTTGCTAGTGGTTGTCTCTCAGTATGATGCCATGATACGCGATCCTATTTCTTAGCCTCGCAAACCATCCTAAATTATTGGTACTCATTTCATCGGCCGGGTGGCTCAGCGGCTAGTGTGCGCGACCGCTGTGCATGAGGTCGTGGGTTCGATCCCGCCTCGGAACAATCTAATGAAAAGTTTTTTCTTTAAATAAACTGTACACCCGGCTTTGTAGTAATTAGCCATGAAAAAGTCTTCTCAAACTGGTCACGTTCGGATTCGGCGTTAAACTGTAGGTCCCTTTCTCTTGTGCGAAAATTAGAAGCGCACAAGCCAAGAGATTGAGAGACGCTCGGCCTTGGCCCTTTGTGGCTGTGTGTTGACAAGCCATTTAACTTTGCTTTACATTTTATCGGCTCAGACATGCGGTAGTCTATAATCTTCATTCTCATATATTATTCTTGCCAAGTACTTGAGATGAATCAGATTATAGATGTGACCATCTTCTAGCCCTGCATCGATTCCCAATATATATTTTTAAGAAGTATTGTTGCAATTGGTCTGCCTCTTCCATTATTTTCTCCGCCTTCCCACACCGAGCTTATACTCGTACTTTTTTTTGTTTTTGCTAAAAAATGTTTTTGTAACTTTTTTTTGGTTTTGGAAAACTCCATATTGTTTTTTTTCGGTTGCCCCCCCCCCTTCCCTTTCTCTTCCCCCCATCTATCCCTCCCCCCCCCCCCTTTGGGGGGTGGGTGTTGTTTTTTTTTTTTATTTTTTGGTGTGGTGGGGTTTTTAATATTATTTTTTTTTTTTTAATTTTTTTTTTTGGAGTTGGGAGGTTTTTTTTTGGTTTCTAGAAATGTACTTAATAATCTGATTTGGAAAAAGTCGGCTTGTAGAACTATATCTGAGGTTTCCAGATATCCATAAAGCTCATTTTTGATGGGGAAAAATTGGATTTCAGCGTCACGAATCACGCTGAGCTGGAGTTGTTGTAAAGCGCTTAACGGTAGTCGAGTACTTAGTATCGAGGACTTGATATCGAGCTCTGAGTATCGTGTACCGAGTATCGAGTACCTAGTATCGTGTCTTAGTAATAAGTATAGAGTTCTTAGAATCGAGTACTAAGTACTGGGTCTCGAGTACTGAGTATGAAGAACTCAGTGTCCAGTACTTAGTACTGAGTATTGAATACTATGTATCGAATACTGAGTATGGAGTACTTCGAATCTAGTAATGAGTATCGAGTACCTAGTATCAAGTCTTAGTCTAAGGTATAGGATACTTAGAATCGAGTACTGAGTATTGAGTACCGAGTACTGAGAATCAAGTAGTCAGTATCAATTATCGAGTGCCGAATATCCACTGCTTAGTATTGTGCACTGAGTATTGAGTACTGAGTATTGAATACTATGTATCGAATACTGAGTATACCGTACTTAGTATCGAGGAATGAGTATCGAGTACCTAGTATCAACTCTTAGTATTAAGTATAGCGTACTTAGAATCGAGTAGACAGTATTGAGTACTATGGATTGAATACTGAGAGTCGAGTACTTAGTATCGAGTATTGAGTACCGAATACTGAGTATCGAATACTGAATATAGAGTACTTAGCAACGAGTACCTAAAGAGTACCAGAATTTTGGGAAGGTTTTACTTCTAGAGGCCCGAAAAAGTTTTGGTACGCCCCGATTTAAGGAAAAAAGCGGCATGTAGAAGTATAATGCAGTTTCCATGGAGTCTGCAACGCATATTTATATATGTGTAAAAGTTATAGGCAGATTCACTTTGCTATGATCTTTTAAGTGCCTTTTTGTTTTTTTAAAGGCCTTGAAAATGTACCGATCTTAGAAAAAGTAGGCTTGTAGTAGAAGTACATATTCCAAGGCATCAATAAACCTAATTTTTGTTAACCTAGTTTGATATTTGCCTTTTAGAGTTTAAGGTTTTTCGGATTGATTACTTGATAAGCACTCAGAACTCAACATTTTTATATATTCATTAAAATTCAAGAGGTCATCTGCTGTAAGCTAAATGACAATAACAGATGGTAGTTAATAGGAGTAGTTTCGTCTCATTCTTTTGAGCAGAAGAAAATGCATTTTCAATAATTAATTTCTCGAAGGCGATTTAGAGCAGACCAATAACCAACAATAAGATGTAAATTTCTTTCGTAATTCCAATTAGCGCTTAGCCAGTTTTATGTTCTTTCTGAGAAACCATTAAAACCTTTTCACATTGCAAACTATTTGTTGAACTTTTCAAGTTTCCAAGTTTAATGAGTCAAATAATAAAACGGTTCTTAACCCAAACCTGACTATCGTTTTAATCATTTTGACTTTTAAGCAAACTGAAAGTTTCCAACTGCTCTCCAAATCTCTAACCGTTTTCATCGCTGATAGCAATTAATGTTAATGATGATGATGAGGAAGAGGAGATCGCTCAAATCAATGCTTAAGTGCCATTCAGAAAATAGACTTCCTGGCCCAGCCCAGAGAGCGAAATTAAAGCCGCTGGCACCAGCAAACAAAAAAAACAAACGAAACTTGGCCAACTTCAACTTGTGCGGGGCTTTCTCAATGACGAGTTCAAAGGTGCAAAAACCATAAACAACAGCCAACTGTGGTACCTTGGCATAGGTCAGTGAAGCATACCAACAACTGAAGCGCCGAAGCGCTGCCAAGCATATTCATCATTGGTGATGGTCAGTGCAGTAAAAGTGGCTGCAGTCGAGAGACCAACAACTGGTTTTCAAGTTCGCATTTTAACTTTCACATTGGGCGCATTAATTGTGGTGGTGGGCTTAAATCGTGGTTAATTTTTTGCTCCAGTTTTGAGCACGCGAGGGAGCATGATTTTTAGATTTAGACTGAAAACACAAGACATAGTAAGTATATGATGTAAGTTACTAGGGTAGACACAAGCGAGGCGAGACCCCCAGCTTCACATGCTCTCGCTAATTACACTGGGCAACAGGCAAAGGGAAAATTGAATTTTGTGATTCAATCGAATAATGCCAAAATGTGTTGAATATTTTTTTGAAGAGTTTTTCAAAAATTTTCAAAAACATTCTTAATTTCGTAACGGGAGATTTTAGTAGGAGTAAAATCTGATATCAGCGTCACGCTGACATGGCATATTTTGTAAAGCCTTTGATGGCTATGTGATATCGAGTGCTAAGTACTAAGTATCGAAGTACTTAGTATCGGAATTCGAATACTGAGTATCGAGTACGTGGTATCGAGTACTTAGTATTGAGAAGTTGGTATCTAGTACGTAGTATATAGTACTTAGTATAGAGTGCTGAGTTTCGAGTTCCTTGTATCGAATACTGAGTGTCGAGCATTGTGTTTTGAGTACTGAGTGTCGAATAGGTAGTATCTACTACTTACTATGTAGTACTTACTATTGAGATTTTAGTATTGAGTACTTAGTACTGAGTATCGACTACAGAGTAACGAAAACTGAGTATGGAGTACGGATCTTCTAGTACTGAGTATCGAGAACCAAGTACTTGACATCGAATTATGAGTATCGAATATTGAGTATCGAGTATTAAGAAAACAGGCAAGTAAGAGAAAGTCGTTTGAGCATTTTAAATATAAGCCTGACCGAAGTTGCACTCCTATAATTCTCCCTTACAGTTCTGTCTTTGGAGCCTTACACGAGCTTTGGACTCCAAAGACACGGGAAAACCTATTTTCTTTAAGCGAAAACCTTTTCAAAATCTTCATACAGTTCGCTTCATCATGTAAATAATACCTACTTACAGTGCTCTCTTTGAAGCTTTAGCTTAAAACAAAGCTCATGCAATGCCGACATGGTCATAATGCCTGGCTTTCAATGGTTTTATAACTCAAAATTGTACTGATTTTATAGTTGTACATTAACGAGATACGAGAAGTCTGTTTTGGTGCGCAGTCAAAGTCAGCTAATTGAGTGCACTTGAGTTGCAAATGTTGATCGAATTTGCACGTGTGCTGTGGCATATTCATTAAAACCAGATGAATTTGTAAATATGGAAAATATTCGTACATGTATGACAAATACGTGTTTTATATTCCAACTTGGTGATATTGTGTGTTTTGTTATAACTGTCCAATTGTTGTTTGTGTATAATTATGGCGAAAATGTAATAAATTTAGTCCTCACTCGTGGAGTATTACTTTCTTGCTGCAGAAAATCGCCAAGTTGTTCACAAAAGTGTATAGATTAACGTGCAATTAAGCCCTTTTGCTCGTTCTTGCCCCTTTTCGAAATAATTACAAGTAAATATGGCTTCAAAAGCAAAGAAAGATTCTGCATCGTGTACCGATTTGAAAAGTTTTATAAGTCCTTCAGCTGAATTCTTTCTTTTTAAAACCAAATTATGTGTCCGAATTTAAGATATAATATCTTCTGTGTCCACTTAAGTTAAAGTGAAACCGGAAATACAACACCTGCTTTTCCTCGATTTGATTTTAAAAGCTTTATTGCACAAATTTGATTTATAATACACATAAAAATAAGTTTTTTAAATCGCAATATTTGCTTTTGGAAACTATATACAAGATATTCACTATAATTACAGCGCTTGAGCATAGTATTCAGACAATGTTAATCCATTTAGCAGGGATTCAACTAAATAAAATAAAAGGGTAGCTAAAGGGTTGCTAAAACTTTTAGCTTGCCTCTTAGCTTGAGCTGGTCTTATACCCAGCGAAAAACGCGTGGCGCCGCTACCTTGACCGGCTAAAAGCTGATAACTATAGCTATAGGTTTAGCTAGATAGAAGCAAAAAAAATGATTTGCAATTATTTAGCAAGTTATCCTGGCTAAATGAACCCAACAATGGCTGCAGCCTGCAGCAAAAAACAAAATAAAACACAACTAAGGGTTTGCCCATGACTTCTGCTCTCCAAATATCATCCAAATACTCCAGCATTATGTATAAAAACACAAGAAGTCAAGAGAACAGGGTATTTTGTAGTCGGGACACTCGACTACAGCTCCCTTACTTGTTTTCTATGAAAACGGTCACACTGAATGTTGAAGATTTCTGAGTCTAATCTGATTCTTTTCTTTTTATCTGCACAGAAAAAAAGATCCTAAAATTATACATTTGGAATGGATATGTCTGAAATATCCTTTTAATCATCTTTAACGGAGCTGAAAATCGTCCAATGGATATGAAAAATGGTCATCCTTTGGAGCTCCGTCGGATGATTAAATAGATATTAAAGACATATCCATTTCAAATGGATACGAAAATCAAATGGATATTTTTTAATATCCTTTATTTCTCTGTGTGCCTACTTTAACTCCGAAGAGAGCACTGAATATGCCCCGAAAACCCTCAGATTTATGTTTTTACCCCAATAACGCTCTTAAGCTCGGCTCTTTCCAGACACTTAATTTGGAGACTTCCGAACTTTGCTAGCTGGGAAACTGCAACTGTGTATGAGTGTTGCCCAGTGTTCAGCTTGGCTTGTGCTCAGCTGCTGAGAGCCGGACGAAAATGTCCCCTTCAAGCTGTTATCCCAAGCCTGCTTTGTGTGTTTCTCTCATCAAGTACCATGAAACAAAAGCACAAGAGAAGCAAGATAAAACTGTGTCGGCTAACAAAGTTCGGAGTGCTCCAAGTTATGTGTCTGAAAAGACCCGAGCTTAAGATTGTTTTTGGAGCAAAAACATAAATATGAGGGATTTCGGGGCAGATTCAGTGCTCTCAAAGTACGGGATATTAATAAGCACTTACGTCTGAGCATTTTCGGAGTTGAAGTTGGCAGGTTATCGAAAATTTTGTTTTGGAGGAACTTTTATGTGTCTTTTATGAGGTTTTTATATGCTGCATTGGGAGGGCGAAAGCACTTATAACTGTCTCAGAAAAGCGTCAGATTAGACTCAGAGAACTTCCACATTAAGTTCGACCGTTTTCATAATATAAAACGCTCATTTTGGACTCTTTTTTGTGCACATTGTGACGGTGTATGCTCATAAAAATGTGTCAGAAAACGTACATATTGCTTACAAGGTGTTATGTCCAGAGAGTGAGCGGGTCTGTTCAATATTTACCTGTCTTTTTGGTGAGCAGACAGCATACAAAAAAAAAACGGACCCTATTTCAAAACTACTGCTTATTTGTAATCGTATTTATAAGCTTTCTTGTATTAAACAGCTGTTTGAAAAAGTTACCTGAGCTTCGGAACTCTCAATATACTGAACGAAATTTCATTCTCAAAATTTTAAAAATTCTTATAGACCATTTATAATAGTTTTTAAACTTTCAGTCGCCTCTATAAAGTTTAGGGTTCCCTTGTTTGGTTTGGGTGTATTTGAACGCTTAACTTTTTTTTAAGTTTTCTTTTCATATTTCAAATCTTTATATGCTGGAAACTTATTTGAAAACTTTAAAAATTCTTAAACATTTTTCTTTTGAAATGCACTAGAACGTTTTGTCTGCTGCCCAGTGTTAGCTCTGCAATATTCTGTGCCAGTTGCTTGCCCAGAGTTGGCCATAAGTAACAACTTCAACTCCGCGAACTTCTCCTCGAGAACCCGTTTCGCGCCACTTTTACACCTTGGCTGCGCTTTTAGCCATGGCCCATAAAAAAAAAACACACACCAAATACCAATTCACCCCATTGCCACCATTGCACGCGCAAATATTTAAATATTTTTCATTACTTTTTCAGCTCCAAGCGTAGCAGCAATCAGCAGCAGAGGGCAGTTTCACTTTTTCACCGAAAAAATATCACGAAACCAAACAAACAAAATGCCCAAAACAACGGCCAAGTCGCGGAAGAGAGACGCGTGCGCATTCGCAAAACCGTTCGCTGCCGCGCAAAGTCAGCAACTGATCGATCAAATTTCAAAAAGCCAGGCTAAGAGACAACGTCGACTGACGACGACAGCAACGAGTGCTGCGTCGGCGGTGGTACCGAGGCACAAACGAAGCGACAACGCGACGACACGATGGAATTGTGTCAAAAGCAAAAGCTAAGCCGGAGTAAGGGCTTAGTTGCAAATCGACTGATTGATACCCTCAGTAGGCAGCGAAAGGTCACTATTGAGAAAAAAAGCTATACAGATAACCGTTTATGATTTCAGGCGGTTCAAGACGAGCTATGATCACATTCGAGTCTTTTTCAAGTCCTCGATAGGATATATACAGCCATGCTCGTTTCCGCAAAAGCTTTGCGATTTGGAGAGCAAATTCGCAAAAATCGCAAAACTTTTGCGAATGCGATATTGGGAGCTTTTGTTTTGTGATCAATTCTGATACTTTTGTCAGAAGAAAATGGTACCCTAGACGCGACTCTTCTTGAAGAGTCGTTTTTAACTCGTTCTTCTGTTAAATTTCAACTCATTTTCGAGTCATTTGCGAATCTTTTTCACGTCATATTTCAATACATCACATTTTAAGCATATGCATGAGACAATTTCGAGTCTTCTTTAATAGCTCGTTATAGTAATCTCTTTTTAATCATCAAAAGGGCTCGAGAAAGACTCATCAGGTTGATTTTGGTTAAAATGATCTTCTAAAATCCAGTATCGACCTCTTTCTAACATCATTTGGGATTGAAAAAAGTTCGATTGTCAAAGCTATCTCCGATTACCTAATATGAAGGAGTTATGTTACACCCATTAAAGCCCAATATAGACACAATTTCCTACGCTAATTCTATATATAGGATGGATCTTTAAAGAAAGCCCTTGAAAAAATCTTCAAAACACTTAATAAAAGTCCTCTGCAAAAAACTCTGAACTGAACTACTTTAAAACAGTTGAGTTTCTTAAAGTTTGAATAGAGATCAAAAGGTTACCTAATCACCTCCTAACCCATATACCCATCTAATTGCTGTTTCTATACTATTCCCACTGCAAGTTTGGACCGCTTCAACCTGAGCATTTGTCTGCATCTGTATGAGTGGGCGGTCAGAGCACATTGGGCAATGTAAGAGCCAGCAATGGCAACAGCAACTGACCCATTTATGAAGTTGCCTCAGTCAGACTGATCTTTAAAGACCGGCAGTGGGCAACTTGTTTTTCCTTCTTTTTTTTTTTTTTGTCTGTTGTTTCGTGGAGTCGCGCCGCCGCTTAGCAGTGAAAACAAACCCAAACAACTTTTACAATGTCACCGGCTTAAGAAAAGTGAAAAAGTTAAACAATTAAAAAAGGTTTTAGGGGGTAATTACACAAAACAAACGAAAGAAAAGAGATGCGCTCAGGTGAAGGCGATCGACGAGCTTTGGAGCTGCATATCGGTTTGGCACCGCCAGCTTACATTTGCCTCAGGATAACTATGCAAGGAACGAAATGTGAATTCAGTTTAGAAGGGTTTTAAGCGCAGTAACGAGCCCTTTTTGTTCCGAAACCATTTTGGCTGGATAGAACACAATTAGGGTATTCACTTTGATCAGGCACTTGGGCAGTTGGGCAGATGTGTAGAATTTACAATAACCCAGACCCCTGTCTAGAATAAGTCAGGCACTTCTGCCCAAACAGTGTTGTAAAAAACACCCAGTTTTATTACAAAGTGTGTCCATATTTGCTTTAGAATATGTTGTTCAATTTGTATAATGTCTGCTCAATAACAAAACCGAAAAAATCCATGCACGCTTGCTCTCGCTATGTGCAGAAGAATTCGTTTCTATTTGTTTTGGTTTTCAGTTGACTGTTCTCAGTTGAGCGTGGCTTGATCTGCTTTTGAATAACAATTCATAGACAGCGATCCGACTGAGCGCTCGCACATTGAGAGTCAGTAGATGAGCAAAAAGCCGAACGACTCACCTCAAAGGGTCTTTTTTTCATTTATTTGTTTTCTGTGTGTGTGTGGCTTGTGTGAGTCGCAAGCCCAAACAGACACCTCACTCACGCATACACACACACAAACGCAAATTACTTTTATATTCTTCGCTCGCGACGATCTGCTCAGTGAACGAGCAGAGCAAAATGTAAACAAATCCATTGGTTGTTCGTTGAGCACTGAGCGATTCGTTCATGAGCCGATGTGAACGGTTCAACTCTGACTTTTTGCTCTGGTGATTAAACATAAATGCTGTATTAACAACAGCAATCTTTAAGGAATAAAGGATGACCATATCTTCTGAAACATAAATCGCGGTCCATCGTATTTTTGGGATGTTCAACTATATCTAAACAAAAGCACATAGTAATGAAATGAAGGCAAAAACAGTTTGTTGATGTGTGTTTTCTTTTGGCGCCTTTTCGTTTAAAATTCGTGACGACCAGGGTAATGAACAATTACAGCAGACGTTGCTAAAAACATCGTCTCAATTCTAGCAATTTTCCAAGTTGCTTCTAATTCAGATGAAGAGAGGTTTTAGGCACGTTACACATATCTCCATGATGGCAAGAATTTGCCTATTGCTCAATGAACTTGGTCTGGTGGACTTTCTTCTCAAAATGTCGACAACAGCTTGATATCTTTAAAATTGTTGGAGTTATTCAACATTTTTTATTGTGGGGAGGGATGGGGCGTGGCCAAAATTTGAAATAAACTTGATCTGCGTAGGGACAATAGGAGTCTACATGCAAAATTTGGTGGCTCTTGCTCTTCCAGTCTCGGAGATCTAGGTGTTCATACAGACAGACGGACATGGCTATATCGACTCGGCTGTTGATGCTGATCAAGAATATATATACATAATGGGGTCGGAGATGCTTCCTTCTGCCTGTTACATAATCTACGAGTAACGGGTATAAAAACGGTAGCTAAACGCTCGCTAAAACTTTTAGCTGGCCTCTTAGCTTGAGCCGTTCTCAGGCAAGCTAAATGCCTTACTGGCTAAAAGCTGATAGCTTCAGCTATAGGTATCTATAGGTACCATTGCTAAATGAATTCAACAATGAGTGCAGCCTGCAGCAAAAAACAAAATAAAACACAACTAAGGGTTTGCCCATACTGCTGCATTTGCTTTTTTATTACTTAAATCAATTTAATTTTAATCAAATCACACTTGGTAAACAAACACAGGGCAGTAAGACCGTTTGACATTTGGTGGTATTTTGGCGTTGAGCAGTCACTCTGTACGCTTAGCTGGGACGCCAGCGTAAAAAGTTGTATTTTTAGCAAGGTCAAGATTTAGTTCGTCTGAGTACATAGCTTTAAAGAAATAAAAATTTTTGTGGGACTAACTGGGAGTAGAGCCCAAGACGTCGGCAGTCGCGACGCGTCGTAGACGGTTAGGCTATTGCCATGCGTCTGAAGACGCACGTCTGAATGCCAACATATACTTTTCGGTGGGGTGGTTGAGGTGAGCTGAATTGTGCTCATTTCAAAAACATTCGGAACATTTGAGCTCAAAGATTTGAGAGAACATTCTGTTCATATTTTGAGATGAAAAATCTTATTTTCTGACCACGTTTTTCCCCTCTGTGCATGAGGCGCATTTGTTGTTGGTTTGCGCGAAGGCTTATGGAATGCGCATTGGACCATGATGGAATAAGTATAAGGTGGTCTCGTCGGCTGCCGACTCGTTCGTTTTTATACCCGTTACGGGTAGAGTAAAAAGGTATACTAATGTAGTGCAAATGTATGTAAAAGGCAGAAGGAAGCATATCCGACCCCATAGAGTATATATATTCTTGATCAGCATCAACAGCCGAGTCGATTTAGCCATGTCCGTCTGTCTGCCTGTTATTTACCGGTTTTATGGACCATTTATTTAAATACTTTTTATAAGTGATTCTGTTAGGCGGGTCCGGTACAAATCTAACAAATCATAGATCATGAAAATCCGTCCAGCCGTTCTTGAGTTATAAGTGGTGTAAGTAACACCATTTTTTATATATATATATATAGATCAGTGGTGTCCAAACTCACACACAATCACCAAACTTGCCAACCACGCGTGGCTGCCTTTTCAAATTTTGGACATCGCTGATATAGATTGATCTTTATTTAGAAGTATTTTTAGTTTTCTCGAGAGACTTTTTTGATTGATTAACGGAATTTTGAGCTTATTCCAAATTTCGCACAATTTCTTTGTCACTTTTGGGGTAAGAATTCGATACGATTGTTGTTTGTTGTTTTTATACCCTTGCAGAGGGTATTATAAAATTGTCCGGATGTTTGTAACGCATAGAAGGAAGCATCTCCGACCATATAAAGTCTGAAAAGTAGTCTTAGGTAGAAAAACTTTTTTGTTTTCCATGGAAATGACCTCAAAATTGGCATGTACTTGTTTTATTTGCTCCCACACGATTCTACAAAATTTGGTCAAAATCAGATGACTATAGCATATAGCTGCCATAGGAACGATCGGTCAAAAAAAAAGTTCGAGCGAGAAAAACTTTTTTGTTTTAATTGGGATCGCCTCCAAATTTCGTATTTAACAGTTTGTTATGCTTTTCCATGATTGCACCAACTTTGGTCGAAATCGGAAATCTATATAGTATAGCTCCCATAGAAAAGTAAGGACAGAAAAGTGTTATTTAGAAAAACAAACTGCAAGGGTGTACAAAACTTCGGCCGAGCCGAAGTTAAGTTTCCCCTATTTTTTTCTTTCTCAGCCTCGGATAAAAACATATAGTTTTTTAATGATTCGCAATTACTGGCTAGAGTAATTTAATAAGTGAAAATATTAATTGTTTAATTTGGAACAATGGCTTGATTATTGAACGCAGTCCATCTAAGAATCAAGGTCAAATTAAATCGACAAGCTTCAAAAAACTTCACAATTTCTATCTTACTTTTATTTTTCTTAAGTTAAATTGAGAAAGGAATTACTTTACTTACTTTTAGAGAGCGCGTTATACTTTTATATTTATTTTTTCTTAAATCTTGTTCAATCGAAAGTAGAAATTATTCTGAATATTTGTCTTATAGATTTTATAAAAAAGGAATTTCGCTACTGAGTTCATCTGTACAGACTTTAATGTTGTCATTTTTATGGAGTTTGTGCCAAATCCATTGAGAACTTTAATGGAGATTCTCACAAAATGGATTACTTAGAGTAATGACAGTGTTGAAATAAGTGAGCGATACGTATTTTGCTTGTGGAGTGTGATTGGACTTTGAAATTGATGTTCGCGATGAAGACATATGTAACTTGCATGTAATATTTCAAGCTCTTTTTTCAGTTCTGTTAAAGCTTGTGTACAAAAAATTGCATATCTCAAAGATGGTAAGAGATAGAGCGTCGAGACGTATGGGACATATACTTCTTATATTTAGAGGAAGATCAAGTTTGTTGTCAAAGTTCGCCAGCAATCAGCATAATGTATCGGTTCGCCGAAGGAGTCATGAAGATCGGATGATCGAAGGTCGAGTTGTAAGGAAAACAAATTTTAATGCTCGGCAGTAACGGTTGCAAAGCGATGGGCAGCGCATTAGACACTCTATGGCTTTTTTGCCACTTTGTATGGCTTCTATATAAAATTGATCAAGATATATGCAAATTTTGGGGGTTATAGAGTCTATAACTGTTGAGCTTAACGGACTTTCTTACTAGATTTTTTTCAAAATTTACTTAAATATTTGAAGTTGATTTGCGCGGGCTAAGAATTCATTTTAGACCCATGGTTTCTTGGTGAAAGTTTCTTAGAATTGTCCCTAGTTTTCGATTTTGCTATGCGCTTTGTGCGAAAAAAATCGACCCCCGCCTAATGTAATGTGGTTAATTTTGAGCAAATGTATGAAACTTTAATAAAAACAGGCCAAATTTGAACATCCATCTGGTTACATCTGCAAGAGTATGCCATAGACCTCGAGTAGCACAGAGTCCGATTTCGCACAATGAATATGAAGGTTGATAAAACAAAACGCATTCTCTCGCAAGGGAATAATTGCTGTGGTATTTCAATATAGTTTCAGTTTAGCAAAGAACCAGACAGCACCTCATATAATCTAAATAATAACCCAAAAACTGTTTGCTTGCAACTACAATTTTAATTTGAGTTTTGTTTTAGTTAAAGGTGGCGTAGGATTAGGTGGTTATGATTAGGATTAAATTGCAGTTATGTACTTTATTTCATTTATATCTCATCATAAACATAATTTAACTGGAAGCTTACTGGTGTTGTAGCTGCATCATCATCATCCTCCCCGCATCCTTGTCTTAAGTGTTATGTACATAATATTTCAATTGATTTGATTGTTTATCGTGTGTGCAGCAGCAGCCAATACTTGTTACGTATGTATAGATATAGATAAGTATATTTATATATATATATAGTTGCGATTTAGGCAAAATTGTGCTACTAAGAACAAAAAATGATGCCTTAACTAATCAAATAAGAAAAAAACAACACAAAATTCAGCCGAAAAAGAAAAAGTAATAACGTTTCATTAGGCGACGTCGCCTTGGACGATTCGATGTGGAATTGAACAGAAAATTTTCTTACTTAGTTGTTAAATTTTAGCGCTTAGTTTTTAACAATCAAACAAAAAAAAAAAAAGGGAACACAAAACTAATATTTAACTAGGAGAAAGAAGTGTGTGTGGTGAAGTGGAGAGAACATTTTAACACAGTTTTAGCTGCCCATTGTCACTCTCACTGGACACTGGGCTGTGCTGCTGGTGTGGAATTTGAAGTGCTGCTGCTGGTGCTGCCACTGGCGCTCATGCTGAAGAACTTGTTTTTGACCTCCTCAATGCTGAAGTCCTCCTCAATTGGTGGATAACTGGATTTCTGTGGAATAATGAAACATCAGTTTGGTGGTCTGTGAGGGGAAGAAGTGTCTGTCTCTGCTCTTACATTCTGCGTAATGTTTTGTCCTCGCAGCAGTTGCCAGTTCTCCAGTGTGTGGGCATATTGTAAATACTTCTCAAAGTCATGCAGAGTTTCATAGACATGACACAGACCCAAATAGTCATACTCCAAGCCCGAGTAGGAGTGTCCAAAGAGACGCAGACCTGAAAGAGACAAAAGATAACTATCTTACGAAAAAGAAAGAGAAAGCGCGCATCATACTCACTTATATCAATGCTGCGCAGATAAAGCTTTTCCGCATCACGATATTTTTTCATCTGATAGTTATACAGCGAGGCCAGGTGGCCAATTGATAGACCCACCTCATAATCAAAGGCACCCAACAGATCGGTTTTAATCTTAATGGCTTTCTGATGCATACGCTCCGCCTCCTCAAACCGATTCATGGTCTGATACAGCCGACCCAGATTTCCATAATGTTTGGCCGTTTGCACATTAATCTCACCGAAAACCTCCAGTGACAGCAGCAGCGCAAAATTGTGTAGTTCCTCTGATTGCAACAGCAAATCATCCTCATCCATGCCATCGGCCATTTTGTCCAGTGCAATCTCCTCCAAGAGCAGCGCCTTGACACGCTTGGCCGAGGCCAACATCAAGTGATTGCTGGGCACCAGATTCTTCATTATATGCACCGCCTTGTCCACATGATCCTGGGCACAGCTAAAGTCGCCGGTGCTATACTCGTGCACATAATAGGCATAGGACAGATCCTCATGGGCAATGGCCACATGGAAGTTCATATTGCCGAAAATGCCACGCCGCACAGCCAGGGCCTCCTTGTACACGTTGACGGATTGGAAAACGGAATCCACATTCAGCAAAAAGAAGCCATAGTCTAACAGAGCGTCGCCATATTTCTGATGCTTGCGGCCAAAGTGTTCTCTGTGTGTGTGTGGAAGAAGAGTTAAGGATTTGTGACAAATGGTCTATCGATCACTTACCGTGCTCTTCTTACCGCCTGGCAAATAAGCAGATTGGCTCGTGCAAAGTCCCGCTTTACCACACAAGCCTTGGCCGCCTGGCGCAGCACATCAATCGTTATGCTAGGCCCACAAAGCAAAGATTAGGTTCAATTGGGTTAGATTAGGTGGCTGGAAACACCTACCGTGCCGAAGCGTTCGTCTCGAGCTGACGCATGGCCGAGCCACTCCACATGTGACTGTTGTTGTACTCATTGCGGGCAAAGTACATGGCCGAGATTTGTGTGTGGGTCATGGCTATCAGCTGGGTGGGCACTTCAGCGGTCAGCTGGCAATTAAGCTGCATGAGCTCATCGAGCGTTAGCTGGGCCAACTTGAAATTACAGTGCGCCGACTCGGCATGGAGCAAGCTGGAAGAAGCGTTACAAAAATTTGGGCTCATTCCATTTATTCAATCTCTTCCATTATACTCACCGCTGCAGGCAGTCCAAACGCATTACCAGCGAATCCTTAAAGGGCGGCATATGCTTCAGTCTTTCGTTGAGGCATGCCAACACTGAGATGCTCTCTTGCATCCAACCTGCCTCGGAGAGAAAAGAGCCCAGCCTAAGGCCTAAATCAATGGCTTGGGCATCCTCCGGGTCCAGCTCAACGACAGCAGCAGAGGCAGCAGCGGCGGAGGCAGGAGGATTGGTCATCACATTCGTCAGTTCGTTGTTATCCTGTTTTGTGGGTGTCACTGTATAGCGACCCACATAGGCTTCACTCAGTCGACTGGGCAGCATTTTTTGGCTGGCCATCAGTGAGGCAACAATGCGCAAGAGCTTACTTCGTGCTGGTGAATAGCGTACCAGACGCGTAAACACCTCCAGGCGGGACAGCTCCTCCAGTAAAGTATCCTTCAGCGTTTCGCGCTGAGACATCTGTAAGAAGAGGAGGAGGGAAAGGAGTGAGATTAATTTAGAGGTTGTAAAATGAGTTTAGTAGGGAGAGGTAAGACTGGGCGAGAGATGAATCTTCTTCATCAAAATGACGGGAGCTTAGTGTGGTAACAGTCAATCACCTGCTGGGACTCTTGGAAGCGGAGGGATATATGAGGTCATGGGTCGGCATTGTGAGCAGAGAAGTTGCCACTGACAACTGAGTAAATATGCATACAAATATAAAGGGAACTGGCACGGCACATCAAGCTAAAATGCTTCTCTTTTCTGCTTTGGTGTTTAAGCCTCTGTCAACGTAGTAAGCTCAGACAGCAAAACAGAAATTTTCAAAGGCCGCAAAAATCCTACCGATGTCTCTGCTTACTTAATTCAGCCTTCCTGACAATTTAAGTGTGTACCAAGCTGAGATAGGAAGCCATCTTAGCACACTTATAATAAAGGAAAGAACGGTTAACCTACCCCACCCGACAATTTCTCTTATGTTTCCGAACCTACGAGAATTACTTAAGTTTCTCTAAAAATCGAAGTCCGCTTTTTGTTAGAGATGCGGATTTCAAACGGACATCAGTTATTACGATAGTTTCTCTGAATTTCAAAATCCGTTTTCCTTAGAGATGCGGGTTTTAAACGGAAGCAATTCAGTTTTCGATCCATTGAAAACAAAAAAGTTTTTCTAACTAAGGCTACTTTTCAGGCTCTACTTTTCTATGACAGCTATAATATACAGATGTCCGATCTCTACCAAACTTTGTGGAATCATGGGAAAATATAGCAAACTTAGAAATACGAAGTTTGGATGCGTTTCCATTCAAAACACAATAGTTTTTCCCCACTAAAACTAGTTTTTCTGCCGATCGTTCCTGTGACAGCTAAGTATATACTATAGTAATTCGATCCGGCGGGTTCCGACAAATGAGCAGCGTATTTGTACTAAATGAAGAATAGCTTAAAAACCGACGAAGGAGATAGCATAGAAACAGACGGACCTGGCTTAATCAACTCAGCTCGTCGTGCAGATCGCCGGAAATGCTTCCTTCTATGCGTCACAAACATTCGGAAAATTTTGTAATACCCTCTGCAAGGGTATAAAATCAACACCTATAAAGCCAACTACCTGTATATTTCACAAAAATAAATAAACGACTTGACCAAATCAAAATAACCAGACTTCGCCTTGGTAAAAGTAAACTAACACACAAACACTACCTTGACAATAACGCATCACCACTCTGCTCGGGTGGCTCAGCGGCTAGTGTGTGCGACCGCTGTGCAGGAGGTCGCGGGTTCGATCCCGCCTAGGAACATCTAATGAAAAAGTTTTATCTTTGAATAAACTTTACACCCGGTCACCCCTCTCTGCTGTTGGCGCCACCTTTGTAGTAATTAGCCATGGAAAGCTTCTCAAACTGCCGTTCGGAATCGGCGTTATACTGTAGGTCCCTTTCTTTTGTGCGAAAATTAGAAGCGCACAAGCCAAGAGATTGAGAGAGGCTCGCCTTTGGCCCTTTGGGGCTGTGTCAAGCCATTTTACATTTACTCTGCCCCCTTAGCCAAACTAACAATTAGTATGGACCACATCCTAAACCAATGCCCAGCACTGACGTAAATAAAACATACAATTTTTCCAAAATACAAGCCCAATCGATTGCCTAACAACCCATTTCCAAAAAATATTGAAAAAATTTAAGTTTCTTAAAAGACGCTAGCATTTACCACAAAATCTAATATAACATTATACATACTCACTGCATGCTACTGTTCATGTTCATATGAATTTTCTGTTGAATTTTCTGGTTGATTATTGAACTATAATCAACCCTCGACCTTGAGCCTGCTAACATTCACTTTGACTAAAATCAAAACAGGTCGTTAAACCCATATTTAGCATACTACTAATATATTTCTTATAGTCCTACTATATAAAATACATAAATATGTATACCATCCAGAGCTCCCAAAATATGCTCACCCAAAATTTCACAAGCTGTCTGCTCACTGAAATAACAGGGAAAAATTAGACAGACTCGCTCACTCTCTGAACAGAACACTTAAAATTTGTGTCTCTTGTGTTTTCTGTTTTATGCTGATCGGTGAGAGAACACACGAAGGGCTCTTGCGACAACAGTTTGAACGGGATATTTTTGCTCGGCGCTCCTCAACTGAGCCTCGGCAACTGAGCAAAACGATTTGCGTTAAAGCACAAAGTGTTTTTTTTGTTGTTGTTTTGTTAGTGCTTTGTTGTTGCTTTATTTCATCAGAGGCAAAGCGTGAAAGAGTGAGAGAGAGAGAAATGGTCACTTGCTGGGACGTTAATCTATGCGTATGAATATACATATGTACATAATTAAACTCATGACGACGGACCTGCTGCACGCAATTCTGAAATAACACAACTAAAGCGAACGCGCAACACACATACATGCACAAAAGACACTCTCGCCGATTTCAAGTGTCTCGAGTGAGCGCGTACATAAAGAGAGCGACAAGAAGCTCTCACTGATTGACCAAAGAGCACGCTGAGTAAACACAGGTTTAAAGTGTCTTTTTGATCCCGTTTTCAATTGTGTCTGCGAGCAACAGTTCTTTTTGGGACTTTCTGCAAAAAGGGACCACTTCTTGCGGGCTCTGATACCATCTAAGCTCACTACATACATATATGCGCTTTCAAATTACAAAACTAACCTTTACATACCACTCGCATACACTAATAACCCACACTACACAATTGCCCATTGCCGAAAGCCATTTTAACCAGTGCTATAGTTCTTAAGTTGAATCTAGTTCTGAAAACTTGTCTATCAGAAAATAATAATAATATACATTGCAGACCGTGGTAGCTCATTTGGTAGATTAATGCGATAAGTTTGCAAATGCAAAATCAGAAATAATGATATTTAAGAATGAAAGCAGGGACTAATACCGAAACGAGTTTCGGTTCCGGTACCGGTTACGGCACGTCCCGAAATTAATGTTTAGGTTAAAGGTTCTATTGCCGTTATACCGGTGGTACGTACCGGTACAAGTAAACAATTCTTAAAATGGAAATGGAAAAATGAAAGTCTGATACTTTGTTTATACGCCATTTGCAACTATAAATTATTTGTAAATAACTAACTTAATGTTTATAAACTAAATTTCTTCCACCGAAGAAGTCTGCTTAACAAATTGATCATCATGGGTGTATCAACTAAAATTATCAATAATTGCGAAGTTTGTATACTGATAATGAGACTGCAGTGTGGGATGGCAATACCCTATCGGAATGGTTTTAAACAAATCTCGGAGTCAAACAGGGTTGCTTACTAAGTCCAAATGAGTTACCATGGTCTGTAATGAATATTATTGTTTTTTGCTTTACTTCATCAAGTTGAAGACGTACCGCCGAGGAGACGGTCTAATTGCAGTACTTGTGGTTTTCAGTTTGTATTTTTCAATTTGAATGTCAATGACAGTTTTGCAGTGCTACCCATATAGTTGAAAACCACAAAATCACATAAAAGAGAGCAACACTTCAACGTTATTTACAAATATGTCTTCTAAGTCTAGCTTTTTGCAAAATAAGAAACTATCTCTCTGTTTATACGCAATAATGTGTCATTTAGAAACTGCAAATTGTTATTTGCAAATAAGACGTGCGTATAATCGTAGAATATGATAAGTCTAAATCGTTTTATTCCTTTGTAATATATCGAAACAATTTCCAACATAAAAGTTTCAATCGTTTGACACTAATACAGGCCTGTTCCCGTTTCCGAGTGGAATGAAAAAGTAAAACGATCGCAATTCCGAATCGTTTTCATTTTGGTGTTCCCGTTTCCGAGTGATATAGAAATCTATTGTCTTTTCGAATGAATGTTCGAATCGTTATCGAATTATAATTCAGCCATAAGGCAGCCTTGACAATTTCGAAAAGCACTGCGCATGCGCTGATTCGGAATTGCGAACAGCTCGGTTTCATTTCGATCGTTTTTCTTCTGTCTACATGCAATTTCTGAGGTAGAAACTTAACAAAAATGATTTTAAATCAAATTGAAGGCTCGATATATCTATAGATACTTCAAAATCTCCACAATATTTGACATGTTAATATAAAAATATTTGCAAAATGCAAAGAAACACCGTTGCCAAGAAAATAAGCCTTTAATTTTCATTCCACTGACTCTTAGGCAAAACTTTTGAAACCGAATAACTTGATCGTTTTTCGGAAACGGGAACAGCTACCAATTCCGATTCCGCATGATCTGATCGAAATCGGGAACAGGCCTGATTGTAGAATTATAGACGCAACTTCACATTTCGCATTATTTTACGTAGTTAGAAGGTAAATAAGTAATCAAACACAGCAATCGAAACAAATTGCTAGTGACAATATTGTTTCTACCGAAAACAATGCTGCCGGCAGCTCTCCCGTCAGCATCAATAGATGTGACTCGCTCTCACCCATTTCGATTCTCATAAGAGCAAAATTGCTGCTAGAAATTATCGGTAGATCACTGATCATTTTAATCACGAGCCATCTAGCGATAGCCTAACGCAGCCATTGATCTGTCATCTCGAGCATCATTGGTGTAAAACATTTCAATGAATGAACGCATGTTAAGCGGCCTTTACAAGCTGCGAGAGATTTGTGCAAGTCTCATTTTCCACAGAAAAGTGACAAGAAAATCTGACATCGTGTAAAGGAAATCCTATGATTCCTTCCTTGCGTCACAAACATCTGAGCAAAATTACGATACGCTCTGCCATGGTAAAATAAAAAACCCAAACCGTACCGGTACCAACGTTTCGGTTTCGTTTTCAGATCTCTCGGTTCTAATAATAATGGTAAACGGTATTCGGTTCTCAACAATATATTGGATCTGTTTCGGTACGTGATTTGAAACGGTTTATTTTGGTTAACTGTTCTAGTTTCGGTATTAATCTCTGGTTTATAGATTTGAGGCGATAAGAACAGTGGCAGAGTACAATTATATGGGCATAACTCTGTCGTTTAGAGAGCACATTCGACGAAAGACATCGGAGGCAAAAGGAGCACTGAATTCAACTTTGGGATATCTCATTGACCAGCAAGTGCAGCCTATTTCACGCAGCAGTTAGAAGGTTTGAGGATTCGGCTGGTTCATAAAAAGAATCCTCAAGATAGCAGAAAGGATATAATCAAGGTGGATCAAGAATGTTTGATGTCAGAAGTTCTTATTTCTACGATCCAAGAGCGAAATTCTTGATTCAGGTATGAATTTTTGATCCCGTTTTTCTTGATCCAAGAGTTTTAATACTTGAACCAAGTACGAAACATTCTCAAATCAAGTAGAAAAATTCTTGAATCTAATGCTAAACGTACTTTAATCATAGATTGCTCATTCTTGAATCAAGAGCATAGTGCATTGTCAAAAACAAAGAATATTCGTTATTGTATCAAGTGTTCATCAGGTTCTAGAGAAAGATCGTTCACTCTTGAATCAAGAGCACCACAGAATCAAAAGTAAGTGCGCCCAGATTCTAATCGAACTACTATTTAAAGTCAGTTGTTATTTTCTTTTTCGATTTAATTTATTTAATAGAAATTCAATTGTCAAGCAAGTTTTAGCCGGCTCGAGAAACACAACACTACAAAGCGGCAGCAGTCCTTGCCTAACTTTAACTTTCAACCCAACAACCATCTCTACATGCCAGCAATGCCATAACTGATTGGGAATTCCAAAGCAACATGAGTGCAAAAATCGATGACTTTTCCTCACAAACGAAATTGTGAGGGCGGACTCAACGCTATTCTCCTCTCTTAGTTTCTTTATCTCACACTCCTCGCCTAAAAACACTTAACTGAACACGAATTTAGCTTGAATACAATGCAGTCCGACTACCACAGATATTAACCAGAAAACTTTTTTGTTTGATGAAGTAAGAAAGCTGTTACAAAGAGTAAATAAAGAGTGCACCCAGTGCAACCTAAGGAAAGTCGAGGATATCATGGACTTCTCCCGTTCTTGTAATTGCAAAGGGAGTTCAGCCAACAGTGTTGTCGAGGACATATGATTTGGTATACGGCGACGAGTCGGCCAGACAGGTTTGGCAGTCCGAGACACGGTACCGTTTGTCAGTTCTAAAACCAAAACTTTGTTCCTTATCGATCTATGTACTTATATGCGAGCATAATTAATACCTCAATCAAATGGAGCCATCACCAAAGGGCCGCTGTATGTGTCTGATAAGGGAGATCGCGGCATTGACAAATGAGCTTGCAACTTAAGCAGCTTTCAAGTGGATTTGGATTCATTAAGGCTACTTAAAGCTTAGATTGGTGCACCGCTAGCGGCAAAGGCTCAATAGATGATGCGAACCATGTCCTCATTGAGTCTCCAGAAGAGGGCAGAGTTTGGGAACAGGCATAATAACATATTAAGCGAAACCAGGTTGAAAATATGAAAAACCATTTCTGTTTTTTACTAGACATGAAATTGGGCTAGCACAAAACAGTTGAAAAATAAATGATAAATTTGAAATTTTCATGAAGATATTTAAGCCTTTATTTGTTCTTAAGTTGGATATCATGTCTTCCTGCCATACCTCTTCCTTAGTTCCACTTTTTTTTTTATATTATGTGTGTTCTAGTTTCTTTACTTTTTCTTGAGTTTCACCCTAGGCCAGCGAACTTTTATACTTCCCCCTCCAAGTGTACAATAATGGAATTTGCTTAGCCATTATCAGGCAGCGGCATGCGGTCAACATTGGAGCAAGTTCAATGGCTTTTGCTAGCAGATGACAAGGTCTGATATATACATACATAAAAACTCTAGTGGGTAGAGACGACTCAATGTCACAACAGGACAATCACAGGGTAAGTAGACGACTTGTTGGGGTTCAGTAAGGGATTCTATTTTTAGAAAGCTAAACTAGCCAAGCTTCATTGGGTTGTCATTATTGTGGCAGAGCTTCTGCTTATAATTTATATTGTAATTGCTTGCCCATGTCATGGCAATCTCTCAAGGCGCAGCATACAAACACATATACATGCAACAGAGCTGGGCAATGTTTAAAAACAAAAACAAAAAAAACTAGTTCATTTTGGGAATTTTACATATATTGTTAGGGGATCTTCCCACTTTAGACACTTCCTGGCACATACTAGAGACCTGTACGAGTAAGTAAAATAGTAATCGAGTAGTACTCGCCGAGTACGATTACAGATGAGTACGTTTACCTTGCTGTCAAATTGGCACCGTCGCACCTTTGAATCGTAGATCCGCAACGTTTTACTCATTTTTAATCATGTGTTATTTTGTTAAAATGTATTTTATTTCTGTTTTGTTTTGGTTCCAACTAAATGTTTGTTTGCACCTAATATGGCGTTGTGGATAGTTTGTGAAAACACTGTTCCGGTGACCTGATCTCGACCCCGGCTACATTTTCTTTTTCGCTTAAAAATTTATAAACTAAAAAAATTCAATGCTAAAGGGTAGGTCACTTACTCATACTTGGATTTTCGCGGATACCCCCAAAAGTCTGAAAATACATTTGAGTTAAAATATAGACCGGGAAGAGCCACCAAATAAAAGCAGGGATGCAAACCACTCGAAAATAAGTACTGGTTCGGTTCAGTGGTTCACGCAGTTTCTGAACAGCCGGTTCGGTTCATTACATGGTTTTTGGAGCTAACTGAAACGCGGTTTCGGTTCGGTTCAGTGGTTCATAGAGGCACATTATGAAATATTATGATTTCTGACTTAAGGTGACTTTGAATTCTTATAAACCATTTGAATTCTGATTGATTATTGAATTATAACTAGTCCTCGTCCTTGAGACGGCTAACAATCACTTTGACTAAAATCAAAACTTGGTCGTTAACCCCATATACATGCAAAAGCACCAGTCATGGTGAAATGATTGTTCTAAAAAACTGAACGGTTTCTCTATAAAAACAAACAAAAAATACCTTGGTATTTATAAAGAGTAAAGAAAACCCCTTTTAAATGTATTCAAGAGAAATGCTTGGCCAGTTATCTTGTCTGTTGCGTTGTCCACAGAAGTTTAACAATTGCCATTAAAAACAACAAATACACATACGACATTTGGACACAGCCCCCAGCACCATTGCAATAACTTCGGAGGAAGCATGAAAAATACTTATAGTTCCTAAGTCTTTATTTGGCTCAGAGTGGCTTTAAATAGGTAATTGCTAATGGCTGTTGGTGTGGAAAATCTCACTGACGAGTCCAGGTTGTCTGTCTGAGTATCGATAATATGCTTTGTTTCCATATGATCATATCATTGTTGTTGATTTCAGATTGATTATAGAATTAAAATCAATCCTCAACCTTAGGATTGGTTAACAATTACTTTGACTATTTGAATATCTTTTAAAATCCTAAGAAGAATGTCTAAAATTTTGTATGTCGGATTTGCAGGACTCGTCTATAAGTGCCTTTCGAAAACAGAGAATGTCGACTAGAAAAGAGTACGTGCCATGCATCTTACACACCCATTTAATCGTATGAGAAAAAACTCTCCTCACTAAGATTAAATTTAGATGAAGAAGTACTATAAAAAATTGATAATATTGTCCAGTGGAGGACGAAAATTCAAGAAAAGAAAGCAGATTCATGACAGATATATTAAGAGATCGGCGGGCAATGCAGAGACATGTTACAGTTCTAAAATTTGTGTCAAGTCATCCATAAAGGTTATATCAATCCTGCATCTACCTTGTAGAAGGTCGAACGAAATGTCGTATAAAAATTGTCTTAGGGAAACGATTCAAATTCCCAAACTATTAAGTATGATTGGCTAAAGGAAAGCGATTTACGTCTTAAAACTCGTCAGAGAACTGAACCGAACCGAACTGTTTTTTTTTGTGGTTTTCAGCGTTTCTGAAAAGAAGCCGGTTCGGTTTGCGGTTCGGTTCACCGGCTGGAATAAGGGGCTCGGTTCGGTTCAGAACCGGTTTGCATCGCTGAGAAAAAGTTTTGTTCTAAGTCTTCCGAAATCAAACGCATTCGTTGACAAAAGTAGAGTAATCCCGCTTTTTCTAGAATCGTGGACAGTGGCTGTCACATTATGAACATTTTGTGCGAACTTTATGAACGACTTGGGCATGTTTTAAGACCATTTTAAATAAATAACAAAAAAACAAAATTGTAACATTGCGTCCTTGTCTGGGAATTCAACTCGGGACTTCGTACTTAATACAAAAGTCGGCATCTTAACACTGTCGACCATCGACCTCACGTGAGACTTTGGATTTTGGGTAGATTTAGCTTTCCCCATTTAACAAAAAATTGCCCCTAAAGGTTGCTTTGCTAACATTAAAATTTGTTGATGGTGCTACGATTATAATTATACGATGCCACGGTGCCGATTACAACTCGGCACCGTATAAACGATTACATATGATTACAAAAAGTATCATGGCATGGTAAAAATGATTACTTTTACCTGTAATCATACGGTGCCGGAATTACGCGTGCAGGTCTCTAGCACATACTAGAAATCATTCTCTGGATGATCTAAGTGACCTCATTCTTTCTGTGTATTTCCTCATAAGAGTTAAAATCCACTCGACAGATCATCCACGACGGCTGATCAGAGCTCGCCAAATATGGTCAAACAATTATTTCAGCGCTGTCTGCTCACCAAAATGACGGTGACAAATTAAGCAGACTCGCTCACTCTCTGAGCAGAACTCTTTTTTTTTTTGCTGCTCTCACTTTAAAACAGAGAGTTTGGCCATAGTTTGAGGAGAGAGTTTGGTAATAGTTTGGCGGTTTACACAAACAGAATTCATTCGGTAACGCATTTTGTTTATACAAGGAGTTGATGACCGTGCTAGGGCTTTAAATACTCAGCCTAGGGTTCTGTATCAACTTACTTTAAATTTTTTTTGGAGTTTTTGTCGTAGAATGACGCCTCAGGCAGGTTTTTAGTGTAATGTTCCAAGTTTTCAAAGGAAATGGCGATGTCATTGATTTGGGCGCTTAATGTTACCCGATACAAAGTTTCACCAATCACGCGCCACTAAAATACATTTATTTACGAAAGGTATTTAGAGTATAAACAGCGACTTAGTTATTTACAAATAATTTCAATTGGCAAATAGCTGAGGTATAAACAAAGTTCGTGTCTAGGCTCGTACCATTGCTAATTAAGTAAACAATTTCGAGAAATTGTTGGACTGTTAGGTGCAATTCTTTGGAAAGACATGTTTTGTGGAGGAGTTGGCGACCGTCTAAGGGTTATAAGTACGCAGCTTAGATTTCTGTATCATTTTCATGTATTATTAACATTCTAATGGAAAGTTTGAAGCCTCTGGCAAATGTGGCGACCGTGCTGTGGCTTTAAATGGCCACTTTTCTAACCAAATATATTATCTTATCTTACTAATGATCAAGTAATTGGGGTCAGGTTTACGAGCGTTTTTCTCCGGTTCTTTTTCTAAATCTTTCTTTGTTAACCCCCCTTTGCATGTCGTGCAAAACGAAGACATTTATATCATTTCTTGTACTGCACTTTACTCTCAAAGTTAATTTTTTCGGCATAAATTGAAAAAAAAAACTTTAAATCTTCTTCTTTCCAATGGTCTAAATGGTTTTTGCCCGATTTTCCTCGAATCTGTATAAATCGCATTTAAAAATTGACAAAGAACAACCAAATAGCTGCAGGTCGGATAAATGGCAGCTATGTGAAATGGTGTTTTAAACTGAACCAAATTTAAGAAGTCGTCTAGAGAGCTAAAATTAAGAGTACAAGCCAAATTTAAGTTCAACTTCTTAAAAATCAACAAAGTTGGGGCAAGTCGACTAGAACCATATCTCAGGAGGAATTTACGCTACGAACTTTAGGTGTGTAGTAGAATGTAGGGTGGTTTTTTTTTTTGCACGGGCATTTTCTGAAGGCTTATAGGAAGTAAAAAGTATTTTTGAGATTTTTTTCAGATTTTTCGGAAAACGTTTAGAGGTCGCGCAAGTCAAATTGTCCCCAAAAATCGAGTATTCCGTACTGTTTTCTAATTCTACCTATAACTTGGGCAATATTCAAGATTTTCATAGTTTTAAAACCATCATCTTTAAAGAATCATCTCCAAATTTTACTTTAATGAACATAAACCATATGTTTTGGCTATGCTTTTGCTCATTTAGGTACCATATATTAAATATTTTCGTAAATTGTTCATAAATTTTAAAAAAAAACGCATTATAACTTTTAAAATTTCTGTGAAAACTTAAAAAAAACTAGTGATGCAGCTTAAAAGATGGGTAAAATAAAGGTGTGAGTCGAGCTAATCTGAGTAAGTCGTCAAAATTTTAAGAGTTTATATCAAAATAAAACAAATTTGGGACCAATGTGCAATTCGTGCAATTTGCACTACTAGTTTGGCCATCTCTAATTGTAGGTAAAGCAGAGTTGCCACTTGAAATCAACTACAAAAACTACAAAATGTTCCAGAAAAAAACTACCAAAAAATCAATGGGCGGAACTAGAATAAGAAAGAGCCAGTTCCGTTTCGGAACCTGCTGCTGCTCAGCAGCTGATTGCACCTTGGCACCTTTTCACTTTCAGTTTCAGTTTCTTACCATTTCATAGACATCGATGAGCAGATTGCGAGGCAATTCTGGCAGCTTATGTATGCGTTCCAAGGCAGGCACTGTGGTGCTATCCAGACTGTTGACCAAATCCTGTAGTGACAAGTCGTACAGGGCGCATGGTGAGCTCTGCTGGCCGGAGGCAGACGATGAGATTAGGGCCAAAAGCTGTTGGGCGGCCATTTCGAGCGGGTAAACAAATTGACGGGGATTGGCAACTCTGCAACAAGTCACAGCAAATCTTTTATTTTGTCAACACACACACAGACAGAGACACGCGCGACGGCTCGCTCACTTCACTTTCTTTCGAGACGCTCTTCGGTTTTGGTTTTCCTTTCTTTTTCAGCGCCAGCCCCAGAGCTGAGCAGCTCTCACTGTTTCTTTGTGTTGTTGTTGGTCGTGGTGGTTGTTATTGTTGCTTGACAGCAGCTGCAGACTCGTCTGACCAACTTGCACAATTGCGCAGACATTTATTTTGCAATTGTTGTTACCGATTAATTACGACATTTAGCGTACGCACAAAAACATTAACTGATCCGCTTGCTTTTCTCCGTTTCGCACTTTTCATTTCCTTCCTTGTGTGTGTGTGTGTGTTATGTGCGGTAAGTTAGCGTCGGCTATTTAGCGTCGACTTGGAACGGTGAAATAATAATCGAGGGCGGTCTTACTAATACCTATAAATACCAAAATACTGTTACATTGAATTTCCCCACCTAAAATTCCCTTTTTATCTAAATTTCCCCTTATTTGTAAGCTGCTTGCCATTAGAGAGTGGCCGCCAAATTTAAAAAACCAACTCGTTTTATGTGTCCATTTATTCTAATTGACTGTGATTTAAAATCTTAACCGAAATATTATATGTATATACTGCCGCGCTATTGTTCCTAAAACAGATCCACCGAATCGTCATCAATCTCGACCAGAGCAAAATCACTTGTGCTGCCAAACATCCACCAGTGCCGCAAAATGTTCCTGATCAGCAGACAGCGCGTGGTCACAAACTCAAAGAAATGAAAGAACAGCGCACTGGAGGTCAGTAGGGCGCATGAGGCCACAAATACCTCCTGTACCGTCAACTGTTCGGTGCTGCCCTGATTTAGATTGTCCATGCACTGCAAGACCTGTGTACAAGTAAGGAAGCGCAGGTAAGCGGCAATCAACGAGCGGAGCAGCCGTTCCGGTTGCACTACGAATCTCACCTGCTGCAGGATGATGTGGGCCAGGGGCATGAGGGAGGCGCTGAATAGTAAATGCTTGACAATCAGTCCACAGCAGCGTCCGCAGCAAAAGGTGCGCATCATTTGCTTCAGACTGACACGATCCTCCGAGATTTCGAAAGTGGCATTGCAAATCTCACAGCGATTATCGCGACGATGCATTATCCAACGCTTCAGGCACTTGAGATGGATGAAGCCCTAAATCAGAGGGAGGGTAAGGTAGGGTGAGGTGATCAACTGAGTTTTTTTTTAATGGAATTGGTGATGCAATTTTAACCTAGTTAGATATTCAGCTTTTGCAGAGAGATTGTTTTACTATTTCTGTTGGTTTTTGGTGTACCCCGACATGGTTAAACCCCGAACCGAACCTTATCAGTTTGGAAAAGGGTTCACTTCAAAATATTACTTCAGTTGTTTTATGCTAACTTATTGTATAATCTTATTCGGGGGTGTCCTGGAAATCCCTAGAGATTTTGTCTTCGGTTGGTTTGCAAATCGCTCGAAAAATCCGTCGGTGTCCCAGAACTTCAAGAGATTTCATTTTCTTAGTGAGAAAGAGAATTGGTCCAATTGGGTTCAAAATAATTGTCCATCTCACAAAACAGGGTTGCATCACGCGCAAAAAAATTTCCCTTATATTAGTTTTGAATTAAAATGATGTTAAAGGGAAATCTGTTAGTTGTTGCATAAGTTTAATGATTCATGCTAATATTATAATTTAAATTTAAGTCGCGTTACCCAAAATTAACATGAAAAATTTAAAAATAATACAGCAAAATTTGCCAACCCTTGGCACGTTTGTTGTTGAATTTCCCATGCGGCGCTAGTGAGGCCGCTGGCGCCATCTAGTGGCACGACGGTTTTGATTGATATGGCAGCCTTCGGTTGGTTTTGCGAAAAATTATTAACAAGCTAATTTCAATATTAAATCAAATTAAACATGTTATTTTTTTGATGCAGCCTATCCTGTAAAATAATGTAGCTTAGATTTCCAAAACTAATTTTACTTATAAAAATAGTTTTAGCGGTGAATTTAGCAAAATCTCTACCTAAATCACTAGAGATTTGAAACCAACCGAAAGAGATTTCTAGGACACCGAGAATTGGTTTTGGGTTGGAATTTGGTTGGAAGAGATTTGTGGGACACCGCCGATTTGCTTTATTTTGCTTTTTTATTTTCAGTAACAATTTCGCATTTTATTAAACAAATTTTGAGGCTACCTTAGAATTTCAAGGACCAAACTCTATTGGAAGCAGTGGAATAGGTCGGTATGAAGGATAACAGCAATTTACCGATTCATTCAAATTCACCTAAAATAAGGGAAAAATCCTTCAGCGATCTAAGAACCTATTAACGAAAACACTTGGTTCGTCAAGCGTTTTGGTAGGGCATTTCGAAAACGTTTCAAAAACTCATTTATGTTCTTTAATCGCCTCTTATTTCACCCTAACTCATCTATTAAAGCCATTCCTTGAGTAAATCTGCTAGGAAAGTCATAGTTTCGGAGTTTTAAAGCTGTTAAAAACTTCTTTTTGTTAAAGATCGCCCTTATTTACACCGAATCTTAAGTTTTTAAGTCCTTTCTTAAGTCTAACATGAGCGACAACTCATATTTTTTTGGACTTTTGAAGGTGCGGAAGTTTGAAAAGTCATAAATGTACAGTACAGTTACATGTTACATAGAATTGGGTCCGCTGGGTTCAAACTAGGGATGCCAAAACTAATATCGAAATATCGAATATCGATATTTTGGTAAAAAAAAAAACGGTTTATCGTTATCGAATATTTTTCCGAGGCGATATATCGGATATCGCATATTTTTTGGCGATATTTTTTTAGCGATATTTTGCTTGCAGCGTTCGGTCACACTGCTGCGACCAACTGTTTCTTTTGGTTTTTATACTCTGTACCAAAGGTAAATAGAGTATAATCGGCGGTGTCCCAGAAATCTCTTCCAACCAAATTCCAGCCCAAAACCAATTCTCGGTGTCCTAGAAATCTCTTTCGGTTGGTTAGAGTTTTTGCTAAATTCACCGCTAAAACTATTTTGAAAAGCAAAAGTAGTTTTGGAAATCTAAACTACATTAGTTTACTGGATAGGCTGCATCAAATAAATAACATGATAAATCATGTTATTTATTTGATTTAATATTGAAATTTGCGTTTTAATAATTTTTCGCAAAACCAACCAAAGGCTGCCATATCGGCCAAAACCGTAGTACCAGTGGCGCCATCTACCTCCTCAGTAGCGCCGCATGGGAAATTTGTCAACAACAAACGAGCCAAGGGATGGAAAATGTTGCTTTATGATTGGCGCGAAAATAATTTTAAATTTTTCGTTTTAATTTTGGGTAATGCGACTTAAATTTAAGTTATAACATTAGTATGAATCGTAACACTTATGCCACAGCTAACAGATATCCGTTTAACATCATTTTAATTCAAAACTAATAAGGGAAATTTATAAGGGAAATTTTTTTTGTGCGTGATGCAACCCTGTTTTGTGAGATGGACAATTATTATGTGCCCAATTGGACCAATTCTTATTTCCACTAAGAAGGT
Source organism: Lordiphosa collinella (assembly GCA_018904265.1). Lineage (NCBI taxonomy): Eukaryota > Metazoa > Arthropoda > Insecta > Diptera > Drosophilidae > Lordiphosa > Lordiphosa collinella. The sequence continues at coordinate 1,548,122 of JAEIFV010000001.1, forward strand.
GGTTCCCGATCAGACAACTTGATGGCACATGGGTCAAACACCCTCAAGACCGAGCTGAAGCCTTTGCCTCTAACCTCGAGGAAAGGTTTCAGCCATTTTGCACTGCCTCGACCAATAGGCTTCAATTGGTCAAAGAAGCACTGGACGTCCCTCTTCAAATGGCGCTACCTGTCAGGCCCATCACATTTGAAGAGGTGACGAGCGAGATAGCCTCACTCAAGAACAACAAGGCACCTGGTGAAGACGGAGTTGACAACAGGAAAATAAAGCTTTTTCCTCGCAAAGCGATATTGTTTCTGTTGCTCCTCTTTAACTCAGCCCTGCGCCTCAGCTACTTCCCCAGTGCTTGGAAGAACGCCAACATAGTCATGTTGCATAAGCCCGAAAAGCCCCCAAACGAGCTGGACTCCTACAGACCTATAAGCCTCCTCCCAGCATTTGGCAAGCTGCTGGAGAGATGCCTGTTAAGGAGAATCTTGGAAACCCCAGCAGTGAAAAGGAGCATACCCAAGTTCCAGTTTGGCTTTCGCTTAGGCCACGGAGTACGTTGTGGCAGCGTACTTGGATATACAACAGCCAAGCTAAAGGGAACGCTCAATCCTCAACTCTTCTTGATGGTCAGATCGTTCTTATCTGACAGGACATTTAAAGTTGTCCAGGATGGCCTTGCATCCCATAAAAGAGGATTCGAGCAGGAGTACCTTAAGGTAGCGTTCTGGGACCAACAGCCTGTTCACAGCAGACATGCCAACCGCTGCGGACATCCCGATTGAGGAGACACAGGACCTTCTAATTGCAACTTTTGCTGACGACACGGCCATTTTGGCTCGTGACAGTTGTGTCTACTCGGCAACAGACGCGCTTCAGGAGTACCTGAAAAGGTTCGAAAACTGGGCCTGTCGATGGAACATCTCCATTAACCCAGAAAAATGTGTCTCTGTCACCCACACCCTAAGGAAGGACAGTAGCCCAGGTGTCTTCCTTCACGGAGAGCTCCTCCCAGCCCATAGATATCTGGGAGTGACGCTAGACAAGAGGCTCACATTTAAGCAGCATGCCGCCGAAGTTGCTGGTAAGCTTTATAGCAAGGCGAAGAGGATGAGTTGGTTGCTACACCACAACAACAAACTCTCCCTGCGAAACAAAGTCCTCATTTATAAGGTGATCCTGGCACCCATATGGAGATACGGGGTCCAGGTTTATGGCATCGCCGCAAAGACCCACCTAAACAGAATTAGGGTCTTCCAGGCCAAAATCCTGCGTAGGATCACTGGAGCCGAGTGGTTCATCAGAACCCGAGACATTGAACGGGAATGTGGCGTTCCGATGGTAGGAGATACCATCAATGTCCAGGCAGCGAGGTACCTGGACAAGGTAGCTGCCCACCCAAACAACCTCGCCAGGCGCCTACTTCGCACGCGTAGGATAAATGGAATAAGGGCAAGACGCAGGCTCCAAAGGATCCACCCAGGTGACCTGGATAATCGCAGGATCTAGCATAAACACTTCACAACAACCAGAATAAACACAACCTGACTTACCACTACCGACTGAAACACATACTCACAACCAATACAAAAAAAACTTTCATACTACTTCAACCTTAGATGTTAAAGACTCAACAACCACAAAAACAAACCCCCAAAACAAAATCACCGAAGACAAAATCTCTAGAGCTTTCCAGGACACCCCCGAATGACTTGCTTTTTTAAAATTTACTCCTAACTGCAAGTTTTACTCCTAACGTTAAAGAAGTACAATCATTAAAAGCATCGAAGAATTAAAATCGTGCCATCACGCATACTTTGTGAAGCCACTTTAGAGCGGATTGGTCATTCTTAGTGTGGCCATAAACCTGTTTACAAGCCCTTAAGTTGTGGAATCGGAAATAGAATTGAACTTCGAAAAAGAAAAACGGCAGCTTGCGTGTTTGGAGATCAATTTCCGGGAAAATATAATGAGCAATGGTTGTGGCGTGGATAAAGTGCCACAGTTGGAAAACGAACGAAGAGCGGCATACGAATCTGAAGGAATTTTAGGTGGTTATATGTAAGATTTATTAGGAGCAGATATCAAGCGTCTTTTTCAACGGCCCGTGCGTCGTCAGTAGCCAACAATAAAATACCGCAAATGGTTAAATTACCGCATGATTTAAAGACAACAAGTAGTGCAATGCAACTTAAAGACAAGACTTTTTAAATTAATAGTAATAACAAATTAGTTATTTTTGAATATGTAATTACATAAAATCAAAATTTGTGCCCGTAAGGTAATAATCTGCAGAGAATCTACCAGAAAGGATTTGTCCCTCTTGCTTGACAGCGGCAACAATTGCTTAAAATTTCAAGCGGCGACTGCAACAGGACTCTACGAATGCGTCCACTGCCTAAAAGCAAAGAGACACCTCAATAAAAACCATAATGCCCAACGACCGTTCGTGTAATGACATGCTCCAATCGTGCAACATTAGAACACTTCCAAAATAATGTAAAGGCAATTAAAAAAATAAAAATAAGCAAAAAAAAAAACACAATCCAATCCACACGGGAGAACGACCCTTTAAGTGCAGGGGCAAGTGTTAGCAATTAAAAAAAAGAAAGAAATAAAATGACCTGCTCGCACCGCGAGCGAAAATCAATTGAGCTAAGTACAGCAGAATCATTCTGTTTTATACCCAGCTAGCCGCTGTCGATGATAATAATCGATAGGCCTTTCGTCAGCTGTTGGTCATCGATAACTGTAATGGCTGCCCGTCCCAGCTGTTGTGCTATCGATTGCTTTGGCTGTGGCGCGCGTTGTTTTAAATGGAATCGCCTTCAAGAAATGTACATGATACTTTGTTATGCTTTTCCATGATTTAACTAAATTTGATCGAAATCGGACATCTATATAGTATAGCTTCCATAGAAAAGTAAGGTCCGCAAAGTAGTCTTATTTAGAAAAGCAAACTGCAACGGTTTACAAAACTTCAACCGAGTCGATGTTAACTTTCCCCAATTTTTACTGCTGAAATCGTTGCCATCCTCGAGGCCATTAACTTAGATAAAACAAAAGAAGACAAATTTATAATATGCTCCGGCTCACTTTCCCCTCTTAAGTCCAAACAAAACATAGACAACCACAGTTATAACCCAAAAACCATCCGCAGATTCCTAACTACGAGGTGTGTTCAAAAGTATCGCGAATTTTGTGTTTTTTCAAAAATTATTTATTTATTCATGAATATCTATTTTGTCCCCTCAAGTAACCCCATGAGATAATACCTTGGAGCACTTCAAAATATATTTGTTCGCTCCTCTCGATGCCGCTTATCTCGCAAGCGTAGCGTAACGTCGTCCTTTCATGGGTCTCTTCAGTTTAGGGAACAAGAAAGCACAGGGGGCCAATCTGGGAATACGGTGGCTGCGGATCTTAGTGGTTGTTTTTGGCCAAAGTCGCGCCAGCAACGTTGCAGGGCGTTATCGTGTGAAAGCCAATTTTGTTCTTCCACAAACCGGCGTTTCTCGGTTGCTTCGCGCAATTGCGAACTGCGTAATATTCTTATTGACCGTTCTTCCTGTGGCAGAACTCATGTGCACCACGCCCCTAATCGAGAAAACTTCAGAAAACTTTCCCGACCGACTGGGTTGCTTGCGCGCGCTCCTTGGAGTTGAGCTTTGGTATCCACGTCAATAAACCCCCGCAAACCCTCTGAGCAAATTTGGGCTCGCGTTTAACATCTCTTAGTGTCGGTGTGTTTTTGGTCGCAATTGAGCAATTTTGTACATTTCGCGGCACCCGCTCATGCCCAAATCTTGATAAAAATCATGCACGAGCCAATCGTATGTTTAGTCCTCAGAACTTCTCTAACGTGTTCGACGATTGGCCACCATTTCTCCACTTTATTTCGTCTGTTGTGTTCGGGCGTCCGGCCGCTCTTCGTCGTTCACATCTTCTCGGCCTTCTAAACTTTTGACCCACAGTACTTCGAGCATCCGCGCCTTAATTCGTTTTTCACAAAAAGGTCTTTGATCCTTTTTTGAATAGGTAAAAATCGACGATCCAAAACACGTGCAGCAAGCAGCTGTCAACTTAATGAACATTCAATGGCCGGCTTTCGCTGTGAGACGGTACCAACATAACGCCACAAAAAATCGAAATTCGAATAACGTAACCCGCGAAAATCAAAATCGCGATATTTTTGAACACACCTCGTAGACATCAAAATAGAATTAAACTCAAGTGGATTTCAAGCCATATGAACATAAAAGGAAACCACTTTGCGGAATTGAACGCCAAATTTGCAAACGAATGCTCAGATAATGCTCAGACTGGTACAAAAACATAAGCCCCAATAAGATAAACATTACACAATTCAAGAAATTTACGAACAAGAAGAAATAACTAGACTAGACCAAACAAAAATAATAAGACTACGATTTGGGCATACACAAATGACAAGCCCACACTACGTAGATAAAAAATATACAAAAACTGCCCCAATGCCAAAACAATACCAAAATAAATATCAAACACATCTAAACAGAACGCTCATCCTTAACGCCAGCTCCAAAACAACAACCCAATAGACCTCCTTATGAACCCATCAATTGATAAAAAATATAAAACAATAAATTACTTTCACTCCTACTCTCACGCACACTTTGTACATACATATAACTTACTAGGAACATTGGGCGTGTTCACCAGCACACACCAATCATCCAACATAAATCAACAATCACAAAAAACGTGTTTGGCTGCTGGTGAACGGTTTTTGATAGAATTTGCAGCCAACAAAACTATCGATATTTTTTATTGGCGAATAAGATTGTGCAAAAGTATGTAACAGCCAGAAGGAAGCATCTCCGACCCCATAAAGTATATATATTCTTGATCAGCATCAACAGCCGAGTCGATATAGCCATGTCCGTCTGTCTGTCTGTCCGTATGAACGCACAGATCTCAGAGATGGTAAGAGATAAGAGGTTTGACATGTATGGGACATATGCAGGGAGATAAAGTTTATTTTCAATTTTTGCCACGCCCCCGCCCACATAAAGTATATATATTCTTGATCAGCATGACGAGCTGAGTTGATATAGCCATGTCCGTCTGTCCGTCTGCTTCTATACGATTTCCTCCGTCAGTTTGAAAGCTATCTTCACGAAACCTTCCACGAAGTCTTGTACAAATACGCTGCACAAGTATGAAAACCTGCCGGATCGTACGACTATAGCATATAGCTGCCATAGAAACAGTCGGTGGAAAAACTTGTTTTACTGAGAAAAAACATTTTTGTTTTGAATGGAATCGGCATCAGACTTCGTATTTATACGTTTTCTACGCTTTTTCAGGGTTTCACTAAGTTTGGTCGAAAACGGAAGACTGTATAGTACAGCTGCCATAGAGAAGTTAGGTTTGAAAAACGTTTGAACGTTTGTATGAGCTTCAAGGGTATATAAACTTCGGCCGATCCGACCAATCCTGGTCTATTGTGCCCCCTACTGAGTTTACAACTCTCCTAGCAGCCCTATTACCTGTACGAAGGTCAGGATTTTCGTGGGTTCTAGGTTGCTTATTTGTATTCCCCAAACCTGTTGAATCTGCGCCTCGCTATAGCGTCGCAGTGTGAGCCCGAAGTTAGCTTACCTACATTTTTCTTAGTTGAAACGGTTTGGTTTAGTATATTCGAAAAGCCGCCGTTCCAGATCGTTTTAGAACAGGGACCGGCACATTTCTATCTCGTGTGCATACAAAAATTCTCTAAGCAGCGCTGCTCTGACACACATAGTATAAGCTGTACAAGCGCCGCTGCGTTGCTCGCAGTCGTTGCTACTGAAATTGAGAGCAATTTTTGCGCTGCTCTCACACACATCAATGCAAAAATGTAAATGTATTTTTTGCCTGACTCTTTTTGGAAGGAGGTTCAAAAAGCAGATTGTTTGCCTTCAGGTACAGTTTCCTGTCAAGAACTAAAAACATTTTCCCCACTAAAATGCTGCTGAGTTGCAGCTACCTTTACACTTACCACACTGCCCTTACAGTTGCAGGGACAGCTAATGATCTCCATATCGCTACGATTCCAGCGACAGATGCGACACGAATTACCAAACTCATTGGCCGAGTGCACGCTCTCCTGTGAGGTTTGCCTGGAGGCGGGTAATATGAGACCTAGCGGTGAGTTGGTCGCTGTGCGGGAACGGGAACTACTGCTGACGACTGTTGCTGTGTTGGTAGTCGTTGTCGTTGTCCGGCTGTCATTGCAACTGGCTGCGTCACTGACATGGCTGGTAACCTGCGGCGTGAGACCGCTTGCTACCACACTATTGAACAGGCGTATGGCCGTCGCCTCCGAAATGGCATGGGCCGGCTGGGACGGGGAAGGCGGCTGTGGCTGGGCCATTTCTGCGGCTGCTGCTGCTGCGGCGGCTGATACGGGACGCACTAGACTCGCGCTGCTGCTGCTGCTCGAACTAGCCCGGAGGTGGAGCAGGCGGTTGCCGTTGCGGTTGTTGGTTGCCGCGTGCGCGTAACGAACTAAATTTTGAAATACGAATTTTTTACACGAAATTTTGCTGGGACATTTTACATAAAACTTAAACGCTAGACTTTCACTGAGCATCTGAAATAGGCCCGACATTTCAGCACTTGTACATCACCTGACGTGAGTGGAGAGGGACACGGGATGGCTATGGGGCTATGGGGTGAACGGAGACGAAAAGAAAGGCCTGCTGTGCTCTGAATGGTATTAGTTTTTATATTGATATCGCATTTGTCAGTTATTAGTACAAAAAAAATCAACAATTGTAAAATTAAGGGAAATAATAAGCATAATAATAATAATAATAATCGAAAACAAAAACACAAAATAACGTACAAATTGTTTTTGCTGTTGCAGTTGCAGTTAAAGATACAGTTAGGGTGCGTGCCAAGGTCCACACGAAATGCCAAAAGGTGCCACACAGTAGTTGTCCGGGGGTTGGTTGGGTTGGTGACTTCTTAAAACTTAATGAGTTAGTTGCTGCTGCTGCTGCTGCTCCTCGGCTGCTGATCTCTCACTGACAGTTGCGGAAACGGCGATAGATGCTTTGGACATAGACGAAGACACACTTCCAATCGGGGCGACTCATCTCGACCATATCCTCCACATCCAGCAAAGGTGCAATGCCCGCTTTTTCGCTGTGGAAGAACGGAATACGAAGAACGTTAGCTCTGGGTGGGCCACTGACTGGGCGGGGGGCAGTTGGATTCGACTTACTCAGCCACGCTGAAGGCCAGCTCAAAGTTGTGTCGGCGAGTTTGTTTGGTTAGTAGACTGAAGTCAAATGCATCTGGCAAGAAATGATGAATCAGCGCACAAAAGGCCAAGCCATCGGACCAGCTTGAGCTAAAGTTGCTTATTTGGACATTCTGTGGGTAGGCGTGTGGGGGAGAGAAGAGTTGGATTAGGCATAATTTTTCGCTGGATGATGGATAACTCTAAATGAGGCGCAACAAGCGACGGGTGAGAATTTGATTTAGAAAAAAAAGCAAACAACATTTGTATTAAGAAACACTAGACCACAGAATTTTTGTACTTAACCACTTTATATGTAAACGAAACGAAAATATAGCTGAACGTATCAAAAAAGCAAATACTGCACTTTTCTCGTGCAAACGCGCGATTGGCCGCAAATGGGGCTTCTCTCCTGAAATAGTACATTGGCTTTACAACAGCGATGTTCTTCCATAGCCCCCAGGGGCCGAGCGCAATCGGCTATTTACACGCACACGAGCCGAGCGCATGCCAAAGTCAGGCATATAAGCGTAAGTAAAGCGCTCTCTTTGAGCAGGGCAGTTCAAAGCTGGACTGTGTCGCTTTAATATCGCACACCAATGCACTCTCACTTTTTGGCCTCGCTCTTCTTGAACATCGCTGCTTTACACAGCCGTTGTACGTCCAATACTACTACTATACAAAGTCATCGTATGGTGGCCGGCTCTTGGTAAACCTTCCGTCCTCAGAACCATAACAAAAGTTCAACGAAGTGCTGCATTATGCATGACTGGTGCATTGCGTACAACCCCCCCGATGGACTTAACATAATGCTACATCTGATACCTCTAGTTCTTGTGGGTAGAGAAATCGCCAGTAATACCGCTCTCAGGCTGAAAGAAGGTGGTACTTGGAAAGATAGTAGTAACTCTGGCCACTCCACTATACTTCTGCATCAAGTGGCAACACCGCCGATGCTTGACTACTGCGTTCCAGTTATAACGTTTAATACGTCGTCTGGACTGGAACTCAATGTCCCACTGCAAACCGAATGCCATCAATTTCTACACTGATGGCTCCAAACTGGATGGTCGGATAGGAGGAGGAGTCTTCAGTTCAGAGCTCGGTATCAAAACTTCATTCCGACTCCCTGATCATTGTAGTGTTTACCAAGCAGAGGTTATAGCCATCCAGGAGGTTACCAACCTTCTGGAAAACCTCGTAATCAGAGGAAGTAACGTATTCATTTTCTCAGATAATCAAGCTGCCTTAAAAGCGCTTGACGGTCATATTAATAATGCCAAAACTCTTACTGAGTGCCGCAGATCTCTTAATGAGATGGCCCAGGACTTTAACATTAATCGAGACGGCCGACCACCTCGCTAGAGTTGACACTACCAATCAGCTCCTACCTTGATAAGAGCAACATAGGGGTGCCACTTGCGACATGTAAACTACAAACATGGCAAACGATTCACACATGTGAAGTATCTAGGCTTGCATGGCCAACTCTAAATATTAAAAAAACTAGGACGTTACTCCGTCAAGAAAGACAGAACATTTCCCTACTAGTAGGGGCACACTAACTGGACACAGCCTAATTGGAAGACACGCCGCAAGGCTTGGCATAAGACATAATAACTACTGTAGAAGCTGCAATTCAGCTGATGAAGAGGAGAGTGTACAGCACCTCTTCTGTCACTGCCCAGCTCTCCTTTTCCTTTCCTTTCCTTTCCTATACCATCTGTCTGCCATCTCTGAAACCAATGTCAACTCTTTGCTCAAATTCGTGCTACTATAAAAATGGTTTAACGGGGAGGATCCTCCCGCTACGACCACATCGTAGAAAGGGTTATATGGTAACACAACGGGCCTTCATTGGCCTAAGTGAGGAAAAGGGACCTAACCTAACCTATGTATAGCTCTATGGCAGGGGTGCCCTCAGTCTATGCGCACGGCCCGCATTCATTGTTGTTTTGCGCATAGACATTGCTGTACGCATAGAGACTCACGCATTGAACAATTGCAACAACAACTTTGTATGTTTACTCTCTTCTCTGTTTTTCCTATGCCTCTTGCAGAGTGTTTGGCCTATATTTTGTTGTTGGCGACGAACAATTCCGTGTGTAGCACACAAACTAAGCTCTAGGCAATAATCGTCTTTCTCTTTCTACATATTTCTTGTAAATTATTGTTGCTTCTGAATTATTTTGTTCATTTGTATTGGTGTTTACGCGGCTCAGGGCACCTATGCTCTATGGCAACAATGTTCAAGAAGAGCGAGGCCAAAAAAGTGAGAGTGTATTGGTGTGCGATATTAAAGCGGCACAGCCCAACTTTGAACTGCCCTCAACGACGTCTGGGCAGCGAATGAAGGCAAAGAGAGCTCTGCTTACGCTCATATGCCCGACTTAGGCATGCGCTCAGCTCGTGTGCGTGTTTTCAATGGAAATGTCCTCAAAATTGGCATGTATTTGTTCCATAATCTTTCCATACGATTCTACAAAGTATGGTCAAAATCGGATGACTTTAGCATATAGCTGCCATAGGAACGATCGGTCGAAAAACAAGTTCAGCGTGCTTAGCAGACTATCGTCAACAAATGGTCATGTTTTCGCTACATTTAGAATGAATTTTTTCTTTGTTTGTGTAGAATGTAGAAGTTTTCTACGTATTTCCAAGAATATTTTAATAATTTTCCGTAAGCCTAACAACCGAAATTGAAATGTCGAGATAGCCTCAAAGATTCGGTTGGATAGCATACGTCCTAAACATTTTTCGTTTTTTTTTTTTGTGTTTTGTACCCTTGCCAGATTTATGGAAATCCTGATACCTTGCAGAGGTACACGTAGCATAAAGGGGTGAAATTTGCCCTTTCCCACATTTTATTACCAAATTTACAGCAAAACCAATAAGAGTTATGGAATTTTTAGAACCTAGTTCAGGTTCGGTCTGGAAACTTAAGAAGAATCAAAAGGTTTAGCTCCTGTACTGAGAATATATAAGACCGGTTTATTATGGTGAAGCAAACTTCATAAAGTTTTTCAAAAAGCCTTTGTTTGTAGGAAAAAGGTGTAGAGGGGCAAACGACACCACTACACCTCTTTCCTAAACCCAACAAAATTGGTATCAATATCAATTTGATACACGTTGTCTCAAGTTGAAACTATAACCAGTATTAACATAATCCTAGAGAGTATCAAATTGATTTTTTGGTTATTAATTTGATACGCAAAAGTATCAATTTGAGACAAACAAAATATTATGAAAGTTCGAATATTCGAAATGTCATGCTCGTATGTGAAACGATGTCTGCTGAGCTGGCAGACCAGTAGGCGCTTGACTATTGACATTAACTGTTTTAGATTTTAGTGCAAGCAAATCGATAATTTGTTTAAAATAAAAGCTATTGAAAACAATCCCACAGTCGACGTGCTGAAGACTAATGTGTTTCAATATGGAGTACTAGCTTTATAATTACAAGATGAGCTGCGAAACATATGTACTACACATCGTTCCTTACACAGATTTGTAAATAACAAATATAACTTTTTAGGTAGGAGGTATGCCATGCTGTTTCTGCGCTATCTAAGATGATCGAAACAAAGTCAGCTCTATTACTAAAGAAGGTTCTCGAGCTGGGACAAATTGCACAATCATGCCAACATAATTGGAGCAGCACCAAACTATTATGTCAATTAGGTTCGCATGACGCACTTTCTTACAGTGACTTCTGTATTGTAATGACATCCGCGTTCAAATGTGAGTGTACAATGTTTCCCCAAAGTCATCAAATAAATTTTGTAAGATTACAGAATAAAATAAATCAGTTTTAAAATGTTTATGTTTTAGTTTTAATGGCAGTTTGCTATTATTTGAATTGCTGCTTCAATCTTGATAAGAAAATATTTTAAATTGATATAAGCTAGTATCAAAATGATACCAAAAGTCTGACAGTCAAAATATCAAAATGATAATTGTCAGTATCAAATTGATACTTAAAATTAATACAAGACAGTGTCAGCCTGACACCAGTTAGTATCAATTTGATGTTTTCGAAATTTCGTTTTAATACTTTCGAAAATATCAATTTGATACTTGGAGTATTAGAGAGAAATTGATACTCAATAGTTTCAAATTGATGACTAAATAGTGTCATTTTGATGACTACTTTTTTTTTGGTGTACAAGCGAGAGCTTTTTGAGAAACTTCATGAAGTTTCCTTCACCGTGTAAATCCAGTCTAAGTTTTAACATCTAGTCGAAAATCTTTCTTGACATTATGTTTTTCCTGTGGGGAAAATTTCTCATAGCTTTGCAACTGTGACTTATTTTAAGAACTTTTGGGGGAATAGAACCCCCATTGAAACGCGTTTATTGTTCTAAAAGTTTTTTAGCATAGTTTTTCCTTATTTTGGTATCAAAAATCTTGTGGTCTAGTGTTGAATGTAACAGTTAACAGCGGCGGTTATACTATTTAACGGTACAATAAGCTATGAAGCTGGGCTGCTGGCGTGCATGTCTGCGAGTGTGTATGCGAGTGTGTGTGTGTGTTGTGTATGTGTATGTGTGTGTGTTAAAAAAAGCCTTTCAAAAGCTCAACCAAAGTTAGGCGCTGTTTTTAGTTGTTGTTGTTGTTGGTTTGTTTGCTTGTTATTGTTGCTAGTTGAAACAAAACGAAGTAACGGCAAAACGGTAACAAAAAAAAGAAATCAAACAAAATCTTGGGTCTGTATTGTTGTTGTTGTTGGGTGGAATACCTCATATTCCTGCGTTTTGTGCTGACACCACTGCAGAAGTTGATCCTTGACAGTGGCGGCGCGCGCATTTAATGCCGGATCGGTAAATTTGAATAACGGTTGTGCTGAACCGCCAGGGGTCGTGGGTGTAGTGCTTGTTGCTGAAGTTGATCTGAACGAAAACAATTCGGATAGAAGTTTGTTGTTGTTGTTGGGCGAGAGAGAGAGAGAGAGAGAGGGAGAGAACAGGGCAAAGGGCAGACGTTTTAGCGAAACTCACACAAAAAAATATGTTGTTTTTGTTGTTGTGTGGGGTTTTTAGCTGTGTATGTGTGATATTGTGTGTGTGTGTGTGTGTGTGTGTTAGCAAGAAACAACATCAAAATACTGTATTTTCGTTCTGGGCTTTGTAACAAGGGACAAGAAAGTGAAAGAGAGCGAGAGAGAAAGAGACAGAGACTAAAGACATAAAGATAGAAATACACATATACATATATAGTGCTACATATATACAGGATAACTGTAACTGTATTCAAATTTCTGTAAATTTTTTTTTGTTTTCAAGGAAATTGCCGCATTTCACTAAATTTTTGAGTTGAGTGTAGACAGAAACCACAACCGGTTCATGAGAAAGTTGTTTAAAATAAGAGTGGAATTTGGTGTTTGGTATTTGTGTGTGTGTGTGTTTGGTATATGTGTGTGTGTGTGTGTGTGTGTGTGTAAGAACCTTAAACCATTTGGGGAAAAGCAAACAAAATTTTACCCTAAAAAGTAGGCCTTAGTTTTTTTTATACAGGAGCGGACTCAGGCGGAAAAGGGCGCCAACTAAATGTTTAAGGAAACTAGAGGTGAGCGCGTGACGTAAGTTTGAACGTGTCACGCTGTGTCACAACGTGATCGTGAGCAAACTCAGCGATTTGTGCGTGAGCTTTAGAGCGGACCTCCTCAGTATGAAATTTTTAAGGTCATGCTCTCTCCCTCCTATCTGATGCGCTTTCTATAGTTTTTATGAATCACTCATACGCAGTGTTACCTATTTTCATAAATATTTGTTTCATTTAAAAATAGTCGGCGTTGAATTTTTTTTGAAAATTGTTTGAGTTTCAGTTATAAAAGGAGAAAACTATATTATGAATTTCAAAAGATTACAAAAATTTAAATGCACTTAAGATTTTCTATGAAAATTATTGATTTGGCGAACATGTCGTATGAATAATATTTCTCAAAGCTTTTAGGCCATGTCGTGCACATTTAAAATTAAAATCAGATAAGATGCCGACCCCTACTGTTTTCCATATTGCCGTTTTGAGGTCCGCTCTAGCGAGCATTCATGATCCGTCTTTCGTGAATGAATTAAGGACAACTAGCTTGCATATAACACATGCAGTATTCACTATTCCATATCAAAACCCCACTAAACTCCATTTACACTATGCTTAAAAGCATTCTTGAGGTTTCTTATGAAGTTAAAACATTCTGCTTAAGATAGCAGAGATTGGCTTTAAATTTTTAAAATATTTTATAGCATTTTGGTAGCCATTCAAGGATTGCTTAGTGCAGATAAGTTCTGTTAAAGAACCAGTCATAAGAGAGTAGGTATAGTAGAGTTCGTTTTGAACCATATTTTGTTTAAGGTAAAAGAATAGTTTTTATATTAATCCTTCAAGAAACCAAAATCTATAAAAAGAATATGTAATTGATGAAACTTCAAATTACCTTAAATTGTGTCTGGAATCTTGAAATTTTGATAAAATATGTCGTGCTTTCAATGCAAGTGCTTAACATTCCCCATTCATGATCATTGCCTCCGTAAATCGTGCATGAATCGTGCGTGATTCTATATAGATCATCAACCTACAACCATAGCCAAGAGCTAGAGAGCTAAAATTTGGACTGTGGGACTCACTTCAACCCAAAGTTCGAAATTTTGTTTACTTTTCCCAAAGACCACAAACGTGAATTGAGTGTGAGTGTGTGTGGGTGTGTATGTTCCCTTACATCAGGTAAATGTATGTATGTAGTATGTTTATATGTATCTATATAAAATATTTATAAAAAAAACTATATACAAAAATCAGCATTGGACTTACTTTTGTGCCTTTTCGGCGGCCGCTTGCTTATCAAGCTGCTTAAATTTGGCCAAAGGTGAAATATTTTTGGCTGCCGCTGCACTACTGCCGCTCACAGAACGCGTGGTAACTGAAAAGGGGAGAGCAAATTTAATAAATGTGTCTGGATCTGGCATTTGGCTACTTTCAAATATAAATTTGTATTGACAAATTCTCAGTTCAAGCTAAATTTGTTAAAGTAATTGTTCAAAGATAATAGACAAGTGCATTTGACTCCAGGTTCCTGCATCGGATACGCAGGAATGCAAGTGCTCGGGGGGGTCCAAAAATAACCGAAACCAAACTGATGTGGTGCGTGGGCGCAAAACCAAATTGTATAAAAGGAGACCAAAAATCAAATAAAGAATCATTTAGCTCCGGGCTGTAGAGCGAATCTCTCGCAAGTGTATTTGCGATTTAGTAATATCATCTACTTGAATTGATAGACGAGGTGTGTTCAAAAAGTATCGCGAATTTTGAATTTTCGCGGGTTACGTATATTCGAATTTCGATTTTGTTGTGGCGTTATGTTGGTACTCATGTCTCTCACTTATGCCGACAAGCTCGGCCATTTTGAATGTTCAGTTAATTGTTGACAGCTGCTTTGCTTGCACGTGTTTTGGATCGTCTTCGATTTTTACCTATTCAAAAAAATGGATCAAAGAACCTGTATCAAATTTTGTGTGAAAAACGAAATTAAGCGCGCGGATGCATTCCGAATGTTGACTGTGGCATACGGAGAAGCTCCCTTGGACAACGTTTATCGGTGGTACAAAATGTTCTCAGAAGGCCGAGAAGATGTGAACGACGAAGAGCGTGCCGGACGCCCGAGCACTTCAACAACAGACGAAAAAATTAATGATGTGGAGAAAATGGTATTGGCCAATCGTCGAATCACCGTTAGAGAAGTTGCTGAGGACCTAAACATATCGATTGGCTCGTGCCATTCGATTTTTATCAATGATTTGGGCATGAGACGGGTCGCCGCGAAATTCGTACCAAAATTGCTCAATTGCGACCAAAAACAGCATCGCATGAACATTGCTAATGAGATGTTAAACTCTGTCCGCGACGACCCAAATTTGCTCCAGAGGGTCATAACTGGTGACGAATCGTGGGTTTATGGTTATGACGTGGAAACCAAAGCTCAATCATCTCAATGGAAGCTGCTGCACGAACCAAGACCGAAAAAAGCGCGCCAAGTTCGGTCGAATGTGAAAGTTTTGCTGACAGTTTTCTTCGATTGCAGGGGCGTGGTGCATCATGAGTTCTTGCCACAGGGAAGAACGGTCAATAAGGAATATTACCTGCAAGTTATGCGCAATTTGCGCGAAGCAATCCGCCAGAAACGCCCGGATTTGTGGAAGAACAAAAATTGGCTTTTGCACCACGATAACGCCCCTGCTCACACATCGTTGCTTGTGCGCGACTTTTTGGCCAAAAACAACACACTAATGATGCCGCAGCCACCGTATTCCCCAGATCTGGCCCCCTGTGACTTTTTCTTGTTCCCTAAACTGAAGAGACCCATGAAAGGACGACGTTACGCTACGCTTGACGAGATAAAGACGGCATCGAAGGAGGAGCTGAACAAGATAAAAAAAAATGATTTTTTGAAGTGCTTCGAAGATTGGAAAAACCGTTGGCACAAGTGTATAATATCTCATGGGGATTACTTTGAAGGGGACAAAATAGATATTCATGAATAAATAAATAATTTTTGAAAAAACACAAAATTCGCGATACTTTTTGAACACACCTCGTACACGAATGTTGATCCGCATGTGCATTTATAACTTAAAAGAAAGTATGTCAACATTCAGAACATTCATTGAGAATGTGCCAGTTTAAAGAGCCTCTTAGTTCAAGCTTTACAATATTTGTTGTTGATTACCTTTTGTGGTAGTGGTGGTAACAGTAGCGCCGCCATCCTTTGACTTGGTCTCAGTGCGTTCGCTGGTCGTTGAGCTTTGTTGCTTGTGTTGTGCTAATGGAAGGAGAGTTTTTAGGATCGGTTTTTTTTTTTTTTTTTTTTTTTTGAAAAAGAGAAAAAGAAGCAAATACATTACACGTGATTAGTCAAGGGCATGCAAAAAAAAGTAAATCAAAAAAAATAATCCCAAAAAGGACAAGGGTTAATCAAAATGTACACTACACACGCAACAATGAAAACATCATATCATCATTTAATCATTTAGTTAGCGCGCTACTTCGTCAAAAAACGGGTTCATCAGCCGGACAAAAACTATAAAAAAAAAACTACAAAATCGGCCGCTGATGGTGTGGCTTTGCGAGGGGCGTTCGGTGGTTGGTGCCTGATGCTTAAATGTAAAAGGGTATTCAAGGACATGCACAAAACAGTTTATGTAAAGAAAAAAATAATGTTATGTGATGAACGCACTTAACAACTAGAAATCATGCTTGGCGACCAGAGCAGAGCAGTTCAGCAAACTGAGGAGCAGCTGCTGTATTCAAAAAACAAACGGAAGGAGCAGGTGGTCTCTCTATATATATATCAGGGGCGGGTCGTCGTAGGAGTCAAAAATGTATATACAAAAATTTCAGGAGGGACAACATGGGGTTTCGTCTCGGTATATGTCGTGTGTCTCTGCTGCTGCCCACCAACCAACCAACGAAACAAACGAACGAACGAACGAGGGAACGAAAAAACGTAACGAAACGAAAAGCTGGAGCTGTGCAACTTTTTTTTTTACAAAAATACTATTGTTTTGAAGTGTGACCAGTTCTGCTTAACCCCTTTCATTAAATGTAGTTGCAAAGAGTCATCCGAATCCTCGCTCTTGAGTTTTACCATTTTCTATGTGGTAAAATAATAGACAGAGTAACCGTACCACAAATTGTTCTGAGTAAGCTTGTGATAAAAAATGTCAAACTTTTTGATAAGCGCGGCTAGCAAGTCTGGTCACACTTAAAATAGTCAGGTTCCAAGTAATTTCTGAAGCTAAAGCAGCTGTTTCCTTACAAACATTGGGTAAGACCTTTTTTCTATATTTTTTAAGTGTGACGATTTGAGAAGTCTTCGATTTTGAACGCCTGAAGAGGCAATTGAAGTCTTCCGTAACGTTGTTAAAAACTAATCACCTTCTAAATGGCACAATAATAGACAGAGCGACCGTACCACGAATTGTTCTGAGTAAGCTGGTGCTCAAAAAAGATCAACTTTTTAATAAAAAATCCAATAAAATCTATTCACTCTTTAAGTTGCCCTGGCTCAGGTACATACTGAATCCTAGCTACGTTTTCTTTACAGAAATTGTCTTTACTTTTTTCTCAGTCAGTCAAAAACAGACCCTCGCATTAAACACGTCTGGACAAACGTTATTCAAAACGCAAAGTTGGAACAGTTATTTTAAAACACAACCTTTTGATATACACGCTCACAATTAGACACGAGCCGCGCTGGTCAGATATAGTCCTTTCTCTTTCTGGTATAGTTGCCCCTTGGGACTACCCCGCAACTAAAAGTTTTCTTGTAGTGAATCAGCCTGGAAGTTCTTTACAAGTGGCGCCCGAGCAGGGACGAGCCGAGCTGGTCAGATATAGTCCTCTCTCTTTCTGGTATCGTTGCCCCTTGGGATTACCCCGCAACTAGAAGTTTTCTTGTAGTGAATCAGGCTGAGCTTACCCTAGCCTGGAAGTTCTTTACAAGTGGCGCCCGAGCATGACCACATACATGGTAGACAAGCGTAGTAAGTACAGCCCGGAAGCAAAGATAGCAAATCCAGGAGTGGGCACCGGTTGGATATATTCACGCCGACGTGATGAACTGGAAGAACTTGCCGACGAAATTGGTTTCAGCAAGGAAGTCGAATGATAGACTTAAGGGGAAATCTTGCCCAATTAGTGGGCAACGGTTTTTTTGAACCAACAATTTGGTACCTCCTGACAAAGCTCGAGTCTCAATACGGACGACGACCCTTAGACGAATCGGTCGTCCTCCCAGCGCTTCAAGTCACCAGAGTCGCACATAGATGAAAACCAATCTACGTACGCAATGCATCAAAGATCAAAACTTTCTGAAACACAACCATTTGATATACACGCTCACGATATAGTTGTTTCTCTTGCAGGTATAGTTGCCCAACTACAAATTTTCTTGTGGTGGATCCTGGCTGGGCTGAGCTAACCCTAGCCTAGAGGTTCTTTACAAGCAGGTGCTAAAAAAGGTCCAACTTTTTAATTAAAGCTTCAATATACTCTGGTCACTCTTGAAGTTGCCCAAAAATGGGGAACTTCAAGCCCTCGTAAAAAACCACCACAGAACAATAGGTACAGTCGCTCTATCACAAAATGTTTTGTGTAAACTGTTGGTACAAAAGGTCACACTTTTCCATTAAAGTGCCAATCAAAGCTGGTCACACTCAAAGTAGCTCAGGACCACGGATTTACTGAAACTAAAGCTTCTTTTTTACAAAAATGGGAAAAAGTTTGGTTTGTTTTTATGGGTAAATGAAGACAGGGAATGAAAAAATGTTTTGAATGGACTTTTGGGGATTTGGAAAGAACGAAACATCAGGCAAAAGTAGGAAAAACAGATAAATAAACGAAAAGCTGGAGCTGTGGAACGTTTGTACAAAAAAGGAAACTTTTTTTTTTTCATTGCATATGAAGACAGTGGGGGGAAGAACGTCAGTTAGATATGCAGTTAAGCTGGGCGCAGATATAGCATAAAAAACAATATTGCTTGGTAGTACATGAAACGACTAGACAGTTTGAACTATCAAATTCAACTCACAAATCTTATTTTGGGCGGCGTTGTCCTGCAGCAAACTTGTGTGTGTGTGTGTGGGTGTCTATGTGTGTGATTTGACAAATCGAAAGCAAAACCGCATGTGGCCCCTCCTGCTAACTGAGAGCAAAAACAACTGTGTGGGGGGATTTGGGAACTAAAACAAATTCTAATCCTAGGCTCAACCGTAGCGCGGGTTCAGTCGAGACTTTTTTGAGTTGAGTTGTCTGCGGGTCCAGTTGCGGCTCAATAAACTGGAATGCCTGAGTGTGTGTGTGTGTGTGTTTGTGAGTGAGTGAGTGTGAGTGTATGTGTGTGTGTGTGTGTTAGGCGCCCATCATGAGCTGCTCGAAGGCATCTTCCACATTGCTCTCGTCGAGCAGATTCAGATTCGCTATATGCGGCATGGTGGCACTACGGCTGAGACCACCACCCAACAAAGCCACACCACCGCTGGACGACACATTACCCTGCGAGCTGGTCAACGAGCTAAGGGATTTACGTGCTGCCGCTGACAGCTTCTCGCTGGTCTTGGTGCGATTAATGGCCGTCTTGCGCGTCGTTGTCGTTGTCGAGGTGGTCAGTGAACGTAAGTCCTCTGGCGATTTCTGACCCGAAAAGTAGGCTGCCACAGTGCGTTGCTTCTCGCCCAACTGGGCCTTGTCTATGCCCGCCTCATACAGCTTGGGCAGGGCCAGTGAGTGTCCCGACTTGGTGCGTCTCAGCTCGCCCGGTAAATGAGCCGGTGAAGAGTTTACTTGGGCTTGATTGTACTTGGGCTGACCCAGGTTGCTCTGTGGCTGCTGTTGTTGTTGGCATATCTGATGCCAAGAGTCACATTTGCTTAGGCGATTAATACGCGATCCTCCATTAAGGGGCAGCTCCACTTGCTCCTCCTGACTGCGTCGAGTCAGTGAACTGAAGGCGCTCACATTGTTAAAGACAATGTTGCGTGGGATTTGCTCTTCGGGTGGAGCCTCGGGGGGAGTGGCTGGCGTCTCCTGAATGCGTGGCTTCTCGGTTACCATCGGCGCCATCGAGGAGGAGGTCACCGAGTTCTGTTTGTTCAGCTGTGGACTCTGATAGGCATTGGGCACATAATGATGTCGCTGCGGTGGTCCAAATTTCTTGAGTAAAGGAGCATTCTCTTTGGGCAGCGACGACTTGACTATATCGGGCGTGTCGGGGGGAGCAGAGGATTTGTACTCCTCTGAGTGTTCAAAGTGGGCCAAACGCTGTGTATGTTCCCTGTGCTCCAACACATTGCCCACACTTTTGCGTCTTAACTCTTGCGTCTGAGGTGGCGGTGGTTTTTGGAGAGGTGTAGCTGCATCTAGGGTGGTCTGACGCACCAGTGGGGCCTGAGGACGCTTTACGGTTTCGCTTATGGTATGACTACGCGTGCTGAGCTTGGGATGAGCCGCTGGCTTGGGAGCCAACTGAGGTTTAGTGCTGCGATCCACAGGCGGTGGCTGTTGCTGATGCATGGGATTGGCTGTCCAACTGGTGCTAACTGAAGAGCTGGCATTGGAGTGTTCCGAGCTGCGACGCAAACGTTGTTGACTTCTGACAGAGAGAGACTCTTGTTCGTCTGCGGAGTCTTCTAGGGGATAGGTAACCACATATGAGGTGTGCGTCTCACCCAGGTAACTGCTGCCGTTGTTCTGGTTGTTGTTGTTGTTGTTGGGTGGAGTATAAGTAGGATTGGCCTTATACTGCGGCTGACGCTTGGGCTCAAAGCTGTTCAGCTGTGGAAATAGTGGCTCTACCAATGGCGCCTGATAGGCACGACCATCGGGTGACAGTCCACCCGCTGCTAATGGTTTCGGTGAGCTGGGCGCTGTCTGTGCTTGCGCTCTAGGCGGACGATCACCCAAACTCTTGATGGTATACAACAGCGATTTGGCTGCCCTTGAATTTCGACCAAAGACCTCATCATCGCTCATGTGTGCATTACGTCTATCGGCCACTCTTACCGCCGTCTGGCTGCGGGGCTTCCTCATTACCTTGGTCTCTACCCGATATTCCAGCATATTGTTATCCGAATCCAAGTCCAGATCATCATCTGTATTGTCCGTCATGGCGGGTACGGTCATAAAACTGGTGGGACTATTGGGCAAACTGTCTGCATAGTCAAGCAGAGGTAGGCTTAGGGGATTTGTGGGTGGCAAGTAAGTGGGATTGGCATTGGTGAGTATAAGAGGAGCGGCCAAAGGATTGGTCAAAGGTTCTGACTGATCCAAGGCACTGGGCAGACAGGGCTGCGACCGGTAGTGGTTGTTGTTGTTGTGGTTGGTCTTACGCATGGGCGGAAAATCGGCATAGGTGAAGGAGATGTTGGTGGGTGGCGGCGGTGGTGGCAGCTGTGGAGAATGAGTTAAATAGGTTGGTGCCGCCGGTTCCATGGCATTGGGCAGAGAGGGACGCTTTTTGAACTCGGTAAAAGGTTGAACTGGTGGTACCTTGGAGCGCAAAGAGTTGTGACGCTGCAAAGGCTGGGGCTGGGGCTGCTGCTGTTCGAGATGATCCCTTAGCGAGCGCTCCTCAAAATGATGCGCCTTGCGCTTAAAGTCACTGTTATCCACTTTGGGCTTGGCCACCCAGGGTAAGCCTATGGGTGAAGTGGCCGTGGAAGCGGGCGAGGGTGTGTTGCTGTAGTTGGCCGAGGCCTGCAAGTGCTTGTTGCTGCCCTTGGTTGAGGGTGGTTGCCACACGGCTGGTGATTTCTGAGCTATGGGCTTGTATATGCTGGGTGCAGGCGGCTGTTCGTGTTCGATGGGCCGGAAAACGGATTGAGGAGCGTGTATAAAGTGATTGAGTGGTGCAGCGCGTTGCTGCTGTAAACGTAGCTCCATCTCTTGACGTCGCTGACGTTCCATTTGCTCCTGATGCTGACGCTGTTGCTCCAGTTGCTGTTGACGTTCCAGCTGCTGGCGCTGCAGCTGCTGTTCGTAGTATTCACGCTCCAGGCGTGCTCGCTGCTCACGTTCGTAGCGTGCCTGCTGCTCGAGTTGCAGCTGACGTTCGAGCTCTTGGCGACGTTGACGTTCGGCCAGGGCCTGAGCTTGAGCCTGGGCAGCGGCGGATTGTTGGTGTTGCTCAAGCTGCTGTTGTTGCTGCTGCTGTTGCAAAAGCTGTTGCTGTTGCTGCTGTAACTGTACTCGCTGCAGCTGCTCCCTTTGTAACTGTTCTCGGTGCCGTTGTTCTCGCTGTAGTTCCGCTTGTTGCAGTTGCTCTCGCTGTACCTGTTCCCTCTGTAGCTGTTCTCTTTGCAGCTGTTCTCTCTGCAGCTGTTCTCGCTGCCTTTGCTCCCGCTGCAAGTGTTCTCGCTGTAGCTGTTCTCGTTTAAGCTGTTCTCTTTGGTAATGTTGCTCTCTTTGGTATTGCTGCTGCTGGTGTTGGTGTTGCTCTTGTTGCTGCTTAGCCCAACCCGTTGTCACCTGATGATTTGGCACCTGCGGCGGCTTACCTTTGGTGGCCATAGCCGCCGCTCCCGTCTCAAAGGTATGCTTTATATTGCCAAACTTGTGCGTCCAATTCGATACACTTCGCGCTCCTCCACCCCAGCCCAGTCCCGTCTGATGGCTTTGCTTGTTGATGAAGGCCAAAAACTTGTGATCATTCTCCGTTTTGGGTTCAAAGGGTGGCACCGCATTGTTGACGCGTCGTTTGACACTCACCTGCACCTCACGCTTTAGGCCCACCTCCTCGTGCTCCATATCCGAGTCACTTTCGGTTTTATACTTGGCCTGTACTTTGGGTATATCAATGGTATTGGCACGCTTCATCAGTTGTTTCTTAGAGCCATTGAAGCGGGGACTTAATTCTGGATTTGTAGCCTTAGACTGCTCAAAGCTCACCGCATAGTCACCGGACAGAGGTCTTCTATTGTTGTTGTTGTTGTTTTGGGTCGCTGGCTTTACAAACTCCTTGGGTCTATACAGCTGCGTAGTGGTGGGTATGGCTCCCGAACTGGCATTCTTTTCCAGTGGTATAAAACTTTTATTGCCACGTATCAACATGTCCTCCATGTAGCGTCGCGCATCCGCCAATTCCTCACGACTTACGCCCACGGTGTGACGACTGTTCCGCTGGCGACGTTTGGCAAAACGTTGCTGTCGACCCGCCTCCACCGATTCCTCCAGCTCGGGACTACCCGAGTCCATTTCTGCTTGAGACTCCTCGGCGGGTAGTTTTTCGGGATCGTGTAGACCCGTTTGCAGGCGTGCGACCAGTGCCAATAGAGTCTGCCGTTGTCCCCCATCAACGGCCAATTCTTTGCCCTGCTTCAGCGAACTCTCCAGACGACTCAAGGCATCGGTTACCTCCTCGACCAGGCTACGTTGAGCCTCACTGGCATCACTGCCACTGCGTTGTTGCAGCGTGTCACGTAGGCCAGCGGCGAGCAGGCGTAAATCTTCACCGCTTTCCGTGCCCGAATCTTCTTTTTGAGGCACACTCAGTCTGGTCACTTGTGGAGCGGCAGTAACGGGCATGTCCCTGGTTTTGTTTAAGCTAACCTGGCTACTAATTTTCCTATTACTACTAAGGGCTATGTCTGATCCTGCAGTGGTTGCTGCTGTGGCTGCTGCTGCTGTTGCTGCTGCTGCTGCTGGTGGTGGTTTGCTTGTTTGCTTGGTTGTTGGCAGGGACTCACCCTGCTTGACCTGCACTTGCTTCTTTTCCAGCTCAACTTTGGCCAGTTTTTGCTCGACTACTTTCGTTTGCTGCTGCTGCTTCTGCTCCTCCTCTTCGTCGTCGCTGTAGTCGGTGACCTCTTCGATTATTTCCTCATACTCACTGGCGCTGCTTTCCTCTTCCTTAGCTGCTGCTGCTGCGGCAGCGCCTTTCTCTATAAACGCGAGTTTTTGATGTTTTTTTGATGAGAGAGAAAGAGTTTTAAGAAAGATAGAAAAAGATAGAGATGGGGGGCAGGTAGGTAGGGCAACAAACGAATGGGACTAATGTCAGGACACAACACTCTCTGCCAATACTGTTTTGGTCTTATCTGGGGGGGACTCGGTGGTGTTGGATTTTGAACAGGGGGGAAAACGAGTACGCCACAAATCACAAACGAAAGTTGTATGGAAATTTGTATGACATAAGCGCCAGCCTACCAAAATTAGTTGCCCTGGGCTCTCTTTTGCCTTTCCTACTAATTCCTAGTGCATATCTATAAGATACAAACTACACATCAGTAATTCATGTTCCTGTTTTTCATTTATTTTGGATGGGTTAGTTAAGTTCTAAATGGATTGACCACAACTTACCTTCGCGTTCTGCCATAAGTTCGCGTAAACGTGCACGGATCTTGCGACGCTCCTCGTAGGTGGAGGCCTGTTCCAGCTGTGTGGCCGCAAATGTGTTGTGTTATATTTTTGGCATTTTCACACGAAATTTTTGTAGCACTTACCAATTGCTTTAGGATTTGCTCGTCCCAAATCTCCTCGATGTCACAAGTTGTACGTAAAACTGGTGTGGAGGAGGTGTTGCTGTTGCTGCTGCTGCCCGTCTTGCTGTAGGTATTGGTAATGCGCGTGGTTTTCACCTGAAAAGCCAACAGATCAGAACATTTTTTTTTTTGTTTATCAACCGGAAAATTGTTGCTCTTGCTCTCTCTTTCTAGCCAGCTGTTGGCTTTGGCTAAATTAAACCGATGAGCACATAGCTTGCCGGCCACGCCAATATTTTAGGTTGCCAAAAATTGAAAAAACAACAACGACGAGAAAACACTTGAGATTAGCGAAACTCAGCAGTGACCATGATAAGACACTGAACAGCAGATAAATCAATCAATTTGTCCTTAGCCAGGGCTATGTAGATGCTAGACGCCAATTTGTTGGGCGACAAACATATCCGGCATTAGGCTGAATAAATGAGGCACCAATGCGTTGTAGGTGGGGGAATGGTTTATAGGGAATCCCCCGTTGACGTATGTTTAGGTAGGTACTTATACTGTACCACCTTTTCTTTTTCTAACTTTCCTTTCAGCACAGTTTTGCTGAATGCGCTTTTCTAGGCATACGTCTATTAGATTATAGAGATTTTTTCTCAGGAATGCATTGACCATTCGAGCTGAATTATAGTAGAACCATAAAAATTTGCTCATACCATGAGTTGCATATGAGACTCTTTGGGTCTGGCACCCAATAGTTGTTTCCTGTAAGAGACTATGACTGTTTCGCCTATCTAGCGGTGCGTCATGGTGTAGCCTTGCCCCATAGATCTATGTTCTATGTTCTCAGTACTTGAATTCAGACCTGAGTAGTAGAAATAGCTGAATTAATGCCTGATTTCAGGCATGATTCTGTACTTCCCATGAAATTTATCTACAAGTTCAGTACTGAGACTCTGCCTGAAATCAACTGAGGTCACGACTGAAACTCATATTAGGGAGGCCATGAATTCAGTACCAGCACTTCCATTTCAGGGCTGATTCAGCTATGATTCACTACTGAGCCCTACTGTAGGGCATCTAGGTACCATCAGATGTCTTGATTAGACTTCGAAAAGTATATTTTCTGTATTGTGAAATCCATTCCAGTAAATCCCCCAATTTACTCAAGAACTACGAACTATGTTTCCTAATAAGAAATTAGTTTCTAAGTTCCATTTGTACGAAACTAGTCAAAGTCTGAAGAAGAATTACCCTTAGGGATGAAGAAAGATCAGTAAAAAAGGTAACTCTAGGAAAGCGGAAAAATTTGGGGAATCCAACAGGAGGGAAAAAACTGTAGCCAGCTCGCATTAAACATAGTCAAATGGCAAGTGCTACTAGCAGCAGATGAGACCGGTAAGCGGATGTTATATTAACCCAGGAAGGTCATCCTTTTTATATTATAGACCGAAGCTACACAGAGTATATTAAGTTGTGTTTCTTGATCAGTATTTGCCCGACAAATTTTAATGCAAATCGAAAATATGCAAAAGATATGCCAAAAATATGCCAAAAATATGTAAAATATATGCAAAATATGCAGAAAATATGCTAAATATAGGTAATCGAATTTGATCGTAAAATTGAATTCCCGAGGTCTTTACTGTTCAACAAAGAGCACTAACACTGGTTCATCGATAGTAATGGCTTCAATTTTCTTTCGAACTTCCTCATGCTGCAAGATCAAAGTTAAACTACTAATCTCTGAAGAGAGCGAATACATGGTGTCATTATTTGGGAATAACCAGGGTCAAATTTAAGCAAATGTGAAGCTAGGCTAACAAACTGTCTTACTCCTGTGAAGAATTGCGGAGGAGGCAAGTAGCTCAAAGCAAGAATTTGCAAGAACAGCAGTCTTCATTTAACTTAAGTCCACCTTCAGTAAGTACGTTTAGAACAATTTCTAGTCTTCAAAACCCAGCTCTGTTTTCGGTAGTATCACCAAAATTTCGTCCATATAAACAATTAAATACGAGTGGGCAAGAACTCACAGTACGTTACTAATTGCACGCTGGAAAAACAGATGGCGCATCTTAGTCATTCGCAATCATCTCAGTGTCGAGATCGGTCAGGCTGCCAGATTGCTCAGACGTCCTGCACTACATGAAATAAGTAAAAGAAAAAATGGCTTGTCAAGTTGACACAGCCCCAAAGGGCCAAAGCCGAGCTTCTGTCAATCTCTTGGAGGGGGCCTACAGGGACCTACAGTTTAACGCCGAATCCGAACGGCAGCTTGAGAAGCTTTTCATGGCTAATTACTACAAAGGTGGCGCCAACAGCAGAGAGGGGTGACTGGGTGTAAAGTTTATTCAAAGAAAAAACTTTTCATTAGATGTTCCGAGGCGGGAACGAAGCCACGACCTCTTGCACAGCGGTCGCGCACACTAGCCGCTGAGCCACCCGGCCACACAAACTTTACAGTAGTAAAGAAAGAAACGACAATAAGAGCTATTTCTTACATCTAAAAATAGGGGAAAGTTTGAAAACAAAAAAGTTTTTTTAACTAAGACTTCTTATCGGACCATACTTTTCTATAGGAAGTACTATATAGATGTCTGATTTCGACCAAACTTAGTGGAATTATGGAAAAGCATAACATACTAACAATTACGAAATTTGGAGGCGATCCCATTGAAAACAAAAAAGTTTTTCTTACTGGAACTTCTTTTTCGAAGGATCATTCGTACTTCAGCTATATGCTATAGTCATCCGATTTTGACCAAACTTTGTAGAATCGTGTAAAAGCATATAACAATATACAAATACAAATACATGCAAATTTTGAGGACATTTCCATTGAAAACAAAAAAGTTTTTCTATCTAAGACTAATTTTCAGACTCTACTTTTCTATGACAGCTATACCATATAGATGTCCGATTTCGACCAAATTTGGTGGAATCATGGGAAAGCATAGCAAACTAAGAAATACGATGGTAATAGGACTTACTTAGAAACTTAGAACTTAGAAATACTTAGGAACGTTTCCATTGAAAACGAAAAAGTTTTTCTTACTAGTTTTTCAACCGATCGTTCCTATGGCAGCTATATGCTATAGTCATCCGATCCGGCCGGTTCGCGTATTTGTACCAAAAGACTTCGTGCAAAGTTTGGTGAAGATAGCTTTCAAACTGACGAAGGAGATATCATAGAAACAGACAGACGGACGAACATGGCTAAATCAACTCAGCTCGTCATTCTGATCAAGAATATATATACTTTATGTGGTCGGTGATGCTTCCTTCTAAGCGTTACAAACATCCGGACAATTTTATAATAACCTCTGCAAGGGTATAATTGTTGCCGAAGCTCGAATCGGCAAGCCAGACACTGTATTTTTATAATTATCCATGATTTCACTTCGAAATCTGTCCATTATTTGATTGGATTGTCTGCCAGATAAGTCGGATTGCAGAATCGAATGAAAGGATTACATAGCGTGCCCTTAACAATGTCAAATATTGCTTAGAACGAGAGCGTAAGCTAAAATCGGTCCTGCCCGACTTCGATATACCCGTTACTCAGGGCAATCAGTGTTTAATAGCCTTTCCCTATGTTAATTAACAGAGTATTAACATTAATGTGTCCATTTTAACATTATGTTATGGGGGGAAAAAAAACGCATGTAGCGCCAAAAAGTATGCAACGCTTTTTATAACCTTTATAACTCTGACATTTATTATCCGATCTTTATGAAACTTTCAGAGATTGTAGATACAAGATACGGATATGCTTCCTTCTGCCTGTTACATACATTTGCACGACTTAAGTATACCCTCTTTATTCTTCGAGTAACGAGTATAAAAATAATCTCCTGACTAAACTGGTTTTTGGGTGAAGAAGCACTACAGAATATTTAGAATGGTGGAAAGAATACTCACACAAATCAATTAGCAACTACCAAGAAGAAATGCAGTCTAAAGACTAATGGCTATTGGAGGAGATGCGCGGGTCATATGCTTTAAAATGGTCAACAAATCATTCGAAAAGACTACATCAATCTGGCATCGCTAAGGATCAGTTCATATCTTAATTTAAGGCCCTAATCTGGTCCAGGCGACTGAATTTTACCTGTTTTTTAAAAACGTGTGGAAAAAATCGGGAAAAGATTTTGAAAATAAGTTTTTTTTGTATTTGGTTGCACGATTCATTAAAAATAAGACAAAATTAAGAATGTTTGAATGCGAGGGCTGTTCAATAAGTTCTCGGCCTCCAAAGTAGTGTCTTCTTAAAAAAGATGTGTTGATGGTTGGCAGCTTCCCGGAAGTCACCATAAACGGAAAGCAAAACGGAAGATGGGAAGTTGTTTGGAATGAATGCCTTAATGGCCCAAAGCAGAATCATGAAAAAAATTTAATTTGTAAGATCTGAAAATGAGAAATCCATTTTTGACCATTTTTTTTTGTAGTCCAACGAACAAATGATCGGGGTTCCGGACATAGCCACGTTAATTCTGCGTCCATTAAGGCCTACATCATCAAAATCGGTTCAGTAGAACTTGAGAAAAGCTTCGAACCAGTTTAAAAAACGTGGTTTCGAGAAAATCGCGTTTAAAGTTGGCAGTTGCTTGGAAATTTGGGTCTTCTTGCGTCACTAAAATGGCTATATCTTCGAAAGTATTCCGAATTTTGAAACAATCCTTTTGGGATATTATTTTTGCATATCTAAACTAAAAAAAAATGTGAAAACAAAAAATCGAAAAAAAATTTTCTAGACCAGAAGAGGGCCTTAACCGAATGGCTGGTAAATATAAATCGTAGCTTAGGGAATTGATAAAACAACCCAAAATTGCTGGTTTCATTGTCTAAAGGTAGGCGCTTCAAATCTTAAAACTCCTCATGGAAGTGTACCGTACCGAACCGTTGATCTTTGTGGTTTTCAGTTCGGCTTAATAACAAGCAGGAATTTTGCGCTCTTGCTATTCTCAAGTTCTTATTCTCCGGGTCGTTGTATTGATAGGAATTTGCAAATGGCTTAATGGTGTGACAGCATTTGAAAGCGTACTGACGAGGCTTAGCCGGGAGGCAGCCGAAACACTACTGTCTACTCTCAACCACTGCTGCTGTTCATATGTAATCTTTGTTGATTTTCTGATGATTATTGAATTATAATCAATCCTCGACCTTGAGTCGGCTAGCAACCGCTTTGATTCCAGACAAAAAAGAAACAATTTTTAACGATTTTTTGCCAGCTCTGCAAGCCATCTTTAAAAGCCTTGGAAGTTACCTCGATGCTTAGGAATGATGCCAGAGAGGACCAATCGCAACCAAGCAGCGTCTCATTAAGAGCTGAGAAAACCACCTTGCGAAAGCTGAAGCAATTTTGTGTTTGGGTACCGAATTTGGCACTAACTGCAATATTTAGTTTTATGTAGAATTTTAAATAATTGTTTTAGCCTGGCCATTTTTAGACTCTCTCGCACTAAAACAAACAATACCCTCTAGTAATGCCGACCAACGCTGTATCAACGTTCCGTCGACGATTTTGTGACTGTCGTCGACCCACCCTTATACCCCTTACAATGAGTTTGACTGACGTATTTTGCAAGGCGATGTCCGCTCAATACGTTAACGACTCTCCAGGCACGCTAGGTCGACGCAATGCCATGCAGGAACCGACATAAGCGACGCTCGATAGACGAAATGCCATGCAGAAAAGCGACAATCGTTGTCGTCGCGACGCATCACCGTACAAAAAGCAACGCTGGGTTGACTCAAATACTGTGACTGACCCCAGCCGTACTAGAGGGTATTAATAGGAAATAGCTCAGATTTTTATATGTGTAATTTTTGTTGAACCAAACCGAAGTCTTGAGTCTTTCACACTTGGTTCGGTTCACTGTGAAAAATAAGTCGGAATTTTGGGTTCAAAACCGGTTTGGCTGAACCGAAGAATAAAAACAAAACATGCTTAACATTTCTATAGAAAATAGTCGCTCAATTCAACAATTTGCGATATAATCTTAATTGTGGCCAAGGAAACTGCACATTTAACTCAACTGGAATTTCCAAGAGAAAACATTGCCTCTTGGCTGTCATCAACTGCTGTAAAAGCGAAAGAAAATAATACACTTGCGTGTATATTTTGCGGTTTTTCTTTATCTTGACTTTTGATACATCAAATAAAACGTTTATGGACCCCGCAAAAAGTGTGGCAAGTGCAATTGGAAAACGACGCACCGACACAGCTGCTCGAACCCCCTTGGAAAATTTTTGTTTATATCAATTTGACCAAATTTGGTCAGCCTCACAAAAATTGTTTCAAAAAAAAATAACCGATACGAACATGTTCGAGAGGCGTACCAACACGCGTTCCTATTTTTAGTTATAAATTATTTAAGCAATACAAACTCACACACACACACACACAAGTGAGAGAGGCAGAGAGAGGAGGAAAACCATATTTTTTCGTATTCGTCGGAAAATGAAAAGAAATTTTGTTGATGTGGAGGAGCTTTTATATAATAAACAAACAAAACATTTAATTGCCAAACATTTTAACAATTCCTTGCAAAATGTGGGACAACATTGAAAATAGATCAAGAAGCTTAGCCAAGCATGGAGCTGCCGTAGCCGCAGCCGCTGCTGCTGTTCAGCTGACCAGAGCGAGCATTGACTGACTCGCTCTGTGTACCATGATGCACTCGCACCTTCAGTCAATTGGTCAACAATTTGGCTTTGACACTGATGATTAATGCTGTGCAATAGGGAACAACAAATGAACTGAACAACAAATTGACAACAAATTTGCTTTAAATTTAGCCAAAGTTGGCAATGGGCGCCGCACAGCGACCAGACCCGACCACAGACCGGAGCAAGTAACGCCCACCAGGAGCCTCCAAAATGTGTGTCTGTTTTTTTTTTTGTATTTTTAGCTCACAGAACTAAGTATTTGACATGCAAAAAGGCAACACAATTATGAAAAACAAAAGAAAAGCAAATTTTTCCCGCATGGAAACCGGCTTTGGCTGCCCCCTTACCCCACCTCAGAGTAAGACACTTGCTCAGACAACAGAGCAAAAGACGAGTATGTATGGGCAAAGTCATGTTACGCTCAACTAAGCAACCAGCAGCGAGATGATATGGCCAAGTACAACAAATTAGGGAGAGCATACATACAAACATACCTGTACATACATACATACTTGCGGACTTCTACTCTAGAACATACCGGAAGGAAAGTGTTTACACGATGAAACAAACTTCATGAAGTTTACTCAGTAGGCGAGAGAATCAGGTGAGATTCTATAACTTTAGTTAAAAAGTTCTAGTAGTTCTAACTTGAATTTCCCGCCAACTAAGAACACTTCATAAAGTTTGCTTCAACGTGAGAAAATCTTCCAAAGGTTTGGTCTTTTTGTTTCGTTTTGAAAACAACGAATTTAAGGTTTTCTTGCACTATACTGGCTTGTTGTGCCTCAAGTTGGTGTACAATGTCCCCTTTGCACGCAAAGCTGCTGGCTAACGTAAGCAGCAAGCCCAGGTTATAGGGTAAATAGGTTTGTTCCACCAATGAAATCAGCTACAGTAATGCCTGGGATACGACGATCGGAAGGGAAGTACGCCTATTTGTAAATTACTTTACTGCCAAGTTGGTTACTATTTCATAGGGAGTAAGAGGGGCAGTACCATTTAAAACAATAATTTAACTACTTATAGGTACTAAATCTGCCCTTAACATTGACAAATAAGTACGTAGGTGAATGAAAATGGTCATTTTAAACGAGTTATAACCTGTTTTATACGCTTCTAAGCCGAATTTTCCATAAGTTGCTAAGTTAGGTACCATTTCGTAGCCTTAAGAGGAAGTACAATCCAGAATCGTTAATCAAATTTCAACTAAATGTCCTAAATCTGCACTTAAAATTGACAAATATGAACGCAGGTGGCTGAAAATTGGTATTATAGACTATTTTCAACCTGTATTATACTCCTCTAACCCTACTTTTCCATAAATTGCCAAGTTAGGTACCATTTCGTACCCCTAAGAGGGAGTACTATGCAAAATCGTTAATCAAATTTCTTCTAAGTGACCGAAATCTGCCAACATTGACATATTAGGGCGTATGTGGATGAAAATGGGGGATATGGAAAAGTTGTAACCTGTATTGCTGACAAAGAACTCTTTATCAGTTTGCTTTATCTTGTAAACTCCCGCTTAGTTATTGAGTAAAATATTCCAGTCATTTTCAAAACGAACCTTTTGAAAAAATAGGGAACCTGCAGCGAACCGGTTCTGGAGTGGCTTGTAACTTTTATTGAAGCCGTTTGTTTCGTCTTCTACGAAAATCATTATAAACAGTTTCTAGACTCCAGTTTATCTAGCCCTTCAGTAAAGTTCTGTATCCAATCATTCCAAGCCCTTTAAATCTTTATTAACCTAAGTCGATATCTGTAGGAGTTAAAGGCAGACTCATGTCACATATTAGTTTTGGTACATGGCATGGTACAGGCTCTTGTGGCCGGGTGAGGCTCAACGGCTAGTGCAAGAGGGACATCTAATGAAAAGCATTTTCTTTGAAAAACTTACACACCCGGTCACCTTCACTAGCTGTTAGCGCCAGTTTTGAAGTTACTAGCCATGAAAAAAGCTTCTCAAACTGCAGTTCGATTCCGGCGTTAAACTGTAGGTCTCTTTCTCTCGTGCAAAAATTACAGGCACACAAGCCAAAGAAATTGGGAGGAGCTCGGCTTTGGTCTTTGAGGTTGTGTTAAACCAAATATATATGGTACTGACTCTTAAGGTCGCGAAAAGGTATTTCATATATTTTAGTCTAGATGAACTTAAGAAATTTAATATAGATTCCAAGTCTTCTATAAAGCCCACTTTCTTTAGCCCAGGTTGATGTTTGTTAAAGTTTTGAGCAAAATCAGATTGTAAGCGAATTTTCGGCTTGGTAAACCCTCCTTAGGCATATAAAAATGTGAAACATGAAGGTGGTAGCCATACCATTAGGCTTTTAGGGGCTGCTTTTCATGGTATGGTGTTGGTCCAATTCATCATATTGACGGAATAATGGACAGATTCGTATACAAAGATCTGTTGGAGACGGTGATGCTACCATATGCCGAGGATAATATGCCACTTTTATGGAAGTTCCAGCTGGATAATGACCCGAAGCACGCCTCTCGAGTAGTAAAGGATTGGTTCGAGAGCAAAATGTGTATGTTCTTGAGTGGCCAAGTCAATCCCCGGACCTCAATCCCATCGAGAATCTCCGAGGTGAACTCAAAAGATAGGCCGGAAAGACTTTTTGTCAAAATAAAAATCAACTTTGGGATATTGTCCAAACAGCATGGTACAACATTCCAATTGGAACTTGTCGCAAGGTAATATCCTCCATGCCAAGACGAATGGAGAAAGTTTTGCGAAATAATGGCGGATATACCGGTCATTAGCTGCCAGATACTTAGTTGAATATAAAACAAGACCAAAAATAGTGAAATGTTGATTTAATTTAAACACTTATCTTCGTACACCTATTATTGTGTCCAGTCAAAATTGGCGGATTTAAGTTAATATTCAGTTTAGTTGTATATTAAAGGGTTTGTGAGATAGTTTTTTCTTTTTGTTTAAAGACAATTAATTTAAGTTTTGAAAAAACTTTAATTTGTTGAGATTACTTCTCTAATCTAATATGAATAAGAAATTAAAAGTTAAAAAACCAAAAAAAAAATCACCTATTATTTTGTCCCTAAGTAGCCTCGATGTTTTTCGTCCGATCTTATTAAACTTTTCAGAATAGGCAGATATTGGACCTTTCTTGATACATATATATCAAGTCAAGCCTATAACGTAAGAATTGTGACTCTGACTGTTGATGTCGCATTTAATGCATTTAATAATTCTATTCTAACTTGTTTTTACAAATGTTTATGCTCAAATTGCTGATCAATCACTGCTTAATAATGAATGCAGTTTTGATAATAGCTTATCTGAAAGCGCCGACGAAATTGATGCATGTGTGATGTTGCAATTAAGGAAATTAATTTTTAATTATTTTTACCCTATAATATAACTATTTTCATATCAAAAGGGTATTAATTACTCCTAAATATATGGACTCGATCATATCATCTTGGTATTTTTCCAGATGAAGGCCGATTTGATACTTAAAATACCCGCATGATTTTTTTTCAGTGTAAGAAAACATTCTAAAGTGGCGGCCAGAGTCCTGCACAAACTTCCTAGAATTGTATGAGATTTCAAAAGTTGTGCTCTCTGTTCGAGCTACTCAGGTTAGCGTGGGAAGCCTATTCTCTGGCGTTACATTTATAATGCATTCGCTTATAGAAGTCGAATGGACCCAACTACATTGAATGCAATTATTTTACTGCGATGTTACTGCTATATGTTATATAAGCATATAAAAGTCAAAATTTAATTCGAAAAACAGTATTTCATATAATGTTTTATCATAAGTTCTTGCATGTTAACTTCGTAAAATAGTGTGAAAGAGCGATTATAATTTTACTTTAAATGTCAAACGACTGAAACTTTTATGTTGAGTATTGTTTCATTATATTACAAAGAGATAAAATGATTTGAACTTATCTTAGAATTTACTTTTTACAATATTTACAAAATTTTTACTTATACCGGTATACCGAAATAAAAAACTGGGTACCGTATCGAAACCGTAAACCGAAATAAACTAAAAACCGAAATAGAACCTTTTATTGAAACATTCACCTGTACCTGTACCGGAACCGAAAATCGTCTCGGTATTAATCCCTGATAGTAAGTGAACTTTGTTCTTAATCCAAGATATTTTTTTAACTCCAATTAAGAATGCGCTTTTCTTACATTTTTCGTCTAACTATACGTATGAAAAGTTCGTGATTCAAAAATGTTTCCATATTGTTAACGGACTTTTTGGATTGTAGAATATTTCGTTCCGAATTTTATTACTTCCAAGAACAGAACATACTAGAAATTTTAGGTACATTTTAGATGTAAAGCACTGCCAGCCCGTTTTTTTCTGAGCGTAGAGGTTACAGGCAGATTCAGATTGATTTTGGAACGGAATAAATATCAGGGATTCAAACCACACGAAAATAATTACTGGCTCGGTTCGATGGTTCATGCAGCTTGTGAACAGCCGGGGACTGAACCACGGTTTAGGTTCGGTTCTGTGGTTCATAAAGGCATATGAAATATTATGATTTCTGTCGTAATGTCACTTTTCGCACACTTTGGAAATTTAATTCCTCTAAACCATTTGAATAACTTTAAGGGGGATTCTCCAAGTCGAGGCTGCTTTTCAATTTTTTTTTTAATCTTATTTGAAAACTCAAAGAGTTTTTCCAATTTTTTTTTTTTTTTATTGTGTTGGAAATAGTTTAAAGTAAAAAAAAAACATTTTTCTGCTTCGATAAAAGGGCTGTTCAAAAAGTTCTCGGCCGTCAAAGTGGGGGGTACCAAAAAAAAATTTATAGTATAGTAAAATTCGATTTCGGGCCCATTTTTTTGGTAGTTTAATGTAAAAAAAAATAGAAAACAATTTTTCAAAATTATGATTGAAGTTCACACTAAAATGGTGACAATTCTGCGTCGGTTGTATTTAGTTTTATCAAAATCGGTTCAGTGTAACTGGAGATAACATGGCCAACAATTCAAAAAACGTGGTTTCGAGGTAAATGCGCTTAGAGTTTGCAATTGCTAGGCAAATTGTGTCACCTTGGGTCAATAAAAGGGCTATATTTTCTAATGCATTTCGAATTTCAAAAAATCCTTATAGGGCGAAATTCTCAATTATCCAGACTATACAAAAATGAAAAAAAAAAATTCTAAAAAAAATTTTGCACTCGGAGAGTCCCCCTTAAGATTCCTATAAGATTGTCAAAAATTTATGAAGTCGGATTTGTAGGATTCGTCTATAAGTTTAAAAAATGTAAAACGGAAAATGTTTGCTAGAAAAGAATACGTATTATGCATCTTATAAGCCCTATAAAGTAATCATTTGAGAAAAAACTCTCCTGGCTAAGGCTAAATTAAAGTGAAGAAGTGCTATAGAAAATTGAGAATATTGTCTAGTAGAGGAAGACAAATCAATTATCAAATTTCATGAAAAGATGACAGGTACATATATTATGAGATCGGCGAGCCAATGAGGTAGATTTAGATGAGTACATGTTGTAAAGTTTATGTCAAGTTATCCTTGAAGGCAATATCTCTCCTAAGGATCAATTCGATCTATCTGTGGTCCCCTTTGTAGAGGGTCGAATTCAAATTATCTTAGGAAAACGAAATTAATAAATATCATTAGCTTGAGAAAAGCGTTTCACGTTAAAAAACTCATCACAGAACGGAACCGAACCAATTTCCTTGTGGTTTTCGGCTCGGTTCAGCGTTTCTCAAAGGAAGCCGGTTCGGTTTGCGGTTCGGTTCACCAGCTGGATAATAAATATAGTCCATAACACTTAGTTTGTAACGCACCGGAAGCGGTATTGTTTCATTTAAGCACAGTAACTTTTCTTTTCAATTGATGGTTGAATTTAATGTCAGTCCATTTGTCAATAAATATTACACAACGTTACTTTTGGTTTTGTTTAACAAAGATAATAAGGAATTGAACGCTTTTTACCGATTACGAGACACAGGAACGACCACAAACCGAAGACTGCAAACCGATTCTTAAAACTTCAATTGAAGACGCTTGTTTTAGGTATTCCCTAGTGCTCCCATATCAAAGTGAAGCCATCCGCGCGTATGGCCTTAACATGTCAACTCGCTATCTACCCCTATATCATTCTAAATTTGTCTACTGATCCTCCCCTAAATGGGTCTGGTATTTGGTGCACAAGTTGGGTTAACACAAATTGGGAACACCACATGCATTTCTGTCTTCTTCCTTCGGGCTTTCCGTCAGTCTAGTTCGTCCAAGTCATCGTATGTATCCAAGCGACCAATAAATGCGGCTGCTCCAACATTAGTCCATAGTAAAAATAGTGCTAACGTTGCGCTATTTTTGTCGAAATTTTCCGTACGTTTTGCGCTCTCATTCAGCTGCTCAGAAAATTTATTTATTTATTTATTTACGTATGTATAAGTATGGGTTTTATTTATAAACATGTGTGTGTGTGTGTGTGTGTGTGTGTGTGTGTGAAGGGGGGGAAGAATGTATAGAAGACGTTGTCGTCGCCGACTTTCAGGTGCATTTTGAG
The DNA here is from genome assembly GCA_018904265.1 of Lordiphosa collinella. Lineage (NCBI taxonomy): Eukaryota > Metazoa > Arthropoda > Insecta > Diptera > Drosophilidae > Lordiphosa > Lordiphosa collinella. The sequence goes on from JAEIFV010000001.1 coordinate 1,585,556, forward strand.
GTGTCGTGACAGAAATTCTTTTTGCCTGCCAGCGAAATTATGCGCACTAAAAATAATTGAAAGGCATTTGCCAGCTGCCAGAGGCCACGCCCCCCACCGCACTTAGACCAAATATGGACACTCGCGTTCGTTCACCATAACAAAAACAAAAACAAACAGAAGGAAAAAGGCAAAGCCAAAAACTTGTCTTTGAACGGTTTGCCTACTTATTTCGCTTTTCTTTTTCAGCTGCGTTTGATTTTCTTGCTGCTGCCGCTGCTCCCGCTGCTGCTGCTGCTGCTGCTTCTGCTGCTTGCACTTTGAGAGAATTTTTGCTGGTTGGATCGTTGAACAAGTCGCACAAGTGATCGATGCCGCCTCTGAGTGTGTACTGACGAGTCAGAGTCATCAGAGGCAGCCGGCCCCATTGGGCATGCTTGGCATGTTCCTGGCCAGCCAGGCGTCGCATCACGCACACGGCACTAAAAGAGCGCGCCAGCAAAGCGAGAGCGGAGCGGAGCACAGAGTGTGGGGAGGCGGAGAAGGTGGAGGGAGAAGAGAAAGATCCACCGAGAGCGGCAAGTGGCCAAGTTGCTGGCATGGGGGTAGTTTACTTACCGCTTGGCCAGTCTGGCGCTGACCACCCGAAGTGACCGCTCCAGGCTGTAGCATACTTTCCACGCCCTGCATCAATACGCTGGCACCCAGAAATTTGTTGAGCAAAGCACGAGCTTCACGATCCTCGGCATTATCACCCGGCTCCGCGACTGTAAAGGAAATTAAGGGGTAATGAATGGAATGTAAGTTTAGGCACAAATTAGTATTCTTCCTAAAGCTTCTATTCTACTTTTTCCACTTTTCTCTTCCTCTTATTTCCTTTCTTCTTTATTTCGCACTCCTTTCTTTTTCCTAGTTCTTTCCTTATTCCTTTCTACTTTTCTCCTCTAACCTTTCTTTACTTTTTATACCCTGTGCCCGATGAAAATGGGTTAAATGGGATCGCGATCAACAGCATCAACAGCCGAGTCTATGTTGTCATATCAGTTTGTCCGTCCGTCATTCCTAAAAAGCACAATTATATCGGAAAAATACACCGAAATTTTATTATACAATCGGGTAGAAAATGTTTGAAAACAAACGAAATCAAGTGTACAGGGTATTTTGGAGTCGAGGCACTCGACTACAGTGCACTTACTTGTTTCAGTTGTTTCGTTCTTTTCCTTCTTTTAAGATTTCTTCCTTCCATTTCCTGTCCATTCTTTCGTTCAATTTGTATACTTTTTTCCCATCCTCGTTTCTTACCTTTTTCTTCCATCCAATGTCCCTTCTTCCTCATTCCGTCTACCTTTCATCTTCCCTTTTTTTACCACTATTCTTTGCTTCTTAGTTCTTTCTTTCTTCTTCTGCAGTCAATCTTTCTTTGTCCGATCTTCATTTCTTCCTTCTTTCCCCTTTCTTTCTTCAATCCTTCTTTCTTTATTGTTCCTTCTGTCGTCCTTCTTTCTTTCTTCCCTCTTTCCTCGTTCTTTTTCTTCTTCTTTCTTTCTTACTTCTTTCTTCCTTCTTTCATTCTTCCTTCTTTCTTTTTTCAATCTTCCTTCTTTCTTTCTTTCTTGTTTCTTCCTTCCTTTCTTCTTCGTCTGTTCTTATTTCTTTCTTCCTACTTTCATTCTTCTTTATTTCTATCTTCCTTCAATCTTCCTACTTTCTTCCTTCTTTCTTCGCCTGTCCTTTCTTCCGTCCTTTTACCATCATTGCCTCTTTATTTCTTCCCTCTCCCTTCCCTCTTTCTTCCCCTTCCTCTCTTTTTCCTCTTTTCCGTTTTTATACCCTTGCAGAGGGTATTATAAAATTGTCCGGATATTGGTAAGGCATTGAAAGAAGCATCTCCCAAACCATTAAAGTATATATATTCTTGATCAGCACGACGAGCTGAGTTGATTTGGCCATGTCCGTGTGTCCGTCCGTCTGTTTCTATGCTATGTACTCCGCCAGTTTTAAGGCTATCTTGACGAAACTTTGCACGAAGTCTTTTAGTACAAATACGCTGCACATTTGTCGGAATCGGCCGGGTCGGATGACTATTGCATTTAGCTGTCATAGGAACGATCGGTCGAAAAACTAGTTTTAGTGTGAAAAACTTTTTGTTTTGTCAAAATCGAATGCCTATAGCATATAGCTGCAGTACGAATGAAGTTCTAGTGAGAAAATCTTTATTGTTTTAAATGGGATCACCTCCAAATTTCGTAATTAACAGTTTGTAATGCTTTTCTATGATTCCACTAAGTAAAAGTAAGGTCCGAAAAGAAGTCTTAGTTAAAAAACTTTTTTTATTTTCAATGAAGGCTGCAAGGGGATACAAAACTTCGGCCAAGCCAAAGTTAACTTCCCCTATTTTATTTCTTTCTTTCTTCCTTCTTTGTTTTTTCTATATTCCTTCTTTTCTCATTTTTTCTTTCTTCCCTCTTTCTTCCTTCTTTCTTCCTACGATCTTCCTTCCTTCTTTCTTGCTTCTTCCTTACTTCTTCCTTCTTTCTTTCTTCCTACTTTCATCGGCCAAGCCAAAGCTAACTTCCCCTATTTTTTTCTTTCTTTCTTATTTCTTTTTTTTCCTTCTTTGTTCTTTCTTTATTCCTTCTTTTCTCATTTTTTCTTTCTTCCCTCTTTCTTCCTTCTTTCTTCCTTCTTTCTTCCTTCTTTCTTCCTACGATCTTCCTTCCTTCTTCCTTGCTTCTTCCTTCCTTCTTTCTTTCTTCCTACTTTCATCCCTCTTTGATTCTTTCTTCCTTGAATCTTCCCGCTTTCTTCCTTCTTCTTTCTTCGCCTGACCTTTCTTTCTTCCCTTACCTTTATTGCCTCTTGATTCCCCCCACTCCCTTCCCTCTTTCTTCCTTTCTTCTTTCTGCCTTTTTCCTTTTTCTCTATTCTTCTTCTTTTCCGTTTTTCTTCCTTCTTTCCAAATTCATTCCCTTTTGCTTACTGTAGTAGATCTCCCATGGGGCGTTGGTTTCGGATGTTATCTTCCTACACCCCTGTCCAGTCCATCTTATTTCCTGAAGTGCGGTAACGTCCGATGAATGTTTCTCGAGGACATCCACCAGCTTGAAATCCTTTCTTCTTCCCTTTTTATTGTTCCTTTTTCCCTTTTCATTCTTCCATCCTTCCTTTTTCCGTTTTCATTCTTCCTTCCTTTCTTCTTCCTAAATTCTGCCTAAGTCAGTAGTCATGCTAGGAAGAAGAAGTCCTAACATGATAGTGTTGGGATATTCATGAGTGAGTGAACAAAATTGAGTTGTTCACTAAACTGAGCAAGTGAACATGTTCTTCATTTAGGACCAGCGCACACATGCGACTGAAAGATGAACTGACGGCTGATCAAGACATTTTAGCAAACATGCTTGATCGATTCCGCAAAGCTGAGCTTAGAAGTGAGTTTTAAAGACTAATCCAGTGCTTGTTGGGCACAGTTGCTTGCACTGTGTGTGATTATTTGTCAAAATCAGCCTTAAGTTCATCTTTCAGCCGCATGTTTGCGCGCGCCCTTATTGTTCATTTTTGTTCATCCAGAGTTCTTCAATTGTTCTTGTTCACTCGCTCTTGTTTTGTGAGTTTTTCTTGTTTAGTCAGAGTTGTAAAGTTGTTCTTGTTCAGCTCGTGTTCTGTGAGTTGTTTAGTCAGAGTTGTTCACTTTCGCTTGTTCAGCCGCTCTTCTTCTGTGAGCTGTTCACTTGCTAAGTTGTTTATTGAGAGTTGTTCAGTGACTTGTTCATTCAATTTGGTGACTCTTCAGCAGTTTTTGTCAGCGTGTCAGTCCCAACTGTTTTAATCATTAAAATTCCTTATTAAAAATGCACAACCATTTTAGAGTGTGACCAGCAACGAAGGATTAAAATAAGTTCGAATGATAGCCATTTGTCACAATGACCAAATGAACACTGAACAAGTGAACACCTGAACAAGTTTACAGCTGAGCAATTTGAGTGAGTTGACTCACTTTGAAAAAAAGGAACAAGTGAACATGCTCAGTGAAATGAACAACCTTTACCCAACACTGTAACATGACTTCATCTTTCCCATTATTTCGGTCCCTGTTCCGATTTAAAATAAGAATAAGAATATTTGGAAGAAAATTTAAACAAAATGGAGCAAGGAGATTCAAGCACAGGAAGGAAGAGAGCAACATGAATGAAAGTTCTTGTGCGAAGCCCAAGTCATCACATGCGAGTCACTGAGATTGGTTGTTAGCTTACATTGATGGAAATGCAATTTCAACTAGGAGGTCGATCTGTGTGGACCATGGTAAGTTCATGTCTTTACATTTAACTTCCTGCAATACAACTTATTGTATTATAATCACTTTGTAGGAAAGGATTCGCCAATTTTGGGAGAGGGACGTACCCACCCATAGTGAAGACTTTTTCAGATGTAAAAAGACTTCCAGGTTTTTTCAAGCAGGACACTAATAGGAGGCGGTGTAATTTGATTTCTCCAACGTCGCCGCAACTAGAGAAGCAATTTAACTACCAACTCTCCAAGTGCTGGCGTGTTGTGGAAAACGCGTTTGGACACCTCGAAGATGGATTAAGAAGTATTGGGAAAGGACTTACGCCAAGCTTTATAATTGCATATGGAGAAGAAGCACCTGAACCTGAACCCACTTTTACCGAGTGGTAACAGCCCAACTTGAGACTGATTATAGGAGACCGCAGAAGAGAGGCTGAATTATAGGAATTTTTAAACTCAACGGATTTGTCATGTCTTTTATCAACTCCAAGAATTGGTCCTGGAACATTGTATGTTCCTCTAAGAATCGGTCAATTTGGTCGCAACGCGCCCAGCGGTCAGCCGGAATTGCATTGATCCAATATTTCTGACTGTCGGTTGACTTTTCGGTTTCGTTTTTTAAGATGGTTAACCAGAATTAGTTGAGAAGTTTGATTAGCTGAGTCAAAACCTTATAATTTCTTGCGACACTCCCGAAGTGCCGATAACAATCTAGTAAGCATTTGCTACTACTACTGTTAAGTGACGTCACCCATCCTAAGTATTTCCTAACAAGGAAAACTTTTTGCAGCTTCGACTTTGACGGTTTTTCCGAAGCTGCTTCCCATGTTAAAAGGCTACAACTCAAAACCATTTGCTTACCATTATCGGCATTGCGCATCCGTTCCAAAACATCATCCACACCGGTCACTAAACGCTCCTCTCCCTTGGTATTGAGAAACGAACGAGTATTGCTGTTTCTAGTGGTTGAGGAGTTTGAGCTGGTCTGGCGTAATTGCGGCACCTCGATGACACTGCATAATGAAGTATCCTCACTATCCTCGGTCTCGGTATCGACTAGCTCAATTTGCTCTTGCTCTCGGCGTATGAATTTCTCGCTTAGCTCTTTCACCGAGCCACGTCGCACATACTTGGTATCGCCCATATCCACGGATCCACCGTCAATCTTCTTAAACTCGCGCACCACCACCTGGTTGGAGTTGGAGTCTTGTGACGACTTACGCTCCAATTGCTGCTGTAGTTCACTCAACTCATCTGCATTGCTGGAATAGATGAGCTCTTTGCGCTCATGACGCGGTGGTGATTTACTGTCCGAGTAGAACTGCTCCTCAATGACATAGCCGGTGACTTCTGCAAATGAAAATGGATGATAAGTGGGTTCAGCCTATATCTGTAGTGGACTTACCTTGCTTGGTCTCACCGCTGGCCGGCTGCGGGGTCTTCTTCTTGAGCGCTCTTATGCCAAAAAGTGGCAGTCCATTCTCATCCGTGGGTCCCACACCATAGCTGGATGTAATGGAGTCCTCCGCTGTACGACGTTTGCTCGAACTGCTGGTGCTCGAAGTAGTGGAGCTGGTCTGAGTGCGTGTGACTTTGCTGCTGCTACTGGTGGTGCTGGAAGTGGAACCCTTGCGCGTTGATATGGGAGAACCGTTGCTTGCAACTGGAGTATGACCGCGCAGCACCTTGCTGCGATCCGCCCAAATGGGTCCGCTGGGCTTAGAGGATCGGCGCTCTGGCGCCGGCGAAGAAGGACTACTCCGTGAACTGTGTGTCGTGGTGCTGGTCTTGGTAGTGGTCTGAATCTTTGCCTGCGGACTGCCGCGGCGTTGAGTCTGGTTGGCAGGACTGGCGCTACGCTCGCGTGGCTTAACTGGCGGCTTACCCTGTGGACTGCTGCTGCTGTCCACCTGCTCGGTACGTGTCTGCTGTCGACGCACCTCCTTGAGCTTGCTACTGATGGTCTTCGACTCGGGACTGTGGCTGCGATCGCGTGTCTTAGCCGCATTGATCATATTCTTTCTGATCAAACGCATTTGGGCGCGTATGCGACGACGCAGCTCATAGCTGCTGACGGTCTCCAGCAGCTGCTCTAGCACCTGCAGATCAAAAATCTCCTCGATCTCCAGATCACTGGGTTTGGTTTCATCCTTCTCTTTGCCCCGATTGGGTACATCAAACTTAACCGCCGCATTGGGATTACGTGGCTCGTTGTTGAATTCGTCCTCTATCGATGATTTGCGCGTATAGTTGGTCTTGTTAATCTCCAGCGAATCGCGACGTATATGCTCTAGCGAGCTCTTGGTATGATCCATATACGAGGGACGACGTCCGCTAATGGGCTCTGGTGAGCTCGGGGTGGGTGAGGATGAGGGCTTTTCAAAGACATGGCGACGTGAGGCCACTGTGGTAGTGGGAGTGGTGGTGGTGCGTGCTGTGGACGGTTTGATGGGGCCTGGAAGGGAGTCAACGTTGGGTTCAAGGTCAACAGTGCTGGATTTGGGTGGGTTAGTTGAAGTATGCGTTGTATGCTTGGTGCTTTGCTCAGTGGTGGTTTTAACTACGGTGCGTCTACTAGGCGAAGGTGACTTGGTGGCTGGGTAAGTGGGAGCGGACTCCAACTCTTCTACGTCCACATCAACATCGCTGAGCACCCACTGTTGTTGGGTAATGTGCTCCAAGCGCTTGGTATTTGCTACTGGTTTCTTGGCGGAGTCTGTTGTGGTGGTGGGAGTGGTTTGTGGCTGTGGCTTAGGGGCGTGGCGTGGCTGTGTCTGTTGCCGGTGAGACTTGCGTTCTTCGGTAATGAGCGAGCTGCTGGGGCTGGGGCTCTTGGTTTTGGGCGATACGGGTTTACGCTGCGCAAAGACCGAAGGTCGGCTTAGTATGTCCTTCTGCCGCTTTAGTTCCAGTGCTGTGGTATGATTCTTGGACATGGGCAAAGAAGGCTCCACTTCTTCCTCCTCCTCCGGTTCTATCAGATCCTCCGGCTCTGATTCCTGTTCGAGTTCTGGCTCACTTTGACGCGTACTGTGATGTCGTTCTATATGGGCCACCAGCCTGGGTGACTTCTGTGGCATGGTGGGAGCCAGCTTTTCGGCCGTATCAATGAATTTGTTAACCTTCTGTGAAACGCTGAGTGTGCATTCATCCTGACGCAGCTCCTCATCCATTTCCTCATAGTTAACCTCTTCCACTTGGCGTGTTACTGTCATCGGTTGCTTGGTTATATCCTCGGCGGTCTTAAGGAATTTATCCACCTTCTGATTGATACTTAGCAGGCACTCATCACTGTTGGACACATTGGTGTGCGCATCAAGTTGACGACTAAATGGAGTCGACGTTTTTGGCTGCTTAACCTGCTCGGCGGTGTGGGTAAACTTGGTGACTTTTTCGTGTACACTCATCAAGCACTCATCCTCCAAGCTCATGGGGGCCTCCACCATAGGATTGTCCAGTATATCATGCTCTAGGCCATTGGCGGAACGCAACTCAGAGATTTGACAGCCTACGTAGGCATTGGTCTCCTCCTCAAAGATGGGTATATTGGTAACCAGCGGCTTCTGACGTGGCTCATCGTCTGGCTCTTGCACCACATCCGGATAGCGAGGCTTACCCGTATCCAGTTCGGCCGACACCGGCGTGGGCACTATACGATCGGGTGTGGGCTCCCGTGAGCTCTTCGCCTGCTGAATATCTATAATGACATTCTCCATATCCTCGCTATTGATGAGTTGTTCACTCAACTTAATGGTTTTGGTGGTGAAGCACTTGCTGGGACGTAGTGTGCTCATCTCTGGCTGGGGCTTGGCCTTGCTACCGTTCACCACCTTGATAACATTCTCGCTGGTGGAGCGCATTACCTTATCCTTATCGCGTCGGGTGACACGCGGCACTGGAGCCGACTCTTTGCGCTCTGTAACCGGCAACTTGCGGGCAGGACTTGCGCTAGGTTTAACCTTGCGCTCCGTACGTGGCGACTTGGCCACTGTGTGATCTATTATAATCTCAGTATGAACGGAAATATTGCTAGAGCGACGACGTTCGCTGGGTATGCGTGAGGGACTGACATCGGGTGAGGAGGACTGTCCGTCTATATTATCGGGCGTTTGGGGTTTCTGTTTGCGTGGCGATGATCGTAAGCGATCCTTGATGGACGTTGAATTGTTGTCAACGCTGGGTTTGCGACGAGTTTCCTCCACCAGGCTGTCACGCTTAGCGGGCTCTCGTTTGGGTACAGACTCTTTCCGTGGACTTTTTGCTTTAGGTGTTACCTTAGTGGGGAGTGGAAGTTCTTTTGTGCTTGAAGTTTGTTTTATGGTTGTGGTGGTCTTAGTGGTAGAGGAGTTGACAGTGGTATTGGCTTCGTTAGTAAGTTTTTTGACTGGAGAACGAGGTTTACTCTCTACTTGCTCCGGCTCCACTTGGCTTGGTTGTTTCTTGGGAAGACGAGGCTTAGACTCGGCTTGCTCTGGCTCCAGCTCGCTAGGAAGTTTCTTTACTGGTTTACCCTTACTTTCTGTGGGTAGGGCAGCACGAGGTTTGCTTTCGACTAACTCAGGTTCCAGCTGGCTAGGCTGTTTTTTCGTTAGACGTGGCTCTACTGGTGAAGTCTTACCATTTGAGGGAAGTGTAGAACGAGGTTTACTTAGAGGCTGAGTGTTGGTTTCAACAACAGTTTTTCCATTGCACTCAATAATTTTCTCGGTCATATAACTAGTCTCCGGGGTTGGACTCTTAGAGGGGCGCTTGACATCTACTGTCTCTTGCTGTACCAAATTCTTTTTAACCGTTTTGTGCGTAACTACTTCCTCTGACTCAGTATACGGGGCCAGTGGTACTTCCTCCACCTTAATCACTGGCTGAGTGCTTAGAACAAAAGTCTCAGTTACATTTCTAGGCTTATCATCGTCTTCATCATCTGGGCAATCTTCAATCTTAACTTGTATGGTTTCTGTTTCTGTTACCTCCGTCGTGTGTTCTTCATCTTCATCATCGGATTTCTTAGCATAATGACCCTGCGTATCACCATCCTCTTCCATGCCTAAGATTTTACGGCAACGATCCTCGAAAGTCTCGCGTCGTGTTAAACCCTTTTTGATATATGTGGGCTGTTGCGGCTGCTCTACGGGTTCATGCTCCGGACTCTTTGAAGGGAAACTACCATCGGTGCTCTCCTTGGGCTGTATTTCGCGTTCGTTTGTAATAAATTCTTCGTTGATATTTTTCGTTGTGTTCGTTACCTTTTGAGTACTGAGGGTGCTGCGGAATAGGGACTCCTCAGTGGATTGGATAGTTGTCTGGGGAGAGGAATCTTGTTCCGGGCTTTGAGCTCTAGGTTGTGGCTTTATGTTACCGCTTTGAAGTGTTTTTTTCGAGTCCATGGTAAGTGAGGACTTTTTAAGCTCACTGTTGTCGGGGCTAGCCTGACGTGGAGTTTCTTGTGGTTTCACTTTTTCTGGACTCGGAGCTCTAGGCTGCGGCTTTTCTGAGCTGCTTGGTGCTGACCATTCCATAGGTTTTGTGGTTACAAAACTAGGTTGTAGCTTTTCTGGACTACCCTGACGCGGTAACTGCTGTCTGGGCTTAGTAGAACCAGGTTGCTCTTTCTCAGGACTCGGAGACCTAGGCTGTGACTTTAATGGACTACCCGGACGTGATGATTCCTTCTCTGGTGAATGCTTTTGTTCCTTATCGGGACTCTGAGACCTTTGTTGGGGCTTAGGTAGTGGCTGACGCTCAGGTGACTGTACTTTTTCAAGTTTTCCCGGTTCTCGGCTCTCCGGACTGCCCTGACGTGGTAATTGCTGTTTGCTGGGCTTGGTTGCACTAGGTTGGTCTTTACCGGGGCTCTGAGACCTATGCTGGGGCTTAGGTGACTGTACTTTTTCGGGAAGTGGCAACTCTTTAGGCTCACGCTTTTCAGGACTACCCTGACGTGGTGATTCTCGTGGTTTAGTTAAGACAGGGCTACCCTGACGTGGTGATGTCTCTCTGCTTACTTTCTCAGGACTTTGAGCCCTGGGCTGTGACTTTTCAGGGCTGCCCTGACGTGGAGTTTGAGCTCTTGGTTGTGGTTTTACCTGTCTCACTTGGTTGACGCTCTCCTCAATAACTATTTGCTCGTCAATTAAGATCACATCCTCCGGCTGAGACTGACGCCTCACCGGACTCTCAAAGGTGGTTTCACGTTGTACGGTTTGTCGTTGCCTGTTGCTCGGTGACTTGGAACTGGGTCTAGCTGGTTCATCGTCGTCATCATCATCATGGGGTATTATGGTGCTGGTGTTGTGATGGGGAAGTTTTCTATGGCTTGTTGGAGTGCGTTGGGGTTGACCCTTGGGTATGGCTGCGGGGAGTACATCAACAGCAAGGCATAAGCTTTAGGGGAGGGACAACGACGCGGGTGTGTTCGGTGGTGTAGGTGCTTTTCCCATACGAGTTATTGGATTAGTTACGTCTAGGCTACGCTTTGGCTTGGGTTAATAGCTGCTACAGGGTTAGGCAGGCAGGCAAAGGCAAGGCAGCTAGGCTGGGGGTTAATTTAGGAAAGATCTAAGGGTAAGTGTTACTGGTTTCTCTCTTACTGTTCACATCCCCCCTCTACCACTGCCATGGTACCTCTCTGATCATGCAGTTTCAGTTAAGTAAGAGTGTGGAGTGGGGACTGAGTGGGTTCGTGTGTGGTGCTGGGGGCCAAACATTGAACATTCCATTGAGGGTAAGGTAAAGTTTGTGTTTTTTTCGGTTTTTATTTGCAAGTTTCGAATAGTTGAATAGATTTACAAAAGAGTGATAAGAATTTTAGTGTTCTGGTTGCGTTTTTATGCCTTACCAACGGTCTCTGAACTTGTCACCGCCGTTGCAATGGCCGCTGGCTCGACGGATGTTGCCTCCGGAACGGACGGACCAAGCTTATAGTAGTGACGCCTAGTACAAGGCGCCTCCTCCACGGAGTCGGCAGCGGATTTGGCTGTGGCTGCATTTGTGCTCAGCTTTGTTTTTGTGATCGTTTCGGTGGTGTCGTTGGTTAGTGTTGTTGTTGGTTCGTTGTTAATAGTAGGAGGAGTAGGAGGTGGCAAAGAGAATATATCGGCTGGCTTAGTAGTAGTATACGTATACTGTGATAGTTGGTTATCTGAAGGATACATTCATATACATAGTTCCGAGATAGAGGTGTGTGGTATTTTATTGTATTTTGGTTTTGTGGTCTAATTCGTACCTGGAGCGGGAGCGGGAGAGGGGCTGGAACTGGGTGCTGGGGCTGGTGCTGCTGCTGCTGCTGGCATTGCTGCTGGAGCTGCCGGCTTAGTAACGGTCGTTGTGGTGGTCGTTATTTTCGTAGTACTCGCCGGCGATGGGGACTTGGGCGAACGCTGCGGCATAAGATCGATTGTTTCGTTAGAACCTTGCACGTTTCGCGACTTCACAACAGTTTGGTGCTGTTGCTGCTGCTTGGTAACGACTGATTTACCCACGCTCTTGGTGGTCGGCACGCCTACGTGACGTGTCACCGTCGTTGAGCTGATGCGGCTCGTTTCGGAAGGGGCATGGCTGTCGTGCGAGCCTTCGCGTGCATCCCGACGATAGGTGCGATTCGAGGAGATGCTGGAGCGTGGCGTCAAACGCTGATGTGTCTCCGAGTGGCCGCTGTCCCGACGAGGATGCTGGTGGTGATGCGATCCCACCGAGGTGGTGCTATCCGCTGGCGAGCTACTGCGCAACGAGGCAGCAAAGGCACGATGAGCGGCATCCACTTCGCGCTCCTTTTGCAGCTGACGACGCGTTACCGTTGAAGTTGTGGTTGTTTCGGTAGTGTTGCGACCTGGACGAGTACCTGCAGGTGTGGTGCCGGCACTAGGCTTGCGTGTGGGCGACTTGCGTGTGGGAGATCGGGCCGAGGGAAAGCCATGCTGGGGGCTGGCGTTGAGAGGCTGCGAACGACGACTTTGCTGTTCGGGTTCCTCCACTTGGGTCTCAATAATGCGCTCCGTGTTGGTCTTGTGCTTGGCGCTGTGTTGGTGACTTACCGATCTGGTCGTATGGATTACCTCACCGTCCGGCTGATCCGATCGAGTGCGTGGCTGGGAGGGAAACCCCTGGGTGCTAAACTCTTCAACGGGAGTGCGTCGTTGATTAACCACAGGCTTCTCCCAACTGGGAGTGGTTGACATTTTCTTAGGCGCCACCGGCAAGGGAGGATGATCATCTTCGATAACCTCAGTTTCCACGGTACGCTGGGAGCTCGAGTGCTGCTTGACATGTCGACTCTGCTCCGTTTGCACCTTAACCACCTCTTCACCTCCCAAAGCACTTGACGGACGCTGTGAGGGATACTCCTGGGTGGGTTTGTTGGCACGCACCGAGGGAAAACCGTGTGTGGAGAAGTCGCTACTGGGCTGACGTGGGGAATGAGGCGTCTGTGGAGTGCTGGGACGCTGACCAGCGAACTCTTGGGTGGGCTTGTTGGGCCTCACCGAGGGAAACCCCTGAGTGCTGAAGTCCTGGCGCACAGGCGCTGCAGCCTTAGACGGTTGATCATCTCCGAACTCTTCCACGGTCTCCGAGGTGGTTTCGGTGGAGAAGCGGCGGCTGGACTTTTTCACAGAGGAAAAGCTTTGCGATTGTGTGACCTGCTCCTCGAGTCCAGCAGGACGTGTCAGGTGCTCTGCATTGTCCACTTGATCTTGATGGCGCTGATGTCGCACGGTCTCCGACTGGGTGGAGGGAGTCAATTGCTCGGTCTCGTAGCGCTTGTTCTTGACAATGGTGCCATCGGGCAAACGCTTCACCGTGGTAATCATTTTGACATTGGGCTTGGGATATTCGACCGTGTTGGAAATGATCTCGCCTGGCTGTGCCATTAGATGTTGGACATGACGTTGATACTCGGGTGAGGCCTTGTCCATGTCCACATAGCGTTTGTTCTGCTCATAGTGCTGTTGAGTTTCCACATTCTTGGTGGTGTTGGAGTGCTCGCGACTCTCCGAGAAGCGTTCCTCGCGCTGTTGCTGCTGCTGTAGGCGCTGTTCCTCAACGCGTTGCTCGTGATAGCGCTGCTGCTGACGCTGTTCCTCCCGCAGCTGCTGCTGCTGTTGTTGTTGTTGAAGCTGCTCCTCTTCTCTGCGCTTATCCATCAGATAACGCGGCTGTACTGGCTCATCACCACCATACTCCACCGTAGACGAAGACGAAACCACTTTGGAGCTGGATGAGGATGTGGTTGAGCTCATTTTCATTTCCGTACGTCCGCTCTGCTCATCGCCAAACACCACTTGCTCCTGCAGTTGCGTATTGGAGCTCTCTGAGGCCTTCTTCACAAAGTTCTTGTCATCGCCCTGATGCGAGGCACTCGAGCGCTGCTCGTTGCGCCCCTTGAACTCTGCTATGCCGCCACCATTGAGCTTCTCTACACCTGCGGTTCGATGGGTTCGATGGTTCGATGGGTACATACAAAACAAACAGACATAAGTTACAAGCACCAGGGACAGGGTTACGGGTACACAGCACCACACCAAATCACTTACCGTCTGTTTTGGCCAATGTCTCGGTGCGATAGGCTCGTCCATCGGGACTCACCTCCGATGAGGTCTGCACATCCCAGCCGGTAGTATTCGGCTGACTCAGGCTCATCGAGTGGAACTTTAGCTCGTGCGTGGGACTCATCGAGTCACGCACCTCCTTGGACTTTAGACTTTGAAAGTTCTGATCCAGCAAGGCATCGCCATGACTGGTGGCCAACGGGTCCTTGCCATAGCCGGTCAGAGTGTTTGGATTGGATTCGGCCATTGCTTGCGTTGGATCGTGCCTGTACAAATTTCTCAAACGCGACTCGCGCAACTTGTACAGATGCGTGCGTATCTGCTTCTTGCGTTCGCTGTCCTCGGATTGCTGCCACTGGAAAACACAACAACAATAAAACAAAAAACGGAGTCAGAGATTGAGTAATGCTTGTCCTTGAGCCAATTAAAACCAAATACAACAGCCGCAAACACAACTAACGCGCTCAAGTGGACTGAAGTGGCTGGAAGTGCAAAGCCCACGCGTGTTCGCCTCGAGCAGCAGCGCACAGGCCTTTTATGGTCCCGAGAGCTGGCAGCACCAATTAGCTGTCACCAAAGTCAAACCAGGGGTTGAGTCAGCTCAGCTGCTTGCCACAACAGCCTTTTACAGTTGCATACAAAATTGATATGGAATAATGCTAATCTTGACCAGAAAAGTTGGTGGGCTGTGAGACGACCCAAGAGGGTCAGAAAAGAAAGGAAAAGGTATTTTTGGTATTGATATCAAGTTAGCCGATGATGCATGAAGATTATTCAAGGCCGGACATTGCCCTGGCTGATTGCGATTCGATTCTTATCAAAATACAAATAAAAAATGCGTCATGGATAATTACTAAAGTCTAGACTTCACCCAGTGGTCAAATTAGGTTCAGACTTTTATAATTGTCTGACTGAATCTTATCTAGCTACTTTCTAACTAAACTCACTTAGAAGTAAAGTGAAGTAACTTAAGTTCTTCTTAGAAAGTAACATTTTTTAATATCAAATGTTCGGAGAATATCTGTATTTTCTTTGTCGTGTTTCGATTTAACTTCATTGAATTATTTATAAGCAGATAAGATTGATAAAAGCTTAGTTTTATATCTTATCAATGAATTTTAGAATCAGATAAGTCAAAAATCAATTGGCTTGAGCTATGATAAACGAAATCTAAAGAAAGAAGTAAGTAGATTTCAGCATAAACTGAATATATTGGGGTTTCCTGTTAAGTAGGATTGCAGAAAAGTGACACTCAATCTGAATAAATTGCCAAAAAAGGAGACTGGAAGTTTAGAAAACAAAATAAGATACAAATTGGATAAAAAACAGCAGAAGAGTGAGTTTCAAACACTTGGAGGCTTCTTGACTTGTTTTCTGATTAGGCCTTCTACAAACCGACTAAGATTTGAATTTTTTGACTAAGAATTAAAGCGACAGTTACAAGGAATTGGTGTTCAACGAACTTTTTTTATAAAACTGTTTACAGTGTAAACTAATGGAATTTAGCAGAGTCAAATCTGTTCAATCCATATATAAAAAAATTAGTTTTTGTGTCTCTGTCTGTCTGTCTGACAGACAAAACCCCGGAAAGGTATCTAAGTTGAAGAAGTTGGCGGAAAATGGTCCGAAAATGGCGAAATATGTAAAACTATATTCCGATATTATACCGATCATTCGATTGCGATGAATCTTTGGGGAATGGTTGGACCCTCGAAGTTTTCTAAGGTTAAAAAATTATCATCGTTGGTGACAGCGAAACCTTTTTCAAACGACATTCCAACCGAATTCCAATTTTGAGGTGCCACAGAAATCTCTTTCGGTTGATTTCAAACCTAACCTATTTTCTTAGGAGATTTTGGCAAATCAACCAAAGCCAATACGCAAACCCACAAATTCGCAAACCAGCGCGAGTTCGCATAGACACATAAATGTTTCCACACAGAAGAAAATTTCGTTGGTTGAATCTACCCATCCCAAAAGTAAATTTACTGCAGAATATTGTTACATGTATTTGGTTTTTGATTGTTTTACAGTATTTTTTGTTCGGTTAAAATAAATTATAATGTTGTTGTTTTTGGTTAAAAAAATGTACAAACTCCTCAAATTTCAGTTCCCCTATTATATTGGTCAGCTGCTAAATTCCAACTTGAAAAAAATAGGGGAAAGTTAACTTCGGCTCGGCCGAAGTTTTGTATACCCTTGCAGCTTCCATTGAAAACTAAAAAGTTTTTCTCACTAAGACTACTTTTTTGACCTTACTTTTCTATGGGATCTATACTATATAGATGTCTGATTTCGACCAAACTTGGTGAAATCTTGGAAAAGCATAATACACTGTTAATTACGAAATTTGGAGGCGATCCCATTTAAAACAAAAAAGTTTTTCTCTTCTAGAACTTCTTTTTCGACCGATCATTCATACTGCAGCTATATGCTATAGTCATCCGATTTTAATAAAACTTTTTAGAAATGTGTTAAATTATATAAAATAAGAAAATGCCAATAAAAAGGACGTTTTCATTAAAAAAAAAGTTTTTCTCACTAGAAGTTTTTCGACCGATCGTTCCTATGGGAGCTATATTATAGTCATCCGATTTCGACCAAACTTTGTAGAATTGTGTAAAAGTATATAAAATAAGTGTATGCCAATGATAAGGACGTTTTCATTAAAAACAAAAAAGTTTTTCTCACTAGAACTTGTTTTTCGACCGATCGTTCCTATGGCAGCTATATGCTATAGTCATCCGATTTCGACCAAACTTAGTGAAATCATGGGAAAGGATAGTAAACTAAGAAATACGTACTTTGGAGGCGTTTCCATTAAAAAAAAAAAGTTTTTTTCACTAAGACTAGTTTTTTGACCGATCGTTCCTATGGCAGCTATATGCTATAGTCATCCGATCCGGCCGGTTCCGACAAATGTGCAGCGTATATGTACCAGAAGACTTCGTGCAAAGTTTGGTGAGGATAGCTTTAAAACTGACGGAGGAGATAGCATAGAAACAGACAGACGGACAGACGGACGGACGGACAGACGGACAGGGCTAAATCAACTCAGCTCGTCATGCTGATCAAGAATATATATACTTTATGTGGTCGGAGATGCTTCCTTCAATGCGTTACAAACATCCGCACAATTTTATAATACCCTCTGCAAGGGTATAAAAACAGTGAAACACGGCGGCGGCAATGTAATGGTGTGGGGGTGTATAGCAGCCTTTGGAGTGGGAAATCTTGTCTTCGTAGATGAAAAATGGACAAGTTCTTGTACAAGCAAATTCTGGAGGAAAATTTGAATCCCAGTGTGGAAAAGTTGGGGTTAAATGGGAAGCCTTTCATGTTTCAACAAGACAACGACCCTAAACATTCGTCGTATCTTGAGCAAGAATATCTCATCTACCATTGTAAGCAGCTTAAAACACCTCCGCAGTCACCAGACATGAACCCAATAGAGCATGTTTGGTATATACTTGGAAAAAAAATACGAAGTCACCACATTACGTCCAAAAGTTCTCTGAAGGATGCTATACGCACAGAATGGGCAAATATAACACCCGGCGACTTAGGCGAAACTTAGTTGGAAGAATGCGCAGGCGCTTACAGGCAGTTATCCAGTCGAAGGAAGGCCCAACTAAGTATTAGACGTCCAAAAGTCGTTTTCTTCATGGGGTTTCATGGGGTTGTTAGTTTAAGCAGTTTTTCTTTATTTTATATCATGATGTTTGCTCCACCGTGTAAAACCCGTATAATAAAATTTATTGGTTTTCTATTAAAATTGGGTAAAACTTATGCCAAATCAAGGGTGCTTTGATCGAAAGGAATCAAGCTAACGCAAAAAAAGCAAGACGGATGAGTCTAATGAGAGATCAAGAAACTTCTTCGCAAGCGGAGCGCAGAAGAATGCAACTGGTAAGTCGTCAAGCGGATCGGAAAGCTGCCGAAACGCCAGAACAGGCAAGCAATCGACGGCAGCAGTTTGCTCAATACATTATAATACTCCGAAAAAAAACGCAAGCGCTACAGGATGAACAATTTCAGCGACAGGCCAGATTGAAATCTGCAATAAGTTCAAGCCAGGTGAACAATCGACGCCAGTAATTTGCTCAACACATCGCAACCCAGAAAGCTGTTGAGACTCTGCAACAATCTCAATCGCTAAGAGCAAGTGGATCTGCAGGCCAGGTAAAGATCTACAGAAACGCCGAAGCAGGCAAGCAATCGACGCTGGAAGCTCGTAGACACAGGTTGTTGCTGAAAGAGCTGCCCAGGACTGAATTGTCGAAAATATCGCAAAAATTTGATAAAATTTTATTAGACTTTTTGATTATCATAAAGATGGGTATTGAAACGGATCATATAAGATTTGATTATGAAGAAGATTTAATAGACGACAACTGTAGACAGGTTAATAAGAGGTACAGATTGAATGCTTCAAAGATGCAGACTAATGAGTTTTGATCTTAAGTTGAGCCATTTGATAGCCTTTTAAACAATGAACTTTAAGTTTGATCATTAAGAAACATTTCTTTCACAGTGCACCGTAAGCACTTACCACTGTAACACAATTCTGTCTTACAGTTATCAAACACACAAGAACTTCAGTCAGTATGTCTGAACGTTTATTACGCTTTTGTTTATAAATAATAACACTGCAAAAACTGCTGACCGATAAATAATCACAGATACAGATAGAGACGGAGAGAGAGAGAGACCGAGAAACCGATCCAACTCTCTCTGGGAATGTAGTGCATATTAACGGCAGGCAGGTACAGCGATCATCAAAATCGTTAGCCAAACAAAGTGACTTGGAGGCTTTTGTGTGGCTCGAGCTGTCGCTGCTGGTGATATCACCACAACGGAAAAACATGCCAAATAACATTTGTATTAACAACAATCATAATAATAATAATAATAACCGTCGCGAGGGGGTGAGGGCGGTGGTGAGGCCAACGCGTTGTTAACTGTTTAATTTTAGAAGTTGAGAAGTTGAGCCAGCACACCAGATGGCAGGGAAATTCTATGGAAATTTGCATATTGAATGTCATAAATAAACCAATTAGTTATCATATCGAAATAGTTCATCGAAAATAAGTTTGATTTACGTCTTTAATTGAGCAGATTTTATCAATCATAATGTAAGATACGAGTACTGGTTTCATAACCTATTGGGTGGGATTATTTTGAAAACCTCACAGCTAAATAGATCCCTTTCCCGGAAGCTTGCTAAATAAAACTAGTTTCAGTGAGAGTTTATAAATCAGGTTCGATATACCGTAAGCTTCTTCCCACCTTAATCTTTCCCAGCATTCTTAATTACTCGTATCCCCCGTCTAGAGCCATCTGGCACACACACTACAAAAAGTAAGCCAAGATTAGCTTCAATTTCAGCTTTCACTCAATAGATGGAAAAGAACTTTGGTGATAAATTGGCAATGTTTTTTTTTCCTTGCCTCCAAATCTTTGGCCAAGTGGAGTGGAGTTCGATGGCTGTGCAAACTGGTCGTCGTCGTCGTTGTCTAGACCTGCGTCTTGGCGTACGAACGCCTCGGCAGAATGACGTAATTTCTAAAAGTGCCCAGCCATGATGATAACCAGTTCCCCTTACCTCACCTACCCGATAACTTCGCACCTCGGTGGCAACCTGTTGGTGTTCTGAATGCTGCTGCAAGCTAAAGCTAAAACTGAAACTGATGATGGTTGGATGGAGGATGTTGTTGATACTCTCTGCCGCTGATGACGTGACATTTGAGACTGTTGCTGCTGATTAATTATGATACGCGCTGTCGTGTCAGCCGTGGAGGTCAACAATCATATTTTTGGCAAAAAAAAAAAAAAAAAAATAAATTCAAACAAAATCTTTTTGTTATTGAAATTAAAATTTAATAAAACTTAATTGAGTCCAAAAATCAGCAAACGAATTTTGCCAAACATGCAAAGCAACAGTGGGCAGAGGCGTCGGGTACAGCAGGAGCGGAGTCAACACGTCCAAATGATAACATATGATGAATAAAATTACTTAGGATTTATTTTAAGGTTTGGATGGAGCATTAGCCAAATGTCTACACAAACACTCCAAGCAAAAGTTGGTACTTTCCAAATCAATGAACCGGTTCAAAAATGGACTAGAGTCACATATTTTCTATCTGGTCATATCCAACACTCCAAGCAAAAGGTGGTAATATTCAAATCAATGAACCAGTTCAAAACTAGATTAGAATCATATCTTCCATCTGAATGTCCACGTACAATACTGCAGCTCAAGTGGCCCGTGTAACACCAAGACGAAGCTACGATCGAACCACAGCCAAAACAGCAGCCCACCTGCTGCCCAATCGAACAAGAGGCGCAGCTGAGCCCTACCCTAAAGGAACAAATCATGCGAAATCGGAATTGTTATAATTTGAGGTTTCCGAAAAATGACTGTGTTAACAGAACTTTAACTTCAAATTTTAATTTATCTTCATTAGACGCTATGGATAGCTAAAAGTTTACACCAAATGCTCCAATCTTTTCTGGAAAATCAGACCTTCTTCCAAATCCGATCAATTGAATTCGGGAATGGGAACAGGCCTGAGAATCATTTTAACTACGGGCTTAATAAGTTATATGTATAAATGGATTTTAAAGCTGGAAGAGAATCTTCTAAGTTGAGTACCTGGTAAATACTTGATACCAAGTACAAAGTATAGAGAACTTAGAATCGAGTACTGAGTATCGAGTAGTTAGTACAAAGCATGGTGGAATTAACAAGGTGAAGCCGTCAGCATATGCTGAGGGCCAATCTATCAGTGCCTATGTGATATAAAGAGACAGCATGATATTTGTTAGCAAACTCTAGTATTTTCCTTTATGCTAATGCCTATAGGACTCTTCCCATATAGTTTTTTTTCCAAGTCCTTGGGAAAATCAGAAATGACAGCACGAATAAGACTATTACGCATACATGCAAAACTACAGAAATTTATCCGTAGCCTACCTTTCGCTTCAAGCACTCACAGCATACTGGCCCTTTGGCCCCACAAACAGAGAGAGTGCTGTCTCGGACGGCTTCACCTTGTTAGTTCCACCATGGTAAAGAGTACTTAGTATCGAGTACATAGAATCGAGTACTTAGGATCGAGTAAACGGCAACATAAAAAACAAAACTGTCGAATATGGAGTGCTTCCAACCCACAGATACACCATGAGACGGAATTACATCCACTTCGTGTCACAGTGTGGTGTGTAGTTTCATCACGCTGCATTGTCGGGCCCTTCTTCTTCGAAGAAAACGGTCACCACGTTTTTCTATCCAGAATTACGCCGAAAGAGAATTCCTTTCAAGTCTGTGTGGTTGCAGCAAGATGGTGCAACTCCTCACATAGCCCAGCCTATTATGACAGAGTTGCGATGAAAATTTCCCAATAAGATGATATCCAGAAACTCCACATTCCGTTGGCCCACCCAGGTCGGCCGACCTTACTGCACCTGACTTTTTCTTGTGGGGTTATTGCAAACAGGAAGTCTACAAAACAAAACCGACAAATTTGAATGAACTAAAGCAATCCATTCGAGCAACAATTGCGGCTATTCCTGTGTCAACTCTCCAAGCAGTAATGAAGATCTTTTTGATAAAATGCCGCACATGCATCAACGAGCAGGGGGGCATTTAAATTCAATTATTTTTAGATCTGATTAAGCTATATTTAATAAAATTGAATGAGCTTTTAACATGAATAAAAGAAAAATGAATTCCATACACTGAAAAAAAAGTTATTTGACTTTCTTAATGTAGCAATATTCATCAGCCACCCTGTATATTCGGAAAATTTTGTTTCAATATAAACCTCACAGACTCTTAATTCTCCTGTCCAGGAAATTTTTAGAACGCAATATTTATTTGAGCTGTGAGTTGACAAAAAATGTCGATTACATTTAAAACAAAAAAAATTTTTCCCACTAAAAGTAATTTTTTTACCAACCGATTCTATGGCAGTTTCCATTTTCAGTTTTTTCCAAATTTTCGATTTTGATTTTTTGAGATTACATGACAAAAAGGGCTAGAACTTCCTCAATTTTCAAGTTACCGATAGGTTCAGCCACTCAAAATGTTTTACAAAATTTTTGCTAGGTTAAGTTTTTTGAAGAAATCAATTATTTTGCAAAGAAATGTTTGAAAAAAATATTTTTAAAATTTTTTTCGAAATGGCTTTTTTAACCTGAATATTTGAAAAAAATCCCCACATTTTTGTTTGGGAAACTGGATAGAACGATTGTAGGAAATGAGTAAGTGTACTTATAGCTATTTTATGCCAAAATTTGGAACCTTTCCATAAATTAGTTTTGGAATGGCAGCTTTTCAAAGTTGATTTTTCTAAAAATTGCTCCAAGAAATGGAGATTTAATAGTCGAAACTAGGAAAGAAACAGCTGGCGGTATTTGATTTTATATTTTCGAGTACGAACTAGATTTCAATAAAAAATTATAAAAAAGATTGAATTCGTATTATTTTTCATAAAAAATGTCAAAAGTCTTAAATTTTGCGGGTTTTTTTTCACTTGGCAACTTTGATATTCGAGTGCCCTGGAGTGCCCTTTGCAGTTCACTCGCGACATGGCTTATTATTTTCCTTGAATATTGTACAGTAGCTGTAGGTATGCGCTTTTGCCCGGTTGTGCTTTGTTTTTCAGAAAATCGAGCTTAAAATGTTGTACCATTTTTATTTCCAGCCTAAAAGTAGGCAATTTTTTTAAAATGATTTTCCAGATTTACCGGAAAAACTTTGTGAAAATTCGTTATAAAAAAAAAAGAAGAATATTTCTAAAATAAATTGCAAGGCGTCAGAGCTCTAACTTCAAGGGCTAGAGCGTTATTTTAAATTCAAGATGTGATGGAAAATTGGCTGGAACGTGAAAAAAAATACGTTTTTCCCATTTTTGAAAAAATTAATTTTTTTATTATTTGTACAATAAATCGAGAGCAAGGCTATTATAGATAGAAAAACTGCTGAGAGGGGTCTAATTAACTGAAAATCCTAGGTGTGGTGAGCAGTCCAAATCAGTACCTGTTTGGGATTATATCTCAAGATCCATTTGAAAAATCATGAAAAATGTTTTTTTTTATTGAACTACTACTCATATATACCTCTCTGCAAAATTTGGCTTAAATCCAATTACAAGTTTTTACAAGTATTTTACAAGTAAAAAACCAAAATGTTGAAAAATTTTCCAACTTTGATTTGGATTATCAGTATGTTATAAAATTTTTATTTTTTTTAATTATGTGCGTTAAGTTCAATTATTTAAGAACATTTCGTAAAAAATGTCAGCTTTCTAGCTAGTCTGTTGTAGAGTTTTGGCCAAAAATGAGATTTCTGGCCCACAAGTCAACGTGGCGCGTGACACTGATATCAAATTTTCCCCTAATAAAATCCTCCGTACCGAAAATAAAGATGTTTCACATCAAAAATGTAAGAAAATTGTATGTAAAGAAAAAATTCGTTCCGTTCCGTAACCTTACTCTTTATTTGAGTAAGACTGTACATGGGTTTGATAATTTCACCTTCTCAAATTACTCCCACCCTGTCACTGTCATCTTAATGACAGCGCCACCTGTTGATTGCGGCTCAAAACTTTGCGTGGGTTGCACCAATCTCGCACCCTCCCTCTCTCTCTCTCAGCCTCCGGCATATGCCTGACATTGAAGGCCTCCCCAACAATCAGTTCAATTCCGAGTCGAGGAAATTGTTTTGCACTTTGCTGCCGCTGTTAATTGCCGCTGCCTCTGCTACTGCTTCTGGTTTTGGTTTTGGCGTCACTTGCTATTTATAAGTATATTTCCATTTCAATTTCAGTTTTGATGCATGCATATTAAAGTGGCCCAATTGGCGAATTGTGTCATACTCCGACTTGAACTGCGTCGCACCTGCGCATCTGTTTTTTTGGATGATGTTGCCACTTATTTTCGCTTTTGGCTGTGACATTGCTCCGTACCCGGGTCCAAAAAGAAAGAAAAAACAAAAAGTGGAGCACTTTCATGGGCCGCTGCTTGCATATTAAATCAGTTGAGTAGTTTATGGTTGATTGTTTTGGGTGATAAGGGGCGGGGTATGGGAACCATTTGATGGGGCCATGCTTAGAATAAATTTAATTAAACATTTTCTTAGCTTGAAGAAGGGGTGGGGGGGACATTGCTCAAGAACTGACTGCATTGTTTTTGAGAAGGTTTCAGTTGATGAAAAATCAACTAATTCACTTTGTCTATTAAAAGATATTGAACTCCCTTAACCTCCCTTTACTTTGTATGCTATCAAGTTTTCATAAAATGTACTATGGAAAGAAATCAGTCTTAGATAAATAAACAGGATCAAAAATATTAAATTCAGAATTACAAATTAATTCCTTCCCTTTATGTGTATCTTAAAATGGTTTCTATTTCGGATCAAGTGGTAATCTTCAAATTTTAACTCCTAAAAACAATTTCCGACCATTTTCAAACACTTTGGGATCGAATTTTACAAAGTTTTTTACAAAGGGAAGAATCCCTATATAAATAACTGAACAAAGGTCTATGCCAAATCTTGGGACTGTGGGTTGATAATCAGTCAGTCTGGCTAGGAGATTTATATAAATAGGTTTTTCAACTTTCTTTCCAAAAAGGAAATAACGCTAGCGAGGCTTACAACAAGCACTTTCCGGTCATTGGAGCCTGATGATATTCAAATCAAGGCAATGCATACTAAAAGCCCAGTAATATATATCTTGAATATGCTTCCAATATCACTTTCAGAAGATGACGATCTAGAAAGTTATGTTGACGCTTACTAAAGTTACCTTATTTGCGTCTTTGAATCTTCTAAATGATCATCCACCCAAGTCGCTACAATGCGACCTGCTCCCAACAACAGCGGCTTAAGGTGTTCAATGACTACATCACTGCGCCATCTGGGCTATGCAGACGGTCTATGCCTCGAACAGGCTAAGCGATCTGGCAAATGCTCTAGCCGACCTGGACAACTCAGCTTAATCGAAAGGCCTTAAAATCGACACTACGAAGATGAAATCGCTCAGCATGCTTTCCGGACAAACCCAGGCTCTGCTTTTGGACGAACAGCCAATTGAGTGAGTTCAGCAATTCAGCTACCTGAGAAGCGTAGCCGTTGTTAATAAAGGGACGGAACTTGATGTGGATACGCTCCTTCAAAAGGCTACACTTGCCTTTGGAATACTTTCAGCTATTTGACGAAGCTCGTCATATCCACGCTGGCTCAAAATCAAGCACGTATTGCCAGTGCTCCTATACGGTTCTTTCACTTGGAAAATTACAACTTCCATAGTGTCAAAATTCCAAACATTCGCAACGCATCTTCTGCATTTTTTGGCCTAACAGAATGCGGAACTCCGAGGTACTAAGACGAGTGAATAGGGAGCATGTCGACACCATAACACGCAGAAGAAATGGAAAATGAGAACAACATCGCAGGAAAGGCATTGGAATGGAACCCGTTAGATGGAGTCGGGCGGACTCCTGACAGACCCAAAGAAACTTGGAAGACAAGCGGAAAGCCTCGGGAAAAGTTGGGGAGAGCTCAAAGCGACAGCTAACAACAGAGTTCACTGAAAGAGAGGAACTGTTTATGCCCTATGTCCTATTGGAACTAGAAGAAGAATAAGATTTACGATACTGAACAAATTTATAGGTCTTCAATTGAAATTGGGTAAATCGTGAGCTAAACCAAAGTTCAAACCAAAACTTTCACCCAGAAACCTTCTCGAACTTCAAATTTTCGAACAATAATCATAGGTTAATTTTGTTTCGAAACCGAGAATCGGAGCAAAGAATCTTAAGGTTTGCGTCATAACTCCCACAGTTTTATAGATAGATGCGTCACAACCATCTATCTAGGAGGGGGGTGGCAAATATTGAAATTAAACTTGATATGCCTGCAAGTTTATAAGAAGCTTATATCGAAACTCTACCATGATACAACTATAATCGTTTAGTGTATTGCGGACAAATTTCAGTTCCTGTGATAGTTGTATCATAAATGTGTCACGGTAAGTCACGTCATGTCAAGCGTGAATATGAGCAAACACTGGTTTTCGTGCATGAATATCCGTGGTCCGTGCGTGTCTCGTGAGTAAATTGATCAAACCACAAAACAAAATTATCAGTCCGGTTCCCGTTTTCGAGTGGAATGAAAAAGTAAAACGATCGCAATTCCGAATCGTTTTCATTTTGGTGTTCCCGTTTCCGAGTGAAATAGAAATCGATTGTCTTTTCGAATGAATGTTCGAATCGTTATCGAATTTTAATTCAGCCATAAGGAGCGGCACTGCGCATGCGCTGATTCGGAATTGCGAACAGCTCGGCTTCATTTCGATCGTTTTTCTTTCGTCTGCATGCAATTTCTGAAGCACAAATTTAATAAAAATGATTTTAAATCAAATTGAAGGCTCGATATATCAATGAATTCTTCAAAATCTCTACAATATTTGACATGTTAAAATAAAAGTACTTGCAAGATGCCAAGAATCACCGTTACCAAGAAAATTTGCATTTACTTTTCATTCCACTGACTCTTAGGCAAAACTTTTGAAACCGAATAACTTGATCGTTTTTCGGAAACGGGAACAGCTTCCGATTCCGATTCCGCATGATCTGATTGAAATCGAAAACGGGAACAGGCCTGATAGAATCTCATCTGATTCTCTCACCTATTGAGAAAGTTTGATGAAGTTTGCCTCATCGTGTAAATCCCGACAAAGGAGTTATGCAGCTTTCCAAACATTAAGAAATCCTACCTTTCTTTCTTCTAACCCAATATTAGGGTGCTTAGTTTTTAAAGAACAGAAAAGAAGCCCTTAGTACCAATAATGAATCCGAAACGAATGACCGTTTGTTAAATCATTTTAAAGAACAACAATTTCAGAGACAAAATTATTGTTAAGTATGCAATCAGTGCTTCATATTCGATATGCCTAACGACTTCAAGCAGTTTTGTTAAAGCATCTTAGTGTCGTAGTGAGCACTCGCCACCAGACCAACCACCAGCCATGTATTTGCCTAACGATTTTTGTATGGGAATGTCCGGAAAACGTACCGATCGGTACGATCCTGCATTACCAGTCGGTAGTGTGGTGATAGGTGCGCACTAGCGCTCTGATGCATTACCAGTCGTTAACGACGCGACTGACGCTCAGTGATGCATCAGGTCGTTAGGCCAGGTAGTGCCTTGACACCAGCTGAACTACAGGGTAGTTAAAATTTGTCAGCAAAATCAGAAAGAAATACAAAATAAAGCTCGTCTCTTGATAAACTTAGTTACCATACATATTCAGATCTGTTCTCGTCTCCGAATAAGATCGATCGGCATTGATAAGTAAGTGATCTAAATATAGGAAAAAATTAGAGAACAAGGTTGAAACTTATAGACGTTAAATGCAGATAGATGGAAATGAGAACATTTAATTTGAATCGATATTTACCATTTCCAATTCAACAGAATTTGATCAAAATTGAAAATGGAAACAGGCCTGATAACACTAGGCAACAAGGTGCAGTATATTGAAGTATTTGAAATGATTCTGATCAGGGATGCAAACCAATCGGAAATAAGCACTGGTTCGGTTCAATGGTTCACGCAGGTTAAGAACCACTGGTTCGGTTTATTACATGGTTTTTGAAGCCAAATGAACCGTGGTTTCGGTTCAGTCTAAATTTGTTATACATTTAATGAAATCCGTATCTTTACTCAAATCTGCGCGGAAAACTTTCGATGGTAAGTCAATTTCAAAAAGGCCAAAAACATTCTCCATTTTAATCTATAAGCCCTAAAAACGACCCATTCGCCTAACCACTCGTAAAGCATTTTAAGGTATCACGATTAGCTTAAATCGTTCGAAAGTACTCTCCGAACCGAATTAAGACATCAAAAATGTCCAATAGCCTTCAGCATTCACGATCTAAGCAACCGTTACCTTAATCTTGGAAGGTATTTTTCCAAACTTTCGAAGGTAAGGCAGTCCGAAAAAGTTTCTAAAAATCATTAAGTTCTTGGGTCGCCTTTATTTCACTATATCTGAATTCTTAAAGTCCTTCCTTGAGTATATCGTCGGGACTTACTCTTAAATCTGCTCGTAAAGTCATATTGAAGTCTCGGCAAGTCAAAAATGATATCAAAAACTTATTTTTGTTCAAGGATCACCCTTAATTCATTGTCCCAAAATATTGTTGTAACATGAAGTTCGGTGCATTATAAAGTACTAGTTCTGTTTTTAGAGGTATTAAGTCCAAGGTTTTTGTTTAAACCAACTCTATTTGGGTTAGCTTATCCGTAAATTATAAAACATTTTTTGTATTTTATATTAAGACGCGTTTTAAAATGTCAAAGATCATCTAAAGGGTCTTCTTATCGAACTTTTTTCCCAACATTAACAAAATATAATGATTTCTAAACTGAATATGTGACTTTTCGACAATTTCGAAATTGATTTCGTAGAGAGAATTTGAATAGTCGGATATGCTGGCATTGTCCTTGCTAAAATTGGATTGAGGTGAAGAAATACGACAGAATCCATTAGCAACGTTCAAAGAAGGAATGTAATCTAATGACAGGCGTGTTAGAAGGTCGGTGGGCAAACTCGTCAGTGAACTGAACCGAACCGTTTAGTTTTTTAGTTTCCGGTTCGGTTCAGCGTTTTCAAAGGGACGCCGGTTCGGTTTGCGGTTCGGTTTATCTGCTGAAACTAGCGGTTTGGTTACGTTTTGGTTCGGTTCTGATGATGCAACCCCGATTCTGATGATGAACTGATTTTGGGAAATGGACCATCAAGTATAGATTTTAAGTTATTTGAGCTTAAAGTTGCTTAAAATATCTATTTTAAACTTTTTTAACACGTTTGGTGGGTAACCTATACATTTGTTTTCACTTTCTTTGATATTATCGCTTAGCTCTATTTCTTAACTTCAAAATAAACTATTTCAAACAATTCTACGATTTTTTTAAGCAAAGAAATACCAATTACAGTAAAGTAGGCTAGACATTTGTAAATAATTCTAATGAATATTTAGTGTGGCCGGGTGGCTCAGCGGTTAGTTTGCGCGACCGCTGTGCAAGAGGTCGTGGGTTCGATCCCGCCTCGGAACTCGTTTTTTCTTTGAATAAACTTTACACCCGGTCACCCCTCTCTGCTGTTGGCGCCAGCTTTGTAGTAATTAACCAAGAAAAGCTTCTCAAACTGCCGTGCGGACTCGGCGTTAATCTTTCTCTTGTGCGAAAATTAGAAGCGCACAAGCCAAGAGATTGAGAGAAGCTCGGCTTTGGCCCTTTGGGGCTGTGTCAAACCATTTTACATTACATGAAAACTAATAACAAAAACCATTCTATAATTATGGGCAGTTTCAAATTTAATAGTTTCGAACCAATGGTATATCTTCCCTTAAAAAAATCGTAGAATTGTTTAAGATAGTTTATTTCAAAGCTAAGGAGTAGTACTTTCCGAAAATATGAAACAGAGTCAAAAGAATTAACCTAAAAAGGTTAAAAATAAACATTTTAAACAACTTTAAGCTGAAATTCTCTAAAATCTAGACGTGATGAATCATTTCTGAAACTCAATAAGCACTAAAAAATTATCTAAGCTCACCCCACCAAACCCCTAATATATTGAAAAAAGTGTAAATTTGTTGCCTTGTGTTAGCTTTCTTTCCTTTCTTAGGCGTTGATACCACAAAAAACTTAATTAATGATTGCCTGAAATCCCAAATT
Source organism: Lordiphosa collinella (assembly GCA_018904265.1). Taxonomy (NCBI): domain Eukaryota; kingdom Metazoa; phylum Arthropoda; class Insecta; order Diptera; family Drosophilidae; genus Lordiphosa; species Lordiphosa collinella. Next base: position 1,615,109 of record JAEIFV010000001.1, read on the forward strand.
CTATCATCTTCTCTCAGTGTACGGCTAATAACAAAACACAGATCATTTACCACAAAATGATCTCATAGCTTCTCATCTCTCCCTTAACATTTCAAACTGCGATCAGTGATCCCAAATCACAAGTTAATCCACTAATTATTCCACTGTAATTAGGTAAATTTAGATTACCATAAGTGACGACCATACCCACACCCCCGCCCCTAGAACTTCCTCCAATCTCCAAGAATAACAAAAATACAAAATACTTTATACACCTTATACCAACTGCGATAAGGAATGCCTGTTGTTTGTACAAAAATAAACGTTGACAGCAGCCGAGTTATGCAAAAACAACTCCGCCCCGTTGCAAACTACTTAAATGTTATGCTAATTTTTGCGAAAGTGTGAAAGTTATGTCTTAGTATAGGTGTGAGCGAGATGCCCGTACTACAAACCTTACGCAAAAATCTTTGAGATTCGTTTTCGGGGGGGCTAGGCTCTGGGCTCGGTCTTGATGTTGATGTTGTTGTTGCTGGTACCGGCGACTCGCACAAAGATCAACACTTTCTGGCTGCGTGTGACTAATCCTTCGAGTTTGGGTTTCTTTCAGTTCTTTTCGTTGCCAACAAACAAACAAAACAGAAAAAAAAAATTCAACAAATTTATTTCGCTTTCAAAAAAAAATTTCGGTTCTTTGTGTGTTGTGTTGTGGCTTTAACACCGAGTTAAGAGGAGCGTGGTTACGTTGCAATCGATCGAGCACCAAAATCAGACTGAAGTTTCCAATCAGAATCAAAAGCCGCGTAAAGTGAACGCGGCCCAAAGCTTAGAGACGCAGACAGCGCAGTCAGCGTCGGCCTTAGCTGCTGCTGATGATGATGACGCCGACGACAGCAGCAGCAGCAGCTAGAGATATGACCGAATACGAAGTACGAAGATGACGCGACGACCACGACAACCACGGTGATCAACTGGGCACAGTGGGGCTGACATGCTTGATTTTGCCACTTGGAAAGTTTAGCGTAAACTTACTCAGGACTTGCAGGAACTTGCAGGAAGAATCTCCGACCACATAAAGTATATATATTCTTGATCAGCATGACGAGCTGAGTTCATTTAGCCTTGTCTGTCCGTCCGTCTCTGTTTCTATGGCATCTCCTCCGTCAGTTTTAAAGCTATCCTCACCAAACTTTGCACGAAGTCTTTTGGTACATATACGCTGCACATTTGTCAAAACCGGCCGGATCAAATGACTATAGCATATAGCTGTCATAGGAACGATCGGTCAAAAAACTAGTCTTAGTGAGAAACTTTTTTGTTTTTAATGGAAACGCCTCCATAGTACGTATTTCCTAGTTTACTATCCTTTCCCATGATTTCACTAAGTTTACTCGAAATCGGATGACTATAGCATATAGCTGCCATAGGAACGATCGGTCGAAAAACTAGTTCTAGTGAGAAAAACTTTTGTTTTTAATGAAAACGTCCTTATCATTGGCATACACTTATGTTATATACTTTTACACAATTGGACAAAGTTTGGTCGAAATCGGATGACTATAGCATATAGCTGCCATAGGAACGATCGGTCGAAAAACAAGTTCTAGTGAGAAAAACTTACCGCGCCTCTAACACTCACTGTTACATTTGTTCGGCCAGCATTCGGTGGGAAATGCCGAGTGTGTTCGGGCAACGGGACATGGCTGGGAAACACAGCTTTAAATCTACTTGGCGCTAAGCAGCCGGCTTCAAATCTCTCAACTTGTCATCTACTAGCCTTGCATTTTGGAGACACTTCACATGTAAGGGCAAGCAGATGTAGTTCGAAACGAAACCTTTTATATCTGAAGAGATCATCTGTAGAGACCCCCAAATAAGTGTATTTTGATTAGCGAAACCCGTCACCCTGAGGTTTGTGAGGGGCAAGAGATGATGCTGACTACTGTAGAGCTGCCGACTCACTTAGAGAACTCTTTAATAATAAGCTTGATTATCTAGGGGAAAACTTTCGCAATTTTGACCCAAAGCTGGACTGGGTCTTTTCCCTTTGGAAATGCACTCTACATGTCAAAGGGGGGCAAAGGTTTGTAATCCAGCGGTGCGATGGATCCAGGTCTCGGTCTGATCTGGGTCGTATGTTACCCAAAAGCAGCCCGAACTTATCTGTGGTACTTTATATCCACCCGCAAAACCTCTAGGGACTTTGCTAAAATAACGACCGTGACTTTAGCTGCTTAGTACCGCTATGTAAACATGGTCCATGCTTACAAGAGTCTTCATCATAGTTTATTTCCCATTCGACCAAAAATTACCTCTTAAAGAAGTCAATCCTTTACTATTTTAGAGATCCATGATTAAGATAACCAAGAACCAATATTGCATATATAATTTGACATACGTTTTTTTTTTATTATTATTTAGTGTAAAGTTTTCCATTCTTTTACACCCCATTTGCTCCTTAAGCGATTAAGAAACCACAGACGAACGCATTTCTCATTAAACTCTCAATTTTGGTTTGGATTTACGAATAATTTTAAAGCATCTGTAGATAAAATATTGTGAGAAAACATCCACCAAATAATAACTTGACTTTATACTCACAACTCTCAATTTAGGTGACTTCTACACGTTGGACCACAAGTTAAAACCGACAACGCCATGATACTTGCCAAGACTTTCATTCTTATATTTCCCCCTCCTTAGAACTGTCAACAACTGAAGCGAAGGGAAGGACTTAATAGAAGAGGGTTCGTTGCACGATACAATAATTACAAGGTAGCGCACTGCGCAGCTACAATATCTTCGTCGGCCTTGGTTCGATGATTCAAAGGTGTAGTCTGGTATACCGAACTGACATGGTAGTGTATTCGATTTCCTGGTGAGGGCAGTAACTTCAATCGAAAGCTGTCAAAAATTTCAAAATTCGACTTTGTGGCCCTGGATTTTCTGCGTGTTCAGCCCTCGGGTTTGATTAATTCTCGCGCAAGCGAAAAGGCACTTCCGGTTGCGCTACCTTGTAGTTATTGCATCATCGGTTCGTTGGCTTAGTCAGTTATACTTACCCAATAGAGTTTATATATGTACTATATATAAAATATCAAACATCCAACCATTTAACTATGTGAGATGATAACAAGAAGCAGTCGTGTGGAACTGCAAATGAAAATCAATATGGTACCACCATCTCCTCTTTGGACTGCTTTTACTTTACTCACGTGAATTGTGTGATATGTGTGAAATACAAACAATTTTGTAAGTCCGAAAAAAACACTAATAAATTTTGTAGTTTTTTTTTCTAAATTTTTTTTTGTTGTTTCCATGTCGACCTATGAGTTAGAACTGAACTATATACAAATATGAGTTGAGCGCCTTGAAAATATGTAGAATTTGACAATCAAATTTCAATGATATTCTGATGAGGGGGAAAAGAATCTAACTAAAAACCTACTTAGATAAGGTAAAAGCCTTAAAATAATTAGAAAATTATGAGCTTCAGTTTTTAAGTGTGGAAAGACTACTGAAGTAAGTTTTGTGGGAAAAGTAACGTGAAAGAGTTTATCAATTAAATAACGAGTGTTGTGTTTTGCATATTTTCTTTAAAAATTGGAGGAATTGGAGGAATAAGTAAGAAAAAGTCTTAAAGGTAACGATTAAGCAGATCAATTAACAAAGGACTGCTCTACTTTTAGTTGATAAGCCTTCAAGTATATTGAGAAGTCTTTAATTTGTGGACAAATGTCTAACCAACGAGTAGTTGATAACGAGTAACAATAACAACTAACCAGATCAATTAATTAAGGAATGCACTTTAGTTCTTAAACCCTTTACAATATTGGCAAGCCGTTATTTTTTGGACAAATGCGTAATCTACTCGTTACGTTTAAGATGTTTCGTTTACTTGATTTTGAATCTTACTTAACTATTCATTACTTTAAAAGAATTTCATCGTTGACTGATTGCAAATACCCGTTCCCTTTTTTTTGGGAATATTGAATACTCGCTAATTAAATCTAACAGTAGTAATAGTATTTATTATTTCCTATTTCCAACATAAAATTTTTTCCATGGATAGTATAACTAATTGAACATAGGGAACTCCTTCTTGGTAAAGCCTATTGTAAGCACCAGAGCTAAATATAATCTGTTTAACGTTATATGCAGAGCAGTTCAGACTTATGCCGCACAGGTATGGGGATTCTTCTTGAGGAAAGTCCTACGGCAACCTCTGAATGCCCCTGGATACGCCCTAGGCTTGTAGACTTGCGTGAATGATGCGCACTACTATAACTACGAGGTGTGTTCAAAGGAAAAGGTGAATTTTGAACAAGGTTCATTGAACATATATTAACATCCAAACAAGTATGTCAAATGTACGTAAGTCAATTGGATCGCGCCATAATTGGAATTAACTGTCAGATTCATAAAGATGACGAGATCCGCGTTTACACTCTGGCGATGAAAGAGGTCCACGTCCAGCACTCGAGCCTATCATTCAAGAAATTCTCCAATCCTTTGACGTTTCTCTAATTCAGATTTATACTATTACCGTCGATAATGGAGCAAACATGTTTTAGGAGAACTTTTAAATGACAACTGAAGAGCAGAAAAGGAATGCATCAATGAAGATGTGACCCAAATGTATTTGTTGATTACGACGATGACGAAGTTGCCTCAATAGATTCCCTGGAGGATCCTATTATTATAGTTCGTTGTGCTGCACACACTTTAAATTTAGTGGTTAACGATTTTTTTAAGGAAGTTCAGTTTGACATCAGTAGAGTTCGCACACTTTGTAAAAAACTCCGTAGTCAGACGACGTTAAATCTATTGCATTTGGAAAAAACTAAATAAACCAGTGCTAGACTGTGAGACGCGATGGAACTCAACTTACAAAATGTGCGAATGTGCCATAACCATACTAGCCATTCCAGCAACTCAGGTATCAGTTTCAACACTTAAGTTTGTTCTTTCTGACTTAAGAGCTAGTATAGATGAACAGCTCCTGGAAGATATAATGCTAATTAACTTAAACTAAGCATTTTCTAAAAGTGGATTTGATAATAACACTCACTTAAGTAATCAATATTATGTTTAAGCATATGGAGAGAAAGTTATATAAATTTAATTTTTTACGAATTAATAAATCGAAAGTCAAACTTTTTTTATGTTCATGAGAACTAAGGTTTCGAACCAGAACCTTGGAACCTTAGTGTTTACAGCGGGTACGAACCCCCGGACCGAACCTCCTGCATAATTTCAGAGGCTTGCAGCTTTGATTTAAAATCTGCATTCGCTGCCTTAAACACTTCAAAAGAGAATTTCTGGACTTTGGCCTCAATAACAACCATAGAAAAATTCTTTAACAGCAACATTTTAATAAGGAATTGCTTGAAATTTTGATTTGAACCAATACTTTTTTGGCTATTATGCGCTCGTTATAGTTTAGGTTCGAACAATTAAAAAATAATTTGGTTTCGGTTAACACCAAGAGCATCCGGAATATAATCTTTGAGCGACAGCAAAAGCTTTGCGTAGACTAGAAAGCTCTCTTTGGAAAAAGAATTGTCCGTTTCAAACTAATTTTTTTAATATTTTTTGTTTTCAAATTTTCCCTTGACCTTGCGCCACTGTGCCAGCGCTGAGACTGAGACGTTAACAGCGCTGCTTATGGCCATCGCACACATAAGTTAACGTGAGACCAGAGAATTGGAGGTGTCAGTGTCTTGGTCAGAGGGTCTGAGTCTGTCTGTCTGTGTGTGCGTGCGTTGGAGCCCACTATCAGTGCAGTGTTTGAGTTTGAGTTGCTACTAGCCAATCTGTAACGGGACTTGAGTTTTGTTTCTAGCCAGATATATATAGATATTTTCCTTAACAATCTCACAATTAACATGTACTTGCATATACCGCTTCCTTCAACCGCATTGTGTCACATTGATCGTGCCACTCTGTTGACATCCAAACGTGTCCAGTTCAAATTTGGCATTCCTATTCTCTCGGGTTAAATTATTGGAATCGCTGGCTAATTTGTTTATAGATTGTCTAGGAATAAGCAAGCGCCTTTTGTGTCATAAATCACACGATTGTCTATCGGGTGGGTGTCATTGTTGCAATTTGACTGTTTTTGTTTTGCTGGAACTGGGCGCCCACACACTCGAAACTTAAGCAAATTACTCATCGACACCGGAGAGACAAATAATGCAGACGCCGCACAGACGCTAGACAAGCTAGTTTTTGCTAGCTAGCTGGGTGACCAGTGGCCAGTGGCCAGTTCTCAGTGGTGGCCACTTGCTGCATTTGGCCATTTGCCATATTGTCGTTCATTGCCATAGCGGGTGTCGACGACTCTGCGCCAATTCAACTTCGTTTATTGATTTATTTTGCAGTCGTCAGTGGCTCGACCCACGCTCCAACCAGAGCCGGCTCTGGCTTACAACAAATCATGGCCAGAATCAACAAGCAGAGCAAAAGGCAGCCAACGCGCGCGGTTGACACAAAATACAGAAAAAAAAAATAAAGTCAAATAAAATGATGCCAATTGTCCCAGGGATGCGTAACTATTTTGTAAAAATATTAAGAATTTTGAGAATTTTGTAAAAGAGAACTTTTTTTTAGAACTTTTGTAGATATTTGGAAATTTTTGTGGGAATTGTGCAAATTTTTAAAAAAACTTTTGTAGAAATTTGGAACATTTTGTTGAAATATTAAAAGTTTTGTAGAAGTTTTAGGAGTCTTTTTTTAAGAACTTTTGTAGGCATATTGAAATTTTTGTAGTAATTGTGCAAATGGAGAATCTTTCAAAATTTTGTGGAAATATTGAGAATTTTATATAAATTTTGAGATTTTTTTAAGAAATTTTGAGAATGTTGTAGAAGTTCAAAGATTTTTTTTAGATCTTTTGTAGGAATTTGGCAAATTTTGTAGAAATTTCGAGAATTTTGTAGAAATATTAAGAACTTCGTAGAAATTTTAAGAGTTTTGTATAAATTTTGAGAATTTTGTATAATTTTCAGGAGTTTTTTTTAGAACTTTTGTAGACATATTGAAATTTTTGTAGACATTTTGAATATTTGGAGAAACTTTCAAAATTTTGTAGAAAAACAAAGAATTTTATAGAAATTTTGAGATTTTTTTAAAGAAATTTGAAGAATTTTGTAGAAGTTTTAAGATTTTTTTTAGAACTTTTGTAGAAAATTTGCAAATTTTTCAGAAATTTGTAGAAATTTTGAACATTTTGTTGAAATATTAAAAATTTTGTTGAAGTTTTAGGAGTCTATTTTGAGAACTTTTGTAGGCAAATCAAAATTTTTGTAGGAATTGCGCAAATGGAGAATCTTTCAAAATTTTGTAGAAATATTGAGAGTTTTATATAAATTTTGAAGTTTTTTTAAGAAATTTTGAGAAAGTTGTAGAAGTTTAAAGAATTTTTTTTAGACCTTTTGTAGGAATTTTGCAAATTTTGTAGAAATTTCGAGAATTTTGTATAAGTTTCAGGAGTTTTTTTTAGAACTTTTGTAGACATATTGAAATTTTTGTAGAAATTTTGAGAATTCTGGAGAAACTTTCCAAATTTTGTAGAAATATAAAGAATTTTATAGAAATTTTGAGATTTTTTTTTAGAAATTTTAGGGATATCTTGAGAAGTTTTAGACCTTTGGAGAAAATTTGCAAATTTTTAACATATTTCGAGAACTTTGCAGAAATTTTAAAAATTTGGTAGAATTTTGGTATTTTAATATTGAGAATTTTGTAGAAATTTTGAGAATTTTGTATAAGTTTTTTTTTAAACTTTTGTAGATATTTTGATATTTTTGAAGGAATTTGGCAATTTTTGTAGAAACTTTGAGAATTTTGGTGAAATCTCCAAACAATTTTAGAAGTATTGAGAATTTGATAGAAATTTTGTGATTTTTTTTTAGAAATTTTCAGGGCTGTTCCCGTTTCCCAGTGGAATTGAAAAGTCAAACGATCGCAATTCCGAATGTTTTCATTTCGGTGCTTCCGAGTGAATCGATTATCTTTTCAAACGAATCGCTTGCGAATTTTAATTCAGAAACAAGAAAGCCTTAACATGAAAAGCCATGATGAAAAATCATCCAAGATTTTTCAGTTCCATTGGATGATAAAAGGATATTAAAGACATATCCAGTCCGAATGGATACAGGAAATCATCCAATGGATATTTTTGCATATCCGTTCTTTTCTATGTGCACGATATTTTAATGAATACTTCAAAATCTCTACAATATTAGACATGTTACAACAAAAATATTTTCAAGATGAAAAAAATCACCGTTGCCAGAAAATTGTCATTTACTTTTCATTCCACTGACTCTAAGACAAAACTTTTAAAACTGAGTAACTTGATCGATTTTCGGAAACGGGAACAGCTTCCGATTCCGATTCCGCATGATCTGATCGAAATCGGAAATGGGGACAGGTCTGTTTGAGAGTTTTAAGATTTTTTTTAGAACTTGGAAAATTTTTTAAAAGCTGAAAATTTTGGAGGAAAAAATTTCAAAATTTACATAATATTGCACGAATTGGTCAAATTTAGTAGACACTATCAAACAAACTTCCTAAAAAAAAACTATAATTCTTGAATAAGGAAAAATTATTGTACAAATTTATCGCAATATTGTTGAAGTTAGGCTAGCAAGTCCCTGGAATGTCGAAATTTAAGCCTGTCGGTGCTGTACGTGAAGTAATTGGGGAAATTTTCAAAGAATTCCAGGAATTTTGTAGAAGATTCGGTTTAGTAAATAACGACAGGCAGTACTTTAAAACAAGGAATCTAAAGAAAGTGCGTTACAACAGAAAAAATATAGTTTTTGATGATCCTTTGAATGATTTTTCGTTATTAGGTATCGGTAAATGACAAAATGATTGTTGTAGCTCCCTTTTTTTTAGACTTTAAAGCTCCACAGTGGCTTAGATGTTAAATGTTTTTTATCGTTTTGATCGATTTTGGAAAGTTCATTGTCTCTGTCCTGGTACATGTAGCTTTCCAAACGTCCCATCTCGCTTTTGCCTTTTAGAGCTCTCTCTCCCAACCAGCGCATTCGAGAACTAGCCACAGCAGACGAGCAGCAGGCCCAACCCAGTCCCAGTTCAACCTGACCAAATTGGGTCATTTATGAGGTTGGGGTTGGTCGTCATCGTGTGTCCCGAGCGTGGGTTGGTTCCACTGACTCCAACTGGGGCTTAGACACATTTGCAATTATCGTTAAAAAGTCGTTACAAAACTCAATGGAAAAACGACGACGATGACAATGGCCCAAACATCTGTATTAATAAACTAACAAAAAATGAAAAAATTAAAATCTATGAACAAAAATAGCAGCAGACGTTGCCAGCAACCCACGCGCAGTTGCCAGTCAACGTGAACGTCGCAGCGCAGCCGCCGCACAGACCTGTCTGAGCCGGCGTTTTTACACACAGAAGAGAGAGAGAGAGAGAGCGAGAGGATGCCGCGACTGCTGATAAAGCTCCAATGAGTCATGGTCATGAATCAGTTTATTATTTTTTGAAGCTGGGAGGGACATGCGGACCTGTGAACTCGCCTGACCGCCAAGATACTGGGGAGATCAAGTTCTTGGAGCTCCTGGCAAATGACGCCATATGCGAGGCCTGCACTTAAAGCTGGGGCGTACGCAGAAGGGGGAGGGTTTTGGGTGTTAAGCCCCCACTGATTATAAGTATATTCGCATGCTAGGAAAGAAGCGTCTTGGAAAATTGTTCTTTATTTCCCCGGAAAACCATTCACAACATTCTGAAAGCAGCTTCCTGTGTTTGCTTGGACGTTTGTTAAAGTTTTGGTAAAATGTACTCCTTAATTCGTTATAAACCTATAAATAATGGCAATAAAATTAATGTTTTTTTGGCATTCGTCAACTCTTAATACTCATATCAACATATGGTATAACTCTTATATTAATTAAAGTTGTTTTATTATGCTAAAAAAGGAGACAAACATTTGTAAGGCATTTTCCTAGCGTATTAATATATTTTACATACAATTTTTAAAGAAAATATGCAAAACACAACACTCGTTATTTAAACTTACTTCAGTAGTCTTTTCACACTTAAAAACTCAAGCTCATAATTTTCTAATTCTCTTAAGGTTTTTACCTTATCTAAGAAGGTTTTTTGTTAGTTTCTTTTCCCCCTCATCAGAATATCATTGAAATTTGATTGTCAAATTCTACATATTTTCAAGGCGCTCAACTCATATTTGTATATAGTTCAGTTCTAACTCATAGGTCGACATGGAAACAACAAAAACAAATTTAGAAAAAAAAAACTACAAAATTTATTAGTGTTTTTTTCGGACTTACAAAATTGTTTGTATTTCACACATATCACACAATTCACGTGAGTAAAGAAAAAGCAGTCCAAAGAGGAGATGGTGGTACCATATTGATTTTCATTTGCAGTTCCACACGACTGCTTCTTGTTATCATCTCACATAGTTAAATGGTTGGATGTTTGATATTTTATATATAGTACATATATAAACTCTATTGGGTAAGTATAACTGACTAAGCCAACGAACCGATGATGCAATAACTACAAGGTAGCGCAACCGGAAGTGCCTTTTCGCTTGCGCGAGAATTAATCAAACCCGAGGGCTGAACACGCAGAAAATCCAGGGCCACAAAGTCGAATTTTGAAATTTTTGACAGCTTTCGATTGAAGTTACTGCCCTCACCAGGAAATCGAATACACTACCATGTCAGTTCGGTATACCAGACTACACCTTTGAATCATCGAACCAAGGCCGACGAAAATATTGTAGCTGCACAGTGCGCTACCTTGTAATTATTGTATCGTGCAACGAACCCTCTTCTATTAAGTCCTTCCCTTCGCTTCAGTTGTTGACAGTTCTAAGGAGGGGGAAATATAAGAATGAAAGTCTTGGCAAGTATCATGGCGTTGTCGGTTTTAACTTGTGGTCCAACGTGTAGAAGTCACCTAAATTGAGAGTTGTGAGTATAAAGTCAAGTTATTATTTGGTGGATGTTTTCTCACAATATTTTATCTACAGATGCTTTAAAATTATTCGTAAATCCAAACCAAAATTGAGAGTTTAATGAGAAATGCGTTCGTCTGTGGTTTCTTAATCGCTTAAGGAGCAAATGGGGTGTAAAAGAATGGAAAACTTTACACTAAATAATAATAAAAAAAAAAACGTATGTCAAATTATATATGCAATATTGGTTCTTGGTTATCTTAATCATGGATCTCTAAAATAGTAAAGGATTGACTTCTTTAAGAGGTAATTTTTGGTCGAATGGGAAATAAACTATGATGAAGACTATTGTAAGATGTGAACAGATGACCATGTTTACATAGCGGTACTGTCAAAGAAGCTAAAGTCACGGTCGTTATTTTAGCAAAGTCCCTAGAGGTTTTGCATGTGGATATAAAGTACCACAGATAAGTTCGGGCTGCTTTTGGGTAACATACGACTTCTTACATCTATTAGAGTTAAAATTGGTTCTCCAGATCAGACCGAGACCTGGATCCATCGCACCGCTGGATTACAAGCCTTTGTAGGTGCTGCCCCCCCTTTGACATGTAGAGTGCATTTCCAAAGGGAAAAGACCCAGTCCAGCTTTGGGTCAAAATTGCGAATGTTTTCCCCTAGATATTCAAGCTTATTATCAAAGAAGAGTTCTCTAAGTGAGTCGGCAGCTCTACAGTAGTCAGCCTCATCAAGAGGGTGGCGGGACTACATCCGTCTTCGACGCTGGGCTCTCTTGCCCCTCAAACCTCAGGGTGACGGGTTTCGCTAATCAAAATACACTTATTTGGGGGTCTCTACAGACGTTCGTATAAAAGGTTCCGTTTCGAACTACAACTTACATGTGAAGTGTCTTCCAAGTGTAAGGCTAGTAGATGACAAGTTGAGAGATTTGAAGCCAGCTGCTCAGCGCCAAGTAGATTTAAAGCAGTGTTTCCTAACCATGCCCCGGGGGGCCGAACACAATCGGCATTTCCCACCGAATGCTGGCCGAACAAATGTATTAGTGAGTGTTAGAGGCGCGATAGATTTCAAAATTCTGATTTCGACCAAACTTGGTAAAATCATGGAAAAGCATAATACAGTGTTAATTACAAAACTGGGAGGCGATCCCATTTAAAACAAAAGTTTTTCTTACTAGAAATTCTTTTTCGACCGATCATTCATACTGCAGCTTTATGATATAGTCATCCGATTTTGACAAAATTCTGTAGAATTGTTTAAAAGTCCGAATGTAATGTGGACATAAGGCCCATAACATTTTTGAATTTAGTTTCGATGCTTACTACGATTAATTTTGATATGGGCCTTTTGTCCGTGGGCGTTTCGTCATGTCACCTTTGCGGACATTCCCAAACAAAATTGTTTAGACTAATACTTGACTGGTGGTTAGTCTGTTGGCAAGTGCTGACTACGAAGAGTTAGAGGTTTCATTAATGCCGCACCGTTGCAGCCGAACTACTGTGAAGCCAACGCTTGTAAGTATAAACTTGTCAGAGTTTCAGAATAGTTACTTGAAACTAAGCCTTGAACTTAACCGTCAGATTGTCTTCGAATCGGATTTTCTGGAAACAATGTTTAGCAAGGTGTTTATAGAATTCCATAAGCAAAATCTCTGAATGCTGAATGAAAATCGAAAGGCGTAGTTATTATCTAAAGCTAAATAATGTTCGAGTATTGACCAAGTTTATTGCCATAATAGAAAGCCTTTATAGCTTAAATAAGACAACTAAATGGGATTTAATCCAACTTTTAGAATGGTGTAAAGCAGGTGTCCTTGTTGAGTCAACAACTATTTGCACTGTTTGTGAATGATATTGCTGCGAATCTTCCCGGATGTGTGGAGTTTGGATCTGAACGAATCAAGGTTCTGATGTATGCCGACGACATAGTGTTATTGGCGGAATCTTCAGAGGTGAAACAACAAATGGTTGATGCTCTATATCAGCGATGTTTAAGAAGATCGAGTCCAAAAGTGAGAGTGTCTTGGTGTGCGATATTAAAGCGACACAGCGCAGCTTTGAACTGCCCACAACGACGGCTGGGCAGCGAATGAACGCAAAGAGAGCTCTGCTTATGCTCATATGCACGACATCGGCATGCGCTCGGCTCGTCTGCGTGTAAACAGCCGATTGCGCTCGGCTCCTGGGGGCTATGGAGGAACATTGCTGCTCTAAATAGTTACTATCAGACGTGAAGTCTCCGGATAAACATCGAGAAGTCGAAAATTATGGTAGTGTAGGTTGGAAGAGGACGTAGAGCCAGAGCGAACGAATGGACACTGAATGGATTTTTGCTGGAAACAGTAAAGGAGTAAAAATACTTAGGCGTGTTACTGATTTCCAATATGTCATGTAAGAAACATTTGGCACAGAAATTGACAGACGCTAAAGTCGCTATTAATAGCACTTGGGCACATCTTCTTGGGATGTAGAAGGAAGTTAACAACAGCGCCAAGAGTAAGCTGTTTTTAGCCACATCCAGGGCAATTATGGGTTATGCAGCCCCAGTCTGGGGCTTTAGCAGATTCGAAGATGTACCTGCCCCTAAATACTTCAAACTACGCCATATACATTGAAACAGGATTACCTACACTATTCCAATGCACCCTGCAGCTGCACTTTAACTATATTAGCAAAGCTATGCCGATGGACTCATTACGGCTCCCAAGAATTCAAGTCGAACAACTTTTGAAAGGGATATTTCAGTTTTTCCTTGAATGGAATAGTTACAATGGCAAGAGACAACAACATAAGAACCTAGGAAACATGGCAAATGGAACTGTTACAGAGGATTGACGAAGGAGAAAAAATGATTTTGAGCGGCACGCAAATCAGACTGACACCTGATCCACATACAAGGGCCCCAATTTCAGCCTATATGAAAGAAACTATTTTAAAGACGATTTGGATACATATGCAATATCGATTATTTTCCGGGCAAGAACTGAAGTACTCAGACTCAATAATATACCAAATGGGTCGACTGAAAGTCGATGAACCTTATGCAAACTGAATGAAAAAGAAGACGTAGTCCATTTCATGGCGCCATGTACGATACTAGGTGAGCAACGTGCACTGCACCTCGGAAAATGTACCCTAGAAACAACGATAGTGCTTGACTTACTGAACGGATCCAACTGACCCTCTCTAATCCTCTATAGTTTGGCGGTGAGGCGAAAAATACCGAATGGTCCTTCGAGCCGGATATTCTGGAAACAATGTTCAGTAAGGGGTTCGGAAAATTTCAATAGCAAAACGTCTGAATATTGAATAAAGAGCTAGCAAGCTAGACCTAAGTATGTTGAAAAGTATGTTAGCTCTGCTAAAGGTGATTCAGCTGACCTGACTGAATAAACCGAGTTGCTCCGTTTTCTAAAGCGGTTCATTACAGTTAAGAACCGTCTTGCATTTCTGTTAAAAAGCTATAAGGACCAAACTTTTCGATAACCATTATGGCTACAAGAAATATCATATTGAGTACAACTTTTCGTTGCCTACTCTTAGGAATTTCAAATTGCTCACTTACCATTTTCCTCAGCAATTCCTCACTTTGTATGGCACCCAAATCGCATTCCAACTCCATGCTGTCCACCAAGGTTAGCTGCAATAGCGGTAAAAAAAAAAAATGTCAGTTAATCTAGAGGAGAGGGGGAGTCTTATGGTCTTGATGATGCAATTTTGTTTTTGTGGCGAATGCATTTTTCATTTTGATTTATTTTGATAGACTCTCAAGTATGCTCGATACGAACGGTCGTTCATTTAATATTATTTCCAATTTATCATGATGTTTTTTTTTTATTGCACTGGCCCCGCGAGGCGAGCCAGAGCCGCCAGAGTCCCCAAACGAGTTGTGACATTTCCCCCGTAAATGGTAAAATATACAAAACAAACAAAAACAAATGACAGGCTGCTGCTTATTGAGTTGCCCGTTTGCATTAAGCGCGCCGCATTTCGGTTTCGGTTTTGGTTAACATCATCAACATCAATCGCATCAACGCTATTGAAACGCCTCGCACGTTCTCGGCTGCCTCGAGGTGAAGGTGGTGGGGTGTTGTAGGAGGACGTCACTCGGCCAAAAGCCAAACAAGTTCAAAACCACAATTGGGCAAATAGGCCTGATGATTCGCACCGATTGAAAAGAAGTCGCTGAAAAGAAAAGCCGGACCGTAGGCAAGCCAAATATGCTGCTGCCAGAGTAAGGGTGTTGCAAATTGGATGTGGTTTCAGCGCTATTTCCAGGCTTGGATTCAGGGAATATGCCGTCATCTTGAGAGAAGACTAGAATCAAGGAATCAAGAGATCAGTAGCTCGTAACTCAAAAGACTCCGCAGAACTCGACATCGATCACTCCTGGCGTTCTAGGGAGCACGAAAATGTTCGTCAAAACTTGCACGAAAATAATTTCTCACAAACGTTTTTCAGAGTGAACACGTGCCTTAATGAGCAAAGAATTAATGCTTGCATTTATCGAGTGCCCTTTTCAGCAACCTACTGTGATTTCTTATTTACTTTTTTATTAAACATTTTACTGCTTTATTTTGACTTGATTACTTGGGGAAATTTCTTAGCAA
The DNA here is from genome assembly GCA_018904265.1 of Lordiphosa collinella. Taxonomy (NCBI): domain Eukaryota; kingdom Metazoa; phylum Arthropoda; class Insecta; order Diptera; family Drosophilidae; genus Lordiphosa; species Lordiphosa collinella. Next base: position 1,630,684 of record JAEIFV010000001.1, read on the forward strand.
TTTACAAAGGCTGCAGATTTCATCTAAGCCTCTTCTGTGTGGCCTTAAGTTTAATGTGATAGGTTTGCACCTTGCCTTAAAAATGTTGCTAATGCTGTTTGTTCCTAGATTATCTTGAATATAGTTGCATTGACCCAGGTTGTGAGTCTGCTTTTTATATGTGGACCTTTCAGTGTTTTGTTGACGTTCATCTTCGCAAAGTCTTATGATTTCAGAATGTGTCTGACGCCATTGTCCTAATCAAAATCAAGCATACAATTGTTCGAAATGGTGGTCCAGTCATTAAAAAACTAAGTTTTTTATGGAACAGTTGACTCATTAATTGCTTAGACAGTCTTATCTCAGGCATAACCTTGGCTACATAGTTGAAATGCAGTTGCAGTGTATACGTATGCAGAGTTGGAAGGCCAGTTTCTATATAAATAAAATAATTTTGCGTATGCTGCGTTAGCGTAAAAACTTCTTACATGCTGCGTTAGCGTAAAAACTTCTTACACCGTTGCAGAGATTATAAAATTGACCGGACGATTGTAATGCATTGAATGAGGCATCTCCGACCACATAATGTATATATATTCTTGGTCAGCATGAAGAGCTGAGTTGACTTAGCCCTGTCCCTCCCTCTGTCCGTCTGTTTCTATGCTATTTCCTCCGTCAGTTTTGACTGTAGAGGATGGTCGGATGACTATCGCATATAGATGTCATAGGAACGATCGGTCGAAAAACTAGTTCTAGTGAGAAAACCTTTTTTGCTTTCAATGGAAACGCTTCCTTACTTCGTATTTCCTAGTTTACTATGCTTTTCAATGATTCCACCAAATTTGGTCGAAATCGGACATCTATATAGTATAGCTGTCATAGAAAAGTTGAGTCCGAAAATTTAAAACAAGAAAGAAAGTCGGTCAAGCCCGACTAAAACATACTCTGGACCTGTGAAGTGCTGCCCATCACCGTTGCGACCGGTGCTGCTCATAATTGTTTTTTTCCCTTATAACTCGAAAGCCGTTCATCCGATCTTTACCATTCCTTTGGCGGATAGATACATAATCCTGATTACTAAATATGTCCAAAAGGAACGAACCTATAAAACTTTGGGAGATATGAGGTTTTTTCCTATTTGGGGGGCGGGAGGCGGCGTGGCAAAAATTGAAAAAAGACTTGATCTGCCTACAAGTAAAAGAAGCCTTTGTCCCATACGTGTCAAATCTCTATCTTTTACCATCTCTGAGATCTGTTTGTTCATACAGACAGACGGACAGACAGACAGACAGACAGATGGACGGACAGACGGACCAGCCTAGATCGACTCGGCTGTTGATGCTGATCAAGAATATATTTACTTTATAGGGTCGCAGATGCTTCCTTTTGCCTGTTACATCTAGAAGAATGTTCAGAATAACTTATACTTATAACTTACTAGCTGAATACCCGGCGTCGCCCGGGTTCTTATGATTCTTATCAGAGCTATTAAATAGAAGATAGTGCATGCTGCAAATCGTTGAAACATTTTGGACCGTTCGATCTTTTCCACTATAAATACGTCTTCATGATAATCTAAAATCATGAATATTTTGCAAGTTTCGAGATTTTTTTGACCGTTTAGTTAATATCTCCTATTAACCCGTCTACAATTGCCGTCTATCAAATCTTTACAATAATTCATTTTGGATCGTATAATCTACAGCTTCCATTTACCAACGCCTGCATTGTAATATAAACATTAAGCGCCTTCATAAATACTCTTAAGGTAGTTTCGCAAATTTCGAGATTTTTGGACTTTAGAAACCTTCGCGGCTAAGCGTCTAACCATTGCCCAAAGTTTTTTCGCATGTGGATGAACGGCATGATTTTTGAAATTTCGCGGTTCTTGGACCATTTTCCGCCCATTTCTTCAATTTAGAAACCATTTTGGGCAAGCCGCCAGACATTCCCCAAAGTTTCATCACAATCGAACATTTTGCAAATTTCGCGGTTCTTGGACCATTTTTCGTCCATTTCTTCTACTTGGAAACCTTCCCGGGCAAGCGACAAACCATTCCCCAAAGTTTTACCGCACCCGTAAATTGAGCAATTTTCGCTGTTTTTGGACCATTTTCCGCAAATTTCTTTAACTTAGAAAACTTCCCGGGCAAGCGTTCAACTATTCCCCCAATTTTCATTGCAATCGGATGAACGGTATAATTTAGCAAATTTCGCGGTTTTTGGTCCATTTCACAGAGTTGAGGCATAGCCTATGACAATTTCCTGATTGACATGAACATACTGTGAAAAATTCGTGAAAATCGGTTCAGCGGCTTAGAGGCCAATAAGGCCCAAATATACAAACTAACTTCCATTTTTATATATATAGATGTATAGATAGAATAACTCCAATCATAAATACCTCAGCTTTAAAAGATCCTTGATCCAAAACTTATTCAATGATTCTCAAAACAAGAGCTTATCATAATATTGGTAGTATTTTTTATATGTACGAAATGGAATTTTGCTTTACAGTAAATTATATTTTGAATATTTCCAAATGTTCTACAAATCGCGTCTGATCCAAAAACTACCCTATTCCCATACAATGTGTGTAGTTTTTAGGTCAAAAGCGATTTGTAGAACACATGAGATTAAATTGAATGCTAGATAACTTTATTGCTTTTTGTTTGTTCTTAATATTCTGTAAAATATGGGCTGAGCCAAGGTTCGAAACAAAACCTTTGTCCTAAAACGTTGAACCTCAAATTTCCGAACCTTAACCATTGGTAAATTTTGGTTCGAACAAGCAGACCGGAATGCCGAAATATTTGTTGGGTTTGCAGCCCTGCTTTTCAGACTAAACTTTTCTATGACAGCTATACTATATAGATGTCCGATTTCGTCCAAACTTAGTGAAATCATGGGAGCTAAGAACTAAGAAATACGAAGTTTGAAGGCGTTTCCATTGAAAACAAAAAAGTTTTTCTCACTAAAACTAGTCTTCGACCAAACGTTCCTATGACAGCTATATGCTATAGTCATCCGACCCGGCCGGTTCCGACGAATGTGCAGCGTATTTGTACTAAAAGACTTTGTGCAAAGTTTGGTGAAGATAACTTTTAAACTGACGTAGGAGATAGCATAGAAACAGACGGACAGGGATAAATCAACTCAGCTCGTCGTGCTGATCAAGAATATGTATACTTTATGTGGTCGGAGATGATTTCTTCAATGCGCTTCAAACATTTTATAATACCCTCTGCAAGGGTTTAAAAAGAGAACAAGATGCTATGAATTTCCACAGATGATAACAATTGAATGTACCAAAGATTTTCTTGAAAAATTATTGATTTGGTGAACATATCGTGAGCAATTTTTTTCAAAATTCCATTAAAAATAAAAATAAAATTTGTTGGTTTTCACAATTATTAATTATACATGAACTCTTAGCTTTGGTAATGCCGCGATCTACTTTTTTCATTTCGCCGTTTTGAGGTCCTCTCTAATGCACATATATTAATTTTACTCAGGTATCAACAAGATAATGCTGGAGCATACATATCGTAAGAGCAGTCAAAGAATGGATTTGCCACACAAAATGTGGGATCTCCTGATATAAATATCATGAAAATCGTATGGGATGTTCTTTAACGTAAAGAATACAAGTTTCACTGTATAATTTCACTGTATAATATAACTATTTAATCTTAGATTAACATTCAATAACACTTTATCATGGAGTAGCCATATTTCAAGACGGACTTACGGGCTGCTGCGACAGCTCTCAGTTACCCGCTTTGCCAAATTCCCAGTAGTTTAGCCGTTTCTGGTAAACAACATGAAAATTTCAATTTTTTCGAGATTTTTGCACTTTTGAAGCACTAGATGCCTATTTTTTAAGTCAGTCAGTTTATGAAACTTTGTCATAACTTTGTCAAAGATATAAAAACAAAATTCCAAACGGCTTGTGATATACGGACTTCATAAAAATGGTTCTTTTATTTTCAAATTTTCAGTTTGGGATGAAAATATGTTGGGTATCAAAACCTCTACGATGTGAAGGGGCCAAGTCCTTTGGGAATTTTTCTAATTTCGATATGTTCTTCAAAAATATCGGGGTCCGAAGGCGTATCCAATTTATGAGTTACATAAAAAAATGCATGTTAAACATTGAGTCATAGCCATACTGTTAAAATATTAAAGCTGAACCTATTCAAGTGACCGCCGAATATGAAAGCATTGAACCTAATACCGAAAAAATTTGTGTTAAATTAAAAAAAGGATTTTTTTATGTTTAATAACAAACACTTAATAAGCTATTTAAAAAGAATTTTTTTGCTAAATTCGCACATGCAGTTCCAGAGATATTGGCACTTTTAAATGGGAGAGAAGATGAACATATTTAAGTGACGTGCAGTGTACCCCACCACCATAATGTATAATGATGGGTCATCAAAATCAATATTCGCTCGACAATATTTAATGCGTGTCGCATTTATCAACATTTGGCATATCAATAAAAGAGACATCATCATAATGTCAAGCAAGTAAGCGGGCGTAGGCTGATGCTCGGTTCGGTCGGCCAATGGCCCTAAACGCAGACAGAACATAAATTTTCGAGTCCAAAATTGGATTTATTGCGGTCAATTCGGAGCATAAAAATGACAGTCTTTTTGTTAAATTTATCACCTTTTCTGTTTGACGCCAGAGGGCGCCAGTTGGTCCAAGAGGAAAACCGCACGAAATTACCGCAAAACGGTTAAAAATAAGCTACAATGTATTGCGTATGTCTGTCTGCTCACCTGCTGTTGCCTGGTCTAACGCGAGGCTTCTCTGTGTAACCGGAGACCTGGTGGAGACTGGCAGAGTGTTCACTTCAAATATTTTATATGTAAATAATTGCAATTCACGGAAAGATCAACAACAAAGTTGCGCACGCAGCAACAGTTATAACAACAGAGAAAAAAGGTTTTTATTTTTGATTGATTTGCGGTTTTGTGTTGTTGCTGTTCGTTGCTGGGGCACACACGCGACCAACAATCACAAATTATTGCACACAAAAAAAAAAAACAGAAAAACTGGGGTCGAGTTATCGGGAAGGGGATCGAAGATGCTGCAGCGTGGCGACAACCGTTTGGCACGAGCGGAGGCTCTTAACTGATTGCGCCAGCTGCACTTCTGGTTGCATTTAGGCTCGTCGTTGTCTTCCAGCAGAGCTGGCTGATTGACGCCTGCGTCACAGCGTCCCAAGTCCCGAATGTGGTTTGCCTTGCCGCAAAATGTTTTGTAAACTGTCAACTGGCGCACTGAGGAGTGGCCCACAAAAGAAGGCAATGAAAAATGTTGAGTTTCCCACCTATTCCTGAACTGAAAAGATCATCGAGAATTGAGCAAAAATTTACTTTCGGCCAAGATGTCTAGCTGAAGTCCTAAATTCTGAGGTATCAGTTAGGAGAGAGAAGCCGAGAAATTGTTTAGAAGTAATGCAACTTCTGCAGGAGTCATTGTACACAGAGAGAAAACCTCCTTCTATGTAATAACTGAAACAAAAACCAGGCCTATAGCTAATAGTCTGCACAGACACCTCGACTGAAGGGGTATGATCTTCCTTAGATGAGGTTCTGACAGATACTTCGATCTCTTATCTCCAGGTAGGTGCTATATCCACCTTTAATCCTCCTAGAGAAAGTAAGATGGTTACTTTGTCTACTTTACCAAATAGTGACATACTGACTTGCTACACAGAAAAAAGGACAGTATTTGATGATGATTTTTTTCCATATAAACTGGATAGTGCAATATTCTTCTTTTATGAAATCCATTGGTTCTTTTTTGAAGTCGATTTAGTTTCGAAAAAAGCATATTAAATATTTATAGGATAGTTTAAAACTATCCTTTTAAACTGTTGAAACTAATCCCTTTTCCCAATATCTATTGGATCTTTATGAAATATCCATTTGATCTTTGATTAATATTCGTTCATATATCCCATTAATCTGAATGACGTATACCATGGATTTGTTATTAATATACTAATATCTCACTTTTTATACCCTGTTCCCATTGAAAATGGGAAAAGGAGGATCATGAAGTTGTGCAAAAGTATGTAACAGGTAGAAGGAAGCATTTGCGACCCAATAAAGTATATATATTCTTGATCAGCATCAACAGCCGAGTCGATTTAGCCATGTCCGTCCGTCTGTCCGTATAAACGCGTCGATCAAAGCCACAAATTTTTGCATGTAGGTAGGTGTATACCCGATTCAAATCGAGTTTGTTTCAGATTTGGAAAATTCCTCCCCCTCCTTTAAGCGCAAAAAACTGTCAGAGCCACAATTTTTAAGATAGACCTTCCAAACTTTTTATATATATCAAGTAAGGCCCAATATCTATCTATTCTGAAAAGATCAATAAGATCGGACAAAAAACACCGAAGTTATATACGAATCAATTTTGCTTGTGGGAGAGAGGGGGCCTTGCATTGTCAGTTCCCGTTTGCGCGTGTGTGTGTGTGTATGTTGAAAGTGGTATATGTGTTGAGAAGTCAAGGGAACAGGGTATTTTGTAGTCGGGGCACTCGACTACAGCTCCCTTACTTGTTTATTCAACATCACTTACTTTTACCTTCGCGTGTGCTCTCCTTAAGCTTTTTTCGGGGAAAGCATCGTGCACAACAATGTCGGTTTGTCGTTTCTCGATAACAAAAAGACATTATTTCGCATTCCTTTGGAGCAGTTTAATGTCAAAAGGGTATGCCATTAAAAAGGATATTGAATTGATCTTAATTTTTCACAGGGATGCAAGCCGGTGAGTAACGAGCTCTTGCTTTTGCACCAAGAGTACGCAAATCACAAACGTTTTGCGTACTTTTTCTTCTTCTTCTTCTTTCGCCATCACAACCGTTTTACGGTCTCGGCCGCTGCTACTAATGCCCGCCACTCGCCTCTGTCCCGAGCGACAATCCACCAGAATGGCACTCCCAGCTTCGCAATGTCTCCCTGCACCTGGTCGCGCCATCTTCGCTTCGGTCGACCCGCCGGGGAATGCCTCCCAACTCGATCGCATGCCGATTGTACACACGCTTTGCTGGAGCGTTATCATCCATACGGGTAACATGTCCTATCCAGCGCGGCCGCTGTTGTTTTATGCGCTTGACTAGGTCAGTGCCCCATAGAGCTCATACAGTTCGCGATTCATTCGGATGCGAAATTCGCCGCCAACGTTTAGAGGTCCATAAATCCTCCGAAGAACTTTTCTCTCGAACACGCCAATTGCCGCCTCATCCTCTTTTGTCATTGTCCATGCTTCTGCGCCGTATAGCAGGACTGGGATGATAAGCGACTTGTATAGCGCAATTTTCGTTTTCCGAGAGAGGGCTCTGCTCTTGAACTCCTTATTAAGCCCGTAATAACATCGGTTTGCAAGAGTAATTCTTCGGATTTCCAGACTGGTGTTGTTGTCGCTGGTTATCGTCGTTCCGAGGTAGACAAATTCCTTAACAGCCTTGAAGTTGTAGTCTCCCATTGCAACAGATTGTCACTGCGCGTTGATTGTAGGTACTTCGTCTTATCCTCATTTACCGCTAAGCCCATAAGTTTTGACTGCTTCTCTATCTCTGTACTCCATCAGCAGATTAAAGAAAGAACTTTGACCTTATCGGCGTGTCAAAGGCGGCTTTGTAGTCAACAAAAAGGTGGTGGGTGTCGATATTTCTCTCTCGGGTCTTCTCCAGGATTTGTAAAATACATAAAGTATATATATTCTTGGTCAGCATGACGAGCTGAGTTGATTTAGTCCTGTCTGTCTGTTTCTATGTCATCTCCTCCGTTAGTTTAAAAGCTATCTTCACCAAACTTTACACGAAGTCTTTTGGCACATATACGCTGCACATTTGTCGGAACCGGCCGGATCGGATGACTATAGTATTAAAAATGGGAAAAGGGGATCATGAAGTTGTGCAAAAGTATGTAACAGGTAGAAGGAAGCATTTGCGATCCTATAAAGTATATATATTCTTGATCAGCATTAACAGCCGAGTCGATTAAGCCATGTCCGTCTGTCCCTATGAACGCGTCGATCTCAGAGACTATAAGAGAGGCCCAATATTTATCTATTCTAAAAAGATCAATAAGATCGGACAAAAAACACCGAAGTTATATACGAATCAATTTTGTATTTGGGAGAGAGGGGGGTCTTGCATTGTCAGTCAACGCGCGCGGTCGCATGCGCGCATTCGTTTGTGTGTATGTTGGAGTGTGTGAATGTGTGAGTGTGTGTATGTAAAGCAGGGGCTGGCTCATTGCTATCTCGAGTGCATACGAAAAAACCTCAAAGCAGCGCTGCTTCCACACACACAGAATAAGCTGTAAAAGCGCTGCTGCGTTGCGTGTTCGGCCTGCGCTGCGACGCAGTCGTTGCTACTGAAATTGAGAGCAATTTTTGCGATGCTCTCACACACACCAATGCAAAAATGTAAATGTTTTTTTTTGCCTGCCTCTAATAAAAGGAAAACACGTGAACTCAAGGGAAAAGGGTATTTTATAGTCGGGGACCTCGACTACAGCTATCTTACTTGTTTCGTACAGCGTCAGTTACAGTTGACCGGTTGGCGTGTGTTTCCAAACATGCGCAGTCGCACCAAACACTTGTCAGCTTCGAACGCCTATTCTAGCTCCAAGAAAGAAGTAAGTCGTATGTAACTTACCACAGAACCACCCAAAAGCAACATACTTATCTGCGGTACTCCATAAAACACCACGAGAAACAGCTCGCGTGGCGGCCGTGACTTAAGCTGTTTGGGCTGTGGCGCTATGCAAAAATTGTCCATGCTCATCTGTACAGCTTTTCGAAGAGCTTACCAGTCTTCAACATAGGTTTTCTCACTTGAAGAAGTGAAATCCTTTTATACTTCTTGGAGATCCCAGAGCTCGCCACATTATTTTAAATATAATTCGTCATTTCTTTTTCCCTTTTTTTATTTTTAATATCTTTTGTTTTGCTTCTAATCAAGAACAAATCTACTTCCAAGGAACTTCAAGCAGCTAAAACTTATCTGTGGTACTCCAGAAAACACCACTGGGGTAGCATGGCGACCGTGACTTCAGCTGTTTGGGCAGTAGCGCAATGTAACAGTTTTCCATGCTTTTCCAGGAGAATACAAGTCTTTTTATACACCAAAAGAAGTCAAGTCCTTTACACCATCCTTTTATTCTTCTTGGAGATCCCTGATTAAGTTAGTCTAAAGCTGGCCCCAATCTTTTAAATATAATTTGTCTTCATTTCTATTTTCCTTTTATTTAATTTTTTTTTTTTGTGTAATGCTTCTCGTCACAACATAGAAACATTACACGACATTTATATAAAATATATTGACAGCAGCACAGACCAGCAGATTTTAGTTTAAATTCAGCAACAGAAACAGCATTTCACATTAAACTCTCACTTTCGGTTTGGATTAACTAAGATTTTACTGCAACATCTGCAGATAAAATATTATGGGGAAACCATTCACCAATTAATACTTTGACTTTACACTCACAACTCATAATTTGGTTGACTTGTACTACGTTGGACCAAAAGTTAAAATTGAAAACGCCTTGACTTGCAACGTATATGGTAAGATTTTCACTTTCATAATTTAAACAGCTCCCACTTACAACGCAATCAACTGAAGCCAAGGAAAGGACTTGATAGAAGATGTTTCGTTGGGTTAATGTCAGTTGTTCTTACCCATTAAGAGCGCATATTACTGTATATGTAAAATATAAAACCTCCTTCCAGATGTGTGAAAAATAGCAGCAGTGTGTTGGACCTGCAAATGAAAATTATTATACCACCAACTCCTCCTTGGACTGCCTTTTCTTTACTTACGCCAATTGTGTGAAGTGTGTGAAATACAGAGAAATTTGTAAGTCCGAAAAGTACACGTATAAATTTTGTAGTTATTTTTCTAAATTTTTATCACAGGGAATTTTGTTTTTTGTTTAGGAGACATGTTTCCATGTCGACCTGTAAGTTAGAACTGAATGAAAACGAGTTGAGGGCCTTGAAAATAGAATTTGACAATCAAATTTCAATGATGGGTTGATGGGGGGATAACAAACAATAACTAAAAACCTACTTGGATGAGGTAAAAACCATAAAAAAATAGGGGAAAGTTAACTTCGGCTCGGCCAAAGTTTTGTATACCCTTGCAGCTTCCATTGAAAACAAAAAAGTTTTTCTAACTAAGACTACTTTTTGGACCTTACTTTTCTATGGGATCTACACAATATAGATATAGATTTCGACCAAACTTGGTGAAATCATGGAAAAGCATAATACACCGTTAATTACGAAATTTGGAGGCGATCCCATTTAAAACAAACAAGTTTTTCTCACTAAAACTTCGTTTTCGACGGATCATTCATACTGCAGCTATATGCTATAGTCATCCGATTTTGATAAAACTTTGTAGAAATGTGTTAAAGTATATAAAATAAGAATATGCCAATAAAAATGACGTTTTCATTAAAAACAAAAAAGTTTCCTCACTCAAAATAGTTTTTCGACCATTGAAAACAAAAAAGTTTTTCTAACTAAGAATACTTTTCAGACTATACTTTTCTATGACAGCTATACTATATAGATGTCCGATTTCGACCAAAATTGGTGGAATCATGGCAAAGCATAGTAAACTAAGAAATACGAAATTTGGAGGCGTTTCAATTGAAAACAAAACAGTTTTTCTCACTTTAACTAGTTTTTCGAACGATCGTTCCCATGACAGCTACATATATACTATAGTCATCCGATCCGGCCGGTTCCGACAAATGTGCAGCGTATTTGTACCAAAAGACTTCGTGCAAAGTTTGGTGAAGATAGCTTTTAAACTAACGGAGGAGATAGCATAGAAACAGACAGACAGACGGACTGGACTAAATCAACTCAGCTCGTCATGCTGACCAAGAATATATATACTTTATGTATTCGGAGATGCTTCCTTTTATGCGTTACAAACATCCGGACAATTTTATAATACCTTCTGCAAGGGTATAAAAAAGCCTTGACATCTATTATCTTTAACTTACCTCCTATTGCCTCTCACATCCAACAGAAAAGTACGTTTATTAGTCCAAATTTCCACATGTTCGCGTTTAATTGTTGTACAATAGTTTAAAGTTTCTTTAAAAATATCTGAAAATTGAATTTCGAAAATACCAGAGTTCCAAATCGGGTAGATTGAAGCAGCATTCCAAAAATAAATCAAAAAAAATTTCCTTCCTTCTCCAAAAACGTTTGGCCATGCACAATGGGACGACGAGATCATCATGATCAATGTTAATCAGCAGTGTTTTTTTTTTTCGGTGGCTGCCCTTGCCAAGCCTTAACGAAACGCAAAAAAAAAAAACGCTCCTAAAACAAAATGTGAATGCCACAGGGTCAGTGGGACGAGCTGTTTTGGGCAAAACCGCCTGAGATGCAATTGAATGTCAACGTCAGTGGGAAAACTCAAGGAGTTCCACCGACAGCGACTGGTGAAAGCTAGAGTCCTTAATGCTCTGACGTCATCCATTATGCAGGCAGCTGAAGAGGAGGCCACCACATGTTGTGGCAGCTCTTCCTTAAATGGCGTTGGCGTTGATGCATGCAACCAAAATTGATATTCATTTATTCCGTCGTCGTCGTTGCTGCTGCTGGCCAAAACCAAAAACCTTGAAATCTCCAAATTTGTCAACTGCAAAAAGTGCGTAAATTGTGTAAAATATATGCAATTCTGCTGTGTTTATTTCAACTATTGTATGTATGTATGTATGTATATAAATGGAATACTAAGAGCTAATCAGTGCTAAATACAACTTAGTTATATAGCTGTCTTTATGTGTTTGTATGTGTAGTTCGAGATGATATCAATATGAAAGCAACAATTTGTCAAATGTGTGCAAAAATATATGTATATATAAATATATATATGTATGTATGTATATGTATATGTATGATTCAGTATGGAATACGTTGGCCTACAACTAATTATATGGTATAACTCAAATAATTCAAAATAAAATCACAAAAATTCGCTGAATGGAAGAAAATGGCCCATGGATTTTAGTGACAAAAATCTATGCAAAACTGTTTAGGATCTGTTTACTTTATGGCAGACATTTATTTTTCAATAGCTTCGCTCTGTTATCAGGATTCAAATTATTCAAGAAAGGAATTTGAAATAATCAAAATAGTTTTGTAATTCGTAAACTGTAAAAAGAACCGTAACCAAACCCTTTAATACCGTTTCCTTTCTCAGACAGAATCTTAAACCGAACCTTTTAGATCTTCCCCACTAGACTTTCTTAGTTTACAACGAAAATGCAATGCTAACTACGTCTGTGCCGGAGTTTTAATGAAAACTTGAAAAGCTCGCTTCAACGGTTAGTGAATACCAAGTAGTCGCACATATTGAACACACTCGTTCTCGAGAACCATTGAACGCATCCAGTCCATATTAACGGCCATTTGACAAGTGACATTCATGCTATATTACTGCATCAAAAGTTTTTGGTGTTAGTTGTTTGCAATCATGGAATAAGACTTGCTCGAAAATCGTGTTGTTGTAATTGGCCTGCATAATTGCGGCTACGAAAAAGGTAAAATCTTTTGGAAATCACCCGAAACTTTGTGTATCGTACCGTAAAGTTGTTTGGAGATACCGATGGAATAAAAGACCACGCGAAATCCGGTCCTCCGCGCTTACTGTGCGAACGCCACAAGCCATCAAAGCCGTGCAAGATCGAAATCGTCAAAACCCACAGGAAATCACTTCCCGTGAGATGAATATCAGCAAAGACAGCATGTAGCGCTTCATAAAACGTTACTTGGTACTCGGTGCATACAAGAGACACACCCGCCACTTGCTCACAACAGCATTAAAACAAAAAAGCAAGACATTGCGTCGCCAGTGCACAAACGATGCCCACAGACGAATTCTTTTTACTGACGAGAAAATTTTCTCCATAGAAGAATCGTTCAACAGAACGATAGAGACTGATTTTCTTCTGCCGCGACTGTACTTCGGAGCGTGCGCGCACCGACTGGATTCGGTAGAGGGCGTTCCTAGCTAAAGAACGAGCAGCTGGTCAGTTGTTTCCGAGCACCTGGAGAGTCGGGACAGGCATTTTCGCGCTACGTGTTTCTGTGAGTGGTGCAAGCCAAAAATGCAGCATTCGCTAGAGCAGAGTTACGCGATTAAATTCTGTGTGAAACTCGGTAAATCTGCGACAGAGACGTTTGATATGATCAAGCAGGCTTACCCAGATGTTGCTTTAGCAAGAAGTGGTGTAATTCGGTGGCACCAGGCCTTTTTGGAGGGCCGGGAAGAGGTCGCCAATGAAGACCGTGCTGAAAGACCTTCAACTTCGACAAACACCGACAATGTGACTCGTGTGCGCAAAGTTTTGAACTCAGACCGTCGACTAAGTATTCGTTTAATTGCCCAGATGTTAAATTTACCAAAATCTGTGCACCTGGAATGTTCGCACCCTCAATAGAGAGCGCGCGGATTCCAACCTGGTGGATGTCCTCTAGGAACATTCATCGGACATTACCGCACTTCAGAAAATAAGATGGACTGGACAGGGGTGTAGGAAGATAACATCCGAAACCAACGCCCCATGGGAGATCTACTACAGTGGACATGATTCGAAGCACGAGTTTGGTTGCGGCTTTGCAGTCAACAAAAGACTGTGCCGCTCTCTGTCATCAGCTTTACACCAGTTGACAAGCGACTTGCCGAACTCAGAATATTTTAATATTAGTCTTATCTGTGCGCACGCCCCGACAGAAGACAAGAACGAATCGAAAAAACACGATTTCTATGAGCGCCTAGAAGACCTATATGAGCGCTGCCTCGATCACGACCACAAGATCATGCTAGGCGACTTTAACGCACACATCGGGAGAGAAGCAGTTTTTCGCCCGACTATCGGCCGATTTAGCCTGCACAAAAACCTCCGAAAATGGAGAGAGGCTAATAGGCTTCGCTTCGGGCCGGAACATGGTCATAAGTAGCACCAGATTTGAACACCGCGACGACCACAAGGCGACCTGGATGTCCCCTGATCAATCAACACGATACCAGATTGATCACGTTGTGATAAACGGACGGCACTCATCGAGTGTTCTAGACTTACGTGCGCTCCGAGGAGCCAATATTGACTCGGATCACTACCTTGTTGCAGCCAAAGTACGCACACGGCTCAGTGTGGCAAATGCCGCACAGTCTAACACATGCCGAAAGCTGCACGATGAGAAGCTGCAATCACAACGGACATCCGAAGCCTACTCAGCAAAACTCACCCAGCTGCTCAGGGAAACCCCACCTGGCCCTTCTGGTGTAGACGAACAGTGGAAGCGTATTTCACACTCTATGAGTACAGCTGCCAAGGAGATTCTCGGATTTGCCGAAAACTCCCGAAAACAGTCATGGTACGATGATGAGTGCCGCCGCGCTACTGCAGAGAAAGACGCTGCCTACAGGAGCAGTCTAGAGCAACGCGGTCTGTTAAGGAGCGATACCGGTAGAAAAGGAGAGAGGAGAAGCGCCTTTTCAGAAGGAAGAAAAATGAGCAGGAAAGGCGCATGAGGGTGGAAGTCGAAGTGCTGTTCGGAAGTAGTGAGACTCGAAAATTCTACCAAAAGATTAGGCAACTATCCGAAGGTTTTAAGTCCAGAGTCACACTATGCAAGGACGAGCACGGAAATCTGGTCACAAATGGTCCGCAAGTGGCACTAGACAAATGGAGAAACTATTTCTCCAACCTGCTGGGAGGTGATGACGAACACAATGCCGCCTCTGGGGAAGTAGCGACACCACCAATCGATAACATAGAGATAGACCCGCCGGACCATAATGAAGTCTTGATAGCCATAAAAAGTCTAAAAAAAATAACAAATCTGCTGGCGCTGATGAGCTGCCCGCTGAATTGTTCAAGGCTGGCGGTGAGGAGCTGGTAAGGTGCATGCACCAACTCCTATGCAGAGTATGGACCGAAGAAAGCATGCCCGAAGATTGGAGTCTAAGCGTACTCTGTCCAATATTTAAAAAAGGAGACCCTGCGGTTTGCACCAATTACCGCGGGATCAGTCTCCTTCCCACTGCATATAAGGTTCTATCATGCATCCTATGTGAACGTCTAAAGCCGAGAATAAGTGAACTGATTGAACCTCATCAGTGTGGCTTTAGACCTGGCAAATCCACCACGGACCAGATATTCACACAGCGACAAATCCTGGAGAAGACCCAAGAGAGAAAGATCGACACCCACCACCTTTTTGTTGACTATAAAGCCGCCTTTGACACGCCGATAAGGTCAAAGTTCTTTGAAGCCCTGTCTACCTTTGGTATTCCAGCAAAGTACGTTCGACTTTGCATGATGACGTTGAGAAGCACACAAAGCTCCGTCGAAATAGGAAAAGACCTCTCCGGATGATAACGCTCCAGCAAAACGGGTGTACAGTCGGCATGCGGACGAGTTAGGAGGCAAGCCCGGGCCGGATCGACCGAAGCAGAGATGGCGCGACCAGGTGCAGGGAGATATTGCGGAGCTGGGTGTGTCCTCCTGGTGGAATGTCGCTCGGGACAGAGGCGAGTGGCGGGCATTAGTGGCAGCGGCCGAGACCGTAAAACGGTTGTGAAGATTTTATCAAATGGCCAAGAAAAAGAAGAAGTAGCATCTGAAAGCAGCGCTACTACTGAGCTGCCGCAGAGATCACTCTTTTGCTCATAACTCAAGTATTGAACATTCGATCTTCACCATTCCTTTGGCAGATCGCTTTGTAATCCTAATAAATACATATGATTAGAAGGTACGAACCTTCAATCTTCAAAACTGTGGGAGATGTGACGTTTTTCCAAATTACGTGGGCGGAAGTGGGCGTAAACTTGATCTGGCTGCAAGTATAAGAAGTATTTGTCTCATACACGTCGAACCTCTATCTCTTACCACCTCTGAGATCTATTTGTTCATAAGTACAGACAGACAGACATGTCTATATCGATTCGGCTGTTGATGCTGATCAAGAATATATAAAGTTTATAGTGTCGGAAATGATTTCTCCTGGCTGTTACATACATTTGCACAAACTTAATATACTCTTTTTACCTTTGGTACTTAGTATAAAAAGATGCGAAGCTTGGCATTAGGTTTGGGCGAATGGCGTTTACACCACGTTTGATGGCACTAACGTTTTGGTTACGTTCCGGATGTATCGGTTCTAATAATACAGCTAAACCGTTTTCGGTTCTCACAAAACATTTAGAGTATCGGTTTCGGTACTTGGTGTAAGAGGGTTTATTTTGCTTAACCATTTTGGTATTAATAACTGATTCAATCGCGAAATTTGTAATGGTTTTTCAACATTCCTTACATTATCCCTAAAGAGGATAACATAAGCACAGCATAGAAACTACGATTTTGGGCAAACAAATCAAATTTTTCAGTGCCATTGATGTGTTCTTGACTGTTTTTTTAAACCCTGTGATTGAGTTCCTTGGGCAGAGAGTATAGCGATGTTTGCAAATGATATGCTGGAGCCAAAACTAACAAGTAAGAGATCGAAGATCCTGTACAAACTAGTCTGCATTTCTCAATTTGAAAAGTAATTCCCCCATCTTGATTCTTCTTAGTCAAAAAAAAAAAAAACTTAGCTTCTGCTTTTAGTTCTAAATTCTTCAGTTCTTTCCATTTTGTACCTTTGTTTGGGCTTTGTAAGTTTCTGATCCATTGTCACAAGTTTTACACAAAGAATTTGTACAATTTTGGCACAATTTACCATGTAAAATGCTTATACATGATGTTGAATGATGCTAATGGCCTCTAATACTAATAGTTGTTGTTGGTTTGGATTAAAAATGCTTAACTCTAAACTTAAGCCAAGTGTCTCTCAGTGAGGAAGCCACGTTCCAATCATTTCATCAACTTAAATTCAATCTTAAACCAAATGGAAGAACAAGTCAATGTTTGTGTTTGCATATGGAATCGGGAATTGGGAAATTAGTTAGTTTTAGGGTTCGAGCTGCTCAAACGTTATATGCTACTACGTTAAAAAACAAAAAAAAAAATAAAATATTCATATAAAAACGAGGATTGCACACACACTGAGATTTTGTCATAACAAATGAGAGAAGAATGAATTAGTCTGTCACTCCCAGATGCACCAGCTGCTGCATGGTGCGTTGCAAATAGGTAGGATCCGGAAACATATTAAACTGTGTCTTGTGATCCACACTATTCCAAATTACCACATCCTCGCGTCCCGTGGTAACCGAACGTCCTATAGAGAAGAGTAGACGCCGATCGAAGGCAATTTTAAGAAAGCGCAGAACCTTGCGTCCCAAAGGACAATCGGGTAGATAGCAGATGCGTGGAAAGCCCACAGCAAAAAAGGCACGACCCGGATGAGGATGCTCGGCAGTCTGCAGGCCCGAGGCAATGCTGAAAGAGAGAGAGACAGAGAGATATATGGTGAATGATTGAATGATGGGGGAAGTGGGGGGTAGTAGTACTTACTCATAAACAATCTGTATGGTATTCTGACTCTCATGACCCGGCAGGCTCTTGCTAATGATGCTCCAGGACATGC
The DNA here is from genome assembly GCA_018904265.1 of Lordiphosa collinella. Taxonomy (NCBI): domain Eukaryota; kingdom Metazoa; phylum Arthropoda; class Insecta; order Diptera; family Drosophilidae; genus Lordiphosa; species Lordiphosa collinella. Next base: position 1,648,261 of record JAEIFV010000001.1, read on the forward strand.
TGCCAATGGGTTGATTGCCCACCTTCTCGCCATAGACTATGCCACACACCGGGCACTCAATGAACAGATTTTGCTTTAGAAAGAGAGGAAGATGTAGTACACTTAAAGTTCCAATTGGACTCTTGACGGCTCACCTTATTCAGCTCATTCTGCTGTGCAATGATCATGCCATTCAGGCACTGCAAGTGCATCAAATGCTGACAGCGACTCAACGATATGGCCGGATTTTGTGCCGAGTGTACCAACTCCTCCATGCACATGGGACAAGGCTGGGCATTGGGCCAGAGCGGTGGCTCCACGACCTTAACAAATCTGGATATCATATCGCTGGCCGGATCCACGCCCACAATCGAACCAGCGATTGATTGCTGCTCCCGTTCCCGCTGTTGCTGCTCCCGCTCCCGCTGCTGCTGCAGCTGCTGATGGTGTGCATGTGCATGATGGGGCAGGGGTGGTGGCACTGGAGCACGCTCGCCCAACGATGAGGGCGGCAATGATGGCACAAAAACCTCATCACTGCCCAACGAACAGTCAAGCAGATCATTCACCGAAATGGCAAAGTTGCGACTGCGCAAACTCTCTTTGCTCTCGTGACTGAGGTAAGTGGACACGGTGTCCACACTAGGGCGACGACGATGCGATTTCACACTGTTGGTGTCCGTGTCGGAGGCGCGCGTACGCGAGCGCGAACGATGGGAATGCGAGGAGGAACCCAGGCGACTGCTCCGCTGCGATTGCAACGAACCTTCCGAGCAGCGACTGTGATGGCTGTTCATGGAGGCCGTCAGCATGGAGTTCTTGGCGTGCGAAAAGATATGATGATGATGATGATGATGGTGGGAAGCAGACGCTGTGGATGAGGAGGAGGAACTGGCTGCTGTGTTGGAGGAGGAGGTCATATGATGATGTTTGCTGCTGCTGCTGCTTCCGAATATATTCAAGTTGTTGAGTATCTGGCGTAGATTGGTGGTAGAGATTTCGCTATGCTTTTTGGCAGGCTTCTTCTGCTGCTGGGGAAGATGCTGCTGCTGCTGCTGAGGCGTGGGCAATGGATGCTGTTGCCGGTGCATGGGCAGGGGCATTTTGGGTAAGGTATTGTAGCTGCTGGCATTGTTGTTGCTGCTGTTGGCCTTAAACTGTACCGCCTGCTGAGGGGTGAGCTTGACCAGCGGATAGGGTGCCTGCTGTGTGCGTCGTATGCTACGCATGGGTCCACTTGGCTGACGGATTTGGGTGAGATTGCAGAAGTTGATGGTATAGGGCAGGCCTATGGTGGTGTGGCACAGATCCAGCGTTTGTTCGCCCTGAAAAAAAAATCAACAAAAAACCCATTAATATCTTTACCAAAAGACGGCTTTTACTTTCTTAGAGATGGGCGCGGCGAAGAAATTTGATACCGTCCCGTTCCGAACCCACATTTTCAATTCAATCCTGTCCCGGTCCCGAATTAAAAAATTAAGTTCCGTTATTAAAACACTCAAACTATTGAGAATATACAAACCAGGGCTGCAAAACAGTTTGGAACCGAACCTCTTTAAAAGAGATGACAAGAGATTAACATAACATTGGTAGTATTTCTTATATTTAGACTAAGAAATGGAATTTTATTTCACAGTAAATTATATTTTGAATATTCCCTTGTGTTCTACAAATCGCTAATGACCCAAAAACGGCCCAATTTCCATGGTCTTTACACGATTCGGTCATTTTTAGGTCGAAAGCGATTGGTAGAATCGTGAAGCATGGGATGAACCAAGGTTCGAACCAAAACCTTGATCCAAAAACCTTGAACCTCAAATTTCCGAACCTTTACCATTGTTAAATTTTGGTTCGAATCCGCGAACCGGAAACCGAAAACTATGAAAATCATTAAGACTCGGCCCTCAATATAAATAAAAGCACATCTTAGCAATTGTCTAATATTAGGGGAACATGAGCCATGGGGGGTGTCGCGATCCTAAAGCAGCAGCACCGACTTGCTCTGCTTATCGCAAGTAGCGAAAAGCAAAGGAAACGTTAACCGACAACTTCTGGCGCTCTTTGCTTTTTGTCAGAAATCAGTTTGTGTGCTTGCTTCGACAGCGACTTCTGATTTTTCTCAGAAGCAGCAGCAAGTCAAAAGGAGAGGAAATGAAAATTATTGAATTTTTTTGACGCACTGTTTATAAGTATTTGTATACCCCTTATAAAATTGTGCGGATGTTTGTAACGCATTGAAGGAAGCAGCTCCGACCACATAAAGTATATATATTCTTGATCAGCATGACGAGCTGAGTTTATTTAGCCTTGTCCGTATGTCCGTCCGTCCGTCTGTCTGTTTGTATGCTATCTCCTCCGTCAGTTTTAAAGCTATCCTCACCAAACTTAGCACGAAGTCTTTTGGTACAAATACACTGCACATTTTTCGGAACCGGCCGGATCGGATGACTATAGCATATAGCTGTCATAGGAACGATCGGTCGAAAAACTAGTCTTAGTTACAAAAACTTTTTGTTTTTAATGGAAACTCCTCCAAAGAACGTATTTCTTAGTTTACTATCCCTTCTCATGATTTCACTAAGTTTGGTCAAAATCGGATGACTATAGCATATAGCTGCCAAAGGATCGATCGGTTAAAAAACTAGTTCTAGTGAGAAAAACTTTTTTGTTTTTAATGAAAACGTCCTTATCTTTGGCATACACTTATTTTATATACTTTGACACAATTCTACAGAGTTTGGTCAAAATCGGATGACCATAGCTATAGACTATAGAATATAGATGACTATAACAGATAATTATGCTTTTCCATGATTTCACCAAGTTTGGTTGAAATCAGATCCCATAGAAAAGAAAGGTCCAAAAAGTAGTCTTAGTTGGAAAAACTTTTTGGTTTTCAATGGAAGCTGCAAGGGTATTTTTATACCCTGTTCCCATTGAAAATGGGAAAAATGGGATCATGAAGTTGTGCAAAAGTATTTAACAGGTAGAAGGAAACATTTGCGACCCTATAAAGTATAAATATTCTTGATCAGCATCAACAGCCGAGTCTGTCCCTATGAACGCGTCGATCTCAGAGACTTTAAGAGCTAGAGCAACAAATTTTTGCATGTAGGTAGGTGTATACCTGATTCAAATCGAGTTTGTTTCAGATTTGAAAAATTCCTCCCCCTCCCTCCTTTAAGCGCAAAAGACTGTCAGAGCCACAATTTTTAAGATAGACCTTCCAAACTTTATATATATATATCAAGTAAGGCCCAATATCTATCTATTCTGAAAAGATCAATAAGATCGGACAAAAAACACCGAAGTTATATACGAATCAATTTTGCTTGTGGGAGAGAGGGGGGCCTTGCATTGTCAGTTACCGCGTTTGTGTAAAGTGAATATGTGACTTCTTGATCATTTCGAAATTGAATCCCTAGAGAAGGTTTGAATAGTCGGATGTGCTGGCTTCGTCCATAATATTGTCACTTTAAAAACTGAACTCCTGGCTAAAGTTGGATTAAGGTGAAGAAGCTCGACAGACAAATAAGAATATCGTCCCGTAAGGGAAATGAGATACGCAAACAAATCGACTAGCAACTTCCAAATTAGGAATGTTAACTTATGACAGGCATATTAAATTCAATACCGTCCCGCCCGATTCGCGATTGTCTGTCCCATCTCTACTCTCTCTCTCTCTCTCTCTGTCACACTTACCCTGGCCCAGGCATCTTCGATAGTGCACTGCACATGCATGTTGTAGGGTCTCCAGTCGCCTTCACCACCCGACCACTCCCACTTGGTGCCCTTGCCCGCCGGCGAGCTAGGCGCATAGAACATGCGTCTCACCCCAATGGTCATTAGACCCAGCTCCGCATCCGTCTCTGATTCCTGGGTCATGGTGCGCACATTCACATAGTATTGCTCCAAACTGGGATCGGCATCGCTCAGCATAACGCGGGTGAGTTTCTTCGCATGCGCACGCTCCAGGTGCTGGGACACGGCCGGCGAATAAGGCAACCACTTGCCGCCGCGCGATTCAAACTCCCAAACGCACACGGCATGGGTGTGATTGACGGTGCCGCCGCCGCCCCCTCCACTACCGCTGGACAGCGTCGAACTGGCTCCCGGGCCACAATTACCATTGTTGGCCATGGCCAGCGATTTCCTTGGCTTTGCGCACTCAACTTGGGTTTAAATCATTTTATCTTCCTGGCGCTGCGCTTGCAACGGCAACCACGAAGATGAAGCACAAAATAAACAAAGAAATTAAAAATGGTGGCCCGATGATTTTTCATTCATGTTGACCGAAAGCACCAGCGCCATCTACACGAAAACCGCACAAACGAATGAGAACTTAGTTGTTGCAAACACAAACGGATAGAATTTAACACTAAATGTAATTAAACATTACATTTGCAGGCTTTTTTAAATCAATTTTCAAGATATCTTTCAGATTTAAGATATCCCTGCATTTAGTGAGACCACATTAGCAATTTTTTTTGGTATAAGTGAGACCATATTTGATCGCTATTGATCGGTTTTAATGAGACCACGTTTGAGTGAAACTGTGGAACATGGAACATGGCGGCAATTAAAATTTTTAAATTTTCAATAGCAAGAACCGACTTCCATGAATGCTTCTAATTTTTCCCATACTGTTTATATGGCGACGTTTTTTTATTATGTGGCCAATATACACGAAACAGTTTGTCTGCTTATTACTTAAAGTGGTGTTCCAACCATCGTATCATCGCCCAGGACCGTGAAATAAGCGATCAAAGTTACAATCTCCAATTTTTAATATTTTTTGTATGGGAAAAGGGGGGACCATGAAGTTGTGCAGTAGTATGTAACAGGTAGAAGGAAGCATTTGCGACCCTATGAAGTATATATATTCTTGATCAGCATTAACAGCCGAGTCGATTTAGCCATATCCGTCTGTCTGTCTGTCCGTCTTTCCGTATGAACGCGTCGATCTCAGGGACTATAAGAGATAGAGCTACAAATTTTTGCATGTAGGTTCAAATCGAGTTTGTTTCAGATTTGGAAAATTCCTTTTCCAGTTGTGCAAAAAACCAAAAAACATTGTGTAACACGTCCAATCAGGTGAGGATGAGTAAGGAGTATGAAGTGAAGAAGCTGCAAGGGTTGTACAAAAGAAAACACACCTCCAAAAGCATAATACAAAAATTTAAAACCCATCCAGGCTCCAAAAATTTCCAAAAAGGTTTTTTTGTGCCATATTGGACAAAGATCTGATGTCTTCTGTTATCTTCCTCAGTTTGCGCATTCGCGGTAAGCTCTCCACGGAGTGTCTGTTCAATGCCGTAAAGCCTTCAATAAGTGTCGGTTGACCTTTTTACGTAAGTTTAAGTTGTCCATATTATTGTTTTGTAAGATGTAGATTAGGGTGTCACTGGAAATCCAACGGCGCTTGGCTGGTAACCGGTTAACCGGAGTCTAATACTTGAGATCAGAAATAATCTAGAAATTTTCAAAAGGTTTTTTTGTGCCATATTGGACAAAGATCTGGTGTTTTCTGTCATCTTCCTCAGTTAGCACATTCGCGGTAAGCTCTCCACGGAGGAGTAGGCCAAACTTCATGAAGTTTGTCAAATTTCTCATAGAGAATTGAACTTCTTTAACAATATCTTCTAGCCGTACTTCCTGTTCAGTGTCGGTTCACCTTTTTAGGTTTGTTTAAGTTGTCCATTTTATTGCATCTACATCTTGATGTTTGAATATAATGTTTTTTTGTAAGAGTTTGGAAATTTCTAGATAATTTCTGATCTCAACTATTAGACTCCGATTAACCGGTTACCAGCCAAGCGCCGTTGAAGTTCCAGTGAAACTTTTTTTTAAATTAAGATTTTGGAGCCTGGATGGGTTTTAAATTTTTGTATTTTTTAACAATTTTGTGCTATGCTTTTGGAGGTGTGTTTTCTTTTGTACAGCCCTTGCCTTTTATTAATTAACTATTATTTGTTTCCTTTCTTGCAGCTTCTTAACTTCATACTCCTAACTCATGTTTTATGGTTTATTAAAATTTATTCGAGCTCTGTGTTTATATTAACTTCTAAGATAAATATACTAACAACAGGTTATGGGCCCAGCACGCGTCCACTGCGCTGAAAAACAGTTTCTTCGATATTTAAAGGGGACAGAAAATGATGGACTTATCTACTGTTGAAGTGATAAAAGCCTGATTGGTTATGCTGACGCTGACTGGGCCGCATTTGAATGATCGAAGATCAATCACCAGATATCTTTCCGAAAACAGCGGACAGATCTAAAGAGACACAACAGAACTCATACAGGCGAGGGCTAGGGTTTAGAAATGCTCAAAACAATGTAAGAGCAATTTAAAAAAGAAGAAAAAAAGAGAAAAAAAACCTGCTCGCACGGCGGGCGAAAATAAAGTGAACGCATTTACAGCTGCGTCACTGGGGCACGATGGCGATTTGAGCAGAGTTTGCAGTGCCCTGGCGAAAACTCTGGAACAGAACTCTTCGAATGCTCCCAATGCTTGAAAGCCCCGACTGCAAAATACCCTGTTCCCTTGACTTCTTGTGTTTTCATACTCATACGCACACACGGACGCGCGCACGCGATAACTGACAATGCAGGAACTCTCTCGCACCTCCCCGTGGTAACCCCTGGTAACAGAGCGATGCACCCGCAAAGCTGCTGGCTAACGTGAGCGGCGAACCCACCCTGGGACAAATGGGGGGCGCTACTTCGGGCTTGGCACCCATTTATTGTCTATTACATCCGCCATTAACAAACCTGGAGCTCAGCACGATAACATCGGTCGATATTCGTAAAATATTTTTCAAAAATACATCCGCCAATAAATAGATACTTCCAATTCATGCTGGCGAAAGACCATACAAGTGTTAGGACAAATGTTAGCAAATAAAAAGAAAGAAAGAAAAAAGAAGACCAGCTCGCACCGCGGTCGAAAATCAAATGAGCTAAATGCAGCAGCATCAGTCTCTTTTATAGCCAGCTATTTGCGGTCGGCGTCCGCTGCGCTGTCGATAATAATAGTCGATATGCCTTTCGTCAGCTGTTGGTCATCGATAGCTGTTATGGCTGCCCGTCTCAACTGTTGTGCTATCGATAGCTATGGCTGTAATGCTCGTCGGCAATTCTTTAGCAATGCCAAAAGCCCAAGAGGCCAAAGGCCAACCTCAGTGTCAACCACAAAAAGAATTAGAAACGGTTCACATTGGATTTGGTTGACACCTGAGCCTTTGCTTACTGTTGAAGTGAGTGTTGTGAACGTAGACGACTGCAATTTTTAACAATCCTAAACAATCGAAAAAAGGTGAACCGACACTTATTGAAGGCTTTACGCCATTTAACTGACACTGAGAAGGTAGTACGACTAGAAGATATTGTTAAAGAAGTTCAAATTCTCAACGAGAAATTTGACAAACTTCATGAAGTTGGCCTACTCCTCCGTAACAGGAGAGCTTACCGCGAATGTGCTACCGTTAGAGGAAGATGACAGAAATACAATACCATGGATATTTGCCATACCAATAATTTTGGCCAAAAACAGCTCTGTTTGAAAATTTCTAGATGAAATGCTCTAATCGTTCGACAAACAATTTGAGAAAAATTTTTCCAAAGCAATGATCGGTCGAAAAGGCAATTATAAAAAATTTAAACGAAAAAGCAACCACGTCGGCTGTATGAGCAATAGTGAGTGAGGAAAACTTTTTTGTTTTTAATGACAACGTCCTTTTTATTGGCATATTCTTATTTTATATAATTTAACACATTTCCACAAAGTTTTATCAAAATCGGATGACTACAGCATATAGCTGCAGTATGAATGATCGGTCAAAAAAGAAGTTCTAGTGAGAAAAACTTTTTTGTTTTAAATGGGATCGCCTCCAAATTTCGTAATTAACAGTGTATTATGCTTTTTCATGATATAACCAAGTTTGGTCGAGATCAGACATCTATATAGTATTGATCCCATAGAAAAGTAAGGTCAAAAAAGTAGTCTTAGTTAGAAAAACATTTTTGTTTTAAATGGAAGCTGCAAGGGTATACAAAACATCGGCCGAGCCGAAGTTAACTTCCCCTATTTTTATGTTCTCTAAATTAAATTGCAGCATACTTGTAGGCTAAAGTTTGGGCTCGATTTTTGCAGCATACTTTTAAACTCGCTTAGGTACTTACATACATACATGTGAAGCTAATATAAGAGTGTTAAAAATGGTCCTTGCGCGACCTAGCATTCAAAAATTTCAAAATGGGTTATGAATAAATGTTAGACTAGCCAACATTCGTTCAGTTCAATTGTTTCCCCAATCAAATTTGATAAAACGAGGTGTTTTTTCGTAATTTTCATTGTTTGGTACAGGTGGACCTTTCGCTGGAAATGCCCATTTATATTTATTCGGGACAATGCCATCTGAGTAAGTAACCAATAATAATTCTGCATAAAGGTAATAAAGTAAATGGTCGACAACATTTCAATGATTAGGGAATTAAAGTTCTTGAGCCAAGATGCTATTGCCAAGTTTAACATATACATAAGACCTAAGCCGTTCCAAGGAAAATCTGTCTGCGGAAGGGTTCTGTGCCTTCAATTCTTCCCTAGCAATGCCAAAACCAACCGAAGGCCCCTCAGGTCAACCACAAAAAGAATTAGAAACGGTTCACATGGATTTGGTTGACCCTGACCCTTTGCTTACTGTTGAAGTGATGGTGTGAACGTAGACGACTGCATTTTTTTTGACAATCCTAAACAATCCCAAAAAGGTGGAGGCGAAACTTATTGAAGGCTTTTCGCCATTTAACTGACACTGAGCAGGTAGTACGACTAGAAGATATTGTTAAAGAAGTTCAATTCTCTATGAGAAATTTCACAGACTTCATGAAGTTTGGCCTACACCTCCGTGGAGAGCTTACCGAGAATGTGCTAACTGAGGAAGATAACAGAAGACACCAGATCTTTGTCCAATATGGCACAAAAAAACCTTTTTGGAAATTTCTAGATGATTTCTGATCTCAAGTATTAGACTCTGGTTAACCTGTTGCCAGCCAAGCGTCATTGGAGTTCCACTGACACTCTAATCTACATCTTACAGAACAATATATGGACAAATATTGACAACTTAAAGTTACCAAAACAAGTCAACCGACACTTATTGAAGGCTTTACGCCATTTATCAGACACTGAGCAGGAAGTACGACTAGAAGATATTGTTAAAGAAGTTTAATTCTCTATGAGAAATTTCACAACTTCATGAAGTTTGGCCCCTCCTGGAGAGCTTACCGCAAATGTGCAACTGAAATAAAAAGACACCGTCGTTGTCCAATAGAAGATATTGTTAAAGAAGTTTAATTCTCTATGGGAAATTTCACAAACTTCATGAAGTTTGGCCCACTCCTCCGTGGAGAGCTTACCGCAAATGTGCTACCTTAGGAAGATAACAGAAGACACCAGATCTTTGTCCAATATGGCACAAAAAAACCTTTTTGGAAATTCTAGATGATTTCTGAACTCAAGTATTAGACTCTGGTTAACCTGTTACCAGCCAAGCGTCATTGGAGTTCCAGTGGCACCCTATTCTGCATCTTACAAAACAATAATATGGACAACTTAAAGTTACCAAAAAAAGTCAACCGACACTTATTTTAGGCTTTACGGAATTTATCAGACACTGAGCAGGAAGTACGACTAGAAGATATTGTTAAAGAAGTTCAATTCTCTATGAGAAATTTGACAAACTTCATGAAGTTTGGCCTACTCCTCCGTGGAGAGCTTACCGCGAATGTGCTAACTGAGGAAGATGACAGAAAACACCAGATCTTTGTCCAATATGGCACAAAAAAACCTGTTTGGAAATTTCTGGATGAAATGCTCTAATCGTTCGACAATGAAAAATTTCCAAAGCAATGACAAGGCAATTAAAAAAAATAAACGAAAAAAGAACCACGCGGCTGTATGAGCAAAGGGGTTTCTTTGGAAGGCAGGAACTCTCCTGTGGTTATGGGGGCGTATGTAGTGAGTCGACTCACACCTGGTAAACCCTGGTAACAGAGCGATGCACCCGCAAAGCTGCTGGTTAACGTGAGCGGCGATCCCACCCTGGGAGAAATGGGGGGCGCTACTTCGGGCTTGGCACCCATTTATCGTCTATTACATCCGCCATTAACAAACTTGGAGCTCAGCACGATAACATCGGTCGATATTCGTAAAATATTTTTCAAAAATACATCCGCCAATAAATAGATACTTCCAATTCATACTGGCGAAAGACCATACAAGTGTTAGGGCAAATGTTAGCAAATAAAAAAGAAAGAAAGAAAAAAGAAGACCAGCTCGCACCGCTGTCGAAAATCAAATGAGCTAAATGCAGCAGCTTCAGTCTCTTTTATAGCCAAATATTTGCGGTCGGCGTCCGCTGCGCTGTCGATGATAATAGACGATATGCCTTTCGCCAGCTGTTGGTCATCGATAGCTGTAATGGCTGCCCGTCCCAGCTGTTGTGCTATCGATAGCTATGGCTGTGGTGCTCGGCGGCTTTTGGCTAGAACAAGCGCGCGTGTTTGATTACATACAGTTAATTGGCTTGAAAAAAAGCCAGTTTTTAAACATTTATCCTGAGAAGACCTTTTAATTTATTAAAGAGAACATTTGTACACATATTACGGTGACTTTTACCTGTTTTTTAAATATTTTATTCGTAGAAATTTTTATAGGGAAAGGTGCTATAGCTGATCTTCTGGAGCTCCACTCATAAATAGAACTTTGCGACGTACACGACATGATCATCCAAAATTAAAAAACAAACGAATTTCGTTAAAAAATTTTTAAATCTGGAAATTAATCAAAGGAATAAGTAAAATAAAATTTTTTGACAAAATGGCAGCTTCTCAAAAAAAAAGAAAACGATTTTTCGCCAAAATTTTGGACTTAAATTGCTTATAAAAAAAAATAGGTATCGGTGAGGAAAAAACTTCGATAATTATCTTAACTAAACATTTTAGAAGTTTGTGTCAAAATTTGAGACCAATAGGTTAAGCCGGCTTCGCGAAATCGTGTACGCCGACTTTGCAAACACAGTTTTGAGCAAAACGCGTTTAAAGTTTGAACTGCACTGTAAATTTACATGGAACGTATTTAGAAATGTGCATGTATCTTTGAAAGGAATTGGCGGATTGACTTGAAATTTTCAGTGTGTGTACTTAAGAAAATAAAATAAAAAAAAAATCAATTTTCCAACCAAATTAACTGTATGTAACCCCTTAACTTATTCTAATGAAAACTACATGAAACAGGTATGTTCTTAATTGCACTTCCACTGCAACTTTTCGTAAACGAAATTGATTCTTCTCGCAACACAAAAACAAAAGCATTTTTCGACTTAAAAAGTTATGCTTGCTGGCCGGTGAAATAAAAATTAATTGGCAAATTATGCACTCGTACAGTTGCCAAGTGTACATTGAGAAAATTTTCCTCAATTCTGTGATCAATGTAGAACTTTTTTATGCAATTTAAATTTGAATTACATGCAACAGAACGAAAAAATGGTGCTAGCGCGACCAAGCATTCTAAAATTCCAAAATGGGTTATGAATAATTGTTAGATTAGCCTTCATAAGTTCAGTTCAATAGTTTCCCCATTCAAATTTAATAAAACGGGGTGTTTTTACGTATTTTCATTGTTTGGGTTAGGTGGACCTATCGGTGGAAATGCCCATATATTAATTTGGGATTAATTCCAGTAAACAGAGTTAACTATAATTTTTAATTTGTAATATTAACTCCTATTTTTAAATCATACTGTGAAATAATAATTAAATCTAAATTTTTATTTAATGCTCAAACTATTTATTTGTTTTTTTTAAATATGCTCTATGCTTATAGTTACAAACTAAAGCTACAGAGTTTCAAATTAAAACCGACATTAAATAAGGATCCTTGTTTTTATTTGTACTTATTTTTTATACAAATTTAAAAATTTTTACAAAAAATTTTTTTGTTAAAATTTAATATAAAAGTTATATGATTTTTGAATAAAAAATTTAAAATTAATTGTCAAATCGTAATGTATTTTAAGAGACAATTTTCAATTGTTTGATTAAAATCATCAATATAATTGAATTAGAGATGAGTATTTTACTACATCGATAGTTTTTGCCTATCGATAGTCCCATCGACTGATTTTGCCAACACTATTAGGTGCTGCACGTGCATATTTCGGAATTAAATGTTTACGGCTGGAACATGGGCAAAAAGGTGTACAATGCCAAGGCACGACAGAATCCACAGACCATTGTGGACAATTCGGCCGTAAAGAATGTAAGCTAGCTAACTGCCAACACCTGTACACCATCACCATACTCATTCACACTCTCTCTCAATACTTAGATCCAAATCGATGTGGACAAGGTGACCGGCGGCAGTGGCGGCCTGGGTGGTGGCTATGATGAGGCCAATGCTCTGGTATTGCCCTCCCAGAAACGGGCCACCAAAATACAGCTAGAGAAACGTCAAAATGTAAAAATTCTGACCAAAAAGCAGCGCAAACATCTGCAGGCGATTGTGGACAAAAAGAAGAAGAAGGAGCGGGTGAGTGGAGAACTACTTCTATATCATATCCAAATTTTATATGTAATCTTTGGTTTCTCTAATGCCAGCGAGCTGATGTGTTGGATCAACTGGCGGCGGTGCAAATACCCGAGGCAGAGCTACAGCAATACACTTCGATTACCCAGGCACAGACAGTGGGACTGAAGCGTTTGCACACACTGGATGAGTACTTGGCCAGGAAAAAGGAGAGGCAGGCACAGGTAAACAGAGTTCGTAAAATGCTCAAAAGATATTTATCAGCGATGACAATAAACATCAATGATAAAAGGAGATAGCATAGAAACAGACGGACAGGGCAAAATCAACTCAGTTCATGTTGATCAAGAATATATATACTTTATGTGGTCGGAGATGATTCCTTCTATGCGTTACAAACATCCGGACAATTTTATAATACCCTCTGCAAGGGTATAAAAATGTTTAATTTGATATTTTTTGTGCGTTTTTTTCTATTTATACCAATATTCCAAATATTTTGGTATTTACGTCGTAGCTTTTGAAATCATTCGAAAATAGAGAAAGAGAGAGCTTGTATATCATTATACAACTATCTAACTGATCCCAGTTGCCTGCTCATATAATTTCAATTATATATCCAACCTCAACTATATATCATCCAACTTCAACTGTATATCATTTCAACTTTGAACTATAAAAATGGTTCACGAAGATATAAAAGTGAACAACGGACTCAGTGTCAAATACATAGTTTCATTTCTATTGCTGGCCGGAGTGATCTACTTCTTATGGCTAGATAATATCCAAAACAATCGATGGGAGGAAGTAAGTTTAGCCAAATTGAACACAAATATTTTGTTAATATAATCCAAAAATGTGGCACATGTTGCTTCAGTACCAACAGACACTTAGTTGCATCCCTGGCGAACCGACAAATCCGGCCACAGGGCCCGCTACTGGTCGTATCGATATTGAAGCCTATGTGAACGCACTGGTGAATCGTAAGATTGGTCGCCTCATAGATGATGTGCGTAATTTGGAAAAGCTGGTAATGCGTTGCGGTTTTCCCAATGTCACCACTCAGCCACATCCAAAACCTGACGCAGAAACTGTGATCAAACCTCGCATTACCTATGCTTCGGAAGAATTGGGGGCCAGGATAATTAATGTTGCAAGTATGTATGGCAAGACAAGTATGGCGCCAGGTGTCTCTTTCCAAAATGTCGGTAAGGCTACCATTACGCAGCAACTGGGGAAGGGGATGTGTGTGCAAAATAAACCCAGTGATATTTTTATTAAAGTGAGTAAAGGTTTTCCCTATCTTCTGGTTTTAATAAATAAGTTTTCTTTGTGGGGCACAAATCCACATTATGGCTATAATCAACGCAAAGTAGATAGTTTAGTACACTGAAAAGGTTGCATAAATTAGGCAAAATACTTTAATTTTTTTAAACCGATTTATTAAAAATGCAGTTTTAAAACTATTTAAAATTAAGAAAATTTTATAAAAAGATAATTTTTGCTTCCTAAAAAAATTTTGGGAATGGTTAATGTTCTTCTAAAATGTTGTCAATATAGGTATTCATATTATTAGTGCTTAGTAGACGTAATATTTCTGGTAATTATTCGTTGGTTAATTCCTTGATTTTCCGAAAGTGTCTGAGAAATGAGGTACGGGGATCAGCTGAGGCCGACAACATGTTGAAAAGGGTCCATGTTTTCTTGATGTCGAGATATATTTCACGCGTTCGCATACCTATATCTTTTGTAGTCCTTGTTTTTAGATTCTTGGGCTTCTTCTGCCAACTCTCCCATCGATAAAAGTTGTTGTTGTATTAGATGATCACTATGATCTAATATTTTATGGACTGTAGGAGTAAGTTTTTTCTCTGAATACTTTGTACGTAAAAGATCTCTTGTCTCCTTGGCATATATTCCATATTTGCATGCATCAACATTTTAGCCGCAGCTTAAGACATTGAGAATGATCTTAAACCGTTTAATGATATCCAGATGAATTTCTGTAATCTGAGCAGTTGCCTTATAGCTGTCGAAGGATCTCCAAGTTGAATTTCCATCATTCGTGTTTCCATAGTCGTGCTTCGGGCAGTCGACTCTTAGCCCAAGCTCCATCAAAAACTTCTGTTGTATACGGTGATTTTTTAAGAGCTATTGGAAAGTTTTTCAAAAAAAAAACACATAAAATTCAGAAAAATGCATGAAATCTTTATTTGAATCGATAGTACGGTCCATATAATTTAATGTTTGAAGATTATTTCATGCAAATGTTGACCGTGACTGCGCCGCAAATGGTCCATCCGCTTAGTCCAGTTTTGGCATACTCTTTCCAACATTTCGGCCGGTATCTCACGAATAAATGCTTCAGTGTTGTCTTCCAATGCGTCAATTGAAGCGGGCTTGTCTGTATAGACGGATAGATGGCTTTAACATAGACCCACAAAAAATAGTCTAAAGGCGTTAAATCGCACGATCTAGGCGGCCAATTGACCGGTCCCGAACGTGAAATAAAATGTTCACCGAACTCGCCTCTCAATAAGTCCATTGTTGCGCGTGCTGTGTGGCATGTGGCAACGTCTTGTTGAAACCACATGTCAAGCAAGTCAAGCTTTTGCGTTTTGGGTAAAAAAAAAGTTGGATATCATCTAACGGTAGCGCTCACCATTCACTGTTACGTTACGATTCGCATCATCTTTGAATAAGTACGGTCCAATGATGCCACCAGCCCATAAACCGCACCAAACAGTGACTTTTTCTGGATGCATTGGTAGCTTTTGCAATGCTTCTGGCTGATATTTACTCCAAAATCGATAATTCTGCTTATTTACGTACCCATTGAGCCAAAAATGAGCTTCGTCGCTGAACTCAATTTTTCGGTAAAAAAGTGGATCTTCGGCCAACTTTCCAAGAGCCCATTCACCAAAAATTCTACGTTGTGGTAGGTCGTTCGGCTTCAATTCTTGCACCAGCTGTATTTTGAAAGGATTCACACCTAAATCCTTCCGCAAAATTTTCCACGTTGTTGAGTAACAGAGGCCCAATTGCTGCGAACGGCGACGAATCGATAATTGATGGTCATCATTAACACTGGCCGATACAGCTGCGATATTTTCTTCAGTTCGCACTCTACGTAAGCGTGTTGGTGGTTTAATGTCCAACAATGTAAATTTGGTGCGAAATTTAGTCACAATAGCCCGAATAGCCACTTCAGTGGGTCGATTAAACTGACCATAAAATGGAAGAAGCGCGCGATAAACTTTCTTAACAGAGCACGCATTTTGATAATAAAATTGAATAATTTGCAAGCGTTGTTCGTTTGTAAGACGATTCATGGTTAAATTATAGACCAAACTGAAGATGTTTGACAGTGAAACAAAACACGAAACGTGCGTGAGCTGTTTAAACCAGTGTTGCCAAAAAGATAATAGCTAAAAAATCACCCTTTAGTATAGCTCCCATAGAAAAGTAAGGTCCGAACAGAAGTCTTAGTTAAAAAAACGTTTTTGATTTTCTGTTAATTTTTCGAATGTGAAGAATAATGTGTTTTATTTTACGAACCCTGCAGGTAACAGAGGAGAAGGGCCAAACCAGACGACGTGTGAATGCCATAAGAGGAGCAGCTAAGCGTAAATTGTTGGCTGAGGAGCAAGAGGAATTGGAGGCCAAGCGTAGAAATCCTAATGTAATAAGTGTGGAAGAGGAGGAGGATGAGGATGAAGAAGAGGATGAGGATGAAGACGAGAATGAGCCAGCTAAAGCAGAGGCGGCAGTTCCCTCGTCGACAAAAGAGGCTTCTGTTCCCACGTTGAAACCCGTGCCCAAACCAATGCCTGCCGCAGCCCCTACACCTGTTGCTTTGCATCGCACTGTCTATGTACCTGTAGATCGCTCGGACGAAATTCAAACCGCTCGCCTGCGTCTACCCATACTCGCAGAGGAACAATCCGTCATGGAGACCATCAATGAGAATCCCATTGTTATCATAGCCGGTGAAACTGGCTCTGGTAAGACTACCCAAATTCCACAGTTTCTATTTGAAGCGGGCTATGCCCAGCACAAAATGATTGGCATTACCGAACCACGCCGTGTGGCCGCCATTGCCATGTCCAAGCGTGTCGCTCACGAAATGAATCTGTCCGAACAGGAGGTATCCTATCTGATACGTTTCGAGGGCAATGTTACACCCGCCACTCGCATCAAATTCATGACCGATGGTGTTCTGCTCAAGGAGATTGAAAGTGACTTTCTGCTGAGCAAATATGCGGTTATAGTGCTAGATGAGGCACACGAGCGAAGTGTTTATACTGACATACTGGTGGGTTTACTCTCTAGAATTGTGCCGCTACGTAACAAGCGTGGCAATCCTTTAAAGCTGATCATAATGTCGGCCACTTTGAGGGTAAGCGATTTTACGGCCAATGAACGTTTGTTTAAGCAACCACCGCCGGTGATTAAGGTGGAGGCACGTCAGTTTCCGGTGACCATACACTTTCAGAAGCTCACACCAGAGGATTATGTCAAGGAGGCTTATCGTAAGGCGGTGAAAATACACACAAAACTGCCGGAGGGTGGGATATTGATATTTGTGACGGGACAACAGGAGGTGAATCAGTTGGTGAGAAAGCTGAGACGTAGTTATCCATATAAGGAGCAGGTGGAGGCTACTGAGCAGAAGGAGGAGACAGCAGAGGAGAAGGAGATAACAACAGAGGAGGCCAGAGAGGAGGAGTTCGATATGAAACGTGTGATACGTACCTTAAAAAAGTCCAAAAAGAAGTTTCTAAAGCAAATGTCTCTACCCAAAATCAATCTGGATGACTTTGAGCTACCCAAAGATGATACAGAGGCGGATTTGCTGGAAAATGAGCTAGACGATGACGGGGAGGTGGAGGAGGACGATGATGAAGAAGACATAGTCACTTCCCACAACAGTCAACCCCTATGGGTCCTCCCCCTCTATTCCCTGCTCTCCTCTGAAAAGCAAAATCGCATCTTTCAGCCCGTTCCGGCAGGCTGTCGTCTCTGTGTGGTCAGCACCAATGTGGCCGAAACCTCTCTCACCATACCACACATCAAATATGTCATAGACTGTGGCCGCCAAAAGACGCGTCTCTATGACAAGCTAACCGGTGTGAGTGCCTTTGTGGTAACCTACACATCCAAAGCTTCGGCGGATCAGCGTGCTGGTCGTGCGGGTCGCATAAGCGCGGGTCACTGCTATCGCCTCTATTCGAGTGCCGTGTACAATGATCTCTTTGCAGACTTCAGCCAGCCGGATATACAACAGAAACCCGTGGATGATTTGATGTTACAAATGCGCTGCATGGGCATTGATCGCGTGTTAAACTTTCCCTTTCCCACGCCACCCGATCAGCTGCAGCTGGAGTCCGCCGAGCAACGACTGATTATAATGGGCGCTCTGGAGGCTAGCGACTCGAGCCAAAAACTACCTCCTTTGGTCACCCAATTAGGACGTATTATATCCCGTTTTCCTCTGGCTCCGCGCTTTGGCAAAATGTTGGCTTTATCACATCAGCAGCAGCTTTTACCCTACTCTGTGTTGCTCGTAGCTGCGCTCTCCGTGCAGGAGGTTCTTATAGAAACAGGTGTGCAGCGGCAAGAAGATCTTGCACCCAAATCCCACAAATTCCATCAGAAACGTCAAAGTTGGGCTGCCTCAGGCAACTATCAACTTCTAGGCGATCCCATGGTCTTACTAAGAGCCGTCGGTGCCGCCGAGTATGCCCACTCTCAAAACAAATTGGAAAGCTTCTGCCATGCCAATGGTTTGCGTGTCAAGGCCTTGACCGAGATACGCAAACTGCGAGTCCAGCTGACCAATGAGATCAATCTGAATGTCAGCAATGTCGAACTATGTGTGGATCCCGCCCTAAAGCCACCCACTGATAAACAAGCTCGCTTTTTAAGACAAATCTTACTAGCTGGCCTGGGTGATCGTGTGGCCCGTAAGGTACCTCTGGCCGAAATAAGCGACAAGGAGGAACGCCGCCGTCTTAAACATGCCTACAACTGTGCCGATATGGAGGAGCCTGCCTTTCTGCATGCCTCCTCTGTCTTGAAGCAAAAGTCACCCGAATGGATTGTCTATCAGGAGGCCTATGAGCTACAGAATGGCGACTCCACTAAAATGTTTCTGCGCGGCATTACCGCCATCGAACCAGAGTGGCTACTCCTATACGTTCCTTTGCTGTGCCAAATCAGGCAAGTGCGTGAGGAGCCCTTACCACGTTATGATGCTACTAAGGGGAAAATCTTTTGCCATGTGGAGGCCACTTTTGGCAAGGTGGGCTGGGATTTGCCTCTAGGTGAAGTCGAAATGCCTCTAAGTGAGAAGGCCTGCTGGTGAGTTTAACTAGACTTCCTTTCCCATACATCAAACTTATACTTTATTTCCTTTCCCCAGCTACTTTGGCATGTTCCTGCTGGATGGCCGCGTTTGTCCCCAACTAAATAATTTCAAATCTAAGCTGAAATCTACTCCCGCCTCATTGATTAAGAGCTGGTCCAATATGAATGACCGAGTACTGCGTTTTAAGCGTGCCCTCATCACCAAACAGATTAACACACGCGAGGCCCTTATCGATGAGTGGGCCAGCGATTCCCACTGTGAGTAACCCCAACTTCGAATTGAAGTTTGATTTTAATATTATTTTTGATCTTTCGTTTCAGTTCTGCTGGAGGAGTATCAGAATCTGTTGTACGATGTGGCACTCAGTGAATTAACCCCTATTTGGCCACCTTTAAAAGGAGGCTCAGAAATAAGCGGATCTTAGCGTTCTTTATGTTTTTTACACGGAGTTAATAAATTAAACAAATCAAACATAACAAGCATCATCGATCCTGGAAGTAAGCTGTCATTTAGCTGGAAAACTTTAGTAGAAGACGTTGGCAAGAGAACACTAAAAGGTCGGAGGCAAGTCTATTACAGTGGGCCACCTGACACCTGTTGGTAATCATATTAGTCTGGGCGCATAATGACAGCATTTCCAAATCGCCCCACATAAAGAAAAGCATCAATGATGTGCTGAAGGACTCGTCTTATAGTAGACTCCAATTTCTTCAGAGTTGTAGGAAGTCATGAACGCAACGAAAGACTGTTAGTCGAGTTCCTTCGCCTTGGCTGAAACAGTAGCTGATGTCCCAATCACAAGCGCCTTACAGGTACAGACTCAAGCTACGGTAAATACTTAGCCGCAGAATCCAAATGTGGAATTCTTAAACCTAGCAGTTGCACTCGTACAACTTTTCCGAGTCTCATAGAGAACGTGCAGTATTGTAAATATTGTTCAGCTGAAAAAAGCAGGCCATCAAACGCCTCCCGAATATCGAGAAAAACGGCAAAAAGCTTTCCAAATGTGACAGAAGACTTTTTGAACCTGCTGAGGCAGTCCGAAGCCGAACTGGTGGTCTGGTAAAGCATCTTCAACCGAACCAGCTGCCAACACTCTGGCAAGAAATATTCTTTAAAATTTTTTTGGAAAAAGTTGGTAGCAGACTAATTGGTAGGTAGGAGTCAGAGAACGGCTTCGGGTAATTGCTAAAAAGTTCATAAATAACACAAGTTTACAAACAAAAATATAGTCGTCCAATTTTTGACCAAAATTTAAAGAATTGTGTAGAAGCATATAAAACAAATACATGCTTGTTTTGAGGACATTTCCATTGAAAACAAAAAAGTTTTTCTAACTAAAACTACTTTTCAGACTCTACTTTTCTATGACAGATATACTATATAAAAAAAGCATAGTAAACTAAAAATACAAAGTTTGGAGGCTTTTTAATTGGAAACAAAAAAGTTTTTCTCACTAAAACTAGTTTTTCGACCGATCGTTTCTTTGACAGCTTTATGCTATAGTCATCCCGATCCGACCAGTTCCGACAAATGTGCAGCGTATGTGTACCACAAGACTTCGTGTAAAGTTTGGTGAAGATAGCTTTCAAACTGACGGAGGAGAAAGCATAGAAACAGACAGACGGACGGATGGACAGACGGACAGGGCTAAATCAACTCGGGTCGTCGTGCTGATCAAGAATATATATACTTTATGTGGTCGGAGATGCTTCCTTCAATGCGTTACAAACATCCGCACAATTTTATACCCTCTGCAAGGGTATACAAATCGGTCAACTTTAAAGCCTTATATCTTCTAAACTAAAAATCTGATTTTATTAAGGGTAGAATATGTGAAATCGTTGAGCTATAAGATGGCGCCACTGTACGGCCGGTGCTGCCCATTAAATTTTTTGTTTTTCTTATAACTTGACTATCGTTCGTTCGATATTTACCATTCCTTTGGAGGATCGATAAGTAATCCTGATTACTAAATATGTCCAGAAGGACCTTCTATCTATAAAACTGTGGGAGATATGACGTTTTTTTTTTCAATTTTTGGGGGGCGGGGAGGGGACGTAGCCAAAATTGAAAATAAATTTCATCTGCCTGCTAGTAAAAGAAGTTTTTGTCTTATACTCGTCGAACCTCTATCTCTTACCATCTCTAAGATCTGATTGTTTATACGGACAGACGGACATGGCTAGATCGACTCGGCTGTTAATGCTGATCGAGAACATGGGCATTTCCACCGAGACCCAGGGAAACAATCAAATTTTCCATGTAAATAACTCACTTGAGCAATAACATTGCGCCTCTAAAATGGATAAATCTCCCAAACTATATCGAAATTTGAAAAATCCTTTTATGATAATATTTGTAAATAGGTTGAGGAATGGTTGAGAAATTGTTGAGGAATGGTTGAGCAATGGTTGAGCAATGGTTGAGCAATGGTTGGGCTAAGGTTGGGCAATGGTTGAGCAAAGGCAAAGGTTGGGCAATGGTTGAGGAACTGTTGATGAATGGTTGAGCAATGGTTGAGCTAAGGTTGAGCAATATTTAAGCTTAAAAATATGCAAAAACCAAAAATATCGAAAATCAATAAAAAAAAACATTTAAAGGCGATATTTTTGGAACTAAATAGAACAATAAAATCGAAATAAGTCACCTTACAAAAATATAATCTTTGGTTTAAGCTAAATTTGGATATATTTTCAAATACTTGTATTTTTATTCTTAAACTTAAATACCAATTCAATTTAAGTTTAGCAAAATTTTATAAAATCGTGATACATTTTTTAAATTATATGTATATTTTTCCAGAACGAAATAGTGAACTGATAATTCCAAAATACACAGATTTGTTCAATGTTGTCTCCGTGTTGTTTTAAATATGTCAAAATATGTCTACCATTACTGTAAATAACCTTTAATATTCGTCCTGGCATTGCATTTTTAGAAGAATTCATGCAATCAATTTTAGCCCACACGATAAGTGTCCCTATTAGTTCTTTTAAGGTATTAAAATGCATATAAACCTTGTTTGATATGATGCGCCAAATGTTTCCTTTGGGATTAAGATCTGGACTTTTTGTGGGCAATGTCAAAACTGTTTTATGTATTCCTTCAAAAAAATAGTTTTATTCGTTTCCGAAACGTGGATAGCAGCATTATTCTGTTCGAATGTCTATTCTTCACCAAAATTTACAAGAACTTAATCTAATAGTTCGACATATTTTTCAGAGTTTATTTTATGTGTGCCGAAGCATATTGGACTCTTTCCAACAAAGCCAAATGCAGCCCCAAATAATGCGTGAACCATTTTGTAAATTGCGTGACTCTTACTTGGTGGTGTCCTTATATTCCGAAATTATATTGATAACCATCTAAACCATCTAAATTAATTTTTTTCATCATTAAAGATCATATTTTGCCGTTCTAAGTCCCAAAATTTAAGGAAGCAACTATGTGCCGAGGAAGTAGTTGATATTTGAGGCCCCTTTCCATATGAAACGAATTGATCGGCACATAAAATTTGTTTCACACGACCGCTGGGAAAGCCAGTTCGTGGCATATTTGGGACACACTTTATGTTTTTTTGTATTATAAAGTTTTTATTTTTCTTTTATCACGTTCTTGAAGCAAAGACTGGCGACCAGATCGAGGTATTTTTCGTGATTTTCGGTATCTTTTAAATACTTTTGAGAGGTATCGGCTTTAAAACATTCCTACGGAGTGAAGATGATTTAATTCTCAAATCAACTGATTATGAGTCAAAACTCACTTCTTATTGGCCTTAACTTTAAACGAAAATAACGCAATTAACAACAATCGACCACTGTTCGATGCAATCGATAATAAGTATCGATAATTTGTGCCATCGCTATTTTATGCATTCATCTGTTGAAATTGGCGACGCTCGCAACGACAGTTAGATTTTCGCTGCCGCGTTGTGAAATCGCTTAATAAGCGTAGAGAAACAAACAAACAGATATACGAGTATCTCAGCATCAACAACAACCGCTGGGCAGAGGGAGAGCGAACGAAACAAGTTTGGGTAATTAGCATGTACATTTTGATTGCCCTGTTGATTTATGATTGACTTGTACAGTTAACTGACGGCGTTTTCAGTGTCATTTGCGCCGTGTCCCGTGGCCACGACACGACAGAAAAAAAATCGTTAAACAAAAACGTTGTCACATTCTTCGTGGAAGATGGCTTCCAAGTGCGCAGTTGTCACCTTTGGAGTGTTTGCACTGTTGCTGACGCACGGTGGCGGTGTTGTGGATGCGCGCCGTAACCAAGGCAGCAACCAGCGCAAAACATCATCCTCCAATTCGGGATCCAGTTCGGGCCATGTGACCCAGCCCAGTTATGGAACGAACGGAGGAGGCGCCGCCGCCGGTGGCTCCAACTCGCATGCGGATGTGGCCAAACTGAGCTATCCCAACTACAATGCTCAACCCAATCGTCCGGCCAACACCCCGAACGGAAATGCTCCCATTGGCTGGAATGTGCCGCAGGGTCAAGGTCACGGTCCACCGCCCGCTTACTCAGCCTCGAATCCGGCTGGCGGCGCTCATACCAATGTGCATGAACCGCCACCATCATATCATGCACCCAATTATGGAGCTGCTCCGCCCAGCTATGGTGCAGCCACTTCCAATGTGCATCATAGTGGCGTTCCGGCAGGGGCCACCTACTATCCGGCGGGCAGTCATGGTTATCCATCGGGTGGTTATCCATCGGGTGGTTTCCCGCAGGTGGCGGCTATCATCCAGGTGCGGCTGCTCCTCCACCAGGAGCCACCTACTACCAAGCCGGTTCGGCTTTGCCACCAGGCGCAACCTATTATGCCCAGCCACCGCAGCAGTCCTCTTCTGGTTTGGGATTCGGTAAGTGAGCAGCAAGTAAGCTAGGATGACCTCGTGGCTCTATAACTTTCTCCTTTTCAGGTACTGGTTTGCTTGCCGGCGGCTTGGGTGGCGCTCTCTTGGGCCATGCCCTGAACCCCCTCGGGCGGTAGCTCCTCACAGCCGGCAGCAGCTGCTCCGGCTGCAGCTGGTGGCCAGGATCGCATTATAATCATCAACAATGGAGTCCCAGTGAATGCCAGCAGCGATGGCACCACAGTGATCAATGCCCAAGGTGTGGCTGCTGCCCCAGCCATGCCCATGAATGTCTCCCAAGAGGCACAGCCCGCCCAACTGGCTCCCATGGCTCCCATCAATCCCGAGAATGCAACTGATGTAGCTGCCCCCCACCACCACCACCCGGTGGCATTATCTGCGTGCCCACCAAGGTGAATGAAACGGATCCCAGTGACAGCAGCAAAATGATTGAGGTGGAGAAAATTGCCTGCTACCCGGCACCACCACCGCCTGTGGCCGCAGCCGGCGAGGGTCCAGCCCCCCTGGCACCCATGGCACCAGCACAGCCGGGATCACAGCAAATCCAGCAGCCAGCCATGTTGCCTCCGGATCAGGCTGCAGTCAAATCGAACACAAATGGCGCCACAGCAGTCAGTGGTGGTTTTGGTGGCGGCCTCAGTATGCTCTTGTGTTTGCTTTTGGCCAGCTTGGTCAAGGGCGGTAATTAGATTTGAATCTGCGTCAGCGTCTCGAACGTTCCATTTTGTTATTGTTGTTGTCGTCGTCGTGCTGCACCTTTTTTGATTAACCATTCGCAACCGCCCACTCACACTTAGTCGCCGTGCTGTGGGTCATCCATCGTGTTTAGGGCAAGCTTTTTTTTTTTGTAGTTTGCTTTGTAGCGTAACAAATGGGGTAACCATTTGTCTAAATGTGTATACGTGTATTAGTCCATCCAAATCCTCCCCCTAAGCTTAATCTATCTCTGTATGAATATGAAATGGAATGGCCTTCAATTGTGATGTTAAACGAACGAAACTGAATACTGTGAAACTTGTACAACGATAGAAACAAGCATAAAAAGACACTCGAATACTGAACCATCGATTGATGATATTGGTGTAAACTCAAACAGAAACAAATGACGCATCTCAGTGTATGTATGTGTATTATACTACTATCTATATATATATAACCCCCTATAACTATATCTATATGTATACTTTAATTGTATGATTATAATTGTTGCATTGTTGTAATTACCACACCAACTAATTAGTAGATTGTTGCTTCTAATTCTAAACAACTCTGACCCTTCTCACGCAGCTATATTGTTTTTTTATTCTCGTTTTTCTTTGATAATCAATTAAATAAAATCTAAATTAATTAACCCGCACTAAAGTTCAAGGGCAAGGTTGATTTCGAAGTGTGGCCACTTTCTGAGGAAGAACAATCAATTTTAAAGGAAGTATTGATAAAGTAGGTAGGGACAGTTGGGAGGGTTCTACTTTTTCGCCCTGTTTTTTAAGCAATTCATGGAGCCAAGCCTCATTTTGCTGACGAAACTCTTAATCCCTATCTAAACCCCAAAAGATGCTACAGTAAACGATCAATGAACTTCAAAGAAAGTGCCTTAAATGGGAGCTGATAATCAACGACACTTGGTAAATCTGTTTAAACATCTTGCAGTTAACCTTATCTTCAACTTAATTAATAACAAAGCGACTCCAAAGAAGTTAAGTAGGAGTAAATGGAAAGCTTTAATGAGTAAAAAAAGACCTGCCCGAGGTGTTCTAGCACACAATACAATCGCATTTCTAATACATAAATCAAATCAAGTAATGGTCAGCTGACAAGTATTCAGACCTAACATACCCTAACACCTGGAAAGATAGTTCTAACTACTGGCCTCAATATATGAGAAACTTGTGAGACAAACGTCAAAAGTCTGCGAAAGCAACTTTCGAGAGATGTGCAAGCGTCTGGGAGAGAATATGTGATCATTTCTTATATTTTCAGAGCAAGAAATATGAGAGCACTGAGGAAGCGCTTATGAATCAAGGCAATGATTCTAGAACAGGGTTCTCCAAGAATTTACTCTCTCTAACACTCTCTAATGCATTAAATCGGCAAGCATTCGGTGTGAATTGCCGAGTGTGTTCGGCCCTTGGGGCATGACTGTAACGGCCATTGATCGGAAATTTTCAATATGGACCCACTATGATGTTTGAGTAAAACTTATTTCAATTCAAAAAGAAACTTTAGGAATGAAATCGTATAAATTGATAATGAAAGAGCTTTCTAACCATTCATGCCAATTAGAAGACTTCAAGAAGACCCTTTGGCCCACTGTGCCTCGCAAGTGTTAACCACACTCGCTGATTTTCTTTGTTTACATTACTTTCTCTATGACACAGCACCAGAAACCAAAAAGCGAGACTTGAAACAATTACAACAACCACATAATAAAGAGAGAGTGAAAACTTACCTTAGTAACTTACTGTTGTTGCTGGAGCGGACTGTTGTGTTTCGAGAAGTCCGTGTGGGTGGGAGAAAAAGAGAAGCAAAATTTTGCTACTCAGCCACTGAAAGCACGAAAGAAATTTATACATATACTAGCACTTCGCTGCGCCGCCGTGAGTCAAAACTGGATCAGTAAAGCTATTAAAAATCATCACAAACAACCGATATAAAGGGTGATTTTTTAGCTATTGTCTTTTTGGCAACACTGGTTTAAACAGCTCATGCACGTTTCGTGTTTTGTTTCACTGTCAAACATCTTCAGTTTGGTCTATAATTTAACCATGAATCGTCTTACAAACGAACAACGCTTGCAAATAATTGCATCGCGCGCTTCTTCCATTTTATGGTCAGTTTAATCGACCCACTGAAGCGGCTATTCGGGCTATTGTGACTAAATTTCGCACCAAATTCACATTGTTGGACATTAAACCACCAACACGCTTACGTAGAGTGCGAACTGAAGAAAATATCGCAGCTGTATCGGCCAGTGTTAATGATGACCATCAATTATCGATTCGTCGCCGTTCGCAGCAATTGGGCCTCTGTTACTCAACAACGTGGAAAATTTTGCGGAAGGATTTAGGTGTGAAGCCTTTCAAAATACAGTTGGTGCAAGAATTCAAGCCGAACGACCTACCGCAACATAGAATTTTTGGTGAATGGGCTCTTGGAAAGTTGGCCGAAGATCCACTTTTTTACCGAAAAAATGTGTTCAGCGACGAAGCTCATTTTTGGCTCAATGGGTACGTAAATAAACAGAATTGTCGATTTTTGAGTGAATATCAGCCAGAAGCATTGCAAGAGCAACCAATGCATCCAGAAAAAGTCACTGTTTGGTGCGGTTTATGGGCTGGTGGCATCATTGGACCGTACTTCTTCAAAGATGATACGAATCGTAACGTAACTGTGAATGGTGAGCGCTACCGTCAGATGATATCCAACTTTTTTTTTGTCCAAAATGCAAGAGCTTGACTTGCATGACATGTGGTTTCAACAAGACGGTGCCACATGCCACACAGCACGCGCAACAATGGACTTATTGAGAGGCGAGTTCGGTGAACATTTTATTTCACGTTCGGGACCGGTCAATTGGCCGCCTAGATCGTGCGATTTAACGCCTTTAGACTATTTTTTTGTGGGGCTATGTTAAAGCTCATGTCTATACAGACAAGCCCGCTTCAATTGACGCATTGGAAGACAACATTGAAGCATTTATTCGTGAGATACCGGCCGAAATGTTGGAAAGAGTATGCCAAAATTGGACTAAGCGGATGGACCATTTGAGGCGCAGTCACGGTCAACATTTGCATGAAATAATCTTCAAACATTAAATTATATGGACCGTACTATCGATTCAAATAAAGATTTCATGCATTTTCTGAATTTTATGTTTTTTTTTTAAAAACTTGTCTATAGCTCTTAAAAAATCACTTTTTAGAACAAATGTTGTTGGACCTACGGTGATTCTTTGCATTTTGCAAATATTTTTATTTTAACATGTCATATATTGTAGAGATTTTGAAGTATCTATAGATATATCAAGCCTTAAATTTGATTTAAAATCAGTTTTGTTAAGTTTCTACCTCAGAAATTGCATGTAGACGAAAGAAAAACGATCGACATGAAACCGAGCTGTTCGCAATTTTGAATCAGCGCATGCGCAGGGCTGATCGAAATTGTCAAGGCTGCCTTATGGCTGAATTAAAATTCGATAACGATTCGAACATTCATTCGAAAAAGCCAATCGATTTCTATTTCTCTCGGAAACGGGAACACCAAAATGAAAACGATTCGGAATTGCGATCGTTTTACTTTTCCATTCCACTCGGAAACGGGAACAGGCCTGATTATGTTTCGTTTAAATAGCGGTACACTCCTAGTTTTTTTAATATTATTAGGCAGCATATTCCACAGTCGAACAGCACATGCAAAAAAGTGATTATCCCTACAAGATAGCCTATTTCGGACTGCTATAAGATTGTTTGTTCTTCTGGAGCCTGCAAAGCTTAACAATTCGTAGAGATAGGCTGGTTCCCTGATTGTAATTATTTTGTGAATTAGTATTAATGTTCGCAAATCTATACAGAAATTCAGGTCTATGTCAAAGATTTGTGCTGCGTATGTCGAGATATGGTCAGTAGGCTTCTTATTAAAACTACGTTAAGTTTTTGCTTGCTTACAGCATCACTTTTCCCGTAAACTTCAATCCCATAAAACAATACTGGAATAAGGTAAGCTTTTACAATTGTGAGCTTAATCTTTATTGGCATGAAGTCTCGGGTGAGTCTAAGCTGGCGAAGGTGACTGTAAGTTTTACCAATTGTGCAATTAATATGATCGTTTCATCTAAGTTTGTAATTAAAAGTAATACCTAGGTTCCTAGCAAGGTCTACATAGTCATTTTCAAATATTTCCAATTTGCAGTGTATCCAAATGAAATTAAATTCACCCAAAACTAGATTTTCGTTCCAATATGCGTACTATTTTATGAACTGAGTCTCACACCTTCCGATGTAGAAGAATGTCGTTATATTTGCGTCCGCAAAATTGAAGAAATGATGAGGATGTCCTCAACCAGACGTTTTATGGATTCTTCGAAAATTGACAAGAAGATTTGACATCTGTAAAGGGCGTCTAATCATTTCTTCTTCGCGTTACAAACATTTGACTAAAATTACGATGCGCTCAGCAAAGGTAAAACTAAACCGAAACCGTACCGGTACCAACGTTTCGTTTTTTTTCGGTTCTACCGATTCCAATAATAACGGTAAACGGTTTTCAGTTCTCAAAAAAAAAGTATATCATTTCCGGTACGTGATTTGAAACGGTTTATTTCGGTTAACGGTTCCGGTATTAATCCCTGATTTTAGCACATCAGCAAGCCGAAATAAACAAACATGCTTAGAATCTAAATTTAAAGGACCAATCCAGTGCTTCTTGTGCACAGTTGAATGCACGATGTGTGATCATTTGTCAAGATCAGCCTTAAGTTCAGCCGTCAGTTCATCTTTCAGCCGCATGCGTGCGCGCGCGCTTTGAGTGGGAAAATTTTGTATAGCATAAAACTATTATTTATCAGTTTGACTCGAAACTCAGTTTGTAAGCATAGTGGGCGAGATAATGTAAGATGCCATTCCCCCGATGGTCCAAAATTTGAAAAGGCAGCCACCGTTTTAAATTCTCCCCCCCCGAGAATATGTGTATTTAAACGCAGCACCCTTTTTTCCCGACCGTGTGGCCAAAAGTCAAACGCGCATTCATTCGCTCAGTAAAACGTCACCCTTTTGAAACGCTTCTTGTAGTTTGGACACCACTGGTTTAGAAGCTTAGCATGCGAAATAATTTGGAATGATTACCCTATTACTTTGGGGCCGATCTAAACGAATCGCGGTTTGTAGGCTACTTGGACCACAAACATAGATAATTTATTTCTATTATTCCGCGTCGATCTCTATACGTTTCCCAGGATGAAGCAAGCCAAAATGAAGCTTTACAGACTAAAGGTGGAGAGAGCATACTCGGCGGGGGTACCTGAGGAGGAAGAACTAGGTTTAGAAAGAAGGCAGGAGCAACGACAGTTTTCTCTACCTCCTTGGGGAAAACGGCAGTGGGGACCCCACCACTATAATTGCCGGTGAAGGCTGCAAAAGTTGAGGTTCAGATGGCTTCGGAATGCTTTTCATTGACCAAATTTAGGAAAAACGAATTGACGAATATCCATGGTTCGTGTTCAAAGGCTTTTCTTGTGCCTACCCACCCAGTTAAACAAAGACCATGTCCATATAAAGGTTCACACAAGTTTTTATTGTGGCAAACCCATAAGGATTTTCTTCTTAATTGTTTTGTTTGCAAAAAAAAAATGTCGCGTTCTTCGCCCAAATCTACATTTTATAAAATCAAAGAGCCGGGACACGTTCGTTTTGTTTAAAAACTTGCATCATCTTTACTCCGCATCATCGTCCTCATCATCGTTGGAGCTGATTCTGAAGTAGCGCAGCTCGTACGAATCCTTCTCGTTGGCCACCACACGGATCCAATCGCGCAGGCTGTTCTTCTTCAAATACTTCTTGGTCAAGTACTTGAGGTAGGCCTTGGAGAAGTGCACATCGGAGGTGACATGGAGCTTCAACTTGGAGCGCTCGAAGGTGACATTGTTGCCCAGATTGTTGACCTTGCCGTTGACCTTAAGGCGAGCCTTGACGTATTTCTCCTGTGGAGTTGGGATTGGTAGAGAGACGTGAGTAAGAAGGGGAGGGAGGGCAATACAACAAGTGCATCAGCTAATGGTGCGGCGGTGTATCTTTCTTTGTTAAGGCCAGAGGCGAGGCGATCAAACCAGAGACCCAAATATAGAAAAGACTTTGATATGCCACTGAGTACACTGCCATCAGAGCGACTGGGCAAAAGCCCTTCACTCTCTGACGGCAAATCGGCGTGGCCTTAGAGGTAATGTTCTTAAGTAGGAGCAGCAATAGTTACCTGTACGTGGGGGACGGAGGGGATTCGGCCTGCCCTGCTCTTCGTTTAAGGCGCGTGAAGCGCTCACGGTTTGCCCACTTAAAGGGTATTCTCTTCTAATTGTGAGGAAGTAGTTTTCGAATCTTTGTCTCTTTGTGTGAGTGTGGGAAAACCTGCAGTGCCACGAGTTGGTAGACACCTTGAGCAGGGCGCACTATGAATTTTGGCCTGACGCGACACGGATGTGACGACGCTCAACCCAGGGCCCACCACGTGGCGGTACACATAGCACGGCTTGACGCTGTTCACAAACGGTTGCACCAACTGGCCAGTACCAGGTTACTGGCGATCAGTGGCTACCCCGTTGTGCAGTGTCCAGAGCCCCTTGTTGAAACACGCGTGTCGCCATTGAGAGGCGAACGAAGCGAAGTAGGAAAAGGAAATCGCAAACGGACAGAGAGACGACGACGACGTATCGTGGCCATGTTCCAGAAGTTGTTAACCGCAAGTGGCAGTACAAGGCCGCATGCAGTTTAATCTCCAATGGAATTTCACTGTAACCACAACTTTTTATCCAAAGCCTCTGGCTTTTAAATGGCAGGCAATGAAAAGCTTGGTGTGGTAAATGCCCCGGCTGGGTGCGATTACGCTGATGGCAGGGAGGAGGAGGAGGGGGAGCAAGGGACACGGCGGTACTTACAAAATCAGCCACATCCATGATGCTGTCCTCGGCAATGTTGGTGCAGTCGATGGTGAAACGCAGCGAGACCTTCTTCTTCTTTTGGCCCTTGCCGCGCAGCACATTCTTCTTCACCACCTTGCTGGGAGCTGGGGCTGTCTTGGCCTTAGGCTTGGCGGCCGCGGGCTTGGCAGCTGGAGCAGCAGCAACAGCTGGGGCAGCGGCGGCAGCAGCCGGAGCTACAACAGCAGCGGCAGCCTTAGCTGGGGCAGCCTTCTTGGCTGGCGGAGCAGCAGCTGGAGTTGAGGCAGCCTTCTTGGCAGCGGGAGCAGCCTTGGCTGGGGCAGGGGCAGCAGCAGCCTTGGCGTCCTTCTTGGGAGCAGCGGCGGGTGCCTTCTTGCCGGCATCCTTGGCAGCAGCGGGCTTAGCAGCGGCAGGAGCAGCCTTAGTGGCAGCAGCCTTCACCTCCTTGGCGGCTTCGGGAGCCTTCTTCACATTCTTGGCGGCAGCGGCCGCAGGCTTGGCTGCCTCAGCCTTGGGCTTCTCCACCTTGCCCTTGGCAGCGGCCGGAGCGGCCTTCTTTTCAGCCGGCTTGGCACCAGCCGTTTTGGTATCACCCTTGTTGGTCTTGGCCTAAACACACACACAAAAAATTAAACAATAAAAAAAAACACAATTATTCACATTGTATGCCAAAGATTTGTTAAAAATCGTTTGCCCCTGGCCTTTAGTATGCTTATTTTCATTTTATATTAAACAAAACTCGCACGATGGCAAAGATTTTTGCAGATTTTTCTAGCGCTTACAGTTGGAGCCATCTTGTCACTCGGAAACCACGGAGAAAAAGAACACACGAAGAGCTGTCAAACTAGCTCAACACATCGGCGTGAGCAGAAATTGCCGGCCTCAAGAGCTGTCAGTTGACGGCGTTGCCATGTCGATAGTCATCTTAGCCGATTTAGCTTTTTTCAAGCCAAAAATTTAAAATTGCAACTGTCGGGCATTAATTAAATAAAATAAAAGTTAAAATTGTTATTAATATGCAAAAGCGATAAAGAATGAGCTAAATTAAATAAAAACTCAACAGTTGAGACATACATTATATTACTTGTCAATCTCAGCTTCCAAATGTTTCTGATTAGAGCATTAATTTATAAGTTTATCTTGTAGCACTCGAAAATAAGTTCAATAAATCTAAACTCAAATGGCTTAATACATATGTATATACAGTTACTGGCATTGGGCATCATGTATATTCCATCACGTACAGTTCTCTGGCAGCTCGTGCGTAGTCTTCAAATTTATCTACGTCAATCTCGAATCCCGCATTAATAACTTCTAAAACAACGTTGAATTGTTTTATTTAATCTTCATTGACTCCAGTTATTTCGGCAGATTGTTTATAATCTCTGAAGAACTTTCGGGTCTTGCTGGCATATGAATTTAGTTAGTTTTTATACTCTTTACAAAAGGTACTTAGTGTATATTAAGTTGGTGCAAATTCATGCATCATTCAGATAAAAAGATGGTAAAAGATAGAGGTTCGCATGTATGGAACATAAGCTTATTATACCTTTAGGCAGATTAAAATTATTTTTAGTTTTGGCCACATCCCTCTTGCCCCCGCAATTTAGAAAAATCGACGCATCTTCCGCAGTCTTATAGATAGATGGTTTAACATTCCAGACATATTTAGTAATTAGTATTATTTAGCTAGTTAGTCTGAGTACTAAGCTTATTGAAAAAATAATCACTGAGCAAATTTGTGCAAAACTAACTTTTGCATTCAGGAAAGACCTTAAACCGACCTTCAATTTGGCGTTAAGCTTAAATCGAAACAGGTCGAAACTGCACAAAAGATGCAGTTATTGAAAGCTTCACAATCAACTAAGTGAACTAGTTATATGTCCCATTTTGATGCAAACTTAACAAAATATATCAGCACAATTTATTTTAAGTATAATATTATGGCGAATGTTCGTTTTAATATTGATTTGAGTCTTTTAAAGTTGCTCCCAAATACTGACTTTAATGTTCCATTACTTCTGCGTTTTGAATTCTTGGTCTACTTTTTGTTAATTTTCGTAATAGTGGGACATTTGTGTAGAGCATATGTGAAAATATATTTTTTCCAAGATAATTTTTTTTCCTTTTTTATCGTCTAGATTGTCGAAACGTCGCACTGTGCAGTGGCAGCCCAGTGTGCGGTGTCTAAACTCTTTTTTGACATACTCTAGCTTCTTTGCAAAATGTTTTAGCTACTTTTTAATATCTACGTGAGCAGGCTCTGAAGAGTTGGCAGCACTATAGTTTTTCGATAGTTTTTGGCAACAGCTGTTCAGCATATCGATATTTAATGGCGTCATCGATAGTTCCTAACTGCTGTTGCAATTGTTGTTGCCTTGTTTACCATAAGCTGGGCGCTCCACGCCCCCACCCGTTTATTAGCAATTGCAATTACGAGACGACCACCCCAGTTAGGCAAGGCAGGCGCGCTTACGACATCATTAATTGGCTTGGCTTTGGTGTGGAAAGGTAGTGAGGGGCCGCTTAAAGACAATATTAACAACAAAAACAACAACAACTCGTTAAGTAAGCTAAATCGAATTGTTTCAAAAACTTTGGTCAGCTAACAAGTATTGTCTCTCTCTCTTTGCGTGTGTGTGTGTGTGTGTTTTGCAGAATGAGCAATAAGGCGGAAGAATCCACGGACTCGGCTAATAATTCTCGCCAACAGCTGGAAACGTATCGCGTCTATGTGGTCACCTGGAATGTGGGCAGTCGCTTCCCGGACAACATCTCACTGCGGCAGCTGTTGGGTCTGCCTGAGCAGGGCTCTAAGGAGACTTCCCTGCCGGACATCTATGCCATAGGCTTGCAGGAGGTAAACGCCCAGCCGCAGCAACAGGTGTTGGGTCTCTTCAAGGAGGATCCCTGGACGCACAAGGCCAAGAAGCTGTTGCGCCACTACAATTATGTGGCGTTTAAGACGGAGCAAATGCAGGGATTGCTTTTAAGCATGTTTGTGCGTCGACCGCATGTGGAGCACTTGCAGGACATCGAGGCGGAGTTCACGCGCACGGGTTTCGGTGGCATCTGGGGCAACAAGGGAGCCGTAAGTGTGCGCTTCAACCTGTACGGCTGTGGCCTGGCCTTTGTGGTGGCCCACCTGGCCGCGCATGACCATCAGCTGGAGGAACGGATCGAGGATTACAAGCAGATACTGGAGCATCATCATTACCATGTAAAACGCTATCGTGAGATCTATGATCATGATTATGTCTTCTGGTTTGGTGACCTCAACTTTCGCCTGGAGGGCAGCGACTCTTCGGTGGAGGTGTCCGAGGCCGTAAGAGATGAGGGCCAGCATCAAGCCTTGATGCAGCGCGATCAGCTGTTCCAGGTGCGCGAGCGTAGCCAGCAGGCCTTCCAGGTAGGTTTCGTCAAAACAGTTATTTTTCGGTAACTGTTTTAACTCTCTAAAATATTAAAACATTCGCCACTCTCACTTTCACAACTTTTGAAATCTCATTCAATTCTGTGAACTTTGTGAAGGACTCTGACCACCACTTTAGAATGTTTTGATCGTTTCGGATACGTTTCTGTGTGTGAAAAATTTAATGAAATCCAGCTGCTTATTCATCAACCTCGTCATCGATTTCAGATAAGCTTGTATTAAAACATTCATCATTAAGCAGTGATTGATCAGCAACCGAAGAAATTTGAGCATTAATATTTGTTAAAAAGAGTAATAAAGGGTGATTTTTTAAGAGCTATAGGAAAGTTTTAAAAAAAAAAACACATAAAATTCAGAAAAATGCATGAAATCTTTATTTGAATCGATAGTACGGTCCATATAATTTAATGTTTAAAGATTATTTCATGCAAATGTTGACCGTGACTGCGCCTCAAATGGTCCATCCGCTTAGTCCAATTTTGGCATACTCTTTCCAACATTTCGGCCGGTATCTCACGAATAAATGCTTCAATGTTGTCTTCCAATGCGTCAATTGAAGCGGGCTTGTCTGTATAGACATGAGCTTTAACATAGCCCCACAAAAAATAGTCTAAAGGCGTTAAATCGCACGATCTAGGCGGCCAATTGACCGGTCCCGAACGTGAAATAAAATGTTCACCGAACTCGCCTCTCAATAAGTCCATTGTTGCGCGTGCTGTGTGGCATGTGGCACCGTCTTGTTGAAACCACATGTCATGCAAGTCAAGCTCTTGCATTTTGGACAAAAAAAAAGTTGGATATCATCTCACGGTAGCGCTCACCATTCACAGTTACGTTACGATTCGCATCATCTTTGAAGAAGTACGGTCCAATGATGCCACCAGCCCATAAACCGCACCAAACTGTGACTTTTTCTGGATGCATTGGTAGCTCTTGCAATGCTTCTGGCTGATATTCACTCCAAAATCGAAAATTCTGCTTATTTACGTACCCATTGAGCCAAAAATGAGCCACAATTTTTCGGTAAAAAAGTGGATCTTCGACCAACTTTCCAAGAGCCCATTCACCAAAAATTCTATGTTGCGGTAGGTCGTTCGGCTTCAATTCTTGCACCAACTGTATTTTGAAAGGCTTCACAGCTAAATCCTTCCGCAAAATTTTCCACGTTGTTGAGTAACAGAGGCCCAATTGCTGCGAACGGCAACGAATCGATAATTGATGGTCATCATTAACACTGACCGATACAGCTGCGATATTTTCTTCAGTTCGCACTCTACGTAAGCGTGTTAGTGGTTTAATGTCCAACAATGTAAATTTGGTGCGAAATTTAGTCACAATAGCCCGAATAGCCGCTTCAGTGGGTCGATTAAACTGACCATAAAATGGAAGAAGCGCGCGATGAACTTTCTTAACAGAGCACGCATTTTGATAATAAAATTGAATAATTTGCAAGCGTTTTTCGTTTGTAAGACGATTCATGGTTAAATTATAGACCAAACTGAAGATGTTTGACAGTGAAACAAAACACGAAACGTGCGTAAGCTGTTTAAACCAGTGTTGCCAAAAAGATAATAGCTAAAAAATCACCCTTTACAAGATTTTTTTTTGCTCAGGACTGAACATTGGGTCCAAAAATGCCACATTGAAAAGCATTGTTCTCAAAAAGGGATTTCTCAAGCTTTTCTATTTTCTGAACGAGGGATTTCGCTAAAGAGGACGTATTTTTAGAAATTTCCTGTTTGCAGTGTTTCCAAATGGAATACAAATCACTCGAAACTAGATTTTCTGCTTGAAGCTTAGTTGTGGTCACCTTAGCTGTTTCTAATATGCGTACTATTTCGCGAACTGAGTCCCACTGTTTCCGATATAGCAGAACGTCGTGTTCGGCGTCCGCAAAATTGAAGAAATGTTGAAGCTGTTTACTGCCAGACGTTTTAAGCCTTCTTAGAAAAGTGATAAGAAAATTTGGCATGACGCCATTAAATATCGGTACCAACGTTTCGGTTTTGTTCCGCTTCTAGGGATTCCAATAATAACGGTGAACGGTATTCGGTTCTCAAAAAAAAATTTGTATCGGTTCCGCTGGGTGGGAATTGGTGAAAAATTATTAGTGTTGGGGTACTCTAAAACTAGCCCGATTGAAACAGTTTTTGATAGACGATTGTTTTAAGTTAAGCCAAACATTTTGGCAGATTTTCTTTTAGATCGGTCAATTTTTAGATGTAGCTCCCATACAAAGTGAATTACTAGTTCCAAAGGGGGTACTCCTAAAATAAGTCAGATTTGAAAAATTCTGTCCTAGTTGGACGGTACCTAAGAAAATCAGATGGAATGACAACTTTCCCTTCATCTGTTGGATAGGGTCCTTTTCCAATTTTAAGAAGCGTTGCCGCAAAATGATTAGCTGATGAATGATTTCCTAAATGTGCTTGAATATATTCAAGTAAAGATTCAAAACTATTTTTTTTTATTTTTAAATTGTATTTATTGTCAGTTTGATTTGTTTTTTTTTTGTTTTCCTATTTCAAGGAACCATATTTTTAAATATTTTCCCCATTTAAACATTTCATCAATTTTGGGGTGGTTCTGGAAGTTTGATTGGAAACTTCTGCCAAAATTGGAAAATCCAAAGTTTTACGGTTTAAGCTGTGGGTCGATGATCATACAATTCAATCTGTCATTATATGAATTCAGATGAACAAATTGGAAACTTTAACGAATCGATTTCCTTGTTTCTTCAAATTTAAAACCGTTGACTTCCAGCACATATGTATGTTGCATTTGGCAAATCCAATATCACATTCTTAGTTTAGCAGCAATTTTTTCGAAATTCACTTTTGTGTTAGTATTTACAATTAAGTGCTGATATAACTGTACGGTCCCTACTTCCAGGTCATGCACGAACGTCTGCCCGCCTTTCCGCCCACCTTCAAGTTCAAAGAGGGCACCTCCGAGTACGATCTGAAGCGTCGCCCTGCGTGGACGGATAGAATCATGTACGCGGTGCAGCCCTCCAACCGCCAGCCGGGCATGCAGCTGGCCATTGAGCAGTGCTCGTACAAATCCCATCCAGTGTATAACATCAGCGACCACAAGCCGGTGACCAGTGACTTTACCGTGCGGCTATATCCCAACTATCGTGCCCCGGGCGTCACCTTTGCCACTTCCCTGAGTGTCTGGCGCATAGGAGACGAGAACACCGTCGAGTATCGTAAACAGGCCGAGTTCGAGGAGGGACCCAACGACTGGATTGGCATTTATCCTTTGGACTATGCCAGCCTAAATGACTATGCCGCCTATGAGTATGTGAATCAGGCCGAATCGCCCAACTCTTCGGACTCGAATCACGAACAGCAGTTCTTTGACACGCCGGCGCCGCATCGACGTGGCCGCCATCATCATCGCAATCGTCAGCGTCTGCGCCGTCAGGTGGAGGCCAACGAAGAGCAGGTGCGCATTGATTTCGCCGACGATGTGGAGCTGCGCCATGGCGAGCAGTATCTGTTGATCTATTTCCGCAGCACCGGACAGCGTGGCGTGACCAGTCTGGCAGGGATCAGTGGTGTGTTTGTGGCCGAGAAGCGACACGGTTCGCCACATCGCACCGAGTATCATGTGGACTAGCTGGCCGAGGCCTTGGACATACATTTACTTTAGTAACAACGGCGCTGGGTGTTGCCGCCTTATCTCTTGTTTGTCTATCCAAATGTTTCGATTTCTTATCGCGTGTGTGTGCCTTTGTTAAGTTTGAACGTTTACTTATTGTTTGTTGTAATCTTTGATATAATTTCTATTGCCCAAATCCTTACAACTGTACAGACATATACATTACATATATATATATTTTTTTATATGATTACACAAATACACAAATACATTAACCTTACCCAGGGAAATGACTGTGTCCCACCGTTCCAACACACCATCAACTCTGCCCAGCTTAGCATGCATTTTGCCTGTTCGATTCACTAGTTTAAGTCTTTGCAGTGGCTTTGGTTTTGGTATTTGTCTTGGCTAGAAATCACTCTAATTCCGCCAAATTGCTTGTTAGTTTTAAGGAGAAAACTTTTAGAGATTCTCTAGAACAAGTACTACCATGCAGTACCCAGAGTTTTCGAAAAAAACCTTTAAAAAGTTAAACTTTTTGGTTTTAAAATGAACTTATTAAAAGTTCCCCTCTATATCCGTAAAATCTGTTACTCTTACTCTTGCAGCATTCTCTAAAAGGAGTAATACAAACTTTTTAAAAGTTTTTTCTTAACTACCATTTTATTTTTGTTTTTTAAAGGTCAAAAGGGCTTAACCGAATAAGCCTGAAAAAAGTGCCTCAGGAGATTTTTAAATATTTTATATCAGGGATTGTAGCTATTGTCTTGAAGGGTATATACTAGAACTAGAGCCCTGCATGAGGCCTTTAGCCCCTTTAAAGAGAAGAGAATATTGTCCAGTAGAGGAAGACAAATCAACTATCAAGAAAAGAATGCAGACTGTAGTGTTGGGTAGACTTACAGGAGTACATGTTGTAAAATTTGTGTCAAGTCTTCCTTGAAGGTTATATCTCTCTTAAGGATTAATTCGGTCTATCAGTGGTCCCCTTGGCAGAGGGTCGAACTAAAATTATCTTAGGAAAACGAAATAAATAAGCATCATTGGCTAGAGGAAAGCGATTCACGTTTTAAAACTCATCAGAGAACTGAGCCGAACGTTTTTCTTAGTGGTTTTCGGTTTGGTTAAGCATTTTTGAAAGGACTGAAAGGCCCTTTTTGGGACCAAAGAAATAGGAGTAATATCTTATTGGCTATCAAACACACTGCATGTTAAAACATGATATAAGACCAGAAATTTCCTTTATATATGTTTTAGTATTTCTGCAGATTACGAGTCAATCAACAGACCTATTGTATTAAAATTGTACTTACCCTTCAAGATAATAGCTACAATCCCTGATTCAAAATATTTAAAAATCTCCTGGGCACTTTTCCCCAGGCTTATTCGGCTATGCCCTTTAGATCTTAATGGTTTTTATTGGGCCAGAATAAAAATGTTCCTTTTGTTTCCGCTAAATCGCTAGCTAGTTTTACGAAAAAAAAACCTCTAGAATAATTGGACCAGTTTTGTATACAAAGTTTTCAAGAAGTCTTTTAAAAAGCAACGATTTTTTGTGTTTGAATGTTAAACTTGATATTTTAATGGGTATTTAGACTCGAGACCCTCTAATATTATGGAAAAACGCCTAACTAGAGCCGTTCTATATACATTAGGTGTGTTTAAAATTGATATTTTAATGGTTACTAAGACTACAAATTCCAATGTTTTGCCAAATCGCTAGCTCTTAGAATACTCAAGAATGAGTTTTCGAAAAATCTTTCAGATTTATCGATTTTTGTTTGTGCTTAAAAGGCAAAATTGATATTTGAATAGGGTTTAAGGCTAGTAGTCTAGTTGAACTCCGCCCAAACGAAAGCTACTTTAAAAATTACGATTTTATAGTATAAGTAGAACATTTCTGTAAGCAGAGTTTTCTAAAAATCTTTCAAAAATTGCAATTTTTTGTTTTTGAAGTATAATAATTAACATTTTAAAGGGTTTTTAGGCTAGAAATTACTCTATTTCCACTAAATCTCTTACTGGTTTTAGGGGAAAAACGCTCTCAGTATTTCCTTGAACAAGTTATACAGAGTTTTTGAAAAATCCTAAAAAAAACCGATTATGTATATTTAAAATGGATATTTTAAAGGTTATTTAAGCTAGAAATCCTCTTGTTCTGCCAAATCGCTAGCTCTTAGAATACTCAAGAATGAGTTTTCGAAAAATCTTTCATATATATCAACTTTTGTTTGTGTTTTGAAGTGTAAAATTGAAAATTAAATGGGTTTTAAGGCTAGAAGACCAACTAACTCCGCCCAAATGCAAGCTATTTTAAAGCTCTTACGATTTTATAGTATAAGTAGAACATTTCTGTATACAGAGAATTCAAAAAATCATACAAGAATTTCAATTTTGGTTTTTAAAGTTTACAAATTAACTTGCAGTTTTTACTGGCTCGATGTCTTGTTATGCTATTGGCATAACTTTAAACAGAGGCACACACCACAACAAAGGAGGCTTCAGGTTTGATCGGACGCGTTTCATGAGGGACCAAATCCTCACTCATCAGCGATTTTGTGCAGTCATAAACAACAGTCATAAAAGTACTTAAACGCATGGCACCGCGTTGTTGTTCCAAGCTTAATAAAAATAGTTTCATTTAAAATAACAAAAACCCTTGTTTGTATATGCAAACATTTTTGGACTTTTGCTTCAGACGTGGCGGCCTTTTGGCTGCTCACTGAGTACAAAGACCAATGGAGGCCACACACTTACAAAGGGGAATGGCTGTCTTAGGCTGTCTTTTTGGTGTTTCGCACACAAGCTGCCTTTGGAAGTCCCAAATAGTTTTGCCGTCGCTGGCAAGGAGAGGATTCTCTTTGGATAGACATTTCACGCTCAATATCGCTAATGAGTGATGATTTGGTCCCTCATGAAACGCGTCCGATCAAACCTGAAGCCTCCTTTGTTGTGACGTTTGCCTCTGTTTAAAGTTATGCCAATAGCATAACAAGACCTCGAGCCAGTAAAAACTGCAAGTTAACAGTATAAAGGTCATTAAAACAGTCATTAAAGCTTTGTAAGCTAACATTTTAAAGGTTTTGATTGGGCTAGAAATCATTATATTTCCGCCAAATCTTTTACGGAAAAACGCTCTTAACATTCTCTAGAATATGTGAAATGGTTCTGTATACGGAGCTTTAGAAAAAACCTTTCAAAAATATGGATTTTTTGTGTTTGAAATGTTAAATACATATTTTATTGGGTGTTTACTATTGAGGTTCCTTTAATTTTACGGAAAAAAGCTCTTGGAAATATCTAGAATAAGTAAAAGAACTCTGCATATAGAGTTTAAGTCTTTCAAAAGGTATGTTTTTTATACTCTGTACCAGAGGTACACAGAGTATATTAAGTTTGTGCATACTACGTAACAGGCAGAAGAAAGCATCTCCGACCCTATACAGTATATATACTTATATATCTTGATTAGCATCAACAGCCGAGTCGATCTAGCCATGTCCGTTTGTCCATCCGTCTGTCTGTCTGTCTGTCCGTCTGTCTGTATAAACAAACAGATCTCAGAGATGGTAAGAGATAGAGGTTTGACATGTATGGGACATATTTTTCTTATACTTGCAGGCAGATCAAGTTTATTTTTAATTTATGCCACGCCCCCTCCCGCCCCCGCAAATTGGTAAAAACGTCATATCTCCCACAGTTTTATAGATAGAAGGTTCATTCCTTCTGGACATATTTAGTAATCAGGATTATTTATCGATCCGCCAAAGGAACGGTAAAGATCGGATGAACGGTTGTTGAGGTTTAAGGAAATCAAACAATTATGGGCAGCACCGGTCACAACGATGATGGGCAGCACTTCACAGGTACGGAGTATGTTATAGTCGGGCTTGACCGACTTTCTCTCTTGTTTTTTTACATGATAATGGTTTTTTAAGCTACAAATTTTCCTAGTTAGCTAGTCTTAAGGGAAAACACTCTTAAGATTCTCTAATACTTATAAGTAGTACGATATACAGGGGTTTCATTCAAGAACATTGATATTTTTATGTTTGAATGTTAAAATATTTAATTAAATGGTTTTTTAGGCTAAAATGTACCCTGTTTCGACCAAATCGCTAGCTACTTTTACGAAGAAAAGCTCTAAGTAGGCTTTAACATAAGAAGAACAGTTATATATTTCGATATTTTTTTTGTTTTTTTTGGCAGGTTAGAATTGATATTGTTATGAAAGTCTTTTAAAAATATCGATTTTTTGAAACTTCAATGGCTCAATTTAAGTGCAACTCGTAGGCGTAGGTGTGGCTCTGAGTACCATACTTTCGACTTGCAAACCAGCCAAAAGAGCTAGAAATTAGTAAAGTGCCCCAAAATGTAACAAAAAGTAATACCCCCAAGTGTTCTAAGTACTAATCGCAACCGACCCAATTCGTGCTGGAATTGATTTCTTGAGTTAACTAAAATACAAGAGTCTCCAGTCACCATTAAGAATAACAAGCAATGATGTCAATAGATCTGAAGCTGAAGTTAGCTTTCTGCTATTTTTGTGGATGATGACGATGATGAGAGATGTATGAAAAATATTGAACCGGTTTTGCTGTCTCTCTCAACTGGTGAATTACGCAAGCAATTAATGACACATAGCAGGTCAAGACCAATATCACTGTGGAATGAGTATGCTCTATAGAATATTTATATATGTAATAAGGAAACCCGTAGAAGAAAGAGTATTCATTAACATAAGAAGGATCTTATATTGTTAGTTTTTATATGACAGTATAGTTAAATACTTATATTATTTTCGTGGGTGGGGAGATTTGATTAACTAGACTAAGGAAGAAGCAACTAAAGAAACTATCTTAAAAAAACTCCCCTTGGAAAGCATCATGCATATGCCACTGATTTTCCATAAGGTTAACTATTGCTTTTAAACACCTTAACTCTCAAAGAATGGCCTAATGTTTCCAACCTTCAGCTATTAAAAATTACTCTTGCCTCTAGCTTATTAATATTAGGATTCACAGAGATACCAAAGAGGTGATTTAAATATGAAATTTCTGTAAATAACGGAATAAAAAAGTACCCTAAAATATACCACTTCTATTTGCCCTCTTTATGGATGGAATTTGTTACTCACTTGGGGGTGGCACGAAAATCGGATAACTCCATGCACAGAATGAGGAAGAAATGCTGGATATTTTGTACAATTACTGCCATCTGTGGGAAAAACTAAAGTTCTACCTGTCAGACACCTGTCAAGATCGAATTGGCGAGAAGAACCATGGTAAGTAAGCTCAGCAAAAACAAAGAAGATAGATAAACTCTTCACGTTACTTTTCCCTCAAA
Source organism: Lordiphosa collinella (assembly GCA_018904265.1). Taxonomy (NCBI): domain Eukaryota; kingdom Metazoa; phylum Arthropoda; class Insecta; order Diptera; family Drosophilidae; genus Lordiphosa; species Lordiphosa collinella. The sequence goes on from JAEIFV010000001.1 coordinate 1,692,117, forward strand.
ACTTACTTTAGTAGTCTTTCCACACTTAAAAACTCATGCTCATCATTTTCTAATTATTTTAAGGTTTTTACCCTATCTAAGTAGGTTTTTAGTTAGTTTCTTTCCCCCCTCATCAGCATATCATTGAAATTTGATTGTCAAATTCTACATATTTTCAAGGCCTCAACTCATATTTGTATATAGTTCAGTTCTAACTCATAGGTCGACATGGAAACAACAAAAAAAAATTTAGAAAAAAAAAACTACAAAATTTATTAGTGTTTTTTTCGGACTTACAAATTTGTTTGTTCTTCACACATTTCACACAACTCACGTGAGTAAAGAAAAAGCAGTCCAAAGAGGAGATGGTGGTACCATAATGATTTTCATTTGCAGTTCCACACGACAGCTTCTTGTTATCATCTCACATAGTTAAATGGTTGGATGTTTTATATTTTATATATAGTACATATATAAACTCTATTGGGTAAGTATAACTGACAAAGCCAACAAACCGATGATGCAATAACTACAAGGTAGCGCAACCGGAAGTGCATTTTCGCTTGCGCCAGAATTAATCGAACCCATGGGCTGAACACGCAGAAAATCCCGGGCCACAAAGTCGAATTTTGAAATTTTTGACAGCTTTCGATTGAAGTTACTGCCCTCACCAGGAAATCGAATACGACCATGTCAGACTACACCTTTGAATCATCGCACCAAGGCCGACGAAGATATTGTAGCTGCGCAGTGCGCTACCTTGTAATTATTGTATCATGCAACGAACCCTCTTCTATTAAGTCCTTCCCTTCGCTTCAGTTGTTGACAGCTCTAAGGAGGGGGAAATATAAGAATGAAAGTCTTGGCAAGTATCATGGCGTTGTCGGTTTTAACTTGTGGTCCAACGTTTAGAAGTCACCTAAATTGAGAGTTGTGAGTATAGAGTCAAGTTATTATTTGCTGGATGTTTTCTCACAATATTTTATCTACAGATGCTTTAAAATTATTCGTAAATCCAAACCAAAATTGAGAGTTTAATGAGAAATGCGTTCGTCTGTAGTTGAACTTGGTCTAATTTCTTAATCGCTAAAGGTGCTGAGTAAAAGGGAGTAAAAGAATGTAAAACTTAACACTAAATAATAATAAAAAAAAAACGTATGTCAAATTATATATGCAATATTGGGACCAGCTCTTGGTTATCTTCATCCTGGATCTCTAAAATAGTAAAGGATTGACTTCTTTAAGAGGTAATTTTTGGTCGAATGGAAAAAAAACTATGATGAAGACCTCGGTCCAGCTTTGGGTATAAATTGCGAATGTTTTCCCTTAAAAATTCAAGCTTATTATCAAATATGTTAGGTGTTATTGTTCACTGTCGTTTCGCCAGAGTCACGCGCGACCCGGTCTTATGGGTGACCATTCCTTTGGCGGATCGATAAATAATCCTGATTACTAAATGTGTCCAGAAGGAACGAACCAACTTGCGGGCGCGGGAGGGGGCGTGGCACAAATTGAAAATAAACTTGATCTGCCTGCAAGTATAAGAAGCATATGTCCCATACATGTCAAACCTCCATCACTTACCATCTCTGAGATCTGTTGGTTCATACGCACAGACGGACAAACGGACAGACAGACAGACAGACGGACGGACATACGGACTTGGCTAGATCGACTCGGCTGTTGATGCTGATCAAGAATATACAGGGTGGTCCATTTAAAAATTGGAATTTAATTTTGCTATAAAAAAAAACGGCTCTATATTTTTCAAAGGTTGAGCATTTATTGAAAAGGTTGGTTCATGTCATTTATTTATGAAAAATAATTTCAGTTAAATGACCACCACGGCTGACTTGGAAGTAGCCCATTCGATCCACCCAATTTTTGAGAGCATTTTGAATTGTTTCGGCACGTATGTCAGCTATAGCAACTCGAATCTCTTTCTTCAACTCATCAATTGATTCAGGATTGTTTGCACAACATTTGTCCTTGACCGCTCCTCAAAGTAATAGCCTAACGGTGTCAGATCATAGCTTCTTGGCGGCCAATTCACATCTCCATATTTGCTGATTATTTGATTTTCGAAGATAGGGCGCAGAAGATTGATTGTGGCGTGCGCTGTGTGGCACGTAGGGCCGTCTTGTTGAAACCAAATATCGTCCAAGGCTTCCGCTTCAATTTCCTCGAAGAACCAATCACTTAACATTGCTCGGTAGCGCTCACCATTCACGGTCACGGTGGCACCTTCTTTTTCAAAGAAAAATGGAACAATGATGCCTCGAGACCAAAATCCGCACTAAACAGCGACACGTGGTGGGTGCATGGCTTCTCGACGACGATATGCAGATTTTCTGTGCCCCAGAACTTCTGTAACCACCGAGGTGGAAATGCGCTTCATCCGAATAGATGATTTTTCGGACAAATTCACCATTTTCGGAACGTTCTTCCGCCCAATTTGGGAACTGTAGACGATTCGGATGGTCAATTGGCTTTAGCTGTTGCACCAATTGAACTTTGTATGGCTTCATGGCAATTTCTTCATCAAAGAAGTGCGCGAAATGTCCAATTGTTGAGATCGATGGCGAGTTGACGTCGATGATTGTTCACGCACATTTTTAGCAACCGCAGCAATGTTTTCGGTCGAGCGCACCGGACGACTACGTGCACGGGTTGTTTCATCCACCATTATTACAGTTTCACGAACTCGCTTCACGAATTGATCCACAAATTGAGTTTTCGGAACATTTATTTTTGTTAATTTTTTTTTTTCAAATTTCGCACATTTGAGTTGAGGACTCACCACTTTGGAAATATGTTTTTAATATTTCCCAACATTCTCCAAGCGAATAGCGACCCATTTCGTAAATGTCAATGTTTTTACTAAATGTTAGTCGCTTTCCGAATGACATTTGACGTTTTTAAAGTCGAATTATGAATAGTTCAAATTCCAAACACTAGATGGACCACCCAGTATATATTTACTACCATAAGTACCTTTCAAATTTGGTGGGTCTCGTTGGCATCAACATTTTGTGGTGCACTGTGTAATCATTGACAATCCCATCATTTTCATCATTTCCATTTTCTTTAACCGGTTTTTTGACTTAAGTTTTGGTTTGGTATAAGGTAACGGTATGTTTCCCTGTTTTTGGTTCTTTGTGGTCTCTTCAATAGAATGGGTACTCCAAGTGCAGTTTCTAAAAATTTTTAAATACCTGTTCTGAGCTTGAATCGTTGCTTTTTAGTTTCAGGCTCCGGTGGATTCCCTGGTCTTTGAATCATTTCAATCTTTGCGGTTTGTTTCTTCCTGATAAACGATTTCGGTTGGGGTTTTAGTCTAATATCTTCGGTTCTGTTGGTGGGTCTTGAACTGTTCCGGTATGGGTTCGTGCCCTGCTTTCCTTTTCAATTAATGTTTGCTAAAATTGAGATTTTGATTCATGTTTGGCTCAACGAAAAGTCCGGAAAGCTTTTGGCTTCTCTTTTCACTTTTCCTTTCTTGTGTTTTCCCCGTATGAAAAGCAAACAAAGTTGCTCAGCTACTTCCGCTTCCTGGTCAACATAATTAAGATACTTTCGCTAGGTGCCTATGGGCCCCCCTTTATTTGCATGGGTGGGGCGTGGTGGCGGAGGTTTGTTTGTTTTGACATTCAATACGCCTCGTAGGTCGTTTTGTTGCCTTCGGAAACGGAAGGAGCGGTATAAATAGCCGAGCGCCCCACAGGAATCCGATTCATATTCGCTGCTCACTTGGAGAGCTTCGGACGCGCGAGCGCTTTGCCACAGCGCCTAAAAATAGGCAACCGAAATAATATTATTTACCATGCGAGGCAATTGCGGTGGTGGCATTTAGCAAACAACAAAATAAGTTAACCACAGATGGCCGCCATGTCGGACTATCAGGATATCACGGCGCTAGAGAAATCGGTAAGTCTTACATATATGTGTACATATGTATGTATGTGTATTTAGAGACGTATGTGTAAACTAGGTGGCCAATGCTGGCTCTCAGCTGTACACCATGGCCCACAAGCTGCATGCCGTGGAGCGCAGCCTGGACCAAACCACCATGGAGCAAATGGACGAAATGGAGGTCATGGAACTGCTAGAGTCCATGACCGAGGTAAAGAATGAATATCAGAATTTACGCAAGGACATACAGGAAGTGCAGCAGTTGCAGCGTGACGTCAGCACCTCTATACGCTTTCAAATGCGCAACATGCAGCAGACCTTTCAATTGCTCAAGAAGCGCATCGCCAGCAACCAGCAGCAGCAGAACAAAAAACAGCAGCAGCAGCAACAGAGAAAGCGATTCCATTCGACCGAATTGCCAGTGATGGCTACACAGGAGCATTAGACGAAGGTGGGTGGGGTGAGTTGAGGTTGAGGTTGACACACACTCAGAGAGAAAACCACTCAGGAATGTGTAAGTTGAAGCACATATAAGAGAAACCATATCAAGTTGCCAGACTCCGAAGATTAGACGAAATTTTAAAACAGATTTCTGAAAATCTTTAATATGAAATGCAATTTTTTCCAAAGTTCCTTGAAATACTCGAAAATAATGGTAAAAAATTTAAATTGTTGAGGTTTCTAAATTTGAAAATTTCCAAAAAATTCCAATTTTGAAATTTTGTTAAACTCGCATTAAATAGAAAGTCCCATAACCTTTTAAAAAACGCAAAGAAGTCAAATTATTCCAAAGTAAGGCAAATTTTGATCAAGTTTTTCAAACGAAATTCATTAAAAAAAGTGAAAGAAGTTTTTTCAACAACACTTTTCACCATATTTTAAGGTGTTTTAACTCCAAATTCACTCCTGACATTTGCTAAAGCATATTCAAATTCTATGATTTCAGTTTTTTCTCAAAAGAAGAAACAGTTTTTTAATTTGCCTGAAATCTCTAGAGATTTTCGTAAGAGAAGACACACAAATTTGCTTGGTTACTAAAAGCAACATGAGGGATTTAAGAGTTAAAAGCTGTTTGAAGTCATTGGATCTGCTAGCCGAACCTTTTCTTGTCACTTCTACTTACCCATTCGACAATCCACCTCGAGAAGGGATCCGTTTTCGATATTTTCTAAAAAAATTTCTCTTACAAAGAAAATGTAAGAAAATGTATTACCTCTCGCTCAATTTGTGGCAGCAAAACGTAAGTTCTCGATACACGTTTTCGGATCCGCTCTCGACACTTTCTCAATCGCGAAAACGTGTCAAAAACGGAACGAAAACTGAATCTTTTCCGTTTGAAACCCGCATATCTAAGGAAAAAAGGATTTCGAATTTAAGAAAAACTATCGTAAGAACTAATGTTCGTTTGAAACCCGCAACTCAAACGAAAAGCGGACTTCGATTTGAAGAGAAACTTACGTAATTCCGTAGGTCCGAAACATACGGAAATTGTCGGGTGGGAAGTTGAAAGATTTGAACCGACTACTTAAAGCCAAGTAGATTTAAGGCGTACGGCTTACCTTCCATTAAATCTAGTAGGTGACTTTATTCTTGACACTTTACTTAGAAAGTTCTCCTAATTTAGTGTGAAAACGAATCGTTTATACGAAAATCTCTAGAGATGTATAGGACAAGCTCCTAAATACCTTGATGAGAAAGCTTGTTATAGCCAGTGATTGAAAAGATACTCATTTTTCTTATCTAGGTAAGGTACAAGGTAAATGTTAAATAATATACCTAGGTAAGGTAAAAGGTATCCAAAATTTCCAGTACCTAGGTAAAGGTTCAAAAATGTTACCTACTATTTAATAAGTGTTCTAAGGTGTGGTTTATTAAATACCACACAGAGAAAAAAGGGGATATTAATATATATTCATTGAAGGTTTTCCCGTATCCATTTGAACTGGATATGTCTTTAATATCATTTTAATCATCCAAAGGAGCTGAAAATCATCCAAAGGATATGAAAAATGTTCATCCTTTGGATGATTTTCAGTTCCGTTGAATGATTGAAAGGATGTTAAAGACATATAGAGTCCAAATGGGTCTTTTTTGGATCTATTTTATTTCCTTGTACCAACACGAAATTGTTAGTGACGTGAACTATCCAACCGAAACTTTGAAGCTTTCTCAAAATCTTAGCAAATTCGTTAGGTAAGTGTACGGAAAAAGAACAAAACATTCTCCGGAATCAGTAGATCAGATCTTTCTAGGTACAGTCAAAAGCTTTCTACATTAAATATGTAAATATCAGTTGGAAAATGATATTGAAAATTTACTACAAAACTGAACTAGATAGGTAGCAAGGCGATAGGTACTAGTTTTTGAAACTTCCTAGAAGGTAAAACTATCAATTTGATCTTTCAAAATTCACTAGAAAAGTCCGCTGGTGATAGCACTTGGGGTCCTTAGAGTAAGATAAGATCTATAATCAACTCTGAATAGCAGTTGCATTTTGATTGTTCAAGTACCTTCTTTCAATGTTGCCTGCGCTTACATTTTTCCTTAAGCTGGATTTTAACTTGTCGAGATCTCATATGAGATGGGTGAAAAATACCTCAGTAATGAGTTGGTTGTCAAAAAAAAAAATGATTTGAGAACTCAGATAGCCTTCTTCTCATACAGCTTTTTATATATTTTCTGAGCTTCTCAGAATACAGCTTTACTTTCTTTACTTAAAACGTATTAAGGATACTTTTGAATAGTCACACCGATTATGGGCCCTGTTTCGGGTTTTCGAGTCGATTTTCGTGTAAACCTTAACGTTTTGCATCCAAATTGAAAAACGTTGTATAGAAGCTGAAAAATATGTCTACTAGATCTGGTTTAAAATAACTCGAATTCGTTTAAGCAACTGAAATCGATTGCTCAATGCCAAGTGAATTCAATTCGAGAGAAAATTACGAAGAGTTCTAGTAACCACAGATTGTATTGTTACTTACATACAAATTAATACAACTTAAACGTGAAACATTAAAGTTTATACGAAAATCAAATAGAAAACCGGAACAAATCCGTATATTAGATTAGCTTCTCACTCTGGCAATCATTTGAAATTCCATTCTCATTAAAACTAAAGTATTTTATACCTTACTTTTTGTGACAAAATTGATGAATTTCTTTTACATTATTTAGCTTTTCCGCTTAAAATCTAGATTTATTATCGATATGTTATCGAAGAAAGGGGGTTGGGGCTTAAGAGTACAGAGACTAAACTGATAGGTATATTCAAACTTGGTGGAACTTTAATGTTCTTCAGTGTTTGCCAGAGGATTATGGTTAGGCTTCATCTAATCGGATCATGAACCAAATCTTAAGAATCAAAGCCATCCGAATTCTTAAAAAAAAAAAAACACTGTGACACAGAATTTAGCTGTTTGAATAATGGATTTTCTGATGTAATTCAAGAATTCATTCCAGATTTTTATACTCTGTACCAGAGGTATACAGAGTATATTAAGTTTGTGCAAAAGTATGTAACAGGCAGAAGGAAGCATCTCCGACCCTATAAAGTATATATATTCTTGATCAGCATCAACACATTTTGAAAACTGTGCATTTTGAAAAGCTTTCTTCATGGGTATAACAAAATTTCAAAGATTAAAAATCATAAAGACAACTTAGAAAAACTCAAATCTTTGTTCGAAATTAGTTTCAGAGCTACTTTTGATGCTGCTGAACTGCTGCTGCATCGTTTAGTTAGTGCATTTGACGGCGGCATTTCGATTTTGTTCATTTCAAATTTCAGGAGCATAATTCTGGCATCATATGCTTTCTCTCTGAGTGTGTCTATCCCAAAGTTTTGGTTTTGTTCCATTTAACACTGTGTCAAATTGTGGAATATGTATTTACCTCGTAAGCAATCAAATATCAGTGGTAGGAAACGCAACACCAAGCTTTTATATCTACACACACACACACACACACTACATACACAGACACATATATATGGCTCAAGGAAACTCCTAATCTACACACATCCATGTATAAGTATATATATACTCGTAAAACTACTTTATTGCAAGCAAAGCAAACCGAATGTCTGATTACCAATTGAATGAGAATGCACTTTTCCAAAAGATTTGCCTTAACATTTAACCATATTATACTAATTTTTGATATACACGATTTTAAGAGAAGATATATATTCAACTTATTTCTAAGAACCTTTATTGTTTTTCGTTTTGTGTTTTTTCGAAAATTTGTTGTTGACACGAGAAATAAATGAATCAAATTAAGTATGGGGTGAGTTGTTGCCGGATGGGTGCCGTAATTACTCACAATTAGACAAGTCCAGGGTGGTTGTTTGGTCGAATGCTTAACTTTTGAATCACGATATAGCTTTCCTATCTTTTAATTGACAGATGTGAAATACCCTTACCGTTTATTCTATGATTAAACTGTGATTGGACTTATAGTTCCGCCTGCAATCTAAAAAAACTAGTGTCAAACTGTGCCATGGCCAACTTGTACGGATGAAGATGAAGGTCATCGTGATAAATTCGTCTTACAGTACGAGCAGATTATCCAAGGGCCGCTGCATGCTTGCAAGCAGAACGCTGCGGTGATTGGAGAATTGATTGTCTCACAACCTCGACGTTTTCTGGTGATCTGATGGGCCGGGCGCCAACAGGTTCTTTTTTCACCCCACTACCGGTTACACGAAAACAGTTGACCCAACCAACAATTGATTTCCCTTCTGGAACAGGTGCCAAGGGCGCGAGATGAAAATGATTTCGGAAGGCCCGCTGCGTTGCGATCACTGAGCGACCGTTGAATAAATAGACCTCTATGGCAAATGCTCTTTGCACGTTGCTCCGCCGCATGATCACGCCTGACTGGGAGGTATCAAAACTTTAAGACCCCACCTTTCGAATGAGACCACGCCCAGCCCTCCAGGTTATCTTTGAGCGGAATGACGCTCATTTTAGATACAGGAGTTATATTACCCCACCGAAAGCATTGAATATAATATACTAGAATCTTCTCGTCGCTATCGGAATTAACAAGTTTATAGAAAATCAGAGGGTCCCCGAGGAAAACCAAGTATGAGGAAATGCTATAAGCGACCCGCTCTACAGCGTACTCTAGGTCATTGACCAGGTTGTTTCGCACTGTAGCACGGTGATATGCTAACTTTGGAAGAAATTCAGAAAAACAGATGGAAGAAACTTATGTAAGACTTATCTACTTTAGAGTTATCTTCTGTAAAGGTTCAGATTGTTGCTTTGACTACTAAGGAAGACAGCACGATCAATGAAAAAGAGTCACTCACAAATGAGGAAGTTACAGAGATGAGTTAAAGCCACGGATGCACTTGTAAAGGGAAATGATTAGGAAAAAAGTGGCGATTCCATTTTTATTGAATTTATAAAACAATTTTTTGGTTAGATTGTTTAACAGCCTGGAAGCGATCCAATGAATTCGAAACTTTGCTAAAATAAAATCTGTTCAAAAAAAGTTCACATTGATGAATTATTTGATCAAATTACCCTTTCTGACCCTTTTCAAAGCCACAGCACTCTCATTTTGCAGCAAACTAGAAGATGTAGACGTATTTTTAACGTCCAAAACTTAAAATCCACCTAGATTTGAAAAAAGCAGGAACATAAGAAAACGGCCCCAAGTTACAAAATCGTGTTAAACTTTTCAACAACTCCTGGACCACAGTACGACGAGCTACCAACACCGATAAACTAAATTTTCCAGCACTGGCTACCAGTATATGGTCACTCTTGCCATTCGGATTTCGGTTTATTTACTTTACTCGTTGCTCTTTGTCATGTTTTAAGTTTCAGTTTTCTAGTTTTAATTTTTCTGACAAGTTTTCCCCACCCAACTAGGGGAAAATGCTTAAATTTTATTTGATTTCCATTCTGTTTATAGCTCTCCTAGTGCAACAAACAACAGCTGAATGGGAGGCTGAGCCCACCACCCCCACCTGCAGCCAGTTAACCCGCTCGCACATTGAAAGGCATTTGTCCACCAAAACGCCTTACCGGGCCATAGCCAACTATAATGACACCCCGCCACACTATCCTGGTGAGATAAATTGTTTTATTGCATATATTTTAAGCTAACAGCTGATTGCTGTTTATGCCCCAAGGTTGCCACCCTGTTCGAATTTGGTCCGTCATTCGCCATGGAACCCGCAATCCCAGCAAATCGGTCATTAAGCGCGCCCAGGAGCGTTTAAAGGCCATACAACAGCAATTGCTTTTGCAGCAACCCATTCCACCAGCTAAGCTCTGTCCCGTTGAATGGGAACAGTTGAAGCATTGGAGTTGGGAGCATTTAAATGCCGAAGAGGATGAGAAATTGCTGGTGCCCGAGGGGGAAGATGAGCTCATTGAGCTGGCCGAGCGTATGCAATTGAGATTTCCCTCGCTGCTGCGTGATCTGTACGATCCGTCATGGTATTATATGAAATATACGGCCACGCAGAGGACACTGAAAAGTGCGCAGAGTTTTGCCACGGGCTTATTTGGACGACATCGCATACATAAGGTCAACTATCCCAGGCCATTACATCGGGATCCCGTGCTGAGAGTGAGTAGAATGAATGTTTAATGTATATTTTATATCTTGGATAATATAAATATGGGCATTGCCCATCTAATTGGAAGTGACAACTTGTACGGAAAAATGTTTTTTAAAATGATAAGAAAATCGTGGTTTTCTTTTTTAAATGTGTTTTTTTTTTATCAGGGATGCAAACCGTTTCTGAACCGAACCGCAGCGAACCGACGTTTCAAATGTTCTCTAGAAATCCATTTCCGAAATTGTTAAAAAGTCACATATTCACTTTGGAAATCCATTAAATTCAATTGTTGAAACAAAAGTTTGAGGAAAAGAAAAAAAGGAATAAGTGATATAAATAATGATAAATGTTTAATATTTTAAAGATTGGCTAGACCAAATAGAGTTGTTTCCAACAAAAATCTGAAGTTTAACACCTCTAAAACCCGAACTAATGCTTTATGATTAGTTTAAACTCAGCTTAATGTTACTTCCAAATATGTAGTATAGAACACCTAACTTCCGCACTTTCAAAAGTTAAAAAAAAAAAACTTTTCAAACAGATTTAAGACAATTCATGAATGTTAGACTAAAGAACGGACTTAAAAGAAAAAGATTCGGTAAAAAGATGTTTTTGACATCAAGAAAACATCTTCACGAAATCTTAAGAGAATGTATGTATCTGTCGATCAGCTTTAAGAAATTTTCGAAGAATTTATGTGTCGATCAGGAAAGAGTCATAGAGAACTTTCTCGCAGCGAGAATTGTCTCATAATTCTCAGAACGGCCTCTGAGACTGTGGTGTGAACAGATAACAGCAAAAATTATAATTATAATTTTAATTTTTTAGAACACATTGAACTCTTTAAGGTCTATTCTCAGATCAACTAAAAATTATTTTTGTCACTACTTCATATGAATAGAACATCATTGCTCAGCTGTTAAAACTAAAAACTTTTGAAAAACTGTCTTATTCATACTATTGTTTCTGAGAACTGGCCCTTAAGCTAAAGTTTAGGTAAGAAGATTCTCAAAATAGTTGATTCTATTATTTTTTGCCCTGTGATTTGGTGGAAGAGTCGCCAACTGGCCTAGAAATTAATGTTTGGTGCACAAAATGTAGCGTTTACTTAAAAAACTTGAAACGGGTTCGCTTCAGGAAATTAAATGTAGCTTAAGTCTCGAACACACAATTTTTAACTCTAATGAAACTCTCTAAAATAGCGATTAAGTTCAAATTTCGACGAAAACTCAAAATTTCGGCGCTCTAGGATAGAATGGCTTTAATTCTTGTGCAGCCACATCTGGCAACGCTCCTTACCTTTCGCCCATGCATTTCGGTATTTTTGCCATAAGCGCTTGCTGGTCACTCTAAAGCGAAAATCGTGAGCAAAGATAAAGAACAAACCGTAAATCGTAAATGCGTATTTGTTGGATTATTTATTTAGTTGCTGCTCAAAGTGTGTGTGTGTGTGTTTGCGTGTTAGCAAAAACAAACCGAAACATAATTTGCAGTCACATAAGCTAGGGGCATTCGCAGAAACATCAGGAGCAGCAGCCGTGGGAGGGCAGCACCTCCACAGCGCAGAAAAACGTGAGACGGCGACGACGCAAAGTGGGGGAAAAGTGTGGAGAGAAAAAAAAAAGTGTTTGGTTATGTTTCAGTGAGCCACATTTGCCCAACCACTCGTCGTATCCTTGGCCAGAAACATGCGGGAGTCGCAGTACCAGGCCAGCCGGGGGGCGGCCGCCGCCGCCGCCGCCTCGTCCACCCTGGATGCGGCCGAGCTGAGCGGACACAGTAGCAGCCACAGCAGCAGCAGCAACAGCAATGGCAGTGCCGTCAACGATCTGCTGACTAGCCTGGACTCCTCCACCGCCACCACCTCCTCCAAATACGTACGCAAAATGTACGGCTTCGACCTGACGATGAATAGCAAAAGTTTATCTGCCCTGCTGCATGACTATCACATGGACGTGTTCGAGGATCAGCATTGTCCGCTCTCGTTTGCGGCCAAACGACACCTGGAGGCCATCGAACCGCTGGCCTATGAACGTCAGGCCTGGCGCATACGCGAACGCATGAAGACGGCCAGTGTGGCGTTGGTCCTATGCCTTAACATTGGTGTGGATCCACCGGATGTGGTCAAAATACAACCCTGCTCGCGCTTGGAATGCTGGATCGATCCCAGTTCGGTGTCGGCACCCAAGGCCATGGAGTTGATTGGCAGCAACCTGCAGATGCAATACGAACGCTGGCAACCGCGTGCCCGCTACAAGAAATGCCATGATCCCACTGTGGAGGATGTCAAGAAGCTGTGCACCTCTTTGCGACGCAATGCGAAAGGTGAACGCATACTCTTCCATTACAATGGCCATGGTGTGCCCAAACCCACGGCCAATGGTGAGATTTGGGTGTTCAACAAAACCTTCACACAGTACATACCTCTCAGCATCTTTGAGCTAATCACCTGGATGGCCGCACCCTCCATTTACGTCTACGACTGCTCCAATGCCGGCATTATCATCAACTCCTTTCAACCCTACGCCGAACAGCACGAGCATGAGCGGGAGAAGGCCCTGGCTGCGGCCGCACAGCGTGGCGTCGTCCAAATGCCGGGTGGCTCCTCGGGCGGCGGTGTCAGTCTGTTGCCCAACAATCCGTGTGTCCAGGTCAGCTACAAGAACTGCATACACTTGGCCGCCTGTGCGGCCAATGAGATTCTGCCCATGAATGCGCAATTGCCGGCGGATTTGTTCACCAGTTGCCTAACCACACCAATAAACATAGCCCTCAAATGGTATGCCATGCAGGAGAAATTGGATATGGTGCCGCGTATACAAAGCGAATTGATTGATAAGATACCAGGTGAGTGAGACGGGGATAATGCCAACAGCGGGGGGTAAGGGTCGATAGATCAAAGGCGCGTTAAGTCGTATAGAAAGAGAGTGTGTTGAATCCTTCTCCAAAACCCAAATGTTATCAGGGATTGTAAATAAAGTAAGGCGATTCTTACATCCGATTCTATGTTGTGTATTTGCTTCATTTTCTTTAATGTCTTCTCTTTGATTTAGGGTCCCTTGTTATGAATATGGCAGAGCTAGCAAATAACAATTGACCATTTTTCGTTGTCCAAAAATAACAGTTATTTACGGACCCTTTGAGCAAAGAGTCAGAGATGAGCCGTTCTCATCGGCTCTTGAACATTTCGCTCTTTGCTCAACGAACAGCCAATGGTTTTGATTCCCTTTTGCTCTGTTCATTCGCTGACCGAATCGACGCGAGCGAAAATTATAAAAGTCATTTGCGTTTGTGTGTGTGTATGTGAGAGTGAGGTGTCTGTTTGGGCTTGTGACTCGCACAAGCCACACACAAAAAAAAAAAACGACCCTTTGTGGCGAGCAGTTCTTTTTTTCGCTCATCTGCTGACTCTTAATGTGAGAGCTCGCAGTCGTTCCGCTCTCTATAAATTGTTATTGAATGAGCAAAACAAAAACAGCTCAACTAAGAACAGTCAACTGAAAACAAAAACAAAAAGAAACGAAGTCTTCTGCTCAGAGCGAGAGCAAGCGTGCATGGGTTCTTTTTCGGTTTTGTTATTGAGCAGACCGCAAAGGGAAAAATGATTGTTATTGTTATCAATTGTTATTTACGAGCTCTGGTATATGGGCATTTCTACAAAAAGGTCCACCGATACCTTCGGTTTCATCTTATTTTCCCTGGGAAAAAATTATATTACACTGAAATGAGCCAATCTTACATTTATTCATTATTTATTTCGAGATTTTTGAACGCTCAGCCGCGCAAGCACCATTTTTCTAATATTGATATTTTTATTGCATGGTTTTTCTTCCGAAGAAGTGTCTGAATTGCACTGATTTTTTATACCTTTCATACCTTTATACCAGGGACAGGCACATTCCCATCTCGTGTGCATACAAAAATTCTCTAAGCAGCGCTGCTCTGACACACATATTATAAGCTCTACAAGCGCCGCTGCGTTGCTTGCTTTCCTACGCCGCAACGCAGTCGTTGCTACTGAAATTGACCAATGCAAAAATGTAAATGTATTTTTTACGCTGCAAATTTGTCGGAACCAGCTGGATCAGATGACTATGGCAAATACCCACCCAACATTTAGAAGATCGTTTTAACAAAAATCACTAAAATGAGACTTTTTCGACCTTTTTTGACGATTGAAAAGAGATTACTATCTAACGATTAAAAGAAGACTCGAAAATGACTCATGAATCATGAATGTATAAATTTATTGTGTTCAAACCATGTGAAGATTCATAGCAATCGGATGATTGGTATAATTTTGAAAATTTCGCAGTTTTTAGACCATTTCCGGCTCATTTCTTTATCTTCGAAACTTTTGCGTCAAGCGCCAACAATTCCGCAAAAAGTGCCTATAGATTTCGTTGAATTTTGATCTCTAAAATCATTCTAAGAGTACAGAGAGTTCATAAAGATTGCATAATAAATTATGTGATTGGAATTAACAGTAACTTTTTGCTTTGCATTTTAACTGAAACCCCAAAAATAATTATAGAGTTTTCTCTATTTGTCACATAACGGATGCTATCGTATCATAGTCATGAGTCAAATATAAAAAAAACAACATTTATTTTACAACGAATCAGCTATAATTATATAGAAACATAATTGCAGACTAAAATTAGTTGTATTAAGAAACTCGAACGGGTTTCGCAGAATTTTGCATTTCTGTAAAAGCAAATAAACCCCAGTTCCATATCCTGTCACATCACGTATGCCTTTTTGTCTGCCAGTATCTTGGGACCTTTCTTTCGTGCTACTAAAATGGTATTCTAAAATCAATTGGGGTCAAATTTATTTTAAAATTTTTTTTGTTTCTTTAGAATTAAGGTTAATAAAGGCGTACGACTGTGGAAATGCCCATATATATTCTTTGGTTCAGTTCACTCTACTCAAGAAACTCTTCACTCTGTTGTTCTTTTTTTGTTCAGTGGTCCTTTGCTCAGGTGTTGTTTTGGATTCTGTATATACTGAAAGTAATTTCATTTCACAGAGATTGCGAAATGCCGCAGCGAAATCAGTTGACCCACAGAACAATAACTTCCTCATATGATTGAAAAAATACATCAAGCTCATTAGTTTATTTCATTAAGTTCTGAACTTTATATAATAGTCCAATGAATCTAAGGTATTCTTTATTAATAGTCTATACATCAGTTTATTCCTTGTCAGTCGTTCATGTTGTGAGCTAATGAACAGGCTTTTATGGGGGAATGTACCTAAGTAATCGTTATATGTGTTAACTGGTACAATGACCTCTTTGTTGCTTATTTCGACCAGCTCTTCCGAGAAATTGCAGATAATCAGCAAGGGATTTTTCTGAATTTCAAGATTAGTTCAATCGATCTGGATCTAGGTTTCTGTGACACAGAAATCTCTAGTGATTATTAACGTTTTGATTTTAATTTTAAATTCTTTACATTTATATGTAAACTAACAAGTATATCTTTGATTGTTAGATCAGATGGTGAATGTTAAGCGATTTGAACCTTTCATTTCGTTTCGCACAACTTTCGTCATTTTATCTTCTAACCAAGCATTTTTCTGTCCTTCACATATAAATGCAAGCAGTTTAAGTTTGAAATGGAAGCATTTAAACGAAAATTACTAGAGATTTCCGTGTCACTGCCGATAGTGTCATTTTGTTGTACTCACTTATTCAACTTAGAGTCAAGTATGTATGCATGTTTAGTTCTCATCGGCATAATTGTAATGCTCTAGTTGATTTGCTATCACAGAGCATTGGGTAAGGCTAGAATGACACTCTTAATTTTACGTTTATTGGTAAGTTTCGTTGATAATAGCGAGTCAGATTGTGTTTGAATCCATGATAATAGTTACAATAATTGTGCATAGAATTGAAGTTAAGGGCTCGTTACTATTTAATATACTTGCCAATTTTAACTGTGCCAATTGACTCTCGCTGTAATTACTTTAGGCTCCATGCTTATGCTTATGATGCTTGTTACTTCCTAGTACATTCAATTTGAAAGATTTATTAAACATTGATTGTTTTTTAAGTATTCTTACTCTCTAGCTTCTGGGGTATAGCGTCTTTCTACTGTTGCAAAGACATTAAGGGGGTATTGCTGCTTGGAAGGCTGTTTTTGGAGCTTTTTTTAAAAAAAAAATGTTATTTGAAAACGGAAATTGTTACTTAAATTTTGTTTTTTTATTGTATTAAGAACATATTGAATAAAATTTTAAAACTATGATTGAAATAGGGGCCATAATGGTGACAATTCTGCGTCGATTGCACTTTGTTTCATCAAAATCGGTTCAGAACTGACACTTGTTATAATTACTCGTTTTACCAGTCGATGCCTTTCTTTTAACTCATTGCTTTAGTTAATAATTACGCGTCACTCTCTTGATTATATCATTGTGCCTTTTCTTTGCTCGTTGCTGTAGTTGATAATTACTCTCTTGGTTATTTGTTTAACATTTACTGTGTGAGTATCTACTGACACTCGTTATAATTACTCGTTGAACTTACTTTTCCTTTTATTCGTGGCCGTTGCTGATCTCGCTACTCTCTTGCTTGCTTATTTTATCTCACTGTTTGGGAAACCTCCGGCACTTGTTACAATTACTCGTTGCTGTAGCTGATAATTACTCGCTACTCTCTTGATTATATCATCACCTCTCACTGTGAGGGTAACAAGTAGTTACTAACTACTGACGCTGGTTATAATTGCTCGTTGCATTAGTCGATGCCTTTCTCTTACTCGTTTCTGTAGTTGATAATTACTGTCTTGTTTATTATTTTTAATTTTTATTGTGTGAGTAATTACTGACGTTCGTTATATTTACTCGTTGAACTTACCTTTTCTTTTAATTCGTGGCTGTATCTAATCTCGCTACTCTCTTGCTTCCGACACTTGTTACAATTACTCTTGGCACTAGTCGATAGCTTTCCTCTTACACACTGCTGTATTTGATTATTACTTGCTACTCTTTTGCATATGTGTTAAGCATTTACTGTGTGAGTGACTATTGGCCCTCGTTTTAATTACTCGTTGCACTTGCCATTCCTTTTATTCGTGGCCGTTGCTGATCTTGCTTGTTTTGTCTCTCACTGTTTGGGTAACACTTGTTACATTACTCGTTGCACTAGTCGATGACACTGCTTTACTCGTTGCTGTAGATGATAATTACCCTCTTGCTTATTTGTTTTGCTTTTACTGGGTTGGTAACTAATGACACTTGGTATAATTACACGTTGAACTTGTAAAATGGCTTGACACAGCCTCAAAGGGCCAAAGCCGAGCTCCTCTCAATCTCTTGGCTTGTGCGCTGCTAATTTACGCACAAGGTAAGTGGACCTACAGTTGAACGCCGAATCCGAACGGCAGTTTGAGAAGCTTTTGCATGGGTAGTTACTACAAAGCTGGCGCCAAAAGCTGTGACGGGTGACCGGGTGTGTAAGTTTATTGAAAGAAAAAACTTTTCATTAGATGTTCCGAGGCAGGATCGAGCCCATGACTCTTGCACAGCGGCCACACCCGGGCACACTCGTTGAACTTACCTTTCCTTTTATTCGTGGCCGTTGCTAATCTCGCTACTCTTTTGCTTCCGACACAAAAGTAGTTGATTAATACTCGCTACTCTTTTGCTTATATTTTAAGCTTTTACTGTGTGAGGGACTACTGACTTTTATTCGTTGTTGCTATTTACTCGCAACTCTCTCTCTCTCTTGCTTGATTATTGTAGCTTTTACTATTTGGATAACTAATGACACTCGATAAAATTACTCGTCGATGACTTTCCTTTTACTCGTTGCTGTAGTTGTGCATTACTCGCTACTCCTTTGCTAATATGTTTAGCTCCTACTGTGTGGGTGACTACTGACCCTCGCGATAAAAACTCGTTGCACTTGCATTTTGTTTTATTCGTTGCTGTTGCTGATATTTACTCGCTAGTCTCTTTCTTGCTAGCTTATTTTAGCTCTTACTGTTTGGGTAACTACTGACACTCGATACCTTTACTCGCGGAGGCTTTTCCTTTTATTCGTTGCTGTGGTTGACTATTACTCGCTACTCTCTTGCTTATAGGATTAGCCCTCACTGTGTGGTTAATATCTACTCGTTAGCTCTGTTAACTTTTTGCTTCACTCGCTAACTTCATTCAGTTTTCCAATGAGGATTAAGACAACGCCAGTCAACCATCGACCCTTTTCCCCCTCTTCCCATGATAACTTTTGCAAAACTTTATAATACCCCGAACTTTTGCAGGCAAAGTCAACGATCGTCGCACCATGATGGGTGAACTCAATTGGATCTTCACCGCCATAACGGACACGATAGCCTGGAATACATTGCCGCGTGAGCTCTTTCAGCGTCTATTTCGCCAGGACTTACTGGTGGCCAGTCTGTTTCGCAATTTCCTGCTAGCCGAGCGCATATTACGCAGTCATGACTGTACACCCGTATCGCTGCCCGCATTACCGCCCTGCTATCGTCATCCCATGTGGACGGCTTGGGATCTGGTGGTGGACTTGGCTTTGCAACAATTGCCCGACATACTTGAGCACAATGCACCGTATCGTCAGTTGCCCTTCTTTGAGCATCAATTGACCGCCTTCCAGGTGTGGCTGGACAGTGAATCGGAATCGCGTACACCGCCCGAGCAGTTGCCCATAGTGCTGCAGGTGTTACTCTCACAGGTGCATCGTCTCCGGGCCTTGGAATTGTTGGCCAGATTCCTAGATCTGGGACCGTGGGCAGTAAATTTGGCACTGGGCGTGGGCATATTCCCGTATGTCCTCAAGTTACTCCAAAGTTCGACGCGGGAGTTGCGTCCAGTGTTGGTGTTCATCTGGGCCAAGATATTGGCCGTGGATCCCAGTTGCCAGGTGGATTTGGTCAAGGAGTATAAATACTTTTTGAGTGTCTTACAAGACACCAGCGTCTCCAAGGAGCATCGCACACTGTCGGCCTTCGTTTTGGCCTCCGTAGTGCACAATTTTCTGCTGGGCCAGACAAGCGCACTGCAGGGATCGCTGCTGTCCATATGCCTGGAACAGCTAAACGATGGCAGTTGGCTGCTGAGACAATGGTTGGCCATTTGCCTGGGCATGCTGTGGCAGAACTTTGAGAAGGCACGCTGGTCCGGAGCCAGGGACTTGGCGCACGAGAAGTTGTATGTGCTGTTAAGAGACGCCATACCCGAGGTGCGAGCAGCGGCTGTCTATGCTTTGGGCACATTCATCAGCTCCGTGACGGATCGCAGTGAAGAGCAGGCGAATAATATAGATCGTATCATAGCCATTACTTTGCTGGAGACGGTGGGTGAGGATATGTCACCGTTGGTGCGCATGGAATTGGCCTCCAGTCTGCAATGGATGGTCCTGCTGTTTGAATCCCAATTCGTAACGGTCTATCTGATGGAGGACTCCAATAATCAGACCAATCCTCTAATCACCTATGGCGAACGCAGTGCCAGCATAAGTCATGGCATGCCCGGAGCAGCCACCACCACACACAGCCTGGAGCGCCAGCCCACCATGCGCAAGGGTCTCAGTTCCAGTTCCATTTCCAATATGACGGGCAGTACCTCAGCGAGTGCAGCCAATGCCATACCATTTCAATCCATTTTCACCAAACTGTGGCAGGGTATCTGCAAGTTGGGCCAGGATCCCTTTCCCCAGGTGGCGCAGACGGCTCAGAAGATCATCAATCATGTGCGTGATGCGGCCTTGTGTTTACTCACCGTTAAGGAGGCTTCCATAGCCACCATTTGCAACACCAGCTGCAGCAGCAGCTCCGGAGGAGGACCAGCCGAGAAGGGCAATAATCTGAGCGTTAGTCTGCCACCCAGTCCTCAAACCAGAGTCAACTATCTAAATACAGCAGATGGCTCTTCGCCCCCGGTAACGGGAAGCCATTGGGCTCACAGATTACGCCTTTCGGGCGGTAATGAGGCTCAAACCACCTTGCATCGTAAAGTGCGCACCATATCGAACACGGAGGAGTCCACCACAGTAACGGATGCACCGTCAACGGCAACGGCTGCCTCCGCAGCAGAGGGTGGTTCCCAATCGGCGCGCAGCAGTGGCAGTGAGAGTAATCCCTACCCAGAGACCGGCAGAGCTTTCCAACCCATACTCCAGACACATTTTATACCCTGGGCCATCTCCTATTTCACACGGCCGGGCAAACAGCGCTACAGCTCTACCGAGGGCACGGAGGAGGGTCTGCAACTGTGGCCCATTGATCGCAACTCCAACGAACTGCGTTCCCGCGAATATCGTTACCTGCGCAACGACTTCATGCGTCGGGAGGCGCGTCGCCAGCGCTTGGACCAGAAGTCACAGCGCCTGGACTCCTACACCTGGATGCGCAAGACCCAGTTCACACCCTCCATAGTCAAGCTGTTGCCGTACGAACAGCAGATTGCGGTGGCCTACAAGGAGAAGGTGCTGGTCTATGATTTCCAGCGCAATTCGGTGCGTACCTATGGTAGCTCTTCCTCTTCCAGTTCCTCCACATCTACGTTTGCACGTGTCAGCAGCATAGAGTTTATCAATGCCCAGGATGTGGGTCTGGAGCTGGTGGCCCATGATGATGGCGTAATCAGGGTGTGGCAGTCCCCGGCCTCTGGCCAGCACAGTGCCTCCGCTTCGCTCTTCTCTTCCTCCTCGTCGTCGTCCGAGCATTTATCGGGTGGCAGTCGTTTGATTACCGCCTGGGAGGCTTTGCCACATCTTACCTCTACGCCGCACTGGGGTTCGGGCAGTTCCACGCTAAGGAGTCAGCGGAGCCTGAGCAAGCTCAACACCACAGATCATAGCAATAGCACCGGGCTGGTAACCGCCTGGCAGCAGTTTAGCCAGCAATTGGTGGTGGCCGGCGGATCCTGTCGTTTCCTGCGCATCTGGGATGTGGAACGTGAGCTGCGCCTAAGTGATCTCCCCTTGGGACGCAGTGAGACCACTGTGCGTGTGCTCTCCCCCTTTGCCAGCAATATGCCCTGTGATCTGCTGGTGGCTGGCTGCTCGGATGGTAGTGTGCGTTTGTTTGACAAGCGGCTGGCGCCGCAGGATGCCCGTGTGCATGTCTACCGAGAGCATACCAAGCCTTTGCTACAAACCTGCCTCAAGGGCAATGAATCATTTCTGGTCACTGGATGTTCGGCGGGCAAGATCTGTGTGTTGGACCTGAGAGCTTTGGGAGGAGTAAACGCCGCCGCCGCAACAGCCAGTGCATCATCGGTGCTATATCAATGGGATGCCGGCGGTGATGTCACCGCCATGGCCTGTCACCAACTGGGCGATGC
Organism: Lordiphosa collinella; assembly: GCA_018904265.1. Lineage (NCBI taxonomy): Eukaryota > Metazoa > Arthropoda > Insecta > Diptera > Drosophilidae > Lordiphosa > Lordiphosa collinella. Next base: position 1,713,904 of record JAEIFV010000001.1, read on the forward strand.
CATGGCCTGCGGGAATGCCGCGAGAATCTGCATCTATTCGCTGGATGGCAAGCTGCAGAGTACGCTGCGCAGCAACGAGGGTTTCATGGGCTCCAAAATTGGTCATCCCACTTGCCTGTCGTTTCATGCGTACAAAATTCAATTGGCAGTGGGATTCGTGGACAACACGGTCGCGGTCTACAGTCCCACGCCAGGTAGGCCAGTCTGATTGATTGCTGTGTGATGGGAGGGGGGATTAGTTTTAATAAAAGAAGACTACGCTTTGATTTTAAGCTAATGTGAATTAAATACTTTGGTTACTTTTTTTTGTCGATGTGAAATTACTTTAATTTCGGTACGGACGGGGTCACCACACATGTGGAAGCATGTTTGCTTGGCCGAACCAAAAGCCTAGTATTAATTTCAATGGTATATGAAGAGGAATGTCTCGAATCGGTTGCCCATTTCTTATGGCTATACGAGTTTAGCAGGCAAGCTTAGCTCGCTTTCTTACTTATTTCCAAATTCTGTCAACATCGGATTACCAAAAGCAACGGGTTGGAAAATAGTTTTAGTGAGAAAACCTTTTTGCTCATCATATAATCTATAATGTTAAAGTTCTTTACGATAGCTTTAAACTAAGACACTAGCAATTAAACCATGAAGTAATAACATTTCTGTGACCAACGTGGATTAATCCGCCTGTCGACCATAAGCTGTTCGTACTACACCAGATACTTCATCGTTCCTCAGTGTAACAAGCAGACTCCTACCCATGCAGACTCAAATGTCAGTGTTCCAGTGTCTCCAGAATTTCCGTCCGATAAGTTTGTGAACTTCTGAAATAGTTGACTAGGATCTGGTAAAAGTTGTTCCTGTCGCTCCTGTCTACTAGAGTTGACTACCTTTTCTCTAGTGAGGAGCAGCTTTTTGAAATTCAGCACTCTTAGTTCTGGAAGGGATTGATTACACAGTACGACACTAAAACAAAACCCGGGATGAGTCCCTTAAATTCTGATAGAAGGAACTTCTGTAAGCATCACCTCATACCCAGTTTTTCAACTGTACCCTAGGTTCGAGATCTATGGGTACTTTTGTTCCACCAACACAAAGTGACAACAGTTTTAACTTAATTGTTAATTGTTCAAGATAAAAATCTACAAATTTCAGCAAACACGGACAGCGTCATTGTGAAAAATCGCGATAATCGTACACTTTGTAAAGTTACCTCCAGAAGGGGTCGATTCTAAATTCTTAAATATCTTTAAAAGCGCACGGTAGATATTTATTAAGATCGAAATTTATGATGGCATAAGATAAGCTACTGCATGTCCCTAAGAGATGGTACTTTTCAGCCCAAAAACCGTGAGATGAAGTACCATTGAAAGAATCACCAACGAACCACTCCATATATAAAGGGTGTCCCAAACTTCACGCAAGATTTGAATCAAATAGAAAACACAGTTTTTAGTCTTTAGATTAGGCATGACCAAAAAAAAAAAAAACAGGGCAGAGCACCCACCAATACTCACAAAGAAAAGCACATTGAAATTGGGTAACGCAACAACAAAATCACATGAAATTGTTGTTGGTCAGCTTGCTTGCGCCAATCAAAGTAAAGAACAAAACCGGTTTTTGTTCTACGCGACGCACACACACAAAATCGTTTGCATGTGTGTCGTTTTCTATACCTCGCGCCCTGCATGTATAAGATAATTGACTTCCTATCTTCGGTGCATTTACAAAAACAAAACGTAGCCAAAGAGCATAAGGCTGGGCATCGCTGCTTTAGATTGTGATAGGGTTATTTATGGAATAACACATCGAGCTCATACGCACTCTTTTATCGAAATTTTTCATGACCGGGTGGTTGTGGGATTGTTGACATAGACCTTTGACTTCAAATAACCCCAAACAAGAGAAATCTAATGGTGTTAAATCATAAGATCTAGGGGGCCAATTCTGATCACCGAAACGAGAGAGTACACGACTAGGAACTGTCTCATACAGTAATTGAATTGTTTCACGGTCATGTGTATGGCATGTGGCACCATTTTGTTGAAACCACATGTCGTCTATATCAATCTTATCCAACTGAGGCAAGAAGTGTTTATCATGTCGCGATATCGAGCATCAGTAAGAGGCTGATTTACCAGTCTCATTTTCAAAAAAGTATCATCCTATGATGCCTTTAGTCCAAAATGAGCCCCAAACAGTGACACGCTGTGGATGCATTTGTTTTGTGGGTTCTCCGGACCCCAAATTCAGCAATTTTGGCGATTAACAAAGCCATCAAGATGAAAATGTGCTTCATCGCATAGGGTGATTTTGCTCAAAAATTAGCATCCACTTGTTGATGCTCAATAAACCATTCAACGAACTTTCTTCGCAGTTGATGCCATTTTACTAATCCTAATCTATCAGTTGTCAAATTGTATATTTTTTGGGCTGAAAACACTGAATTTTGGGTCACCCTTATAAACTAGTCCAAAATATAGACCGAACTATGTTTTCAGTTTTACCATCCCAGAAGTCCAGAAGATTGCCTTTAGGTATTTGGGCAGAAGCAAATCATTTTACTATGCAATATTTTGTCTATATGTGTGGTCGAGAAGCAGATCTATAGAATAAAAGTGCAAGTTTCTAGTGACAAGGTATATCTCGGCGTGCTTTTTATACCCTTGAAGAGGGTATATTAAAATTGTCCGGATGTTTGTAACGCATAGCATTTCCGATCACATAAAATATATATATTCTGGATCAGCAAGACGAGCTGAGTTGATTTAGCCATGTCCGTCTGTTTCTATGCGATTTCCTCCGTCAGTTTGAAACTTCCACGAAGTCTTGTAGTACAAATACGCTGCACAAATATAAAAAACCGACCGGAACGGACGACTATTGCATATTGCTGCCATAGAAACGATCGGCCCAACTTGTTCTTGAGAAAACAGTTTTTTTGATTTAACTTTCCACCTTCACAGCTACACTCCAATAGCGACTATCAGACTAAAAATTTAGGAGAGTGAGTTTCTCATTGATATTTATCACATTTTTAAATTTTTGGTATGCTTATCCTGCTAGGCCCTTTGTATGAGCTCTCCCTTATATAACCACCTCTCCGTTGCTGCCAATCAGAGATCTGCTAGAGTGCCTCGCTGTAAAAGCGTATGCGGTGCGACTGGCACCCAAAATATACAGTGAAATCAAACACTCACTCATTGTCTTATGTATTTGCTTCGACTGCGGTATCGATTGTTGATTTTGTCAAACAACAAATACATCAGTATGTATAATTTTTTTTGCTCGCTCTCTTTGCTTAGAAAAAAAAGTAACGGTAAACGCCGTAGAATTGTTTGTCTAATGCAAAACGAGACGATCTCTGTCCTTCTCTGACCCTCAGTGATGCATGACATTGGCAAGCATTCGGTGTGTTCGGCCCCCAGTGGCTATGGCTATGGAAACCACTGGTCTAATGTCAAGAGAGAGAGAGAGCGACAAACCCCATCCAACACTCACGTTTTTACGCTTTCTGTCAGCAGAAGCATGGTGGAATCAGAAATGAGCGACACGAGTAGCGCGTGTATCGTTGGCACTGCATGTGCGAAGCACAAATATGCTCCGAGTAAAGCAAACACATCAAATAATATGTTGCACATCGCGCATGACCTTGCCATTCGCATACATTAAAAGTCATATAACTATATCTCCTATAAAGCTCTCCAATATATCATGCTAGTCGAACCCCTACTTCTGTCTTAAAATAGTCTGACAATTTTTCTCCTGTCCAAGCAGCGGATTTAGTTTGTTCATATAGCTTTTCTAGGAGGTTTATAAAATCGCCTAACTATATCTTTAAGCAGCGATTGTTCGCAAAATGAGTTTTAGGGCCGTTTTCTTATGTTCCTTTTTTTTCAAGTCCTGGTGGATTTTGCGCATTTGCATAGCTCAAGCTCAGAACAAGCTATGCAAAATCCCCAAATCCACCTCGATTTTCAAAAACAGGAACATGAGAAAACAGTCCTTAGTGATGAGTTTAAACAAATTTTCGTATTTTGTCAGAATTGGCTGACTTTATCTTATAGGTCGTTCGGAAATGATTCTTAGTTTGTGTTTTTCAAGTTGGACATGCTCAAATCATATTCCCATTAAAGCTGAATTTATCAAAATCGTATATATAAAGGTAAGAACTGTTTTAGAAAGTTAGCTCTGCAAATGGGTTCATTGGTTTCCTAACGTCTTTAGCCACCAGTTTAATTCATTACAAAGTTTTTAGAGCTAAATAAACTCATATGAGATGAGTAAAAGATACCTCAGTTTACTGTAAGCTGGTTCATATGAGAACTTAGATAGCCTACTTCTCATGCAGCTTGTCATATATTTTTGTGCTTCTCAGATTGACTATTACACTTGTCTGATATCTCATATGGGAAACTTATGGGGAATGTTAGACAAGTGAAGATACAGCTTAACTGAACTTGAGTTTAAGCTTTTCTCTCCCTGTTTTTTAATGAAATTGGAATCCAATAGATCAAAAGCCCTTCGAACTTTTAGATGCCTGGTCTGAAGCCATCTTCTGGTAGTCATAGGAGCTCAACACATAGCTAGCTGGTTTGGCTAAAAACCTTTTCGAAACTTTTGCTCTTCGCTTGCGGCTCTTGCTTATACTTGGACGGGACTTACACGGTGATGCAAACTTCATGAAGTTTTTGAAAAAGCTTTCGTTTGTGGGAGGGAGGTGTAGTGGTGTCGCTTGCCTCTCTACACCTCTTTCCTACAAACGACAGCTTTTTCAAAAACTTTATGAAGTTTGCTCCACCTTGTAAATCCAGTCTTAGACTGGGCAAGCAACACCACTTCACCTCTTTCCTATAGACGAAAGCTTTTTCAACACTTTCATAAAGTTTGCTTCATCGTGTAAATCCCGGTGAAGCATACTTCTTGAAGGTTTTGAAAAAGCTCTTTCTTGTAGGAAAGAGGTGTGGCAGTGTTGCTGGCCTACAAGCGATTGTTTTCTCAAAAACTTTATGAACTTTGCTTCACTGTGTAAATCCAGTCTTGCTTAGAAGAACTGGGAGCTCTAAAAACGCAGCTTTATCATCTGAGCCAATTGCCAACGGTTTCAAGCGAGAGCTCTCGTCTATGTGCTCTCGATTCTAGGGTATGAGCCTCAGTTCGACAGCCATTCGATGCTACCAAGGGTAGAGAGCCAGTTTGCTATATTTAGCGCAAAACAAAGAGAGATGTGCGTTGGATAAATATTCGCTTAACATTCACTTAAGAGCCAAGAAACGAGACTTAGTAAAAAAAAATCGTGTTTCATTAAATTATTTGATGTTAAGTTCGTATCTTTTGCCAATATAACAGACTTTAGGTAAAGATTCGCCAAACATTCGCTAAATATTTACTAAAGATCCAAAAAACGAGCCTTAGGCATAAAATAATCGTATTTCATTAAAATTTTAAATGTTACAATCGGATCTATTGTCTAAAAAACGAGCCTTGAATAAAGATTCGATAAATATTCGCCAAACATTCGCTAAATATTCTCCGAAGAGCCAAAAAACGAACCTTAGGCGCAAAATAAACGTGTTTCATTAAAATTTTATATGTTCAAATCGGATCTATTGTCAAAAAAACGAACCTTAAATAAAGATTCGCCAAACATTCGCTAAATATACTCCAAAGAGCCAAAAACTCGTTTATCATTAAAATATTACATGCTAAAACCGGATCTTTTGCAAAAAAGAAACGAGCCTTATGTAAAGATTCTCTAAAAATCCGCTTAATATTTGCTAAATATTAACTTAAGAGCCAAAATACGAGCCTTAGTCGCAAAATTCGTGCTTTATTAAAACATTTAAAGCAGCGATGTTTCTCCATAGCCCCCAGGGGCCGAGCGCAATCGGCTATTAACATGCACACGAGCCGAGTGCATGCCGAAGTCGGGCATATGAGCGTAAGCAGCGCTCTCTTTGCTTGCATTCGATGCCCAGACGTTGAGCAGGGCAGTTCAAAGCTGGGATGTGTCGATTTGATATCGCACACCAATACACTCTCACTTTTTGGCCTCGCTCTTCTTGAACATGGCTGATTTAAAGCTTAAACTGAATCTATTACCAAAATAAAACGAGTTTTAAGTAAAGATTTGCTAAAAATTTGCCAAAGCGATAAGAAACGAGCGTTTTATTGGTGTGAAATGATTCGATTTCGGAAATGTTTTCGCTAGTTTTATGCGCTTTAAAGCTACAACCCATCTTGCTGCACCTTGCTTTAATATGGCCTCAAAAGGCGTTAGCTGGCAAGAATCTATAGTAGAACGTCAATTCATTGTCCTTCAGCCATTTACAAACTCCATTTCTCTTTGCAGTTTTATAAACTCTGCGATCGTTGGAAAACTGACGTCGATAAGAATCCTGAAACATTGGTTTATGCACGTAGGTTCTATGCAGAGCCACAAATGCAGTCAGCAGTGGAGCAAGTGCGGAGCAGTACGCAGCTGGCGGATTTACAGCCCGAGGATGTGGAGCTTATGTATACGGTGTGTGCATTTGAGACAGCCTGGCGACGACACAATCCCCAGGCATCGGTATGGTGCCGATTCTTTGATCTGGCCTCACTGAAAGCGCTTGAATATGCCGAAGATTTGGAGTACTATTGGAATGATGGTTATGGCTATGAGTTGACACATCGCATTGCCTGCCCGGCAATGGCGGATATGTTTAAGGCCCTGGAGTGAGTTTTTTAGACACAGTTTGTTAACACACACACACAAAGTGCTGACTTTGTCTTCTACTTAGAAATCCTTTGGCTGGTGGAGCCAATGCCACCTTTTATTTTACACACTCGGGCACACTGTTGAAGCTGCTGGCCCATTTGGGTGTGGCCAAGGATGATATGGTGCTGACGCACAAGCATTTTGATTATGAGCGTCAATGGCGCACCAGTCACATCGATGCCTTTGCCACCAATTTGGCCTTTGTGCGTTATGAGTAAGTGAAATGGATTTTGGGTGGGGAAACTGGACTGAGCTAATAGAATGTGTTCCTTCTTACAGTTGCGATGAACAGGAGCCACAGGTGTTGGTATTGCATCAGGAACGTGTCATACATCTGCCTGGCTGTCCCACGGACAATGAACTATGTGCCTTGAGCAGGCTCCGTCAGTTGTACAGAAATAGCTGGGAGCAATGCGATTTTGAGGGTCTGTGCCAACTCCACACGAAATGATGAAATGCTGCTGCTGCTCCGCCTTTTAAGAGAACCCCCCCCCCCCCCACTTCCCTCCACTGCAACTGGAAGATAAAACCAATATGTGAAATTTAACCTGGGCTAGGGATTCAATCGAAATGTTTAAAATAATTTTTTGAATAGGGTTAAGAGAGACAGAGATGGAGATAGAGAAAGAGGTAGAGAGATAGACAGTGAGATAGATAGAGAGAGAATGAGAGGAAGGAAGGCAGAAAGCGCGAGAAAGATATGCAATCAGCCCGATTTTAAGTTTTAATTTAGCAGTCGAAATTCCATTTTCACATTTGCCCAAATTTTGCCATTTCAACATCAATTTTGGTCCCAAAACCGGTTTTATATCATATTCTTAGAAGTACTCTTAAGTTAAAAGATTTCAACCAATCCAAATCCACTTTTTAGCGGCCCTGAATAATTAATTTACTTTTTTTTTGGATCTTATAATATCCTTTTGACGTTTTTCAGCTCCATTGGATGAAGATCTAAGATCAATTTAACATTAGATGGATATTTTAATATCCTAAGAAAACTATTAAATTATATCCAATCAAAATGGATACAGAAATCATCCAAATGGACTTACATTTCTTAATCAAACAAGCAAGGCTTTAAACTAAAACTATTTTCGGTATCGGTTACGGTTGTATTATGAGAAACATTTAAAGGATGTTTGTACGTTTCCTAAATAGTTAAAGAAAGCTTTCGACCCATATGAAGGTCTTGTCTGACATCGAAATTAGTTGCGTTTAGAATCCCTACAAACAAGAAGTATAAAAACCTTGAAAAAGGCTACAAAATAGCCAAAATTAACATCAAGTGTTAAAAGTGACTGCGGAAATGGAACATAACTTTGTTAAATCGAATTTTGTCATAAAATATATTTCAAATATGCTTACTTTTCTATATCGAAAATCTCTCTGTTGCTCCACAAACAGTGTCACACACTTCCAAATGATTCAAACAAGTTTAACCCAATTTTTCTTTTACTACTTAAATTTCCAATCCTTTTTGTGTACATATTATACATAAAACTAGCTTAGGATTAGCATAAATTGATAGTACCTCCCCATCCCCGACCCTTTCAATGCTACCTACTTAAATAAATCTTTTATACGAACATTTTTTATGTTTATCGAAAACCTTAAGTTGTGCTAACTTGTGTTAATATATTTAAACAAAATTTAGACTTAACAACAAAAAAAAAACCAACCAGAAATTGAAATCTTTTTAAGCGATCAACAACTTTGTATATAGCACTTAAAGTTTCAACAACAAAACCAGCAACTACTACAACTTACTAACAGTTCAATAGTTTAAAGCTTAACAACACACACACATACACATGCTTAGACTTTTCAATTTGTTTAAGCTGAAAATAAAACGAAACCAATAACTACAAAATGCAAATGAAGAAAATCACAAAACGTCTTGTTCTCTTACGCCTACGAGGGTTGATTGTTAAGTAAACAACTAGTCAGTGGTTAAAGGCAGCTTGTTGTTCTAATCAATATTCGCCTTCAAGCGATTGCTAAAAGCACGAACCGGTCAAGGTTCGAGCATTAATTGTAAAAATTTCTAATGAAATGTCGAAGTTTAGTCTGTAAATGAGTAAAGCCAATGTTGTGAGTCCTTTGGAATGCGATACTCTTTTACACTCAAGGACTTCCAATCTTAACATCATCTGGAAATCAGTTGAGAAAAAGAAAAAAAAAACTTTTTCTCTTTAACCCTGGAAGGAAGGTCATACTTATTTTGATGTACATTTGATGTACATGCTCTTTGGTAGTCAAATCGACGAGCGCTGACCGTCCAGGGTTAAGAAGAGCGTAAAATTCTTAGAAATGATTTCAATTTCCCAAAGTCAGTGGCTTAAATTGAGAAATTCGATTTTAAATTAAGATCAGTGTAGTCAAAGTGAATGTTAGCAGGCTTAAGCCTGGTCGTTTGCTTTACGAAATATTTTAATAATTTCAGGGCACGGATTTTCTGGCGGCTTTGGTAAATTACTCTGCGAAAAAATATGTTCTTATAAATTTTGATAACGATTCTAAGATTTTGGTTTTGGATTTTGGAATTACTTTTTTAGAAGTTTTTAGCTGAGATAGATAGTTTCTCTGTGCTACGGTGTTGCCTTTCAAAAGTCCTCAAACCGTCGTTAGCTTTTCCAAAAATCACTATCCACATAGAAACTTCCGCCAGCAATCCTTTAAACGGAAATGCATCATCATATTCCATACTGCCAGAAGCCATATACATACATACTTCTCAGTCGACCTTCGCTTCGAGTCGCTATTTTGGATTCATTTACGAGTAAGTATTGCTAAGTAAACTTCCCCTATTTGTACTACGTGTTGTCCTCTGCTTAGCTCTGTTAGTTTTTGCTGCTAATTGGTGTTCTTATTCCAAAATGTAATTCTACATATTTCCATAATTGTAAGCCGATGGTTTAGCTACCCTTTAGAAAGTAAGATGCTTTGCACAAACAATAGTGTAGTTAGTGACTGTGTTAGTGCAAATTTTTCCAACTTTTTTTATAATTAGCAAGAAAAGTCCTTTTTAAATGAAGTCATTACAAGACTATGAAACTACTAACTAAGACTACTTTTTGGACCTTACTTTTCTATGGGATCTATACTATATAGATGTCTAATTTCAACCAAACTTGGTAAAGCATACCCTTGCAGATTCCATTTAAAACAAAAAAGTTTTTCCCACTAAGACTAGTTTTTCGACCGATCGTTCTTATGACAGCTATATGCTATTGTCATCCGATCCGGCCGGTTTCGACAAAAGTGCAGCGTATTTGTACCAAAAGACTTCATGCAAAGTTTGGTGAGGATAGCTTTAAAACTGACGGAGGAGATAGCATAGAAACAGACAGACAGACGGACAGACGGAAAAGGCTAAATGAACTAAGCTCGTCAAGCTGATCAAGAATATATATACTTTATGTGGTCAGAGATGCTTCCTTCAATGCGTTACAAACATCCGCACAATTTTATAATACCCTCTGCAAAGGTAAAACAAGTAAGGGAGCTGCAGTCGAGTGCCCCGACTACAAAATACCCTGTTCCCTTGATTTCGTGTGTTTTCCTTTACATACACACACTCTAACTAACACACAAACGCATGGCGTGCGGCCGCGCGCGATAACTGACAATGCAAGACCCGCCCTCTCTCCCACAAGCAAAATTGATTCGTATACAACTTCGGTGTTTATTGTCCGATCTTAGTGATCTTTTCACTTTTTCACAACTTCATGATCCCCCTTTTCCCGTTTTCAATGGGAACAGGGTATAACAAGAAAAAAAGTCGGTCATGCCTAACTATATCATACTCTGTACCTGTGAAGTGCTGCCCATCACCGTTGCGTCCTGTGCTGCCCATAATTGTTTGTTTTCCTTATAACTCGACAACCAATTATCCGATCTTTATCATTCCTTTGGCGGATCGATAAAGAATCCCATTAACTAAATTTGTCCAGAAGGAACGAACCTTCCATCTATAAAAGTGTGGGAGATATGCAGTTTTTTTCATTTTGAGGGGGCGGGTGGGGGCGTGGGAAAAATTGAAAATAAACTTGATCATATTTTCCATACAACTCAAACCTCTATCTCTTATCATCTCTTAGATCTGTTTGTTCATACGGACAGACAGACGGACATGGCTAAATCGACTCGGCAGTTGATGTTGATCAAGAATATATATACTTTATAGGGTCGGAGATGCTTCCTTCTGGGTGTTACATACTTTTGCACAAACTTATTATACTCTATGTATCTTTGGTACAGAGTATAAAAACTACGAAGAATTCTAAGAAACTTTTTCCAAGAAACCATGGGTCTAAAATGAAAAATAGTGGGGAAATCACGCATTCTTAACTTTGTGTTTCATTTGGTGTGTCTACATTTTACAGCATAACTTCCGCATGAAACTATAGGCCATGTCCCTCTTCTGATCTGTCCGTTCGAATTTGCTATGCGTTTTGTGCGAAAAAAATTGACCCCCTACTGCGTATACAAATATATAAGAAAGTGAAAGTATGTTTGTTCAGAACCTGTTTCGAACCGGTTCAACAGTGGTTCATAGCCATATCTCAGAAGTTACTTAAGCTAAGAACTTTAAATTTGGTCTATATGTTGAAAATAAGGCGTTGGATGGTTTTGAACCGGTTCAAAAGTGGAAAGAGCCATATCTCAAAAGTAAATAGGCTGGAACTAAAGGGTGATTTTTTAGCTATTATCTTTTTGGCAACACTGGTTTAAACAGCTTACGCACGTTTCGTGTTTTGTTTCACTGTCAAACATCTTCAGTTTGGTCTATAATTTAACCATGAATCGTCTTACAAACGAACAACGCTTGCAAATTATTGAATTTTATTATCAAAATGCGTGCTCTGTTAAGAAAGTTCATCGCGCGCTTCTTCCATTTTCTGGTCAATTTAATTGACCCACTGACAAATTTACATTGTTGGACATTAAACCACCAACACGCTTACGTAGAGTGCAAACTGAAGAAAATATCGCAGCTGTATCGGCCAGTGTTAATGATGACCATCAATTATCGATTCGTCGCCGTTCGCAGCAATTGGGCCTCTGTTACTCAACAAGGTGGAAAATTTTGCGGAAGGATTTAGGTGTGAAGCCTTTCAAAATACAGCTGGTGCAAGAATTGAAGCCGAACGACCTACCGCAACGTAGAATTTTTGGTGAATGGGCTCTTGGAAAGTTGGCCGAAGATCCACTTTTTTACCGAAAAATTGTGTTCAGCGACGAAGCTCATTTTTGGCTCAATGGGTACGTAAATAAGCAGAATTTTCGATTTTTGAGTGAATATCAGCCAGAAGCATTGCAAGAGCTACCAATGCATCCAGAAAAAGTCACAGTTTGGTGCGGTTTATGGGCTGGTGGCATCATTGGACCGTACTTCTTCAAAGATGATGCGAATCGTAACGTAACTGTGAATAGTGAGCGCTACCGTGAGATGATATCCAACTTTTTTTTTGCCCAAAATGCAAGAGCTTGACTTGCATGACATGTGGTTTCAACAAGACGGTGCCACATGCCACACAGCACGCGCAACAATGGACTTATTGAGAGGCAAGTTCGGTGAACATTTTATTTCTCGTTCGGGACCGGTCAATTGGCCGCCTAGATCGTGCGATTTAACGCCTTTAGACTATTTTTTGTGGGGCTATGTTAAAGCTCATTTCTATACAGACAAGCCCGCTTCAATTGACGCATTGGAAGACAACATTGAAGCATTTATTCGTGAGATACCGGCCGAAATGTTGGAAAGAGTATGCAAAAATTGAACTAAGCGGATGGACCATTTGAGGCGCAGTCACGGTCAACATTTGCATGAAATAATCTTCAAACATTAAATTATATGGATCGTACTATCTATTCAAAAAAAGATTTCATGCATTTTTCAGAATTTTATGTGTTTTTTTTTGAAAAACTTTCCTATAGCTCTTTAAAAATCACCCTTTACATACCTCTAGCTATAAATAATAAGACTTTTCTTCCACTTATTTATACCAAAGGCAACTTTAGATCAAATTTAGCAACGCACATAAAAATGCGGAAGAACCTAATGATGCACCTGCTGAAACATATGATGTGTTTGACTGCTCACAGCTGATCCACTACAGCATGGCAATCGAAATAGAACCTATCGATAAGCTCAGTGCGATATTAGTAATCGACACACAAACACTTTGAAAATTAAATTAAACGCCCACTGTGCGTCGTACGCATTTAAAGAGGAGGGGTTTTTTTTTGCCGCAATTGGACGAATTAGGACTGGAGGACATGTGGTTCCAACAGGACGGAGCAACGGCACACACTGCGCGAGCCACCACCGACAAACAACATCGGATGACTTCTTTTGGCCCACCTTGTAAAACTTGTACAACTGTAAGCATCATATTCTCATAGTGCAAAGGACCCGGGCGACAACGGGTATTCAGCTAGTATATACGACTGCCATAGTATATACTGCCATAGGAACGATAGTTTGGAAAATGGGTTTCAGTGAGACAAACTTTTTTGTTTTCAATGTAATAACAATAATTATATTTGGCTTGAGACAGCCCAAAGGACCAAAGCCGAGCTCCTCTCAATCTCTTGGCTTGTGTGCTTCTAATTTTCGCACAAGAGAAAGGGACCTACAGTTTAATGCCGAATCTGAACAGCATTTTGTGTTTGTTTTTCAAAGTAAAAACTTTTTCATTAGATGTCCCGAGGCGGGGTCGAGTCTACGACGAGCAAGACCCGGGCATAGGACCGATCGGTCGGAAAATGCGTCTTAGTAAGGCCCGATTTCTCAAAGGTTCCGGCTGGCCAACCGCAGGTCAAATTTGTTGCTCCAGTTGACAAGCGGTCAAGTCATTTCGTTTTCTCAACAACAGTTTCATCTGATATCGATAAATTGCTATCGCTGCTTTAGGTTTTTTGTTAGGGGTTTTTAATGTTATTGAATGCTGCTGGTAATATTTTTGCGAAAAATTTATTAAAATTGATTTATTAAAATTGAATCGAAAGCAATAGCTGGGGACACTTGTTTACCTGCACGGCCGCCAAGTCCTGCTAAAAATCCTAGTCACAACAAATTGAATCGCAACTGAAGTCAAAGATTTTACTTAAACTCTGATATAAACATTTTGTGGCAGCAAATAATTACATAAACTAATCAAATGTTGGAGCCATCTGTTTGTATAACGATAAAATATATCGATAATTCCATAGGCACTAAACTCGCGGTTAACTTTAACCAGTGCTCGAGCAGCGGTTATGTCTGTTCCTCCGGTTGCGCCACACACAGCATGAGACACGCAAATTCGGTTAAACTGCCTGTCAAGTTGACTAACCGCACATTGAGAAATTGGGCCTGAGAAAATCATTTTTGGTTTCGATGTTAGCGTTCTTTAACTCGGCCATTATAATCATCTGATCGGGTCGGTTCCTACATACAGCAGCGTGCAGTAAAAAGAAGACCCTGTGCTAAATTTCAGCTCTATAGCTTCAAAACTGATAGACTAGTCTGCGTAGAAACAGACAGTCGGACGGACAAAGCATAATCGACTCCGCTTCTCGCTCTGTTCAAGAATATTTGTAGCTTATGGGGTCGGAAATTAATATTTCTATGCTGCGCAAACTTCTTGGCAAAATTATAATACCCTTAGCAAGAGTATAAAAAGTGATTAAACTTTGAACTAAGAAATGTAGCAAAAACTGAAAAAGATAAGAATTAGTTAATTTTCATCTCCGATCACATAAATGAAGTAATTAGTTGTCTATCAAACTATCGTTCGTTAAAATCGATGTACAAATGAATAAGTTACAGTTTACCCCAATGACCCCAACCGTGCCATATTGATGCTCTTGCCCAAGCCTTGATATCCCTGAAGCCAACTGTGCCCAACTGTTGAGTGTCGTCTAGTTAATTGCAAGGCAAACCCAATGCATACCCAGCTCAAAGAACATTAACAAAACTTTGTATTTTTTATTTAACTTTTATTTGTTTTTCAATTTGTTTAAATTACAACCAGCTCTCGTGTAATTTCGGAAGAGGAAGTAACAGTCTGGCGGCAACGGCAACAGGTTACCCCCCCGCCTGGAAAGCTCCCAGCTTGTGCTAGGTTCTAACGGCAGCGAAAAGCTGCATGTGTACGAGTACGCGTAACCCTTTCCCCACCCCGCTCCACCCCGCTCGCTACCCCTTCCTGAGGACGTCAGCTGTGCCCCAAAGACGAAGAGCGCATCGACGACCGTCGAACTTCGCTCAGCGCGCAGGCGTTTAAACGCTGACAGAGCGTCAACCAGGCGGACAGGCTAACACCCGCAGCAGCATTTGGCCAAAAACACACCAAATAGACGTTTTCAGTGCGCCGTTTGTAGCTGCCAAAGGCGCTTCGTCTAATTGTTTGGTAGTTGGTTGTTTTTTTTTTTTTTTTGTTTGAAGTGAAGTTGGTTACATTCTCCGTCGTCAGCTGTAGACCAAGTTATCCTTACCTCAGACAAATATGACCTAATTTTTGGGTCAGGATACAAACCGAAAACAAAACCCACCACCACCAACCGATATACCGGCTAGTAGTGGCCTTCCTTTAGCGTAGACGCTTCCGGGGCTTCCGCGCGCGTGTTCCGACTAATTGGTTTTTGGCCTCCCGGTTTCCTGCCACCCATCAAATGGAGCTGTGGGGTTACTTGGCGCTCGCTTGCCTATTGGCCATAGTGGTGCTGTATGGCCTCCTGGAGTTGCACTACTTCCTGCGCATGTGCCTTTGTGTGTTGCTGGCGCGATTTATCAAGCGGCGCTGTCACATCCTGGACGCAACCACTGTGTGTGGTAAGTGTGTCTGGGTCTTGGTCTAGGTCTAGGTTGTGGTTTACGTAAAGCGTCACCTTCAACTTGGCCGTTGGCGGATGATTGTGCAAGTGCAGCTAATACCCAACCCTCCGCCCGCCTCTCTGCCTCTTTCTCTCACTGTGCCGCTCTCTCGCGCTAGGTCTGTGCCTGACCAACGATGTGGACACCTTGCTCTATCATATGAACAATGCCCGTTACTTTCGTGAGCTGGACTTTGCTCGAGTGGATTTCTATGAGCGCACACATCTGTATCGCACCATTACGAAATTGGGTGGCTCAGTGTTCCAGGGAGCGGCCACCATACGGTATCGACGATTCATCAGGCCATTTCATCGGTTCAATATTGTGTCTAGGGTGGGTATGGCATTTTATAAATATTTTTATATCCTTGAATTGGCATTACCATAATTGCAATTTGATGACTCAAACCTGACAGCCAAGGAAGAAAGATTCAAGTAATTCGCTGTGTACATAATTGGATTTCGGTTCTGAACCGAACCAAGTCTGCGCTCTTTTCAAAGCGGTTTTCATTTTCGGTTAATTTCCAGACTGAGATTTTGTACCTAAAACTTTGAATATGTTTCTAACTTAAACTAGTTCTCCATCTAGACCAGAGGCAGGAAAAAAGTACATTTACATTTTTGCATTGGTGTGTGTGAGAGCAGCGCAAAAATTGCTCTCAATTTCAGTAGCAACGAATGCGTCGCGGCGTAAGAAGGCAAGGAACGTAGCGGCGCTTGTACAGCTTATACTATGTGTGTCAGAGCAGCGCTGCTAAGAGAATTTTTGTATGCACACGAGATAGGAATGTGCCTGTCCCTGATCTAGACTCTCCACACTTAGAAAAGAAGAATTAAAGTCGGTCAAGCCCGACTATAACATACTCTGTACCTGTGAAGTGCTGCCCATCACCGTTGCGATCGGTGCTGCCCATAAATGTTTGATTTTCTAAATTGCTGGGGAGGGAGGGGGCGTGGCAAAAATTGAAAATAAACATGATCTGCCTGCAAGTATAATACGTTTTTGTCCCATAGACGTCAAACCTCTATCTCTTACCATCTCTGAGATCTGTGCGTTCATACGGACAGACGGATATGCCTTTCCAGCCTTCTTTGATTTAGTACAAAGACCTCATATTAAAAAAAAATTGGGGAAAGTTAACTTCTGACTGACTATAGCATATAGCTCCTATAGGAACGATCGGTCGAAAAACTAGTTCGAGTGAGGAAAACTTCTTTGTTTTTAATGAAAACGTCATTTTTATTGCCATATTCTTATTTTATATACTTTAACACATTTCTACAAAGTTTTATCAAAATCGGATGACTATAGCATATAGCTGCAGTACGGATGATCGGTCGAAAATGAAGTTCTAGTGAGAAAAACTTTATTGTTTAAAATGGGATCGCTACCAAATAACGTAATTAAAAGTGTATTACGCTTTTCCATGATTTCACCAAGTTTGGTCGAAATTAGACATTGTATAGATCCCATAGAAAAGTAAGGTCCAACAAGTAGGCTTAGTTAGAAAAACTTTTTTATTTTCAATGTAAGCTGAATCTCCCATACTTGTGCACCATAACACATTATTGCTTTCTCTGCGGTACTGAACAATTTGTATTTTGTGCTAGTTGGAACATCTTTTTTGCCTAGTATCGTTTTCCAAGTGCTATTAATCGCTACTTTAGAATCGTTTTGCTTTTCTCCCAGGTGAAAGTTAAATTGAGCATTGTGATGAATCCAGACTCCTAGATATTTGTACGACTTCACCACCTCCAAGTCAGACTCTCCCAGTTGGCATTTTTCAGCAGATGTGAGCCATCTACAATATTTTTTAAAAATTAGCATCTTAGACTTTTCGCAGTTGATCGTTAGACCCCAAACCTTGCTGCCATCCATAGTCATCCGATCCGGCCAGTTCCGAAAAAGAAAAGTTTGGTGAGGATAGCTTTCAAACTAACGGAGGAGATAGCATAGAAACACTCGGACAGACGGACCGACGGACAGGGCTAAATCAACTCTGCTCGTCATGCTGATCAAGAATTTATGGGGTCGGAGATGCTTCCTTCAATGCCTTACAAACATTCGAACAATTTTATAATACCCTCGGCAAGAGTATAATAACACATAGTTTGACTTTTGATCTATTATTACGTTGATAATGTAATTATGAAATCCATTGGCCGATATTTTTAGGGTCTGCTTAGCTTAAGTTGATAAAGTGAATCATCTAAAGTAGCTCTTAAATCGAGAGATTAAACTTAAGTGTTGAAAATGCTCGTTCAGCAGAGACCTGAGTTGCTGGAACAGCTAGTATAATGAAGGCACTATTTTTTCGTTTTTATGAACTTTCAAAAATTTGAAAACTTTTTCCGACATCTTTTTATAACATTATTCACACATTTAATAAATTTTTCTGTAGATTTTATACAATTTGTAAGTTGAATTCCATCGCGTCACACTCTCTAGTACTGGCTTTATCAATTATAGCCATAGTAAAAGTATATATCCGGCCTTGGTTATCATCTTGAATGATAGCGGTCAGATTTAGACTATGTCAATGTGAATCTCGTCGTTCATTTCGAACCTCGTTTTTCGAGAAAGTGGTTCGGTTCGGGTTCAGGTTCGAGGAGTAAAAAATATAAGGCACCTGGGCAGGGCTGCAAACAGGTTTTGAACCGAACCGTTTCGAACACGGAATTCCGACTATTAATTTACTATGAACCGAACCTCTTTTATAATAAAAGCTTAACCTGAACCTGTTCCGAACCTACAGTTTCGGTTCGGTTCAACAAAAATGATAGACAAAAAACAATTGTGACCACCTGCCTAGCGACTTCTTCTGTTATCTGGTCGATTTTGGGTAAATGAGTCTTAAAATCGGCAGAAAAGTTTAATAAACGAGAGCGTAAGTTAAAGTCGGTCCTGCCCGAGTTCGATATACCTGTTACTCAGGGCAATTAGTATTTAATAGCCTTTCCCTATGTTAATTAACAGAGCATTAACATGAATGTGACCATTTCAACAATATGTGAGCAAAAAGTGCATGTAGCGCCAAAAGTATGCAACGTTTTAATAATCTTTATAGCTCTGCCATTTATTATCCGATCTTTATGAAACGTTCAGAGATATTTGCCAAAATTTGAAAAAAACTTGATCTGCGTAGGGACAATAGGAGTCTACATACAAAATTTGTTGGCTATAGCTCTTCTAGTCTGCGAGATCTAGGTATTCATACAGACAGACGGCTGTTGATGCTGATCAAGAATATATATTCTTTATGGTGTCGGAGATGGTTTCTTCTGCCTGTTACATACATTTGCACGACTTTAGTATACCCTTTTTTCTCTACGAGTAACGGGCTTAAAAACTCGGGTATAAAAATTTATAAAGTCCCCAATACTTCAAAGCTTTCACAAAAACAAGAGTTTACCATTACATTGGTAATATTTTTATATATGGAAAAGAGGGATCATGAAGTTGTGCAAAAGTATGTAACAGGTAGAAGGAAACACTTGCGACCCTATAAAGTATATATATTCTTGATCAGCATCAACAGCCGAGTCGATTTAGCCATGTCCGTCTGTCCGTCCGTCTGTCCGTCTGTCTGTCTGTCCGTCTGTCCGTATGAACGCGTCGATCTCAGAGACTATAAGAGCTAGAGCCACAATTTTTTGCATGTAGGTAGGTGTATACCCGATTCAAATCGAGTTTGTTTCAGATTTGGAAAATTCCTCCCCCTCCCCCCTTTAAGCGCAAAAAACAGAGCCACAATTTTTAAGATAGACCTTCCAAACTTTACATATATCAAGTAAGGCCCAATATCTATCTATTCTGAAAGGATCAATGAGATCGGACAAAAAACACTGAAGTTATATACGAATCAATTTTGCTTGTGGGAGAGAGGGGGGCCTTGCATTGTCAGTTACCGCGTTTGCGCGTGCGTGTGTGCGTATGTAAGAGTGGGTGTGTGTATGTGTGAGTGTGTGTATATGTGTATGAAAACACAAGAAGTCAAAGGAACAGGGTATTTTGTAGTCGGGGCACTCGACTACAGCTCCCTTACTTGTTCAGATTACGAAATGAAGTTGAACTTAACAGTAAATTATATGGGCTGTCAAGTCATAAAAAAAGCGTCACGCGTCACGTTGACTCACATAAGTTGTTGTGTTGTTGTTTAGGTCTGTAAGGTGGTTGTGTAGTGGGAGTGGGAGTACTTAGTATTGAGTACTATGAATTGAGTACTGAGTATCGAGTATAGAGTATCGAGTATAGAGTATCGAGTATCGAGTATCGAGTATCGAGTATCGAGTATCGAGTATCGAGTATCGAGTATCGAGTATCGAGTATCGAGTATCGAGTATGGAGTATCGAGTATAGAGTATAGAGTATCGAGTATTAGTATCAAGTATAGAGTATCGAGTATTTAAAGTCGAGTACACTCAGTATCAAATACAGAGTATCGAGTACTTGGTAAATACAAAGTATCGAGTTCTTAGTATTGAGTGGCCGGGTGGCTCAGCGGCTAGTGTGCGCATCCGCTGTGCATGCATGAGGTCGTGGGTTCGATCCCGCCTCGGAACATCTAATGAAAAGTTTTTCCTTTGAATAAACTTTACACCCGGCCACACCTCTTTGCTGTTGGCGCCAGCTTTGCAGTAATTAGCCATGAAAAGCTTCTCAAACTGCCGTTCGGATTCGGCCTTAAACTGTAGGTCCCTTTCTCTTGTGCTAAAATTAGAAGCGCACAAGCCAAGAGATTGAGAGAGGCTCGGCTTTGGCCCTTTGGGGCTGTGTCATTTTGACAAGCTAATTTTACTTTTACTTTACTTAGTATTGAGTACTAAGTATTGAGGTCTTAGAACTGAGAACTGAGGTTCAAACTACTTAACCACTTACTTAGTATCAAGCACTAAGGATCGAATACTGCCTAATCGAGTACTCAGTATCGAGTACTTAGTATCGAGAACTTAGTATGAAGTTCTTAGAATCAAGTATTGAGTATAGAGTACTTAGTATCGAGTACTTAGTGTCGAGTACTGAGTATCGAATTCTGAGAACCGAGTACTTGGCATCGCATCGAGTATGTCGTGTCGAGTACTTAGTATGGAGTACTATTCCGTTCGGTTCGGTTTCTCAGTTTTTGACGTCATTTTAGTCAAAGCCAAACATTGCTGAAGCGACTGTGCCAAGATTGCCTATGAATGGTCACTTTTTGCAATTCACTTTGAACATGAATTAAAAAAAGTGACGTCACTTTCGAAACCAGATTTTGTGAAGAATCACTGACCATTTTTCCCAGTGAAATTATAATTAATATGTTAACGAATCAAATTAAAATTAAATTAATTACTTGCAGGAACCCGGCGTGCGTTGAGACGCCCCTTTTAGTATTTTAAACAAAAAACATTAAAATTTTCATGATAATCTAAACTCATTTATGACCGTTCGATCTTCACTTTCCGTCTATTAGTCCGTCTTTATGATAATCTAAACAGTTTGATTAGTTTCGAAGCTATTTTGCACTTTTTTTAAGCCATATTCAAACCTTTTAGAAACCCCTAAGTCATCAAAAGTTTGGCCTTATCTGTGCCTAGCAGAACTGCAATCTTGCTAAAAATCAGGCGGGGTTCACTACGGGGTTTGAACCTGCGAAAAAGGTTGTGTTCGGGTTCACGGAGCGGGCTTAAAAAATAGGTTCCGGACCGGTTTGCATCCCTAGTTCTTAGTAAGCCTCAATCAGACCAAAGAACTTAACTCATCAGGACTGTAACTATTTCATTTATGAAACACCCTCACTTCACTCTTTCGGGTGGATTTTGGCCAAATCTGTTTTAAGTAAGCCCCAGATTCTTAATATAAGTTTTGACTCCATATATTTTACACTTTTTGTGTGGACCTTGGCCTTTAACTTATTTTCTATTCATACTTTTAGATAATCTACTGGGACGATCAATCCCTTTTTATGGAGCATCGTTTTATTCGACCCTCCGATAAGTTTGTGCATTGCATTGCCATTTGCCGGCAGCGCTTGATCGATGTGTCCATGGAATCGGTGATGGTCGAGCTGTTATCCAACAAGGCGACCACCACCATTCCGACCACCAATCCTAGCGGTGGCATAAGTAATCCAGCTTTGGATGTAACGCAGTCGGAGAATGGTCATGCCACAGCCGCCAGTACACAGTCCACAGCCAAGCTGAAGCCTTCACTACCACCGGAGCTGGCCAAATGGATTGAGTATAATGAAATGTCCAGCAAGAATCTACGCAGCGGCTGCTGACCTGGTTGCAAACTGGGACCTACAAAATATTCGTGTGCTTGTGCTATTTTTTTTAACAAACTTATTTTATTTTTTACCCATTTCCGTTTTTTGTTTTTGTGTGCGTGGAAATGTGAAAATGTGCAAATGTTTACCTGTGTGTCGAGTGCTTAACTGTAAGTTGTCCAAATGGCCCCAGGCATACTCTAGTAGTGTAACCCCCCACCCCCCCCCCCTTAGCTTAGTGTCTAATATCCAAATGTTAGTCCAATGTGTGTAAAATGACGATGATAACGAGATGCTTAGTTATACCTAGTAAACAACTTGATGTACCATACGTCTATAGACAGTTTTACTTGTCTGGGAACGGGAAGTGTGGTAAGTATTCTGAGTAGGTAAGTCAAAGAATTAGTCTTTTCTCTAAGGTTTTACTCAAGGTAAAGGAAAATTGTTTCTCAGATTACTTGTAGAATATGATAAATTTTTCTTATATCGAAAATATATATTCCACTTACAAACTTTTTAAGGGGAACTTTCGTCCACTTGGGGATGAATTTTTCAAAATCCTGTTCAAGCACTAATTATCATCTCAAATTGAATCTACCGTCTTAGCTTTGATGATGAACTATGAGAAATCATTTTTGAAATGCCATTAAAGGACATTTGGATAAGCGTCGAAGAATGAAGAAAGAGGCTAAATAGTCTGCGTTGGACTGGAGTTAGCTTTTTTCTATTTCTATACTTTGTACCTGTTCAAAATTGCTAAGAAGGGTATTGGAAAATTGCAAAATTGGAGTGAAAGTCACCAAATGTTGCATGCCCAAAGCTTATTTTCCGACAAAAGCCACGCAAGATATGCATGAAAAGGGTTGATTTTTTTTTAAGTTGTATTTTTACTTGCCCGAGTTCGAATATAATGTAAAATGGCTTGACACAGCCCCAAAGGGTCAAAGCCGAGGTCCCCTGAATCTATTGGCTTGTGTGCTTCTAATTTTCGCACAAGAGAAACGGACCTACAGTTTAACGTCGAGTCCGAACGGCAGTTTGAGAAGCTTTTTTATGGCTAATAACTACAAAAGCTGGCGCCAACAGCAGTGAGGTGGCCGGGTGTGTAAGTTTATTCAAAGAAAAAACTGTTCATTAGATGTTCCCAGGCGGGATCGAACCCACGACCTTTTGCTCAGCGATCGCACAATATGGCTGAAATAGACCTCAGCTTACTGTCAGTTTTTTGTTCAAAAAACTTATCTTAACTACTGAACTACTCAACTACTTAACTACCTCTTAGCTAAAAACTACTTAACTACTTTTTAAAGTAACTAATTAACACCTGGTGGCCGGGTGGCTCAGCGGTTAGAGTGCGCGACCGCTGTGCAAGTGGTTGTGGGTTCGATCCCGCCTCGGAACATCTAATGAAAAGTTTTTTCTTTGAATAAACTTTACACCCGGTCACCCCTCTCTGCTGTTTGCGCCAGCTTTGTAGTAATTAGCCATGAAAAGATTCTCAAACTGCCGTTTGGATTCGGCGTTAAACTGTAGGTCCCTTTCTCTTGCGCGAAAATTAGAAGCGCACAAGCCAAGAGATTTGAGAGAAGCTCGGCTTTGGCCCTTTGGGGCTGTGTCAACTTGACAAGCCATTTTACTTACTAATTAACACCTGAGCTACTAAACTACTTAACTTAGTAACTACTTATCTACTTCATTACTTAACTACATAACTACTCATCTACTTAACTACTAAGCTAGTTAACTGCTTAATTACTTATCTACTTATATATTGGGCTACTTAACTGCTTATCTACTTAATTACTTATCTACTTAATTACTTATCTACTTAATTACTTAACCATTTCACTACTTAGTTACTTAACTGCACAATTACTTAATTACATGACTACTTAGCTACTGAATTACTTAACTACAAAACTAATTATCTATCTAATAACTTAACTACTTATCTTCTCAATTACGTAGTTACTTAATTACTTCACTACTTAACTATTTTAATACTTAACTCCTTAACTACTTCGCTATTTAACTACTTAACTTCTTAGCCACTGAACTACTTAACTACTTAACCTCATGACTACTTAACTCCTTAACTACTTCACTGTTTAACTAATTAACAACCTTACTACTTATCTTCTCATCTCCTTAATTACTTAGATACTCATCTACTCAGTTACTCAACTTATTAAATATTTAACTACTCAATTATCAGAACATTGTTTGGGCTTCTAATGCTTGACTCTTTTTATACCCTTGCAGAGAGTATTATAAAATTGTCCGGATGTTTGTAACGCTTAAAAGGAAGCATCTCCGACCACATATAGTATATATATTCTTGATCAGCACGACGAGCTGAGTTGATTTATCCACATCCGTCCGTCTGTTTCTATGCTATTTTTTGATCAAAATGATATTATAAAATATCAATGCTCGAAATATCAACTTGATATTTGGACAAAGTCAATTTTAACTTAATCATATCGGCTTTTTAATGATATATAACATTGACCTCAGATAAAACCTTTTTTTCTGTGCATTGATAACAAAAAAGTTTTTCAAACTAAGACTTCTTTTCGGACCTTACTTTTTTATGGGAGATATACTATATAGATTTCTGATTTGGACCAAACTTAGAGAAATCATGAAAAAGCATAATAAACTAATAAATACGAAATTTGGAGGCGATCCCATTTTAAACAGAGAAGTTTTTCTCACTAGAACTTCTTTATGCTATAGTCATTTGATTTTGACAAAACTTTGCAGAATTGTGTAAAAGTATATAAAAGAGGTCCGCCGGACCATAATGAAGTCTTGTTAGCCATAAAAAGGCTAAAAAATAACAAATCTGCTGGCGCTGATGAGCTGCCTGCTGGTAAGGTGCATGCACCAACTCCTATGCAGAGTATGGTCCGGAAAGCATGCCCGATTGGAACCTAAGTGTACTCTGTCCAATATTTAAAAAGGAGACCCTGCGGTTTGCGCCAATTACCGCGGGATCGTCTCCTTCCCATCATATAAGGTTCTATAATGCATCCTATGTGAACGTTTAAAGCCGAGAATAAGTGAACTGATTGAACCTCATCAGTGTGGCTTTAGACCGGGGTTCCCCAAGAAGAGAGGCTCTCTGCCTCTCTCTGTCTCTCTCTAACACACTTTGAGGCTTTGCTTCGGCACGCATTCGGCTTGAATCGTCGAATGTGTTCGGCCCCCCGGGGCATGGCTGGGGATCACTGCTTTAGACCTGGCAAATCCACCACGGACCAGATATTCACACAGCGACAAATCCTGGAGAAGACCCAAGAGAGAAAGATCGACACCCACCACCTTTTTGTTGACTATAAAGCCGCCTTTGACACGCCGATAAGGTCAAAGTTCTTTGAAGCCCTGTCTACCTTTGGTATTCCAGCAAAGTACGTTCGACTTTGCATGATGACGTTGAGAAGCACACAAAGCTCCGTCAAAATAGGTAAAGACCGCTCCGAGCCTTTCGATACCAAAAGAGGTTTTAGGCAGGGTGATACCTTATCGTGCGACTTCTTTAATCTACTGATGGAGTACATACTGCGCCAGTGCCCAAATGCTAACAGAACGGGCACCATCTTTACCAGAGATAACATGCTGCTTGCATTTGCCGTGATATTGACATCATCGGCAAAAGCGAATCTGTGGTACAACAGGCGTTCTCAGAGATAGAGAAGCAGTTAAAACTTATGGGCTTAGCGGTAAATGAGGATAAGACGAAGTACCTACAATCAACGCGCAGTGAGTCTACGCTTGGACAATCTGTTGCAATGGGAGACTACAGCTTCCAGGTTGTTAAGGAATTTGTCTACCTCGGGACGACGATTACCAGCGACAACAACACCAGTCTGGAAATCCGAAGAAGAACTACGCTTGCAAACCGATGTTATTACGGGCTCAATAAGGAGTTCAAGAGCAGAGACCTCTCTCGGAAAACGAAAATTGCGCTATACAAGTCGCTTATCATCCCAGTCCTGCTATACGGCGCAGAAGCATGGACAATGACAAAAGAGGATGAGGCGGCAATTGGCGTGTTCGAGAGAAAAGTTCTTCGGAGGATTTATGGACCTCTAAACGTTGGCGGCGAATTTCGCATCCGAACGAATCGCGAACTGTATGAGCTCTATGGGGACACTGACCTAGTCAAGCGCATAAAACAACAGCGTTTGCGCTGGATAGGACATGTTACCCGTATGGATGATAACGCTCCAGCAAAGCGTGTGTACAATCGGCATGCGATAGAGTTGGGAGGCACTCCCCGCCTGGTCGACCAAAGAGGAGATGGCGTGACCAGGTGCAGGGAGACATTGCGAAACTGGGAGTGTCCTTCTGGTGGAATGTCGCTCGGGACAGAGGCGAGTGGCGGGCATTAGTGGCAGCGGCCGAGACCGTAAAACGGTTGTGATGGCCAAAGAAGAAGAAAGAAGAAGATATAAAAGAGGTATGTGCCAATGATAAAGACGTTTTCATTGAAAGCAAAAAAGTTTTTCTCACTAGAACTAGTTTTTCGCCCGATCGTTCCTGTGGGAGCTATATGCTATAGTCATCCGATTTTGACCAAAATTGGTAGGATTGTGTAAAAGCATTCTTAATAAATAAATGCCAAGTTTAAAGACATTTCCATTGAAAACAAAAAAGTTTTTCTAACTAAGACTACTTTTCAGACTCGACTTTTCAATGACAGCTATACTAGATAGGTGCCCGATTTAGACCAAAATTGATGGAATCATGGGAACGCATAGCAAGATAAGAAACACGAAGTTTGGAAGCGTTTCCATTGAAAACACGAAAGTTTTTCTCACTAAAACTAGTTTTTCGAACGATCGTTCCAATGACAGCTATATGCTGTAGTCATCCGATCCGGCCGGTTCCGACAAATGTGCAGCGTATATGTACCAAAAGATTTCGCGCAAAGTTTGGTGAAGAGGAGATAGCATAGAAACAGAAACACTGACGGACATGGCTAAATCAACTCAGCTCGAAGTGCTGATCCAGAATATATATACTTTATGTTGTCGGAGATGATTCCTTATTTTCTTATTTAGAAAAACAAACTGCAAGGGTATATAAAACTTCGCCCGAGCCGAATTTAACTTTCCCCTATTTTTCTAGAACTTCTTTTTCGACCGATCATTCGTACTGCAGCTATATGCTATAGTCATTCGATTTGTAGAAAAAGTGTTAGTTTGTTACGCTTTTGCTTGATTCCACTAAGATTGGTCGAAATCGGACATCTTTATGGTAAAGTTTCCTTAAAAAAGTAATGTCCGCAAAGTAGTCTCAGTTAGTATTTAGTATATAAATTCTTGATAAGCACGACGAACTGAGTTGATATATATATATCCACGTCCGTCCGTCGTTTTCTATGCTATTTCCTCCGTCAGTTTTAAAGCTATCTTGACTAAACTTTGCATGAAGTCTTTTAGTACAAATACGCTGCACATTTGTCGTAACCGGCCGATTCGAAGATTTTAAATTGTTATCGACCTGGAAAAACTAGTTTTAGTGAGAAAAACTTTTTGTTTTCAACTTCGTATTTCTTAGTTTGTTATGCTTTTCCATGGTTCCACTAAAATTGGTCGAAATCGGACGTCTAAATAGTATAGCTGTCATAGAAAAGTAGTGTCTGAAAAGTAGTCTTAGTTAGAAAAAATTTTTGGTGTTCAATGGAAATGTCCTTTAAATTGGCAATAATTTATTTGCTGTGCTTTCACACAATTCAACAAAGTATTATCAAAATCAGATAACTATAGCATATAGCTGTCATTGGAACGATCGGTCGTAAATCTGGTTCTTGTAGAAACAAATTTTTTTGTTTTCAATGGAGTCGACCTTATCATTGGCATATATTTATTTTAAATATTTTTTTTTATAATTCTTCATTGTTTTGTCCAAATCGGATGACTAAAGCATATTGCTACAGTACGAAAGATCGGTCGAGAAAGAAGTTTTAGTGAGAAAAACTTTTTTGTTTTAAGTGGAGTCGACTCCAAATTTCGTACATGTTAGTTTGTTATGCTTTTCCATGATTCCACTAAGTTTGGTCGTTATAGCTTCCTTAGAAAGTAATGTCCGTAAAGTAGTCTTAGACTG
This sequence comes from Lordiphosa collinella, assembly GCA_018904265.1. Lineage (NCBI taxonomy): Eukaryota > Metazoa > Arthropoda > Insecta > Diptera > Drosophilidae > Lordiphosa > Lordiphosa collinella. Next base: position 1,741,885 of record JAEIFV010000001.1, read on the forward strand.
AATTTACACGGTGAAGAAAACTTAATGCAGTTTTTGAAAAAGCTTTCGTTTTAAGGAAAGAGGGATAGTGGTGTCGCTTGTCCCTCTACTATATGAAGTTTTTAAAAAAGCTTTCGCTTGTAGGAGAGAGGTGTAGTGGTGTCGCTGGCCCCTCTAAACCTCTTTCCTACAAGCATGAGCTTTTTGCAAATCTTCATGCAGTTTGCTTCACCGCACACTGGGCCAGCAGGCCGAAATTTTGGCCAAAAGTCCCACTTTTTTGTTTGGGAAACTTGATAAGACGATTGTCGGAAACGATTAAGAATACTTATAGCTATTTTATGCCAAAATTTGGAACATTTTCACTTCTTGGTTTTCGAATGGCAGCAATTCAAAGATGATTTTTCATGATATTGCTCCAAAAAAATGGAAAATTAATAGTCGAAACTAGGAAAGAAACAGCTTCTAGAGATTAATTATATATTTTCGACTACGGACTCGATTTAAATAAAAAAAATATAAAGAAGTTTCCAATTGTATTCGTTTTCATAAAAAATGGAAAAAATCAGTAATTTTTTGGGTTTTTTACATTTGGCAACTTTGATTTGGGAGTGCCCACGGGTGCCACTGGCTAATCACTCGAAACATGTAAAATAATTTTCTTTGAATATTGTACTATAACTGGAGGTATGCGCTTTTGCGCGGTTTTGCTTTGGATTTTATTAAATCGCTTTTAAAAATGTATCCCCATTTGGAATCGAGCCAGTTTCAATTTTCAAGTCAGCCGAAAAGTATGCTTTTCGTTTTTAAAACTTCGTAATTTGGACCATGAAGCCAAACTGTGAGATCTAAGCTATTTTTATTCCCATGGATTGAAATGTGTAGCATACTTTTAGAAGCACGGAATTGCGGTTTAAAATACATTCAAAAATTATTCTTTAATTAATTAATTTTTTATATTTTATTTTTTGTTTTAAGAAATGTATGTAAAGAAAAGGTTAAATAAATAAAAATAACGGTGAAAGTAGTCAGATTGACTGAAAATCCTTGACAGGGTGGGCATTCAAAGTCAGTACTATTTTGAGTTAATAACTCATAAACGACTTATCCGATCATGACAATTTTTTTTTCTTAGAAACAATTTACACTTGTATATCCTCTCTGCAAAATTTGGCTTAAGTCTAACCACAAGTTTTTTTTTTAAATTAAAAATCCAAAAAGTTGAAAAAATTTTCCAACTTTGACTTGGATTATAAATATGTTTTAAAAATTTCTTTATTTTTTTAAAAATTATGTGCGTTAAGTTCAATCTTTTAAGAACATTTCGTAAAAAACTTTAGCTTCCTAGCTAATCTGGTGTAGAAATGCCAGAGTTTTGGCCAAAAAATGAGATTTCTGGCCCACAGTGCACCGTGTAAATCCAGTCTTAGTTAGAAAAACGTGCTACAAGGGTATAAGAATTTCGGACAAACAGAAGTTAACTTTCCACTATTTTTAAGAATCGAGCTAGAATTTAATACAAGGATATAATTATTTACAAACTTTTCCGGGCATTTGTATCCACTTCGGAAAAGAATTTTTCAAATTCGATGTGCATTTAAGCAGCAAAAAGAAAATCAAATTTTCTGCTCAATAGCTTCAAAACTGAGAGATACTAGTTTGCTTAGAAATAGATATACGATGTGAATCGACAAAACTCGTATAAAAATGAGCATTCAAGGGCCAAGAGCGAATATCTCGATCCAAGTAATAACAAATTTTTGATCACTTTGAACTGCCTTTTCTCAGTTCAGCCAATTGAGAGCGTTTTAAGCTCGATTGCAACTAAGAAATGCCTAAGTACGCAAATTCTTGACACCAAGCTGAGATCGATGTCTAAAGCAGAGTTCAGAAGAACCTTTGCCTTTTCAGTCGGTTTTTATGTGTCGATCAGAGTTCGCGTTTATAAGCATTTAATATTTATTCGGGAAAATAACAAAGTAAAGTTGCAAAAGTTGTGAATTTGTTAATAGCTATTAAACAATTGGAAGTGCAATCGCTCTCTCTCTCTGCCCGCTCGCTCGCTTGCTCTCTCTCTCTCTCTCCCTCTCTTGTTGGGTCTTATCGCTTGGCAACTTTCGGTTGGGTTGCCGCTTTCTTTGGTGGAATATCGTGTCAGTTGTTGCTGGTCTGGCTGGTCCAACGGTTGAGGTTTCGATTGTGTTGCTTTTGGTGAGTTAAGGCAGCGGGTTCACTGCATCTGATTGATCCGTGGACTTTGCTAAGAGATTCACTAGTAACTTTCGCCACTGACGGGTTTGCTTTCCTACTTGCCACAGCTGTTTGCTTGCTGATTGCTCCCCCGCCATGTCTTGGCTGGTGCTACTACTGATCTTGTACGTCATCTGGGATGTCAACTATTTCATACGCTGTGTGTTTACCGTGTTTGCCGGACGGCTGTTCCAGCGCAAGCGCAAAGTGACGGACACCACCACCATCTATGGCCTGTGCACCTCCCAGGATGTGGACATCTTCATACGTCACATGAACAATGCGCGCTATTTGCGTGAATTGGACTTTGCACGCTTCCATTTCTATGCCCTGACCGGATTGTATGAGAGCATACGCCAGCGACGCGGTGGTGCCGTCCAAGGGGCGAGCAGTGTACGCTATCGTCGCACCATTCCCATTTTCCATCCCTATAAGATTCAAACCAAGCTGATTTGGTGGGACGACAAGGCCATCTATTTGGAGCAACAGTTTGTGACTGTGGCGGATGGCTTTGTGCGTGCCGTTGCCATGTCCAAGCAATGCATCACCAATTGCAATGTCTTGGAGGTGCTGCAGTCGTATCCGGAAACCAAACAGAGGCCAGAGATGCCCACCGAACTGAAATTGTGGCTAGAGGCCATCGAGTTGTCCAGCCAGAAGTTGCGCAAGGAGAAGTGAGCGCGCATCAGCGATGGCACAACTTTAGTGATTAAGTCTTTAAGTCTCTGTTTTCTGCTTCATCTTCTCCTTTCTTCTTTTTTTTTTTGGTTTTCTTTTCGTTAGTTTTAATAAAGAAATTTTATGGAGATTTTTGTATGGAGGGCAACGACACTTGCGTCACTTTCATTTGGGTTGCATATATGCAAATTATTATTAAGCTTTAGGAGATGTGAAGACCCGGAACTCTGAGGGTCTTAGAAAAACAGGAAAAGTATAATGAATTCGGAACTTAAAACAGGGAAAGTCATACTCATTCCCAATTTGAAAGCTGCTTCAAAATTTCTGTATTTTTGGATGCCAGCTGTAAGTCATGATCAAAGGGTTTTCCAATTGATACTTAACTTTCAGACTATTTTGACTAGACTTTCGCTCGCACTGATGTATTGAGATAAAAACTGCTACTGTATACCTAAATCGTTAATAGTATTAGTAAGATAACTCTTTAGAGGGCTATCAGTCTGTTTTTATACCCTTGCAGAGGGTATTATAAAATTGTCCGGATGTTTGTAACGCATAGAAGGAAGCATCTCCGACCACATAAAGTATATATATTCTTGATCAGCACGACGAGCTGTCCGTCTGTTTCTATGCTATCTCCTCCATCAGTTTTAAAGCTATCCTCACCAAACTTTGCACAAAGTCTTTTGGTACAAATACGCTTCACATTTGTCGGAACCGGCCGGATCGGATGATTATAGCATATAGCTGTCATAGGAACGGTCGGTTGAAAAACTAGTCTTAAAGAGAAAAACTTTTTTGTTTTTAATGGAAATGGCTCCAAAGTACGTTTTTCTTAGTTTACTATCCCTTCCCATGATTTCACTAAGCTTGGTCGAAATCGGATGACTATAGCATATAGCTGCCATAATGATAAACGTCATTTTTATTGGCATACACTTATTTTATATACATTGGACACATTTCTACAAAGTTTTTTCAAAATCGGATGACTATAGCATATAGCTACAGTATGAATGATCGGTCGAAAAAGAAGTTCTAGTGAGAAAAACTTTCTGTTTTAAATGGGATCGCCTCCAAATTTCGCAATTAACAGGGTATTATGCCTTTTTTTGATTTCACCAAGTTTATTCGAAATCAGTCATCTTTATAGTATAGATCCCATAGAAAAGTAATGTCCAAAAAATAGTCATAGAAAAACTTTTTTGTTTTCAATGGAAGCTGCAAGGGTATACAAAACTTTGGCCGAGCCGAAGTTAACTTTCCCCTATTTTTTAATTTGAAATTAACAACTCCTTTATCCAGATACAGCCGAAAACTACAAGGTGGGCCAAAGAAGTCATCCGATGTTGTTAGGCTTTCATTTTTTTTCTAAATAAAAAACGTATATTCTGTTTTTTGATTGTATTTATTTGAACCTTTAGAATTTTATTGGTCATTTCGAAAAGATGATATCCAAATGGCCAAATGGGCGCCGTTACAATTGATTGCCATACGGGCTCGTTTTATGGCATTTTCATCACTTCGGCAAGAACTTCGGGCTGCAGATTTTCGCACTCGTGTCGAATGGTGTCCTTGAGGGCTTCCAAGGTCTCGGGCTTGGTTACGTAAACACGGGATTTCAACAAACCCCACAAAAAAAAGTCTGGAACGGTTAAATCGGGCGATCTTGCAGGCCAGTGTAAATCGCCAAAACGAGAGATGAGGCGACCCGGGAACGCCGCCTTCAGAATGTTGGTGGTGGCTCGCGCAGTTGCTCCGTCCTGTTGGAACCACATGTCCTCCAGTCCAAATTCGTCCAATTGCGGCAGAAAAAACCCGGGGAGTATATTGATCCATGGCTTGTTCACTTGTATTCTACATCTGTCTAGTCCACAAATGTCAAAACAGATCTGACTTTGGCGGCTATCTGTAAAAATAAGGGCATCTTCCAATAGGGTGATTTCTTTTGACCCACCCTGTATAAGAAGCTTATGTCCCATACATGTCAAACCTCTATCTCTTACCATTTCTGAGATCTGTTTGTTTATACGGACAGACAGACGGACGGACATGGCTAAATCGACTTGGCTGTTGATGCTTATCAAGAATATATATATACTTTATAGGGTCGGAGATGCTTCCTTCTGCCTGTTGCATACATTTGCACAAACTTAATATACTCTGTGTAGCTCTGGTACAGAGTATAAAAATGTGGGAGATATTAAAATAAACTTGAACTGCCTGCAAGTATAAGAAACATATGACACATACATGTCAAAACTCTATCAATTACCATCTCTGAGATCTGTTTGTTCATACGGACAGATGGTCGGACGGACGGACAGACGGACATGGCTAAATCGACTCGGCATCAAGAATATATATTAGAGTGGGTCAATTTTTTCGCGACCATGCGGTTGTCAAAATCGTTATCTACGACGAATTCCAAGAAGGTTTGCTCAAAAAACCATGGGTCTAAAATCCAAATCGAGCTTACAGTTTTTAAGAAGAAACTTTTCGTAGCTTATATTTTTGTATAAATATGCTAAAATTAAGATAAACAAGTTAAAAAGTCGATCAAGCCCTATTATAATGTACTCTGTACCTCCCAAAGTTTGTGTTAAGGTGTGTGAGGCCGCCCATCGCCGTTGCGACCAGTGCTGCCCAGCATAATGGTTTGTTTTCCTTATAACTCGACTACCGTTCATCCGATCTTTAACAATCATCACCAATTTACCAATCGGTAAATAGTCCTGATTACTAAATATGCCCAGAAGGTACGAACCATCTATCTTCAAAACTGCGGGAGATATGACGATTTTTCAAAATTTCGGGGGCGGGGCAAAAATTGAAAATAAACTTGATCCGCCTGCAAGTATAAGAAGCTTATGTCCCATACTTTCCAAACTTCTATCTCTTACCATCTCTGAGATCTCCGAAGTACTTGTCTCTCGAACACGGCCATCACCGCCTCATCCGCTACTGTTAATGTCCTTTCTTTTAAGCCCATAAGTTTTGATTGCTTCTCTATCTCTGAAAACGCCCTGGAAGTAGCAAGTATGCAAGTAGCATTATATCTTTGACAAAGATGGGGCCCGATATGTTAGCATTTGGGTACTGGCGCAGAAGTATATCCATCAGCATATTAAAGAAGTCTCACTATAAGGTGTCATCCTGCCTAAAACCTCGGAGAGGTTCTATCCATTTTGACGGAGCCTTATGTGCTTCATCATGCAAAGAATTACTTATTTTTAAGTTCTTGTCTGCTGTCCATCCTAGGTGTTGCGTTTTGGCTTTCAACCGTGACTGCCATAACACCGTCGTGATTTTTTTCAATTGTTCGAAGTGAAACTCTTGTCAGTTTAAGTCTAAATTATTTTTAAAGATCGAAACCTTCTTTTCGTATGAACGCACAGATCTCAGAGATGTTAAGAGATAGACATGTAAGGGACATAAACTTCTTATACTTGCAGGCAGATCAAGTTTATTTTCAATTTTGAAAAAACGTTACATCTCCCACAGTTTTGAAGATAGATGGTGTCCATACCGATCCGCCAAAGGATAAAGATCGGGCAAATTCTTTCATTTCTTTGGGTAGATATTCATACTGTCTTTTCTGGGGGTTTTTTTACGAATAAATATAAGAATACTTACCAAATTTTATTTTTAGTGTGAAGTACGGATCGGACTCGTATCGATAGTCTTCATTTGCTTACCAGGCGGGTAAATTCGAATTATAAGAACCCCAAAATTATAATAATTTACTTAAGAAGTATAAAAGATAGTGCTGAAACACTATTGTTATTTAAGATAGTTTTTATATTTAAGGTAGATATTCAAAATAAATGTTACAAACTGGGCTGCAGATCTCATTAAAATCGGGAGGGGATCACTCCGGGGTTCGAACCCGCAAAACTTTTTGGGTTCGGGTTCACGGAGCGGGTTCAGAAGGTCTCTGAACCCAGGTTTAGGTTTGAACCAGGGTTCAGTCATACCTTTTATTTTACTAATTTAGAGAACATAAATGAAAATTGAAAAATTTAATATTTTGTACATTGCAGTTTAGAGTCTTGATGTTTTTAATATAATATTTGAGCTTAGTTTAAGTTAATAATTAATCGGCCCTGTTCCGAATTCCGAGTCGGTTTTTGTGTAAACGTTGCTTTTTCTAAGATAAAGTTCACAATTTTATTTGAAAAGTAAGCAAAATATCTGTGGATACCAGATCAGATCTGCTTTTTTTGATGAATTTGATGAAACTTGGCATTGAGCAATCGGTTTCAGCCGCTTAAGCAATTCCGATTTTCGTCAAACCTAATCTAGTAACTGCTGAAATTCTTGTCACCTTCCATAAAACATTGTTAAGTTTAAACTCTACATGTTAACGTTTACACGAAAACCGACTCGGAATTCGAAACAGGGCCGAATAAGTATTTCTGTTAATTTTCTTATATACTGGTTCTTTTTCTGGGTAAAACAAATCTTAGAAAAACCGCGCTCGTCTGATACTTGCGGTGCAGGAACAGCTAATAAGTACATACAACAAATGCAACATTTTTAGGTTCCCAAAACTTTGAAACATTAGAATTTTGAGATAGTCTTGAAATTCCGTCAAAAGTAGCAATTAAGTCGTTTGCCGATTTTATATTTTTGAGACGTTTTACCAACATCGTCGCAACTGGCAGAGACATAGAAATAGAGCAGATTTAGTTCTGTTTAAATGGTTTAACCAGCTCATCTCGAAAAAGATTTTCCAATTCAGAAATGAATCTTGGAACAATCTCTTATCCTCATTAGAAAAAAAAAATTCTTCTCCTTTTTGGAAATTAACATAAGTCATAAAGAAGAAACAACTTGACATACCCACATTAACCGACAATTCCGTGCGCTACTCTACCCCCGAACAAAAAGCGGAACTGTTAGCCCAGACGTTTTCTTCCAATCATACGCTAACAAACAATCTTAGCGATACTGCAACAGTTGCCGAGGTAGAAAATTATATATCGTTATTAGATTCATCCTCCCCCAGCCCAGAAGAGTCGTATTTTATAAGACCCTTGGAATTAACAAACATCATAAAAAATCTTAAAACTAGAAAATCCCCAGGACTGGATGGCATCGAAAACATTCTTTTGAAAGCTCTTCCAAGAAAAGGAGTTAAATTTCTCACAAGGACAATAAATGAATGTTTGCGCCTCAGCTATTTTTCAAAGTCGTGGAAACTATCAAAAGTTATCCCAATTAGGAAAGCTGGCAAGCCAGCAGAGCATCCTTCTTCTTACCGTCCTGTAAGCCTGCTGTCTTCGGTTTGCAAAATTCTCGAAAAAGTAATTAAAAACAAACTAACGCTATTTACTGAAGATAATGATATCCTTCCAGCGCAACAATTCGGATTCCGAAGAGAACATAGCACCATACATCCCCTTGTCAGAATTAAAAAAATTGTTAAAACCAACTTCTCAAGGTCGTTGTCCACTGGGATGGTACTGTTAGACATAAAAGCAGCATTCGACTCAGTATGGCATAATGGACTTCTTTTTAAAATGAACCACATGCATTTTTCCACTGAACTGATAAAAATAATTCAAAGTTTTCTTCAAAACAGATCATTTGCAGTCCATATTGGTAAAACCAACTCCCTACCTATTGATATACATGCAGGCTGCCCACAGGGCTCCTGCCTTTCACCTATTCTATATAATATATTTACCTCGGACTTCCCCAATCTAAGAGGATGCACTGCATCTATTTTTGCGGATGACACTGCCATCCTTTGCTCGGGAACATTATCAGCTGACATAACCGAGAACCTTCAGGACGCATTTAATTCCCTCGTTTCCTATTTCGAAAAGTGGAAAATACAAGTTAATGCAAGCAAAACGCAGGCCATATTCTTTACTAAAAAACGTAAAAGCATTTTCATCCCTGAGAGTCACATAAATCTTAACAGAGTAGACATTGAATGGGAAAAAAGCGTGAAATATCTAGGAATCACTTTAGATACAAAATTAACCTTTAAAGAACACATAAACAACACAAATAAAAAAGTAAATATTTTAATCCGAACCCTATACCCGTTCATTAATAGAAACTCAAGATTAAGTATCGAGAACAAAATGTACCTTTTCAGATCGATTTTTCAAGCGGTTATTTTTTATGGAGCCCCAGTCTGGGCCGATATTGCAAAATGTCACGTCGGTAAACTGCAAGTTACTCAAAACAAAATCCTAAAAATGATATTCAACCTGCCCTGGCACCACTCCACAATTGACTTACACCAGAAAGCAAATTTAGAATTAATTCCCGAGAGACTGGCTCGACTATCCCTTAACTTCAGAAATAGGTGCACATATTCTACATATCCTCATATTGTAAGCATAGCTTAATTCTTAACTTTAGTTCCTAGATATAAGTTATAAAAATATTTGAAAAAAAAAAAAAAAAACATAAAAATCAAAAAACACAACAAAAAAACATAAAAACTAAGAAAAAGAAATTCCAGGGGTTTTTGTAAATAATTTCTCCCCATGTACACTGTCAGCAACAAGAAATGTTCAAACCCAACTTCCAAAAGAAAACCCTAATCTAAGTAGAAAAAGCTAACTAGCTTGTAACTCTTTAATTAAATAATAATAGGATCTCACAAATTGTTAATTTTAAGCGAAGAGAATAAACTGAATTGAATTGAATTGAATTTTTGAGACGTTTTCATTATCATATTCATTCATCATTGCAATATGATTCTTTGCAAGCTGTTTTTGATCTTAGGTCAAATATATTTGGTTTCTTGGATCCAAAAACATACAGATGAAAGAATTGGGATAAAATTTAGAATTTGAAAATGTTTTTCTAAACACTTTAGTAAGGTATTACTGTATTTGGCAGAAGACTTCAGAACTTGTGTGCGACAAGAGTACCAAGTTGAGTAGAAATTGCTGGAAAAATTTTAAACGGAACTCAGATGGCTTTAAGTATAACTTTTTTTTCTATGTGCAGAGCTTTTAATAAAGAGTTCTTTCAAATTTAGTAATTGCTTGCACATTTTGTGAGTCGAATTCCAAAGCATTACGCAGTCAAGAACTGATTTGTTAAGATTTTCCGATCGAAGACAAGTTCGCAACGTCTTACAAAGAGTGCAAATGATTGACATACTTATCTTCAAAAAAAAAAAAAAAGGGAAAGTTAACTTCGGCTCGGCCGAAGTTTTGTATACCCTTGCAGCCTCCATTGAAAACAAAAAGTTTTTCTAACTAAACCTACTTTTCGGACCTTACTTTTCTAAGGGAGCTATACTTTATAGATGTCCGATTTCTACCAAATTTAGTGAAATTATGGAAAAGCATTACAAACTAACATGTACAAACTTTGGATGCAATTCCATTGAAAACAAAAAAGTTTTTCTCTCAAGAACTTCTACGACCGATCATTCGTACTGCAGCTATATGCTATACTCATCCGATTTTGACAAAACTTTGTAGAATTGTGAAAAAGAATATAAAATATATATATGACAACGTAAGGGACGTTTCCATTGAAAACAAAAAAAGTTTTTCCCACAAGAACTAGTTTTTCGTCCGATCATTCCTATGACAGCTATATGCTATTGTCATCCGACTTTGACAAAACTTTGTAGAATTGTGTGAAAGCATACCAAATAAATAAGTCCCGATTTTAAGGACATTTCCATTGAAAACAAAAAAGTTTTTCTAACTAAGACTACTATTCAGACTCTACTTTTCTATGACAGCTATATACTATATAGATGTCCGATTTCGACCAAACTTGGTGGTATCATGGGACAGCATAGCAAACTAACGTTAACAGCTATATACTTCAGTCATCCGATCCGGCCGGTTCCGACAAATACGCAGCGTATATGTACTAATTGACTTCGTGCAAACTTTGGTAAAGATAGCCTTCAAACTGACGAAGGAGATAGCATAGAAACAGACAGACGGACGGACATGGCTAAATTAACTCAGTTCGTCATGCTGATCAAGAATATATGACCAAAGCAATTTTTCGAGAGTTTTTTCCTTCAAACTGGTGTTTTGTTAAAATCTTACTAAAACCAAATATGCCCCCTTCTTTCTTTATTTATATTATTTTTTCTAAAAAAAGTAATTTATAGAATATTTTATGAATCTTAATCTCTTCATCTGTCATTGAGTAATGCTTTACATTTGCGGGACGAGGCGTTTCATTACGATGATACTCTATCGCAGCTTTAATCTAAATTTTGGAGTTATTTCAGCTCTGAAAAATATAAATTGTAACTAACTACTTTTATATTTTTCTTGCTTTTCGAAATCTCATATCTCTTTTAGTTAAGTCAAACTAGTCCCATTCAATTTATTTTTTCAATCAAGTAGGTCACAAACCCCGTAGTCCAAGCGACTTCGAAGTCACACATGAAACCCTCATGTATGACTTGGACTATCATTTATACATTTAATGTGGTCGCGTAACCTCATCTCCATCCCCCAACCACGTCCCATTGCTAACTAAGGATACTATCTCCGAATATTATATTCTTTTGTTCTTTTTGAAATCAGCTTATAAAACCTTCTACTCTACTTTTAAAATTTTCCTACTCTTCCTACCCATTAGTTTCTTACACCGCCCCATTGCGCCGCGCGTCGTCCTCTGCAAGGGTATAAAAATCATTGGCAACCAAATTTTTTTGAACCGAACCCTTTTTAAACTTTCTTGCTCCGGTTCGGGTACAGGTTCGACAGGGAAAAAATTTTTTGCTCCGGTTCGGGTTCGGTTCCGACTTCCCGAAATTCTCGGAGTCTCCAACTCCGGAGCGGTTCGACTCCGAACCGGTTTGCAGCCCTGGTTACAAATGCTGAATGAAATACTGCTATTCGCTTATCAACATAGCCACTAGGCAACATTTGTACTGAAATTTCTACTTTTCTATCCTTCTAATTGTGGTTGATGTGGTTCTCCAGGTCCTTCGTAAGGAAAGAAGGAACTTTATCGTCTACTTTTTTAACATCAGACAAAATAGCGAGTTAGCGATTACAGAATTTCCAGTACTTCTAACGCAACACTTTACATCACCTAGATGAGCCATTTCCCGTACCATTTCCCCTCTTTCCGAAAACCGTGTAAGTGAAGTGTGGGGACACCAGCTGATCGTTTTGTTGCTGCTGTTTCTGTTTTGTCCAATGTGGATCAAAACGTGACACTGAAATCTAAACATAAATCTCATTCATAAAGTATGCAGAGCGCGCCAGACTTGGACGCGGAGAGATTGCAACTGTCACCAGTTAATTCGTGGAAGCCCCACCTGCCCCTGCCCCGTTGGGGCAGCTGTCGCCTGCATACGAAAAGTGGTTCGTGCTTTTGTGTGTCTCTCGGCTTTGGGCTTTCGGTTCGGCCAGTTGGCGGCGGCTGCTTTACTATTTTTATACATCAAACGCGCAGAATTGTCAGTTTATTTTGAACAAGCGCAGCGAAAGCATAGAACACGCGGAAAACCAAAAAGAAAAACGAATTTGGGAAAATAGAAAATTCAAAAAAAAAATTACACCAAAAATTTGAAATCGGTACGAAAAGTGTGATATAAAAAAGACTAACAAAAATATTAGCTCATTTTTTTGCTGTGTCCGAAAGTGTTTGATTTGAGGCGATCGTATATAGCCAGACTATTGTACAGCCAGACTATTGTACCACCAGCAGCAACAAACAAACAAACAAACAACTTGAAGTAATTTGCAACTGAAAAGAAATGCGCCAAATGGGGCACAAACAAAGTAAACAACAACAACAAAGATTTGCCTCGATCTTGCCCAGCCCCTTCCCGCTGGCTTTTCCTGTCGCAAAAAAAAAAAAAAGAGAAAACTCTTCGTGGACGACACTTTTGAGCAGTAACCACAATAACAACAAAAAGCACAGCTTAAGAGGTGGCTAGGCGACTAATCAAATGGTCAAGAGCTGACAGCGTGACTCACGATCAAACACATATTTGAGTCCATTTCTTATAGCTTATAACCAAGAGGTATATGATATGGGTTTTACTCTCTCAAACCCATTTCCTGTACCATAAATTCTATGGTAGATATAGCATACAGGTATCCTATAGCCTTCATAACTAGGCAGTACTGTTAGGGTGCGTTCAGACACACTGGGAATAAGAATGAGCCATGCTGAGTTTCAGAACAGTAAAACTATTCTCACTAAACGTAGTTTTTGTAGCAAACATCCAAGGTCAGGTACATGATATACACATCGGCAATTGTTCAATCCTGGCGGAGCTATTTAGAGGGAGATAATAATAAGTAGTAGTAGGGGTTTTATTGATTGATATAAGTTTTTTTCAAAACTTATTTTACTTGTCTTTAAACAAAAAGCAAAATAAGTTTCTCAAACCCTTTAATATACAACTAAATTAAATATTTCCTTAAATCCGCCAATCTTGGCTGGACACAATAATAGGTGTACAAAGATAAATGTTTAAATTAAATCAATATTTCTCTATTTGTGGTCTTGTTTTATATTAAACTAAGTATCTGGCAGCTAATAACCGGTATATCTGCCATTATTTTGCAAGACTTTCTCCATTCGTCTTGGCATGGAGGATATTAACTTGCGACAAGTTCCAATTGGCATGTTGTTCCATGCTCTTTGGACAATATCCCAAAGTTGATTTTTATTTTGACAAAAAGTCTTTCCGACCGCTCTTTTGAGTTCACCCCAGAGATTCTCGATGCGATTAAGGTCCGGGGATTGACTTGGCCACTCAAGAACATCCACATTTTGCTCTCGGAACCAATCCTTTACTACTTGAGAGGCGTGCTTCGGGTCATTATCCTGCTGTAACTTCCATAAAAGTGGCATATTATCCTCGCTATAAGGTAGCATATGGTAGATAAGTGGCCGGGTGGCTCAGCGGCTAGTGTGCGCGACCGCTAAGCATGAGGTCGTGGGTTCGATCACGCCTCGGAACATCTAATGAAAAGTTTTTTTCTTTAAATAAACTTTACACCCGGCCACACCTCTTTGCTGTTGCAGTAATTAGCCATGAAAAAGCTTCTCAAACTGCCGTTCGGATTCGGCGTTAAACTGTAGGTCCCTTTCCCTTGTGCTAAAATTAGAAGCGCACAAGCCAAGAGATTGAGAGAGGCTCGGCTTTGGCCCTTTGGGGCTGTATATGGTAGCATCACCGACTTCAATAGATCTTTGTATAAGAATCTGTCCATTATTCTGACAATACGATGAATCGGACCAACACCATACCATGAAAAGCAGTTCCATACAATTAGGCTACCACCTCCATGTTTCACAGTTTTATATGTGTACTTGGGATCAAATTCTTTGCCTTTCGGACGACGAACATTCCTTTTGGCATCATTTCCAAATAAATTTATTTTGGTTTCGTCACTCCAGAGAATATTACACCATTTTTTCTCACCCTCCGGTTCGCACCAGGTTCTACGATCTAATGCAAATTTGTTCCTCATCTGTAAATTTGCGGACCGAAGCAAAGGAACCCTGCGAGCAATCCTATATGCTGGGTTTACTATTGCCAATCGTCGCCGAACGGCAATCGTCCTGGAAGACTTGAACGGGTCGCGTTTAACCAACTGAACCATGCGATCGTCGGTCTAAGATGATGATTTTCTAGGTGCTCCCCGAGTTTCACCTATTTTTTACGGTCTTAAGGCATTGGTTACGAAGTTTTGAGAGCGTTTCATTAACAAGGCAATGTTTTTCCTTCATCTCGGAGTCGTCGAATGAGCCTTCTCTTCTCCGCACTGCAGTGACGCCCACGGCCCATCTAATACAATTTTAATGGTTTTCTAAGTCCCCATTTAGTTATATTTTCCTAACACCTTACCTTCTGCAACCAAATAATTGTATTTGTAAACTACAGGTTAATGTTTTGCTTCATACACTTTTTTTATTGACCAGCCGAGTATGCAGTCTAACCAATAAAACAATTCACAATTTTTCCCAGAAAGCTAATTCATTCCAGGAATTCACACAATTCGTACCGAAACAGTGTGACCATATTAAAAAAGTATAGCTTCCTTATTAATTATCCTCAGCACGAAGTCATTTGAAGTTACAAATACGCTGCACATTTGTCGGAACCGGCGGGATCGGATGACTATAGCATATAGCTGCCATAGGAACGATCGGTTGAAAAACTAGTCTTAAAGAGAAAAACTTTTTTGTTTTTAATGGCAACGCCTCCAAAGTACGTATTTCTTAGTTTTTATCCCTTCCCATGATTTCACAAAGTTTGGTCGAAGACGGATGACTATAGCATATAGCTCACATAGGAACGATCGGTCGAAAAACTAGTTCTAGTGAGAAAAACTTTTTTGTTTTTAATGCAAACCTCCTTATCATTGGCATACACTTATTTTATATACTTTTACACAATTCTACAAATTTTGGTCGAAATCGGATGACTATAGCATATAGCTTCCATAGGAACGATCGGTCGAAAAACTAGTTCTAGTGAGGAAAACTTTTTTGTTATTAATGAAAACGTCCTTTTTATTGGCAGACACTTATTGTATATACTTTGGACACATTTCTACAAATTTTTATCAAAATCGGATGACTATAGCATATAGCTGCAGTATGAATAATCGGTCGAAAAAGAAGTTCTAGTGAGAAAAACTTTTTGTTTTAAACGGGATCGCCTCCAAATTTCGCTAAGAAGAGTCTTAGAAAAACTTTTTTGTTTTCAATGAAAGCTGCAAGGGTATACAAAACTTCGGCCGAGCCGAAGTTAACTTTACCCTATTTTTGTACCTTAAATCATATGACAGCTACTATGTGCTATACTCATTTGATATTGTTCAAACTTGGCAATATTATTTGAAAGCATAATTTAAAGTTGAAAAATAACAGAGACTATTACTGAAATCCAATTTCTGTACCAAAAATTTTATAAAAGCTATAAGCTAAAGTTATCAAATCTGGTTGGTTCCTACCAGTGTGCCTAAGTGTCAAGTTAAGACCAGAAATAGGTACTCTTTAACCGGGAACAGGTGAGAATATGTATAGAAAATAGTGGTACAACCTTTAAAAGAAAGGACCATGTACTTAACTGCCCGACTTTAGAAAAATTCCAGTCCCTGATTTAACCAACAAACACTTGATTTGAGCACGCGACAATTCCAGAGCTTCCTCCCCATCTTTTATGATCCTGCATTTTAGTGTTGTAGGCGGGCAAATCCAATTTCCTAGGAATGTGCATACAGCGAAAGAGTTAAATTGAAAAAACTATCATCATCATTATCATCATCATCATCATAATGAAATAGTGCAAATAATAACCCAGCGAGATTGGGCAGGGGGCTGACCAAGTGCGAACAATTGCAGGGTCCAACAACTGTAGCTCGCTTATTTTCCAATTTAACTCAATAACGTGGACTGGCTTAATGCCATTTGACGCTGCAAATTTTACGATTTACTCTCCCGTCCCCGTCCCCCTTCCACCCCTCCGCTTTCCAGCCCACGATCCGTGCTGCTGCTGCTGCTGCTGCGCATTTATCATAATTCGAGAGTGGACAAAAGCCGCTGCTCTAGACGCTGGGCTACGCTTACGGCGGATGTTGGGCGAGAGAGTGATTTATGCCATGGAAATTGTCCACTTTTTGCTTGGCCCTCCATTTTGATAATGGATCTACCTACACAGAGATCATTTTACTCACACAGATAGAGCAGAGGGTAAAGATAATTTTCATTGCCACATTTTTCGCTGGCCTAAACCAGCTCTGGAGGGGCCAAGTCAATGACATTTGCAGCCAAAGCCAAACAAATAAAGTTGCCAAGATTTTCACCAGCTTTCTTAGAGCTGACTTCGTGACAAATGGAGAATAAGTAGACGATTTGGTTTAGGGACGAACAATAGTTAAACACTACTCCACTTAATATGTGTTCAATTGGATTTTGGTACCACATTCCCCACATTACAAAATAGCCCAGAGAAGCTCGTTTTGACTCTTTATTAGTTAGGGATCAAAAGCAGGCCAGGCCAAACATAGCCCCTGGGGCCCGAAGTCACTCGCCTATTCACACCGAATGCTTGCCGAAGTCAATCATCACTGAGTGTCAGAGGGGGACAGACATAGTTCTCTGTCCTCTCTATTTTGCCAGGCCTGATCAAATGTCTTTATAAATCGTTTGTTTATTAGTCAAATGCTTTAGCTCTACGCCACTTCTGCTAAGTTCATAAACCGAACAAAATGTGCAAAATCGCCTGCCGTACGGCTGACATTTCCAGCACAGTTTCTGGTAATGCTGAACCGATCTGCCGGTCCGATGGTTACCCTAAACCGGCTGCCAGGTGGTTAATGGAAAAGAGCCTGACCGATGGCTGTCCTAAAACTGTCAGCCGGATGGCAGACACTTCATGTGCGAGCTTCTGGAAGTTCTGTGCTTGATCGGCCTGGCCGATGGTTACCCTTAGGTCACCGCCGGATGGTAAACTATATTTGTATGAGCGTCCGGGAGTACTGTGCCGATCCGGTCACCTGAGGGCTTGCTTTCGGCAGCACCTGGCACAAAAAAAAAACTGCTGGGATCGGTTAAGCATTTTAAACGTCTATAAGGAACCACTAAAATTCTTATAAAGATTCGGTCCGGGGTCATTAAAAGAAAGGTCTTAACACCCTCGCCCATAATAATATTTTTTGCGAACAAAATTGAAGACCCATTTGACAATGAAGATATCAAAGGGTCGGAAGATACTAATAAAGCATTAATGATTTCTTCCATTGTATTTTTCGTGGAATTTGTTCTTGTATTGCTCTCGCATATGTGACTGGCTTCAAGAGCTTCCTCGGACATCATACCAAGCGGAGACTTGACAAGCCCTATTCAAATAGGTTGCCTTACATATTCTATTTTGATTGGTCGACAATATCGAGTAGTGTGTTTTCGGTCCTTTCTGCTCTATCAATAGTACCATACAAATTGAAAATAAATATTGGTCTATCAAGCCTCCATCGAAGTCATCAAATTCTTGCCTATATGTAGAATTTCCGGTGCTGCCTTCACAAACCCCATTTGTCGGTAGCAGGTAATTGGGTGTTATTATTATTTACAATTTGGTTTTAAAAACTTTCTGGGTGTGCTTCATTAATCCAAGCATTAGTATGGTCTACTAAGTTTTTTGTAGTGGTACTTCAACGAAATGATCAGTGACCGTGATGCCAATTGGATTGCATTTTTTCCGCACAACGCAGCTTATCGTGGCATGGATATATATCGGCGTTTTGGCCTTAAGCCTTCTAGTAAAATTTCGCAGCTTTTGACTAATCTCTCACTGGTAATCCTGAGTATAAGGTTTTTAAGACAGTAACAACAACTCAGTAATTCATGTTAGGAACTTCTTGGTTGGGATCGCTTTTTCGTGCCATACTAAAAAACTGTCCGTTTTGCAACTGACATTTTAACTAAAAAGTGCCACAATTTGAAGGGTAGCAGGTATTAGCAGTTCATATAGGACATTTTGGACGTACAATGGTTCAGACTTCCAGATAAAATAAGAGTTAGACTGAATCCAGGTGAATCTGATGAGTTCTACTCCACGAAAGACAGGTGTGCGCTACTGTTGACTTAATACACTTATAGTAATTACGACTACGTTTTATAAGCAACACATTTATAGACCGGTCACAAACACTGATTTTCTATGTTGAACATACCTTGAAGTTAATAAAAAACCAAACTTTTAATAAAATAAGTAAAGATTGTAAATTTCCCAGGTAATCGAAATCAAGGCGCATAACAAAGAAACTATTTAGTAAAGCGCTTGCTGAAACATATGCTGTGTTTGACAGCTCACAGCTGATGATTAGCTAATCGGAGAGCTTATAAAAAACCACCAAAAATCTAATCAAAGTATTTGTTATCGATTTGTGAAAAAAATCAACGCTTTTTCAAATTTGAATTAAATGCCGCTACTGAGGCCCTATTGCCCACTGTGTGGGCGTTCAAAGCCCTTTGAAATGTATAAGTTTAGGTTCGCGGAATGGTTGATAGTTGACAGATATTTGCCTCTAGTTTCGATCAAAATCAAGTCATATTTTTATGCAAAAGAACGCATCCAGTTTACCTATGAAGCTAAGTGAATCTTCAATTAGTACCTGTCCCTACGGTGGTTATTGGGACACAAAAATATCCCCGGAAACGAAATGGCACGTAGGGAGCTTCTTAGAGAGGAATACGCTTAGAATACGCTTAGAACAACCTTCTGGGTGAACAGCTGGGATATGAGACAAGCAAAAGCATTAATAGTGATCCGCAATCTCAAAGAGTTCCACAAATTTCTTCAACAAGTAAAGAATGCCCACAAGTTACTGAAAGGGGTCATCTATACAAATGGGGAATAACAAACACCAAGTTATGTAGATACTGTATATGGTAATCAAGTAATCGTTTGTATGATTACGATTACTTCCGATTACTATCTACTCGTGAGTATTTTTCGAGTTATACCCATGGCTTCTTCTTAAAAATTTAATCGTAGTGAGGAAAATTATTGTACATTGCATAGAACATCTAAATAATTAAATTTCCGCGATTTTTAAATGCCAAAAAACTGGCTAGACAGGGTACTACTATCTAGCTCCTCCCGGAGAAGGAAGAAAAAGGCGTTCGGCCTCTTGGTTTGCGTTGTTGCTAGGGTCTCGTGCCCCACTCGATTATCAAAAAGATTTGGGTGAAGCTTTTATATAATATTAAATAAAAAACGTTAGTTGAGTAATCTGTAAGTATCTGTATATTTATAGCCAACTTGTTCATCTTTATTTGGAATATTGTATAGCATAAATATCATCAGCCTCGATTTCCGACAACATAAACTATATTTATTCTTGATCAGGCTGACAAGCTGAGTTCATTAAGCCCTATCCCTCTGTCTGATTGTTTGTCTGTCTGTATGTTTCAACGAGAACGAGTCTCTCAGTTTTAAAGCTATCGAACTCAAATTTTACAAAGAGTCTTTCTTTTAACAGCACGCTGCTAATATGTCAGAACCGACCGGATCGGACGACAAGCTCCTATAGGAACGATCAATCGAGAAAAAACTTTTTTGTTTTCAATGTAATCGTCTCCAAACTTCGTATTTATTGGTATTCTATAATTTTTATTCCGTTGCAGAGGGTATTACAAAATTGTCCGGATGTTTGTAACGCATAGAAGGAAGCATCTCCGACCACATAAAGTATATATATTCTATATCAGCATGACGAGCTGAGTCGATTTAGCCTTGTCCGTCTGTCCGTCTGTCCGTCTGTTTCTATGCTATCTTCTCCGTCAGTTTTAAAGCTATCCTCACCAAATTTTGCACGAAGTATTTTGGTACAAGTACGCTGCACATTTGTCATAACCGGCAGGATCGGATGACTATAGCATACAGCTGTCATAGGAACGATCGGTCGAAAAACTAGTCTTAGTGAGAAAACCTGTTTTCTTTTTATTGGAAACGCCTCCAAAGTACGTATTTCTTAGTTTACTATCCTCTCCCATGATTTCACTAAGTTTGGTCGAAATCGGATGACTATATCATATAGCTGCCATAGGAACGATCGGTCAAAAAACAAGATCTAGTGAAAAAAACTTTTTTGTTTTTAATGAAAACGTCCTTTTTATTGGCATATTCTTATTTTATATACCTTAAAACATTTCTACAAAGTTTTATCGAAATCGGATGACTATAGCATATAGCTGCAGTATGAATGATCGGTCGAAAAAGAAGTTCTAGTGAGAAAAACTTTTTTGTTTTAATTGGAATCGCCTCCAAATTTCGTAATTAACAGTTTTTAATGCTTTTCCATGATATTACCAAGTTTGGTCGAAATCAGACATCAATATAGTATAGATCCCATAGAAAAGTAAGGTCCAAAAAGGAGTCTTAGTTAGAAAAACTTTTTTGTTTTCAATGGAAATGTCCTCAAAACTAGCTTGTCATTTTTTAAGACATTTCCATTAAAACCAAAAAAGTTTTCCTAACTAAGACTAATATTCAGACTCTACTTTCCTATGACAGCTATACTATATAGATGTCCGATTTCGACCAAACTTGGTGGAATCATGGAAAAGCATAGCAAACTAAGAAATACGAAGTATGGAGGCGTTTCCATTGAAAACAAATAAAGGTTTTTCTCACTAAAACTAGTTTTTCGGCCGATCGTTCCTATGACAGCTATATGCTATAGTCGTCCGATCCGGCCGGTTTCGACAAATGTGCAGCGTATATGTACCAAAAGACTTCGAGCAAAGTTTGGTGAAGATGGCTTCAAACTGACAGAGGAGATAGCATAGAAACAGACAGACGAACGGACGGACAGACGGACATGGATAAATCAACTCAGCTCGTCTTGCTCGTATAAAAATAGTCTTATTAGGGGGTGTCCTCTCTGGAGATTTTGGCTTCGGTGGGCTTTCAAATCGCTAGAGAAATCCGTCGGTGTCCCAGAACTTCGAGAGATTTCGTTTTCTTCGAAAGTCTAGTTCGAAAGTCGAGTTCGAAAGGTGTGTGCTTAAGATCGTATGACTATATCATATAGCTGCTGTGAATCGATCGGTTGAAAAATGGGTAAAAGTATATAAGAAAAAACGTCATATCTCCCACAGTTTTATTGATAGAGAAGGCTTGTACCTTTTGGACATATTTAGAAATCAATACAATTTATCGATCCGCCAAAGAAATGATAAAGATCGGATGAACGATAGTCGAGTTACAAGGAAAACAAACAATTATGGGCAGCACCGGTCGCAATGGTGATGCGGAGCACTTCACAGGTACTGAGTATACTATAGTCGGGCTTGACCGACTTTCTTTCTTGTTGATATCCGATTTGTATTTTCAAATAATAATTCGCAGTTTTAGTTTCTTGTGTGTGTTTATGTAACAGGCAGAAGGAAGCATCTCCGACCCAATAAAGTATATATATTCTTGATCAGCATCAACAGCCGAGTCGATCTAGCCATGTCCGTCCGTTTGTCCGTCTGTCTGTCCGTATGAACAAACAGATCTCAGTGATAGGAGAGATAGAGGTTTGAGATGTATGGGACATATGCTTCTTATACTTGCAGGCAGATCAAGTTTATTTTCAGTTTTGCAAATTGGAAAAAGTCATATCTCCCACAGTTTAATATTTAGAAGGTTCGTTCCTTTTGGACATATTTAATAATCAAGATTATTAATCGATCCGCCAAAGAAATGATAAAGATCGGATGAACGGTTGTCGAGTTATAATGAAAACAAACAATTATGGGCAGCACCGGGTACAAAGTATATATTATAGTCGGGCTTGACCGACTTTCTTTCTTGTTAATCAGTAAGTAGGTCAAATTTTGCCGTGTATTATTTTTGTTAAAGGTTCATCAAATCAAAATTTCGGAGTGCAGGATTCGAATCTTAACCTGAAATTAAGTTTTGTTAGTTCTTAGTTCGTATGTGGCGAATTTTGGGTTTCGCGGTTTGATCGATAGTCCATCGACTGTTTTCTCACAAAAACAGTAAATCTATCGATGGTTTCTCAGCTACTGCTGACTAAGTATTTGGTCATTCAAAATTTCCACATGAATATATCAAAATTTATATGGAAATCTATTCTATTGTAGTCGAAAAACAGCGACAACAACAATCGTCCCATTGTGTGTAACTTCTTGTGTTTCCATGACCATAAACTATGTTCCCAAGCGGCAGATGCAACAAGCTGGAGGGAATTGTTTAGACATGTGGAAACTGGCATATTGAAAAAGGTCTCAAAAAAGTATTAACAAATGGGCAGCTTTCTTCGCTAGTCTCGGATGCAAATGCAATTGGGTTGAGTTGTTGTTAATAGTTATCCATATTAAGTAGTACGTATGTAAATGGCAATTGGCATGGGCACACACGCCCACCCAACCCCTGCTGTCCAGTGGACGTACTCCAATTACAAAGGAAATGCCAAATGGAACCATCAAAACACAAATTTGTGGAAATTTATGAATTTCAGTTTATTTATACACAAACACTCGCACACTCACACACACACACACACACACACAATGAGGTCGCTCCGAAAATCGCTCATTTAATAGATACAAATGTATCTAATGAATGCAGCGCAGCGTGCTCATGATTTATGCGAAGCTCAGCCTGTCCCCTGCCTTCATTTTTTTTTTTTTTGTTCATTTAATTTTCGTTGCAGCCTCTCCACCTCCGCCTCGACTCGTCTTGCTCCTCCTGAGATGGCCAATGCCGGCTACACATGCATACGCCGCACCTTCTGCTGGCTCAACATCATTCTCTGGGTGAGTAGACGATAAAGTTGCTGGAATGCCCACGGATATGTTGGGAGAGCATATCAATGCGTTTCTGTCAAGAACTTTGCCGACACCCAGAGTGTCGTCAAAGTTGGTGTCTGCAGCGGAAGTACCATTGTACCCATTCATTTCGAGTCTGTCAACTGTTTCCCGCGCTATTGTCAGGTCTTGTCGCAGATTTACCTGTGGAACAGAACAAAAAAACACAAAGGTTTTTTTTTTTTGAATACTCACACAGAATTTTGAAAGAATTAGCCAACGATTTGTTTTGTCATTGAGAGGGAAATCCAACCAAAAGACATAAATAGGTATGAATCGTTTTCAGAATTTCGTCATCCTTAGAGCGTACGCTAGCTCCCATAACCTACAGAATCGAATAAGCAGAAGTTTGTACCATTGCTTTGAAGGGCCAGAGTGCTTATAAATTGTTAAAAAAATTCTGAATTTTAACGATAGATGAAATTTACTCAGTGACGTAAGGTGACGCTTTACAGAACAAGCAAGCTTTTGGGCAAAATTATAATACTCTTTGCAAGTGTATAAGAAAATATATACGCCTGCAGTGGGACTTGAACTCATAACCTCCACTGGCCTTTAGGTAAAAAGTTGCCTTAAAAGTAAAATTATTTGTTACTAAAACTAGCACATCCGATTATAAAACATGATTTAATTTTTTTTGTACAACTTCGTCCCCACGCTATGGTCACACTATGTACATTTCGACAAACGAACGCGTCCGTTCTAAAGGCCCAGACGGACTGACGACGTAACGAGAAGTTTCATAGAAAAATTGAGAGAAGAAGAAGCAGGCGTAACGATTTCCTTGCACTTTACGTTAACCCCCGTTGGAGTCAAAACGTACTTTTGCGCTTAACAGCGCTAAACAGAGTTTAACATCTTATACGTGGACTCAATGTTAATAGGCTGTGGGCCTTATGTTGCGTTGCTCTGCTGGTGCAATATTGTTGCCACCAGATGTTACGCGCTGTTACTCTACATGTATGCCATCAATCAGCTGGACTTAGCTATAATAAAACTATTACAGAAAAATCAAAGCGAAAGAGCCGATTGGACATGATTTCGCATGAAGACAAGGTTGCGCTGAAACATTCGGACTCAAGGCTTGGAGTGAATTGGCCGAGCTTGTTCAAAAAGAAGATCAGTAACATACGTGAACACTTTGGATAAATTGATTCAAATTTCTACCAATATGTGACAGTTGCTGATTGCCGAACTAGTTTAAAGACTTTGCGGGAGAGCTATTGCTATCATGGCAGAAGCATAAGCGTAAATCACTTGTCATCAAAACCAAACCACACCTGATTGAGCAGTGTGACCCTCCACCAGCTAATTTAAAAATGCCATGAACCTGACAACGCGATGCAGCGGCGTAATTTGTTTTTTAGTTCTGGTCACACTAGGCATACGTTTCATGTTGACGCAATATGTGGTGGCGTATGCTGAATTACTTACGTCGTCAGTCCGTCGGGGCCTTAAAAGCGCAGTTAAAACATACCGTTGTTCGGAAATCATAAACAGTTCATGTTCTGGTGTTATTTTGTGCACTTATTCTGCTTTAGAGTTCCTAAGCAGTTATAACAATGCTGGCATAAGGAAACCTCTTCTTATGCTCTAATGATAGAACCGCGAGGTTTTTAAACACCTGTATAGTTGACCAGACTCCTATGGGAGCATAGCACGCTTGACCTTTAGCCGGCTAAAACTTGCTAGCTTGAAAATCATAAAGGTCTTAAGATCAGTCACAAAGTATAACCAGAACGTTCGCAAAAATTTTTGAGAATTGGACACTTTGTGTTCCTAAAATGAGAGCGCGATGTCCCCAAGACGAGCCCGAGGTCTTCCAGAATAATTCCCTAAGTAAAGTAGTCCAAAAACATTATCAAAATGCTTCTGAATGAATCGCGAAAGCTTCTAAAATGACCCCAAAATGTTTCCAAGTTGAGCACAAAATGTTACTAACGCAACACCTAAACGTTGATGCAGATCGAGCAACGGGTTTAAAAACTGCGTTCGTGAAATTACACCGCTGTTTACAGTTCAAGAAAAAGCGGAATTTCTTTACTTTTGTCAACGAATGGTCTTGATTTCGGTAGATTTTGAACGGATTTTTTTCTGTATTACTCGGTTTGTTGACCACAAGTTGACTTCCGTTCTCCAGGACTCCTGATTTCACTTCACCTTCAACATTAAAATCTTTAAATTTTAAACTCAAACTCAAATTTGAAAGCGCAATTGAAATGGAACCGTGGATGAGCACAGCGTTATAATAGAAAGGCAATTCTTGGAGTGTTATCAAAAGTTAAGAAACCATTCCTCGTACCGAAATTTATACCACACGACAAATTCGAACCTTTGAATAGAAGCTTCTGCCACATTTTACAGATTTGAAGCCTCTTCAGGTATATCAGGCGTAGCGCCATTTGTCATCAAGAAAGAAAAATGAAGGCTTTGACTGTTTTTAACGTTTTTTTGTGGCAAAAACTAATGCTGTATTGTTAATTGTTTGCATTGTTAATACTGTAGACAATGTACTCATCCTGGCTATTTTTCTTTTTCATCAACGAGCCATCAGCACCCTTGAGTAAACTCAGACTTTCGCTGATAAGCTTCCAATTGTTTTAGACCAGGTTCCAACATATGTATGCAGTGGTCTCATTCAATTTGGTCTTGGATTGAATTCAATTTCTCATTCATATGAGGCACCATTATGACCCAAAAAAATTGTCCATCTGCTTCTTATTTGCTGCTGAAATGCTTCCACGGTACTCAGATTGCAAGGACTGAATAAGCTTTGGTTAGTAGTGTTCCGCTTGGTTGATTAATTGGCCCTCTAAGCGATGAAACGATAGTTACAACGGACTCTCATCTTCCGATTTGTCAACGGAAAATGATTGAGAACCCTGAAACATTAAACTTCGTGAAATGTTTGTGAAACCAAAAGTTTGCTTGTATAAATATTCAGTCCCCATAAACTAAGAGGGTATTCACTAGCCCTCGTAAAATGGCAAAGCGTAAATTCAAAAGTTTACGAAGCAACAACAAAACACATGAGAAAAGAATTACCACATTAAACATGCCTTAGGGTATGTTTAAAGATCAGTTGTAAATGTGAAAAAGTGTAATGTTTTGAAGTGTTGTAAAATTTGTCAAAGAATCGGTAAAAAATACTTAGTATCGAGCCATTTCGAGATTTTTGTCTTAAAAATATGCGGTCACACCAGCAAAATGTAAATTATAAAAAGGAAAACTTGAAGGCAATTCAAAGCGCTGGAGGAATGTTATGACGCCAAGCGTATCCGCAAGGCCCCTGTGCCCCATTGTGGATAGGCTGACCTGCACGCTGGTGTTGAAGGGACGCAACAATGGCAAGAAGCTGAGTTCCTGTCACACTGTCAAGCGCTCGCTCGAGATGATTCATGTTGGATGTGTCGCCCGTGCGCCGCGTTAACCAGGCCATCTGGCAGCTGTGCACTGGAGCACGTGGGGATGCCTTCAGAAACATCAATCTCATTGACGAGTACTTGGTCGATAAGCTGATCAAAGCTGCAAAGGGTTACTCCAACTCGTGCGCCATCAATTTGAAAACAAGAAGTCAATTCTACTGGCATGTTTACAAAAACCTTAAAATAACTCTATTTAATAATTCCGTAGCTTAAAAACATAAGAAATTACTATCAATAAGACTCTGTCTGTACTCCAAAGATTGTTTTAATTTTCATTATTGATGCTGCTATTTTGCATACTATTTCTTAAAGGGCCAAGTCAATTTTTCGCTTATTCAAAGTTTGTTGCACCCTTTGTCTTGGCATCTTTATTTTGTTTTATATTCACTAGTCAAATTTTGGCACTCAAATAATAGCTTGGCTAAACATCTGGCTTATATCCAATTTACACTAGGGCATAAAGGCTGCCCTTTAAGGCAGCCGGTAAAGTGTGGCTTTGTCATGCAAAGAGGTGACAGTTTTGCCTGATGCTTTATTCTGGTACTTGCGATCTTTTGCACAAACTAATAATGTGAGTTCTATGAAATTTGGTTCTGAAATACTAAGAACTATATAAATTTGTATAAAATTTTTTACTTACTTTGGGATTTGATCTCTGGGCTTTTGGACTGAACACGTTTAGAATGCCGTCTCAACAAGTTGCGCCATCGCACACGCTGGTTGCCCTTACGCTTTACTTACAGGCAGATCAAATTTATTTAAAATTTTTGCAAATTGGAAAAGAATGTAATATCTCCCACAGTTTTGCATGTAAATAGATGGTTTGAACTTGTCAGAAATAACTAAAAATTAGCATCAATAAAAGATACGTCCATGGTTTGGTAAAGATTGGGTCAACCATAGTCAAGCTATGAACAAAAGAAGTTAGCTTTCGCCTTGAGTGACTTTTTTACTGCCCGAAAGGCATGGTTTAGATCAGCGATGTTCAAGAAGAGCGAGGCCTTAAAGTGAGAGTGTATTGGTGTGCGATATTAAAGCGACACAGCCCAGCTTTGAACTGCCCTTAACGACGGCTGGGCAGCGAATGAAGGCAAAGAGAGCTCTGCTTACGCTCATATGCCCGATTTCGGCATGCGGTCGGCACGTGTGCGTGTAAATAGCCGATTGCGCTCGGCCCCAGGGGGCTACAGAGGAACATCGCTGGCTTAGATCAGGGTTCCCCAAGAAAAGAGGCTCTCTGTCTCTCTCTACCACTCACTGATGCATTACTTCGGCAAGCATTCGGTGTGAATTTCCGAGTGTGTTCGGCCCCCGAGGCATGGCTGGCAGACACTGGTTTAGATGTTCTCTCCCGGAACATCTGCTTTTTCCGTTATAAAAACTCTGGACTCATGTGCCTTTTATTACTTTTTGCTGCGAAATCTACTCAGTACTTTCCCCAATTTTTCTTCCCTTAGCTGTGCAGTTGCGCTTTTCTAGGAGCTGGACTTTGGCTGCGTCTCAGCTACGAGGGTTATGCCACACTCTTGCCCCAACATGCCGGTCTCAGTGCGGACACCATTTTCATGGGAATGGGCGGTGTGGGCTTTGTGGTAAGCTTCTTTGGCTGCTGTGGCGCCTGGATACAATCGCGCTGTCTGCTGGTGCTGGTGAGTAGTCCTTAGATGGCACGACTTGTTCCCCTCCTCTCACCCGGTTCTCCTCTCCTGGCAGTACTTCATGCTGATTGTGTTGCTGTTCATGAGTGAGTTTCTGGTGGGCTCCATAGCCTTTCTCTTTCGCGGAGGCCTGGGTCGCACGCTGGCCAATGAGCTGCGCTTTGGCATTGAGCGGCACTATAATGCCAGTGATCGAGGCTCACTGGTGGCGCCATCGGTGGCCGCCATTTGGGACAGTGTGCAGCAGTCGGTGAGTGTTGCTGGTGCTTTCCCTGGGATGTTGGTCTTTTTACCCCAGTTTCTCCACTTACAGTTTGAGTGCTGTGGCGTCTCCTCGTACGAGGACTGGTATGACATACAATCCTGGAGCGGCAAGCGTTGGGTGCCCGAATCCTGTTGTCGCACTTTGTACGATCAGCGTCAAGTTTTAACCGAGGGCTCGGGCGATGGTCTGCTGCGCATGGACTGCGGCAGGTAGGCATCCATACCTCCTTATGCTTTGCTTTACCATTCCCAGTTGACTTCTGCTTTTCCCCTCACAGATCCGAGAACCCTTCGCTGTGGTGGGACAAGGGCTGTGCCCATTCGCTGCAGAACTGGTTCAATGGCCAGCTGAATGTGGTGGGTGCCATTGGACTGGGCATTGCATTCGTGCAGCTCTTCGGCCTGATCACCTCCATGCTGCTGTTCTGCACGGTGAAGCACAAGCGCGCCTCGGATACCTACAAATCGTACTCACCCTCGATCGATCCTCAGACACGTACCAGCAGTTGGGAGGATTGAACGCGACTGTAGCTGGGCTTGGAGCGGAGTAACAAAATGCGAAATGTGCCAAAAATTAATGTAAAAGAAATCGTTTTTTTTTTTGATTTGGCTTAAGGCTTCGGTTAGTTAGTTGGTGTATCCATATTGTGATGTGCTCTCTAGTAGTGTAGGACCCCAAGTACCACTTATTTATCTAATCCCGAATATCTAAACGAGTATCTACTGCCCGCAGAGCAAACCAGAGAACGAGAGGAGAAGTAGTTAACAACATAAATCTATGCAATTATTATTATGCTATCGATAACATTAACATTCCTACAAATCAATACACAAACTCGCTTTAAGTTACAAGTAATAAATTAAAGTATTTATTTAAATAAACCAGAAGAGATGCAGCTTAGAGACCCACCAGCTTGCCTCCAATATTGTCCAACTGAGCGGTGA
Organism: Lordiphosa collinella; assembly: GCA_018904265.1. NCBI lineage: Eukaryota > Metazoa > Arthropoda > Insecta > Diptera > Drosophilidae > Lordiphosa > Lordiphosa collinella. The sequence goes on from JAEIFV010000001.1 coordinate 1,771,397, forward strand.
TGCCCTTGGAAATGCTTCGTGCCAGCTCTTTGGGTTTCTGTTTGGGACGGGAGAGAAAGAAAGAGAGAGATGAATTGCATAACAATCGCGCATTAATTGGCACCAGCGGCTCTTGGGCAATGCCGCTCATCCATATAAGTATGTGAATGGAATCGAATGGGCAATGGCCCAACCACAATTGTATACACATATTTGCCATAATAAAATGGATCGTCTTTTGGTAACGATGAAGTCAGGCGAGGCTCTATGTTACCTTGGCTATCATTTAAGCAATACAACAGCAAAAACTTAAGCTCATCTAACTCCACCAAGTTAAGGCTAGTTTCCCACCCATTGGCCCTATGGCAGACATAGGTTATAGTCATCCGATTTTGACCAAAATTTGAAAACACCTTTAAAAACATAAAACATTCATAATGGCCGAGCACTAATCAATTTTTCTCACCAATAACCATTTTCCTACCGATCTTTTCTATTGCAGCTAAGGTCCATATCAAAATTATAAGACACCTTGAATTTTGAATATAATTTTCAAGATATATTAACGTATTGCATAAAACGCAGACAAACGATTCAACTCAAATTTATTTATTGTTCCATCTGTTATAGTGTTTTTTTAGGCAAACTAAAAAATAAGTGGCATTTTCAACTTTATCAAGTGATAAAGAAAAGAAGTTCTAGTGAGAAAAACTTTTTGTTTTAAACGGGATCGCCTCCAAATTTCGCTTAAAGAGTCTTAGAAAAACTTTTTTAGTTTTCAATGGAAGCTGCTTAACTTTCAATTTTTATACCCTTGCAGAGGGTATTATAAAATTGTGCGGATGTTTGTAACGCATAGAAGGAAGCATCTCCGACCACATAAAGTATATATATTCTTGATCAGCATGACGAGCTGAGTTGATTTATGTCCGTCTGTCCGTCTGTCCGTCTGTTTCTATGCTATCTCCTCCGTCAGTTTTAAAGCTATCCTCACCAAACTTTGCACAAAGTCTTTTGGTACAAATACGCTGCACATTTGTCGGAACCGGCCGGATCGGATGACTATAGCATATAGCTGCCATAGGAACGATCGGTTGAAAAACAAGTCTTAAAGAATTTTTTTTTGTTTTAATGGAAACGCCTCCAAAGTACGTTTTTCTTAGTTTACTATCCCTTTCCCAGATTTCACTAAGTTTGGTGAAATCGGATGACTATAGCATATAGCTGCCATAGGAACGATCGGTCGAAAAACTAGTTCTAGTGAGAAAAACTTTTTTTTTTTTGTGGAAACGTCCTTATCATTGGCATACACTTAATCTATATACTTTTACACAATTCTACAAAGATTGGTCGAAATCGGATGACTATAGCATATAGCTCCCATAGGAACGATCGGTCGAAAAACTAGTTCTAGTGAGAAAAACTTTTTTGTTTTTAGTGGAAACGTCCTTATCATTGGCATACACTTAATCTATACACTTTTACACAATTCTACAAAGATTGGTCGAAATCGGATGACTATAGCATATAGCTCCCATAGGAACGATCGGTCGAAAAACTAGTTCTAGTGAGAAAAACTTTTTTTTTTTTAATGAAAACGTCCTTATCATTGGCATACACTTATTTTATTTACTTTGGACACATTTCTACAAAGATTGGTCAAAATCGGATGACTATAGCATATAGCTGCAGTATGAATGATCGGTCGAAAAGAAGTTCAAGTTAGAAAAACTTTTTTGTCTTAAATGACATCGCCTCCAAATTTCGCAATTAACAGTGTATTATGCCTTTCCATGATTTCACCAAGTTTAATAGAAATCAGACATCTTTATAGTATAGATCCCATAGAAAAGTAATGTCCCAAAAATAGTCTTAGAAAAACTTTTTGTTATCAATGGAAGCTGCAAGGGTATACAAAACTTCGGCCGAGCCGAAGTTAACTTTCCCCTATTTTTTTTTCATTGAATCTATCAGATTCACTTATAACTGCGGTTCAAGGAGGTTCCATACTCTTAAAATCGCACTTTTAAGGTTGCTAACACTGTTAGCTGTGTTTCCTGGTAACACGTCTTGCAGGATATTAAGACTGGGTTAAGCATCCTGGTTTCCATTTCAAAAATTCGACCAAACACTTTTGTAAAACTATACAGTGTGACATTCGGGTATTGTCTTGCATGAAAATATAGGGGGCTTCCGGGTTTCTTAAAAGGGGGATTTTTTTTATTTTTTTTGTGGCAAACTTATTGAATGCTCCCCATACCTTTTTTAACCGCCACAAAAATTTCTTTTCGAAAAGTAAAGGGGCTCCTTTCTTAAATCACGCCGAAATCTACCTGGTCCATCAAGATTAATCTTTTTTTCATCCGACAAAATTATCTAAACAAAATAAAATTTATTAGAAATTTGAAAACTAACAATGCGACATTAATTACCGAGGCCCAGTTTGTTGACAAGTTTTCTAGTGCAAATTCGATCCGAGATCTTTGTGGCGGGCTGTCAATGAGATTTTTTTTTAAGTACACCTCTCACAATGTGATCAGATTTATTTAAGACTCTCCAGACCGTCATAGTGGACACATTTTTTGCGCTGAGTTCAGTAAGTTGGGGAGCACGGTTGAATTGCTCGCTTTGGTTATAATGCGTCGCCAGTACAACGTTTTCTGCCGTATTTTTCAGGATTCTTCAAAAAATTGGCAATAACTGTACGACTGCGACGTGATATTTGGCTTATATTCAAGCCGGACTTTGAAAAGGCAAGAATTAAGCCCTTTTCTTTCTCGCAAAGCAGTGCTGATCGACCCATTTTATTTCAAATTGCTTAAATTACAATCGTGAACAAAAAAAAATTACAAGTGGAGTTGTTTTTGATAGTCTGGCTTTAGTTTTCGTTGTGTCTTATAATTCTGATACATCTGCAAGCTAGCAAATTTCTATGCCTTGAACGTAAATTTTCATTGCGTATGAGTGTTTCTTTCGTTCGTCATATTTGTTTCTTTTATATTCCAGTTCAGAAAGATTTTGCGAGGGAGGAAACGCAAGTAATAAAAGTGTCTTATAATTTTGATATGGACCTTATCTTTTGTATGGGAGCTATCCAATTTTCACCAAGCATAGAAAACTAATAAATATGTACAAGGATTTGAAACGTTAACATTGAAGTCAAAAAGTTTTTTCCTATTAAAACTAGTTTTTCGACCGACCGTTTCTATGGGAGTTATAAGATATAGTCATCCGATCCGGTCGGTTCCGACATTTTAGCAGCGTGCAGTAAACAGAAGACTCAGTGCCAAATTTCAGCTCGATAGCTTTAAAATTGAGAGACTAGTTTGCGTAGAAACAGACAGTCAGACGGACAGGCGGAGAGACAAACTGACGGACGGAGAGACGGACAGTGCTAAATCAACTCAGCTCATCGCCCTGATCAAGAATATATATAGCTTATGAGGTCGAAAACTAATATTTCTATGCGTTGCAAAATTCTGGGCCAAATTATAATATCCTTTGCAAGGGTATTATAAAATTGTGCGTATGTTTGTAAAGCATTAAAAGAAGCATCTCCGACATAAATCTCACACATTAAGTATATATTCTTGATCAGCATGACCAGCATCTAGCCCTGTCCGTCAATCAGTCCTCCGTCCTCCGTCAGTTTAATAGCTATCTTCACCAAACTTTGCACGAAGTCTTTTAGTAGAAATACGCAGCACATTTCTCGGAACTGGCCGGATCGGATGACTATAGCATATAGCTGTCATAGGAATGATCGGTCAGAAAACTAGTTTTAGTGAGAAAATCATTTTTGTTTTCAATAGAAACGCGTTCAAACTTCGTATTTCTTAGTTTTCTATACTTTTCCATGTTTTCACGAAATCGGACATCTCTATAGTATAGTGTATAGCTGTCATAGAAATGTAAAGTCTGAAAAACTTCTTGTTTTCAATGGAAATGAACTAAAAATCAACATTTATTTATTTGTTATACTTTCACACAATTCTACAAAGTCTAGTCAAAATTGGATGACTATAGCATATAGCTGCCATATGAACGATCGGTCGAAATACTTGTTCTGGTAAGAAAAACTTTTTTGTTTTCAATGGAAACGTCCTTATTATTGGCATACACTTATTTTATATATTTTTACACAATTCTACAAAGTTTGGTCGAAATCGGATGACTATAGCATATAGCTCCCATAGGAACGATCGGTCGAAAAACTAGTTCGAGTAAGGAAAACTGTTTTTTTTTTAATGAAAACGTCCTTTTTATTGGCATATTCTTATTTTATATACTTTAACACATTTCAACAAAGTTTTATCAAAATCGGATGACAATAGCATATAGCTGCAGTATGAATGATCGGTCGAGAAAGAAGTTCTAGTGAGAAAAACTTTTTTGTTTTAAATGGGATCGCCTCCAAATTTCGCAATTAACAGTGTATTATGCTTTTCCATGATTTCACCAAGTTTGGTAGAAATCAGACATCTATATAGTATAGATCCCATAGAAAAGTAAGGTCCAAAAAGTAGTCTTAGCTAGAAAAACTTTTTTGTTTTCAATGGAAGCTGCAAGGGTATACAAAACTTCGGACGATCCGAAGTTAACTTTCCCCTAATTTTATACACTTGAAAAAAGTATTATAATTTTGCCCAGAAGTTTGGAGCGCATTGAAGGAGTCATCTCCGACCACGTAAAGTATATAAATTCTTGGTCAGGGCGACGAGCTGAGTCGATTGAGTTTTGTCCGTCCGTCTGTCTGTTTCTACGCAAACTAGTCCCTCAGTTTTGAATCTATCGAGCTGAAATTTTGAACAGAGTCGTCTTTTAGCTGCACACTGCACATATGTCGGAACCGCGAAAATCGAATGGTCACTTCTTGTAGCTGCCATAAACATTTTTTTTTCAATTTTTTTTAGAGTTTCAATCACACAAGACATAAAGCTTATAAATTAAGTCATTGGTCACAAAATTAAGTCAGTGGTCCCAAAAGTTTCAAGTGTGTTTAAACTTCGGCAAAGACGAAGTTAGCGTTGCTTTCTCGTTTTTATGAGTTTACTCCAAAATCAATACCAAAACGGTAACCCTAGTGCGTTTTTAGCTTTTGAAGCGCACAAGAAGAATAAGGGGCTGAGCGGTGAGGGCGGAACGGGCCAATACGTACCCATTGCCCATTGTGTACTTTGTTCAACTGTTCGGTCGACTTAACGCGCTTCACCGACTTTAAAAGCTTATTTCAAATCAACATTGATAGAGGATTGGCTCATTCCCATGGCCCTCGTTTCGAAATCAAGTATAGTTCCTAGAAAAAACCTCTTACCTGTATGAAACTGTTGAGCAGATTGGAGAATGCCTCGTAACCGTTGACAATGGAACGTGAAATGCCATCAAACATGTCTCCATTATTGCCATATTTCTCCTGCTCACTGATGGTATCCAAAATGGGCAGAGGCTGTGGGTGTGCACAAAAAGACAGCCATAAGTACCATTTACTCCTACTTAACCGCCTTCCTTCCTTCCTTCCCAACTCACCTGCGTTAAATCGGCCAGTTTTTTCTGACTATTATCATAGACACTGAGCACCCTGGAGGGTATGCCCTCTTGCTCTAGATTCACCGATTCCGCCGTCTTAGCCGGTGTGGGCAACAGCGAGATCTGTCAAAGAGTATGATAAGCCCTTAATTTGGCTGAAACTAACATATCATTAACTTACCTTAAAACCCGCCTCGCTGGCTGCTGTTTGGCTTGGTTCAGCTGCATCTTCGGCAAAGGCATCGAGGGCACCAAATTCATCGGCCGAAACTTGAGCATCAATGGGTGTGGCTCCATCCAGGGTGGTAGGCGCCAAGGGAAAGCCGGCGGAGAAGTGCAGAAGCTGCAGCACCAGGAATGTCCACATCAATAACATTGTTGCGAAATTTCGTTTTTGCTTATGAAACCAAATCGAAGCTGATGAAGTGAGATCCGTCTGTGCGCGACCAGGTCCAAATTTCAACTGAAATGCCGCGTCTGCGCAACGATTTTATTTTTATTGGTTTAACCTGAGAGCGTTTGGCCATTGGCAAATACGACGGGCGCAGTGGTGAGAGCGGGGTATGGACTATGAGGCAACTTGACAAACACATGCACTAAGGTAAGTACGAACGTTTGAACATATAATAGACCAGATATGGAAGCGGGATTTTTGCTGGTATGGGGGCTCAGACACTTAACCCCATTTCACCAAGTTTTTAATGTTCGATACAAATTCCATTTACAGGGAGTATTGGCCCCAGTTGTTCACACCAAGCTTGGCCATTAAGTTAAGATAAGAAAATTAAGATTTTATTTTGCTCCCGGGGCAAAGCGGGCAACTCACATTGCACAGTGGTTGCAATTATACGGAGAGAGCGGCCATAAATAATCCCAGTTCTTATATCGGTCTAAAACTTCTATTGTGAGGTCTACGAAGAGTAAAAACTGTAATATTCAAAAATGGGAGTGATTGTATACATCTACGCCCACTCATCATCGGCAGCTCACGTTTTTTCCTTATAACTTGACTATCGTGGATCCGATCTTAAGAATTCCTTTGGCGGATCGATAAATAATGCGGATTACTAAAAATGTCTAGAAGGTACGATCCATCTATCTACAAAACTTTGGCAGATATGATGTTTTTTCTCAATTGCGGGGGCGAGAGGGGCGCGCAAGTATAAGAAGCATTTGTCCCATGCATTTGGAACCTCTATATCTTACCTTCTGTAAGAACTGAGCGATTATACGGAGAGAGAAATCAAAAAACTTTCCTTACTTTATGAAATACTACATGAGCAATAGCAAGTCTTAGCAGCTGAACTGATAAATTTTATAATCTTAACATATTAACAAATAATATGCAAAACAAATTTTTAAGAATCATTTACAACTTTAACGAAAGATTTGAAAGACGAAACAAAAACAGGCACAAAAGCTTACCGCTTATTCCAGCCGGTGAACCGAACCGCAAACCGATCCGGCTTCCTTTCAGAAACGCTGAACCGAACCGAAAACCACAAAGAAAAACGGTTCGGTTCAGTTCTCTGACGAGTTTTAAAACGTGAATCACTTTCCTTTAGCCAATGATACTTAATAGTTTGGGAATTTGAATCGTTTCCCTTTGACAAGTTGTATACGACATTTCGCTCGACCTTCTACAAGGTAAATGCAGGATTGATATAACCTTTATGGATGTCTTGCCACAAATTTTAGAACATATAACATGTCTCTGCATTGTCCGCCGATCTCTTAATATATCTGTCATGAATCTGCTTTCTTTTCTTGAATTTTTGTATCAATTCTTTATAGTACTTCTTCATCTAAATTTTATCTTAGTGAGGAGTTTTTTCACAAACGATTAAAAGGTTGTGTAAGATGCATGGTACGTCTTCTTTTCTAGCCGACATTCTCTGTTTCGAAATGCTTTCCTATAGGAACTTATAGACGCGAGTCCTGCAAATCGGACATCACAAATTTTAGGCATTCTTCTTAGGATTTTAAAGATATTCAAATAGTCAAAGTAATTGTTAGCCGTCTAAAGGTCGAGGATTGATTTTAATTCTATAATCAATCTGAAATCAACAACAATGATATGGACACAAAGCAGATTATCGATACTCAGACAGACTCGGTTCGTCCGGAACCATCCTAAACTGGTCATTGAGATATTTATCGCTTTCCACACCAACAGCCATTAACAATTACCTATTTAAAGCCACTCTGAGCCAAATAAAGACTTGGGAATCATAAGTATTTTTCATGTTTACGTTCACATGCGACTATTAATAGCGACAGCTTCCTCCGAAGTTATTCCAATGGTGCTGGGGGCTGTGTCCAAATGTCGTATGTGTATTTGTTGTTTTTAATGGCAATTGTTAAACTTCTGTGGACAACGCAACAGACAAGATAACTGGCCAAGCATTTCTCTTGAATACATTTTTAAGGGGTTTTCTTTGCTCTTTATAAATACCAAGGTATTTTTATACTCTGTACCAAAGGTACTTAGAGTATAATAAGTTTGTGCAAAAGTATGTAACAGCCAGAAGGAAGCATCTCCGACCCCATAAAGTATATATATTCTTGATCAGCATCAACAGCCGAGTCGATATAGCCATGTCCGTCTGTCTATCCGTATGAACGCACAGATCTCAGAGATGGTAAGAGATAGAGGTTTGACATGTATAAGACTTATGCTTCTTATACTTGCAGGCAGATCAAGTTTATTTTCAATTTCGGCCACGCCCCCTCCCGCCCCCGCAATATCGAAAAAACCTCATATCTCCCACAGATTTATAGATAGAAGGTTCGAATCTTTTGGACATATTTAGTGTTCGGGATTCTTTATCGATCCGCTGAAGAAATTTTAAAGATCGGACGATAGTTGAGTTATAAGGAAAACAAACAATTATGGGCAGCACCGGTCGCAACTGTGATGGGCAGGACTTCACAGGTACAGAGTATGTTATAGTCGGGCTTGACCGACTATCTTTCTTGTTTAAGTACAGAGCGTTGAGCAATCAAAATGGAGGAAGGTTCTTTTCAAAATTATCTACATAAGTATATGTTTGAGGTGGCTGATTTCATCTTTGAACTCTTCGAAAACATCAGCGGCGTACTTTATAGTAAATTCTCCGGCAGACGTATGCAGAGTATCTTCATCCAACGTGGTGAATTTCCATAAAAAAAGAGAACACTTCATTCAAATTTTTAACTGCTTTGAATCTTTTCATCATTCCTGCAATGACCGAATCGATGATGCTGTGGAAAGTGCTGGTCTTGATGGGCTTCTTCGAAAGACAGGAACTCTACTGTGGTTATGGGGGCGTATGTAGTGTGGCCGGGCGCGACCGCTGTGCAAGAAGTCGTGGGTTCGATCCCGCCTCGAAACATCAAATGAAAAGTTTTTTTTTTTTTTTGAATAAACTTTTCACCCGGTCACCCCTCTCTGCTGTTGGCGCCAGCTTTGTAGTAATTACCCATGCAAAAGCTTCTCAAACTTCCGTTCGGATTCGGCGTTAAGCTGTAGGTCCCTTTCTCTTGTGCGAAAATTAGAAGCGCACAAGCCAAGGGATTGAGAGAAGCTCGGCTTTGGCCTTTTGGGGCTGTGTCAACTTGACAAGCCATTTTTACTTTACTTTACTTTTTACTATGTAGCTTACTGCGTCTCAAGTCGACTCACACCTCCACGTGGTAACCCCTGGTAACAGAGCGATGCATCCGCAAAAGCAGCTGGCTAACGTACCATGGGACAAATAGGGGGCGTTACTTCGGGCGTGGCACCCAATTCTCATCTATAACATCCGCCAATGAAAACTAAAACAATGCCCTGAAACGCCACGACAGAAGAAAAGAACGATTCGGAAAAAGACGATTTCTATGAGCGCCTAGAGGACCTATAGGAGCGCTGGTGCTAGGCGACTTTAACGCAAAAGCGGGAGAGAAGTTTTTCCCCCCGAGTATAGGCCGATTTAGCCTGCACGAAAAAACCAACCTCCGAGAATGGAGAGAGGCTAATAGACTTCGCTTCGGGCCGGAACATGGTCATTAGTAGTACGAGATTTAAACACCGCGACAATCACAAGGCGACCTGGAAGTCCCCTGATCGTCAATCAAAACGAATCCAGATTGATCACGTTGTGATAGACGGACGGCACCAAGAAGATTCTCGGACTTGCCGAAAACTCCCATAAAACAGTCATGGTACGATGATGAGTGGCGCCACGCTACTGCAGAGAAAGACGCTGCGTACAAGAGAACTCTGCAGTCTGGAGCAACGCGGGCTGTTAAAAGAAGTATATCAAAAAATTCTTTCAAAGATGATGCTACCTTTCAAAAGGATAACAGCAAACGACACAGTTAAGCTACAGTAACTTTAGCTCCTGTGGCAAAAGCGTGCAGCTGTCAGATAAGGCCCAAGGCAAATAAGCATCAATTAAAATAATCCTAGAAATAAGCTTCTATGAAAGAGTACAACGGAAGCGCATATACATACCCAAAACAGAACTAAGGGAAAAAAGCAATAGAAAAAAAAAAGATTGTATTGTTTACGGGGCGAGCGCCCGCAAAGAACTGACGAAACTGTTAATCAACAAAGTTTTTCTTGCTTGAATTGCCAGTGTGGCCAATTTGCGTGAGGAAGAAAGCTGCCTTCGACGGGCCGGCCACTTTGCAAATGTCAAAAAAGGCCCAAGACAATTTGGAACTAGTTAAAATAAATATATTGAAATAAATAAAAACATAATTCTTGCAAAAATGATGCTAAGGTTACAGTTAATTTAGCTCCTGGGGCAAAAGCGTGCAACTGTCAGAGAAGGCCAAAGGCAAATAAATTAAAATAAATTAAAAAGAAAGAAGCCCCAACGCAAGAAAAGAGGATGCAAACCGAAGACAGCAGCAAGTGAAAAAAAGGCAATAGAAAAAAAAGGAGATTGTGTTGTTTACTGGCTGAGCGCCCGTAATGAACTGACCAAACTGTCAATCAAAAATAACTTAAAATAGTCCAAGAAATAAACCCAAACGCAAGAAGAGGGGGGTGCAAACCGAAGACAACAATAAATAAAAAAAATACAATAGAAAAAAGAAGTTTGTGTTGTTTACTGGGCGAGCGCCCGTAATGGAACACTGTTAATCAACAAAGTTTTTCTTGCTTGAATTGCCAGTGTGGCCAATTTGCGTGAGGAAGAAAGCTGCCTTCGACGGGCCGGCCACTTTGCAAATGTCAAAAAAAGGCCCAAGACAATTTGGAACTAGTTAAAATAAGTATATTGAAATAAATAAAAACATAATTCTTGCAAAAATGATGCTAAGGTTACAGTTAATTTAGCTCCTGGGGCAAAAGCGTGCAACTGTCAGAGAAGGCCAAAGGCAAATAAATTAAAAAGAAAGAAGCCCCAACGCAAGAAAAGAGGATGCAAACCGAAGACAGCAGCAAGTGAAAAAAAGGCAATAGAAAAAAAAGGAGATTGTGTTGTTTACTGGCTGAGCGCCCGTAATGAACTGACCAAACTGTCAATCAAAAATAACTTAAAATAGTCCAAGAAATAAACCCAAACGCAAGAAGAGGGGATGCAAACCGAAGACAACAATAAATAAAAAAAATACAATAGAAAAAAGAAGATTGTGTTGTTTACTGGGCGAGCGCCCGTAATGAACTGACGAAATTTTCAATCAACAAACCATCAATGTTTTTCTCGCTTGGACTGCCAGTGTGGCCAACTTGTGTGAAGAAAAAAAAAGCTGCCTTGGATGTGACGGAGACGGAAAAAAAGCTGTTGAAAAGGCTGAAATAAAGTGCATGGCTTTTCTTATTATTTATAAAGGGGGATTTTTTGGTTTTTTTTTTGAAAAACGTTTCGTGTTTTGTTTCACTGTCAAACATCTTCAGTTTGGTCAATAATTTAACCATGAATCGTCTTACAAACGAACAACGCTTGCAAATTATTGAATTTTATTATCAAAATGCGTGCTCTGTTAAGAAAGTTCATCGCGCGCTTCTTCCATTTTCTGGTCAGTTTAATTGACCCACTGAAGCGGCTATTCGGGCTATTGTGACTAAATTTCGCACCAAATTTACATTGTTGGACATTAAACCACCAACACGCTTACGTAGAGTGCAAACTGAAGAAAATATCGCAGCTGTATCGGCCAGTGTTAATGATGACCATCAATTATCGATTCGTCGCCGTTCGCAGCAATTGGGCCTCTGTTACTCAACAACGTGGAAAATTTTGCGGAAGGATTTAGGTGTGAAGCCTTTCAAAATACAGCTGGTGCAAGAATTGAAGCCGAACGACCTACCGCAGCGTAGAATTTTTGGTGAATGGGCTCTTGGAAAGTTGGCCGAAGATCCATTTTTTTACCGAAAAATTGTGTTCAGCGACGAAGCTCATTTTTGGCCATCACGGTAAATAAGCAGAATTGTCGATTTTGGAGTGAATATCAGCCAGAAGCATTGCAAGAGCTACCAATGCTTCCAGAAAAAGTCACAGTTTGGTGCGGTTTATGGGCTGGTGGCAACATTGGACCGTACTTCTTCAAAGATAATGCGAATCGTAACATAACTGTGAATGGTGAGCGCTACCGTGAGATGATATCCAACTTTTTTTGCCCAAAATGCAAGAGCTTGATTTGCATGACATTTGGTTTCAACAAGACGGTGCCACATGTCACACAGCACGCGCAACAATGGACTTATTGAGAGGCGAGTTCGGTGAACATTTTATTTCACGTTCGGGACCGGTCAATTGGCCGCCTAAATCGTGCGATTTAACGCCTTTAGACCAGCGTTCCCCAGCCTGCCCCGGGCCGGAACACATTCGCAAGCCGAATGCGTGCCGAAGCAAAGCCTCAAAGTGTGTTGAGAGAGACAGAGAGAGCGAGAGCCTCTCTTCTTGGGAACCCTGCTTTAGACTATTTTTTGTGGGGCCACTCGGCCGCCATTGCCGCAAATCACAGTAACAAAAGGGAAGCGACAAGCGACGATGAGTCTACACCAGAGGGAGGCAAAAAATACATTTACATTTTTGCATTGCAATGCATTGGTGTGTGTGAGAGCAGCTCAAAAATTGCTCTCAATTTCAGTAGCAACGACTGCGTCGCGGCGTAGGAAAGCAAGCAACGCAGCGGCGCTTGTATAGCTTATACTATGCGTGTTTGAGCAGCGCTGCTTTGAGAATTTTCCTATATACGCCAGATACGAAGCTGCCGGCCCCTGGTCTACACGTAAATGTAGCATTCAGCATTTGAAATCGTTAACATTTACTTAAAACATCTACATGTCACGTGTGAAAAACAGTTTTCGAAATAAAAGATTTTACTTTTCTGTACTGATTTTGGGCTACAACTATCGCTTAGAATTTTCACAGGTGCATTTAGGCTTTCAATATCTAAACGTTAATGTAGAAAACCTTTTTTTCGGTATGATACTTTGGAAGTACTTTGGAGAAGCTGATTTTCTCTTGTCATGTACACTTTGCAGCATTTAGCTTTTCTACATGTCACGTTTACTTTATTTCTATTTTCTACATTTAGCGTGAGAAATTTAGTAGCAGGGCGAGCTAAATTCGCTTAGGATTACCATTTCTAAACGCGGCTTGTAGCTAATTTTGATTCTTCTATGTAGTTTTTCAAAGAAATTTTAGCTTACGAAGACTGACAAAATAGGTATTCTGGGGAATAGACAGGACAGGTACTGGGTAGACTTGGCTGTATTTATAAAGCAAGCATTAAAAAAATCTTAATATGTCTGAAATGCTGTCGAATGATCTGGGATCTCTGCAAGACTCGTGCAGCTTGTAGGTGTTGTAGTATGTAGCACATTACGCAGATCATTTTGTTGTACGCTCACTTTTTGTTTATTGTTCTTTTACTTGGAAACAAAAGAAAAAAAAAACTTGGAAAGCCTTGAAAACCTTCTGAAACCTTGAGGGGCGGTTACGCTTCTCAGGAAGAAATGGCAGGGTTTCCAGAGCCTTTAACCATCCCCAAAATGAACAGCTTGTGGCAATCCCTTTTAGTTTCAAAAAGTTCCATCCATAATCCTCAAAATCCTAGCAACCCTGCCAAATGTCTAACGTCTTAGTAGGCCTCTGCCTTAAAATTCCAAACCTCATAACGAAAAAGAATTCACATCAACTGCACAACAGAGAAAGCCACTTCCGTTGAAAATATTCTCAAGATGACCGATTTTAATGCCTTGGCTATTAATCAATCACTGGGTGAGTTCTCAACCATCTAACTAGCAACTCAATGTAACTAACCTCCCCGATAGACGAGTACTACGAGCACCATGTGAAGCCCGAGAACAAATTCGAAAAATATGGCTTTGGCCGTCATCCCACTCAGGCCCAGATAATTCGTCATTACCATCGCACTCATTTCTTCGGGCCCGCCTATCCGCGGCAGCACCAACGTCTGTTGGACGAGCAGGCACGCCTCGCCAAGCTGGAGGCAGAGCGTGGACCCAGCATTGCGGAGAGGTTGAAAAAACTATGTGCCGAAAAGGCTCTGGAGCAAATGGAGGCTGAGGCGAAACTAGGTGATCAGGAGAAGACCAAGTTGGTCAACCCTCAACCCCCCGTCGAGCCCTTGGATCAGAAACCAGGCAATAAAGAGAAGACCAAGTTGCTCAAACGCCAACGCCTCGATGAGTCCTTGGACCTAAAACCAAGCAACCCGAAGAAGACCAAGTATTTCGATGAACCTTTGGTTCTGAAGCCTTCTAAACCGCTCAATGAGTCCATGGATCTAAAAGCAGGCAAGCAGAAGACCAAGTTGCTTTCTAAGCCTCTAGAGGAGTTTTTAGATCGGAAACCGGAAAAGCAAAAGAAGACCAAGTTGACTACTAAACCGCTCGATAAGTCCTTGGATCTAAAAGCAGGCAAGCAGAAGACCAATTTGCTTTCTAAGCCACTCGAGGAATCTTTGGATCGGAAACCAGAAAAGCAAAAGAAGACCAAGTTGACTACTAAACCGCTCGATGAGTCCTTAGATCTAAAAGCAGGCAAGCAAAAGACCAAGTTGCTTTCTAAGTCCTACGAGGAATCCATGGCTCGGAAACCAAGCAACCACAAGAAGGCCAAGTCGATTTCTAAGCCCCTCAATAAATCCTTGGTTTTAAAAGTTGGCAATGAAACCCTATATGATGAGTCCTACAAGAAAGAGGAATTCTAGTTAGTTACCCAGATCAACTGAATCACACCTCACACGTAATCCACTTTTGACTTGTTCAGCTACTGTCTGTGCCATAAATACAATAACAAAATGTTGCAGCTCTTTTTATTTGGTTTGTTAACAGGTAAAAGTGGGCGGCGGTGGCGGTAATGGCAAACTGGAAGATTGCACAATCCAAAATCAACAACAACAACAACCACAAATCAAAACTGACCAACTGACTGAGTTAAAAGCGAACGTTTTTCGGCTTCCTTCCTCATATTTTTGTTGCGAAAGTCGTTGGCAACATTTGCTGATAGCAACAAAGTTGCAGGCCGCTGTGGCTGTTTTTTTTGCTGTTGCTACTGTCTTGCATTTTATGACCCATACACTACACTGACGACTTTGCCACCAGCACCAGTTCCAGCCAGTGCACAGTGGTATATTTTGCACATTTTTGGGCATTAGTTCGATGACTTGCCATATTTGCGGTGAATAAGGCGTAGAGAAAAGACCTCAGCCCAGCTTTAGTTCTTCTAAAGTACTGTAAAAGATCTGCCATGGAGGAAACTTTTTAGCACCCTATGAATTTGGGAATACTTATTTATAGAGTGCCAGGCATGGGCAAACGCCTGATTTCCGTTTCTAGAGAATCCATGTGTCTACTCAGAGTCCAGAGATCAGTCTCTCCTGTCCATTCGCCCTTTTGCTGTTTACACATATTGCCTCTCTCCTCCATTAGAGCAACTGCTACTGCCAACTCTGCCTTGTCGGCTCCGCGTCTAATGGTATCTTCAGCTAACCCAGTGGGCTCAAACTGGCCTTCTGTCATGCTAACCATTTCCGCTATCCCTTGACAAACAGCTGAAGCCAACCAAGGCCCCTGGTAATGACGTGGTTGACGGCAGAGTAGTGAAAGCTTTCCCGGAGAAGGTTGTCCTTTTGAAACGATTCTGTCATTGCCCCTCTCAATAAACTCAATAAACCTGCTGCCTACAACACAGTGAAGAGAATATTCCTGAGACGTATGTATATTGGCAGTCAGTGCTGTGGACGTAGCCCTCCCAGAACATTAAATAATTTGAATTCCGCTGTGTCCATGGAACATCAGGAGACTATAGAGCAGGTACCATTTACTGCTACCATTTTTTTAGTGTGTGTAAAAGTATTAACAGTACTAGGCAGTAGTGTTGGGTAATGGTTTTTATTTCAAAGAACTGGTTTACTGGTTCTTTTTTTCAAAGTGAGTCAACTCACTTAAGTTGATCAGTTGTTCATTTGTTCAGTTGCTCACTTGTTCTGCTGTTCAATTTTCCTGTTGCTCAACGGCACAGTACTTGTTGCTGATGTTTTGTCAGACAACTGGTTCCACTGCAGCTGGGTGCTTGCTTTTAAGGGACAATTGTCTTTAAGGGACAATTGTCCTTTGCCTATAACATGCCTATGTAAAATGGACGACCTTAATACATCGAATTGGATACGAAGTGCAGCCAGTTGCGAGTTTTAAGAGACTAAACTAGACACTTTCTCCGCAGGAAAGATCGACTGAACAACTCTGACTGAACAATACTCACTGAAAAACTCACAGCACAAGAGAGACTGAACATCTCTCACTGAACAAAAATGAACAATTAAAGAACATTTTCACTTGCTCAGTTGAACAACTCAATTTTGTTCAGTCAAGAACAACCCAACAGTACTTGGCAAGGTCCATTTGGTCATACCGATAATTTAAGTATTTAGTGAGTTAGGGTGCGTTCAGACTCACTGGCAGGTTGCCACATTTGTCCGTGCCAGTTACAGAAAAGTACATGAGAATATAAACAGATTTTTCTGACCATATATGTCACCCGTCAACTGGCACTATACTGTCAGGTGTTCACCCGTGTATGGCAGCAACTGGCTCATCAAAAGATATGGCAACCAGCCAGTGTGTCTGAATACACCTTTAGTGAAAGGATATTTTTGGTGTGAATGGTCGCCGTTAGATGATGATGGAATGGAAATGTCCTTAAAATTGTCATTTATTTATTTTGAATGTTTTTACATAATTCTAACAAGAAAGAAAGTCGGTCAAGCCCGACTATAACGTAATCTGTACCTGTGAAGTGCTGCCCATCACCGTTGCGACCGGTGCTGCTCATAATTGTTTGTTTTCCTTATAACTCAAATATCCTTCATCCGATCTTTAAAACTTCTTTAGCGGATCGATAAAGAATCCACAATACTAAATATATCCAGAAGCTTCGAACCTTCTATCTATAAAACTGTGGGAGATATGACGTTTTTTCGATATTGCTGGGGAGGGAGGGGGCGTGGCCGAAATTGAAAATAAACTTGATCTGCCTGCAAGTATAAGAAGCATATGTCCCATACATGTCAAACCTCTATCTCTGACCATCTCTGAGATCTGTTTGTTCATGTGGACAGACGGACGGACGGACAGACGGACATGGCTAATTCGACTCGGCTGATCAAGATTATATATACTTTATGTGGTCGGCCCTTGCAGAGGGTATTATAAAATTGTCCGGATGTTTGTAGCGCATAGAAGGAAGCATCTCCGACCACATAAAGTATATATATTCTTGATCAGCACGACGAGCTGAGTTGATTCAGCCATGTCAGTCTGTCCGTTTGTTTCTATGCTATCTCCTCCGTCAGTTTGAAAGCTGGCTTCACCAAACTTTGCATGAAGTCTCTTAGTACAAATACGCTGCACATTTGTCATAGAAACGATCGGTCGAAAAACTAGCTTTAGTGAGAAAAACTTATTTGTTTTCAATGGAAACGCCGCTAAACTTCGTATTTCTTAGTTAACAAAGCTTCTCCATGATTCCACCAAATTTGGTCCGCGTCGGAAATCTTTATAGTATAGCTGTCATAGAAAAGTAGAGTCTGAAAAGTAGTCAAAGCTAGAAAAACTTTTTTGTTTTCAAAGGAAATGTCCTCAAAACTGGCATGTATTTCTTTTATATGCTCCCACAGGATTCTACAAAGCTTGGTCAAAATCGGATGCCTATAGCATATAGCTGCCATAGGAACGATCGGTCGTAAAACTAGTTCTTTTGAGAAAAACATTGTTACGTTGGCATATATTTTTTTTACTTTTACACAATTCTAAAAAAGTTTTGTCAAAATCGGATGACTATAGCATATAGCTGCAGTACGGAACATCGGTTGAATAAGAAGTTCCAGTGAGAAAAACATTTTTGTTTAAAATGAGATTGCCTCCAAGTTTCGTAATGTTCATGATTCTATTAAGTTTGGTCAAAGTCGGGCATCTATATAGTATAGCTCCCATAGAAAAGTAAGGTCCGAAAAGTTGTCTTACATAGAAAAATTCTTGTTTTCAATGGAGGCTTGCAGCCTTTTGCAGGGTATACAAAACTTCGGCCAAGCCGAAGATAACTTTCCCCTATTTTTTAAGTCGGAAACTGATCGGAAATGCTATCCTTGACACTGTCCTGTTTTCGAATGTGGAAAGCCTTTCTGGCAGTCTTTTTTACCAAAGTAAGTGTATCAATTCAGGCTCGGGGGGTACAACTCACGGGCCCCCTTTAATGGTACTGTATACCTTCGGCAAACATTTTTTCGAAATTTTTCTTGGCTTAAACTATGTGTGAAAAACATGCCCTAAAAATGTCAAGCCTAAAAAAACATATTTTTTTGACAATTTTTTTTGTGCAGGTTGGTCGTATGGTCAAACTACGAGTTCGAAAAAAATTGTTGACTATTGATTGAAGAAAACATCGATGCTTCGATGTTACAATCTATGTTTCTTAAGCTCTACTTTTTAACCTTCTCCTTTGAAGAATTTCTCGGATGAAGAAGTCTGCGACTTGGCTTATCTTGGCGTTTGGGTCGTGTATTTGTAACCCCTAATCAATAACCCTCTGTAAGCGCATTGCATCCGTTAAGAAGCCGACGCTTGAACATAGACGCTATATGTTGGGTATTATGTTTCTGCACAAGCTTATCGAGGGTAACATTGACGTACCTACTTGGGTGAGTGAACTTTAATGTCCCATCAAGACAAACACGAAACTTTATGCCACTCTTCATTCCTCTTCCTCTTTAAAAGCCTCCAATTGTCCGTTTTGCATTCTGTGTAGGGATTACAATAAGATCTTTCCTCTTCTCAATGGTAACATTTTGAATAAAGGGTTTAGGTTTTTCATTCTTTACAATCTAACTAGCCCTTATAAAGCTTTAAGTACATTTCAGAATTTCCATCTGATTACCAACGCTGCGAGCAGAGGACAGCTCCACCTTTAATTTTGACAGTTAATCTTTATGTTTTCCTCTTTATCCCTTTTTTTTGTATTATACTTTAGCTGTGTCTTCTGGACCATTAAAATAAATAAAAAGATTACCTGATACCTCTTAAAAATTTGTAAGCGGTTTCAGTTCCGCATGTCCGTTTTTGATCCATTGAATTCGTTGCCTTTCCCCTTCAGCATCTTCTTCGCTGTGATACCCTTTCAGCGATATTCTGCTATTTGTGAGAAATACCCTAACCTTCCACAAAGTTTCTGAGCTATTCATACCAACACTATTTAAACAAAAACCTAGACAACAAGACTGAGCTGCATTTCATTCTTCCAAAACGGTATAGCTAATGCGTAAAGTCTCATTTCGTGATCCTATTTGTCATATTAGCTGGTTCAAGTGGTGGGCTCAACACCCCTGTCCAATTAGTTGTAGTTTTATGAGTCTGTCTAACCCGACATGTGTCTAATCAAGTGTCGCAAAATGCTACTTAAAATTTATACTCATTCAATTTAGCAGCACATCAATGATCTATCGACACACACACACACACGCATACAGTTTATACTCGTGTTTAGATATCTTTATGGTTCAAATGTAATTGAGATTTGTAGCTGGAGCTGACGCAAGCGGTGAAATATTTGTTGTATTTCTTATCAGTTTGGTGGATGTTGCTTTTGTTTTATTGGAAACACAAGCTCACACATACAGATATCGCGATACATAATACACGTACATATAAAAAGTAATTTACAGTATACATTAAATAATAATAATAATATTAGCAAAAAATTACAAAAAAAAAAAAAACGTGGACCGTTTTGTACTCTCCAGCTTCGGCTTCTACTTCATATTGCACAAAAGTAAACAAAATAAACAAAGAAAACAACTTCAGTTGCCAAATTTGATGGTCTTCTCTGGCTGCTGGGGACGACTACTGCTGAAGCTGGCACTGCTGCGATTCCCATTCTTAAGAATACCATTCGAGGCGGTGGAGGCAACGGAGGAGGGAGATGTGGGAGATGTGATGGAGTTCATTTTGCGTAAAGTCTCTCGCTTGCCGCGCTGTTCGCCATATTCTCCTATGGTGACTGTGCCCAAACGTAGGGTGCGTCGCTGTTGTTGCGTTGCTGTTGTTGTTGTGGTAGTAGCAGGGCTGCTTGTCTCATAGTCGGGTAGAGGTGTCGCTGGTGGACGAAAACCACCCACACTGATGCTGGCACTACGCATGGGCGAGGAAGGTTGCTTCAGTTTGGTTAATGGAGGGCCCGAATTGCCATTGCTTAGCTTCAGTTGTTGTGGAGGTGTGAGCTTTGTGGACTGATGTGGCTGTTGTTGCTGCTGTTGTTGCGGATTGGCAAATTGCGGAGGCTGCGAAAAGAAGAGACATTGGTTAGTTGTTTTTGGCATTGAAAATCTGTAGGAAATGCATCATTTAGAAGTTTATACTTCAAATCCTACAATTCTCAAATGGTTTTTCTATGATTTCTGACCCTTTGTTAAAGATTAGGATCTGTAATGTATCTCCCAGGCATTGTCGTTCAGTTTTCAATTTTATTTATGACCTTGCGTCTCTTAAGAAGTACCGATTAAAGAAATTAATATTATTTTCATTGGTAGATTATAATTCTAATAATTATTTTGGAGCTTCCCCAATGAAGAACCCTTCCAGTTTCTTTGTTTCATTTGAGGTGGAAAAGATAATGACTAATAACTAAGATTAGGCATATTCACTGAAAATGCTAGATCTTTCTTTTTGCCCTTCCATTGCAAAGGGCTCTCCTGCTACAGTCAATTTCCATTACTGTTCAGGTTGATAAGACGTCTATCTCCTCTATCTATTCCAGTGGTCATTTTCATTATCTCTAACAAGTATAAAGAAAGCAAAATGTTTTTCAACCCTTCATTAAACACAGCTGCGATCTTTAGCTCAAATGTCTCTGTCAGATTGCCAAGATATCTTCAGTCTTTCCGACAACTATACGAGGTATATACTGAAATGATCTCATTCTGAGATAAGCGACATCAGGTGGGCGTAATATATCATTGAAGTTGGAAATGTTTTGGGGAAAGTCTAAATATTTTGTTCACATCATGTTTGTGTTTATATTTAAGAACTTCTTACCGCCTAACAGTCAATGAATGTAGTGATACCTTTTAGCTTTACTTAATTCATGATAATTCATTTATTAGCTTTAATAGTTCAAAAAAGACTTGGTTACATCTGAGTTAGTTCTTCTTTTTCGTTTTCTTCTCAAGCACCAGAACATATAAAACGGATGGTTTGCCGACACGTGAACATGCCACGTACTATGTATTAACCATGAGAAAAACATTAATTTTGTAAATTCAGACCACAAACATTCAAGGTTTGGCCTAGTAAATTGTTAAACCTCATGGTGAATGCAAGGCGAATCGGATATTGAATTCGATAAAGCTCTAGGAGTGTTACTGAATTCCAATATGTCATTGAAGAAACATTTGGCACTGAAATTGACGGCAAGTCCTTACACTTGAATTCTTAAGTTAACAGACCATATAGTTTAGCCACTTATTACTCTCGTCTGGGGTTTACAGATTCGTTAGTTACGTTTCTGTATGAATCCCGTCGGCTTGACACCTACGCATTATTGTACGCTCATGCACAGCCTGAGAAGACACGTTTCATGTAAACGTGACTTTTTGCCTTCTAGCGCATGTAAAGAATGTATACCATTTCAAACAGATTTTTAACTG
The DNA here is from genome assembly GCA_018904265.1 of Lordiphosa collinella. Lineage (NCBI taxonomy): Eukaryota > Metazoa > Arthropoda > Insecta > Diptera > Drosophilidae > Lordiphosa > Lordiphosa collinella. Next base: position 1,793,045 of record JAEIFV010000001.1, read on the forward strand.
CTATCATACTAAAATTATTGTAGTGAGTTTTCCCCGTTAAAAGAAGTATGAAAAATGGCATTCTCTTGAGAACCACACTGGGTTCAACCCTTTCGGACCAATCTTTGGTATTATAACGATTTGGTATTATAGTGATTGGCATATGAGCGACTGTCCCATTTGCATAAAAAACAGCAAAACTTAGTGTAGCCTTGCTGTAAGCATCGGTTGAGATCATCGGAGCCCGCGGATTTCCTTTGGGTATCGCCGAGTGAATCACTTTGATCGTCAGTTTTCTTACGCGATCTATGGCATAGTTTAGGTTGGTTTAGAAGCATGATGAGTACTGAGTCAACCTTTTGTTGTAAATTGTAAGTTGGTAAGCCAGGCACGTCCAAGGCGTGTAAATATTCAGTTGGATAGTTGGTGGCTTTATCTTCGTTTGTTATGCAGTCAATATATTCAAATGAATGCAGTGTACCAACGAATTGATTCTGAATTACAAAGTTTAAGTCATCCACATTTTTATTCTTAGCCGCTAAAATTACTTGCTCACTCAACCATTTGATACTTTTGTACTTTGTTGATGAGCTCGTCTTTCGAAGTGACAAAACAAGAAGGAAATTAAATCATTTTGTCCAACAGCAATGGCTTGAAGAAATCTTGAACAAATGAGCTTGGAATGACTGGCAGTGTTTGGCGGAATCTCTAGACAGTAAAATATTTGCGCCTCTAAAACATGTCAAGTCATTGCGCAGATCTTTCAGGTTTGTTGCTTTGTGCGCCATTGTGCATTCGTCCACAATGACTATTTAAGACACTACTAAAACTTTCGCCACTGCGGAGTGTTTCGCAATGTTACATGTCGGTTGTCCAATAATATGAAGTTTTAACGGCAGCTCTAACGCTGAATGAGCTTTACGGCATCCTTCTAACAATGTGGCCGCTATTCCAGAAGAAGTAACTGCTACACCGGTGCCAACTGTTAAAGCTACATGATAAACTAAACTAATTATACAATTTTGCAAATTTTTGCGAATTTTTAAGCGAAATTATGAACCTGCAGTTTTTAGCTGGCTCGAAGTCATGATATGCTTACGCAAAACTTTAAACAGAGGTAGATCGTACAGCTGTTTTATGAGTCACCACACTCAATCATCAGCGACCATGCCTGCGTTGACAAAACTGTTTAGGAATTCCAAAGCAGCATGCGCACAAAACACTCGAAAGACAGCCTGAACAGAACAGAAGCCCTTGTGTGTGTGTTTGTGCCTCCTCTATGGTCTTTGTAGCATTAGTGTGAAAGCCAATGCCTTCTGCTACTAAGGCGATGAACAAAACTTTTGAATGCAAATTGCATACCAACAGGAGTTTTTTTGTTGTTATAATTGAAACTTTTTTGTTAAGTTTCGAACAGCTGTACGATCTACCAGCCTTCTTTGTGGTGTTGTGTGCCACTGTTTAAAAACTGCAGTATTAGTTAGCATAAAGGTCGTAAAAACAGTCACAAAAAATTATAAACTCATATGAAAAATTTTCCAATTTTGAACCATTTAAGTTTTTCTGTTATGCGGGGCGAATAAAAATCTAACAAATCAAAAAATGCGTCCAGCCTTTCTTGAGTTGTAAGTGGTGTTACTAACCCTATTTTGTTATATTTATATAGCTCAATACCCGGCGTCGCCCGGGGCCTTTGCATTATGAGAATATGTTTCAAGTTTCAACTGGTCGACATTACCATTTGAACTCGTCCAATCTTGTTCGATCCAAGTTTTAAATAGTAAAAATATCAGACTTCATATTTCCAACCCACACACCAAATTTCCAGTTTATAGTTAAAGTAAATTTTAAAAAATTCGGTAAAAGTCTAACACTCACATTAAAAGCCTTCAGACCACTTTTCCAATCAAAAGGTGAGGATACTTGATACTTCTTAGCTTAAATAACCTCTGAGATATGGCTCAAAACCACATTTGAACCGGATCCATTTTTGAAAAGCTTCGAAGCCGATTCTAAACCAGCAAAATATCCAACACCACATTTACAACCTATTGACCAAATTTCAAGTTCTTAACTTAAATAACTTCTGAGATATGGCTCTGAACCACTTTCGAAACGGTTCGAAACTGATTCTGAACCATTAAAATATCCAACTCCATAATCATATCAACCATCATACCAAATTTCAAGTTCGATTCTTGAAAAGCTTCTGAGAAACGGCTCTGAACGTTTTTTAAACCGTTTCCATATTTGAACCGGTTCAAAAACGGTTCTGAGCCAGTTAAATATTCAACTCCACATTTTCAACCTACTTACATGCCGAAATTCAAGTTCTTTGCTTAAATAACTTTTGAGATATTTGATATATTCGAAACCGGTTCTGAACCCATAAAATATCCAACTCCATATTACCAACCTACATACCAAATTTCAAGTTCGTATCTTAAATAACTTCTGAGTTATGGCTCTGAGCCACTTTTGAACTGTTTTTAACCGCTTTTAATACGGTTCACAGACTTGAAACATAGCCTATGACTTTTTTCTGATCGAGATGAACATACTGTGAAAATTTCATGAAGATCGGTTCAGCGGTTTGGACGCCTATAAGTAGACAGCGGATTTTGCATATTTTTAAACCGATTTTTATCCTAGTAGCCTAGGGCAAATGAGTTTTGAACAAACTTTATCAATTTTTCCACAAATTTTGTGTTTTCACGGTTCAAAATAGTAAATAATTATTTAAGTCATTTTGAAATTAAATGCAATTTTTTTGGCAAATTTTAAATATAAAGAGTAAGCACAAATAAAATATTGTCGCATTAACTTTCGCCTACTAGGATTAAAATCTGTTTAAAAATATGCAAAATCAGCTGTCTACCTATATGGAACAAACATACATACATACATACAAACATATATACTTTCACTTTTATATATATGTATAGATATATAGATAGATATTTGAACTAAAGAATTTATATTTCACAAGCCTTCTTAACTGAATCAAGACATTTTGCTTGAACTTAAAATTCATCGCCCTCATACAAAACATTGTTTCCAGAATATCCGGCTCGAAGGATCATTTGGAATTCTTCGTCCTATTCAAATCAGATGACGTATAGGCCAAGATATTCATCTTGTGAGCTAAGGGCCCGCTACTTAAATATAACTGACACCTCTGTATGAATAAACAAGAAAGAATGTCGGTCAATCACCGTTGGGACCGGTGCTGCCCATAATTGTTTGTTTTCCTTATTACTCGACTATTGTTCATCCGATCTTTGTCATTCTTTTGGCGGATCGAGGCTGCAGGACCGGACGAGCTTTTAGCTGAGCTACTGAAAGCTGCCACCATCACCATGTCAAGGACTCTGGAGCCCATTATTCAAAGCGCCTGGGTATCTGCAACCATCCTCCCGGAGTGGGAGGTAGGAGTCATAGTCACCATTTCCAAAAAAAGGTAATCTAAGCCACTGTAGAAACTGGAGGGGCATCACTCTTCTAAATTCTATTCAAAAAATCTTGGCATCCATCAACTTGGATAGAATCTCACCAGTGTTAAATAGTCTGCTCAGACGAGAGCAGAATGGATTCAGGCCCAACCGATCCTGTGTCGACCACATAAACAACCCTGTGCGTAAAAGTGGAGCATTCTACAGAATGGATGTCTCCACTCTATCTACTATTTGTGGATTTTGAGCGGGCATTCGATACCATCAAGAGGGAGGCTATATGGAGCTCTCTCCATAGATGCGGTGTACCGGATGGTATTATAAAGCAGTGTTTAAAAAACTGCAAAAAGTTTCATTTCCTCAGCTTTTGACTTGCTGCTGCTTCTGAGAAAAATCAGAAGTCGCTGTCGAAGCAAGCACACAAACTGATTTCTGCCGAAAAGCGCCAGAAGTTTTGGTATGAGCATTGAGAGTTGACGAATTTCTTTATTATAAACAAATTTGTATTGCAATTATTTACGAATTTAAAACAGTACTATGTACTACACCTAATTGATGAGAAAATTTAAATTCGATTCTGTTCGGTTAGGATCATGTTCCAGTTCCATTGTGAAATTCCCGTAATGAATAACCTATGTAAATCAAAATATCTTAGACACAATTTCACAATTTACGAAAGTTTGGAAATAGTTTCTCATCTCAGTGACAAATGTCTGACGAAGCAGCTCGCTGATTTGTACATTAGCGAATATTTATTGGGCATGTTTTTGCGGAATGCTCGAAAGTAGCATTCATACATTCCTGTTTTGCGTCAGAAAACTTGGTGTTTTACTTGATTTTAAGTTAAAATTAATTCTAGATCAGGTGTAAGTACCCAGTTCCTTTCGCAATACCAGCAAATCACTTCTGTTTATAACATTTTACAGCATTTTCTGTTAGCTTACCGGGGGTGGTAGTTCCGTGGTTCCATTGGTGCCATTACCATTGCTACCAATCATATTTCCATTGGCGTTGCTGCTGCTTAAGTTGTTGTTGTGATTATTGGCGCTGCTGCCGCCTCCATTCATCAGTGAAATGCGATTACTATTCCGATAGCAGCTATCATCGGGCATAAATGAGGTACGCTTCAGTGTCTCGTTGCGCTCCTATAAAAAGGTAAGAACCCAGCTATAGATAAACTTTATTTGCATTTTATATATAATATATGAGAACTACCTCATAGGTGGACATGGTCACCAGTGGACGACCCATGCTAACGGGTCGCATGGTGGGCATTTCCCTACCACCATTTGTATTTTTAGGACGCAACAAACTCATCACAACACAGTTAAAACAATACTGGACGCCACCAATACTCGACTCTGGCTATTCATTCGCAGCTCACCAGGTTTGGGGCCAAAACGATTAGATAAGACCATTGAGGAGTATGTGTACTCACGCCTCTGTTTGCTTTTGTTTTGTTGTTAGCTGTTCTAGAGGGCTAGAGTGAGTCATTTGGTTGAGATTGGGTGCGGAACTGAGAGCGAAACGTTTTGTCAATTTTATGGCCAAAAATGGCATATGCTTGAGAGAAGAGCTAGGAGACAAACAAAGGGAAGGGGAAGAAGGGGGATCCTCTCCACCATTTACCAGACTAATAGAGAAATCATTCCCTAACTGATTGATAACATGTAAGGATATCTATAACATTTCGATAACAAAAGCTTAAGCGTATTTTGAAAAATCGAAAAATCCCTTTTATCGATAACTTCTCGAAACACAAAATAACGTGTCGATTACGAGAAAGTTATGCGTAATTAAAGACTTCGTGCAAACTGACGGACATTGTTAAATCAACTCAGCTCGTCGTGCTGATCAAGAATATATATACTATATGTGGTTCCTTCAATGCGACACAAACATCCGGACAATTTTATAATACCCTCTGCAAGGGTATAAAAAACGAGAAATTTTGAGAAGAAGTAGACAAGAATGTACTCTTAGACAGTTTCTACCAAAGAAATAAGAAATTTGGAAAAATACTGCCTTCAATGGGTCCTTAACATCGCATGGAATAATTTATTTCCACCGATCACGTTTGAGTTCAGTGTACAAAGTGTGATATAATTTTATGGCTAACTGTGGAATGATGCTCATTGCATATAGAAAATGTTCCGAGTTTGTTTTTGGCCAAAATATGACAAACTTTTTAAACCTGTTCACATCGAAATATAAAGATCTACACTTGCCACTGGCAGATCCCTGATTAGCTACCAATTTGAAAGTATCTTTATCTGCTTGTATCGATAAGCATCGACAAAGGTGAAGTAATATGCAACTAACTACCAACTCTACTTAATCCAGCACAACAAGTGCAGTCCACAGCTCTCTTGACCTTTGCCAGTAGCTGACGATGGACGACACTCGACAAGTGTGTTGCAACTTTAGCTGCAAGCAACAACCGCTGCTGTTGCTGCTCACCTTGTGTTCGCTCTCATGGAACCCGTTCCTGAACATACGCTGGTGCGCTCGCTTGAATTCATCCATCAACGCTGTGTGCTGATCACCGCCTCCACCGCCGGCCCCACTGCTGATGCGCTCGCTGCCAGTGGAATTGATAGCGACGCCAGCATTTGTTGCTGTTGTTGTGGTGGTTGCTGTTGTTGTTGCTGCCGTTCTCTGCCTGTGTGACACTTGGGCAATGTTGCTGCTGGTGCTGCTACGGTGGTTGCCATTGTGCGATTGCGGTTTCTGCTGCGGCTGACGATCTTCATCTCGATTGCGTTGCTGTTTCTGTAAGAGGGGGCCAATTAGTTGGGTTGATGAGGACCATCTAATCGACTTACCTCCTTACGCTTCTTGAGTTCCTCGTTTATGGCACTAGACAGGCTGCTGCTACTAGCTCCGGCGGTGGACAAGCTGGCTTCGTTTTTACTCAACGCTGGAGGCGGTGGTGCAGGCACCGTAGCAGATGGACTGCGTTTCATGGTCGAGTTGCTCCTTGCTGGTATCTGCTCCCTGGACTGCTGACTGTTGCTGGCTATGTAGGTGTTATTAATGGAGGTACCATTCTCAGACAGCTTGATAATGGTCTTGTTGACACCACCTGGCGCTGTCCAATTGCTGTTGGCCGTGGCCAGTGACTCTTCACGCACTGCGGTCAAGCGTTTCGATTTGGCATCCGCCCAGCAGGGACTCTGATCGCCGGTTACCGAACTGGCGGAACTGTTGTAGCCACTGGACTCGCCCGGAAATAGATCACAACCGGCGGCTGTGCGTACGACCATGTCCAATTTGCTGGAACTTTTCATTACCGCCACCGCCTCACTGAACAGCACATCGGAGAAGTCAATGCTGTTGACACTCAAGATCTGATCGCCGGGACGCAGGCCGGCCTCACGGGCCACACTGCACACTTTGGTGAACTGTACAAAGATGCCGGGCTTCCATTCCGGACCCTTGCAGATGCCCAGGCCGAGTTTGGTGCGCGGAGCCACATGCAGCACCACGCTGATGTCCCTACTTGCGGCTGTGCGACGATCACACTTGAAGGAACTCTCCGAGGGGGTGCCACTTATACTGGGCAGCTTGACCACATTCCAAGACAAACGCTCGCCTGGTTGACTTTTTACAGGAAGAGCAGGATTAGAGGGGTTTTGGATTATATAGAGCAAACACTTACTCCTTTACAGGCAGCATGCCCACTCCTCGCACCTTCAGTGTCACCCGATCCTGACTGCCCACCAGTTGTATGAACTCCTTGTGTACGGCATCATCCAAACGAAAGCCATTTATGCGCAAAATCTGATCGCCCACCTAGAAAGGTATTTATATGTATGCTACTCTCATCTCAGGGCTCTGGGCGGCTCACTTACCTTTAGCCCCTTCAGTTGTGCCTCACCGCCATGCTCCACATGAGAGACAAAGAATCCAGTGCCATGCTCCTTTCCGCCACGTACCGCAAAGCCATAGGTGGCCGCATGCTCGGGCACCACCAGCAAACGACGCTGATGGGGACGCACCAGACGCAGCACACGTAAACGTGAGCTGGTTGGTATGGCACACCAGGAGGAGGCAGCCGTTGTGGTCAGGGTCATTACATCGCTGGATGCTGAACTGGTGCTGGAGCCCTGCATGCTGCTGCTACTGCAGTCAGTCAATTGGCTAGAGGCCGAGGCAGCTGAGGCTGTGGTGGAGGTGGAGGCTGATGTCATCATCATTAACATGATGGTTGTGGATGTGGGACGAAGATTCAGGTGTGACTGTACAGATTGGAAAGAGAAAGAACGGTACAGTATACAGAATGACTTGAAAAAGATGCTGAAGCTTTATTAATTCTAAAAATCTTCTGAAAGTTGAAAAGTTTAAGCGAATGCCTCTGCCCTAGCAGCACAATTGTTTTTGTAAAGCTTAAAGCAAAACCTGACTCTTCAATGGGTATAAAATTCAATTTGAAGTTTCGCTTTCCGATCCAGTTCCGGGCCAATTTGAATGAAAATTGAATCGCTACAAATTTTCGTACTTAATTTAATTTAAGGAAATTGTGTAATTTTACCACCACACCATCCAAATTGTTGTTGCCATATTTTGAATGCAAATGCAAATAAAGTTGGGGCCACATAATTATGATAATCGTGAGCCGATACCATTTACACAATCCCGAAACCAATCACCCAAAGCACCACCTGCAGTTAGCCAGAGAGTTGGCTTCAATTCGAAACTGCAACCATAACAACAATAAGTAAGTAAGACGGACGAGAGTCATAATAATGATAATCAGCCATTTGGGCAGCCTTTCACTTGGCTCTCGCTCTCACTGTCACTCTGCGAGATGTTCGGCCTGACCCGGCAATTAGTTCTAATGAGTTGGCTTCCTGTCACGCCCAATTGTTGTTGTTGACACTTTGCTGAGCGCTTCCGTTAAGCTTTAATTGAAAAAAAGCCAAGTAAGCAGCCCAAGAAGCACAATCATTGCTGACCATTTTAATTTACATCTTCAAGAAAACAAAACAAAATTATTCAAGTAGAAATTTCCGCAGAAGTCGTTAAAATGATTTGCCCAAAAAAATAAAAGGGAAAGCCTGTTAGAAAGTCGACTCATAAATACTCTAAGTGCCTCTAACTGCCAAACATAAAGGTTCTACATTTACATCAAGAAAACATAAAAGAATTCGATTGAAGTTTTCATATTGTTGCAAAAATAATACCAAAATGTTTACAAAATAAAATTATTTGTGTGCCAAATTGAGGGGATGCAAAGCGCGTCACACTGACATGGCATATTTTGTGGTTTTGTTTTAAAACGCTATATGGTTTTGGAGTTATAAGTAAAGAGTACTTAGAATCGAGTACTGAGTATTAAGTATTTAGTATCGAGTACAGAGTATCGATTGCAGAGTATCAAGTACCCTGTTTGAAGCTATTAGTATTGAGTACTGAATATTGAGGTCTGAGAATCAAGTAATTAGTATCGAATACTTGGTATCGAGTACTGAGTATCGAGGTCTTTCTTGTTTCAATTTAAAACTTAATTAAACTAAAAGTCGGATAAAACTTGTCTTTGGGATTCGACTCAAATTCCCAGACCAACAAGTACCAATATCTAAAGGTGAGCTCCTTACTCTTAAAACTCTTTACCCACCCCACATTTGGAAGATCGTTTTAACACAAATCATTGATGATGAATTGATGACTTTTTTGGAGCAGTTTTGATGATTAAAAAGAGATTACTACCAGGTGCGATTAAAAGAAGACTCGAAAATGATTTACGCATATACCCAGCAAACAATAAGTGTGATTTCTGACACTTTCTTATGAGCATTTACCGTCACAATGTGCAAGAAAAAGAGTCCAGAATGAGCGTTTTTATACCCTTGCAGAGGGTATTATAAAATTGTCCGGATGTTTGTAACGCATAGAAGGAAGCATCTCCGACCACATAAAGTATATATATTCTTGTTCAGCATGACGAGCTGAGTTGATTTAGCCCTGTCCGTCTGTCCGTCTGTTTCTATGCTATCTCCTCCGTCAGTTTTAAAGCTATCCTCACCAAACTTTGCACGAAGTCTTTTAGTACAAATACGCTGCACATTTGTCGGAACCGGCCGGATCGGATGACTATATCATATAGCTGCCATAGGAACGATCGGTTGGAAAACTAGTCTTAGTGAGAAAAACTTTTTTGTTTTTAATGGAAACGCTTGGAGTACGTATTTCTTAGTTTACTATCCCTTCCCATGATTTCACTAAGTTTGGTCGAAATCGGATGACTATAGCATATAGCTACCATAGGAACGATCGGTCGAAAAACTAGTTCTAGTGAGAAAAACTTTTTTGTTTTTAATGAAAACGTCCTTATCATTGGCATACCTACTTAACATATTTTTTTACACAATTCTTCAAAGTTTGGTCGAAATCGGATGACTATAGCATATAGCTCCCATAGGAACGATCGGTCGAAAAACTAGTTCGAGTGAGGAAAACTTTTTTGTTTTTAATGAAAACGTCCTTTTTATTGGTATACACTTATTTTATATACTTTGGACACATTTCTACAAAGTTTTATCAAAATCGGATGACTATATCATATAGCAGCAGTATGAATGATCGGTCGAAAAAGAAGTTCTAGTGAGAAAAACTTTTTGTTTTAAATGGGATCGTCTCCAAATTTCGCAATTAACAGTGTTTTATGCTTTTCCATGATTTCACCAAGTTTAATCGAAATCAGACATCTTTATAGTATAGATCCCATAGAAAAGTAATGTCCAAAAAGTAGTCTTAGAAAAACTTTTTTGTTTTCAATGGAAGCTGCAAGGGTATACAAAACTTCGGCCGAGTCGAAGTTAACTTTCCCCAATTTTTTTTTCTATGAAAACGGTCACACTTAATGTGGAAAATTTCTGAGTATAATCCGACTATTCTCTGACACAGATATAAGTGATTTCACCCTCCATAAGTAGCATAAAAAAACCTCGTAAAATACTCTTAAAAGTTACTTTTCTAGGCACTTGAAGGGCTACTGAATCGCCTCCTGAAAGGTTCTTTCAGACGCATATTGGAGTGCAGATTTATTTGCAAAAAGTTGGTTTTGGGCGTCTTAAATGCGTCGAAAAATAGCCCTTTTCATTAATAAGATACAACAACGAAATCTTTTAAATTTTTTAATGATACATTTATATTAGACTTCAAATTAAAATTCTTATATTTCAACTTATATATATGTGGGTTGGAATATTGCTGACTGTTCCTAAGTTCTACTATTATTTTGATGCAGCACCTTATTTTCCTAAACATTACGAAGAACACAACGAGAAACGGTAACAGAAATACGTAAGAGCCACACGATGTACGAGCGAACTACGTAGCTGATCAGCAGGAAGGTCGGCAGAAGCAGAACAGCGACGAGCTGGGAGTCGAGAGCGAGCCTTAGACGAGGGCAGTTGAGTTTTTTGATTAAAGCCGTGTGCCGCAGAGGTGCGAACGATTTCGGGCGCCGACGAGGCGTGGCGTCAAACGAAGTTCGAGTTGGGTTCAATTATTAAAGCTGTTCTCCAGATGTTCCCAAATCTAATGTATCAAACCTTAATCTTACTTTTATAAACAACTAGATGGCCCGGCGAACTTTATACCGCCTAACAATAAATAATTGTAATGAGTTAACTTAATAAAATAAGTACAAAATATATTCAATTCAATAGTTTAAAAAGACAATTGCTTTGATGAAGCACATAGGTTAATACTTTTTATTGAAGAACCTTGTAATATGCAACATTTTTAGTTTTGTTATCGGGAGCAAAAATAAATAAAGTAGAGGGTTTGCCGACACGTGAACATGCCACGTACAATTAACCATAAGAAAAACATGCATTTCCCAAATTAAGGCCACTAACATTTGTGATTTGTTAATAGTCATGGCGAATGCAAGGCGAATCGGAAATTGAATTCGTTTAAACCCAAAGGGCACATCGGTTGGGATCATCGGAATCCTCAGAATAAGAACTTCTTTTTCTTTAAATTTTCCTTTGATTATCTCAGCGTGATTCACATTGGTCATTAATTTTCTTAATTTCGTTCCATTGCATAGTTTTGGTTGGTTTAGATTTCGAAGCATGATGATGATGTACGGTGGTAAGCCAGGCACATCCAAGGCGTTTAAAAATTCTTTTGCATAGTTGGTAGCATCGTCCTCGTTTGTAACACAGTCGACAGATTTGAATGAATGCAGAATATCAATGATCTAATTCTGAACTACAAAGTTTAAGCTATCCACATCTTTATTCTTAGCCGCTAAAATTGCTCGCTCATACAACCATTCGATATTTTTGTGGTTAGCAATGAGGTTCGGGATTAATTTTTTGATGAGCTCGTCTTTCGATGAGACGAAATTGCCAAAATTCGGAGAAAATGAAATCAATCCGGTCGATTCGTTGACAGGGACACGACCATTAGCGATATTCATCAATTGCTTGGAGAAATCGTGAGCAGATGGATCGTTCTGCAATGCAACTCTCATGACAGCTGAAGTTTCTTTATATAGCTCCACAGATTGGATGATTTGAGGCAAGAGTTTATTTGATCGGCAGGAATCGATCTTGGAATGACTGACGCCAGACAGTAAAATTATTGTGCTTGCAAAACATCTCGAGTCATTGCGCAGAAGTTTAAATGTTCGATGAATTGCTTCCAGTGCGCGCTTGTGCATTCGAACCAAATGATGATTTTTGACGATTCTAATACTTTGGCCATTGAAGAGTGGTTTGCAATGTTGCATGTCGGTTGTTCAATAGTTTGAAGTTATAACGGCAATTTTAAAGCCGAATGAGCTGTACGACATCCTTCTAACAATGTGGCCGCTATTCCAGAAGGAGCAACTGATACCGCAATGTCGGATCTCGCACGAACGGCTATTTGTAAAAATTAGAGCATCTTCCAATAGGGTGACTTCTTTTGGCCCACCTTGTACATAAAGTGCTTGAAAATATGATTCTCTCGAAAGCGGGGAATCTACAAACACACTTCGAATGCTACAAATACCAAAAGGTTCTAAAAACAAAATTTCCAGGGAAAAACTTGAAATGTTCCAGAACGAAAGAGAAAATCAAATTTGGGAAATTCAGAAAATCTCCATAATTACTCATGAAGTAAAGTCTAAGAGAATTTAAATAAATAAAAAAAAAAAAGAAAGAAAAAGTTAGATGTGTTTCACTCGACTCGTCGAGCTCAACTAATCGACCTAAGCAGCGAGCAATAGCTAATATCAAGTCAATGACTACTTGATGGGAGAGTTTTTTTTTTGGAAATTTGTATTTTAACGGACTTTTTGAATGAAAGGCAAGGCCTGCTTTGGTATAATATTTTAGCTATGTTCTATAAGAGAAGCTTTAAAAAATAAAATATATATTAACTTTTATCCATATATGAAATAATAACTCTTTAAGACCCGACAAAAAACAGGGAAGTTAAGCCCAAAAACAGAAACTAACCGCATACAACTTTCAAAATAAGTATTTTCAAATTAAAAATTTATGCAAAGAAACTTTATTATAATTAGGCCTTTATATCAATATATGCTAAAAAATGTCCAAAAGAACACGAATTTTAGGCAAAGAAACAGAAACAACCCGCTAAAAACTGTCCAAATTTGGGGTTTTAAAAGTTTAGAATAAAATTCTGAGGCCTTTGTATCTATTTATGCTAATAAATTCATTAAGATCCGACAAAAACCATTGAATCTATTTTTGAAGCTCTCCAACTAACCTCCAAAATCTGTCTAAATTAAAGTTTTGATACTGAAAATATCTTTACTTGGGACTTGTATCAATATATCGACCCTTTTTGCGCGAAAATATCGTATGTGCCAAAAACTAAATTTTACAGAAGAGCGATTTTTCTACTTTTCGTTGCACTGGCACTGGTGCATTCGATCAAATTGAAACTGTGATATCTCCGTAACCGTAGCGATTATCGCTATAGTTTTTTAACAGGTGATGATTAAGTGGATTTAGGACTAATTTATATCAAAATGTGAATTTCGTGTGAAATGGCACATAAGATATTTTCGCGCAGAGGGGTCGATATGATAAAAATCTTAGTATGATCGGACAAAAGACACGGAAGATAAGCAGAAAAATAGAAACTTGGTGCAACTGTCAAAATTATAAAATTAAAATAAAAAATAGGTGAAAGTTAACTTCGGCTCTGCCGAAGTTTTTTATACCCATGCAACTTCCGTTGAAAACAAAAAAGTTTTTCTAACTACGACTCCTTTTTGGACTTTATTATATAGATGTCTGATTTCGACCAAACTTGGTGAAATCATGGAAAAGCATAATACACTGTTAATTACGAAATTTGGGGGCGATCCCATTTAAAACAAAAATTTTTTTCTCACTAGAACTTCTTTTTTGACCGATCATTCATACTACAGCTATATGCTATAGTCATCCGATTTTGATAAAACTTTGTAGAAATGTGTTAAAGTATATAAAATAAGAATATGCCAATAAAAAGGACGTTTTCATTAAAAAAAAAAAGTTTTCCTCACTCGAACTAGTTTTTCGACCGATCGTTCCTATGGGAGCTATATGTTATAGTCATCCGATTTCGACCAACCTTTGTAGAATTGTGTAAAAGTATATAAAATAAGTGTGCCAATGAAAGGACGTTTCCCCCGAAATATTGCCAATGAAAGGACGTTTTCTTCAAAAACAAAAAAGTTATTCTCACTAGAACTAGTTTTTCGACCGATCGTTCCCATGGCAGCTATATGCTATAGTCATCCGATTTCGACCAAACTTAGTGAAATCATGGGAAAAGATAGTTAACTAAGAAATACGTACTTTGAAGGCGTTTCCATTAAAAACAAAAAAGTTTTTCTCACAAAGACTAGTTTTTCGACCGATCGTTCCTATGGCAGCTATATGCTATAGTCATACGATCCGGCCGGTTCCGACAAATGTGCAGCGTATATGTACCAAAAGACTTCGTACAATGTTTGGTGAGGATAGCTTTAAAACTGACGGAGAAGATAGCATAGAAACAGACGGACGGACGGACAGACGGACAAGGCTAAATGAACTCAGCTCGTCATGCTGATCAAGAATATATATACTTTATGTGGTCGGAGATGCTTCCTTCAATGCGTTACAAACATCCGCACAATTTTATAATACCCTCTGCAAGGATATAAAAACAGTGTCCATGCTGACCAAGCATATTGTTGCCCAATACCTCATTATAAGTACCTTTGTACCTTTCGTGCAGGGTATAAAAAGAAATTGCAAGAAAATATGAAAATAAACAAGAAAAAATTGGTGTGTAATTTTCGAGTGTTTTGTTTTTTAGTACATAATTATTTTTTGCTGGAATATATTTGCTTATGACTTTCTCCACGGCAGCAGCTTCCACCACCTCCCCAACCAAAACATTCGGGCATCAATCAACAAGATCACGTAGCCAGAGATCTGGTTTGGTCTGCCACGGTTGGGCTGGGATGGATGGACTACACACAAAGTGCGTGACATGAGCATTAATGGAATCTCGTTGGACTCACATTAACACCGATTCTTTCTGCTTAAATTGATAATCACAGCACAGCGCTGGGTAGGAACATTTGGGTTGGGTCTGGCAGTTTCACTTGGAAAGTTTTCCCCAGAATCAAACTTGAACTTTTGCAATTGAATTCGGAAATTGGGTCACACGCATACGCGATTCGCGACATCGGCTGCTGCTTTCACGCCGCGGCGTCTTAATTTCACTTTTTCACGTAATTCTACGCTTCACTTGGCCAACAGAAAATTATAGAAATTTGAATACGTTTTTTTTTTCTTCCATTTTTCACGTTTTCCTCCGCCTCAGCAATTTGGCCAACGAGACCAGACGATTTATTAGCTGTTTATGTTTTGCCTTATAAATCATTAAATTATTGTAATCTTTCACAATTGGGCGGCAGCAGTAGTCGGTGCAAAAGTTCAAGCAACTTTTTGGGTCAAAAATCCAAGGCATTGACGCAATCTTTGGTGAATTGATGAAGAAAAATGGCCATAGAGTGGCAATTACTGAGAGATGTATGTGGACACATGATAATTGGTGGCCAGAGATTGGGCAATTGGAGCTTTGAAGTTGCTATACAGATAACAAGTCAAGCCAGAAGATAACAAAAAGCAAAACTTTCTCATTTCAATCCATCATCATCTCACCCTCCCTCCTACTGGCTTGCTCGAGCTGATCAAATTGAATGAGTGGAGGAAAATCTGACCAAGAATCTTGAATGACCAATAGAAAGTTCTGCCGCCTACTTTTTCCAACAGTTTGACCAACTGATTGATTGACTGATTGAACAATTGAACGAACACAAAGCGGGGCTTATGTGGGGGACTTATGCAATCCCCCCGACCATCCCCTTGGGCAATTTGGACATTCGAGACACTGCTCACACACCTGGCGGCGGCAGCAGCGGTTGGAGACTTTCGAATGCGGCAGGCTGGCTTGGCTTGTGGGCCAATCGGTTAATTGCATTTCCTGGCTAAGCCAAGTGGAGGCAGCCTCGTCATCGCCGCCGTCGTCATCATCATCATCATCAAGTGGCGTTAATTGTGTTTTAATTACCTTCGGACAGAAGGAGATGGTCGCTGAGCGACGAAATGCAAATTGCAAAATGCAAAATGTAAAATGCCAATTCATGTTTGTGGCGGCGTCGGCGCGTATCTCATAGATACACACACAAAAATTGAAATTATAAGGCTGCCGGCCGCCAGGCAGGCCCAGTCCCAGTCCAGGCTCCTTTGGTAATTCGAGTTGGCATTTTTTTTTTTTTTCATTTTCATTTTTGCGCTCTCTGTGTGGACTGGTTGGCTATGCGGATTGGCATTTGTAGGATAAGCTTAACCAACCAAGCGAGCGAGTTTTCTAGCTGGAACAACTCCAACAACAACAACAAACGATGTTTGCCGCCGTCTTTAGACGGCTGTTAGAGGATATCAATTGAGGGTATATGGGGCTTCCTGTGGTTTAACTACGCTACATCGTTTAGTTACTTTTACTCTGTGCTGGAGCACTACAGTGTATTAAGTGTTGGGTTGCCAATGAGTCGCTCACAAAGGCTTAACCAATTTTTTGGTATCGCTTCTTTCTTAGTAAAATGTTATCCATTTTTATACTCTGTACCAGAGGTACATAGAGTATAATAAGTTTGTGCAAAAGTATGTAACAGCCAGAAGGAAGCATTTCCGACCCTATAAAGTATATATATATTCTTGATCAGCATCAACAGCCGAGTCGATATAGCCATGTCCGTCTGTCCGTATGAACGCACAGATCTCAGAGATGGTAAGAGATAGAGGATTGACATGTATAGGACATAAACTTCTTATACTAGCAGGCAGATCAAGTTTATTTTAAATTTTTGCCACGCCCCCTTCCGCCCACGCAATTTAGAAAAAACGTCATATCTCTGTCAGTTTTATAGATAGAAGGTTCGAACCTTCTGGAATGGTAAAGATCGGATCAACGGATATCGAGCTATAAGAAAAACAAACAATTATAGGCAGCACCGGTCGCTACGGTGATGGACCTGGACCTCGACCTGGAGGTGGAACTGGACCTGGACGTGGACCTGGAGGTGACCATTGAGGTGGCCATGGAGCTGGCCATGGAGGAGTCCGTAGCCATGGAGGTTGTCATGGAGGTGGCCATGGAGGTGGCTATGGAGGTGGACCTGGAGGTGGAAAGTGGTCCAAAAAGCGCTATATTTGCAAAATTCTTAATCTCGGTAAAACTTTGGGGAATGGTTAGATACTTGCCCGGGAAGTTTTCTAAGTAGAAGAAATGGGCGGAAAATGGTGCACAAACCGCGAAATTTGAAAAATTATAGCGTTCATCCGCTTGCAATACAACTTTGAGGAATGGTTGGAGAATTGGTGGAAAATATCCCAAAAGGTGTGTTCAAGGCCAATCCTTATTTGTGGGCCGATCTTTATCAAATTGGGTTTGTAAGCTTTAAATTTGAAAAGTCCACCACCAAGTTCGAAAATGTCAGGAGAGACTTTATTTTCAACCGCGGGCGGGGCATAAAAGTTAATCTCTGCTTTGAGCCGATGTATGTAAGATACGGTCAAATGTTTTCCAATTTGTGAAATCCACCCCCAAGTCGGAAAAGAAAAACTGATACCGATATCGGTTAAATCAGCTTAACTGACGGCGGCGTAGCGAAGCAAGACGGGTTATTTGCTAGTACATATATAAGAAAATTAATGATGCTGCCGGATAATAGGTTACCAAAAATAATAGCAACTTTGCAGAACAGTACAAGCCAGATTTTATCTGATCAAAGCACGTGGGAAATAGCGCACATGAAAATTCTGGACCAAATCAATCACAGAGCTCGTAAATAACAATTGAACATTTTTGCCTTTGCGGTCTGCTCAATAACAAAACCGAAAAAATCCATGCACGCTTGCTCTCGCTCAGAGCAGAACACTTCATTTCTCTTTGTTTTTGTTTTCAGTTGACTGTTCTCAGTTGAGCGTTGCTTGTTTTGCTCTTTCAATAACAATTTATAGACAGCGATCTGACTGAGCGTTCGCACATTAAGAGTCAGTAGATGGGCAAAAAGCCGAAACACTCACCACAAAGGGTCTTTTTTTCATTTATTTGTTTTGTGTGTGTGTGTGGCTTGTGTGAGTCCCAAACAAGCCCAAACAGACACCTCACTCACACATATACACACACAAACGCAAATGACTTTTATTTTCTTCGCTCGCGTCGATCTGCTCAGTCAATGAGCAGAGCAAAATGTTAACAAATCCATTGGTTTTTCGTTGAGCACTGAGCGATTCGTTCATGAGTCGATGTGAAGGGTTCATCTCTGACTTTTTGCTCAAAGGGTCCGTAAATAACTGTTATTTTTGTACAACGAAAAACGGTCAATTGTTATTTGCTAGCTCTGATCAATCACGTATCCATGAGGCAGTTTAAATTCCAGGCCAGTCAAAGCTCTTCGAGAGCAATATATAAAACGCTAAGTCACAATCTAAACGACGCTAATTACTTCGATGACCAATTAAAAATCTGGCAGATATCGCTAATATGCAAAGCACGGACAGAAATGTTGCCTTTAAACGCCAAATCATACGGAACAAAGAGCGCATGCGACATGTGTAATTTAAGGACACCTGAAAACACTGTACACTTTATTGCCATATGCCCATCCTAAAGGAAATCAGGAAGCTGTACCTAACAAGCTCGGAATTAACGCATCAGAAAGCCATAAACATTCTAAATGGATCGAATTGGACTGCTCTTGCAAACTATATAAAACATGCACTGAACTATAGAAGACAGATTTAAACTGAAACTTTCTAAACATACACTTAGTCTAAAGTCTAAACATTGATATTAGCTGACGGCAAATAGCATTACACAATATACTTAATTGTAACATTAAACCACTCTTCCATACTTCAAGGTGAACGATCTGGTATCTGGAGACGACCCGGGCAGCCAGGTGTATTAACCAGAGTAGTACTGGATTAGTGTAAGGTGATCAACAGACGGTTTAAAACCAAGTCGATTAAAATCTGTTCACTTTATTTTTAGTTTTATAATATTAAATTTGTTACTATATCAGGGCAATCAGAACTGAAAATGAAGATACTACTACTACTATAAAATGTAGGAATGGAAAGGAATAGGAATGGAATGTTCTTAGGGTTGTTTTGGGTCTTGTGATTCATGTGATAAAAAAAGGTTTTTATTATATTTCCATGTTTCATTTTTGTATTATTTCAAAGATATGGACTACGCAGATATAGCTGTTGATTCCCCGTCTTTAACTAGATATTAAAAGTAAAATCCATTGGCTGGTTTGAAAGTCGGAACCTTGCCTTCAGCTCAAATCAAAAGTGAAACTAGCAACATTTTCCTAGGAACTGACCTATTTCAACTGTTTTTGCACTTCGATTTAGGTTTGTTTCACAAAAAACCTGCATAATCTGACTGCAGAGTTGTGTGCAGACCATATTTTAAGTGTTTTTGTAGTATTAATTCTAGGGATGCAAGCCACTAGAAAATAAGTACTCGTTCGGTTCAGTGGTTCTGTACCGCCGGTTCGGTTCATTACATGGTTTTTGGAGCTAACTGAACCGCATATTATAAAGTACAGTCAAACTTCTGTATAGCGAATCTTAGGACAAAAATAAGCTTCGTTATATCGAAAATTCGTAATATAGAATAGTTTAAATATTGAACGAAATTGCAGTGTTCTGGAAGTAAATTCGCTATAAAGAAAACTTTATTGTACAGAAGTTCGTAATATAGAAGTTCGACTGTTTTATGATTTCTGTTGTAATCGGCGGTGTCCCAGAAATCTCTTCCAACCAAATTCCAACCCAAAACCAATTCTCGGTGTCCTAAAAATCTCTTTCGGTTGGTTTCAAACCTCTAGTATTTTGTTAAGAGATTTGGAGAAACCAACCCAATCCAATACACAAACCAATCAGTGCGACTTCGCTAACCTACGCAAACTTAGCGAACTTAGCAAAGACACAAACAGGTCTGGCAAGTCTAAAACCATCAATATAGCTATGAACAAAATCTGTTATCAATTTTTTGCGAGCGACGCAGCCCTGTTTTTGTAGTTGGAACACAATCTTATACACACACCTTCTAACAAGACTTCCTAATACGGAAATGAAATCTCTCGAAGTTCTGGGACGCCGACGAATTTTTCGAGCGTTTTGCAAATCAACCGAAGCCAAAATCTCTAGAGATTTCCAGGACACCCCGAATGTGACTTTTCGTACACTTTGGAAATTGAATTCCTATAAACCATCTGAGTATTTTTAAGATTCTTATAAGAATGTCCAAAACATTTGAAGTCGGATTTGTAGGACTCGTCTATAAGTTCTAGGAATGCACTTCGAAAACGGAGAATGTCGGCAAGAGAATACGTACTATGCATCTTACACACCCTATTAATGGTATGAGAAAAAACTCTCCTGGCTAAGATTAAATGATTTATCAACCTTCAGGAAAAGAATTCACACTGGTGACAGGTATATTAAGAGATCGGCTTGCAATTGCGGTAGACTTACAGAAGTACATAGTGAAAAATTTTTGTATCTCTCCTAAGGATCAATTCGGTCTATCAGTTGTCCCTTTGGTAGAGGGTTGAACTAAAATTATCTTAGGAAAACGAAGTTAATAAGCAGGTATCATTGGCTAGAGGAAAGCGATTCACGTTTTAAAACTCTTCAGAGAACTGAACCGAACCGAACCGTTTTTCTTTTGGTTTTCGGTTCGGTACAGCATTTCTGAAAGGAAGCCGGTTCGGTTTGCGGTTCGGTTCACCAGCTGGGAAAAGCGGTTCGGTTCGGTTCAGAACCGGTTTGCATCCTTGATTAATTCAGATAATGAATATTTTATTATTTGCCTAATGACAGTTTGTATTGTAATAGAATCATGAATAATAAATCGAATGATCTCAAGCTGTTTTACAATTTATATGGGTTTACAAATGTAAGCCGTTTAGAGGGTATTCCTGAGTAACAGGTAAAAAGGTAGGGAAAAATTCAAATTATTTTGTACTATTTGTTTTTCAGAGTTTGTATTATGGAACTTTGAGGGATTTTGAGATCGTTTGTGTTTTGTTTTCATTGTTTTGAGCTGAGCGCGCTTGAAATTTTTACACAATTAAGGGGTTCCTTTCATAGTCAGTTTATATCCGCCTCGAATGACCAAATGTAGAGGATTTTTTTAATTTGTTTCTCCTTTGGGGTTCAAACGCAGGGTATATGCCTAGTTCATTTTGTCTTTAGTTCTAAGCTCAGCTCAAATACTTATAGTTTTTGCTCTAGAATTACCTTTTGGCTATTGAAAACGGAAGAGCAATGACTTTGAAGATGGTGCAAAACTTTCGCTGCATTCGCTAAAAGAAGAAAAGGAAAAGAGAAGATTTTGGTTTTTGATTTTGCAGCTGGCGACCGCGCCCAGGCAATCCAGTTTGGTCAGGCGCAGCAGCAGCAGCAGCCATTCCATTCCGTTGGCCACAGGCAGCTGTTGCCGCCAGCTGTGCCAGCTGCCGCCGCTGATGCAGATACTAGTGGAGTGGAGTGTGGGCAACCAGCTCTTTGGCAGGGCTTGGAGGAGTCGCGTACTTCAATTAAGCTCAACAACAAACATCAATTTATGCTAAACAATTCAAGGCGGTCATTTACCTCGCCCCAGAAACAATGTTGTACGTACTCGTACTTGAAATAAAAGTTTCGTGTCACGCCTCAAAAATGAAAATGAAAACAAAAACATCAAATTATGGAGCTTTTCACACGCTGCAAGAGTGAGAAGGTGGATGGGTGGGTGGCGCAGCAGCAACCGAAGCAGCAGCAGCAGCTGCTCCTCAGCGAAAAAAAAAGGCAGCAGGTGTGTGGGAATTTTGGCAAATAGCAAAAGTTCAATAGCGGCGACTGCAGTTGCTGCAGACGTACATAGATACTGCATAAATGTATGGATGAGTTTCGACAGTGGTTTCACATGCAACGAAAATGGAGGAATAGGATATAGTCGGCCGATTTTAACCAAATGTTAAGGTTCTGTGTGATGCCATAGAATATTCCTAATTGTTGAGTTCTAACACGCTTACTTTGAAACCAAAAAAAGTTTTTCTCACTAAATCCCATTTTCCGACCGATCGTTCCTATGACAGCCATAAGATATAGTCGTTCGATCCGCATTATTTTCACATATTTTTAAAGTGCAATAAAAAGAAGGCTTTGTGTAAGATTTCAGCTCAATAGCTTTACAACTGAGAGAGTAGCGTAGATATGACGAAAGCACAGTGGTTCAAAATGGCTAAAAAAGTTATATAAAAACTCAAATTCACTTAAAAAGGTTCCTAGATCAAGAAAGAAATGTATTTGTGATTTGTGAACTTAATGCTAAGACTTTTGCGGTTCAAGTTACCATTCCACATTGTTTTAGTGACTGCATCTTAAGGGATCCGCATGGATTCGCACTGATTTTTAATTTTTTCAATGGTTCAGATCGTTGAGATCATAAAACGAACAATATGAAGTGCATTTGCTTGCCCATTTACTTTTTTAAAAAGCTTTTAGAAGTATACGAAAGTCTTAATCCTCAAGATGAAGGGTCGTTCTTCGGTCGTAGAATGTTTTCAAGTCTGATAGACTTGGGACCAGCGAAGATGGTTTCTTAGATGTCCATTTTGGGAAAAGATCTTTGAAAGCAAAGATCTTCTCTATGTGAATAGACTGTCCCTTTAAGTCGATAGTTCTTTGGGCACTAAAAACATTCTGCTCTAATTAAGAGTCAGCATTTTGCAGAGTTCACAATTTCATCTAAATATCTCTTCATTAAGCTTTTTTGTTATTTCAATGAATAATTTTCGACCACTGTGCCAGGAGAGGACAACGCTGGTAGTACTCCCCTTAAGCTCCAGCTACATTCAATAGCTCCCAGGCCACTGTGTCTTTGTAGCGAGTGTGTGTGTGTGTGTGTGGAGGCGTTTGCCAGTGGCTGCCTTCGCCCGGCCAATTTCCAACTGATGCAATCCAACAATCATCATCATTGTCGTCATTGCCGAAGAGGAGTTGCTGCTGTCGCTGCTGCTGCTGCTTATCTGGCACAACAACACGCAGGTTGCAGTCGTCGTATGATTTGAAGCGCAAAATTGTTTAGCTTTGCCTTCTTCTTTTTTTTTTTGGGGTCTCAGTTGGTTAGGTATTTGGCGGACAGTTGCATAAGTTGGCCACTAATTGGCTTTGGAAGGTGAAAGCCAATGGCATCCTCATCCTTGGTTAATGTTCTGCAATTAAAATGAGGCAGAAGTAAAAGTGCTGCAGGCATAGCTTTCTCCCGACAAGGAGCAGCTGCCACTCTGACATCGACTCGACTCGACTCTTCCTTGGCGTTTGGTATTTTATGTGGCTGTGGCTGGGGAGTTGGAGCTATATCACGATTATGTGTGCGCGCATCCTCCTCTGTCTGTGCTGTCCGCGCTGTCTGCTGTGCTGTCTACTGCCTTGCTTGTTGCTGTGGCATAACCCACGTTGACATTGGCTGCAAATTTGGGAAATTTCACCAGAAAAATGCCTGTTGTCTGCTTGCAGTTTGTAGATTATCGACAATTTGTCACGCTGATTGGCCGCCACGGAAGTAAAAGCCTGTGTGCAGCAGGTGCATCCACACACACGTGTCCCAAAGAGATTTCTCTTTTCCATTCAAATATTGAAATTAACCAACAATACGTGCAAATATTTTATGTTTTATGTCTCAACACGTGAGCAATTAAAACATGCTCCAGCTGCTTGCTCTGACTTTGCCCATAATTAAAACCAGTAAATCTGAGCCACAACAAAACAGCTCAGCAATCATCGCATCCAAATCAAAAGACTTAGGCAACGAACTTGCTTGCTGGTTAGCTACAGATTGATCATTTGATGATGATGGAGGGGTTGGAGGTGGTTTTTTGATATGAAGAATTCGTTGCATGTGTCAATGAAATAGTTGAAAAGAGTTTTCAAATGAAATGCAAATAATACACAGAAATGTTTACTATTTATGGAGAAGAAAACTTGCGAAGAATATGTTCAATTTGCAGAATTATGGAATTTCATTCATGGCAAATAACATTATATGCAGGGGTACGAGGGTGTATCAATAGGTAAATGTGTTTGCTAAGATAAATGCTCAACGTTAATTTACCAGCAGGATGCCCAGGCAAATTATCAAATTAGTACCTCAGGACTTTAGCTATCGATGATAGTTTTGTGTAGACCAAAACAATTCATTTTCGGATATCTCGTGTAGTTCCAAATATTTTCCATCCCGCCTGATCAAACGATTTCATTTCAACAGCTCCCGAATCCACTTCTAAAAAAAACGCTAGAAACTGTCAAGAAATCAAGAAAATATCCGAATCACACAATCAGGCTTTTTATGTCATATTGAAAAGTAAACCCAAAAAAAAAAAAGAAGTAAATGACAAAAAGTTTTAAGCCTTATAGAATTTAAACCTTATATAATAAATACTTCAAAAAGGACTTCAAACTGTGTACCAAAATAATGATATTTAGAAGAGAAAATGCAGGGTGGGACAAAGTAAAATTGTCTGGATGTTTGTAACGCATAGAAGGAAGCATCTCCGACCACATAAATTATATATATACTTGATCAGCATGACGAGCTAAATTGATTTGGCCCTGTCCGTTTGTCCGTCTGTTTCTATGCTACCACCTCCGTCAGTTTTAAAGCTATCCTCATCCAAACTTTGCACGAAGTCTTTTGGTACAAATACGCTGCACATTTGTCGGAACCGGCTGGACTGGATGACTATAGCATGTAGCTATTATAGAACGATCGGACGAAAAACTAGTTTTAGTGAGTAAAACTTTTTGTTTTCAATGGAAACGTCTCCAAACTTCGTATTTTTTAGTTTGCAATGCTTTCCCATGATTCCACCAAGTTTGGTCGAAATCGGACATCTATATAGTATAGCTGTCATAAAAAAGTAGAGAGTGAATAGTAGTCTTAGTTAGAAAAACTTTTTGGTGTTCAGTGGAAATGTCCTTAAAATTGATATTTATTTATTTGGTATGCTTTCACAAAATTCTACAAAGTTTTGTCAAAATGGAACGACTATAGCATATGGCTGCCATAGGAACGATCGGTCGAAAAACTAGTTCTGGTGAGAAAAACTTTTTGTTTTCAATGGAAGCGTCCCTTTCGTTGGCATATATTTACTTTACTTACTATTACACAATTCTACAAAGTTTTGTCAAAATCGGATGACTATAGCATATATCTGCGGTAGGAATGATTCTAGTGAGAAAAACTCGTTTGTTTCAAATGAAATCGCCTCCAAATTTCCCTGGTCCTTTCTGTTTTGGTTTCTCAGCATTGTGAGGACCCATTCATCTGCTTTCGCAGCACTCCTTGGAAGGAAGATGGTGATATAATGTTGCGAGAGGATACTCCCTGCCATTTTACCAAGAAGGGGTACTTCCTTCCATTCTGTCAACCTTGACACGTTGCACATCAGCCACTTCGCGGTAGTCTCATCGTTGCAGTCGACGATCAGATGACCCTGCAAAGCTGACGCAAGGAAGACTTTCTCCAGGGTACTACCGCTACCCTTACTTTATTCGCGATGTCTGCATAAGTTGATTAGGGTGGAATGGGCACCCAGGATGGCATCGCAGAACTGACAATTGCTGCACGTGGTCCGGCTTTAACTCCTTGGGCTATGGTTGAACTCTTGGTCTCAAAGGTTTCTAAGATAATGAAATAGGCAGGAAAATGGTTCAAAAATCGCGAAATATGTATGACTATACCATTCATTCAATTGCGATGAAACTTTCGGGAATTGACACGTGTAAAGACGGTAAAGACCAATTTGCTTCCAGCCCTTAACCTATGCCCCGGATGCCATTTTTCAGGACGATTCTGCGCCTTGCCTATTTTATTTTCGTTTTTAGTTTTATTCTTTCCAGCTAAAAACTTACAAGGAAAACATTCGTAAAGGGTGATTTTTTAAGAGCTATAGGAAAGTTTTTCTAAAAAAAACACATAAAATTCAGAAAAATGCATGAAATCTTTATTTGAATCGATAGTACGGTCCACATAATTTAATGTTTGAAGATTATTTCATGCAAATGTTGACCGTGACTGCGCCTCAAATGGTCCATCCGCTTAGTCCAATTTTGGCATACTCTTTCCAACATTTCGGCCGGTATCTCACGAATAAATGCTTCAGTGTTGTCTTCCAATGCGTCAATTGAAGCGGACTTGTCTGTATATAGTAGACATGAGCTTTAACATAGCCCCACAAAAAATAGTCTAAAGGCGTTAAATCGCACGATCTAGGCGGCCAATTGACCGGTCCCGAACGTGAAATAAAATGTTCACCGAACTCGCCTCTCAATAAGTCCATTGTTGCGCGTGCTGTGTGGCATGTGGCACCGTCTTGTTGAAACCACATGTCATGCAAGTCAAGCTCTTGCATTTTGGGCAAAAAAAAGTTGGATATCATCTCACGGTAGCGCTCACCATTCACAGTTACGTTACGATTCGCATCATCTTTGAAGAAGTACGGTCCAATGATGCCACCAGCCCATAAACCGCACCAAACTGTGACTTTTTCTGGATGCATTGGTAGCTCTTGCAATGCTTCTGGCTGATATTCACTCGAAAATCGACAATTCTGCTTATTTATTGAGCCAAAAATGAGTTTCGTCGCAATTTTTCGGTAAAAAAGTGGATCTTCGGCCAACTTTCCAAGAGCCCATTCACCAAAAATTCTACGTTGCGGTAGGTCGTTCGGCTTCAATTCTTGCACCAGCTGTATTTTGAAAGGCTTCACACCTAAATCCTTCCGCAAAATTTTCCACGTTGTTGAGTAACAGAGGCCAAATTGCTGCGAACGGCGACGAATCGATAATTGTTGGTCATCATTAACACTGGCCGATACAGCTGCGATATTTTCTTCAGTTCGCACTCTACGTAAGCCTGTTGGTGGTTTAATGTCCAACAATGTAAATTTGGTGCGAAATTTAGTCACAATAGCCCGAATAGCCGCTTCAGTGGGTCGATTAAACTGACCATAAAATGGATGAACTTCAAAAATTTGCAAGCGTTGTTCGTTTGTAAGACGATTCATGGTTAAATTATAGACCAAACTAAAGATGTTTGACAGTGACACAAAACACGAAACGTGCGTGAGCTGTGTTGCCAAAAAGTTAATAGCTAAAAAATCAACCTTTATAAGGTTTCGTTTTATTACAGCTTGATAAAGTGTTCCAAGACATAGGAATTTTACGCCTGGCTTGGCCAGGAAATCCATTTCTTCGAGTTCCTGTCCATGAATCGGAATATTATAATCAACTTGTTATAAAAATCTATCCAGATTACATTAAAAACATATACAGGCCTGTTCCCGTTTCCGATTTCGATGAGATCATGCGGAATCGGAATTGGTAGCTGTTCCCGTTTCCGAAAAAGGATCAAGTTATCAATGGAATGAAAAGTAAATGGCAATTTTCTTGGCAACGGTGATTCTTTTTATCTTGCAAGTAATTGTCAAGTTAATATTGTCAAATATTGTCGAGATTTTGAAGTATCCATAGATATATCGAGCGTTCAATTTGATTTACAATCATATATTTTAAACTTTTACCTCAGAAATTGCATGTAGACGAAAGCAAAATCAATCGAAAAGAAACCGAGTTGTTCGCAGTTTCGAATCAGCGCATTCGCAATGCTGATCGAAGCTGTCAAGGCTGCCTTATAGCTGAGTTAAAATTCGATAACGATTCGAACATTCATTCGAAAAGACAATCGATTTCTATTTCTCGGGAACACCAAAATGAGTACGATTCGGAATTGCGATCGTTTTACTTTTTAATTCCACTCGGAAACAGCACTGATTAACTTCCCAATACTCCAGAGGGCAAACTGACTTGGGAGCTTTTCAAAGAATTGCTCTGTTTTTTTTGTCAGCTTGTTATCCATAAATGACACCAAGAACCTAAGAAAGAGTTTGTGATGGGAATTGATTTAGGAATCACATTTTAAATCATCGGATGTGCTCTTTTAAAATGATTAAGTAAATTTGTGGTAACTGCACAGGTCCTATAAATATTTTCACATTTTTTGCACTTAGCTAGACAGCCTTGTAAACACCAATGTTCGGCTAGGCCGAAGTTAGTTTTTTTTTTTTTTTTTTTTGAATGGTCCTCTCTTGATGACTCACCCTGTTGTTACTTAGAACAGCGTAAAGCAGTTCAAATGAAACAGTTTCGAAAAAAGGAAACAGTGTTTCGCATTAAAGGACTCAGGTGTGAGATCACTGCAATAACGGATCGAGTGGCTCTGCTGCTGCAGTGCTGTGTGTGTGTGTGTTTGTGTATTTCCCTAGGCCACTTAACCCATTTCCCCCCTCCACACAACAAAAGACCCAACTCAATGGCAAGGCTGGCGGCCTCTAATGATGACAACAACCGAATTTCAATTTGAAGGCCACGCACAAACAATTAACGTTCAATTCTTCTCTATTTTTCTCACTGTAATTTTTCAAATTGTGTCGCCCGTTAAGTAGCTTAGAGCAGGGGACGGGGGGTTGGGGGAAGCTACCAGGCAACTGTTTGCCGCTGCTTACAACAACTAAACAAATGTCTCAAATTACACATACAAGAAGTATTTTTTTTTTTTTATTGTTGTTGTTTACCTCATTTGTGATGCGGGCGGGTGGCCGTCCGTCCGGCCCAGTAGAAGCAGAAAAACTTGACAATTGGAGCGCGGCAGCAACAACAACAGGCGAGTGCGCGAAATTCTTTTAAAGCGAATACAACAACTACAACTTTGCTGTCGCTTGCACTTTACACTTTTGTGGCTTTGGCTCGCTTCAGGCCTGACTGCGCAGTCAGCGACACCAACACACACACACACACAGGTGCAATTGTTGGCACTTTCGATTCCCGCAGAACACAACAACAAAAATAAAAACAATATTCCACTTTAAGCACCGGCGTATTAATATTTACGTTTTTGTTACTATTTTTTATTGGTTATAAATGAAAGCAACGCCGCGCTGCACAACCGAAACCGAAGTGAAGCTCACAAGTGGCATCAACAAATTGAAATCAAAAACATTGGCCACAACCTAGTGTGACCAGAGCTACGAAAATTTTTAAATTCCTAAGCTCACAGCCACAATTTGAAGCTAACCATCTAGTGTGACCAGAGCGTACAATTTAGCCGGCAAATTAACTTTGATGGAAGCCGTGAGGCGGGATTTTTAAAAATTTCAAACAAAAGACGTATTAACAAACAATTGAGTTAGTTAAAAAGTAATAAAATTAAGTTTGTCTTGAAATCGTTTTGATTATTTAATTTCTTGACCTTTCAGTAGGAATGGGATCCGAAATAGCAGTTTGGGTTTGGACGGAAAGGGATATTTTTAAACGATTTTGGGGAGGGACAAAATATTTGAAGATCTGAAAATCCAAACAAACGAGAAGGTTAGGCTAATTTCAGCTGTGCCGATTTTTATGTCCTTGCAACATTAAAAACAAAAAGTTTTCTCACTGAGACCCATATTCCCACCGATCCACTATGGGCGAAATGGCCAAATTAGCGGTATTTAATTCGTAGCAAGCGCCAATTTAAAGCTACTTTAACGAAATTTTGGCCATAGTAGTTTCTATTGTAACTATACAACATACATAACCTAGATCAAAATCGGACTACTATATCATAAAGCTCCCATGGGAACGATCGGTCGAAAACCTAATTTTTGTGAGAAAAACTTTTTTGATTTCACTGGTACCACAACACCAACACGAAGATGGGCTTTAAGGTTTAAGATTTAACAGAATTACGGCCGATCCAGGAATAAAAATTGCGCTTTGGGCATTATCAATAATGGCGGAGTTTTGGAACGTAAAAAATTATTAGTCATGTCGTACTTTTTTCCAACGATCGCTTCTATAGCATATACATATTTTTTTTTCGATTTTGTCCAAACTTTGCAAATCTATTTGAAAATATATAATAATAAAAATAGCCAAGTTTGAGGACGCTAGCATTGAAATCAAAATCATTATTCTCACTAAGACCCATTCTTCTTTTTTACACAAGAATTTTTGTAGTTGATTTGGATCAAGAATTGAAGCTCTTGGATCAAGAAAAACGAACATTTTTGATCCAAGTATGAAATTCTCTATTTTTTCTCTGAGTGTGCTAAGGCAGCTATACTATATATAATGGTACGATTTTGACCAAACTTCGAGAGTTAATGAAAAATCATAGACAACTAATAATTAATAAGTTTCGGGACGTTTCCTTGGAAAACCAAAAAGTTGTTCTCACTATAACTAGTTTTTCGGCCGACTTTAAATATGGCCGATGCGGTCGGTTTCGACATATTTTCAGCGTCTAGTAAAAATAAGACTCCGTGCGAAATTTTACGGACACACAGGTGGCCGGACATAGCTCAATCGTCTCAGCTCGGCATCCATTATCGTCTGGGCCATGAGAGTGTTTTTTCAACAACATTTTGCAGACTATATCTCTTAAATAAGAAAAGAACGAAAGTTTCGCTAATTTCGAAATGATCTTAAAATTTAAGGTTAGGATCGGTACAAAACAATATGGAGTTAAAAAGTGGGTCTGGATAAATGGGCTTGAAATGGAACAGGAAAAACGAGGAACAATAGAACCGGGATTTTCGATTTTGAAAATTTGTTTAATACCTAAATAAAAACTATTTTGTCATCGAAGTTTCCCATATTCTTCTATAAGTGAAAGATTAGCCCCTAAAAAAACACAGTTTATATATGTTTTTTTTTTTTTTTTTTGTTTAGTAAAGTGGCGAAAGCGTTGTTTAATGTTTCAGATATATATCTGTATATATATATATAAGTTTTTATATATTTTTTCATTCTTATTACAAATGCACTCTTGGAGAGTTCTTCTTGTTCTTCCTCATACTCTTCTGCTGATTCTTCTTCTGGTTTTGCAAATACAGTTCCGAGAGCAAATAGATAACAGAAATACATAGATCAAGCGAAAAATATATATATGTATTGTATATATATATGTGTATGTATGTATGTATATAGAGATGTATATGTATAAAAATTGTATTTTGTGTTTGTTTTGTTTTTAGTTAGACATTTACAACATAGAGTACGAGTATACCCAAGTGGTAACTATATAATACATATAAGTACATTAACTCTTTTTTTTTTATTTTTGGAGGGCGGTTAGGCGGCGAGGGAGGAGGTGAAGGTAAGCGAATTTTGTAAGCATTGATTAGAGTTGTCTTGTGTTTTAGTTGGTAGCTCTTGTTTATGTTCTCGGTATTCTTAGGTACGCTTATTGGTACAAAAGTGTATGCTAGTTTTGGTTTTTGTCATAAAGGCAGCGCGGGACTACTTGGGCACACACAAGTGGGTGTGCGTGTGTGTGTCTAAATGTTTAATGGTGGTAATCGTGGATTAATGGGCGGCTTTGATTTTTGTGTTAGTTAACATTTGCTATACCATAATAATATATATATATATACTTTTATACTTTATAGTTATAATTAACTTTATAGTTTATGCAAATTAATCGCTATAATACAAGTTCACTTTTCACATTCAACATTGAGCCAGAGAACAAGGAGAGTTTATACAGTTTTTGTAATGGAAAATACTGTTTTGGTTCTAGAGAAATGTATAAATATAGAGTAGTTTGTACATACATATGTGTAGAGAGATATTTGAATTTCCCTAAGCGATATGTTGATTTTACTCTTCTTAGATTGTAATTTTTAGGAGAAAGAAAATGGTGAAGAAAGAATTTGCTTTTAAAAAACTACTTTAAGTGTTTGAAGATTGAAGAGGTAGACACAATTTATAGCATAATCCTACTCAGAAGTTTTTGTAGTACGGTCACTCTGACTATTTCTTTACAATGGTTCGAAGGAAATCATTTCAACAGCAAAGTAGAATTAACTTGATAACACAAAAGGGGAAAAGGGTGGTCTAGTAACTTGCTTGACATAGAAAATCTAAAGGCCATAACACTGAAACGTCATCGTTCGTCGAATCGACTACCAAAAAGCATGTACAGCCAATGTACATGAAAATAACTATAAATATAACTACGGGTTAAGTGACTCCTCGTACTACACTTAGCAAGAATTTTATAAGCTTCAAAATCTCCAAGATGGTAAGGACAGTCCCAAATGTTTGTCAGTGTGAAATAACCTAACTGTTCCTAGCCCAAAACCGGTTATTAGGCTATTGCTTGGAGGGTCTTTAATGAGGAGAATAAATCTTATTCTGGTGAACATTTTCTTTTATCCATTGTACTTTTTAAAGAGATGAGCTCAGATATAACATTTTTTTCTGAACAACATTGTCGACTTTCATGTACCTACAAACAAGTGTCTTCACCACTCTCCTGGCGGATCGAAAAATAATGCTGATTACTAAATATGTCTAGAAGGTACGACCCTCTATCTATAAAACTGTGGGAGATATGACGTTTTTTGAAACTCACACTCAAATTTAATGAAATCAACATTTGCAAGAATTCCAAGAACCTCGATCAAGTTGCTTTCTCCCAATTGCAGCAAATCTGCTTTAAATTCCAATTATGTGTGACGAAATAAAAAGAAACCTTTTGAAAGTATATGAAAGTTATTGGTGAAACCGCAAAAAAAAGGAGCCAAGTGTGGTAAAAATTCTTAGTTGTGACAATTGATGACAAGGTCAAAAATTTTGCATGTTTTTTTATGCAGTTTATGCAAAAAAGTGTTGTCATATTCCTCTCAACGTGGCACAGATGGGTTGTTGCGACACCGCTGCGTTCAACAAGGACCAAGGGAAACAAATTTGCAAAGTGTTCACAACACAAAAGTTGCACGAAAATGGTAGGGAAATGGTATTGCATTAAATCAGCTGCAATTTATTTGCCGTTGTATCCGTTCTATGGATATGTGTAAACATTCGTGATGCGTCCGTAAATCGTGCGTGAATCGTCAGTGACGCCAAACTCTTAAGAAATAAAGTGCAAGAATCGTGCGTAAGGAGAATTTTATTTCGTAAATCGTTCGTAATCATGTCAGAAAATCCGCTAACGCAAAAACCAAATTTAGCAATCGTTCATGTTTGCAAATTTGAGATTCAAGGATTTTGAAAATAGGTTTTGGTTCGAACCTTGATAAGGTCCATGTGTTACGCAATTTTATTTGTAATTAAACATAGAATATAATATCCAGAATTTCCTTACTTTTGATCAGACAAAACTAGTTTTAGGTGGAAAAGGTTTGACCATAGTCGATGCTACTTTTTTAGGTTCAGAAAGAATATTTAAATTAAGTGTTCCACTTTCCTAATAAGTCGAAAACTCAGTAGAGATAAGAAGGCTTCGCGGAAGCTGGCCATCGTTGTGGTTGAACAGCAAGTTGTAAGCCGACTCACCTTTGTATGTAACTTTAATCTAAATCAAGAAGCGAAGTCGAATGCACACATAGTGCTGAATAAAATTGGAATCTAAGCCCTACAAAGGAAAAATTGTGTATTCTCTTGCGAGCCACCCCCTACTAAACATTTTGATCCTTCGAGCCGGATATTCTGTGCCAGTTCAGTGTGAACTATTTCGTTTTTTTGGATCCAGTTGAGCTAGCGAAGGCTCCGTGATCAAACCCTCAAGCGTATGTTTGAAATTGGCAAACCAAACTGAAACCACCAAGGAAAACAGTTTATCTAGCCTGCACAGAAAAAGATCCGAAAAGATCCTTTTCGGATATTAAAAACATCCAAAGGATATGAAAAATGATATCCTTTGGATGATTTTCAGCTCTAAAGGATATGGAAAATGATATCCCTTGGATGATTTTCAGCTCAGTTGGATGATTAAATGGATATTGATTCAGTCCAAATAGATACGAAAATCATCCAAAGGATATTTTTTAATATACTTTTTTTCTGTGTTCAAAACGGTATTAAGCTTAAGGCAAAAACAATTTTAAAATTAGAAAATTGTATAAGGAAAAGAGACTAAACAAAAAGACTGGCATCGTTGTAGCGGTGTTCTATCAAATGGCAGTTCGGTTAAAGTTATTCCTCAACAGTGGATTTTGGTCCAGTTCTGGAATTGTCATCTCTTTTCTAAATATCTTTGTCACTTTGACTAAAATCAAAGCAGGTCGTTAAACCCATATTAAGATAAAATAACGGAATTGGCTCGCCGTAATGTTTGTTATAAAACCATAACGGTTCCCTATTAAACAAACAATAAAAATACCTTGGTATTTATACAAAAGGGAAGCATACCCCTATAAATAAATGCACACAAGAAAATCGTGGCACACTTTAAGCACACTTTGAGACGAATTTCTCAGTAATTCAAATAGTGGCCACAAGTAACAGAGATTGAACAACCTTCAATGCCAATGCCAATACCTTCAGATACCCTAAAGAGCGGAGCTTAAAGCTAGTTGAAAGCTCGTGCAATTTGTGCAGTTGGAATTCTCAACTCGTTATTCGCCAACTGGGTAATATTAATAGGATTTGCAAATGGCTTGTTGGTGTGACAGCAACTGAAAGTGTACTGACGAAGGCTTTGCCATGGCGGCAGCCGAAACGGCCGTCTACACAGCCACAGCTACTGTTCATTTTCATATGTATTCTCTGTTGAATTTTCTGGTTGATTATTGAACTATAATCAAACCTCGACCTTGAGCCTGCTAACATTCACTTTGACTATCTTTGTCATCATTTTGCATTCATAGGAAGTTGCAGATTGATTTGGCAGAACTTAAGAAGGAATGATTTTTCTATAGCACTATTTTGGGTTTGAAAAGATATTGGCATAAGAATTGCCAGGCATCTAGCTTTACATAGGATATCTAACATTTTTTATTTCATGGATGTACTGGTGGCTGCTAGTCCCACAGATATGCGCCGTTCTAAAGACAGGTGCTAACACTTGCAGTCCATGGGCCAAGACTACTGTAGATAGAACCAAAAGATTCTTGACACAGCTGAAAGTTATGTGCAATTCAGAGATCTGCAAGAGTGCCTTTTTTCTTGACTTGAGTGTACTCGTTGTAAGGCCTGCAGCACGCAGACAGCTCACCGGAGCGTAGCAAATCAGCTTTGGGAAATCAAACGCACAGAGCACATAGTGGAGCGGGGAATTTTGTATGTCAAATTCGTTAGCTCCTCTAGCTCTGCTCTGCTCCGCTTTCTGTTTGCGGGGGGCCTAAAGAAGTATGCGGTATGATTCGACACTCAAAATATGCAGTCAGCTCATATACGCACTCATCTCGTACTAGTATTTCTGACACTGGCTGACTGCGTGGGCTGGAGTCGGATTTGTGGTATGTCTTTTGACTGCGTTTTCGGTGGCTGATTTGATTTTGAGCGGCAAACACACTCTCACAGCACTCACACTGCTCATTGTTTTTGTAAAAGTTACTGTAAATGCCGTTGAGTGGCCTTGTAATGTCAAGAGAGAGATACAATAGACAGAAAGAGCGTCCAGAAAGAGAGAGATCGAGACACCCAGTCAACACTCACATACTTTCCGTCTGAGCCTTCACAAGTATTATTGGCATGTCGAGCGAGAGTTTCTGCCACTGCATATGCAAAGCACAAATATGCCATGAAGAGGTTAAAGACTGCGATATTTTGTTGCATTGTTTTAGACACTCGGGTGTGAAAAATATCAAGTACTTATGCAGTATGCAGTCGTGTTGTTGCGAACATAATATAGCCTCGAGCTTTATAACACTTGCTATTGAGATTGAGATTGAACCGCTGAACCGAACTTAAAACCGTGGTTTGGTTTGTTTCGAAAGTCCTCCTATAAAAGTCTAGTTTCTTCCGTACATTCATAGAAGAAATGCAGTTTATGTTTGAAAAAATGTACACTTATAGTTAAAACTAGTGAAAAACGCAACAAGTCCTTGAAGTATCGATAGGTCTGTTTCAGTCTGAAAGACAACTTTGTGGTCTCTAGTGAAGATTTATTTACCCCGAACGAGCATCGCTATTTTGATGTACACTTGATGTATATGTTTTTTGGTAGTCGAATCGACGAAAGATGACTTTCCAGGGTTAACAATCTTTTGTTAAGGATTAAGCTATTTCGAGAGAGAAATAAATAAGGAAATTCTTTCTACTTAATCTCTGAAAAAAGAATTCCCAGTAAATAAAAAAAAAAACATTTTTTAGAATTTCTCCTCTGCCTAGAAACCTAGCGGTTTCACAGATAACCTAGAAAACAGGACGTTTTTTTTATATTGAAATGCTTTCTTTAAAATATACTAAGCAAAAGTTCAATGTTAAGACCTGTTAAAGAGAGGCCGTTGAATTAGATATACAGATAACCATCGAATAGGGATACGATTTTAAGGACGAGGCAACACTTTCTTTTGAATCTCTTTTATGAAGAGATTGACTTTTTACAGGAGGTTTAATAATTGAGTCGGCTGAAAAGAGGGCCTTAAAGTGACTAAACATATAACTTTGAAAATAGAAATATTTCTTAGATAAGGCAACAAATTCTTTTGAATCTTTTAAGAATGTGATGGGGCCAAGTCCTTTGGAGATTTTTTAGTTTCGGTAGGTTCTTAACAAATAGCGGGGTGCGAAGGTGAAACCAATTTATTAGTTGCAAAAAAAAGGAAGACTTTTTAAATGCGGCAACACTTTCTTCTGAACATCGAAGTAAGTCAAAGGGAGGACTTTGAAATAACTATACAGATAATCTTCAAAATGGAAAGATTTTTAAGATGTGGAAATGCTTCTTGAAAAAGGCAAAGTCTCTTAAAGAGGCCTTGAAATTGCTATACAGATAAATGAAGATTTCTTTGATATTGAAAGAATTTTCTTAGAAAAAGTGCTTTAACAAAGTCTGTGAAAAAGAGGACCTGAAAATAGCTATACAGATATCCTTGAAATCAAAATAATTCCTTGAAAGAAGACAAAGGTATGTTCTATGTTTTAAAAACCGACTTCAAAAAACTAAAACAATTCCTAAAGTTGCTTTCTCAACCTATAATACCTATACATATAACCATAAAGAAGGAAAAGATTTTATAGATGAGGCAATACCTTCTTTTGAAAGCCTTAGTCTCTAAAAGAGATATCCTCGAAAATATTGAAATACTTTCTTAAAAAGTTACTTAGAAGAAGTTAAGGAGTAAGCTTGAAATTAGCTCTACAGATTACCTTGAAAATAGTTAGGAAGAATCTTAGATAGGAAAAGCTTTCCTTTGAAACTCTTTACAAGAGTTGAACCGCAAAATCTGTTAAAGAGAGGCCCTTGAAATAGCTATACAGACCTTGTAGATCTTTTATACCTTCAAAAATCTCTTGCTACCTCCGCTACAGATGATTCGATATACAACTAACACTTAAAGGAGGTGTGCACATACTAGTATACTCGTCGGTATAAGGAGGGACTAATCTACTTAGTTAAACATGTACATGTATTTGTCGCCTTCTTTGTTGAGCTTTTACTTTGAAATATGGGCAAGTTAAAGAGCGGGAGGGACAATGAAAAAGAGAGAGAGAGAGAGAGTGAGTGTAGTAGGAGTTGCTGGGTAGGTGGTGTAGGAGCCGGATTAGCTGCACCTACAGATCAAAATAAAACTCAACAAGCATTGCCTAAAACTGATTCACTTTCAGTTCATTGCCCTGCAGCTGCACCAGACGAAACGCCTCCCGTATGGTGGGCGTCATTAGTAACTTCAGATTCTCCTCCGCCTCGGTGGGCAGCGAACGCAGCAGCTCCATGGAGGCCACCACTAGCTGAGCCAAGGCGGCACGCTTATAGTTGGAGTCTTTTAAAATGCTGCTGGCACGTTGCTGCTCAATCTCGGGGGAAATGGACTCGGCCTCCGATTTAGTCTGACGATTGGTATCGAAGGGATTGTTGCGACACTTGGGCTGGAATTCGCTAATCAAAGTGGTCATGGTCACATTCTCCTCCTCCAGTTGCACGGACTTAATGGGCGAAGGAGTGGAGTGGGTGGTGTTGCCACCACTGAGCTCTGCACTGGACTCTAAGGTAGGTAAAGGTGGCAGCGCCGACTTGGTTAGACGAGTCTCACCACGTGCCTTGCCTGTGGTCTCCAAGTCATGCAAATTGGAGTTACTTAGGTACAGTTCACAGACCAAATTCCAGGCATCCTGCAGACAGAAGAGATACCGCACAAAGTTCTCCTTCTTCTTGACGGTGGTGGTGTTCAGACGCGAGCAGGATTCTAGTATAAAGTTCAAGTCCTCCGGTCCCAAATTGTAGACCACAATATCATTCAGATGTGAGTCCACCAGAGCGATGTAGTAAATCATCCACGAGGAAGTCATTTGTTTGTAAAGATTGGCCGCGTACTCTATGTTGGATACCTTTTGCATCAAAAACTTAAGACCAGGCCGTGAATCGAACTCCAGGGCGGACATAAGATACTGCTTGACACAACGCAAGAGAATCTCCTTGGAACGAAAGTCCAGATCATAGTCATGCGTAGGCGTGGAGGCTGCGGAAGCATAGTTGTCAAAGATGCAGGTAGACACCGCCTGGGGAACACACTTCAAACGCGAGAGCAGCAGCTTGGCCACCAGCTGCAGCAACATTTGATTGGCCAGCAAACCCACCACCAGATTCTTGAAGGGAATGCGTATGACAAAGTTATCCAGATTGGAGTTGAAGCCATTGTTCAGGGGATACAGCAGAAACGAATAGCTTCGATCGTCCGTGGGACGACTCTGATTGAGCGATGGATTCTGCTGCTGGCCGGGTTCACGTTGATTGTCCGAGAGGAACACTTGCTGTGCCAAAGAATAGATGCGTGCCAGTTCCTCCAAAGTGCTGTCCCGGCGAGCGGCCACCTTTACATTGGCGCAGTCCCCATAGAAGCTGTGCGACTTCTCGTGAAAGGCAAAGGACAGCTGACGCAGTGGTGCAATGGTCACTGTGCAGGCACGATGTATGGCCGAGCAGGCAATCATCCACTGGGATTCATTGAACAGCATGCCTGTAGAGAGTATGACATGCTTCAGACAGGACACCGAGATGCGTGCAATAGCCTCCTGGGACTGGGCGGCACACTCGATCAACACCAACAGCAGCTGCTTCAGAGCCAAGGTGGCCGAACTGGAGATTTTGGTGGGTGATTCCATCAGATTGGTCGCACCCACTCCCGGTTGTTCCTCACTGGAGTTGGAGCTGGAGCTGCACTGACTTACGGGCTCCGTGACAAACTTTAGCTTGGAGTAGATTAGATTATCCGCCGGATGTACTATCTGTGCCAGACGCGTCTTGCAACCGGCACCCAGTCTACGCTGCTCCGGCACCGACTTCTCTATAAACTCCACCACCAGATCCGTGGTCATGCAGCAGCAATGCTTGAAGTTCTTCTCAATCATCTGCCACGAGGCTCCCGTCTTGTTCACATACCTCAGCCAGTCCTGTATCATGGGTATCATCAAATGGTTGATGCAATAGAATCCAAAGTCTATGCCCGGACTGGCCATTAGATTCTTGAACAACTTGAATATGGTCTGCAGTATGGGTGCCTGATGCGAGTAGGGACACACTATCAACGAATTGGTCAAGCCATCCATGAGCAGAAACCACACCTTCAACACTCCCGAGGGTTTATCCATTTCCTCTATCTTTACTATGGTATCCTTGTCGATGTGCAACGACCTATACGAGATCATGTACTGCTCGTTCTTGGTCTGCAAGTAATCGTTCCCAAAGTAGGTAAAGTTCTCCATCGAACTGGGTATGTTGGCGTCTATAATATGTGTATAACTAATACCCTTGATCTTGTAGGTAGAATGGAAGTTGGGACACTTGGGCATGGCATACATAAAGCCCAATATGCTAGAGCAACGCTCCAGGAAACGCAGAGTTTCATGCAAAAAGTCAGTGGGACGAAAAGCCGCATTATCCTCCTCTGAACCTCCGCAGGCATTGTTATTCGCTCCCGATATCTCCAAATAGGAGAGCAGGCATAAAATACAATCCAGTCCCGCATTGGCAAACACCAGCGTATTATCCGAGTCCAGGAACACACGAAAGATGTCTATTATGTTACTCATATTCAGCATACGACTGCGTGCATTGCGCAAGGTACCGAACAGCGGACGCCAGCCGGAACGTATCTCAGTGCGATGAGCTTCCACCACTTCATAGAGACAGGCCACAATTTGATCCTGCACATCCACATCGGTATCCATGCTGAGTAGATTCTCAAAGGGTTTCAGTAGAGCCTCATTGAAATGGAAATAGGGCAGTTCGGATTGCTCCACCAGCAAAGCGGTGATAATGTCATGTATATACTCGATGGCACGCTTGGAAATCATGCGATCCCGATGGCAGGCGGCCTAAAAAAATGATATAAAAAAGAAGTTAGTAGAAGAAACTCATTTTTTTACCGTTAAACGTAAGACAGCTATAGGTTATACTCATTCGATGCATATAAAATTTGTTAAAAACGTGAATGTTAGCAGGTTCAAGGCCGAGGTTTGATTATAGTTCAATAATCAACCAGAAAATTCAACAGAGAATACATATGAACATTAACAGTAGCTGTGTAGACGGCCGTTTCATGTTCATATGTATTCTCTGTTGAATTTTCTGGTTGATTATTGAACTATAATCAAACCTCGACCTTGAGCCTGCTAACATTCACTTTGACTAAAATCAAAACAGGTCGTCAAACGCATATTCACTTGTCAAAAACTATTAAGAAATGTTTGAAATTGACCTCAGCCCCGTTTGATGAGACTAACTTAACCACATAGAGTGCTTTTCCCCTTAAAACTTTTTATGTGTACCTTAAATTCTAAGACTCCTAAACGAAACAGTTCTCCAAACAAACTCAGACTTTGTTAAACTAGTGGAAATTGCTTTAAATTGATAACCAATAAGTCTCAGTACTCTTAGTTGATAAACAAAAAAATGTTTCTTACTAAAACCTGATTTTTTACCCTAAATACTAAGACTGCTATTTAATATAGTCAACCAAAATAGTACAAATTTGGCAGAACTCTTTTAAATGGCTTAGAAATTGATAATCAATGAGCGACCCGTGTGAGCTGAAAAATATTGTTGATAATCTCTTTCCCATGCTCCCTTGTATGTGCACCCTAAATAATATAGTAGAGTAGATAACGGAATCAGAAATACTGGCGTCAGCGATGAACCGTCAGCCCAACAAAGCACCCGGACCGGATGGTGTTTCGAAACGAGCTGTGAAACTAGCCATGACAATGCATCCAGCAAAGTTTGTGGATATTTTTTAATGAGTGTTTGCGAGAAGGAATTTTCCAACTATTTGGAAAAAATAACTACTGGTAGTTCTTCCTAAACCAAGAAGCCAACCAAGCGACCCACCGTCCTATAGACCTATCTGCCTTCTCTATACGGTCGGTAAGGTACTGGAGAAGCTCATAAGCCAGAGACTCCAGCAGGTGGGCTTTCGCCACATCAGTTTGGTTGTTGTTGTTGTAGCGGATGTGGAAGAGTAATGTACGCATTTTGAGGGGCTATAGAAAGAG
Source organism: Lordiphosa collinella (assembly GCA_018904265.1). Lineage (NCBI taxonomy): Eukaryota > Metazoa > Arthropoda > Insecta > Diptera > Drosophilidae > Lordiphosa > Lordiphosa collinella. Next base: position 1,834,536 of record JAEIFV010000001.1, read on the forward strand.
AGAGTATGGAGAAGAGAGTTTAGAACAGCGATGTTAAAGAAGAACGAGGCCAAAAAGTGAGAGTGTATTGGTGTGCGACACAGCCTAGCTTTGAACTGCCCTCAACGATGGCTGGGCAGCGAAGGAAGGCAAAGAGAGCTCTGCTTACGCTCATATGCCCGACATCGGCATGCGCTCGGCTCGTGTGCATGTAAGTAGCCTATTGCGCTCGGCTCCTGAAGGAACATCGCTGGTTTAGAAAATGAAAATGGGGGTGATTTGGTAGTGGGTTAAAAGTGTGATGATGTGGAGTTGAATGCTGCGCAGGAATGTTGCGGTTTGGAAGGGGTGAGTCTAGAGTTGAATTGGAGTGATTTTTGTTGGATCCGACGGGCAGTTAAACAGGTGGTTCGTGTCGTGTGGGGTTAGTCCGCACTTTGGACATACATCCCTTACTGCCTGATTGATCCTGGCTAACTAAGTAATTATTCAGTGAGACAGAGTACCCCGAGCGGAGTTGAGCCAGTGTTGTCCGTTAACTTCTGGGTAGGGATTTTTCAGCGTCACTGATTGGAGGTGGCCTTCCTCCCAGAACAACGTTTGGCGTGAGCCGGCTAATCGCTTCGGAGACTGTTTATGGGGGATGGCGGGCTAAGGGAGCTAAACCCTTCTACGATGGTGGTGGTGATTTCGCAGAGCGCAGTGTTGGTGCCTTTCCGGAAACCATGTTGGTGGTTCGCTAGCGGGAGATGGTCTTGCAGGATGGGACGGATCAGGCCTTTGAGAATCTTAAATCAGTTTGGTTTAGAAAGATGGTTACAATTGCACGCAGTGTACTGCTTTGTGGTCACCCAAGACGTGAAAAATGCGTTTAACAGCGCTAACTGGAACCGCTCTAGGTGAATTTGGTGTTCCGCTGTACCTCCAGGCAATCATCAGGTCGTACTTCAGTGGTTGTGTCCTTATGTACCCCACGTCAGACAAAACCCATGTGATTTCTGCAGGGGTTCCACAAGGCTCCGTGCTTGGACCTATTTTATTAAACGCCATGTATAATGGGGTCATCCGACTCTCTTTGCGCTTTGCGGAAGAAGTGGGCAAAGTGCTTCGAAGGATCGAAGAGGCATGTAATTCTGGCTTTGAGCGCATTCACCAGTGGCTAAGCAGTTGTAAGAAGGTTCATAGGAACCGCAATAAACTCCATTTAATGCCTTGGAGTAATGCTGGACACCAGGCTATGCTCCCGAGAACATCTGGCTTACTTCAAAGAGAAGGCAGAAAAGTCAAGCAACGCCTAAGCTAGGATCATGCTGAACACGAGCGGTCATCAACAGGGGCGAAAAAGACTTTTGGCGAACTAACACTGTCTTATATGCGGCGCCAATCTGTCATAGGTCCATGGTGTACTCTAGCTACATAAAAGGCGTCTGTGGGGCGTACAGTCTAAGTGCGCTCAGGGTTACTTCATGGTGAGGTAAACTTTTACGTAACTCAGATCCTTAGTGGACTTGGCTGTTTAAGAAACTACCTAAAAAGAGTCGACCATGATGATGTGAGCGAGGAGTGCAAACGCTGCGAAGAAGTCCCTGTGGAGGACGCCAGTCGCGTCTTATCCGAGAGTGTAAGGATTCACACTGAAAGGCGGAACAAACCAGGGTGATGGGCGTAGATATAACCGAAGATAATTTAGTCTCCTCACTAAATTACTTGAATTCGTCATAAACTGATAACTAATAAGTTTCAAGATGTTGCCATTGAAATCAAAGTAGTTTTTCTCACTAAATCCCACTTTTGTTCCAAAAATTCTATGAGTGCCAAATTATATAATCAACCGATATCGTTCAAATTGAAGGCAAATATGGAAAATCAAATAAAATTGAATAAAAAGTAATTAATTTCCCCACTTACATCCATTAGATGAGGTCCTGTGATGGCCCAAACCTTGAGCACATGCAGCAATGGTCTGGAGCTACGAAAAACCTTGAGTGTAACATCGCCTATGCGATGCAATAGCAGCGACATGGGCAATGAATCCAATTTCTTCCAGCCCTTGCTAGGCCACCAGATGCGGCTACCTTTGCGTGCCACCTGACTCTTGTACAGCTGTTCCCGTGAGGCACGACACAGATGCTTGAGGAACTGACACAACGAGGGCAAACTCAGACGTTCGGCGGCATCACTAAACAGATTCTCGGCCTGATGGGACAGAGCACACAACACCTTCGAGGTATCGCATTGACTCAGCAACACCGTTTCATTGGTGCCCGAGTAGACCTTGAGTATGGAGGTGATGTTGGTATTGGGACTCTGCATGGGCGCCTGGAGAAAGCTGTACACATCCACGCTGAAGGAGAGTATAGATTATTTAGGGGACAAAATAGACTCTAAATGCGGAGGCTTACCAGGTCTCATCATCATCTATGGGTATGGAGGACAGATTAAGTTTATCTGGGGCATTGCCATTGCTCAGTTTCTCGCCCGTTTCCAGATCACGACGACTGCTGCCCGGTGAGGCGGATATGGGTGGATTCTGCATGCTAAAGATTTCATGTTCCAGCTGTGAGACATGTCGGCACACGGCAAAGATGCTGGGCCAACAGTCGGCGCTGTAGCTGCCCAGATTGAGACCACCGGTAAGTACCACATCCATGGACATAGCCTGACTGGCCGAGATGCGCGGCCCCGAGGTCTGACACACATTTGAGGCCAACAGATTGAGTATCTTACCGGCCAAGTGCTGTAGATTCAGGCTATTACTGAGAGTGGCAGCCTACAAAAAAACAAGGAGTGGAGTTTAATTAGCAACTCATATCAGAACTAGATTAATCCTACCGAGTGCAAGCCATCCAGACACATGGCATACAAGGCCTCTCCATTTGACTTATTCGCCTTAGCCTTAACCCTTAAGGTGCGCTTCGACAGCGCCACCAGCTTATTGGAAGCGGTTGACTGCAGATCCCCCAGACCCGAGCTCAGCACTATGACCATGGAGTCCCAACAGCAGGTGAGTAGACGTCTACTTAGCTTCTTGGCTGCCTCACGTCGTTTATCGTGCAACTCATCGCTGTGCTTCACCGTGGCCGTCTGCAGGCGTTGCCACTCCGAAAGCATTTGGGTGTTACCCAAACCTCCCGCATCGCAAAGCATATCAACTAGTGCACATCGTGCTCCCGTACCCTCCAACTGCTGGCGCGTCATGGCCTCCAGCACATTGCACACTATTACCGACTGATACAGTTCGCACAGCCAGGGCGAGGAGAGATACACCAGGACACCCGTATTCTGCACGGAGGTAACAAACTGCTGCTCCGACATAGGCACCAGTATATCCTTATTCGTGAGCGCCTGCTCATAGTAGCCAGCCTTCATCAGCTGCAGACTAAGCAGCAGGGAGGAGTATATAGCCAAGTAGATGCCATCCGCATTAATGGCCGTCAAATTGTAGTCAAAGTCCGAGAAATTCATGCTATTCTCCTGGCACACAGCCGAGGCGAACTCCTGCATGGCCTCGTCCAGTTCCACACAGCTACGTAGTCTCATTAGCTTGGGTACCAGATCCTGCCTTAAGGCTCGTGCAAAGTCCCGGGCATGCTGACGATCGTTGTCATTATCCGTGCGTATGGGCATGACAGGAGCCTCCAAGTGCGAGTAGGGCCAACGATTCTCCACGCGCGAGGTCTCATCACTGGAACTGCTGGGCTCATCATCCTCCGGTCCCTCGGTATCACCCGACCCATTCGAGGCCGCATCCTGTTCATTGGCGGGCTCACCCTCGCTCTCCGAACCTGACGAAGTCTCAAAAACATTCTGTCGAAACTCCACAATGGCATCTCGATAGGGAGCCGGCAGTCGGGCCATGCTCTGATAGGTCAGGGGACCAGAGTAGTCAGCATCCTTGAGATGATCGTGACGTGCATTGACCACCTGCACTATTTGATCACTGATCATGGACTCGGTCAGTTCACCGCTGCACAAGACCTGCAGACTATCCAGCAAAGCCACCATGCACTCAACGCTGGCCTGAAGACTGGCCTCAGTGGCGCTACCCGCGCTCGCACCATACGCACACTCCTCCATGGCATCCACCAGGCTAAGGTTAAGAGAGTAGTAAAGGTAGGACTAATTGATCTAGCTAAATACTTACAGACGAAATAGGGCCATCTCATCGCTGCAACCCTGAGCCGTGTTCTTATCCACATACAGTATGACGGCCAGATCTATGAGACGCTCGGGACTCTTGAAGATCTCACGTACACATTTGAGCGGTTCCGTGCGATTCTGGGGTGCGGGCAGCAACAGCATACGATGGAAGAGTGCCTCCAGCATGGGACGCAATGAGCCATGAGCTCCAGCTATGCGTAGCAGTTGAATGGCTGTCAGATAAACACAGCGAGCCTGGGGACCATCCAGGCCGGGACCGGTAAAGAAGCCACGCGCCTCGTTTTCAATCATATGCAGGGCATCTCTGTGGGAGGAAGGTAAGTAGGGGTGTTTTTAGTGATTCCTCTTCTTCCAGTCCAGATGACTATGAACTACAGTTGACAGCTTTAAGTTACTTACGGGTCAGAAAAAGCATTCAGAGTAGCACTCAACAGATCTAGAGTCTCCTTAAGCGAGCAACCAGAAGATAATTAAGAAGTAACCCCAAACCGTAGGCTTACTAAGCCACCTCTATATTCCACGACGGATCATCTAAACACGAATTAGGGACAGTAAGAAGGCTGGGACACCCGAATCTAAGATGAAGAGATCAGGTGCTGAAAGGCATTGAGGCGCATAATCTGACTAACTGGAGCCAGCTCGCACAAGACAGACGCGAGTGGCGAGACCGTCATACGGTTGTGATTGAAATATCGCGCCAAATAAGATGAGGAAGAGATCATCTAAACTGCTAAACTCGCTTCTGTCATCATTGGTCTTTTTTTTTGGTACAAGTCATTGACCTTTTCTTCTGAAGTGCACACTCTGAAATACCATCAGACCAAGAAGACTACTAGACACATCTAGTGACCCACTACCCTCTTAATATCAAGACAACCTAATTGGAATCTCTGAAACACCATCAGACGATAAAAACTCCTAGAGAACCCCTTTGAAGTGGAACTAGAGTCCCCCATGGAGACAAGTCGTCACCTTGAACAAAGGTCTCTACAGTTCACAGCCCCATACAGTTCAGTAGCTACTTCAACCAAATAGCTCCTCTGCGGACTCATAAACTGCAAGTCCCTTCTAGTGACCTATTAATATACTACCTGACCCTCAGAAGCTTCTAGAGTAACCCTCAACCAATCAAGACGATTTTACTGTAGTTTCAAAGACACCATGATACGAGAAAGACTCATAGAGTACCCCTCAAGGTATAGCTAGAGTCCCCCACGGAAACACGATGTCACCTTGAACAGAGGTCTTCATTGGAAATCCCACGTCAAGCAAGACTACAGACCAGTACAGCTTCAGCGTCAGCTCCAACCAAAGATCTCCTCTGCAGACTCTTTGAACTACAAGGCGTCTACCAGACCAGCAGAATGTCCTAGCGTAACTCTCAACCAATCCTATTGAAATCTCTGAGACACCATGAGTCGAGAAAGACTCCTAGAGTACCCCCTAAAGTTACATACGCAAACAAGTCGTCACCTTGAGCAAAGATCTCTAAATGAAGTCTCCCTCTGAATGAAGTCTGAATGAAGGCTCTTCTGCGGGCTCTTATACTACAAGGCTTTAATCGAGTACCAGACCAGCAAAAGCTACTAGAGTAACCCCCCTGTAGTTCGAAAGGTCGCTGCCCGGCTGGAGAGTGTCGACCGATTCCTGACTGCCGCCGCCGCCTGACATGTTATGTACAAACTTTGGTTATGCTGTAAGGATCGGGTAGGCCTATGGTTACCCTTAGCTGACTGCCTGTCCGGTGGTTGCCCTTAAATGGCTGGTTAATGGAGAAGGGCCAGACCGATGGCTGTCCCAAAATCGGCGGATAGTCGACACTTTATGTGCGAGCTTCTTGTGACCCTTAGTTCTTGTGGTTACCCTTAGTTGACTGTCGGATGGTTAACTATATTTGTACTGTGCCGAACCACCTGATGGCTTGCTTTTGGCAGCACCCAGCACAAAAAAAAACTACTGGGCCTTAATTTAGAGCTGAAGTCTTCAAAGATAAAAAAACAGAGAAAATCATAGAAGCCAGTCTAAATTGAAGTCTCAAGGGGCAGTACTTGGTCACCTAAGCAGCCATATTCCTAAATAGCGTCTAGATTAACCTCAAAAGATCTTTAAAACCCTGTGGAGGGGAGTGGAGAAACCGTAGAAGTCAATCAGAAAGGCTGTCCCATCTGTAAGTTCCTTAACAACTAAGTTGCTACTGACCCCGCTCAATTACCTACCAGGTCTTACCCTCCAACTACCCTGTAGAACAAATGTTGACTCTTAAAGGTTCAGATGTCCCCTCTTTACTTGGATAATTGAGAGGTTAATAAAAAATTGTGTAGACAATAGAGCCCACCCTAAGTGTAGTCAAAGTGCACTTTGATTTATTATTTGGAAAAAGGATTAAGTAAATCAAATCTAATGCTGTTCTGATAATAATGACTCCACGCCGATAAAGCTCCAAACACATAAAACTCCAATTAGATGAAGATCCACATAGATCAAGATGCACGCAGATAAAGCTCCAACCAGTCAAATTTCCAAACTGACGAAGTTTCAGATAGATCAAGCTCCAATGAGATGAAGCTCCAAACAGATTAAGCTCCAAGAAACAAGTCTTTAGAAGTCACTCAGAAAACCTGCCTTGGCTGTAAGTTCCATATCATCTATGCAGCTACTGACACCGCTTACTATTTCTTTTCAGCTGCCCAGTACTATACTATCCAGACCCTTAATGGCTTAGGAATACCCCTCTCTTGGCCTTGCCTAAATGATTAATAAAGAATTAAGTAGTAGAGGTAACATGGCGAGAGAACTTAGCCTGCTTACTGGCGAGACAGAGAGAAAGAAAGGTTAACGGGAAGCAAGTACGAAGAAGCGGTTGGTAATGATAAGTAGTTTAACTGCTGAATTAGCAGATGGCCTGTCTTAGGGATAATTAGGTAGTCCACCTGTTGACATCAGGGTTAGCCCGTCTAAAGTCTAAAGGGGAAGGAGATAGTAAGCTTCTTGAAGTAAAAAATGGCAGACAAAAGGAGATGTACGCAAGGTTGCTTGCCTCAAGGATAAGCAGTTAGACCACCTGTTGAGGCAGTAGTTAGTTCACCTAAAAACGGTAGAAAATATTGTCTGCCAAATGCAGAAAGAGAAGGTAATACCACACGCGGAAAAGGAAGTAACTAGTACGCAAATTGACCAAAGGGATAAAGGACCAACAATGGAGAAATCAAGTAATCCGCCTTGTAACGAAGCTCCTAGGCCAGGGTATAAATCTCAGTCGAGTCTAAGGCCTTTTTGCAAGAAATTTAAAAAATAACTGAGACACCTGAAGGAAAAAAGTACTTGGAAATCGATCAAGAAGTAGGAGATGTGTCAAAGCGCGAAGCAGTCTTCGACTCCAGATGGTTTAAGATAGCTAAGGAAGGGGAGTAGGAAGTGGTCTAAGCTTCCGGAAGTTGCTCAAGGAGTTATAGCCTGGGGGGATTCTCGTCTTCAGAAGGTTAAGGATTGTATGGAGGGCGGGATGCGGGATGCAATCCTCGCCATCAATTAGTTGGTGATAACTTAGGAACTTTATTCTCCTCTGATTTTCTATCTCGACTGACTCTTGAATCTCCTTCACATATATTCTCCCCCTATGTCGTGGTTTCTTCCTCACATGCGATCTGGCTCCTGAATTTTTGTTTTCAACGAGAACTTCTCTCTGTGTGTTATAAAAGCAGCTAGACTATCTGATGAGGAACTAAAACCTAATTGGAACTGCTTGCAACTCTCACCTAAAAGACTCTTCAGCAGAAGCACCCAAAACTGACCGTGGCGACCGTGACATATTATTTTCTACTCACTTGTAGGTAAACTTTTTATCCAGATTGATGCGTCCCGGTGAACCCAAGGCCGCGGCCAATGTGGGACAAAACTTTTGCCATAGAAATGAAGTGAAATGCGGATTGGCATGCACATTCCGGGGCAATGCCGAGCTCAATGTGAGTATGCACTCGGTCAAGTACAATGAACTGGGATTCTCGCTCTTCTTGTTGGGTGAGGCATTCACATTGGGTTCAACCAGTCGACTGCACAGCCATTGCATAACCGGTATCACCTCATTGTACACCGCCGAGGCTTGAGTTTGAGTCATAAGACCGGCTGGCGCCGTCTTCTTTACCTCCTCGGCCTCCTCGATTAGGAAGGCACAAAAGGTGCGCAGACACTGCGAGGCGGCAGCCAGTGAAGCCGCCTTGGTGGCACGCGACCCCATTTCCCAGCATTCACCGCAACGGGAGAGTATCTCAATGAGCAGCCGGCCATTCAGTGTGCAGGCGGGTGAGCAGGCCATGGCCAGGAATAGGCGCAAGACATTGACCACTGTATCCTCGCTGCTGGTGGAGGGTAAAATGCCATTGGTGGCACGCAACAGTTGGGAGGGTAGCCAAACGGAATCATCCTCGGGCTCTAATCCTATGTAGAAACGTTCGTCCTTGATGACACGCTGTGGGAGAGAGGGGGACATCATAATTAAAACATAAATCTGCCCTAAGCAGCAGCAATTAGACAAACGCTTCCTGCGCGAGTAAAGTCTCTGCTGCTGTGTGTGTGCTGAGAGATTTCCGGCAGGAAATTGACTCATCCGTCGACTTTCTCTACTTACATGCAGACCATTCAGTCCCATTGTTATAAATTTTGGCCGTTTCGTGTCCAAGGCCATTTGCAGGGCTGTAAAACACACGGAGCGCAGCTCATGCGACGGATCCCGATGTATGCCATGTTGTCGATATAGTTTATCTGGCAACGAGAAGAGCAAGCGGAACTAACATTAAATCCCATTGTCGTAAAACTCAGGCCAGGAACTGCCGTAAGGCAATTAAGCTGATGAGATAAGTGGGAAGGGAGGTGGGGGACAGGACACAAAACGCTAGCAAAACAAAGAACGAAAAATGCTGCCACAAAATCAGCAAGTCAAGAGGGGCAAAACAAGAGAGAGAGAGAAAGGGAAAGAAAGAGTTGACTATTGGAATGGGGTGGTTAGAAGTTCTCTGAAGAGGTCGGTTGACTTAAAGAATAATTAAACTTCTTATCAAACAGATTTCGCCAAGTTTGATCAATATTGGATGGATATACAGTAGGGCGGCAGAAATGAATTCTACGGTAAATTCTAAGAATTTTTCCCCAAGAAACCATAAGCCTAAAATCAATTCCTCGGTCCCGCCTAGCGAGGTCAAAACTTTTATATAGTTTTTATAAAAAAACACTGTTGAAAAGTTTAAAAATGGCCGCGCACGTCATTGATTTTGGTCTTGTTTTAAAGAAAACTTTGCAGCATTCCGAATCGGTTTTCATTTTTAAAATATTTTGACTTTTAAATCGAGTTTGACGGACCTGATATTAAAAAATAGGGGAAAGTTAACTTCGGCTAAATAAGACTACTTTTCGGACCTTACTTTTCTATGGGAGCTGTACTATATAGATGTCCGATTTCGACCAAACTTGGAGCAATCATGGCAAAGCATAGCAAACTGTTAATTACGAAATTTGGAGGCGATTCCAATTAAAACAAAAAAGTTTTTCTCACTAGATCTAATTTTTCGAGCGATCATTGATACTGCAACTATATGCCATAGTCATTCGATTTTGACAAAACTTTGCAGAATTGTGTAAAAGAATAAAAAATAAATATATGCCTACGTGAGGGACGTTTTCATTAAAAACAAAAAAGTTTTTCTCACTAGAACTAGTTTTTCGACCGATCGTTCCTATGGCAGCTATATGCTATAGTCATCCGATTTCGACCAAACTTTGAAGAATTGTGTAAAAGTATATAAAATAAGTGTATGCCAATGATAAGGACGTTTTCATTAAAAACAAAAAAGTTTTTCTCACTAGAACTAGTTTTTCGACCGATCGTTCATATGGCAGCTATACTAGCATCCGATTTCGACCAAACTTTGTGAAATAATATATAAATAGTTGGAGGTGTTTCCATTAAAAACAAAAGTTTTTTTCACTAGAACTAGTTTCACCGATCGTCCTAAAGCACCTACGTATTGTACCAAACCGTTTATATGCTTAAATACGAACCCGGAGCATCAAAACGCAGGCCACGTAGTGTTGGAAATGTTCACAAAAAATATTAAAAGTACCGACTATTAAAAGCTTAGTTTAAGTTTGGTCGGAGGGTATAACGTTAATTACGAAATTTGGCGACCCATTAAAAGTTTTCTCACTAGAACCCTTTTCGACCGACATTCATACTGCAGCTAAAGCTATAGTCATTCGATTTTGATAAAACTTTGTAGAAATGTGTTAAAGTATATAAAATAAGAATATGCCAATAAAAAGGACTTTTCATTAATAACAAAAAAGTTTTCCTGACTCGAACTAGTTTTTCGACCGATCGTTCCTATGGGAGCTATATGCTATAGTCATCCGATTTCGACCAAACTTTGTAGAATTGGGTAAAAGTATATAAAATAAGTGTATGGCAATGATAAGGAGGTTTTCATTAAAAACAAAAAAGTTTTTCTCACTAGAACTAGTTTTTCGACCGATCGTTCCTATGCCAGCTATATGCTATAGTCATCCGATTTAGAACAAACTTAGTGAAATCATGGGAAAGGATAGTAAACTATGAAATACGTACTTTGAAAGGGTATAAAAATGTCACAAAAATGATCAAATAAAACGATTTAAATTTTTTAAAGAAAATATCAGGGATGCAAAACGGTTCTGAATCGAACCGAACCAAACCGAACCGAACCCCTTTTTTCAGCTGGTGAACCGAACCGCAAATCGAACCGGTGTCCCTTCAAAAATGCTGAACTGAACCGAAAACCACAGATGAAAACGGTTCAGTTCACTGACTAGTCTCAAGACGCATAAATTTTGGGAATTTTGATCGAGTTGCTACGATAAGTTCTTTTTGATACCGGATTTATGTAGCACCCAACCATTTTGAAACATGCAATTGTCCACCGACCTCTGAATATGCCTGTCGTGAGTTAACAGTTCTTCTTTGGAAGTTGCTAATCGATTTGTTTGCATATATCATTTCCTTAACGGGTCGATATTCTCATTAGTCTGTCGAGCCTCTATTAAACTGATATCATTATGGACGAAGCAAGCACATCCAACTATTCAAACTTTTCAATTCTCTAGGAATTCAGTATCGAAATGTTTAAGAAGTCGTATATCACTATAGAAATCATTATATTTCAAATATTGAAGCAAAAGTTCGGGGGAAAGACGCTATAGGTGAGCTTATAAAACAGCTTTCTCTGAGAAAATTTTCAATATATAAAGGACTAGCTAGATCAAATAGAGTTGGCTCAAACATAAGCCGGGGGTGTACTACCTCTTAAAACAAATAATAGTACTTTAAAATGTGTTCGATCCAACTTTATTTTTCATCAAATAGTATGTCCCACCTAGGCTTATAGTTTTTCAAACTTCTGCAGCTTCAAAAGTCCAAAACAATTATTTTCTAAACAGATTTAAGGATAGTTTTGAATGTTAGACTTCACAATGGGCTTAAAGGGTTAGGGTTTGGTGGAACGAAGGGTTATCTTAGATTAAAAAGAGGTTTTGGACTTGCCGCAACTTCAAAAGTCTAAAAAAATTACTTTCAGGGTAAATTGCAACGTTATACTCAACAAAAGGCTTTAAGAGTTGACATAAGGTGAAATTAAGGGCGATCCAACAAAATAATGAAGTTTCTAACACGTTATCGGACTGATTTTCCTTCGAAACATTTGAAAAATATCTTTTCTCGCAGACTTTAGAGCAAACTGGGACTTTATACTTAAGAAATGGCTTAGGGCTTGAGACTGGGCCAAGTTAAAAACGATCCTTGAACAGAAATGCGTTTTTGACAACATTTGGACTGCCTTACCATCGAAAGTTTGAACAGAAATAGATTTTCGAACACATTAAAGCAAAATCCTTTAAGGTTTATGTTCGGCGGGAATAAGCGCGATCCTAGAAATAAGTTTCTGTCAGTTCTTTTAAATATAACTATGAAAATATTTGGTCGTTAAACTTAAGGATGGGCTTTAAGGGTTGAGATTTTAGAGATTTTCGGCATCTGAGAACATAAAGTGCGTTGCGAATTCCTTTCCGCGCAGATTTTAGGGAAGATCGGTGTTATTTGCAAAAACAGCAAGTGGCCTTCATTAAATTTATAATAAAGACCGAACCACTGAACCGAAGCGTAAAAACCGCGGTACAGTTGGTTCAAAAACCATGTAAACCACCGAACCGATGGTTCAAAAACTATGTCAAACCGACTGAACCCAGAATCGTTCCATTTTTTTCCAATCCGTTTGCATCCCTACAACTTTGTTTCTCAAGCCAATGAGACAATTTTGCGAATTTTTCACATAATCAGCCCATCAAAACACATTTATACTAAAAATTTTAAACGGACTGCGAGATTTTCGAAAGTTTTTCTCATTTTGTAAATCGGTAATATTCTCCTCCGTCAGTTTTAAAGCTATCCTTACCAAACTTTGCACAAAGTCTTTTGGTACAAATACGCTGCACATTTGTCGGAACCGGCCGGATCGGATGACTATAGCATATAGCTGTCATAGGAACGTTCGGTCGAAAAACTAGTTTTAGTAAGAAAAACTTTTTTGTTTTCAATAGAAACGCCTACAAACTTCGTATTTCTTAGTTTGCTATGTTTTTACATGATTCCACCAATGTTGGTCTAAATCGGACATCTATATAGTATAGCTGTCATAGAAAACTATAGTCTGAAAAATTGTCTTAGTTAGAAAAACTTTTTTGTTTTCAATGAAAATGTCCTAAAAATTGGCATTTATTCATTTGGAATGCTTTCACATAGTTCTACAAATTTTGGTCAAAATTGGATGACTATAGCATATAGCTCCCATAGGAACGATCGGTTGTAAAACTAGTTCTAGTGAGAAAAACTTTTTTGATTTCAATGGGAACGTCTTTATCATTGGCACATATTTATTTTATATACTTTAACACAATTCTACAAAGTTTTGTCAAAATCGGATGACTATAGCATATAGCTGCAGTACGAATGATCGGTCGAAAATGAAGTTCTAGTGAGAAAAACTTGTATGTTTTAAATGGGATTGCCTCCAAATTTCGAAACTGTTAGTTTTATATGCTTTTCCATGATTCCACTAAGTTTGGTCAAAATCGGACTTCTATATAGTATAGCTCTCATAGAAAAGTAATGTCCGAAAAGTAATCTTATTTAGAAAAACAAACTGCAAGGGTATACGAAACTTCCCTCTATTTTTTGTCACAAAATCATTGATCATTAAGTTATATGCAATTTCAAATAATTCTGCTGACTTTAATCAACTTTAGTTGACTGTTCAAGATGAAACCCTGAAACTATTCATCTATCAATATTAAGTAAATTCAATTAGCTTGATAAATTTTGATTATAATTGGATCACAGTATAGCATAGCTGGCATAGGATTTTTGGTACAGAAAAGAAGTTTTAGTTAGTAAGAAAAACCCACTTATTTTGTTGAGGGCCAAATTTGGCACTGATCTATTTTATATATTTTGTAATTGTTTTTAACAAGTTGTTGGCAAATCGAGTGACTTTATCATATCCCTGACTAGGAATTTATGGTACAAAAAGTTGATTTTGAAATTTTTTCAACAAATGGGCAATATCAATCAACTTTACAAATGAGCGCAATAACTCTACGAGGGTAAAAAGAAAGGAAATGCTTACAAAGAGGGGGGTGGTCGGGTAACAAAGGAAGTAGGGAAATTGCGTTCTTGCATGGCAAGTAAAACTTATACACCTACCGTAAGCAATTTGCGCCGTTTGGCGCAAAGCATTGTGCTTGGTGCCCGTCGACTCCTTGATAATCAGCAGAAAGAGGTCTTCCATATTGTAGCAACACTCTTGCTCCTCCTCCTCCTCCTCCTTCGCTTAGGTGTGAATGTGTTACGGTGGTGTTGGGGGCGGGTGGGGGAGGGGTAAGTTAGGTACAACTTAAAGCCCTTGGTTTGGGCCTGCCATCAATAAGAACTCAATTAAAGCCTGTCAAGGAAACACACAGTTTTTGGAGTAAAATCAATAAAAATTGAAACACCGAAACACTAAAACCGCCGCCTGTGGAGTTGTCCCCCACACTCGCAAACACACACACACATACACACACAAGCCAGCTTTCTCTCCGCTCAACATGTCACTTGGCACTTTCAACTACTCCTGTGCATTCAATCGGTTGCACCTTCAAAAAAAATCAAAAAAAGTTCAAACAGTGTGTATCCGTTTTCCTTGAAAAACTTTTGCCAACTCACACACACACACAGACAAGCACGCACACTGCACTGAACGCGGCTGCAACTTTAAGTTCACATATGCCCACTTAAGTATGCTACACTTTTTAGACTTTTACCATATTTTTGTTATATTCTTGTTAAGGGGATGAAATCGAATATTTCTGATGTTCCACAGCCACTTGTGGGGGGGGTTTGCTTTGTTTTTAAGAACTTTATCAATATATTTTCTATTCTTTGCTTCAGAAATTGAATTCAAAGCTGCAATTTGCCCTGTGTTAATGTGCGACAAATGCTGGCAACAACTGAAAATCCGCTTGTATTTTTCTTTCATCATTGACGCATGGACCCATGAAACTACCATACGGCCACAAAGACCCAGTGCGCATGTACCTAGACCAGCTGTTTGGCGGTAGTCAACCACTATTGATACGTTTAAGACAGTTTCCTCCCGAGGATTATATGTAGAATTTTCAAAAAGTGTCACAAATTAGAATTTGAAAATTTTTTTTTACTTAAAAGTTAGCTGAAGTCCTTCCTCGTTGTGGGCTGATTATTTAATCTGTCTACAAACTCTGCTTATTTTTCTGAATCATAAACGGAATCACTTATCATTCCTCTGCATAAAAGGGAATCAAAGGAATGAAGTCTAAAATTTGGAATTTATTTATTTATTTAATTATTTCTTTTAATAGTCCAGTCAAGTTAGACAAAAAAAAGAGCATATTCATGCATAAAATATAGACCAGCCAGATTTTTGATATGTGAAAGGGGAATGTCAAAAAGTCTTAAGTTCATATAGCGGTCGCTATCTAGCAAAACGCGAATTGGTCCATATCTCTGAAACTATTGCTTTTGGACAAAAGTTTTCAAAGACAAAGTTATAGATAATTACTTTACCTTTCTTTTTTGTTCCAACAAACTTTCTGTGCGGGCAAAAGTTTTAGAGTTATATACGATCAAAATTGAATTTTTCACTTTTTTTTATTTTATTTATCTTGTTTCCGGTGCGACGCTCAATTGTCAACAAAAGAGCATAAAATTTGCAACAACTTTCCCATATAACATTTAGCTGTGCGACAATGCGTTACAAAAATAAAGCTTCACAAACTTTCAATCGACCCGTTTTTTGTCTGTAACAGTTCGACAAAATCAAACTATTTTGAAAAAACCCGGGATGTGACCCTTAAAGTCTGATAGAAGGGACCTTTGTGAGCATCATCTCATACCCAGTTTTTTAACTGAACCATGGCGCGATTTTTTTTTTATTTTTTAATATTTTGCCTGCTGCACAGAATTGAGAGGTTTTTTTTTGTCTTCATCTGTGGTGCATCTATTACATTACCACTGCAATATTTACAAAAAACAGGGAGAGGAAGAAGCTGTAAAAGGTGAATGGATTGGATAAAGTGAACGGAGGAAGTTAAGCCTCTGTGGTGAGTACATATGCTAAAATTATATTTGTTCGTCAATGGCACAAATATTCATTTTGCAAGCAGCCATCTCCCATTGTTGAGCATTGGAGTAGGCCTTCCGGGGACACCACATTAACCGTGCCTTGAACTATACCTCAGATTGCTGGTGCGGAAAATAGTTTACAGCAGTTTCATTTTATGTCAAGTGCCATTTTCATAATCGGAATCGAATAAGAAATAGAATAAATATCAAACCTATAGAAAATTTGCATTGAATTTATTCAAATCAGAAACATAATTCGAAAAGCAAATGCGACTAAAAATATTTTATATGGTCAAAAACGCAAATTTCAAAAATCATTTACAAGAAGACCATGGTCGACCGCCAATTGATTTCTGCAAGTAAATTCTTTATAGTTCGCGGTCCATCGAGTACATTTTTTTCAAAATTCTTGGAGTATATGGATGGATAGTAAACATTTACCATTATTATAAAACAGAATTCCCTTACATCTAGTGCATTGATAGTCTTTGGTTTAACTTTCGCTCACCTGGTCACCCTAAGCTTTCATAGAGACCGACATCTGTCAACAACAACAAAGTTTGTGTATTTTTTGGCTTCACCTTGAACGGTCACACTATTGGTTGCAGCTCGTGTCGAGTCTGCCATTTCATTAAAAAGAAAAAATCACACAAAAATGTTTAAAAAGTACGTATATCAAGCCTGTAAATGTAACCACCTTCGACTAAGCATCTCCTAGATTCGAGGAGAAGGACAGTATTTCGTCCATACAGCAGCTCAAATCGTCCGTACAGAAGGGAATACGGGCCAAACTGCTGGACGCCTACCCGAAGCTGGAGACACACATCGATCTGATACTGCCCAAGAAGGATTCGTACCGCATAGCGAAATGGTAAGCCCCAAGACTTATTAAGGCCAGCTGCAGCACTTTTAACTAAATACATTTGCCTACCGCTCAGCCACGACCACATCGAATTGCTGCTGAATGGAGCCGGCGAGCAGGTGTTCTTCCGCCACCGTGATGGTCCCTGGATGCCCACATTGCGGCTGCTGCACAAATTCCCCTACTTTGTGACCATGCAGCAGGTGGACAAGGGCGCCATTCGGTTTGTGTTGAGTGGAGCGAATGTCATGTGTCCCGGTTTAACGTCGCCCGGTGCCTGCATGACGCCGGCAGAGAAGAGCACCGTGGTGGCCATAATGGCCGAGGGCAAGGAGCATGCGCTGGCCATTGGTCTGCTGACGCTGTCCACGGAGGATATGTGAGTGAAGCAACTATAGTGTTGATGAGAAGTCTAATTAAGTCTAATCTTTTTGTTTTTGTTTTGGTTCAGACTGAAAGTCAACAAGGGCATTGGCATTGAGACCTACCATTTCCTCAACGATGGCCTCTGGAAATCGAAACCTGTGAAATAAACTCAATCAGCGGCACCCGCAGCTTCTTAGTCTTCTTCGTCACGAGAGCAAAGAATGATGGTTTTTGATATGCAAACTAAAAGAGAATCCTTGTTTTTTTTTTAACTTTAAATTGTCCGTTTAACTATATTTAAAGCAATTCGAAATATAATTAATGGCATTTAATGATGTAGAAATCTGGAAATCAATCTGGGGTACGAATTTTTCTTGAGTGAAATAATCTTTTATTTTTATGAATTTCTTATTGAAATTTCAATTTGTAAGTTCTTCTGCCTTCAGTTATGCCTTCTAAGACCATAAACTATAGTCGGACTAATTTTCAGAAGGATCGGTTCATATACAGCGTAAGTATCGGTTAGGAAACAGCCGGATTTAAGAGATCTTAGGAAAATCGAGAATCTGCCACTTGAATCAAGTTGAATTAACACTTTATCAGAATTATCTGAACCCTAAAAAAATATTTTCTGTGATAAATTACAGTTTTTCCAGTCATAATTGTTCCAAATTTGGGGGTGCGAATAATTAAATCGCTTTCAAACTGAGTTTCATGTCAATCGAATGAAAAATAAATTTGCATGCAGAATTTATCCAACTTGGTGGCGTATTTTCCAACATCGCATCTCAAATTATCTCTCATACTATCCATACAAACCGAGTTTCAATTAAAATCGGATGAACAAATTCTTCCTACATAAGTAGTACATAAGGAGATCTCTTGGATAGGCGGTCTGGGCTGTGGATTGATAACACTTGGACACAAGGTCCAGTATATGGAAGAGTTGCTGGCAATTCTAGATGATTGTCGTATGCTGAACTCGAACTTGTTTTCGGAAATGGTCCAACACGTCTAGATTTCTGGTAACATGAGTTAAAAGTTGGTTAACATTCATATTTTGAGTAATTTGTTACCCTTTTTATGCACGTTTTGTGGGAAACCTCTTCGATTATATTGACTTGCTTTGATATTTTTGTAAAGTACCAAATATTTCTAAAAATTTGATTTGTCCTCAACACTGAGTGCTACAATAACACAAATTTACAAAAAAAAAACGTCATATTTTGACGCTGAACTCAAATAAATTGTCCGTTTTCCCCCAGAGGGTCAGGTTTAAGAGAAATTAAACGTGTGTTGGACGACGGTTGTTCATATTTTTAGCTCCTGCAGCCACATAAAATTAACCTATTCAAACCAAATTTGTTTTAACGTAGACTGAATTGAATAATGATCACGAAAACCCAAACCAAAGTTTGATTCTGGTTCTTAAGATACAAATTATATGATTTAAATATGAAAAATTATTAACTTTTCTGAGAAATTTCATTTTTTCGGGAAGTTAAAAAAAATTTGAAATTAACTGGCATAAAGACAATTGTATTCACAATTTTACTACATTTACACTTTTGCTGCTATCTTCTAGCTTTTAGAAGTTATGTATGTCTTCGGCAAAGTTGTAGAGCTTGGCCTAGCCTACAAAATTGTCTTTAAAGAATTTTTAAAAATATTTCGTTTTCTCAACTAAAATCTTAGATTTGTCCAAATCTAATGAATTTACACCTTTTTCGTGTTCCTAGAACTCCTTTCATCTCTAACTTTTCAAAACAAACGAGTCGGTCTGCCGACAACCACTTACAGAAACACTTTCGAGCGAGTGCTTATTAAACAACTGTCTGCAAATGAGCAGAACACAAGGTTCTAGGCAAACACCGAGACGAAAGCTTTCAGGCTTTGGTACAAAATATGATGAAGCAGTGCCGTACGCTGTAAAATGTTGCTTGCTCGACTTTGCCTTCAAAAATCTTGAAACAGGCTATGACTAAATGTAAGATTGCCTAAATTCAGTTTTACTTTTTATAAGCTATTTACACTACACCCAGAGAAATATAGCACGAATCGGCAAAAACGAATTCTTCTTTATTTCAAGATTTTTCTTCTTGGACCCAAGAGGTCTCAGCACTCTGCACCGAAAATTGCATTTCTATTGTGATTCCCAGGACTGACAAAAGTTTGCTCCGATCAGTCAAAATCAAATGCAACTGCAGAAATGCGTTTTAGGTTTGCAATATTTTTGTCATTTTTGGATTCTGCCTTGTCTCAAATTAAACAAAGGCTTTCTAATCATAAATCAGTGCTGCTTGGCTTAAGCTGCATTCAAAAATATAGTCAAAATTGGAGCTCCGAGGATAACAACAATGCAGTGCACAAAAAAAATAGTCAACAATTTTTTCGGCGATGATCGGGGTTCAAAAGCGGTCCAGAAAGCGTGGTTTCGAGAAAAACGAGCTTAAAGTTTGCTTGTGCTAGGAAATTTGGCTCACCTTGGTTCGCTAAATGGGTTATATCTCTTAAATTATTTTAAATTTTGAAAAATCCTTTTGGGAAAATATTTTTGAATATCTAAGCTTAACAAATAAGCAAAAAAAAAAAAAAATTTCATAACCAGAAGACCGCCCTAATTTCAAGTTCACGACTCTCGCCGTCTCCTATTTCATGCTCACGTACCCATCTCTATTGGCTTAGTCTTTACCGTATTTTTTGTTTTTTGGTATTTTTTAGTGCATCTTGTTGGTGTATTTTGCAGTAAAAATTATAGTGCACTGCGATTGTTTTTGGTATTAGTGGCATTTGGTATTTAGATTAGTGCGACCGCACTAATCAGTCGTCGGTCAGCAGTGTGACCGGTTGGCGGCAAATGCAGCTGCAAATCTGGACATTTTTCCATTGAAAATCAAAGTTTCATTGAAAATCAGTTGAGTGCGAATGCACTCAAACGTCAGCCGTAACAGAAAGCAACAGGGAGAGATTAGCCGCAGCAGCAGTTTCATTAGGTTCAACGTCGACGCTTTCACCATTTTTGCACGCCCACACAGTGAGAGAGAGCAGTGACAGAGCAGCGAGCGAACGAGAGGCAAGATGCAACAGAACGCGGCCAGCAATCCGTTTGCCCTGGTGGCCGGCTATGGCGAACGACCCCAAATGGGCTTGGATGTGGAGTTCGGCTCAGATCCGGCTAGCGGTGCCGCCTTCTTCCAGAGCGATGGCCGCAAGCATGACGACCTCAAACAGATGCTGGACAGCAACAAGGATGGCCTCAAGCTGGAGGCCATGAAGCGTATCATCGGCATGATTGCCCGCGGGAGAGATGCCAGCGATCTGTTCCCGGCGGTGGTCAAGAATGTGGTTTCCAAGAACATCGAGGTGAAGAAGCTGGTCTATGTGTACCTGGTGCGCTATGCCGAGGAGCAGCAGGACCTGGCGCTGCTGTCCATCTCCACATTCCAGCGGGCGCTGAAGGATCCCAATCAGCTGATCCGTGCCTCCGCCTTGCGTGTGCTCTCTTCCATCCGCGTCAACATGATTGTGCCCATTGTGATGCTGGCCATACGGGACAGTGCCGCCGATCTGAGTCCGTATGTGCGCAAGACAGCGGCACATGCCATACCCAAGCTGTACTCCCTGGACGCCGACCAGAAGGAGGAGCTGGTGACGGTCATAGAAAAGCTACTCTCGGATCGGACCACTTTGGTGGTGGGCTCAGCGGTGATGGCCTTCGATGAGGTGTGTCCGGAACGCGTGGACTTGATACACAAAAACTATCGCAAGTTGTGCAATCTTCTGGTGGATGTGGATGAATGGGGTCAGGTGATCATCATCAACATGTTGACTCGCTATGCACGCACCCAGTTCCTGGATCCCAATGCGGACGAAGATCTGCTGTTGGCCCCGGCCAATCATGAGCGCTTCTATGATGAATCTTCGCCTGATTCCGGTGACTCCTGCTCTCCTGCCAACTCCTCGGGTGACGAGGAGAAGCCCTCAAACAAGCCCAACAATGGTGGCTCTCCGCTGGCAGCTGTGGTCACCTATCATCTGGATGTGGACCATCGTTTGCTGCTGCGTCAGACCAAAACCGCTGCTGCAGTCCCGCAATGCCTCGGTGGTCATGGCCGTGGCCCAGCTGTATCATCATGTGGCTCCCCGGCATGAGGTGCAGCTGATAGCCAAGGCCTTAATACGCCTGTTGCGCTCGCACAAGGAGGTTCAGAGTGTGGTTCTCAATTGCATCGCCTCGATGTCCACGCGGCGTAAGGCCATCTTTGAGCCGCACTTGAAGTCGTTCTTTGTGCGCACGAGCGATCCCACGCATCTGAAGCTACTCAAACTGGATATACTGACCAATCTGGCCTCGGCTGGCAGCATTTCGCTCATCCTGCGCGAATTCCAGACCTACATCTCGAGCAGTGATCGTTCGTTTGTGGCTGCCACCATACAGGCCATCGGAAGATGTGCGGCTAGCATTAAAGAGGTGACAGAGACCTGTCTGAGCGGTTTGGTGCATCTGCTGTCCAATCATGATGGTAAGTAGTGGGCTTAAATTATGCCAGGCAACAGCGTTTATTCTGATATTTTCCTAAGGTTTAGAGATCTTGAATCGATTGAGGGGAGGAGGTATAATCAGATATGCAAACCACTTGAAAATAAGTACTGGTTCGGTTCAGTGGTTCCCACAGTTTCTGAACCGCCGGTTCGGTTCATTACATGGTTATTGAGCTAACTGATCCGCGGTTTACGTTCGATTTAGCGGTTCATAAAGGCATATTATGAAATATTACACTTTGGATACCTATATCTTCAAGATACCTATAAGAATGAAAAAATTTATGAAGTCGAATTTTTAGAATTCGTCTAAAAGTTCTAGGAATGCATTTCGATAACGGAGAATGGGGCTACACCCTGATACTCGCATGAGAAAAACTCTCCTGGCTAAGATTGAATTCAGGTGAAGAAGTACCACTGAAAATTGAGAATATTGACGACAAATCAATTATCAACTTTCAAGAAAAGAATGCAGATTGATGAAAGGTATATTAAGAGATAAGACTTTTGTAAAAGTTGTGTCAAGTCATCCTTAAAGGGTATATCGATCCGGCATCGCAAAGGAACAATTCGGTCTATCAGTGGTCCTCTTTGTAGAGGTTCGAATTGAAATTATCTTAGGGAAACAAAATTAATAAGAATCATTGGCTAGAGGAAAGCGATTCACGTTTTAAAACTCTTTAGAGAACTGAACTAAACCGAACCGTTTTTCTTTGTGGTTTTCGGTTCGGTTTAGCATTTCTGAAAGAAAGCCGTTTCGGTTTGCGGTTCGGTTCAGAACCGCTTTGCATCCATGGGTGAGATTTAAAAAAATCGAATTGGGTATCGCTTAGCAGGTTTTCGGGTGCTTCGATTTCATTTCTGCCGAAATTTTTCCGATCAGGAAATCAATGAAGCGAAGGGCGGGACTAATCTAAAGGACGTACTCCTTCAACTGGTTCGATTTGGACAGTTTTTGGTACACGCTTATTTTAAGAGAAGCCCTATCATTCTGGCCGCTTTGTTTTGTTAAGATCGGTCTATTTTTAGATGTATTACATATTATTATTTGTTGTTGTTGGGAAACTGAGCCCCTACTGAGCTAACAAGTCACTTAGCAGCCCAATTTCCTGTACGAATGTCGGGGTTTTCGTGGGTTCTAAGTTACAAATTTTGTTGAAGTGGAAGCTATGTTTCCCAAATCTGTTGAGTCTGCGCCTCTCTAGAGCAGCGGTGGGCAAGCCCTTGCTCCCACTGCTCCCATTGCTCCGAGAGTTAGTCTTCGACATCTGGCGACACTCGGTCGCCTTAAAATTGGGTCGCTTCCTGGCGCCAAGACGCACAAGCAGTCAGCACAACAGGTGCAGTGTGCTTGATCAAGATGACTGCAAAAACAAGTATAGGCGTATAGGCGGTGTGTCTCGAGCCTCTCTAATAAAGGCAGTTTTTTGTGTTGTAGTTGGACCGCTACCAAACTCAAGTTGCCTGCCCACCGCTGCTCTAGAGCATCGCAGCGTGCTAGTATATGTTCATAGGACTTCTCCTTCTCTTCACAGTATCTACATAATTGGGTGATTGTTGTTCCCAACTACTTCTTGAAGTTGGGAATAAAAAAAGTTACATTTTAGTTATATGTATAAAGATATAAAAAAAGTTAATTGGCATGGATTATAGCCGTTTGCCAAACTCGGCTTGCTTCGAGAATGCCTGCCACTTTCGAGTACTACATGCAGCTGCCCCGCTCTTCGCAAGATACCACATCGTTCTCCTTTAGGAACTCGACTAGAATGTACCAGTCTTCACCGTTTAGAACCGCCAAGTATTCTTCCTTTGTCAACGGTGCCTTTTTCCATTGCCATTAGGTTAGGTTAGGTTGCAATGGCTGAGTAGACCACGTTGAGTAGAGCTGGGAGCTCTATGTCGGATACGTCCGATAGGTTGAGTAGGAGTGGTGCTGTATCGTTTCCTCCTCAAATCTGCAACTTCTGCAGAAATCAGAGTGTTGTTCGCCTAGGCGTGCTGCGTGCCTGCCTATAAGACAGTTCCGGTGTCCTATTTATAGTATTTTGCAACGAAAAATAATAAAAAGAGAAGTTGGAAGTTGGACCGGCCAAGCTGTCAGAAAGCTAACCAAACTTTTTAACAACAAAGACAACATAAGTGCAGCCAGAAAATTTAATTGCAGCCAACAACACATCAGTAAAGTGCTGAAAAAGAATAATATTGTTGCCAGACTTAAGCAAAGAGCACCAAGTTACACACCTGACCAAATACAAACTGTCAAATCTGAATTTCGGTGGATGTGCAACTAATATCGCCTTTTTGCTAATATCCCTTTTGTACCAAAGGAACGGAAGTCTGAGTGCT
This sequence comes from Lordiphosa collinella, assembly GCA_018904265.1. NCBI lineage: Eukaryota > Metazoa > Arthropoda > Insecta > Diptera > Drosophilidae > Lordiphosa > Lordiphosa collinella. The sequence continues at coordinate 1,858,508 of JAEIFV010000001.1, forward strand.
GCAGTTTACAAAAACAACAAAATATCAAAGAACTGACCAACATGATTCGCTTATGTATCCGGAAATACGACCGCATGACGGTCCTTTTCGACCAAATCCGTTGATGCAATTCTTTTCTATATGTAGTATGACTACATATACAATAAACACAATAAACTGTCAAATTTTCATAAAGATCCGTTGAGAATTGTGGTTATGGCGGCATATTAAAGTTTGTGCAGATTTTTAATTGTCACCCGTTAGAAGGATAAGCCGTTCTTAGATCGAATCTCTTCTGCACATGTTTTATTTGGTGCTATCGTGGTTTGGGTGGGCTGGCAGTTTATGAGGAAGTACTGAGGAATCCATTTTCTGATGCAGATGGTCTGGGTGTGACATTATGTGGCAACCAGTTGCCACTCGGAGGTTTGCATTCTGCACCGTGTGCAGGCTCCTCCACTGATGAAGGGTGACCATTTGGGGGGCAGCAAAGCTAAGGACTGATCTGTCGTTCGACTTATCTTTCCCTTTCCCCAGCAACACCCTTCTTTTGGTTTAAACCAGCGATGTCCAAAATTTGAAAAGGCAGCCACGCGTGGTTGGCAAGTTTGGTGATTGTGTGTGAGTTTGGACACCACTGGATTAAACACCTTATTTCTGCTTCTAGCATTTCTGGTCACGCCTTCTGATAGGGAAAGGTCCCTGTTTGCAAAATATTTTGCCAGAACTTGCAGTTTTTACTGGCTCGAGGTCTTGTTATGCTATTGGCACACAACAAAGGAGGCTTCAGGTTGGTCGGACGCGTTTCATGAGGGACCAAATCCTCACAAATGGACAAATAGTACACAGAGGAAAAAAGCGTGGTAGGAAAATAAGATTTCTTCATCTCAAAATATGAACGGAATGTTCTCTTATATATTTGAACACAAATGTTCCGAATGGTCTTGAAATGAGCACAGGCTTGGTGGTGATGTGGCCTTACCATCAACCCTGTTTGTGCTTAGCTGGGAAAAGGAAGACTTTAGATAGAAAGTAGGAGGGCTTCAAGAATTGTTATTACTGCAGAGAGAGCAGTGTAATGGCTCTATAGCACGATACTTGTGCTGCTGGCTTCCCGGTTTCAGTATGGGTATGATTTTACCCGTCTTCCCTATGTCCGGTATTACCAGCGCGCTCACGCAAAGGTTAAGGGTCTGTGTGAGGTATTCAAGCCCCTTAAGCATGGTGATTGACAAGCCATTTGAACCTATTTCCCCTGAAGATTAGGCATTCTTAATTTCCAGGCTCACTTTAGAGCAGAGCCAGGCAAAAAATACATTTACATTTTTGCATTGGGTAAGCAGCGAGTCATCATACCGCGCGCGCCACGCACAGCGGCGCTTTACAGCATTCTGTGGGTGGAAGCAGCGGTTTGAGATTTTTCCTATGACACAAGATAGCAATGTGCCTGACCCAGCTTTAGAGGCTTCGATTTTCCTGGATGGACCACAAATTTTCGATTTAACTCTGTAGCGCATTTTTTGCGATTGGTTGGGGTTCTATCTTCAAAAGACACGACTATCTGGTCACTTCTTCAGATTTGTAAGCTGCCTAATGGTGCCACAGAGTCATTTCGTGCTCATATACATTTCATAAAGTTGTTGTAGCCACTTGTCCTTGCGATAGTTTTTCACAAGTTGGTTATCTCCGGGTTTGACGGATCTTCTTACCGAAGATTATCCCGAGTGCTACATCGGGAGGTAAGCTTCGGGATGTAATGCTTCTAGTTGGTGGGAGTAGGTTGCTAAAACTGGTTTTCGGTGCTGAATTCAAACCGTTCCAAAGTACACGTAAGTGCGTCTTTCAAAAGGTAATAAAGTCTGCATCTTTGGTGACTTTGGTTGTGATAGGGAAGTGGTCTGAATTCAGAACAATAACTGCATGCCACATTGTGTTGGTGAGGAGGGATGTAGTTACTATAGTAAAGTCTGGAGAGCATGTAGACAGGGTGGTTTTCATCAATAGTGCAGAAATCAGAGCTGTCTATTTGCTCCCCGAATTGTTCACCTAGAGAATCGCAAACGAGTTCGAAGAACCAGGCATTGCTATGCGCATTAAAGTCACCCACGAATATCCTGTATTCTATTTCGAGCAGATGGCGGATGATTGGTCGATATCCTGGGTTGAATGGTTTCAGTATGTCTATGTCATCCTTACCTAACTTTACAGCAATGACTTGTACTTCCAAGCGTTCATCAGTGATGTTGAGGTTTAGTGGTCGGTAGCTAGCCAGCTAGGCCTCCAATTTTTATTCTGATCTCGATCTGCTTGCAAACGGGTATAAGGGTTGGATGAGGAAACTAAGGGCCTTCTGCTGATGAGTTTGGTTTTAGAAAAGGGAAAACGGATATAAATAGGCCTGTAATCCCATTAGGGTTAGGAGAAGAATTGGTCCAGTTTTCTACATGTCGGGAAAAGTAGAGGTGTGTAAAATGGTCAAGTAAGAAATTTAGGATTAAATTTGTCAAGACCTTCTGCATTCGACTTTACTTTGAGAAGACTTTATAGGACATCACCGGAACTTTGACACATAAAACTCAAACTATAATCACATAGGGATACAGAATTCACCTACATATTACATATTAGTACATAATGTACATTAATATGACCGACTCACATCTTAGTCAATGTCCAGTCGTAGTCTCCTTTTGCTCCTTTTAAGTTTGTGCTGAACTTTAATTAACTTTGATAAACTTCCCACTCTTTCATCCTTCTTAGAACATGTGGTGGCCGAGAGTGTGGTGGTCATCAAGCGTCTGCTACAAACCCAGGCGGCCGAGCACCATGAGATCATTAGCCAAATGGCTAAATTGATTGACTACATCAATGTGCCAGCGGCCAGAGCCGCTATCATTTGGCTAATCGGCGAATACAACGAGAAGGTTCCACTGATAGCACCCGATGTCTTACGCAAAATGGCCAAATCCTTTGGCGATGAACAGGATGTGGTCAAGCTGCAGGTATTGAATCTGGGAGTGAAACTCTATTTAACCAATCCACAGCAGACGTCGTTATTGTGTCAATATGTCTTTACCCTGGCACGATATGATACCAACTATGATGTACGAGATCGGGCACGTTTTCTGCGTCAGTTCATCTTCCCGTCGAATGGGCAGAGCGAAACGGTTTTGACGCAGCATGCACGTCAGGTGTTCTTGGCCAGCAAGCCGGCCCCGGTGCCGGAGAGTAAGTACCGGGATGGTAATAACTATCAATTGGGTTCCTTGTCGCATTATCTGAATATGCCGGCCACGGGTTACAAGGAGTTGCCCACATTTCCCACGGTAGCACCGGATGCCACAGTCCGGAATATAGCCGGCTATATGCCAGAGAAGCCAAACGAGAGTCCAGCCAAGAAGGAGCCCAAAGAGAAGGGTTTTCTCTCCGAGGAGGAGAATAAATCTTCAGCCTATTCGGAGTCCTCCAGTGGCAGCAGTAGCAGCGGCAGCGAGGAAAGCAGTGAGGAGACTGGCAATGAAGAGGAGGCGGCAGCGGTGAAGCCGGCGGCAGCGGCGGAAGTGCCCAAAAAACTGACTGAGGAACCAGTGGAGGGCACTTCGGACAGCGAGGAATCGTCCACTTACAGTGGCAGCGGCAGCAGCAGCGACAGCAGTGACGAGGAACCGGAGGCACCTGCCAGCAAAGGTAATCTCGACTTGCTGCTGGATTTGGATGACATACCGCCCATTGGACCCGTCATGACACCCTCTTTGGGCGGCTTTCTCACACCGGGCACCCCTCTGGTCGCGCCCTCGCTCTCTCAACCGCCGCAGCAGCGCCTGGAACTGGTCGGACCCTCTTACATTGCCTTTAAGCATCAGGATTTGCTGAATAAAGTGAGCGGACATGGCCTGCACTTGGCCTATCGCTTCACACGTGCCCCCCACTTGTACTCTTCCAGCATGTGCTCCATTGAGTTGCAATTCCAAAACTGTGGCGACCAGGAGCTCACCCACATTCATCTGAGTCAACCGGCCACTCTACCCGCTGGCATGCAACTCAATGAGTTTGCTCCCATCGCCCAACTGCAACCCCAACAGATGACCAGTGGAGTGTTGGGTGTGGATTTCAATGATTCCACGCATGCAGTTGAACTGGAACTGGTTTCAAGTGCGGGCCACGCCAAGGTGCAATTGAAACCGCCTGTGGGTGAGCTCATTCGAGCTGTGCACATCAACGAGAGTTGCTATCGCGAGGAGCGGGCCAAGCTGCGCGGCATGAATGAGCATCAGGGAGAACTGCAGGGACTGGCCAGGGAACACATCGATGTGCAGGCTCTCAAACAAAAGGTCTTTGAGTGCATCAATGTGGCCCATACGCATAGTTCAGCCACGGGACAATTGCATTGCTTTGCCGGGCAGACGCTAAGCTCCAAGAGTCTGGTGCTGCTCACACTGCAATGGCAAACGGAGGAGGCACTGACGCTAATGGTCAACTGTGAGAAAATGGTTATTGGCTCCATGGTGCTCAATGAGCTAAGGAATGCATTGCAGCTGCAGTTTGCCAAATGAAGTGGAAGGACGACGAGGAGGAGGAGGAGGAGCACAACCTGGTTTCCTTTCGGACTCTCTAAGAACAAATGCCGCCTCATTACCGTTTAGCATAAGCCAAGATAAATCTATATAAATCTAACATTATACTAAGAGGGGAGAGATAGGGAATGAGCGACCTAGCCAAGTCAATTTCAAAGGAGAAATCGTTTTAGGCGGTGTGATAAAAGCGGTGCATGACGTTTTGACCTTTCTGGAGCCTTATGCTCGCTGAGAAAAGGTTGAAAAAGTAAGGCTTACGTTAAAATCACCACAAGCATCTCTTTTTTACCCATTATTTGATCAAACCTTCCAAAGCTTCATGACTTCTTAGTAAACGTTGAAGAAGTAAGACACTATCTCAACCTCACTGAAAACACAGCTTTTCCAAATCGTAAATACCTCCCATATACCACAACATCGCTTTTCTTTATCTTAAACATCTCCATTTTACAGACCAACTTTTCTTAGACTCACGATACCGTCAGAAAGTCTCGAAATAGTAAAACCCCATCGTAAAGCAACGTGAAAACACCGCATTTCCATATCCTAAACACCTCCCATTTACGAACCCAACTTCCTTAGCCTCACGATCCCTTCAAAAATGCTGAAAGTACCACACTATCTAAAGAGCACTGAAAATTACCACTTTTCCACATCTTGAACACCTCCAATTTGCGAACAAACCCTACTTAGTTTCACCATTTCTTCGAAAACGTTGAAAAAGTTAAACACCATCGGTAAATGCTGTCTATTTCAAACATTAACAACTGTAAGCACATCAAACATCGTCTTTACATATATTTAACACCTTCATATATCAATCAAACCCTCCATAGCTTCACGCTCTCTTAGAAACCGTTCAAAAAGTAAGACACTATGGTAAAGCAATGTAAAAACATTGCTTTTCCTTATCTCTGACAAACAAACCTTATTTAGCCTTACGATCCCTTCTAAAAATGTTAAACAAATAAGACTTTTTAGACACAGAAAACAACGCCTTTGTATATTTTAACAAGAACAAATACGACAGTGATGCTTTAGATACGAAATACTAACATAAAAGGAGTAAACTAATAATAAATAGTGTGATTCTTTGATTTTAGAGAAGGTTTTATCATAACTAAGTGGCTAAAGTAACATGCAAAAGGCTGAAACGAGTAATAATAGTGCTTTTCCGAATTGAAAGTAGAACGGTTTTAAGAGGTTGAGAATAGTGTTTGAAAGCCCTTTAAATAAATTTTTAACTAAATGTAGACTTACTTTTTATTGATTTCATATAGGTAGTTATCATGTTTTAAGTTTTATATTTGTGCTGTTGCTTGTATACCAACGCCTTTTGATATCGATACCAACACTCTATGGTATCCTCATGACCATCTTTTGCAGCTTTAAAAATGTAAAATGACATAATCTAGCTTCTGTTGAGATTAAACCGTGATAAGCAACACATATTGGCTCCGAATACCATCACCCTCAACATCGTTAACACCGCTTTCTAATAGAAAAGAAGTTTTGGACCAAACCTTTTGGTACCTTCAACAGCGTGTTGCATCACTTTTTATTTAGTTAAATAATACTTAAAAATTTTCATTATTCTACGAATACTATTTTAAATGTCTTCAACAATGTGTACTACCACTTTTAATACCGTAAACAATGCTTTTTAATATAGACACTAGACCACTGCATGTTTTCAGTACCTTAAACGGCGGATTTGATCAACTTCAATATCGTGTGCACCGCTTTTTAATATAGAAACTACTCACTAGCCGGTTTTGGAACCTTAAACACCTCCTAACATTATTTTGAATGTCATAAATCATGAATTTTATCACCTTCAACATCGTGAACACCGCTTTCAATCTAAAAATAGTCTAAACAATGGGTATCACCACTTTAAATACCGTAAACACCGCTTTTTTATATAGAACACCGCCTAACATTATTTTGAATATCTTAATCGACGGGTTTATCACCTATAATATCGGTTTTGGAACCTTAAACACCTCCTAACATTATTTTGAATGTCATAAACCATGGATTTTATCACCTTCAATATCGTGAACACCGCTTTTCAATATAAAAATAGTCTAAACAATGGGTATCACCACTTTAAATACCGTAAACACCGCTTTTTTTAATATAGAACACCGCCTAACATTATTTTGAATGTCTTAAACAACGGGTTTTATCACCTATAATATCGTGAACACCGCCTTTCAATATAAAAATATCTTCTACAGCGGGTATCATCACTTTCAATAACGTAAACACCGCTTTTTAATGTAGATACTACCTACTAGCCGTTTTCAGTACCTTATACACCGCCAAACATTATTTTGAATGTCTTAAACAACGAATTTTATCACTTTCAAAATCGTTAACACCGCCTTCTAATATAAAAATATCTTCCACAGCGGGTATTACCTCTTTCAATACCGTAAACGCTGCTTTTCAATATAGAATCAGCTCACCAACAGTTTTCAGTACATTAAATACCGCCTATCATTATTTTGGATGTCTTAAACAGCGGATTTTATAACCTTCAATATCGTTAACACCGCTTTTTAAATAAAAAATATCTTCCACAGCAAGTAAGACCATTTTCAATACCGTAAACACTGTTTTTTAATATAGCTACTAGCCCCCTATTCGTTTTCAGTACCATAAACATCGCCCAAATAAGGGTTTTTATCACTGTCAATATCGTGTACACTGCTTTTCATTATAAAAGCCGCACCCTAGCCGTTTTTAGAACTTTCAACTCGGTCTCACACCACTTTTAAGCATCTTCATGACCGCCTTCCATTGATTTTAATATTGTAAAAAACAACCTCTACTTGTCGCCCTGTTTCCGGTTTCTCCTTACTCTCTCCCACCCTCACTATTTACGATCATTATACACTTAAAGAAAATAAAAATCATTAAATGGATATAAAAATCAAAGTTAAAGCTCTCACCCATGAGCACTTTCTATGAAATACTATTACTGTTTGCTTGAAAATGCTGTGTATATGTCATATGCGTCCCAATAATTGTATTTGTACTAAGCGTAAATTATGTGTAAAGTGTTTGATGTTGTAAATCTGTTGCCTTCGTGCTCTATGCGGCCTTCTTCAAACAAACAACAAAAGAAAAATCAATGTAATAACAAGATCTATATTCGTACTAACTATACGTATACGTATACACTACATACACGAGTAAACATATAGCGCAAAAAACACAAAGTCGGCTAACGAATCAAAAAAAAAAAAAAAAAAATGAAAGAGAAATTAAAAAGCCAGAAATGTTTACTTTAACACTTTTTTTATCTACTATATTGAATGTATTTTACATATGAAATGAGATGATCTTGCAGAAGGATAACTGTAAAATAATTGTACCCAAAATTAAATTAATTATGCTAAAATACTGCTGAAAGCACTCAAACAGCTATACAGATCATCTGTCTATTTCCATTAAGTTACTTATTGTAATAAAAAGTAAACAAATTTTTTTAGAACTCAAAGGGACGTTTTCACATCTTCTACATAGCACTATCTGTCACAGAAACTATCATATAACAGATTGAATTTTAAGTTTATCTGTCACATAGCAGCTGTCAGGAAGATGTGAAATCGGCCCTTTAGCTACTAATAAGCATGTGTCAGTGGAATTGACAAACTGATTCAGAAACAGACAAACAAGCAAAAGTACAGTTGTCGCTTGTCAATTTGAACATTTTTTACTTTATACGTTAAACTGTATGTTCTGTCCGTCTATCGTTCTCTCTTCTAACTAATCCCACGAACCCATTTGTACATCTGCAAGATTATTAACAATTTCGGTGCATCGAACTTAAGTAGCATGTTTTTTTGTTTTTTAATCCGAGCCCAGCTCTCTGAACTCCAAAACCCATTCCCCATTTTTGAACTGTTTTTGCGCCTATCTCAGCTAAGCAATTAAACGTTACATATTGAAATTTTTTAATGAACTAAGCAATTGAATGTTTCCATCATGCAACAAAATCTATGAAAGATAAGTGTTTTGAGTAAACAATTTGATGCGCAATTATTGTTAAACTGCAATTTAATACTATTATTATTATTATTATTGTACGCTTTTAAACTGAAATGGAAAACAAAAGAAATCCAGAAAAATAAACGCCAAGTTGTAAAAAAAAGAAAATATATATACAATCTATCAATTAATATGCAAAGTATAACGGGAGGGAGCTGCTATAACCATACAACAAAGATTTAAGTATTTTTGTAAGTAGTACGCTTTCAGATCTTTTGTTTGTGTATATGGTTTTGATTTAAGTCAAAGTGGTGGTTAGCCGCCTCCAGGTCAAGGTTAGATTATAATTCAATAATCAACAGAAATAATCAAAGATTTTGTACATATGGGCGACTTGGATACTCAGACATACAGTTGCCGAAAGCCTCCCGGCTCCGAGTTTAGCCCAGCCGAAAGGTATGCTATTGTGTTTGAAGGTTTCCCAATGCTAAATCCTTCTTGGTTGGCCTTTTTAAGTTTTCTAAACAGAATAAACACATATGACAGTGCCAAGATGTTTTGTATGCATTTTAAAGGGCTTGTATCGAATACCAAGGTATCGATTATTTGTTTAATAGAGAAACCGTTAGGGGTTTTATAACAAACATTACAGCGAGACTACTGTTATTATATATATAAGATATGATATATGTATACCTATACATATGTACAGGGTGGGCCAAAAGAAGTCACCCTATTGGAAGATGCTCTTATTTTTACAAATAGCCGCCAAAGTCAGTTCTGTTTTGACATTTGTGGACTAGACAGATGTAGAATACAAGTGAACAAGCCATGGATCGATATACTCCCCAAGAACGCGGAATAATCGTGAATAATTGATTTTTCGACCAAAATCATAATGAGCGATGAGGCTCATTTCCACCTCAGCGGGTACGTGAACAAGCAAAACTATCGCTTTTGGGGCACCGAAAATCTACGAGTGATGCACAAGGAGCCATTACACCAGCTCAAAGTGACTGCATGGTGCGCTGTTAACGCTGGAGGAGTCATCGGGCCATTTTTTTTCGAGAACGCCGCTGGTCAAACGACAACAGTGGACGGTGCGCGTTATAGGGTCATGTTAACCGGGTTTTTTCTGCCGCAATTGGACGAATTAGGACTGGAGGACATGTGGTTCCAACAGGACGGAGCAACGGCACACACTGCGCGAGCCACCACCGACATTCAACACCGACATTCAACACCGACAAACAACATCGGATGACTTCTTTTGGCCGACCTCGTACAAAATCTTTGTTGATTATTGAATTATAATCAATCCCTGACCTTGAGACAGCTAACGATCTTTTGTTTGTTTTATATAGGGGAAGATGGTGTTCTGAGCCATGGGGTGTTGTGAGCCACCTGAATATTGGTCCCAAGCAAAAAACAATTACAGCTTTTTGTTTATGTCAAGTTTCTCTCTTCTTTTTACCTTACTTTTGACCAGCAACCGATCAGTCAACACGTGCTTTAAGTTGGTGAACCAGAACTCGATTTTTTTCAAATATTGTAATTTTTTTTTGTCTTGTATGTTCATTGTTGATAATTTTTTGGAATCCAAAAATTAGGTATGACAGAAATATCTTTGATCAATTATTTTTTTGACCGATATATAAATTTTCGAAAAAAAAATTTGTTTTGGGCTTGTGGCGGCTATAAAAAATAATTGATAGATGGGGTGTTGTGAGCCACCAAAATTTGCCCCTGCAAAAAAGTCGGTTTTGACTTCCGAATAGAAAGGATGTTGCTATGATACGCTACAAGACAGAAGCAAAACGCTCCAAAGAGGACAAAAAACATTAAAAAAGAGGGGCAAACAAAAAAACAGCCACCAGCACAACGCGCTCGTAAATATAAGAAAACAAGGCGGCTGCCTTGATATTTTTTTATTTAGATTATAAGAGAAATGATTGTTTTTTGATTTAATAAAGAATAATTCCCAAAATCACGAATTTTTAACTTTTAAGCGGGTGGCTCACAACACGCCACAAATTTTTAAAAATAAAAAAATCACTTTTTTTTAAAAATGATATGAAAAAACCACACAATTTTTTTCCCAAAAACTAATGATGAGCAAAGTTACATGCATCTTTTGACTAAAATACAAAATTTACAGAATGAAAAAATATGGATTTTTGGCGAAGTTATGCTCGAAAAACCTTACTATGATCACAACACCCCATCTTCCCCTATTAATTAGGGCCGATTTCAAATCTTCTAGATAGCTGCTATGTCTCAGATAAACTCACAATTTGCTCTGTTATTAGTTAGATTCTGTGACAGATAACTCTTTGTGGAAGATGAGAAATCTGCCGTTATACATAAAAACCTTAAGGTTGTATAATTCTCTATTACTGGGAAACTAATTTCTGTTCTGTTCGATACAAGATCTGAACACAATCTGTCTGACTGCCACGGCAGTCAGCACAAATTCTTTTTAATATGTGTCATATTAATGAAAGAATGTGATAGCAAAACATACTACTTAAAATGGTATTAGTGGTTGTAATCCCTGGTAGGGGACAATGAAAATACTCTCCTCCATCTTCTGGAATTAAATCAGCTATGTGTTTGCTGTAACCTTATGTGGTGTAGTCGCCAGCCAGACCAGCTACGATCAAGGGGACGCGTGCTTGAAGGATGGATTAGAATCATGTTATGTTCTTCGTAGCGCCACTGTGGTGGCCATCTTATTCGGAGTATATGTATTAGTTTTTCTTAGCCTCCTAAGTTGCAACTGCCGTTTAATGGTTGTGAGCTGCACAGTCCGAGTTATTCTTTGGCGACGATAAGGTACGACCGTACATAGACCAGCAACCATCAGCAGAAATGGTGACAAATATTCGCTGCTGCAGCTGATTTGAATGGAGTGGGCAATTGTTCATTTTATTTGTACCCACTATCTTCTAAATTGTCTTCTCTCTTTTCTTCCCACAACCGCTGGTAAAATTGTGCAATGTTTTCTATACCGCAATCCTTGCTATAACATTTAGATCAGCGATGTTCAAGAAGAGCGAGGCCAAAAATTGAGAGTGTATTGGTGTGCGATATTAAAGCGACACAGCCCAGCTTTGATCTGCCCTCAACGACGGCTGGGCAGCGAATGAAGGCAAAGAGAGCTCAGCTTACACTCATATGCCCGACTTCGGCATGCGTTCGGCTCGTGTGATTGTAAATAGCCGATTGCGCTCGGCCACGGGGAGCTATGGAGGAACATCGCTGATTTAGATAAAGAGGTTGAATTTATTCTTCTTATGGTAAGTAATGCAATAGATGTTCTTCTTTTTAACCGACTAGCTTATACTCTCGGCTTTGATCGCACTAGTGTGTGTAGACTTTTTTTAAAAACTGTGTTTTCAAAATTTGGTAAATTTTTCAGAAGGTTGGTTTGTAGTTATTGTTGAATTATCCTATATTTCTTTAAAAAAAATAGTTGGAAAATCCTAAAAGTTTCATACTATCATTCAAAATTTTAAAGTCACTTCTTCTAAAATTTGGTATGTTTGAAAATAAGCTTTGTGCTAATCGCTGTGAACGAAACTTGGGTCTATCAACCTAGTTGATAGGGGGTTAAATTTTTCCAGAAGATTGGTATGCAGTCAATGTTAAATTTTAATACAGATATTTGAAAAACAAATAAGTTTCTTACAACAGTTTTCTATTAATTTTCCTCATTTCCCAAGGGAATTTTCAAAAATAAAATTTTGTTTCTTATTTTGTTGAACTAGAAATTGGTAGGCTTCTACTAAGCATCAGAGGTAAAGGCAGTCGTATACTAGGTGAAAATTGTTAGTTTATTTGATGGTAAGAAAAAAAATGAGAACAGTTTTTGGCCAACTTCGAAAGGGTCAGTTTCCTCATTCATAGTTACTTTCTTACCAGCTGTTGCCAATAGCTGGTGGATATGACCGATATGACCGGAACCGGCCAAGAAGAAAAAAGAAATAGCATTTTTTTACCTATCGAAATTACTGGTCCTTTTTCGCTAGTGAAGTGGCTAGCCCTCGTTTTGTTAGCGAAATAGCAAGCTAAGAAAACTGCAGCGCCTGGCTAATTTTGTCCCCTTCCTCCAGTTTTTGCACTAGTACAGAAAGCCACCGGGTGTGTAAAGTTGTTTTCAATGGAAATGCCTGCAAACTTTTTATTTCATTGTTTACTGTGCTATCCCATGATTCCACTAAGTTTGGTCGAAATCGGACATCTATATAGTATAGCTGTCATAGAAAAGTTGAGTCTGAAAAGTAGTCTTAGTTAGAAAAACTGTTTTGTTTTCAATGGAAACGTCCTTAAAATTGGCTTTTTTTATTTGGTAGAAAAACTTAATTGTTTTCAATGGAATCGCCTCCAAATTTCGTAATTGTTAGTTTGTTATGCTTTTCCATGATTCCACTATGTTTGGTTGAAAACGGAGATCTATATAGTATAGCTCCCTTAGAAAAGTAAGGTCCGAAAAGTAGTCTTAGTTAGAAAATCTTTTTTGTTTTCAAAGGAGGTTGAAAGGGTATAAATAACTTCGGCCGCACCGATTTCTTTAGTATAAAACTTGATACGATACTTACTTACGTTCGATTTGATTTTTTCGTTGGGATTGACTTTAACCCATTAACCATTTACGAACTTTCCTTCCTTTGAAGTATAGTTCGAAGTAAAACATGCACTTTTTTTCTTGTATTTTTTGTAGTTTTGATGTTTATTCACGCTTTGTTCTTTGCTTGCTTTCTTCACTCGCGAAAACCAAAAAATCAAAAGGGTTCGGTAGCTTCAGCTCAATTCTTAGGCAAAGTCTTTGTCCTGGCAATCCTATCATAACATAGGAAGTAGTTAAAGTTGCTTGGTAGAGTACATAACGTTCTAGGTGTCCAAATTCAAAAGAAAGCTCATTTGGTATGCTTAAACAGATTGCTCATAGAAATGCTCTTCTAGTGGTAGAATGTAAGTAGTACAATATTTTAGTTGTAAGTAGGTTAAGTTAGGTCTTTTTGGTTAGGTTTAGTTTAACAAATGAAAAGGAAGAGCGGTGAAATAGGAGGAGGGTGGAGCGTGGAGCTTGGAGCGAGAAAGGACGTGATTAGTAGTTAGTTTTCTTTTAATGATGAGCGATGGGTATAGTATGATGAGTAGGTGGTGGTGGTGGTGGTTATGCATAGTTAGAGTATAGTGGATTAGTGTGACATTTAGGCTTCTTCTTCTGCTGCTGCTGCTGCGTTCTCCTGCGCCTTCGGTTTGTCGTTTAGTCGTTTATCGTCCATATAAAACTAGTTTTGCTGTATATATGCTTGTATGTATATATCGATTTGGTGTATGTACTCGTATTGTATGTATATATCTTTGTTTCATGTATGTCTAAGGATGATTTTCAATCACTTATTGTTACGTACGGTGTTTGGTATAACATGCTTCGCTTGGACTGAACTCTTCTTCTCCCACATAGTGTTTTTCGGTTCTTTTCTTGGTAACAACATTTGCAAAGCAGAACGGGCCGAAAAACGGACGGAACGGAGTTTTGTGTCCGATTTTCGTTCTACGTAGTGTGTGTGTGGTTTTTGGGTTTTGATTACGCCTTTATATAAGTATATATATGTATATATATCGATCAAGAGAGAGAGAGAGAGAGACATGTATGTGCTATGTATATGCATGTTCTGTTTAGTATAGCTATGGCCCTAGCAATAGCGCTTTGCTTAGTGGGTTAACTTTATATCATATTTTTGGTTTCTTTTTAGTTTTGACTAAGGCCCGCAATGCGTTTCCATGTGCTTAAAGTTTCTTATACCAATATAAATAATGTTCTCCATCTTCAACCATTAGTTCATCCACACCTGAAATTTAGTTGACATTACGAAAGCGTTTTTTTTTTAGGTGTTCTGCGAAACTTACCAACAGGCGCAATAAGCTGATTCCCGGGCGTATTATTGGGATCGGGTAACTCGGGCAATCGATAAAGCAGCCAATAGTGATACCTTAACAGTAGAATGAAAGGGTATTCATACTCCAAGTTTCAAGTGATGCAAAACCGTGACTACTTACCCTCGCGGTTCTTCCTTTTTGCCGTACAGAGTGTGTACATAGTGTCCATTGGGCCATTCACGTGCCTCAAAAATGAATCTGTAAATGGAGCAAAAGATGAGGTGTAATGTAGAGCAAACAGAACTAGAGTAGTACCCCTTTTGTTTTGAAACAGGGATAATAAACAAGCTCTTAGAGGATCCGTCTTAAACTCTTTTTGAGAATCGGTTTTTGGTACCGAAAAGATCGTTAAATACCCATGAACCCAAAAAAAACACAGCTAACTTAAACGAATTCCTTCATAAACTAGAATCTAAACAGAATCATTTATTTATTGGGATCTCTTTCTTTAGGATATCTGCAAGAGCAGACTTTGGTTGCAGTTAGCCTGAACCTAGCCCGCAGAATATGTTCGGTTTGTATTTTGTTGGGTCTAATGAATCTGATTAGTCTGCCCTACTCCGAAGAAAATAATTTTAGAGTACCGAATCGATGCATTATCATTTGAATATGCGTTTTGGAAATCATCGGGCCTGTTCCGAATTCCGAAAACGAGTGGAATTGCCGCAAATCGAGTAGATTGCTGTTCCGAATTCCGCAAATCGACAAGAATTGTCGTTTTCAAAGGCTGCTAGGGTTGCTGCATATGAATTTATTTAAACGGACAGCACTTTTTCTATTTCACTTAGCTATGTTTAACCATATTTGATATGAAATATTCAAATGTAATAGTTAAATACTCGTTTAAGTAAAAAATAAATGGATTTAAAGAGTAAATAAGAGCTTTATAAATTTAAATTATATAGATGACTAGCTGAATACCCGGCGTCGCCCGGGTTCTTATGATTCTTAAGAGAGGTATTATATTCAATCTAGTGCAGGCTGCATGTCGGTATAAACATTTTGGACCGTTCGATCTTTTTCTCTATATATTTTGCAAATTTCGTGACTTTTTTGACCGTTTGGCTAATACTTCCTATTTACCCGTCTACAATTGCTGTCTATCAAATCTTCACAATCCTCTCAATCAAAATTGCAAATTTCGCAATATTTTGGACCGTGTAATCTACAGCTTCCATTTACCAACGCCGGCATTGTAATATAAACATTAAGCGCATTCATAAATTCTCATAAGGTTATATTGCAAATTTCGCGATTTTTGGACCTTAGAAACCTTTGCGGGCAAGCGTTGCCCAAAGTTTTATGGCAATCGGATGAACGGTAAAGTTTTTGAAATTTCGCGGTTTTATGACCATATTCCGGCCCAATTCTTCAATTTAGATACCCTCGCAGGCAAGCGTACAACCATTTGTCAAAGCTTCATCTAAATCGAACATTTTGCAAATTTCGCGGCTCTTGGACCATTTTCCGCCCATATCTTCTACTTGGAAAGCTTTCCGGGCAAGCGTCGAACCACTATCCAAAGATTTACCGGTTTTTTGACAATTTTCTGTAAATTTCTTCAACTTAGAAGCCCTCCCGAGCAAGCTTTCAATTCATTCCTCAAAGATTGATTGCAATCGGATGAACGGTATAATTTTGCGAATTTCGGGACTTTTGGACCTAAGAAACTTTCGCGGCCAAGCGTTTAACCATTGACCAAAATTTTATCGCAATCGGATGAACGGTATAGTTTTTGAATTATCGAGGTTTTTGGACTCTTTTCCGCCCATTTCTTGAAATCAGAATCCTCCAAAGTTTTATAACAAACGAACATTTTGCAAATTTCGCGGTTTCTTCTACTTGAAAACCTTCCTGGGCAAGCGTCGATCAATTTCCCAAAGTTTTTGCCAAAACTTAAATTTTGCAATTTTCGCGGTTTTTGGACCGTTTTCCGCAAATTTTTTTCAACTTAGAAACCTTCCGGGGCAAGCGTTCAACCATTCCCACATTTTCATTGCAATCGGATGAACGGTATAATTTTGCAAATTTCGCGGTTTTTGGACCATTTCACAGACATGAGACATAGCCTATGACACTTTCCTGATCGACATGAACTTACTGTGAAAAATTCGTGAAGATCGGTTCAGCGGTTTAGACGCCCATAAGGGACAAACATACAAACATACTTTCACTTTTATATATATGTAAGATAACAACTCTGTCTGCTGATGATATACATACACAAGCAAGTGCGCAGGCCAGCCAGCCAGCTGTTTTCGAAACCGAGTTCAAAAAGTCGAATCGTAACCAAATTGTTCGGAATTGGGAATAGCAAATAGTAAAAAGTTCGTTTTCGTTTCGTTTTTACTTTTTGAAAACGTTCGGTATTCGGAACAGGCCTGATATCTCAATGACCAGCTGCTTTTGAACGTGTCACAGGTGAGTTATTGCGACACCGCTGCGTTCAACAAGGACCAAGCGAAATCGAACTAACACAAGCAAATTGGAAAATGTTCACAACACAAAAGTTGTTCAAAAAGGATTGGAAGAATGTTGCCTTAAAGCAGCTGCTATTAATTGCTTGTAAACTGTCGGGCCACAGGGGCTATGGCTGGCCAGGACTGAAATAGAGCAGAGGTGCCCCAAACTTACACAGTCAAGCGCTTTGCGGGCTATTTAAATAACACAAGTATTCTCTCCCCCTCTCTCTCTATGCGTGTGTGTGTGCTGCGATGCCGGCCGAATTTGGAGCATTTGTAACCAAGTTCTAAAACTTTAAATTAGAGGGGCAATGAATTTGTAACTAATTTCCAAGTTCTAAAGGCTTTTTCAATTCCTCATGCATTCATAAATTGACTGGGAGGAATCTAGAACTATACCCTGCAGTACGCTGCACTAGTACATGGGTGCTGAGTTCGGTACTTACTAGTAACCAGAAGTACTCGCAGACCAACCCATTAACAAAGCATTTCAGTGCTTACTTATTTCTGGGCATGTCCTAGGGGGTAACCAGTCGCCACCTGTTCGCTTTACATGTAAGCAGTAGAGTAAGTACCGAAAACTGTAAGCAGTGACTGTAAAACTGTAAACTCCGTTCAGTTTGTTACGGACGCTTCTTTACCAAAAGGGCACTCCTGTCGGTACCCAATCGTAGGTACTTACTGCAGTACTTACTTGTAAAGCGATAAGGTTAGTACTCATTGTAAGTAGTGCAGGTAGCTTTTGCCACCTCCCGAACTGCAGGGTAGCTTTTAACTCAATTGTAAGATATATCTTTCTCTGACCATATATCCGCTTTGGCGAGTGCGATTTTTAACCCTTGCATAAATGAATGGATTGATTTCAGAACATTGAAATTCCCACACAAAATAATAGTAACTAGAGAACCAAACTATCTGTACTCCAAGTTACAGTTTACTGCCTCTCAGAGAACAAACAATTTGAATTCCCCCCGATTCAAGCTATCTTACTCAGAGCGACAGGACAGAAGAAAATGAAATCGAGGGACAACGTATGAAATCATATGAAGAAATAGGATATGAATACCCAGACGAGGCAATTTCATGTTTGTAGAAAAGAGAAGAAGGTAAAGCGTTGGACCGTCGTTTGGTATTAACGAATTGATCAAAACTCTATCTAGGTTCCTTTTATAGCAAATACGATTTTGGGCTTGGTATTTTGCCCTAGCAGTCGAGTATTTGGAGAAATCCAAAGCTTTTCCTGATCTTTTATAAGCTTTGAAAAGGCGAGACTTCACATTTTTTAAATGTCTAAGGCTCCATGGTACATTTTTCTCAACACAATTTACAACCTACTGAGGGATTGAAATATCAAATAACTCGTAAAGCTTAGAGAAAAACAAATTGGTTGCAGTTCCAACTCAATCCTTAAGATTCTAATAAGAATGTCAAAAATTTATGAAGTAGGTATTGTACGATTCGTCTATAAGTTCTTAAAATGCACTTCGAAAACGGAGAATGTAGTCTTACACACCCTATTAATTGTATAAGAAAATAAACTCTTCTGGCTAAGATTAAATAAAGGTGAAGAAGTACTATAGAAACTTAAGAATATTGTCCAGTAGAGGTAGACAAAGTAAGTCAAGTCATCCTTAAAAGCAATATCTCTCCTAAGGATTCGGTCTTTCAGTGGTCGCCTTAGTAGAAGGTCAAATTAAAATTATCTTAGGAAAATATTTCGTAAGTAAGTATCATTGGCCAGAGGAAGCGATTCAACCGAATCGGTTTTCTTCTGTGGTTTGCGGTTCGGTTCAGCATTTCGGCTGAAAAAAAAGGTTTGGTTCGGTTTGGTTCAGTTCGGTTCAGAACTTGTTTGCATCCCTGCGGTCAGTCAGTGATGGCCAGCATAATGGTTTGACTTCTTTATAACTCGACTATCGTTCATCCGATCTTTAGCATTCCTTTGGCTGATTGATAAACAATCCTGATTACTAAATAAGAGGGAGATGTGACGTATGTTCAGACGGACAGACAGACGTACGGACGGACATGTCTAAATCGACCCGGGTGTTGATGCTGATCAAAAATATATATATATACCATACTTTTACAGAAAAAAGAACAGAAACATTTGTCCTCCTTAACCTTTCTCTTTGAGCTACTTAGGTTAGAAAAATCCCAAGTAATTGATTCCACGACTTACAAGTATCATTCAAGAGCTTTAACCTCTACGTCGTAGGCAATACAGCTAGCTAGCGAAATGGCTTACCACCCTACCATACAAAAGCCCAACCTCCACGTCATTGCTAACCCATACCAGTACCTAGCGAAAAGGCTCATCACCGGTGATTAGGAAAATCCCCCAGCCGTGATCAGCGCTCACCTGGGATCCATTTCGGCGGCCTGTGTCATGGCCTTGAAGAAACTCGTATTCTTGGGTGATACCAGCGACAGTGAGAAGGCCTCAGTCACATTGGAGCCCACCCACAGTGTATAGGTATATGAGATATTCTTGGCGTCCGATTCCTCGGCCGAAGAGCTAAGACCAAAGGGCACAGCCAGCTTGGGTTCGCCGTTCTCTAAAAATAAAAGCCCTGACATTAGCAGACATTGGTTACACCAAGTAAGTTCTCTTATCCACTCACCCGTTGGGTCATTGCTCTCTCGTATCACATGATCGCACTGCAGTGCTCTTACCGCCCCCAGGCCCTTCCAGCCCAGGGCCAATATAATATCGGCCGTCAGACCCACACCAATATCCGGCTCCTGGCCATCCTGTAGCGGCTCCTCACTCCAGCCTCCATCCGCCCGCTGGCGGCTGAGTATGTACCGCGAGGCGGCCGTACGATTCCAGTGACCAGCCGGATCGTACTCCAAGTCCTGCAGGGCCTGCATGGCCAGCGCTGTGCTGCGCAGCGAACCGAAGCTGCCGCGCTGATCCTGCAGACTGGCCAAGCCGCGTGCCGGTCGTCGCACAAAGTGCTGCAAGTGCCGATGCCGATGATCGGTGACAATGCAGCGCAGCGCCAGTATCACCATGGCAATCGCGTCCACACTCTGATCCGTCACGCCGCTGGCAATGTCCAGCAGGCGACGGATCTGCCGCTTGCGTACATGTGCGGCCGAACTGCAGGCGGACAGCGTGGTCAGAGCGAACTCGATGTCCTGGACGGGTTCGTGATGCTGCAATGTGGCCACCAGATCGTGGCCATGGAAATGCTTGGGATCCTTGCACAGGGAGCCCAGGGCTAAGACATAGCGCGCCAATTTGTCCAGATTCAGGGGCTTGGGTAGTGTGTGATGACGATCCAGCATGGACAGGATCTCGATTTCCATTTCCTTCACGGACAACGTGTCCTCCAGCTCCTGTATGACCTGCATGTGGGCATCAGCGCTGTCGTTGGGATCACGACCACTGGACAGCTCCTTGGCCAGTATAACCACATGCGTGTCGTTGCCCCAGCCAAAGTCCGAGGCGCGCTTCTCCTTCAGCCAGTCGAGAGCGCGCAAAATGGCTTCCTGCTCGGCCTTGGTGGGACTGGCCGAGCCAAAGGGATGTGGAGCGGAAGCGTTGATGGCACTACCCAAAGCGGTGGGCAGTGGAGCCGTCAGCGAGTGCTCCTGTTGCTCCAGCTGGGTGGGGGAGGCGGCCGCTGAGCTGGTGGTGGTGCTCGAGGTGGAGCCGCCACTGCTGCTCGAGATGATGGAGGTGCTGGTGGTGGAGGTGCTGGTGCTGGTCAAGTCACTGGTGCTAGCATTGGAGCTCTGTTCCAGGCTGGCATCGTTGACGCTCTCCAAATCCAGTGCGGGGGCTGGGGCAGGTGCTGCAGTGCTGGAGCTGAGTGTGTGGGCGGCCAGGGGCGGGGAGGAGGTGAGGGTAACATTCTCTGTGAGTGTCAGCACCTCTGGCACCGAAAGGCAGCCCATGAGGCAGAGCCACAGCAGCAACAGCATCTTGGGAAGGGGAAATCTACAACAACAACAAGGACAGGGGGAAGGGTTAGTCCTTGAACTAAATGGGCGCTCACGTCAGGCGATTGCTATCGATAATCTAAGTCCTAAGATCGATATGCAACGCCCCTACCTCCTCCCCCCACCACCACTAACCACCCCTCAATTAGTCATCAAAACGTCAGAGGAAAATTCATAGTTGCCTAGACAAAGTCCTTAATGGTGGGGTAGGTAGGTGGGTAGTTGGGTAGCTAGGTGGTTGGTGGGGTGGTTGGCCTTTCCTTTTTTCATATGTAAAACTGAATTAAGCCTCTCCCCTCTCTCCCCTTACGCCAATGCTTACATAATAATAATATTGCAATAACAATAACAAATTCGTCTCAACTTCCACTTGACTAGGATTTTTCTATACGTAAACTTCACTTTCTACTTTCTTTCTTTTCACTCTCCAGCTGCACTTTGCCCTTTTCGGTTGTTTTTCGCACTGCGTGAACTCGGTTCTCGGTTCACCAGTCCTTAGCACCTGGCTGCGTTTTTATTAGAGATTGACTTGGTTTTTCCTTTGTTGTAAATTTTTATTATATTCGCCGTGTGTTCGTCACACAAATCGACAGGAAAACGTGACTAGGCCTAAGGCGTTGCCACTAGGTGGGCAAATTGTGTGCATTAAGGGCAAGGATATGTCAGCCAGGTGGCCATATTTGTACTGAGGCAGCGACATCTGGGCAGAGGCAGGTCAAGCGCCCTCTAGGGTGAAAAGTTAGGCAAAGCGCCATCTAGGCGGGTGAGTTTTGTGCAAGGAAAAAGAGCTTTCAGCTCGCCGCTGTGAAAGACAGGCTCGTTATACCTTGACAAATTTGAACTAAGAGCGCGAAAAATGGACTTGGGACTGTGTGCGTACACATGCGGCCGTAAGCTGTTCGTAAAGCAGGTGAAGTTGCCACTGATAGCTAGAGACTAGATAGCTTTCAAAAGCTTCTCTCTTTTGCACGGCCGCTGCCGACAGCAAATTACTGTCAGAGAATACAGAGCTTAACAGCTGTTTAAACTTTAAAGATATTGAACAAGTGCAGGTAACAGGCACCTGCATCGGATGCCTTGGGTCTGTCTTGAAATGTCGAAGGATGTCGTATGGAATATGCAGAAAAAAAAAGAAAAGGAAAATAAATCTTTCTGGAAGCGCAAATTAATCTGCAACAGTCTTAAAATGGTCCTCCTTGCAGATTAAATTGTACTTACATTTGTTTGCCTAATTTAATCTTTGAAGTTTTCATTAAAAACAAAAAGTTTTTCTCACTTGAACTAGTTTTTCGACCGATCGATATCGGCCAAATGGGCGCAGTTACAATTAATTGCCATACGGGCTCGTTTTATGGCATATTTCATCACTTCGGCAAGAACTTCGGGCTGCAGATTCTCGCACTCGTGTCGAATGTTGTCCTTGAGGGCTTCCAAGATCTCGGGCTTGTTAACGTATAACAAGGGATTTCAAAAAACCCCACAAAAAAGTCTGGAATGGTTAAATCGGGCGGAAATGAGGTGAAAATGAGCCTCATCGCTCATTAAGTTTTTTGTCGAAAAATCGATTATTCACGATTATTCCGCGTTCTGGGGAGTATATCGATCCATGGCTTGTTCACTTGTATTCTACATCTGTCTAGTCCACAAATGTCAAAACAGATCTGACTTTGGCGGCTATTTGTAAAAATAAGAGCATCTTCCAATAGGGGGACTTCTTTTGACCCACCCTGTATATAGTCTGGGCAAAGTTATAATACCCTTTGCCAAAATATACAAATGTGTTCTCATTATATATAGACGATATAGTCCCTTTGCTTACTGGAGGAATCAAATTTGCCGGACAAACAATAAGGGCCCTGATGTACGCGGATGATATGGTCCTTACGGCAGAATCACCCAAAGGACTCCAAAATATGCTAAACCAATTGCACAGCTACTGCCAAAAGTGGAGCCTGCAGATCAACGTCTCTAAAACAAAAGTACTGACGATTCGCGACGGCAGAGGGCGAACGGCTACAAGCGAAAATTGGCACTTGAACGGGGAAGTATTGGAGAAAGTTACGCACTACAAGTACCTTGAAGTGGTAATTGAGCAGAACATGCAGCTTAAAAAACACATGCGGGAAAAACTAAGCGACTCAATGAAGGCAATCAACTCATGCTGGAAGTCACTGCTCGGTAAGCAAGAAGTGGCTCATAGTGTAAAATACAAATACTTTACGGCAACGGCCAAAGCCATAATGTTTTACGCTGCTCAAATATGGGGCTACATCTCTTTTGAGGATGTAGAAAAACTACAGAGATTTTTTCTGAAAAAGCTATTCAGACTACCAAGGAGTACGCCAAACTATGCCCTTCATATTGAAACAGGGCTTGGCCCGTTATATTTGGACACACTGCGTTTGCACTTCAATTACATTCAAAGGGTTATGAGCATGCCAGATAGGCGGCTTCCAAAAATTATTACGAGACATCTCCAATTCTTCCAAGAGTGGGAACGGATCGGCAGTGAACTAGTAGTATATATTAACATATCGGACCCCAACTCATGGAAAAAGTCTCATATGGACATTATTGAAAAAATGTATGACTCAACAAGGAACTCCTTCAGAAATTTGGCTGAGCAAAGCACCACCCGAACGAGCTTTAAAACTCTAAACTTAGGCCTGGGAGACCTAAACTATTTCAATGATGAAAATACACTGCAACACATCAGCCTAATATGTCGAGCTCGAACGGAAATGCTACCTCTCAACCATAAGCATCACATGGAGACGACTAACACGCAATGCACCTTATGCAACCTCGGAGCTGTTGAAGATGTGCTACATTTTATCGCAATGTGCCCAATTACAAGCGAAATTAGAAGTCTGCATCTTAAGCAACGCTTTTTGAATACCGAAGAAGTCAAGGACTGGTTAAATGGGAAAGACTGGAAGGCGCTCGCAAACTTCATTTGTCACGCTCTCAAATATAGAGGGCAAATATTGGCAGAATATTTTTAAATTATAAACATACATAATCGCTATACTTACATATTTAAGAAAACATTAAATAACACAAATCTGGCTGACGGCTATAGCCATTGCCTCACACACTAATAATTGAAATACTTTATATCTTAAAATTCATCATTGTAAAATTCACTTTGTAATAAAACCTACCTACCTACCTACAAATGTGTGATTTCATTTCCCAGGTCGAGCATGTTAAATCATATATGTCTCTGTCTATTGACTTCAAACTGATACTGAAATCGATTTTAATCTCTTAGCCCGTCCGACTGATTTTCAACCCACAGCCCAAACCGCTTATCCTAGAGATCTAAGATTTGTCATAGACCTTCGATTATGAATGTAGATGCTTACTATGAAAGAAACTTTGTAAAATTCTTTCCCGAGGTGGGCGTTATTGCATGCCTTCGGGCGTTGTTTCAATTTAGTGTTATTAAATAACAAATAGACTAGCTTTGTTTATAGAATTTCTATCAAAAAATAAAGTACAAAAATCAGTTGCTTTTCATTGTTATCTAGAATATGTTTCAGGAATTTAAAAGCCCTGGTAACTTGTTAACTTTCTTACCAAAGATGCGCCTATGAAATCAAATGAACTTGTTGTTCTCGTCTTTTGGCCGTGTACAGAAGTTCTACGAAAGTTGGTTTTAAGTTTCATACTTAAATTCCCTTTACAATTTACTCCTTTCCCTGCATTTTCTTGAGTGAGATTCAACATAAAGAGCGAGTGCAAATTAATATTAAACAAGGAATAAGAGTAATGAAAGCGATTAATTGCTATGGTTTAATTCAATGATAAAAGGTAGAGTAATATGCCACCATTTCCATCATCAATTGGCTTTCGTCTGCTAGCGGTTAGACCGACTCTCTTTACAAATATTTCCAATATTTTTCCCCACTTATGTAGCAGTAGATTTGACCTACTCAATTGGCGATTGTGCAGCTAAACAAGTTCTGCAACCAAAACATTTTAATACCTCCTCCCCTCCTGTGGGCTTCTTATGTGGCTGACCCCCGGGATATGCCACCATTTTTTTTTTTTGCCGCCGTACACGTAATTTGATATGGTTTTGCTGTTGTCCGCAAAGGCCGACAATCAAAATGCCGCGCCAACCGCCAACTGGCGACGCCAAATGGACGCCGTCTGATTCTGATTTTGATTCCGAATCCCGAATCTGAGTCTGCTGATGCTGCTGCTGCTGCTGATTGCCTATCGTTTTCGCCAGCGCGAGCAATTAAAAGAACAAGCATGCATATCGCTTACCACCGACGAAATGGAATGAAATGAAATCTATATAGGGAATCCAGTCGGCCAAACAAAGGGAGGAAGTTCTCTGTATGTGAGTGTGTGTGTGTGTGTGTGTGCCCATTGTGCAGTTATGACAGGCGTCCCCCTTAGGACCTGGTCTACGTCGGTTACTTCAAAGCCAAAGAAGCTTTTGTGAAGTTTCCTTGGACTTTTTGACAACCGTCAGCCGCCTGCCGCCAGTTGCCAGCTGGCCTGCCCTGCCCTGGCCGTCTGTCTTTCTGTCCATCGCCTACACCTTGCTGGCCCTTCATTAGGGGGCCCAGCTTAACGCACAATTTGAGCGACAAAGATCTCTGTAATCCTAGACAAGAACAACTCTTTTGGCTTCTCAACTTGAGCCGATCACCCTGCAAGTTGAAGATCCCTTGGCAAATTGTCGATTGTCTGTTTCCGCTGAGACTCAAAGAAAAGGATGTGCACCTTTGATGCCCGGTGGGTGCAGACACAACAGCAGACTACTTTATCCTGGCTGCAATCTTCGGCTGCTGCTGCCGCTGCTGCGTAATATTTGGCAACCCAATTATTTTGTTTGTTTAGCCGGCGCTCAGTTTTTTTCTCCTATTTATTCAAGCCTTGAGCCAACGAACCAGCCAACACACAATAGAGGCATACAGCCTTGAGCTATTATCCCAAAGGATCCTCGAATCGGCGGCGGCGGCGGCGTCGGCACGGCTTTTCAAATGCCGAATTCACGTTTTGCGTAATCGAAACAATTGTGTTGTTGCCGTTGCAGAGGGAGCGCCGATTCCACCGAGATGGATGCGCCGATAAACAGACAAAAACCAAAAATCCCAGCCAACGATACAAACACAACAAATCCAGAAACAAAACGAATCGAAAGCCAAACAAAAACATTTCCAAAAACAGAAATATAAAAAGTGCACCGAACTGAGACACAGAATTTTGTTATACATTTTGTGTTAAGTTAGGGGACAGCTGAAGGGATTGGTGTTGGTAGGCAGAAGAGCTTAGACTCAAAGGTGTTTTAGAAACACTTTTCTAAAATGGTTCAAAATTCAAGGTATGACTCTGAATCACTTTTGAACCTGTTTAATCTGATTCGAGACTGGTCTTTAGTCAGTAATATCTCCATAAAGAACCAATTTTCCAGTTCATAGCTTAAATAATTACTCTGATATGGCTCTGAACCACTTTTGAACCACTCTTTTAAACTGGGTCGGAACCAGTTTTTGAGCAGGGCAAATGTCTATTTCCATATTATTAAGCTAAGCACAAAATTTTAAGTTCATAACTTACAGAAATACTCAGATATGGCTCTGAACCACTTTTGAACCATGGTCTTTGCGACAGATTTCTTTGGCTACGCTTTTGACTTTGCAAAGTCAGCAGCAAGAGCAAGACAGCCATAGCAGCCGGTGGGTTGTGAGTGAATTGGTGTTGGTGATGGGGATGGTGGTGGATTAGCGGCGACCAAAACTGTGGCTAAAACAGCGACCGAAACAGTGGTCAAACCAGTGACCAAAACATTGACCGAAACAGTGATCTAAACAGTGACTAAAACAGTGACCAAAACAGTGACCCTAACAGTGACCAAAACAGTGACCAAATAGTGACTAAAACAGTCACCGAACAGTCACCCTAACAGTGACCAAAACAGTGACTAAACAGTGACTAAAACAGTGACCAAAACGGTGACCTAAGCCGTGTCCGAAACCGTGACTGAAACAGTGACCTAAACCGAAACAGTGACTAAAACAGTGACCTAAGCAGTGACCAAAACAGTGAGTAAAACAGTGACCCTAACAGTGACCGACCAGTGACCCTAACAGTGACCAAAACAGTGACCGAAACGGTTATCAAAACATTGACTAAAGCAGTGACCAAAACAGTGACCAAAGCAGTGTCCGGAACCTTGACCTAAACAGTGACAAAAACAGTGACCAAAACATTGAGCGAAACAGTGAGTAAGACACTGACTAAAACAATGATCGACCAAAACGGTGACCCTAACAGTGACCAAAACAGTGACCAAAACGGTGCCCCTAACAGTGACCAAAACAGTGACCAAAACAGTAACCGAACAGTGACTAAAACAGTGACCAAAACAGTGACCTAAGCCGTGTCCGAAACCGTGACCGAAACAGTTAACAAAACAGTGACTAAAGCAGTGACCAAAACAGTGACCGAAACCGTAACCAAAACAGTGACAAAAACAGTGACCCAAACATTGAGCGAAACAGTGAGTCATACAGTGACCCAAACAGCGACCAAAACAGTGACCCTAACAGTGACCAAAACAGTGACCAAACAGTTACCGAACAGTGACTTAAACAGTGACCAAAACAGTGAGCTAAACAGTTTCCGAAACAGTGACCTACACAGTGACCGAAACTGTGACTAAAACAGTGACCTAAGCAGTGACCAAAACAGCGAATATAGGTGTTAATGTGGAGAAGACGCAGCATGCTACTTTTACACTTCGTAGGGGCAATACTTCTCGACTCACTTTGGGCGGAGCTCGAATTGCCCATAAGAACACCATAACGTATCTAGGTGTTACACTGGACAGGAGGCTCACTTGGAGACCCCACGTTAACCGGGTGTGTGGCTCATGCTTTTTAAGACCATAGTCCTCCCTACTCTTAACTGGGGTATTACATGTTGGGGAGCGGCCTGCACCACCACCATTAAGAGAGTTGAGATTTGTGTAAGTAAGACTCTTCGACGAGTTTTAAGCGCGCACCGTTATGTATGTAATACCACCTTATTCCGGGACTTAGGCATTCCCACTTTATGCGAAACCATTGAGAAATATTCAAATCGATACAGGGAGCGGTTGGTTTCTCACAATAATCGACTTGCCACAATTCTAACAAGGCCCATTCGTCGGCGTAGGCTGAACAGAATCCACCCAGCGGATTTGTAGATATTTGGACGAGCACCTCAAGGTCGCCTTATTCAATTTGATTTATTAATGAGCGATACATTGAGCGAAACAGTGTGTAAGAAAGTGACCGAAACAGTGACCGAAACACTTACCAAAACAGTATCTACAATAGTGACTAAAAGAGTGACCAAAACAGCGACTTTATTATGCCTGAGTTTTTTAAAGGGACGCATTCCGGTCAAATAGTTACGGTCAGAACACAATGAGTATGAGCAGGCGTCCCTGAAAGATCGTAGGATCGGAAGTATTTCCAAACAACTTCCAACACCTACAAAAGCTTCAAAAGAATGCGATAACTTTGCCACCAATACATCACTTAATTGTGTTACAAAATGGGAACCCTAATTTTTAAGCTAAGCAATAGTTTAATACTATGATTTCATTATAGTTCAAAAATCAATGTTGAATTCCTAAAATATGTAATTAAATGATCAAATTGGGAAATTCAGCAACAATTTCTTTGCTTAAAATGGAAATTTTAACCAAATTGTGCGCCCCATTTTCGTTGGGGCAAATCACAACAAAATCTTAATTACTTTATAATCTTTTGCAAGTTTTGCAATTTCAAGTTATCCCTCGTAGAGAGCTTCGCTCGTGCCGGGTGTTCTAAGATGCCCACTCGTTTTTTTTTACTGGTTCGGTACTGGTTATTGAGCTGGGAGAATGTCTAGTTCAATATTGTTAACGCCAGCACCAAATTTTAGGTTTTCAGCTTACAGAAATACTCAGATATGGCTCTGAACCACTTTTGAACCGTTTTTGTTAACTGGTTCGGAACTGGTTTTTGAGATGGGAAAATGGGTAGTTCCATATTATTAAGCTAAGCACCAAATTTTAAGTTCACAGCTGACATAAATTTTCAGACATTGCTCTAAACCACTTTTGAAGCACTTTTTTGTGTGGTTCGGAACCGGTTTTTGGGCTGGGGATAATAACTAGTTCTTTATTATTAACGCCCATACCAAATTTTAGGTTCCCAGCCCACAGAAATACTCGGATATTGCTCGAACCACTTTTGAACCACTATTTTTTATCTGGTTCGCAACCTGCTTTTAAGCTGGGAAAGTGTCTAACTCTATGTTATTAACCCAAACACCAAATTTGAAGGTAACAGCTTACCTATACTCTCAGATATGGCTCTGTACCACTTTTTTGGTCTCTCTCTTATGTTCCCAGCTTAGCCAAGTTAAATAAAGATATGGCTCTGAACCACTTCTGAACCGGTTCAGAGACTTGAAACATGACTGCTTCCTCTTGAATATCTAGTTCCTGACGATGTTCCTACTAGGTCTGCAGATTGAAATCTATTTCATTATGAAATGGAATTAGTTGTAAGAAGTTGTACAATTTTGTTTTATCATTTGGACGTGTATTCCCTAATCGATTGAGTGTGGCTTACATTTGGCTTTTTTTTATCAGCCGTTTTTTGGCGGTTGCTTATCTTTTTTCATTCTGAAAGGAAATCTCATTAAATGCAATCCGATGAAATCACTCGCCCTCACCTCCCGTTCTATCTGCCAGCTGTCCGATAGACATCAACTTTATTTACGTGACGACGAGGACAAATCCCAACAGGCAGGCCAAACTTTTTTGCCGCGCGTTTCTTTTCCGTTTTTCTTTTTTATTTTTTGGCTTTTTTCGTCCATTTTTTTTTTTTTTTTTGGTGCGGACCCAGAACCCAGAGTATCCTGGTGCCCAGGCAGGACCAGGGGTTGTCATAGCAACGCCGGCTAACGCGTCACTTTACGTGTCGAATGCGGGTGTTGGCAGCCATATTTGCTCTTATAGCGCTTTACTTTGCTTTTCCAGGAGCAAAGCAGCAACCCTCCGCTTATGTACAGCAGCGCGCCAGGACCAACCCCTCCTGGGCGTTTGCTCTGTACATACATATGTATGGCCGTGGTGGTCGGGCTGAGGGTTGGGTGGTTCCTTTTTGGACTGTCAGACAACCCCCGTGTCGCCTGGCTGCTTCATTTGGCTTCAGTTCACTTTGGTAAGGATTTTTTTTTTGTTGTTGCTGTTGTTGTCGGACCAAAGTGAGTGATGTCTGTGTCCTGTATATCCTGGCATAGTTAGCTACGTCTGCCGGCGCTTTTAGGTGTTTGTTGTGCGTCCTTTTGGTGTATATAAGGAGCCAGGAACAGGAACAGGGACAGGAGTCTGTGTATATATATATGTACTGTGTGAGGACCTGACTGACACATGTCCCCTTAACGTGTAGTCCTTCTGTATCCTGTTTGCTGTTTCTTTATTTGCTTTGGTATTGGCGACAATTTGTCCAGGTTTTTCGATATCAATTTAGTGCAAAAGTACATATAGCCGTCCACCTCTTGAACTTCTTGAAACTTAAACATTTTCTTATCTAGTTACGCGTGAAGTGTGATGCGCACATTTTCCCCAAAAAACCTTTATTACAGAATTTTTATGTATTACTGCTAAAAATTTGTCGCACAAAGTATCTTTCGAGCACCGAGTCGTTTTTCAAATTCTTCTTTAGTTACGCGTGACTCCTTTAATTTTTATGTTTAAAACTGTTTCCTTCAGGTCTTTTTGAAAAAGTCATCTCATGGAACTTAGTTCTTATTCATTTGAACGTCTTAGTTACGCGTGACGCTTGAGTCATATCGAATTTGAGAGTTTGAGTAATCGTCTCCTAAATCAAACCTCTTTCAAGTTGAGCTTAAATCTTAAAACTCAATTCTTATTCATATTCTAGTCTAAATTAAGCGTGACGCTGAACTTTTACTTTAAGTTTTACTTCAATGAAATGTTTTAAGGCCCTTTAACATTTGACTATCAAGGCTACCGCCTAGAACAGAGCCCTTTTCCATTTTCTTAGTAACTCACGCGTGAAGTGTGATGCATCGAAACTTTTCTTAATTCTTTGTTAACTGTTTTCTTTCTAAGAACTCAGTCCTTATCATTAGAGAATAATTGTAGTAAAGTTGAGCTTAACCCTCAGAGAAAGCTCTTAGAACTCAATTCTTGTTCATCTTCTAGTCTAATTTACGTGTGACACTAGACTTTTACTTAAAGTTTACTTAAATTAAGTGTTTTAAGACTCTTTAACATTTGGCTATCTAGGCTAATGCCTAAAACAGAGTCCTTTTCCATATTTTTAGTAGGTCACGCGTGATATGTGATGCTGATTTTAGCCCCAAAAACCACTTTAACAATCCTTTTCCAATTTCTTGGTCCGGCTTCTCTGCAAGGAACTATTTCCCTCAAGTTATCTCATCCAACTTCTTTTACATTTCATCATTTGTTACGCGTGACGTGACATGCGATACTGATACTACCCCTATATGTGATTTCAACAATCCTCTTCCAATTTCTTGCTAAGATTTCTCTTAAGTTATTTCATCCAACTTCTTTTACATTTCGTCATTTGTTACGCGTGACGTGAAGGTCAGAATATATATCTGTACAGCTGTAAATTTATGAAATGGCAAGTTTACTTAATATTTATGGTACATTTTAGAGCAAATATTGTCACTTCCTTGTTCGCTAATCAACAATTTGTTCCATGAGTTATGCGTGATGTGTTACTTTAAAACCTCTTCACTGCCAGACCCATTACTTAAGTACCACACCACTCGACTCTTACAACATATGGCCACAAGAGTAGCCTCCCAGAATCACCCCAACCCTTATCCATCTCTCGAGCTCTGTCATCACATCGTTTGTCATTTCTTAAGATATTTTTTGCTTTATAGCTCTGTTGCTCCTCTCCTCCTTCTCCTCATCTTCTGCTGCTCGACCCTGGCAAGCGAGCGATTTTAATTAACTGCCAGTGTCGGCTCTGGCTCCCTCATCCTCACCCAGTTCGTTCAAAAAAAAAAAAAAAAAAACCCCCTGCAAGTGCTTTTTGGGCGTTTGTCAAAGCTGAGAATGGGCCCCGGCATATTGTTGGCTGCTTTTGTTTGGTGTTTGTTCAAAAGATTGTTTTGTTGGGCGAAAAAAAGAAGAAACTGCCGCCATTTTTGTGCAGGTTGCACAAAAAGAATGCTCCCCAGAAGGTGGGGAGGAAAGAAAAGGGAAGAGAAATGAGAGCTGTGAGGCGTGAATATGCCACCGAGTTCTTAAATGCCACCCTTAGGAGACATTTGGCATGTGCCCAAGTTAAGCAGAAGCCGCATTTTTTCTAGATCCATTTGTGAATTATGTATCAGGACTGTTTTCGTATTCGATTTTGATCAACTCATGCGGAATAGGAAGTTATAAATGCTGTTGTCTAGTTACACGTGATGTGTGACGCTAATTTTTTCTTTAGTATCTGTAGATCCAATTAAAGGAAGACTTTTTTACTCTTAACTCACTTGAATAAAACTCTTGAAACTCAATTTTTACAAAATTTTCCCATCTAGTAACGCGTGGCTTAGGACGCTAAATATTTTTTTAATATCTGTAAACCATTCTTTACTCGAGTAAAACACTCCTCATTCGCTTAAAGCTTAGTCAAGCGTGATAATGTAAAATTCTGCTTTTTTCTGCTTCTGCCATTCTTATATGGAATTTGTATTCACTACTATTTGGCTCGTTTCCTCCACAGTTCTTGCATAATATAGATCCCGATCACGATCTGCCGTAAAAACCACTTTTCCACTTGTTAACTCAATGATTTCAGCCCTGTTTCTTTTGAAAAATACGTTGTATCCGTGATCACATGCCTTAGTTATGGACCTTCTCCATGAGTTATTTTGTCCAACTTGTTATTTTCCACTCACATATGTGGTGCCATAATCTAGGCACCAAGTTTCCCTGTGCTTGTTAACAGAGTTACCCCTCTAATGGGTCGATTTGTAGGGGAAGAAAAAAACCAACAAAGCGTATTGCAAAATCAAAAACTAGTTACAATTCTAAGAAACTTTCACCAAGAAACCATGGGTCTAAGACGATTTCTTAGCCCGCGTAAATCTACTTCAAATATTTTAATAAATTTTGAAAAAAAATCTAGGAGGAAAGTCCGTCAAGCTCGACAGTTATAGACTCTATACCCCCCAAAATTTGCATATATCTGATCAATTTAATGTAGAAGCCATACAAAGTGGCAAAAAAGTCATATAGTGTCTGATCTGCAAAGTACATATCGCACACTTACTTCAACACTGTCATTACTCTAAGTAATCCATTTTGTGAGAATCTCTATTAAAGTTTTCAATGGATTTGGCACAAACTGATATTGCATTATAGAGATTAAGTTTGTGATCCAACCAAACTTAGGACGAATTAAAAACAGCAAGCATTGAATTTTGATTGTTCAGACTACTTTGACATGGTTGACTTAAATGATGATAGTGTTCTGTCTGAGCCTCCATTAACAGCAAAACATTCCATATGAAGTTTTTTGAGTCTGAAGATCCGCCGCTTTCTGACACAGAAATTCCATGTCATATCAAAGGAACTGAGCGTTGTTTTTCAGCTTCTTAAAAATGTTTTCCGACGCGCAATCGCACCAATAGAGACGGTATCATGGCCGTAAGTTGAGAAAGTCGTGATAGAACACCCCGTATGGAATGCAAAAAAGACTTAAAAATGTAAACCTCGGTTAATTTAGCAAGAAGATTTCGGGTTTTATTTTTTATACCCTTGCAGAGGGTATTATAAAATTGTCCGCATGTTTGTAACGCATAGAAGGAAGCATTTCCGACCACATAAAGTATATATATTCTTGATCAGCATGACGAGCTGAGTTGATTTGATCAAAAATAATGATTACGGTCTAAGTTTTAAAAAATTACTCAAAAATAATTATTATCAGTGAAGAAAAAAATAAAACTCATACATAATCATTATTTTTGAGTTTTTATTCTTTTTGATCAAAAATAATGATTACAGTCTAAGTTTTAAAAAATTACTCAAAAATAATTATTATCACTAAACAAAATTGTTAAAAATTAAAATATAATCATTACTATGTAATCTTTATTATATAACTTATAATGATTACGGTCCCTGGAAATAAGTAAATATGCATAAGATGATTTTTAAACTTTTACTTATTGAACTAATACTTAATAGTTAATATGTTTTCCTCTTAGCTTTATAACCTGATTTAATCTACCAGGCATGGAGTTAACCAGATTTTCCAGGGTGGAAAGGCTAATCTTGTCCCATTCTGCGACCAAGGCTTCTTTGAGTTGCTTTATGGTGTCAAACTGACGGCCACTCTTATAAACTTTGGCTGAAAGGATTCCCCATAGATCCTCAATTGGGTTTAGATCTGGGCTTATCGCTGGCCACTCCAATAATGGTATATTTATTGAAGAAAAGAATGTTTTTGTGAAGCCTGCTGTGTGGACTGAGGCGTTGTCTTGTTGAAATGTCCAATTATTTCCATACAAATCTTCAGCAAAATCAACTAGCACCTCGTCTAACAATTGAACATAGATCTCCGAATTTGTTTTAGTTGGTATAAAGCAAAGCGGAGACTTTCCAGCATGTCCAAAAGCCGCCCAAGCCATCAGGGACCCTCCACCGAAATTTCTCTTATGGCATATTTCCCGTGGTTGTCTCAAATCGCGCCAGTACTTATTACTACCGTTGGGGCCATCCAGGTTGAACTTTTTCTCATCAGAAAAAATGACTTGCAGGAACTCGTCGGTCCAAAATTTATATTTTTCAGCAAATGCCAAACGGGCGCTTAGGTGGCGTGGCAGTAGCCTTGGTACGCGCTCGCGTGCGGCATATTTGACGTGTTCAGTTTGAGCCAAAACTCGATACACTCGTCTTTTGGATACCTTAAGACTTAACTGGCGCTTGATCTCCATGCAAGACATGTTTTCTTGGACCGCGAGACGCCGAATCTGCCGTTTACACCTTTTGTCTATGGTGGTCGGTCTGCCGGAGCGCTTAATTTGACCATAACTATCGGGATTTTTTAAGAAGTTGGCGATTGTATTTCGATGTCGATTGACTCTGGTAGCGATATTTTCAATTTTGGTCCCAGCTTCCCTCAGTCCCTTTATTAAGCCGCGCTCTTCTTCAGACAGATGCGTCCCACGTGGCATTCTATTGAAATAATTACAGCTGATGATTTCAAATCCTTATTAAGAGATATTGTTTTATCTACTTACGTTTTTACTCAATTAAAATTATTTCACCTCAATTAACTTTACTTTTTCCACTAAAATACACACTAATCTTAGTTTACACATATAATTATTTCATAGGAAAACCGCGAGGTTTCATACGGAGTTAGGCAAATGACAACAAAGATGAAAATCAAAAGAGATGATTGCATAAGGAAATTAGGATAAGCAAACAACAACGAAAACTTGCATGCCAAAAAGAAAAGTAGAATAACAGTTAATGCAGGGAGAGACCAAAACAAAAATGCACATATACTTAGTTCACGCAGGTAGTCTTAGCTAGAAAAACTTTTTTGTTTTCAATGGAAGCTTCAAGGGTATACAAAACTTCGGCCGAGCCGAAGTTAACTTTCCCCTATTTTTGAATATTGAGAAGACTATACTGCTATCAAAGCTCTCCTCTACGCTAGTGCGCAGTATATTTAATGAGATTCTCTCCACTGTAAGTACTCAAGTAAAAAGATGCTCTTAAAATTATACATTATTTTCAGCCAATCGAAATTTCTAACCCCTTTTCGCTATAGTGAAATCGCTAGTAAGCTAAACGTTTAATGGGGCTCTCTTTCGCTAGTGAAATCGCTAGCACGCTGAAATTTTAATGGATATTTTCATACAAAACAAGTAATAAAGTCGGTCAAACCCGACTTTAATATTCTCTGTTCCTCCCAAAGTTTGTGTTAAGGTGTGTGAAGTGCTGCCCATCGCAGTGCAGCCGGTGCTGCCCAGCATAATTGTTTGTTTTCCTTATATCAACTATCGTTCACCCGACCTTTACCAACCAACCAAAAATTTATAAGAAGAAGCATATGTACCATACATGTCAAACCTCTATCTCTTATCATCTCTTAGATCTGTTTGTTCATACGGACAGACGGACAGACAGACGGACATGGCTAAATCGACTCGGCCGTTGATGCTGATCAAGAATATATATACTTTATAGGGTCGGAGATGATTCATTCTGCCTGTGACATACACCCAGAGAAATGAAGAACGAATCGGGGAGAACGAATTCTTCTTGAATTCAGTATTTTTTCTTCTTGCTTTTTTAAGAAGATATCTTCTCGAATCCGAGGACACAATCGTTCTCGACTTCGAACTTGATGGCGACGGAAGTGCGGGGAGCCAAAAAACGGAGAGCGCGAGCTTGCTCTACGCATTGCTTGGCACAGGCACCGTCAATTTATAATACGACATAGGCGCCGCAGTAAACACCCGAAGTGTGGTGCCGTTGGCTAAGCGGTGGTGTCAGTGAGTGCAGGCTTTCGAGGTCCCGAGTTCGAGTCCCTGTAATCGTGTTAGCTCAGTTTTGAATCAAACCGAAACTTACGCAGGTGCAGGATATATTATTGTCGACTGCCTTACTTGAATTACGGTCTTTCCCTCAAAATAAGTTTAGTTAACTAAAAGTCACGATGTGTACAAAGACTTTCACTCGAATTAACAGCTCGCACACACAGACACACACACACACACACAACCAGGCAACAATTATTGCATATTAATGTAAAGTGCCAGCAGGACACCCTCACATGACATGGCAAAAGGCATCCTACAGGATGTGCTAAAATATTTATGAGACTCTTTTAAAATTTGTCTTAAGCACCGGAAATACAAATACAAGAGAGCACTCATATGCAAGGATCTGCCCGTCGGCCCGTCCAAAAGGTCCGAGCAAGCTCATGCAATATGCATGCTGGGGCGGATGGGCCCCAAAACCAGAGTGAACACACAAACACCCATCAGGTACAGTTATCGCTGTAAATTGTAGTTACCATTTTCTTTGACTGTCACTTGCAGGCGTCTCGCAAAACACCCACCCACCCATATCCAGCCGATGATATCAAATCCCAATCTCAATCCTCGGTCCCAAAAGAGCGCGTTGTGTAAATGTAAATTAAACGTCTCATTTCCGTTATGGGCTCAACACCCCAGAAATGCCCAGCCCACTTGGCAAACAACCACCGAAAAATCTGGTCGTGTCAACCATTCGTCAAGCGAGTCCCTGAGTGCTGAGTGCGGAGTCCTTCAGTTCTTCAGTTCTTATTGTGTGGCATATACACCCTGACTCCCACGTTAGCGGCGTTGCCACCGCCTCCGGATGTCAGTTATTAAATTGAAGAATTTGCACCCCGCACTTGGCTATGTGTGTGTGTGTTTGTGTGTGTGGGTGCTTTGAATGGTGCTTGCGTCATTCTGCGTAAACTTTTACTCTCTAATTAGAACGCCTTTCATATACAATATAGGCACATAAGTATGTACTTAGGCACGAATTTGTACATACATCTGAAGGTATTGTAAGTATGTATGTGTATGTTGTGACAGATGGCAAACGAAATTGACGATTTACCCCAGAAAAAAGATGTGATTTGTTACCCTAGAGCTGATCTAAGATGATATTTCTTTATAACATTTTGTATGAGAAAAGTTAAGTCTCGCTTTTGATGCTCAAGGGAAAATCAACGTCACGCGTAACTATGCAAAAATGAAATGATCAGAATGAATTTGTAAGAGCTTAATTTGTCATGTTTTGATTAAAGAAACTCGAATAAAATGTTAGGTAAAGTTTTTGAACGCTTAGTATACTTTTAGTACTCTTTTTAAGGATCAAATATATAAATAGATCACTTAAAGAGCATTTTAGGTACTAATAATAATAATAATAAATTTATTTAAAACCAATTATAAACATGCTTTATACAAAAAATTCCAAAAGAAATATGACGTATCTAATTGCTAGAGGTTTTAAATAGTAGTCGACTATGACTATATGTCGTCAGTCGGAGAGTTCGCTTCTATTATTTTGTTGAGTTTTGTTTTATTTTATTTGAGGGTTCCCTAGATCCCATACAAAAAGTCTTACTACACCCTGCTTCCCCGCTCGTCGCGAGATACAGGATCGTTGGGACCTAGTGTCGGATTAGGGGCCCACCAAATTTCTTTAGTTTATATTATTTGTGATGTTGTGTTTTAAAAATATTCCGCCAAAATCCGTTTTCTATCCTTTCCACTTAGTGTCGCTCGCATCATTTAAAATGTCTCTAATCTGAGTTGGGCTTAAAACAGGTTGGCTAAAACATAAAATTCTGTGTTCTCGTAGTATTGGGCATCTACCCAGAAAATGATTTATGTCCTCTACCTCATTTGTGTTGCACAATTCGCATTTATTAGTTGGTCCTGTAATGAATCTGTTTCCATTTAAGAGTATCATGTC
The DNA here is from genome assembly GCA_018904265.1 of Lordiphosa collinella. NCBI lineage: Eukaryota > Metazoa > Arthropoda > Insecta > Diptera > Drosophilidae > Lordiphosa > Lordiphosa collinella. Next base: position 1,896,961 of record JAEIFV010000001.1, read on the forward strand.
ACTTCTTGCTTTAATAATCCATGACACTGCCCGGGTATCTACTTGTGAATATTTTTTGCCGACGGTATGGTCAAGTTCTCGGTAAATTCTCCATTCACTTCTTAATTTTTGCTGCACGAGTTCTGCAAGTCGGTGTCTCTTAAGCTCCGCTAATAGAGCAATGCGATTGGCATTCCATAAGGTCTCGTTGCCCCAGTTCCACTCTATGTTATGCAATGAGCTCAGTGTGAATAGCTCGTTTGCCCAGAATACATTTTTATCCAATACCAATTGCGACAGGATTCGTGGCAACCTATGGCTATCATATATAAACAGAGTTTTGTAGATATACCGAAGGTGCTGGTCCAGCATGTAGAATCTGCTACCGTATCTAGAGCAAGTGAATAGTGTGGCGTTGTTTGTGGCAGGTTATAGATACGCTTAATGAAAAAGACTTCCAGCTTCCACTTCATTTCAGCGGAGACATTGTTTTTGGCGAGAAGGCTCTTCCAGGTTATGTTGATGCTCTGCTTTGCAGCCGCCGTTCTAGCTTGAACATGCTTCTTGAAATTTAAAGTGGGCGTCAACATAACTCCTAGATATTTGTACTCAGGTACAATCTTTATGGGTTCGCTCTGAAATGTCCACTTTTCATTCTTTGCTAGGCGCCCTCCTTGCCTGAATACCATTATTTCCGATTTGGCCATATTCACTTCCATATTCCAAGTCTGACAATAAATTTCCAGGCGATCGATCATTTCCTGCAGTACAATGACTTCTTCAGCCATTATGACTATGTCATCCTCATATAATAAAAGGCGTATATTTTCACTTCCCACTGTTAGGCCGCCACCTATGCTATCATGGAGATTGTCTAGGAAGAGCGCAAACAAGAGAGGCGACAGTAGACAGCCCTGCCTCACTCCGATATTGGTTTCGAAAAAACCAGATAGCTCCGTACCTGTCCAGACTGCCACATTCGTGTTTGCATAAATATTCTCCAGCACATTTAGGAATTTGGTCGAGACTCCCATCGAATATAATTTGTACATCAAAAGCTTCCTTGGGATTTTATCAAACGCAGCACGAAAGTCGACAAAGAAGGCAAAGCATACGCCTCTCCTCTCCTCTTGTTTCAGATACACTATGGATATTAAGTTGTATATGTTGTCCACAGTCGAATACCCTTCTCGAAATCCAGCCTGATACTCTTTTAATTTGTCGTGATACTTAACCCAACTTGTTAGTCGACTATTTAGAATGCCCATAAAAACTTGCGCTATGCAATTTATAAAGGAAATCCCTGGGTAATTTTGTGGCAGGTCTGGGTCACCTTTTTTGAAAATTGGGAATACGACACTCGATGTGCAAGTTTCTTCAATTCTTTCTGTGTCCAGCATGTCATTATAGACTACAGCCAGTGAGTCTATGAAGGCCATCTTCTCCTGGTGCTTTGTTTAGCTTTACATGATCCAGTATTTTCAATATTTCGCTCCTGGTTATGTGCATATTCAACAAATCATCTGTTGCAAAGGTTCTCACAAAAATAATATCCGATTTAGGTACTAAATAGAACGTTTACGAGGGCGGGCTAGGAAATAGCCGACCTAACTACTAAAACACAAAAATTTATCATTTTTTTTTTTATTTTTCAACATAGGATCCTTTTAGGTCGATACACTTTTCCCAGCGATTTTCAATAGCTTCGATACCTTTTTTATAATAAGAACTGTGAAGCTCTTCAAAATAGGCATTAACCTCGGACTCCACCTCTTCATTGTTGCCAAATCTTTTTCCTCCAAACCATTTTTTCAAGTTTGGAAATAAGAAAAAATCAGAGGGAGCTAAGTCTGGCGAATAAGGGGAGTGAGGTAGCAATTCAAATTATAATTCATTAATTTTAGCCATTGCAACGGCAGAGGTGTGTACCGGCGCATTGTCATGATGGAACAGCAAACGCGGCACCCATCTTGCGCATAACTTTTTCATGTCCAATTTTTCGGTCAATATGCGATGTACAGCACTTTTTGAAATGCCTACACATTCAGCTAACTCACGAACTTTCAATCGCCGGTCACTCAATACACATTTTTAAATTTTGGCTACCATTTCTGAAGTGGTCACCTCATTTACGATGTTCATCTTCGCAGCTCAAACGACCTCGCTTAAACTCAGCCACCCAATATTTTATTGTTGTAAACGAGGGAGCAGAACTACGTAAGGTAGAATCCAGCTACTTTTTCATATTGGTTGGACTAAGACCTTTTATATGAAAGTATTGTATTACATAACGATGACCAATTTTGTCCATGTTTGCAAATCAATAACAAGCGTTCTCTATTAAAATCGACCAAAAAAAAAAAACTGTGCAAGGTAAAGGCACCAAACTTCAAACTTAAGCTTTTAATAGTCGGTACTTCCCCTTTTTAATATTTTTTGTGAACATTTTCCAACACTACTGTGCTAGGTCGGCCATTTCTGGGACGGCCCTCGTAACTATATGTTAGAATTGGCCCTTTTATGTAGAATTATCTAAACAATTCCATTTAATGTGTCCTTAGCCAACGTTAAAGCAGCCATTCCACATTTGATCTGGCCCCGTCCATATCCGTTTTCATTATAATTGCTACTCAATTTACGTAACGCAACATTCTGTGCTGACCTGCTCCAGCTCTTGCTCCCTATTTGCCTGCCATTCACAATTGTCGATGATTTGGCTCATACAATTGAAACTGCCGGCTTGTTTAGGCGACCCCTTGGAATGCACGGGGCTTCTCGAATGTCTCTTAATGAGCTGCCGCTGCTGTTGCCGTTGTCCGGCAGTTGCAACTTTTGCCCACGCCCAATTAGTGACACTCAAATAACATGGGAATAGGGAGTTGGCACAGGCAGTTCGGTTTGCGGGTTTTTTTTTTTTCGGCCGCAGCACTTAGAAAATTGCGCCATAATCAGCCACAGTTGAGTCAAGTCGAGACGAGACGAGTCGAGCCTAAAGTCAACAATGATTCCTGGCCCTGGTCCGGGTCCTGGTCCTGGGCAGGACAACAAAAGCAAATGGCAGACGGTTCTGCAAAAGTGCTGACTGTGACAGCTTACTTTATTGGCAAAATCAAATCAACATGGCATTTGCATGCAATGCCAAAGATACATCCTTCCCCCTGCCGCATCCAGTCAGGCGGCAGGAGCAGGGCAGCCAATCTGCAAATATGATGGAAATGGGCCAGCAACTGGATGGTACAGGGAGGCATAAATGGAGGCTTTTGCAACGTCCTCATCGTCGTCGTCGTCGTCTGCGCTAAATGCAAGTCAAACACAAGGCAAGAGCTCAGGGAAGAAGCGCCCAGGGAGGGAGGGAGGATGGTGCAAGAAGCAGCAGCGTACTGTGGCTTGAAGGCGCAAGTTACGGTGGAAATTACTGGGAGAGAGAAAACTAAGAGCAAGTCCCAAGAGGAAAACTTTAAGGGAGAATCAAGAGAAAAGATATTAAAATCAGAGAGAAAAAATTAAAGAATTTCATAAGAAAAACTATTAAAGTCAAAAGAAAGATAGGAATGCAAATTCTTGATCTAGATATAAATTTCTCGATCCAAAAGATTTAAGCGCTATACTCTTAAGCTTTGTTTGCACTGTTATTATGCCTTTTAAACTAAGTTGAGAACGATTTTAGCTCGATTTAAGTTCCAAGATGTTTAATTTTATGTTTCTTTCTGTACTGCAATTCTGCATTGAGAGTTTTAAAAAAGCTTTAAGCTTTCTCACTTATGCTGCGTCAGCCTTAAAGCTCTAAAAAACCGGTGCTGCCAACTATTGAAGCACTAAAGAGGCTTAAAACTGTTAATAAAAGCTAAAAATGGTAAAATATAATTGGAAAAAATAGGGGAAAGTTAGCTTCGGATCGGCCGAAGTCTTGTATACCCTTGCATATTAAATATTGGGTGTAACCCACTTTTAGTGTGACCAGGTTCGATTTGACTTTTTCATTGAAAAGTTGGAAGTAGTTTAGCTTCAACCTACTCAAAACATTTTGTTAGTTATGGGGGGTTTGTGCATGAAAATTGAAAATGAATTTGAATGCGGATATACCTCAGGGAACTAAGTATATGTGCATAAATGTTTTTCTCTATCTTTTTAATAAAAGCAACGGTACATTTGTTGTTGGTGTACAAAAGTGTGATCTTGTATTCTATTTTTAGAATGTCTATGCAAAATCCTTTTTTAGACATCATTCTTAGTGCGTTATCTCGACTTTTGTGTGGTGTGGCAGCATTTTCTTAGAAAATAAGTATATGTGCAAGCTTAGTTTTATATGCATTTAGCGGTTTGCGTCGCGATAATTTTATATATTTTGTTTCATTTACTGTATATCTTCAAAAAAAGTCGGAAGTTAACTAGTGAATGCATTTATAACATGAAAATATGATGCTAGAGGGGGTTTTTATCTTAGCACGCCTCGTAGAATGCATTTGTCAGCTGATGAGCGCAGATTAATAATGGGGCTCAAGATAAATGGCACTAAAATCTATTATATAGCTGCCAGAGTTATAAGGCATAAAAACGCGACTTCAAACTTATTGAAAAACCCACATTCTTGAGGTGAAATCAAAGGCGGCGGCAGTTCAACCACCATTGACTTGCGCTGCAAATGAGAAATTTGGTGTCTTGCTGTTCGAAAAGACATGTCTTGTAACGAGACAAAGTGTCATTTAAGCCTTAATGAACCTAGAAGACGTTTTCATCAAGTTTTTACTGACAACAATTAGATTTTTCAACACGACCACGCCCCGATTCTCAATTAATTCACTACAGAAGCATTTCTTGTATCCAGAAACATTACGGTTTTGGATTGGGCAGCGAAAAATACTGACTTAAACACCATTAGGGACTTCTGGGAATCCTGTCTGACCGAGTTTTTAAGAATAGTCGACAGTTTGAGACACTCAAGCAATTTACGAATGTTTTGGTTGCGGAGTGGCAACAAGTCAGCAAATAACCTCTTCAAAAACTGGTAGACTCCATGCCTGATCGCCTAAAGATGGTTAAGAATGCAAATGAAAAGAACACTAACTAATAAATAATGATAAAAAGTTTAGAGTTCCTAAAAATTTATATAACCTAGGCAAAAAAAAGCTGACAAATGTAAAATGCACATTTACTTATTTCATATTATTTTTTTTTTATTTAACTAAATATATTTTAAAGCATAAACAAATTGAATTTTTATGGCTTTTTATTGTATTCTGTTCATAAGTTCAACTGACTAAAAATAGCTTAAATCTCATTATATTCCTTTTACATATCATAATTCCTAAAAACATCTATGCACATATACTTAGTTCCCTGAGGTATGAAGCAGGAAATAGAACTGGAACCAAATATTCTATGAACGTAGTACAGCGTACTAGCGATTTTACTAGCGAAAATGGGTTAGAGAATCTTTTGACTTTCGTCATTTCAATGGAGAACCCCATTAAACTTATAGCGTACTAGCGATTTCACTAGCGAAAAGGAGTTAGAAATATGGAAAACTAGATGCGGACATAGTTTTTTAAAAGATTTTCCTGAATGTACCAGGGATGACCAGGGACATGGGACATTGGTTACCATACAAGTCAATTACCTACCTTGAAACTGCGGAAAATCGTCATCCCCCAAGCCGTTTTTGTCCAACCTTCTCCCACTGTGTCCACATTGGATGCGTTTGCTTTCGTCTAGGTATTGAAGCTTGTAAAAATTGCATGGCGCTGCATTGCCGCTCGAGTACGAATGCCAAGTGCCGAGTGGGCGGTTCGGTAGGGGTGGGTGGGGGGTGCATGGTAGGCAGGCAGTCAGGCAGCCATCTTAGCCCTAGCCTGGAGTCACTCCAAGCACACAGTCGCAGTCATTCACATGCATTCAAGTGCCGATCCCCCGCCACTCAAACCACTCAACAAATCGCATTCATGACATTTTCTTGCATTGACTAAAAGGCGGGGGAGGGGGCTGCATTTTGGGGGCTGTTTTATTTATTTGTTGTCGTCGTCATCATCGTCATCGTGGGGACCGCCATTTGCCTTTTTAGTCGCTGCCAAGGGTGGCTGCCTCTCTTCGCCAGGAGGACAGGCTTGGGCGCACTTGACGCGTTTTATAATTTCCGCAAATAACAAACGGCTTAATTTGCGCATATTTCCGTTTGGATTTGCACGACTCGAGTGCCGGGGACACTGGCAAAGGGGGGAAAACGCTGCCAGATTGTTGGGTGTGGCAGCTTAGGCAGCCATTGCTCTGCTGCTTGTTAAGGCATTTTTGAGCTTTGGCGCAATATGCGTAATTAAAAAAAAAATAGGGGGGAAAACCAGTAAGTAGGCAAAATACGGATGAAGGGATCTTTGGTTGGTCTATGGGAGTTAAAGGGTTTTAACCAAATTGAGGTGGGGCATGATATGTTAAATTTTTCATATTAATCCTTCTTTGATTAGCCGAGGTACATTTATTTTGTGTTCTTGGATTTGCTGAGGTAAGATATTCACTAGAAGTACGATATCAAATATTACGTACTTTGGCTATAGAAATTGACTATCAATCTTCGCTGAACATTTAATGGAATTCTCTTCATTGAAAGTAAGTATAATAAAGGTGATAGGCAATCCTTAACGCCCATTTTCATTTACTTACGTCACTATATGTCAAAGATATGGGCAGAATCTGTGTTTAGAATGGTTCTTTTGGGCAGGTACACACTGTAAAAGCCCGGAAGTTGTACTTTACGTCCCGACTTTAAAAGAAGTCGTTTATTAGAAGTAGAATACTTGTAGGAGCACTCACAAAGCCTCTCAAAGAAAAGCACCAATACATCTTTTTTGGTCAGTTTGCTTGCACGCGCAAACACCAATCAAATAAAGAGAAAATACCTGTTTTTGTTCTTAGCGACGCACACACACACGAAATGGTTGCTTGTGTGTCGTTTTGTATGCCACGCGCCCTGCATGTGGACCTCCAAAAATTTCCTATCTTCGTCGCAATTACAATAACAAAATGCACCCAAAAAGCATTTGGCTGGGCATCGCTGCTCTAAAGGCTCGAAAAGGTGCTTTACGTTCTAGTTTTAAAACATAACTTAACTTATACCCGCGACTTCGCCCGCATTTGTGTATGTAGATCAGGGGCAGGCACATTGCTATCTCGTGTGCATGGGAAAAATCTCAAAGCAGCGCTGCTTCCACACACACGGAATAAGCTGTAAAAGCGCCGCTGCGTTGCGTGTTCGTCTTGCGCTGCGACGCAGTCGTTGCTACTGAAATTGAGAGCAATTTTTCTGCTGCTCTCACACACACCAATGCAAAAAATGTAAATGTATTTTTTGCCAACCTCTGATGTAGATTCTCCCAAATTTGGAAGTCACTTAATTCATACTTTTGAGAACGCAAAATCTTGATGTGAGTTGATATGTTCCGTTTTTCAGAACATTTTTAGCTAAAAAAAAAAAAATTGAGGCCCAGGTCCAACTCCAGTTCCACCTCCAGGTTCACCTCCAGTTTCATCTCCAGGTCCACCTCCAGGTCCACCTCCATGTCCACCTTCAGTTCCACCTCCAGGTCTTCCTCCAGGTACACCTCCAGTTCCACCTCCAGGTCTTCCTCCAGGTTCACCTTCAGGTTCACCTCTATGTCCACCTCCACTTGCAGGTCCACCTCCAGGTCTACCTATTGGACTATCTCCAGGTTCACATCCAGGTCCTCCTATAGGTCCACATCCAGGTCCACATCCAGGCCCACCTCAAGGTCCACCTTCAGGTCCACCTCCAGGAACAGCAATTAGCCAAGTACAATGTAACCTATTTCATATTTATTTGTGGGTATTTTAAAAAATGAGTTTGGCGCTAATCGCTGGGAACTTAACTTTTTCCTCTACATCTTTGACCTCGCAATTTCCACCCAGGGGGTGCATTTTCCGGAAAAACGGCGTGTGGTCATTGTTGACTTTTCATTTAGATCTTAAAAAATGTGTTAAGGCCGGATCGGATAAAACTCTAAAAAGTTTCAACAGTTTTCCGACCCTTTTCCAACTTTTGAGGTAGATTTTCCAAAAGTTGAAAGTCACGTTTTTCATATTTTTTATTGAATAACTCTTAAAATGAATTTGATGCTAACCGCTGGGAACTAAAATTCAACCCATACAAACTTTACCACACAATTTACACCAAGGGGCCAAAGGGGGTGAACTTTGCAGGAAAATAGTGTGGAGAGACTGGTTTGCCTCCCCAATTGGCCAAGTTAACCGAACGAAATAAAATTAGCACGGCACTGAAATAATTTAACAAATCTTGTTTAATTGAGTCCTCGTCTGCAAGTGACTCTCCTGCACTTAACAAAAGTTCTAATGCGACCAAAGCGTTGCTGGCGACTGCGCTGCTGCGAGTGAGCTTGAAAGAGCGTCTGCAATGTCTACATATAGAACAGGCGAGGAAAGGAATATAACAAGAGCGAATATCAAAGAAAACAAACATAATTTGGTGGCAGATGGCCATTGATTTCAGTGACATTAGATATTAGACACTAGACTGAGAACTTTACATGGGCAGCAAAGCGCCGGGTTTATGGCTCGAACAAATAGTACGTAGTCATTGTTGAATTTTCATATAGATCTTTGAATCTGAAATTGAACATGATCGGATGAGAAACTAAAAAGTTGCATACAACAGTCTTCCGACCATTTTCCGACTTTCGGGGTAATTTTTCCAAAAGTTTAAAGTCACGTTGCTTAAATTTTTTTATGAATAACTTTGAAAATGAATTTGGAGCTAATCGCTGGGAACTATGATTTGTATGCAGTCATTGTTGAATTTTCATGTAGATCTTTGAATATGAGTTTGACCCCGATCCATTGATAAATAGGATACTTCGAGTTTTTCCGGTTTTCCGACTGAATTTTCCAAAACCGGTTTTAAGTACTCACTTTCAGCATAAGATCAACCAACTGTATAAAATTCAGCTTTCTATCTCTTATGGTTTGGGCTGTGCGGTGGTCACCAGTCAGTGAGTCAGGTTGAACAGTTTTATATACATAGAAGTGGGGTTAGAAAAGTGGCAATTGAAAGGTGGTAATTGTAGTTGCTTCTTTTGGTATGCGGCCACCTTGTTAAAAGGATGACGTACTGCTCATTCAGCGTCAAAACTGCTATTAAACTTTCCAACCATTGAACAACCGACATGTAACATTGCGAAATGGCCGAAGTTTTGGTAGCGTCTAAAATCATCATTTGGGACGAATGCACCATGGCGCACAAACGCACTTAGGAAGCACTTGACCGAACATTAAAAGATCTTCGCAATGCCTCGAGATGTTTTGGTGGCACAAAGATTTTACTGTCTGGCGAGTTCTGCCAAACACTGCCAAGATCAATTGGTGGTGTTAAAAAAATCGCTTGCCTGAAATCATACAATCTGTGGCGCTATGTGAAGAAACCTATATTGCTGAACGATCCATCTGATTTAGCAAGCGATTTTAGCGGCTTAAATAAAAGATGTGAATGACTAAAGTTTTCTAATTCAAATCTGACTTTTTTTGACAAACGAAGACAATGCCACCAACCGTCCAACTGAATTTTTAAACGCCTTAGATGTGCCTGGACATGTTACTCGTATGGATGAAGAAGCTCCAGTAAAAAAAGTGTACAGGCGGAAGGTGAACGAATTACGGACAGGGAGAAGGGTAGGACTCCCGAAACTAAGATGTAAAAATCAGGCGCTTGAACTGACCAAATAGTGTCAGCTCGCACAAGACAGAGGCGAGTGGCGGGCTTTAGTTGTAGCGGCCGAGACCGTCAAACGGTTGTGATTGAAATTTCGGCCCAAATAAGAGGAAGAAGATGTGCCTGGCTCACCACCGCACAATTAAAGACTATAGGTATCATCGGTAGTCATGGTCAATGGAACGCGTTTGGTGAAATGAAACCTGATAATCTGTGTGATTCACTCGGCGATATGAAAAGGAAAATTCAAAGGCGAAGAAGTTCTCATTCCGAGGATTCCGCTAGTTCCTAACGATGTGCCCTTTGAGTTTAATCGAATTCAATTTCCGATTCGCTTTTAATTTGGAAAATGCATGTATTTCGTATGGTCAATTGTACATGGCATGTTCACGTGTCAGCAAACCATCCGCTTTATATGTTCATACGCCTGATGACTATACGAAATAGAAGAAAAAGAATCAACCCATGTGTAACCCAGCAAATTACATACTTAGTTTTATCAAAGCTAATGTCTTGAACTATTGAACTTAATAAAGTTTGTGCACAAATTTATGAATAAGATTTTAGTAAAAGGTATCACTATATTCACAGTCAGACGGACAGGGCTATATCGACTCGGCTATTGATGCTGATTAAGAACATATATACTTTATAAGTCCGGAGATGCTTCCTTCTGCCTGTTACATACTCTTCGCATAGTACTCGTTATAAGAAGTCTTAGTGCCCATTTTCATTAACCTAGTTCGATTTTCTCAAAGTTAACTGAATCTGTTATACTTCAGTGTGCTTTTTTTCGGATGATTCATATTTTTGAGCCCCGGAAAAGGATTCTTACGTCCCAGCTTTAGAAAAAATGGGTTTCAGAGAAGTAATACAGGTTTTACGGATATCATAACGCCCATTTTCATGAACCTAGTTCGATATTGGAGTTACAGTATCTTAAGTTAAAGTCACTTCTTCAACCGAACCTTACTATTCTCTTTCATCAGCTCACCCTCTTAGTCTTAAGGGTTGCAAAAACATTTTTGCAATTAACAATTAACCTGTTAATTAGCCCAACCTAAATTCAAAATCACAATCGCTCTCCACTCCCGCTCCCTCTTCCACTCCTCCGCTTCAATTTCAACCAAAAGCAGTCGGGGCTAAGTAAGGACAACATCAAGCGCCAATTTCAACAGCTTGTCAACCGCAAGGCCAACCCTCCAAGCTCCAAGCTGCTCCTTCGAGCCGGATGTTTGCCTGTGCGGCTAATCAACATTGCATTTGACTTTTCTGCTTCGTTGATATGGTTTTAATAAAGTGCAAAATGCAATGTGAATGGAGGAATCTTTTGTTTTTTGCGCCACTCGAGGAAATGAGCACGACCGAGACGAGTGGAAGGAGGAAAGCTACATCAATGGCACTCACACTCACTCAACCGCATTTTGCCATATTGGCACATGTCCTTTGAGCACCCCCATCACCATCCTCTCAGGCAGTATTTCACTTTGCAGTTGTTGTAATTATACGACTTTGGCTTGGAAAAAAAGCAAATATATATAAACACACATACTTGCCTTATACTCGTATGTATGTATGTATGTTTGTAGTTAGGTATGTTGTGGCAATGTCTGCCAAGCCAAGCCCCGCCCGTTCCCTTCCCCCACCGTATAAGGCCGGCAACTGTGTCTGTATACATCAAGTTGACAGTTATTAAGCTAACGACGTTGAAACGACGCTTTTTTTTGTTAGACTATATTGTGGCAGTTGCTGTTGTTGCTTCTCTAACAACATCTCGGGGGCGTTTTGTGCTCTGCTTCTTTGACTAGGCCACAGTTGGTTGCATTCCACTAATCAAAGATGAGTTAGCTAGGGATGATATGTGAAAGCCCTGATCCATATACTTGGGAAAGATCTCATAAAAGTCCTGCAAATTTATCGTTTTTTATTGCTGGACTATCTTTGGTGTATTAGCGGTGGTTGGCCTAACCTTAAAGAAGGGTCCCAAACCGAACTCCCAAGAAACGGTTCTGTTGAGATTTTTTGGGTCTCTTGAACCGGACCACGAACCAAAGCTTATGGATTTATGACCTCCCTATCCCGATTCCGTAGCTCCTCTTTGTGGAAAACGTTTCGTTCAAAAAATGACTTATTCAGGTATGGTTTCAGTTCCACTTCCTCGGCAACTTTTCGAAAACAGGATTGATTCATGCTCTTGCAACCAAAATGGAATGCAATGGAATGAAAAGTAATTGGCAAATTACGCACTTTTACTGTCGCTAGATGTACATAAAATGAAGTTTCCTTAAATCTGTGTTTGTGTAATTCAATTTGCATTCAAGTTTTTGATTAATTTATGAATAATTTTTCATGCATGTCTGATAAATTTGGTTGTGTCTGCAAACCCGAAAAGTAAAACGTAAGAATCAGGCGCTTTCATATCCAACTGTTCCATTTTCAATCGTTGCGCTTGGAAATGTTTCCTCTCTTTTAGGCCCGATTTCTCAATGTGCCGTTAGTCAACTTGACAGGCAGTTTAACCGAATTTGCGTGTCTAATGAAGTGTGTGGCGCAACCGACTTAGCCCCTGCTCGAGCACTGGTTAAAGTTAACCCCGAGTTTAGTGCCGATGGAATTATCGATATATTTTATCGTTATACAAACAGCTGGCTCAAACAGCTGGTTTATTTAATTATTTGCTGTCACAAAATGTTTATGAGTAAGCGAATTTTTCAAATCCACGCAATGGAAATGGAATTTGAAGAGGCAGAGCCACGAATAAACAATGCACGAGAGTACAGAAAGTATTGATCTGGATGATGCCACATTTGTTCAATGATTCAGGTTGACAAAATCTACATGTAAAATAATTTATGCTAGGATCAAAGTTTAAGTTAAAGCCTTGACTTCAGTTGCGATTCAATTTGTTGTGACTAGGATTGTTAGCAGGACTTGGCGGCGCTGCGTTCTTATGTATGTGGCAACTTCCTTATCACTGCAGCTGACTTCTGTGTAGTGTGCGCTCCTTTGATAAGCCGAGAAGTTAAACAAGAGTCCCCAGCTATTGCTTTTGATTCACCGCAATCAATTTTAATACATTTTTCGCAAAAATATTACCAGCAGCATTCAATAACATTAAAAAATTCCTAACAAAAAATACCTAATTTGTTGACCGTGTGTGGTCACCCTAATGCAGCGTTAGGAATTTATCGATATCAGATGAAACTGCTGCTGAGAAAACCAAATGACTTGACCGCTTGTCAACTGGTGGAACAAATTTGACCGGCGGTTAGCCAACCGGAACCTTTGAGAAATCGGGCCTTAATGAGCTAGTGCAGATTTCGATTGACCCGTGGTTTGCCAAATTACACTAGCTTAAAGCATTTTTCATCCTCTTCAATTTGATGTCATTCCTTATGTAATATCACGCGCTGAATCCGAATCTAATGTTAAAAAATAGGGAAAAATAACTTCGGCTCGTCCGAAGTTTTGAATACCCTTGCAGTTTGCTTTTCCAAATAAGACTACTTTTCCTTACTTTTCTATGGGAGCTATACTATATAGATGTCCGATTTCGACCAAATTTGGTAGAATCATGGAAAAGCATAGTAAACTAACATATACGAAGTTTGGAAGCGTTTCAATTGAAAGCAAAAAAGTTTTTCTCACTAAACTAGTTTTTCGACCGTTCGTTTCTATGACAGCTATATCCTATAGTCATCCGATCCGGCCGGTTCCGACAAATGTGCAGCGTATTTGTACCAAAAGACTTCGTGCAGAGTTTGGTGAAGATAGCTTTCAAACTGAGGAGGAGCTAGCATAGAAACAGACAGACGCACGGACGGACAGGACTAAATCAACTCAGCTCGTCGTGCTGATTAAGAATATATATACTTTATGTGGTCGGAGATGCTTCCTTCTATGCGTTACAAACATCCGGACAATTTTATAGTCCCCTTTGCAAGGGTATAAAAACTGTGCACACACTCTGCGGAGCAAAACAGACCATTGACATTTTGAATACCATTTGAACGGTAAGACTTAAATTGCTCATTATACCCTTGCAGAGGGAATAATATAATTATAACACAAAAGTAATCCGATTCAGCGTGTGACTTAACATAAGGAATGACATACATTTGTCGAGGATGAGAAAATCATAAATTATTTGTAAACTTGTGGTATAAGCGTACTTCAAAACATGATGAATCGACTGGAGAATTACTGCACCATGTGGGGCATGGAGGTCAATTTATTGTTTTCCGAAATTATGGTCTTTTGGATAGGTGGTAGATTGAAAGCGACGGAAAGATGGACTTATAAAGGAGAACGCATCAGAATATCTTCCGAATTCACATACATTCACTTTCAAAATAGCAGAACGATTCGTTCCTGTAAAAAAACGGGCTGGAATATATCCTTTTGTAGCCTAGAATTTTGAAAGATCGATTCGCCCTTCGAAATTCTTACTTTGAGTACGAATCGCTTTAAAACTTTCTTTGCAATTTGGGCGGTTGTCCCATAATCAGACCCAGATCCGACCCAAAATACGAGTCACACTTACATAAAGTAAGTAAAGGTGAGTTTTGTATCTGAGTATCTGTCAGCCCGTGTAAACAGGAGTCTGAGCCTACTCAGCTGACCACTCAGGTGTAATAGAACCTCCTCAAATTGAGCTGACCGCACAGCAGAACTCTCAATGAACCATTGGTTTTGCAACTAAGTCAACTAAGCTTCTCAGCCATGTGTAAATGCTGAAGTAAGTTGCTCAGCTGAGTTTTTTGACACTCAGGTCTGAAAGACTCATCTGAGTAATCAGGTCGTTTAAATTGAGCTTTATTATGAATATGTACACTCAATCTAAATTAAGTTGCCAATTCGAAAGTGACAAAAAGTTTAGGAAAAAAGTAGGTTATTGCCTTGATTGCTCAATCTTTATAATAGTTTTGCAAACAAGACTGCCGAAAAACTGAACAAATTCAAGAGTTTTCGAAAAAGAGTAAATTTCTTCATCCAAGTATAAAATTTTCATATCACACTTGATTAAGGATATTATAATGCTGTTGTTTTCAAGTTTGCTTGCACTCTCCATTCTTGATTTATGTACGCAATTCTTAATTTGAGAGTAAGTCGAGATTGAATCAAGAATCTCTAGCCGGGAATTTTCTGCAGTGCTGAATACAGGCCTTAAATCAAGAATTTCCTGGATTATTAAAGTTTTGAAACGGAAAATACCCGCAAAATAAAATGGTTTTGTTGGTCTCATTTCTTTGACGACTTTGATAATAATTCAGAGGAATTCTTATGTGAGAATGGAAATACTACATATTTTAGTCAGCTAAACCAAGTCAGACTGAGCTTTCCAACAGCTAATTCTTAGAATTTAGTTCAATGAGGAATTGAAAATGATCAAAAGTGAAAAACCAACCTCAAGAGGTTATGACCTGTGCTACAATCAACCCCTCCTCACTTGAGGACTAGTAGCTAACTAGTACAAGACATTTGCTTTTTGGTATGCAATCCGGCACGAAGGACCGATCTTTCAAAGCTATTTGGATGTTTTCTAAAATTTAAATTTCAATAACAATTGCAAGAAGTTGAAAAATTCATTCTAAAAACTCTGGAAATTTGGAAACATTAACAGACCTTCCAAAATCACGATTCTGTTAGCTATGAAAAGCATGTTATGAACCGAACCGTTTGATATTACTGAACCGAACCTCTCCTGCTCCTGCTCCTGTTGTTACCTGGATTGCTGCACAATCGAATTGTCTATCAGCCTTGTTTCCAATTCAACTTCCCCCAAAATTTTGTGATTTAGAGACCAACAGGAACAGGAATGTATACAGGAAGTATACAAAGATCAAGAATTTTCGAAAAATGCTTGATCCAAGAATTAATTTCTTCATCCAAGTATGAATTTATCATAGCCCTCTTGATTCAAGAGTTTTGATTGCTATTGTTTTGAACTTTGCTCTGAATTCAGTTGCTTCTACTAGCCTATATAAGCCCAGAATAAGCACGAGTTTTGCACTTTCTAACTGGTAAATTTTAATTAAATTCATTAAAAAAAGAACTTAAAAGAACACTTTCAAGTCTATTTCAGTGCATTTAATGCCCCTCAATTGGTTGCTGTTGAATTATCTTGCGGTTCACATTGCAAACGCGTGTTGACGGTTATTTACGAGCTCTAATATATTCCATTTATCTTATCTCAATGATCCTCTCGCCTTAAAAGCAGTGCTAATCACTTGCTAAACTTTTCTCAAGGACTAATTAGCGCTGCTCAAGTGGCTGCTGACTAGAAAGGACAATGTCAAAAAATAAAGCAGAAACAAAAAAAGCAATCCAATTGGAATACAAACACGGAAAATGCCATTGACTCCGAGGGACTAATTAACAGGCATAAATTATGCTCAAGTGTATTACAGGCAACACCCAAAGGCTGCACCAGCCAGGAGCGACTCCGACTGGCCATATGTGCAACTGAAATCGACACTTGAGTTGAGCTGCAACAACAAAGCACACACAGAGGGAGCGGGAGTAGCAGCGGCAGGAGAAGTTGGGGGTAGGAATATTCATTTCATTAAAAGTCAAAAGGCGACGCTTGTTGTTTGGGATGCGGGCGGCGGTGGGCGGCTTGGGCTGTTGATGGACTGGCTACACGTGTCATGCGGAGCGGAGTTGCCATCGTGCTTTCGTGCCATCATCGTCGTCGTCGTCATAATGGCGGCGGCTTGGCCCGGCACTTCACTTTAGTGTTTTGTTGTTTTGTTGCCCTTGTTTTTATTAATATATAATTCCCTCAGTGTCTGTGTATGTGTGTGTGTGTGTGTGCACATTTTCAACCCTGAAAGCTTTCCAGCTACCCTATGTACAGGCACCCTTGATGGATGCGATGTTGATGATGGTGCTGCGAGATGCGGACGCGGCGACACAACGAACGTGTTATTTACCAAACACTCGACAACGGCACGTAACACATAGGCCCAGGAGTTGCTCCGGCTCGGACTGGGATGTTGGGCAGGAGGGCAGAGGTTGGGTGGGTACATATCACAGACAGACAGACATACATACTCGTACATACACACAGAGCGAGTGGTACTTGGTACTTGACAGCCAAGTTAGTCCCTCCGTCAGTTGGTCCAACACGCGTCCTGGCACCCAATTCTGGCCACAGTGGAGCGGATCTTTCGCTATGAACTTGAGAATCCCCTGAGAGAAATGAAGAGAAGACAGAAGCAAGGAAAGAAGAAGAGAATTCATTTTATTAGGAAAATGAGAAGAATAAAAGAAGTAAGAAATAAGGGAGAAAAGGTGGAAGAAAAAAAGCTACTACGTTAGAAGATTAGGATGAAGAAAAGATATAAGAAATAAAGGATGAAAAGAAGCTACAATCATAGAGAAATAACAAGGGGAAAAGAAGAAAGAAACGTTCGACAAAAAAGTATGAAACAAAAGAAGAAGAGGAAGAATTTAAAGAAAAAATGAAAAAGAACGTCTCAAGAGAGAAGAGAAGACAGTACAGAACGTCGGTCAAGCCCGACTATAACATACTCTGTAGCTGTGAAGTGCTGCCCATCACCGTTGCGACCAGTGCTGTACTGTTCTTCTAAGTTGGTAAACCTGAAGTAAACGTAAAACCGGACGACCCACCATAAACTGGAACGTTCATGCGGGGGGAAGAAACTCGCGATGAAGCTCCAAACCTCTGCTCACCACCGGACGGGCCGGGGCAGACGAACAAAAACACAGAGAACAAGACGAGTTGAAAGAAGAAAAAGTTGCCGAAGAGAAAACGAGAACCATGAAGAAAATAGATAAAAAGGTGGAAAAAAAGAGTTGAAAAGAAAATCAAGAGAAGTTCGGATATAAGTAAAACAGAAAAAAAAAGACGAAGTAAGAAAATGGGAGGGAGAAAAAATCAAAGAAAAAAATTTAAATATAATAAAAAAAAAAAATAATACAAATACTTTATTTAATGTTGTTCATTTACAACATCACTTTCCAGCTCAGCTTTTCATGTTGTTTGAAGTAGCCGCGGACAGCTTCCCAAATTGCAGCTCACCGGATGTGAGATAAGCGATCATTCAAACTTTATAACTTCGTTGCTCACTTTCAGTGCTTACATTGAACAATCAGACACGCGGACAAAAAAACAGCTGAAGAGTCACCAAAATGAGTGAAAAAGTCACTGAACAACTCTCAGAACAAGAGCAGCTGAACAAAAGCAAGTAAACAACTCAGACTGAACAACCCACCCGACAATCGACCTCGAGAACGGATCCGCTTTCGACATTTTCTAGAAATTTTCTCTGACTAAACTATCGAGAACGTGTTCCGTTTTCGGTTCGAAAAAATATTACCTGTCGCTCAGTTTGTGGCAGCAAAACGTAAGTTCTCGATACACGTTTTTGGATCCGTTCTCGACAAAAACGGATCAAAAACTGAATCTTTTTCGTCATCTCTAAGGAAAAACGGATTTCAAATTTAAGAGAAACTATCGTAACAACTGATGTCCGTTTGAAACCCGCATATCTAACAAAAAGCGGACTTCGATTTTTAGAGAAACTTACGTAATTCTCGTAGGTCCGGAAACATACGAGATATTGTCGGGTGGGAACTCACAGAACAAGAGTGAGTGAAGAAGAACAGATGAACAACTCTGACTCAACAAGAACAACTCACTGAACAAGAGCGAGTGAACAAGAACAACTAAACAAGAAGCACTGAAAAACTCTAAGTGAGCAAAAATGAACAATTAATGAAGAACATGCTCACTTGCTCAATTTTGTGAGCAAATCAATTTTGATCACCCACTCATGAACAACTCAACACTAGTGGACCTACACTTCTCTTCCTACACTTCAGTAGAAAGAAGAAAAGCACCAAGAAAAGTTTAAAAAGAGGAAGGTCGAACGCGAAAGGACAAGGGAAAAGAAAAGAATGTGGAATGAGAGAATAGTAAAAGGAAAGAAATCTTTGTTGTTGATATCTGATAATTATAATCAATCCCCGACCTTTAGACGGTTAACAACCACTTTGACTCAAAGCGCACCTGGTCGTTAAGCCCCATATACATTCAAAAGCTCTAGTACCGCTGAAATGTTTGTTATAAGACCCTGAACGGTTTCTCTATTAAACAACAAGAAATGGTGAATAAAGAAAAAACAACATTCTGTGTTTTGATTCAAAAAAGCACAAAAATCACACGACCTTGAGCCGGCTAAAATTACTTCGAACAGGCCGCTTAACCCAACAACTGCCTTGGTATTTATAAAGGGTAAAAAAACCCCTTAAAAAATGAATACAAGACATCTTGGCCTGTTATCTCTATCTGAAACGATGCTCAGAAGTTGAACATTTGCAATTAAAAACCACAAATACTCGTATATGTGATATTGGACACAACCATTGCATAACTTTCGGCTGAAACTGAAGCTGTAAAGCTGTGAACTTGAAATGAAAAAACTTATAGTTCACAAGTTTCTCTTCCGCTGCTCAGTGTGACTTATTTAGACTAATGTATATAGTTGTTGGTGTGGAAGCGGTTAAAATCTTACTGACGAGTTCTGATGGGATGCGGACGAAACAGTCTGTATAAGTATCCTTAATCTGCTGTGTCCATATATCTCAATTTTTTGTCGATTATTTCAGATGATTACTGAATTATAATCAATCCTTGACCTTGAGACGGCTAACAACCACTTTGACTTAATAGAAAGAAAGATAAAAGAAAACAAGTATGAAAGTCGTTAAAGCCCGACTATAATATACTCTGTACCTGTGAAATGCGGCCCATCACCGTTCCGACCAGTGCTGCCCCTAATTGTTTGTTTTCCTTATAGCTCGGCAATCGTTCATCCGATTTTTACCATTCCTTTGGCGGATCGATAAATAATCCTGATTACTAAATATGTCCAGAAGGAACGAACCTTTTATCTATAAAACTATGGGAGATATAACGTTTTTTTTTCAGAATTTGCGGGGGCGGGAGGGGGCGTGGCACAAATTGAAAATAAACTTCAGCTGCCTGCAAGTATAAAAATAGGGGAAAGTTAACTTCGGCTCGGCCGAAGTTTTGTATACCCTTGCAGCTTCCATTGAAAACAAAAAAGTTTTTCTAAGACTACTTTTTGGACATTACTTTTCTATGGGATCTATACTATAAAGATGTCTGATTTCGATTAAACTTGGTGAAATCATGGAAAAGCATAAAACACTGTTAATTGCGAAATTTGGAGGCGATCCCATTTAAAACAAAAAGTTTTTGTAACTAGAACTTCTTTTTCGACCGATTATTCATACTACTGCTATATGCTATAGTCATCCGATTTTGAAAAAACTTTGTAGAAATGTGTCCAAAGTATATAAAATAAGTGTATGCCAATAAAAAGGACGTTTCCTCACTCGAACTAGTTTTTCGACCGATCGTTTCTATGGGAGCTATATGCTACAGTCATCCGATTTCGACCAAACTTTGAAGAATTGTGTAAAAGTATATAAAATAAGTGTATGCCAATGATAAGGACGTTTTCATTACAAACAAAAATGTTTTTCTCACTAGAACTAGTTTTTCGACCGATCGTTCCTATGGCAGCTATATGCTATAGTCATCCGATTTCGACCAAACTTAGTGAAATCATGGGAAGGGATAGTAAACTAAGAAATACGAACTTTGGAACTTTTTTCTCTTTAAGACTTGTTTTTCAACCGATCGTTCCTATGGCAGCTATATGCTATAGTCATCCGATCCGGCCGGTTCCGACAAATGTGCAGCGTATTTGTACCAAAAGACTTCGTGCAAAGTTTGGTGAGGATAGCTTTAGAACAGACGGAGGAGATAGCATAGAAACAGACGGACAGACGGACGGACAGACGGACAAGGCTAAATCAACTCAGCTCGTCGTGCTGATCAAGAATATATATACTTTATGTGGTCGGAGATGCTTCCTTCTATGCGTTACAAACATCCGGACAATTTTATAATACCCTTTGCAAGGTAAAAATATTTTCCAAAAAAAACTTTTTCGAGCGTTCATTCGACAGACCAGCTAATCACCTCGCTCCTTCGCTGTTACATACTTTTACAAACTTTATATACTCTGTGTACCTTTGAAATAAAGTTTAAAAAGAAAAGTGCGAAGAAAGCTTGTGGAACGAGAGTAAAATAGGAAGAAGAAAATAGGAAATAATGAAGGTTAAAGGGAAGAATTGAAAAAAGACAAGAAACAAGAAGAAAAGCAAGTTTTAAGAATAGGAAGAAGAAAAGAAGTTGGAATGAGAGAAGGATAAGGAGAATGAATGATAACAAGATGAAAAAAACTGACAAGTAAGGCCGGTGAAACGTGACTAAAATGGGAATACGAAAAAAGTAGATCAAAGAGAAAGGAGAAAATAAGAAAACTAAGAAGGTGCCACAAGAGAAGAGAAGGAAGTAGAAGTAGGATAAAAGAATAGGAAGTAGAAAAGTAGTTGGAATGAGAGAAGAATAAGAAGAAACCATGATAACAAGAAAACTGGAAAGAAAAGCAGCTGGAACGAGCGTAAAATAGGGAGGAAGAGATAAAATCAAGATATTGAAGAAGAAAAGTAGGCTGTAGAAAAAAAAGGGAGAAGAAAATATAGAATAAAATTAAAAAGAAAAGTAGTTGCAACGAAAGAAGAACAGGAAAAGGGAGACAAAGAAAAGAAAATAAGGAAGAAAAGTAAGAAGAATAGAAGATACAACGAGGCAGAAGAAACGAAAGAAAAGTTCAATGAAAGAATAGTTAAGGAGAAAAGAATGGGAAGAAGAAAATATTGGAAAGAAAAAAAGATGGAAAGAAAGTAGAATAGCAAACAGAAAGTAGAAAAGAAGGAACAAAAGTTTGAGGAGTAACTAAAAGGTAAACAGAGAAGAAAAGAATGATCGAAGAATAGAAGGTAAAACGAGAGAAGAAAAGGGTGACGATTCTTTCGTAGAAAAAAGTAAACAAACTAATGCATAATATAAAGATTAAAAGTATGAAAAATGTCAGAAAATAAGGTCTTGCTGTGCGAAAGAACCCAGCTATGCAGACAACCTTAGAAGAGAGCTTTGAGCACATATCTACTTGCTCGCTGCACAATGGCTTCCACTGTGCGTATGTTGGGTCGCTCTGCCTGGGTTCTGGGTGTGATTAGCCAACGCTTCATGGCAAGAGCATCAAAAAAAACGAAAAAAATAGTAATGAAAACAACAACGAAATGCGAATAAAAGGCTGCCCAAGGTAAACGTTGAGCAAAAAAGTTTTTTCTTCCTTCTTTTTGCCGTTGTTGTTGTTTCGTTCCCTTGGCCTGTGCCAACAGACATGCAGAGTAGTGAAGATAACAGCACAGCAGATGGAGTACATTCAGCTACCGCTCCACCTCCACTCAACGCGCTCATCGTTTTGGCCCCGGGGGCAAAAATTTGGCGAGTGCGCGCTCCACACAGTGTGTGTCTACTCCGGATTTGTCCCAAAATGTCGCCCATGTCTATTTGGGATGCGTGTGTGTGTGTGTGTGGGCACTTCTTGTTTAGCTGCTCTTGAAATTGGCGAGTGGAAGGGATCGCTTTTTATGTAAATAGATTACAAACTACAAAACATTTTATGTGCCTTTGCCCGTTTGGGTGCGAGTATGCGGCTCGGAAGCTGGAGCGGTAGGTGGCAAAGTGTATGCCACACAGACAGGCAGGCAGGCAGATACCAGACTCTACGACTCTGGAGGACTTAAAACAACTGACAGCGCTTCATACACACATCAATGCGGCAATAGGTAATTGATACGATTTCTTAGCTTGGCTTAATAGGGAGAAGTTTTAGGGGAGTTGTTCGGCTGAACCGCGAAAATATACAGTACCCTTTGCCATCAATCTTGTTGTGTTATGGCTTTATTTTAAAACTGGAAAACTGAACAAAATGAGTAGCACGTTCAAATGATTAAATTTGTAGGAAGGCCCGAAAAGAGTAAAGTGTCTACCGGTGCTATCATCAGTAGACTTTGCAATCGACTTATAATTTCAACTTTTACTGAAAAAAATCCATAATATACGGGCTAAAGTCATACGCAAACGATGTCAGGAGTTGGCTTATCCCGCTTTCTTTCAAACCAAGTACGAAGGGATTGAGTTGAGGACAAATTTTGAATCCCGGAAGTTGCGTCTCGATTCCGACTTAAGCTCGGGAAAGCTTAAGAGACGGGATTGATTTCAGTTTGTTAACCTCTCCGTCGGATCAAATCAAGAAGGCCCGATATTGACTTAAGCTTGGTACTCGAACTACATTCAATCCGAAAAGTATTGCTTTAAAAAATGACTGAGATTGACTTGAGCTCGATATTTAAACTTGGTATTACCCCAAAATAAGCTTACATAAACACCATCTGTCTTTTTTAACGACCTTTTCTGATTTTCAATCTAGCAAGTTCTAGCAGTTCGAGGCATTTAGTTGATTGCACTTTGCCCTTCAGTTTTCTCCTTTTGCCAGAATTGCGATGATTGTTTGAGAATTAGGCTTCTTTGGAAGGCAGGAACTCTCCTGTGGCTATGGGGGCGTATGAAGTGAGGTAACATGGTAAACCCAGCGCGATCCTGGCTAACTGCGTCTCAAGTCGATTCACACCTCTCCGTGGTAACCCCTGGTAACAGAGCGATGCATCCGCAAAGCTGCTGGCTAACGTGAGCGGCGATTCTTCTCTGGGACAAATGGGGGGCGGTAATTCGAGCTTGGCCGTCTGTCGTCCAATTCATCCGCCAATGAAAACTGCAAAAACAATGCCTCGGATACGGTCCACCATCGATGACGGCCCACGCAAAAGTTTTAAGGACCACGATTTGAGGTTATGCACCTGGAATGTCCGGATGATCAGCTATTGAAAGTCCAGGAAATGCGCTGGATTGGTGTTGAGAAAAATATCATCAACCAATGCTCCCTGGGACCAACCAATGCTCCCTGCTCCCTTAGCGGAAATGCTACCACGCTGGAGTTTGGGTGCGGCTTTGCAGTCTGCAGAAGACTGCGTCGCTCTGTCATCAGCTTCACACCAGTTAACAAGCGACTAGCCGTACTCAGACTTAAGACAAAATCTTTGAATATTAGCCTTATCTGTGCTTACGCCCAAACAGAAGACAAGGACGCTGCGACGAAAGACGAATTTTATGAGCGCCTGGAGCGAACAAACCTCCGCTGCCCTGATCACGACACTAAGCCGTTTTTAGTCCGACAATCGGGTGATTTAGCCTGCACGAAGAAACCTCCAGTAATGGAGAGAGGCTTAGAGATTTTGCTGAGGGCAGGAATCGTTAGTAGCACAAGAAAACCAGATTGATCACTTTGAGATAGACGGAGATTCATTCAGTGCGCTCCGAAGAGCCAATATAGACTCGGATCAAAGTACGCACGCGGCTCAGTGGGCACATGCCGCACGCTTTAGTACACGTCGAAAGCTGAACGTCGAGAAGCTGCAATCACAAGCCCACGCAAACTCACCCTGTAAGCCCCCCCCCGACCACTTAGCCACCACCCGACCTATTTACAAGAAACCTTAGATGCAGCGAAAACTTCACAGCGTCCGCACACTGCCCCGGCCTACCCATTGTGCTCAAGGAAATTTCACCTTTCCCTTCAGGTATAAGTGAACAGTGGAAACATATTTCACACTCCATGATAACGGCTGCCAAGGAGACTCTCGGATATGCCGAGCACTACCGAAAACAGTCATGGTACGATGATGAGTGCCGCCGCGCTGCTGCAGAGAAAGACGCTGCCTACAGGAGAACTCTGCAGTCGGAAGCCACGCCAGTTGTCAAGGAGCGATACCGAAAGAAAAGGAGAGAAGGGCAGCACCTTTTCAAAAGGAAAAAGAATAAGCAGGAAAGGCGCATCCCTGTAGTTCAGCTGCACCGGTGCGACATTAACGAATTCTCTAACTCTTCGTAGTGAGCACTCGCCTCCAGACCAACCACCACCAATCCGGAAACGTACCGATCAGTGCGACCCTGTATTACCAGTCGTTAGTGTGGTGATGGGTGCACACCATAGTTCACGTACTAGACTAGCGCTGTGATGCCTTACCATTCGTTAACGACTCGGAGAGAGCCGGCCGACACAGCGACCAGACAGGAATCAAGCTGTTCGGCGAGAACCGATTTCACCAAAGTCGATAGCGTTTCTAGCGATCGCACAACCACAAGGGCACTGACAGAAACCACCTGGAGGAGACAACAAAGCCCCTGAGGAACCCCCGAATAGAATAACCCACCGGACCAACGAGTTGTTAGCCACAACGTAAAAACAGCGCGGGCCGTGTGTTCAAGGCTGTTGGTAAGGTGCATGCACCAGCTCTTATGCAGAATATGGTCCGAAGAGAGAATGCCAGAAGATTGAAGTCTAAGTGTTCTCTGTCCAATACTTAAAAAAGGAGACCCTGCAGTCTGCGACAATTACCGCGGAATCAGTCTCCTACCCATTGCATATAAGGTTCTGTCATGTATCTAATGTGAACGTCTAAAGCTGAAAATGAGCTAACTGATCGAACCTTATCAGTGTGGCTTAAGACCTCGTAAATCTACCATAGACTAGATATTCACCTTGAGACAACTACTGGAGAAAACCAATGAGACGGAAATCAAAACCTTCCATCTAATTGTTGATTGTAAAACCGCTTTCGACACACCGATAAGGTCAAAATTCTTTGAAGCAGCAAAGTACGGTCTACTTTGCATGATGACGTTGAGAAGCACACGAAGCTCCGTCAAAATAGGGAAGATCCTCTCCGAGCCTTTTGATACCAGAAGAGGTTTTAGGCAGGGAGACACCTTTTCGTGTAACTTCTTTAATCTGCTGATGGAGTATATACTGCGCCAGTGCCCAAATGCTAAAAGATCGGGCACCATCTTTTATAAAAATGTAATGCTACTTGCATATGCCGATGAAATTGACATTATCGGCAAATCCGAGCGGGAGGCAAGGCGTTTTCAGAGATTGAGAAGCAGTCAAAACTCATGGGCTTAGCGGTAAATGAGGAAAAGATGAAGTTGCTAGTTTCAGCGCGTAGTGAACCTACGCGTCTTGGACAATTTGTTTCAATGGGAGAGTACAACTTTATGGTTGTAAAGGACTTTGTCTACCTCGGAACGATAATAACCAGCGACAACAACATCAGTCTGGAGATCCGAAGAAGAATAACTCTTGCAAACCGATGTTACTACGGGCTAAGTAAGGAATTCAAGAGCAGAGCCTTCTCTCGAAAAACGAAAATTGTGCTAAACAAGTCGCTTATTATCCCAGTCCTGCAATACGGCGCAGAATCATGGACATTAAGAGTATTGGATGAGGAGGCGATCGGAGTGCTCGAGAGATAAGTCCATCGGAGGATTTACGGACCTGTTAAAGTTGGCGATGAGTTCCACACCCGTGTGAACCACGAACTGTATGAGCTCTATGGGGAAACTGATCTAGTCAAGCGCATAAAACAACAGCGGCTGCACTGGATTGGACATGCTACTCGTATGGATAAAGAAGCTCCAGTAAAAAAAGTGTACAGGCGGAAGGCGAACGAATTAGGGAAAGGAAGAAGTGTAGGACGACCGAAACTTAGTTGGGAAAAACAGGTGCTGAAAGACATTAAGGCGCTTAAACTGACCAACTGGTGCCAGCTCGCACAAGACAGAGGCGAGTGGCGGGCATTAATTGCAGCGGCCGAGACCGTCAAACGGTTGTGATTAAAAAATCGAGCCAAATAAGAAGAAGAAGAAGTGTAATTATGTTTAACAAAAATTTGAGAAATATACTTTTTTGGACCATTTAACGGAAAGTTAATGTTCCAAATAATGCTTAAGTTCAAACCAACGATAGTGACGATAGTGCCATCGATAGTTCTCCAACTCTACTCTCTAGTGTTTAGCCTGACACACAAAAAAAGTGTCTACTTCCTTGAGGCCTATTGAGGACTTCCGTTGCTTGGGTGCCGGGTGCTGGGTGCTGGGTGCCGGGTGGTTTGCTGGATGCTGTCTACCGTGGGGGTTGCAAAAGCGAATGAAACTTCCTAACGTCAGCTTAGCGCTTTTTTTTCCTGTTTATTGATAAAGGACTCGGCGCACTCGACACTCTCCACTCCGCACTCCACACTCCGCATATCGATTTCAAGGGTTCGTCGTCGTCGTCAACAAAGTTGTTGTCGTCATCGTCGTCATTCTCATCCGCATCGTCATTATCGTCGAATGTTTTCATTATTTTTCCACTTGGCTCAACTCCTTGTCTGTTTGAATGCCGTCAATGGCCGTTGAGTCCCTCCCCCTAAACGGTCGGCTGTTTGGTGGTTGGTTGGTTGTTGGTTGATCTAACTCCTGGGAATGGCATATCCATGACACATGTGCCAGCATTTGATTAAAAGCGCCTGCGAAATTAATTTCCCTGGATAGGCGTTCGAAATTGTCCAACTACTTGAGCCCTAAATGGCTGCCTTTGTGTTTGCGTGGAGGGTGAATTAATTAGGGTGACTCCCCACCACCCTCGACACAAGATGTCAGCCATTTTGGCATTTGTTGGGCTTTCGCTGTGAAGTGGAAGCGGAATGTGGAAGTGGATTTCATTTGTAGTGAAGTGGGCCCCCAAAAAAGGGAAAAGAAACGTAGAAAAAGTCTCGTAATTAAAAAAAAAAAGCGCCGAGGAGGAAATAGGTGACCCCGACGACCCCAGAGAGAGAGAGAATGCCAGATTTTTTTGTGTATTTTAATTAATGACCAACGACGAACCCAACAGCAGCAGCAGCAGCGGCACTTGACTTCAAACTGATGGAGGACTTGACTGGGTCCATTCAGGAATTGTCGTTTGATTTCTGCCCACACATCGCTCTGCCTCTCACTGCCCCTCGAGCTCTTTCTCATTAGGAGGGTCTCATAATTTGAATTCGAGTGGCACTACATTTATTTACAACATGGCAGCCACTTGGGCCACCCCTCCAACCCACCCACCTGCCTCCGCCCTCGCTTCGGGCTTCATTTATGCCAATTTTTCAAACTAATTGGTGCTGTTGACATCTTTTTTCCTTTTTCCTTTTTTTTTGCTATTTGAAGTTTCTCCGCAAGCGCCGCGAAGCGCGCCCCATCCACTAAAAGCACTCAGCAATGAAATTAGTGCACATTGCTGCACTTGGCTTTTGGAGCAACGCCCTCAGCCGCACCCACACCCTCCACTAAGCAGGGCAAAGAGCGGAATCGACAGGACATCTAGTATAATATGAAGATGAGCAAATAAAGCGGGGGGAGAAGGACTTCGTCGAGCATGTGGCGACCGTGGCGAGCTAACTTTATCTCATTTTCCAGTCAAAGCATTTAGATTTTTAAGTCTGCGATAGGCAGGTATTGGCTTTTTTAGCCCTTGCTAGTAACATGCACGGTATTCGAAAATTTACCGTTACGCTACTGTAGCAGCGCTTCTTAAGTCTGTGTACAGAAGCGCCTTTGAACCGGTTAAAAAGTGGTTCTATATACTTAGTTGCTTAGTACCAAGTGCTCGAAGTTCAGGACTCGATACTCAGTACTCTAAGTTGGGTACTCCATACTCATACCGGAATATTCAGCTCTCGATACTCAGTACTCGATGCTAAGTAATCTATACAAAGTACTCGATACTCCATTCTCATACCACGATACTTCATTTTCGATACTCAGTATTCGATACTCGATATGCAATATTAAGTACACAAAAATAGGAACTCGATACTACGTACTCGATACTATGCACTCGATACCCAGTTCTCAATACATAGTACTCGATATATAGTTCTCGGTACTCAGTTGTCGATACTCAGTTCTCAATTCTCAGCTCTCGATACTCAGTTCTCAATGCTAAGTTTTCGATACACAGTATTCGATACTCAGACCTCGATATTCGGTTCTCAATTCTTCTAACTCGATACCTAATTCTCAATGCTCAGTGTTTGATACTCCATACTAAGTACTCAAAAATAAAAACCCGATACTATGTACTCGATACTGAGTATTTGATACCCAGTACGCTAAATTCAGGACACGATACACAGTACTCGATACTTAGCAATCGATGTTTAGTTGTCGATACTCAGGTTTCAATTCTCTGACCTCGATACTTA
This sequence comes from Lordiphosa collinella, assembly GCA_018904265.1. Classification (NCBI taxonomy): domain Eukaryota; kingdom Metazoa; phylum Arthropoda; class Insecta; order Diptera; family Drosophilidae; genus Lordiphosa; species Lordiphosa collinella. Next base: position 1,925,762 of record JAEIFV010000001.1, read on the forward strand.
GTTCTCGATACTTAGAACTAACTCGCACAGTACTCGATACGCAGACCAATAATTAAGTCTCGATGCTCAGTATTCTATACTCGATACTAAGTTCTCATTATTAAGAATTAGTAAGTAAAATCGGCTTGTCAAGATGACAACAGCCCCAAGGGGCCAAAGCCGAGCCTCTCTCAATCTCTTGGCTTGTGCGCTTCTAATTTTAGCACAAGAGAAAGGGACCTACAGTTTAACGCCGAATCCGAACGGCAGCTTTTGAGAGGCTTTTCATGGCTAATTACTGCAATACTGGCGCCAACAGCAAGAGGTGTGGCCGGGTGTAAAGTTTTATTCAAAGAAAAAAAAACTTTTCATTAGATGTTCCGAGGCGGGATCGAACCCACGACCTCATGCTCAGCAGTCGCGCACACTAACCGCTGAGCCACTCCGGCCACCATTATTAAGAATTAAGTACTCCAAAATAGGAGCTAGATACTTTCTACTCGATACTCAGTAGTTTATATTCAGTAATCGATAACCAGTACTCGATATTCAGGACTCGATTCATGTTTACTGCAGATATATTGAACTTAGCATATAAAAGGTGATTTTTTAGCTATTATCTTTTTTGGCAACACTGGTTTAAACAGCTCACGCACGTTTCGTGTTTTGTTTCACTGTCAAACATCTTCAGTTTGGTCTATAATTTAACCATGAATCGTCTTACAAACGAACAACGCTTGCAAATTATTGAATTTTATTATCAAAATGCGTGCTCTGTTAAGAAAGTTCATCGCGCGCTTCTTCCATTTTATGGTCAGTTTAATCGACCCACTGAAGCGGCTATTCGGGCTAATGTGACTAAATTTCGCACCAAATTTACATTGTTGGACATTAAACCACCAACACGCTTACGTAGAGTGCGAAATGAAGAAAATATCGCAGCTGTATCGGCCGTGTTAATGATGACCATCAATTATCGATTCGTCGCCGTTCGCAGCAATTGGGCCTCTGTTACTCAACAACGTGGAAAATTTTGCGGAAGGATTTAGGTGTGAAGCCTTTCAAAATACAGCTGGGGCAAGAATTGAAGCCGAACGACCTACCGCAACGTAGAATTTTTGGTGAATGGGCTCTTGGAAAGTTGGCCGAAGTTCCACTTTTTTACCGAAAAATTGTGTTCAGCGACGAAGCTTTTTTGGCGCAATGGGTACGTAAATAAGCAGAATTGTCGATTTTGGAGTGAATATCAGCCAGAAGCATTGCAAGAGCTACCAATGCATCCAGAAAAAGTCACAGTTTGGTGCGGTTTATGGGCTGGTGGCATCATTGGATCGTACTTCTTCAAAGATGATGCGAATCGTAACGTAACTGTGAATGGTGAGCGCTACCGTGAGATGATATCCAACTTTTTTTGCCCAAAATGCAAGAGCTTGACTTGCATGACATGTGGTTTCAACAAGACGGTGCCACATGCCACACAGCACACGCAACAATGGACTTATTAAGAGGCGAGTTCGGTGAACATTTTATTTCACGTTCGGGACCGATCAATTGGCCGCCTAGATCGTTCGATTTAACGCCTTTAGACTATTTTTTGTGGGGCTATGTTAAAGCTCATGTCTAAACAGACAAGCCCGCTTCAATTGACGCATTGGAAGACCACCGCCCCCCCCTAGATCCGCTACTGGTCGTATGGTAAACTGGGTAAACCGTCCTCAGAACCATAACAAAAGCTCTACGCATTGCGTACAACCCCCACTGATGCACTTAACATAATGCTACATCTTATACCTCTAGATCTTTTCGGTAGAGAAATCGCCAGTAAAAACCCTCTCAAGCTGAGGGAAGGTGGTACCTGGAAACATAGCAACTCTAGCCACTTCACTATACTTCTGCATCAAGTGGCGACACCGCCGATGCTTGACTACTGCGTCCCATTTATAACGTTTAATACCATGTATAAAGTCACCATACCAAGTCGTCTGGCCTGGAACTCAATGTCCCACTGCAAACCGAATGCCATCAATTTCTACACTGATGCCTCCAAACTCTTTGCCTCAAATTCGTGCTGCTATCGAAGTGGTTTAACTGTTACGACCACATCGTAGAAAGGGTTATATGGTAACACAACGGGCCTTCATTTGCCTAACTGAGGAACTGGGATTCAACCATTGCAACCTAACCTAACCATCCTACTCAGCAGGCACCTCTCAAAGATTTTCGACGAAAGCAAACTTATTGGCCGGTATGATTTGACCTCTGAAGAACTCATCCGGGGTTTGTGAATCATTACGATCTGTGCCTTCGGAATGTACCCCAATATCGCAACACTGAGTAAAAGATCAAGACTAGAAACAGTACGCCAGGTCGCGTCTGTCAAAGTTTGAATTTATGCCGAAAAATTAACTTGATTACATATCCATGCACCCAGTAGGCCTTGCTTTAGTTTCAATTTTTGAATTCTTGACCAACATGCAAACAAAACAAAAATTCATTCCTCGTTCGACTCTTGTGCCATACACATGGCTCTTTTGTTCTTTATTTATTTTACTTAGCTGATTTTTTAGTCCTGATCTGTTTTCGTATGGAACGTACGTGCCTTCTCCAGAGCTTTCTGTAGTTAACCCCTAAGCTGACAGTAAAAAAAGGGCTAATCATTTACAGAGGAATGTGTTTGATTGAGAGAAAGAGCATCAAGCTTCTCTGCACTCTTTCCCCTTCCTAATTTTGATAACCGTCTCGTCTTCTTTCTTTTCTTCTGTATCTTCTTTCTCTTTCGGTTTAGATTAAAGCCCAAGAAGTTTGCTACCAATTGAAAGTGGTAAATGGAGCTAGTTTTTATTTTTCTCATTTTTTTTTTTTTTTTGAAAAATCTGCATGCTATAGCTGGAGGCCACATTGTATGAATGGCCATGGATGGGCTATGGATATGGAATATGTTGCTGCACAATGCCCAAAAGTAAACAATATTGGAAATTTTTAGGTGATGCAAAAGCCGCGCACGGCTCAGCGCCCAATCAATTTTTGATGGACGTGCGAAATTTATGGTGGAAAATATTTGGCTATGCACAATGAACTTGCCGAGTGGCCAGATGAAGTGGCGGTGGGGACGGCCATGACGACCAGTGCGGCTAGCCCTCTGCCGTATTTTGTTGTTGTGCGCTCGCACACATTGCCAACCAAATTTGTTATGTTTTTGTTTAATTTTTAGTTTTTTTTTTTGGGATGGGGGGTTGGGCAACCGCTTGCATACCCTTGGACTGGGTCAGTGTATGATCTCTGGGAACAGGAACAGGAACAGGGTATTGTTTCAGTCGGAACTTTGGAAATTCCACTTGTTTGTGGGCGCTCTATGGTGCGTTTTAAAGTGCTTCCAGGCAATTTGACGTTAAACAATCACTGAAAAATACAAAAACATCAAATATTTAATAAAAAGTGTTCAAAATAGTCCTCCCTCCCCCCCTTGGCAGCCACGAAGCCGGTGTTGCTGCCGCTTCGTTACCTTCTGCGGCGTGTTTGATTTGATTTATTTGGAATTTGCATTTTTGGCGCCTCCCCCCAAACCCCCCTACCCCTAGGGAGAGAGAACATGGCGCTATGCGTTTGCATTTTTAAGCATGTTGCATACTTTTGGGCACTCGGGCCAAGGGCCTGCATACATTCATGGAATTAGAATTTAAATGGGCTTTTTGATTAGGTTTTATGCCCAATGGCATTTAAATATATTTCTAAAGATTTCACCCAAAGCGAAACACAGCCGAAAAGAGTTCACACGTACGAAAAGCTTCAGAGAGAATACACAACTTTCGACACCGCTAACTCTTAAGCGTAGAACGAGAAATGTTAATTTATAGCTGAATGTTCGATGTCTGAAGTTCAGTAAGAATGAAAGAAATTTCTTGTTCCAAGAATATACTTTGGATCTCGAATTTCTATTTTTTTCTCAAATGGTAGTTTTTAAAGCAAAATGAACCGTATACTTAAAAACTACTCTGGCGCTCAACTAAAATACAAATCTTAATTTAAAATTAATTTAAACTTGAATTCTAATACAAATCGGTTAAACTTGGCAGATCGATCACGAACTTATATCTTATGAAATAAATAAGGCTTAAATCACATTTTAGAGATAAAAGTATGAACTATACAATAAACAAATCAAATTATTAAAAACAACATTTTTTCTAGCACATTGGGTCCAAGTAAAACATCCAAATTAGCCATTTTCTGCATTTTCATGCCTAATTTACAGTTAATCTATCAGAGATATGGAGTTTCTAACGCAAGATTCGGATTCGGCGTGAAAAACTTGTCTAGAATACATCATTCATTTAGCTTTAAAGATCCTGTGCTGAGAATATATCAAGTTGTCAAAATACTTATGCCCACCTCCGTTTGGACAATTTGATTAATATTTTCTAACCCCAGCAGCTGATTGTGGACTACTTATGAATTATTGAAAGCGGACTTTCATACCAGTATTCGATAAAAATTTCAAAGTTTTAGGATTTTTGTTTAAAAGATAAAATGGTTTATTTATGAAAAAATGCTTGTCAAAATACATCGGGCCTGTTCCGAATTCCGAAAACGAGTGTAATTGCCTCAAATCGAGCTGATTGCTGTTCCGAATTCCGCAAATCGACAAGAATTGTCGTTTACAAAACGTGCGCTGCAGAGTCAGCGAAATTAAAAGTAATTGAAAAGTAAAGCATTAAACTACTTCCCTAATATGATTAACTAAAAATTCGAAATTAGTTGATCAATTTTAAGATCGTTTAACTTCATTACTTAAACTGTTTTAAGTTTAAGAATAATTTTACAGAATTCTTTTATAAATTTCTATAAAATATTGCATGAAAAACAAAACCGAGCGGCCGTGACCAAACTGAACTGTTCTGAATTCCACTTTACTTTTTAGTCGATTTCGACCTTCAATCGGCGGCTGCTAGGGTTGCTGCATATGAATTTATTTAATCGGACTGCAATTTTTCTATTTCACTTAGCTTTGTTTAACCATATTTGATATGACATATTCAAATGAAATATTTAAATCAGGGGCCGGCAGCTTCCTATCTGGCGTATATAGGAAAATTCTCAAAGCAGCGCTGCTCAAACACGCATAGTATAAGCTGTACAAGCGCCGCTGCGTTGCTTGCTTTCCTACGCCGCGACGCAGTCGTTGCTACTGAAATTGAGAGCAATTTTTGAGCTGCTCTCACACACACCAATGCATTGCAATGCAAAAATGTAAATGTATTTTTTGCCTCCCTCTGATTTAAATACTGGTTTATAAATTATAAAAGTAAATAAGAGCTTTATAAATTTAAATTAGTGAGATGATGACAGCTCTGCCTGCTGACGATATACACAAACACATGCGCAGGCCAACCAGCCAGCTGTTTTCGAAACCAAGTTCGAAAAGTAAAAACGTAACCAAATCGTTCGGAATTGGGAACAGCAAATAGTAAAACGTTCGTTTTCGTTTCGTTTTTACTTTCTGAAAACGTTCGGAATTCGGAACAGGCCTGATAGTTTCACCAAGTCAGGGCACTGTAGTACCCTGTACCATGATGTAATAAGTATAAGGTGGTCCCGTAATGAGAGCAGCTCTTTCGATTAGTCTCTTATTGTCGGTACTTGGCAGACTGTTAACAGAGTAGGCTCGTATCGGACGATGTTGCTTTAACCCTTACTTGAGGAGAAAAAAATGGCCTTTTGCATTTATTGTCGTGCGAGTATTAAAACTGAGGGAGTAAATTTCATTCATGTTCCAATGATGGAAAAAATGAAAATTGTGGGAAGATTCCTTAGGATGCAGTTTTGTCCAAATGGAACAATCTGCCATACACATTTTAAAACTACCGATTGGAAGCCTTTAACCAACAAAGGCCAGGTGTCGAATAGAAGAAGTCTCATGCCAGATGCAATACCAGAGACGGAGCGTGAACCGGCGCGTGAACCGAAAATCATTCGACATAGGGCATAGGTTGCTACAGTAGGCTGCAAATGTACCCCACTGCCAGTCTAAGGGTTAAGCACAGAAAATGTTACCGTTTCACTCACTCACATGAAATTAGTAGGCTCACACACATTTGTCAACCAACAATAAGGGAGAGATTTTACGGACGGGACCACCTTATACTAATTTCATCATAAAACTGACGGAGGAGATAGCATAGAAATAGACGGACAGACGGAAGGACAGACGGACAGGGCTTAATCAACTCAGCTCGTAGTGCTGATCAAGAATATATATACTTTATGTGGCCGGAGATGCTTCTTTCTATGCGGACAATTTTATAATACCCTCTGCAAGGGTATAAAAATGATAAATTTTTGTATTTTAGTAGTTAGGTCGGCTATTTCTGGGACCGCCCTCGTAATATCGAGTACTAAGTATCAAATACTAAGAATCGAGTACTGAGAATCGAGAACTTGGTATCGAGTACTTAATACTGAGTATCCTGTACTGAGAATCGAGTACTTAATATCAAGAACTTAGCATCAAATACTTAGAATCGAGTACTATTATCGATTACTGAGTATCGAGTTTTTTTGTATGGAGTATAAAGTTCGCACAACCGCAAGTATGTGAAAGGCGGATCATATCGTTTATAACATATATTTCACATCAAGGCCGCATGAGTGTTAGCCGCGCTCACACCATTTTTTTTTTAATTCTTTGCTGAACTCCAGAATGTTTTCCAGCCATAGCAGCTGCATTGTCGTACGCCTGGTCTCAACAGTTTTATATGTCCAAGTTATCAGCTTCATGCTTGTCCAAAATCATTTTTGAATTTCCTTCAGCGGATTTAACGCAGCTTTTAATAAAATCTATAAATGATTCGACCACTTGGACTTCTTGGTTATCGATGACTTAATACCTTAAGGGGGTCTTCTCATTGAGCAACTTTTTTTTTCGACTTTTTTTTTGCATTTATTTATAGCTTGGATATTCAAAAATATCCCCCCAAAAGGATTTTCGAAAACTCGAATTAGTTTAGGAGATATAGTCCTTTTAGTGACCCAATGTGACCTAAATTCCCAAGCAACTGCAAACTTAAGGGGGTCTTCTCATTGAGCAACTTTTTTTTAAACCCTCGTATTTTGACCTATGCGTTAAGTTTTCTCCGGTTCTACCGGATCGATTTTGATGAAACAAACTGAATTCGACGGAGAATTGTCAGCTCTTTAAAACTGCATTTAAACATTTTTTTTTTTTTTCCAAAAAAAATGACTTCAAACTTTAAACGCGTTTATCTCGAAACCACGTTTTCGAAATGGCGGCCATGATATCTCCAGTTCAACTGAACCGATTTTCATGAAACAAAGTGGAATCGACGCAGAATTGTCACCATTCTCGGCTGAACCTCGACCATAATTTTAAAAAATTTTTTACTATTTTTTTTTTACACTAAACTACAAAAAAAAGCCCGAAATTGAAATTTGTTTTGAATAGCCGCCATTTTGTCAAAAAAATCACAAAATTAAGTTTGAGGTTCAGCCGAGAATTACATCTATACTGATTATAACCCCGTTTTTTTTTTCATTTCGGACGCTCCGGAGACCCGGAATCGTGGCCGCCGTGACGACACCTTTTTTTTTTTGACCACCAACTTTGAAGTCTCATTACTTTTTTGAACAGCCCTCGTATCGAGGCAAAAAAAAATTTTTTATATACTTTGAACCTTTTGTAATACAATAAATAAAAAAAGTTTTCAATTATTCTTTGCGTTTTCAAATAAGAATTTTTTTAAAAAGGGTCCAAAAAACGGGTTTTGAATGAGAAGAGCCCCCTTAATACTTGTAATACTTGGCAGGTTTGGTCCTTGTGAGAACAATTTTTCCAGTGTGTCGCTAAACATTGATGTGAAAAATATTCAAAAATACTTATTTAAGCAAAGATCAATACACATTGCCGACCCTCAAATTTGCCGCCCCCTAAACTGTGCCGCACGGGGCAGTCCGCCCCCTCGCTACGCCACTGGGTGAAACCAATAAAAGCGTGTTAAAAATTATATTATATCCTTCCTTTCTCGTCATTTTAAGAAATAATGTAACATTTCTTTGGTGGAATTACATGATAAATAGTACAATAATTACAATGTAGCGCAACCGGAAGTGTATTTTCGCATGAGCGAGATTTTAACGAACCCGAAGACTGAAAAACACTCAAGAACCAGGGCCACAAAGTCGACAGATTTCGCTACAAGTTACTTCCTTCGATATACCGGACTACAGCTTGGAATCGTCGAACCAAGGCCAACTCATTATATCGAAGCTGCGCAATGCGCTATCTTGTAATTATTGTATCATGGTGGAAATAGGCTATAACCTTCCAACGCTTCTTCTACCACTCTCATACCGACATATACCTACATATCTAAGAAGGCTCTGAAATGAGCATTAAGCTGAATCAACTTGTGTCTTGCCCTGACAAAAAGCCTTCACAATTGTGATACATTTTGTACTTTATATATTTAATATTGAATTTCTATTCTATTGGAAGATATTGAGACAAGCAAAATGGCACTATTGGACATTATCCTATCTGCTTTAATGACGGTTATAGCATTTTTAAATGTTAATATTCCTTCTACTTGTGGAGTTTGTCCCATTGCTGAAAACGAAGGATACTTGGGTCTTCCATTGAGTATACTTATGGTGATGTTCTATGTACTGTACGAGCTGCGCCAACAGCAACGTGCCAATAATATTGGGCATGCCGACAGGAAGGAGAATTCGTAAATCAATGGAGGAGGAGAGGAGGAGATCTGGAGGAGATGGAGCATGCACCACATTAGAAACAGATTTGCCTGGCCATATACATATACATATATACATGTGGGTACATAAACAGACGACAATTACACGGAGCTTTATTCATGATTTTGATTACACAGAATTGAATTCAACATTTGTATAAAACGGATCCTACTCAATTAACTTAGCCGAGTCATTTAGCCAATGCAACTACCAACCGTTCCTTGTTTGTGCCACAATTTATGTTACAACAAACGCCGTCATCAGCACACAATCCATGGACTGTAGTTCTATCTGTTTGAAATAAATTCCAGCAGATTTGGATTAAAATTTCCGCTTGAATATCTGTGCCTCTCTTTCTAGTTCCCCTTTTTTCAGTTATCGCAGTTTTGGAAGTTTATAAATGCTTTAGCGAAAATGATTAGTCGCTTTGATTAAAATAGTTTTACTTGACTTTGATGACGCATAAAACGGTTAGTTTCTAAAGTGCCCTCACCCTGGGGAGACTACTATAACTAGTCTGCAATGTTCTTGGGCAGCAGGGTCTAGTCGGGAAAGTCACGAAAGAGATTTCGCAGACTTTGTAATCAAAGCTGAAAAGCTTTCCAAATTGCAAGTTTTCACTGCTCGTATCTAATGATTAAGAATCGGTTCTTAAAGCAGATTTGAACAACTTAAGAATCGGCTTTCTGCTCTAAGGCCCTCCGCACACAGAAAGCGGGGCGGAGCAGAACTAGAGGAGCTTACGAATTTCCGCTACACTAAGCTGTTGGTGTGCGCGCTCTCTATGTGCTCTGTGATTGGTAGTAGATAAAACTTATCAAACTGCTCTCGTAACAATTGTTCATCTAACGATACAAAGTCCTGGACCCTGTAGTCTAAGAGCTGAACGTGCTTCAAGAATCCATTCAAAACCTTTACAAAAAAACCATCATTCGCTTCATCAAACAGTTTTTGCCAAATTAAATTGATTCCACACATTTTGGAAACCTTTTTATAAAGTCCTCACTGTCCCACTGCCTGGAAGTGCTGCTGCTGCTGTTGCTGCTGCTTAATTACCCATCAGGAGATTGCTACCTGCCAAATCGAAACTCAAATGGTTTGCCACTCAAGCGACAGTTTAACTAAAACTCAACTAAAAATGTTTAAAATAAACTAGTTTATAAAATATTTGGCCAGGAATGCAGCAGAACGTCTGCTGCTGCTGCTGCTGCTTCTGCCTGCTGGCTGCATCCCTGGCCATGCAAATTGCATGCTGTGCGGGATTTGGTTATGTGAATTGCATTGAATTGGATTTGAAATTGAAATATTTAACACATTTTGAGGGCAAAACTATGGCAGTCGAGGCAGGCCGAGCTGCATGCATATTTTTAGTTTGGTATGACCCAGTGCCGCGCCAGGGACGGGGACCGACCGCTCTACCTCTACCTGACCAGCGGCAGGAGCAGCAGATTCCGGACTCGATTTACGGCTCAGTGAGCTCGAGCAGCAGAATTGCGCAATCGGGCGCAAATAACAAAAACAGAGAAATGAAAAATGAAAGCAGGGCACGACCGCCAGTCCGTTCGTCCGTCAGTCAGTCAGTCAGTCAGTCCTTAGATCATATCAATGCATCCCCCATATCTCACATCTCCCCGGGGGCAACAGCGGCAGCGGCCAAACTGATAAAAGTATTTCAATTAGTGTCGGGGAAATCGACTTATGTACTCGCATCGTGGAAAATCTTTGAATTACATACGAACATGCATACAAACATACACACATACATAGGTACGTACGTTTGTATATGTATAAATAAATAGATGTGGGATGTGTCTCTCGCTCGAATGCCTTATTTTCACCCCCGGGGTGACAACGCCAACGCCAAAGCCAAAACAACATTCAGGCAGGGCAACAACAATGGCCGCCATTCCTGAAGCTACACGCCACATCCACAACTCCCGCACAGCTGGCAACGGTTGACACGAGACCCAACTGAAATTGCAAAAAAAAAATACACCAAATACGGCACAAAAAAAAAAAGCATCCTGCTAGCCCAGCACTTAGGCCGTACATACCTACACGAACCTACTTACATACAGAGATAGAACTTTAGGGTGGACCTTCGTTCAGGTTCAGGCGAACTTTAGGCAACTTTTTATTGGATGCCTTAAACATAATTCACCCAAAAAGAAGAAACTATAGCAAGCTAATACTCTTCGTAAAGCTCGCTACCACAGATCCTACAAATATTGCTACGTTAAGAAACTCAGATAACTTTTTTTTCAGTGTATGGAATTCATTTTTCTTTTATTCATGTTAAAGCTCATTCAATTGTATTAAATATAGCTTAAATAGTTTTCAAAATAATAGAATTTAAATGCCCCCCTGCTCGTTGATGCAGGTGCGGCATCTTATCAAAAAGTTGTTCATTACTGCTTGGAGAGTTGAGACGGGAATAGCCGCAATTGTTGCTCGAATGGATTGCTTTAGTTTATTCAAATTTGTGAGTTTTGTATTGTAGATTTCCTACCCCACAAGAAAAATTCAGGTGCAGTAAGGTCAGGAGGCCTTGCGGGCAAACGGAATGTGGAGTTTCTGGATATCAGCTTATTGGGAAATTTTCGTCGCAATTCTGTCATAACAGGCTGGGCCATGTGAGGAGTTGCACCATATTGCTGAAACCACACAGAGTTGAAAGAAGTTCTTTTTCGGCGTAATTCTGTATAGAAAAACTCTCTCAACATGCTCAAGCAACGGTCTTCAGTAACAGTAACGGCGTGAAGAAACTGCACACCACACTGTGCCACGAAGTGGATGCAATACAGTCTCATAGAGTATCTGTGGATTGGAAGCACTCCATATTCGACAATTTTGTTTGTTTATGTTGCCGTTTAAGTCGAAATGGGCCTCGTCAGACATAAAAAGACAGCTCAACATGTTTTCGTCTTCTTTCACCATTTGAAGCATCTTCTGGCGAAATTCCAAGGGAATCGGCAAGTCTGCTGCGTTCAGTTTTTTAGCCATTTGAATTTTATATGGGAATAAGTTCAAATTATTGTGCATAATTGACTGCAATGACTGTCTGCTAATACCCATTTGAGCAGATAAGTTGCTTGTCGAAACTCCTGGATTGTTTTGTATGGCAGCAGCGTTTGTTTCCCTCATCCGAAATGTAGGGTTTCGATGGTAAGGTCCTCTTTGGACTGTCCCACGCTCGGCAAAATTGTTAACAAGTCTCATTATGGTGCATCTGCTCGGATGATCGCCGCCAAACGTGCGGCTATACTCTTTTTGAACCAAAACTACGGAGTCCAGGGCGTGATAACGGTGGACAATCCAAATTCTTGTTTCAGTGTCCAGCTATCCATTTTCCTTAAATTTAAAGATCAATCTGCAAAATAAAGAGAAAAAATTGAGCAGATTCATCAAATAGAATGTATCAAATAGAAGATAAGTAATTCAAGCTGCTTTCATCAGCCATCCTGTACGTGGGGACTAACAAAAGTTCGGTAAGTTGGTGACTTTTGAATAGTTTTTGAAGTGAAACATCTTTGATTTCGGTACGTAGGATTTTAGTAGGGGTAAAATTTGATTTCAGCGTCACGCATCACGCGGCACACCCACCTACCCGCACACACACACACAAAAGCAAGCATAAAAACAAGAAAGAAGGTCGGTCATGCCCGACTATAACATACTCTGTACCTGTGAAGTGCTGCCCATCACCGTTGCGACCGGTGTTGCTCATAATTGTTGGCGAACCGATAAATAATCCTGACTACTAAATATGTTCAGAAGGAAGGAACCATCTATCTATAAAACTGTGGGAGATTTGACGTTTTATCCAATTTTCGGGGGCGGGAGGGGGCGTGGCAAAAATTGAAAATAAACTTGATCTGCCTGCAAGTATAAGAAGCATAAGTCCCATACATGTCAAACCTCTATCTCTTACCATCTCTGAGATCTGTGCGTTCATACGGACAGACAGACGGACATGGCTATATCGATCGATATATATCAGGGACCGTAAATAATGATTATTTTTATTTTTTTAACTAAAAAAATCACACACTTCTAATGGACCTAGAAAAAATGGTTCACACCATAATCTTTATTATGGTTTTTCTTATTCTCTGCATTTCCGTCATGATTTTTAAATTTATGATTTTTACGTTTTTTCTTCACTGATAATAATTATTTTTGAGTAATTTTTTAAAACTTAGACCGTAATCATTATTTTTGATCAAAAAAAAAAATAAAACTAAAAAATAATGATTATGTATGAGTATTTTTTTTTTCGCTCAAAATAAAACTCAACAGTAATTTACGGACTCTGGGTAAAATATTCTGCCAATATTATTTTTTATTCTTATAACTGGAACCTAAAGCTACCTCCCAGCATTATTTTTTTTGACGTGACAACGTCTTATAATTCGATAGAGCCGGCTGCACGCACGAAAAAACATGACTCATGCGTCGTTACCTCGCTTTGAGGCGTTCCATGTACTAATACATACACACACTTCACACATATAGCTCAGCAGACCAACGCATTGTTGTTGTTTCAACAGGCCAACACTCTCTGTGAGCTGTGCTTAGTTGTAATTTGACATTTGTAAACAGAGAGAGTGGCTCTCAGTACGCTCTCCCTGTGAAGAGACGATCAACGGGAAAAAAGCTTCTACGCATATTTTGTTTTGGTTATAAGCAGATTTAAAGTTTCTGGTCTAACGGAAATCGAATTGACAAGAAATTTTTTGCGAGGCAAGTGCTGCTAATAAAATGAATTTCGGAGCGTAAACAATAATTAATATTGTTTAAAAATTTGTTATATTGCTAATCCTATTGATATGTTCGTCTTCCTTTTTAGCATAGTAATGTTGAAAGGAGTATTAAGGGCGAAAAAAATTGTATTGCTATTATTTATTGTTTTATAGCGAATTAAAGATACGGTGACATGCAGATGGCATAGAATTCCATTTAACCAAAAAAATGAGTGCAAAAATAGTCAGTATTCTTCGGGAAAATCGATCAGATACAGGAAAGGTACATTATAAGAAACATATAAACAATTCAATGGGAAATTCACTAATCAAATTTAAATACACCGAGCACAATTGGAGACTGTGCTGTGATTTTGAGATTGAATCGGTATTACATCGAATCGGAAATACATCGAATATATGGATTTATTGCCTGTGTAGGGTTATTGCCCTGTCAGGGTAAATCTAACTTGATCAATTTCATTGTGATTTCCAATTACCTCCTTCTCTATATACATACAAATCTATTAAACAAATGAAATTAAAATTTTCTTTTGAAAAATGCTACCATTCCATCAGTATTTTCTTAAGACGTTGTCACGTTCAACTATCGTCAGTAAACCGACTTTACAGACAACCAATTTTTTTTCTAAAATTTGTTTTAAAAAAATTTAATAATTAATTTATCATATATTTAATTATTGTTTAATTTTACGAAAAGTAATTTCGCCAATGACTCGTCACCGAGGTTGCACCTTTGATCCGTGAGCATCATTTTGAGGGCCGAAAACGATCTATCAACACTCACTTGTGTTGCAGGAACCGAATGTACCACTTTGGCCAGCTGCTTTCGCAAAACTCAAACACCTCCTCGCTGTTAAATGAGTTCTTGCAGACCATTGAGGTTGCTTCAGATGATGAAACTGAAGATGGCGGGCCAACTGATGAAATAAAGAAGGAATATGAAAAAATTTACGGCTATAGCCCAAAGCCAATTTGCTTGACCTCCAATATTATGGAGTATTGGGAGGAAAAGCGATTTCTATACCCAACTTTATACCAGCTGGGTACAGAGTATAAAAATTACTAAACTACGAAAAAAATTGCACAAAATCGATTTTTCATTTTTCCATGGCCGCCATTTTGTAAAAAAAAATCGCAAAATTATGATTGAAAAAGGGGCTCGAATAACATCTGTACTGAATCTAACGAAGTTTACTTTTTCCAATTCAGATGATCCGAAGTGGAGTTATCCGTGCCGCCAGCAGCATACCTTTTTTTCGACGTCCAACTTTAAAGGCCGACAACTTTTTGAACAGCCCTCGTACACAGGAAAAAAAATTTTTTTATTTACTTCAATATGTTTTTAATACAATAAAAAAACTAAATTTAAATAACTATTTCCGATTTTAAATAAGATTTCTTTAATAAAAGGTACAAAAACAGCCTTCCAAGCAGCAATACCCCCTTAAGATAAGCTAGGCTTGGCCCTTTAGGCTGCTATTTAAGGCCGAATACATTTTTATTAAATTAAGTTTCAATGTGAAGCTTTGTGCCAAATTACAAGAAAAAACTGTGAAAAACTCTGAAAAATAAAATTCTAGAAAATTTGATGTGGATGAGGAATAATTTAGTTGTATTCTATGCAAAATTTGCAGCAAGTGTATCTTTCTGGGTAATTTCCAAGTCACACTTTATGATCAGGCTGTTGGTGGTGCTGGAATGTTTCAGAATGTTTCAAATCGCTTTCATCCATACTCGAGGCCTCACCTCAATGTGGCAGCCATCTATGATAAACACAAGTCATGCAATAAATGCATTTCGCTCAATCTATTAAAGGATTCCATATCCATAGCTCCGAAGCAGTCGGTCACCTGAGTGAGGAAATTGGCTGCCATATAGACCAACGTGCAAATATTGTGCACACAATGGTTTTGGACACTCCGAAGAGCCTTCCTATGGACCGATACTCCGTGGAAGATTCAAAGGTAAGCAATGCTATTGCAATTTATTTCTCCACCGTCTCGCGCGACACTGTTGTATCGGTGAGCGTTAAGATGTCCGTCGTTCGTGTTAGTAGAGTACCGAGGTCCTGAGTTCGAATTCCAATAAGGGTAAGTAAGAAATAAAATAATAAAAAAAATTGTACTTAAAAAATGATCACAGCAAAAGTAGGAGGAGGGGGAGGAGGTGGGTGAGGGGGGCCCACACACCGGGGGAGCAGCCCCCCCCCCTCCTCTTTAAATTTCTCTTTGTGTGAAACGGCTTCCTATATTTGAGAAATTTTTTCTTAATTTGATTAACACAAAACCCTTGTTTCAAGAAAAATAACGTTGTATTTTTTGTGAAAAGCCTTTTTCTAAAATTAAAGATAGTTAACCCTAGGCGCAAAAATACGGCCGATTTTTTAATTTTTGAGCTCCACAAAAATTGAGAACGCGCTCCTTTCCACCCGAAAACTTTCCTTGAAGAACTCATCTCCTCCTCCCAAAATGAGGCATATCATGCCTATTAAGCTTTTTGGATAGTACAAATTTGAAATATTATTTAATTGCCACGAATTGTGAAAAATAATTAACCACTTACAAATGTTCAATCGGGTTCTTTCTAAGTGCTGATTGCCAGCTCGTAGTGATCCTCCAAAGCTAGAGAATAATCATCTAAATCCATTTTATTTGCTGCAACCTATCTTTTCACTATGTAAACGAAGCTGTTCAATGGATGCCAGAATGCAATAATGGTGCCAATGCGAACACCTTATCGCATCTTTTCGATAAATCGTGATGTCGATGACAAAATCACGTCGGTGAGAACCTAGCACTAAGCCCAAAAAAAACGATTACTCTAACTTGCTTTTGCGAGGTTTCTACCCTATACAATCAAGTTCGAAAAGGTTTCGAGAACAAACTAAACAAAAATTAAGTCGCTCGAAGTTCTGTGGCATGGCGAAAGATTTTTAGGCGATTTGACAAATCGCTAGTAAATTCTGTGGCACACCCGTATATATGATTTATATTTATATCCGTTACTCGTAGAGTAAGAAGACTATTTTAAAGTCGTGCTAATGTATGTAACAAGCAGAAGATATCAGTATCATTTATTCTTGATCAGCATCAACAGCCGAGTCGATATAGCCCTGTCCGTCCGTCTGTGTAGATCTCAGAGGCTAGAAGAGCAAGAGGTACCAAACGACGATTGTGTTCTTTCACGACGAACTATATAGTTCAAGTTTAACGTAAGGAAATCTTATAAACTAAGGCCTGCCGCACACAGACAGCTGAGCGGAGCGTAGCACATCCGCTTTGGGAAATCGAACACACAGAGCACATAGAGAGCGCGCACACCAACAAATTCGTAAGCTCCTCTAGTTCTGCTCCGCTCCGGTTTCTGTGTGCGGGAGGCCTTAGAGCAGAAAGCCGATTCTTAAGTTGTTCAAATCTGCTTTAAAAACCGATTCTCAATCATTAGATACGAGCAGTGAAAACACATTTTTGGAAAGATTTTCAGCTTTGATTACAAAGTCTGCGAAATCTCTTTCGTGACTTTGACGACTAGACCCTGCTGCCCAAGAACATTGCAGACTAGTTATAGTAGTCTAGGGCACTTTAGAAACTAACCGTTTTATGCGTCATCAAAGTCAAGTAAAACTATTTTAATCAAACCGATTAATCATTTTCGCTAAAGAAGCTCTAAACTTCCAAAACTGCGAAAACTGACCAAGAGGGAACTAGAGAGAGAGAGGCACAGATATTCAAGCGGATATTCTAATCCAAATCAGCTGGAATTTATTTCAAACAGATAGAACTACAGTCCATGGATTGTGTGCTGATGACGGCGTTTGTTGTAACATCAATTGTGGCACAAACAAGGAACGGCTGGTAGTGGCATTGGCTAAATGACTCGGCTAAGTTAATTGAGTAGGATCCGTTTTATACAAATGTTGAATTCAATTCTGTGTAATCAAAATCATGAATAAAGCTCCGTGTAATTGTCGTCTGTTTATGTACCCACATGTATATATGTATATGTATACGGCCAGGCAAATCTGTTTCTAATGTGGTGCATGCTCCATCTCCTCCAGATCTCCTCCTCTCCTCCTCCATTGATTTACGAATTCTCCTTCCTGTCGGCATGCCCAATATTATTGGCACGTTGCTGTTGGCGCAGCTCGTACAGTACATAGAACATCACCATAATTATACTCAATGGAAGACCCAAGTATCCTTCGTTTTCAGCAATGGGACAAACTCCACAAGTGGAAGGAATATTAACATTTAAAAATGTTATAACCGTCATTAAAGCAGATAGGATAATGTCCAATAAAGCCATTTTGCTTGTCTCAATATCTTCCAATAGAATAGAAATTCAATATTAAATATATAAAGTACAAAATGTATCACAATTGTGAAGGCTTTTTGTCAGGGCAAGACACAAGTTGATTCAGCTTAATGCTCATTTCAAAGCCTTCTTAGATATGTAGGTATATGTCGGTATGAGAGTGGTAGAAGAAGCGTTGGAAGGTTATAGCCTATTTCCACCATGATACAATAATTACAAGATAGCGCATTGCGCAGCTTCGATATAATGAGTTGGCCTTGGTTCGACGATTCCAAGCTGTAATCCGGTTTATCGAACTGACATGGTCGCTTTCGATTTACAGGTGTAGGAAGTAACTTGTAGCGAAATCTGTCGACTTTGTGGCCCTGGTTCTTGTGTGTTTTTCAGTCTTCGGGTTCGTTAAATTGTCGCGCTTGCGAAAAGGGACTTCCGGTTGCGTTACATTGTAATTATTGTACCATTTACATTACATTATTTCTTAAAATAACGTGAAAGGAAGGAAATCATATAATTTTTAACATGCTTTTATTAGTTTCACCCAGTGGCGTAGCGAGGGGGGCGGAGAATTTGAGGGTCGGCAATGTACACACTGGAAAAATTGTTCTCACTAGGACCAAACCATGAGTTTGCAAATATCTTAACATTTCCATTGATTTCTTTACTTTTGGAAGTTTTTGATTTTCTCAAATGAATCAGGTCCATCCTAAAGTAACGGGCCTTATCGACAAGCCCTGAAGTGCTGTCAGGCTGCAGAGGTGTGGCACAGGAGGTGGAGGAGGAGCAGCAGCAGAGGAGTGATAGGGTCCGTTACTTGGGTAGGACAGGCGCTGCCATTTTATTAGAAAACGCCATGTAAAACGACGGCAAAAGCAAATTCACCATTTTGTCACAAAGGCCACACACACACACACTCACTCAGAGACACACGCATACAAATACACACAAGGGCCAGTCAACGACGTTGGCAAACAAAACAACAACAGCAAGCAGAAGAAGCAGCAGCAGGACCTGCCTGGTGACAAATCTAAATCGCACATCAACGCCAGCGTCGACCGCGTCAAAGCAGCGCTGCTCTCTGGCTAGCAGAGGCCAAAACTCACCACGGCAGCGCACTCGCTCTCTCTCTGCGCCTTGGGCCAAACCACCCTCGCTTACTCTTTCACTCACTCACTCTATGTGTGTGTGTGTGTGCCGCTCGGCTTTTGATCGCTGTTTGTGCCTGGCTGTGTGGGTGGGTGTGTGAGTGCGAGAGGGTCATTTGTTGTCCTTAGGAATCATCGGCACTTGGCCAATGACACACTTGAGACCACTGGGTGGGCTAAGGCCAGCACCTCAACGCTATTTTCTGATTATCATTTAAATTTCATTTATTTTCTTTTTTTTTTTTTGATACTTGGAAACTTACGTAACAACTTAATGGGGTGTTAAGTCAAATGGTTTGCTGCCAGTTTAGTGGTTAGTTAACTTTAGTTGGAAGCATGTTTCCGACTTGAAAATCCCAAATAATCCAAAATATTTTGTTCAGTCAACAATAAATTGTGGCTTACACAACCTATGATCCTGTTGAAAACTTTAAGAATATTAGAAAAAATGGTTAGAAAACTCAATATTGTTATTTCTCAGTCTGAAAAGCTCATTTAGTAACCTTGCACTTATTTGAGAACACAAAATCCTAAATGCTTATGGCTACATTCGTTACTGTGATTTGGCCACTCTCTCTAGCGAGCGCTTGATAGTCGTCTGCTAAGATGAAGACTTCCGCGTGTGCACTCTTCTCAAGGTCCCTAGTTCGAGCCCCAAAAAGTTCAAGTTACGTAATACGCGGTGTATTTAGAACGTTTCTGGGTCCATGGACCATTCATCTTGTAGTCTATAAAACAGGGGTCGGCAATGACAGCAGAGATGTCATCAATATGTAAGACGCTGCACTAGTATTTGAAAGTCAGCAGAGAAAAGTTATCCAACCAACGAGCTTTAAACCTCTCTCTCTTTCTCTCACGAACGAAACATGCTTAATAGTTAAATATAAAACGTCTTAAATTGAGTACAAATAATTCTAAATATTATAAACATTTGAATCGACCGACTTGCATCTGGAATATATCCTTACTTAGTAAGCACATAAATGCTAGAATTGCGTTCCCCTATTCAAGAACAATCTGGCATGAATCCCGAAATATTTTTATACCCTTACCGAGTAAAGTAAAATGGCTTGTCACGTTGACACAGCCCCAAAGGGCCAAAGCCGAGCCTCTCTCAATCTCTTGGCTTGTGCGCGCTTCTTATTTTCGCACAGGAGAAAGGGACCCACGATCTCTTGCACAGCAGTCGCGCACACTAGCCGCAGAGCCACCCGGCCACAAAGGGTATTATAAAATTGTCCAGATGTTTGTTTGAAAGCTATCTTCACCAAACTTTGCACGAAGTCTTTTGGTACAAATACGCTGCACATTTGTCGAAACCGGCCGGATCGGATGACTATAGCATATAGCTCCCATAGGAACGATCGGTCGCAAAACCAGATTTTGACAAATTTTTAGTATGAGTTTGGAAATTTCTTAACATTTCCATTGATTTGTTTACTTCTGGAAGTTTTTGACTTTCTCAAATGAATCAGGTCCATCCTAAAGTAACGGGCCTTATCGACAAGCCCTGAAGTACTGTCAGGCTGCAGAGGTGTGGCACAGGTGGAGGAGGATGGAAACGCCTCCAAAGAACGTATTTCTTAGTTCACTTTCCTTTCCCATGATTTCACTAAGTTTGGTCGAAATCGGATGACTGTAGCGTATAGCTCCCATAGGAACGATCGGTCGAAAAACTAGTTCGAGTGAGGAAAACTTTTTTGTTTTTAATGAAAACGTCCTTTTTATTGGCATATTCGTATTTTATATACTTAAACGCATTTCTACAAAGTCTTATAAAAATCGGATGACTATAGCATATAGCTGCAGAATGAATGATCGGACGAAAAAGAAGTTCTAGTGAGAAACACTTTTTGTTTTAAATGGGATCGCCTTCAAATTTAGTTAACAGTGTTTTATGCTTTTCCATGATTTCACCAAGTTTGGTCGAAATCAGACATCTATGTAGTATAGATCCCATAAAAAAGTAAGGTCCCAAAAGTAGTCTTTGTTAGAAAAACTTTTTTGTTTTCAATGGAAGCTGCAAGGGTATACAAAACTTCGGCCGAGCCGAAGTTCACTTTTCCCTATTTTTTTCCATTGGGATCGCCTCCAAATTTCGTAATTGTTAGTTTGTTATGCTTTTACACGATTTCACTAAGTTTGGTCGAAATCGGACATCTATATAGTATAGCACCCATAGAAAAGTAAGGTCCGAATAGTAGTCATATTTGGAAAAACAGTCTGCAAAGGTATACAAAACTTCGGCCGAGCCGAAGCTAGCTTCCCCTCTTTTATCCTTTGAAAGTTTCACATGAAGTTTCAAGATTAAGAGCCTAAGTTTACATTGATTTTACAACTATAGTGATAGTGCGTCGGGATATTCAGATTTGCTCAGACTTTAAGCCGGCATGAACCGAATCTTCTAAATTTATAACCAGTCGAACCTGAGCTCGAACCGGTACACATATGATTTAAAAAAAGGTTCGGTTCAAAAAACTATTTAACTAACTTTTGTAAGAACTTACTAGAATATTTTCGTTTTCGTTCGCTCTTGAATTCTTATCATCGAAGTATGAAGAATTTGTGAAGGAAAATTAATTGTTCTCTTGTACACAGGGCTAGACATTACCTTCCAATTTGAAAGACTAGTCCTTGGAAGATGTCGTTATAAAATATAACAGTAATGAGTATGGTCCTTTTTATATGGTTTCCTCTCATAAAAAAAAGCCAATAAATTGAGGAATAATGATTTAACGATCAAAAAATTGGGGAAAGTCAACTTCAGCTCGGCCGAAGTTTAGCAGACCCTTGCAGCCTCCATTGAAAACAAAAAAGTTTTTCTAACTAAGACTTATTTTCGTATCTACTTTTCTATGGGAGCTATTCTATATAGATGTCCGATTTCGACCAAACTTGGTGGAATCATGGGAAAGTATAGCAAACTAAGAAATCCGAAGTTTGGAGGCGTCTCCATTGAAAACAAAAAAGGTTTTTCTCACTAAACTTGTTTTTCGACCGTTCGTTCCTATGACGGCTATATGCTATAGTTATCAGATCCGGCCGACTCCGAGAAATGTGCAGCGTATAATTACTAAAACACTTCACACACAGAAACAGACAGACGGACGGACGAACAGACGGACAGGGCTAAATAAACTCAGCTCGTCATGCTGATCAGGAATATATATACTTTATGTGATCAGAGATGCTTCCTTCAAAGCGTTACAAACATCCGGACAATATTATAATACCCTCTGCTAGAGAACAAAAAGCTTTAGCCCAAGGATTGAACAGTATAGGAACCGCTCCGCGAACCAAACCTTAGACTATTCTTTGAGTTCAAAACTGCAGACCGAACTTTCTGCTGAATTTCAGAGACTTGCAGCCTTCACTAAAACTATCTTTGCAGAGACCTCGTTTCCACAACAAATTTTACACTTGAGAGTTTTGTGGGATTTCGGCAATGTGAGCAGAGATGGTGCCACTGGCAAGAGAGTAAGTATTGTAAACATAAAACGGTTAAAAATCTTTCAAAAGCTTCTCTTTTTGCGCCGCCATTCAAGGCTAAGAATATAGAGTTTTAAAGCTTATTGATTGATCAATGTTCAGCTGACTTCGACGGTAAGTAGGAAAGTGGTGTAGAGAGGCAACCGACACCACCACAAAAATGCAGTCTTAGACTGGACTTGGACTGAATTTACACGGTGGAGCAAACTTCATGATGTTTTTGAAAAAGCTTTCGTTTGTAGGAGAGAGGTGTAGTGGTGTAGCTTGCCCCTCTACACCTCTTTCCTACAAGCAAGAGCTTTTCCAAGAACTTCGTGCAGTTTGCTTCACCGTGTAAATCGAATCTTAGACTGGATTTACACAGTGAAGCAAACTTCATGAAGTTATTGAAAAAGCTTTCGTTTGTAGGAGAGAGGTGTAGTGGTGTCGCTTACCTCTCAACACCTCTTTCCTACAAACGAAAGCCATTTCAAAAACTTTACGCATTTTGCTTCACCGTATAAATCCAGTCTTACACGGGTTTTACACGGTGATGCAAACTTCATGAAGTTTTTGACGAGCTTTTGTTTGTAGGAAAGAGGTGCAGTGGTGTAGCTGGCCCTTTTACACCTCTTTTCTACAAACGAAAGCATTTTCAAAAACTGCATGATGTTTGCTCCACCGTGTAAGTCCAGTCTTAGACGGCATTTACATGAGGAAGCTAAATTGATAAAGTTTATTTAAAAGCTCTTGCAGGCGACACCACTACATCTCTTTACTACAAACGAAAGCTTTTTAAGAACTTCTTAAAGTTTGCTTCAACATGTCAATCCCGACTTACAATTACTGAGGCAGCTGCTCAAATTCTGCCGTTTTTTCCGCTCACTTTGCCGACCTTATATTATGTTCCAATTTCTAGAATTTTTTTGGGTTGACTTAAGAACTTCTAGTTCTAGATACATCGGCATAGAGTTCATACCGTTTTGTTTTTAAAATTTCAAGTATGTTTTGTCCTTGGAAGTACGTAAATTAAGTACGAATCATTGTCAGATCGAAACACGACCGTTTATATTATTGAAATGAGAACAAACGTTCTTGAACCAACAACATTTCGTACTAAAAGTGCATGTAAAATTGCAAGAAAAGCGCATTCTTAGTTCAAATACAAAATAGACTATTGATGCGGATGATTTTTAGGCAAATCCGTTCTTAAAATTCCCAACTGGTTCTAACACTTTTCTTATGTAGTAATGGTAAACTCCAAAACTTTTTAGAATTGTACCCAGCTTAGTTACAGTTGACTTGCTTTGTACTTGATTTAACAACAAACAACATTTCTTTAACGCTGTTCTTGAAAGCTTTGTTGAAAGTATTTCAAAGTATAGCTTATTAGAAGGCGAAGAAGACTAAGATATGAAATTCTAGTCAAATTGCAAACAAAAGCTTAAATGATTCCATAATTAAGGACACGCAAAAGCTTTACCATTCCCAAGAAGTAATCAAGAAGATCTTATTGCATTAGCGGTATGATAACCACCCTGTCTTTAGGCCAACCCCTAAAAATTGCAGCCCCCGCCCCTTGCTCTTTTACTCAATTTCTTAAGTCCACCACAGCAAAAGAAACTCGCGCTGCCTGGTGCTTAACGACAGATGGCGCCAGCTAGCTGCTGGCAATGTCGCATAGATGGCGCTAGTAAGAAAGTCACTTGTGATAAGACAAAACCAAAAACCTTTAACCAATTGAAGCTGCTGGCTGCAAACAACCTACAAAGAATAAAGGACCCATACAGGTTGACAGGGAACTCTCGGGACAATAGTGGGTGAGAAGGCTGAACCGAGTCGCACAGGCACAACAAACAGCTGCCGGTCATATTTTCCAGTCAACAAGGCAACAACAAACATGCACTAAGAGAGAGAGAGAGTGGGTGAAAAGGGGGAGGGGGGGGGGGCACCCCTCCTGCTCGTGTTTTGGGTAACGTAGCTGCTACTGGCTTTTAAGCAGAAAATCACACAAGCAGCCCAGAATGCTGCCAGCTGGGTTGGATGCTGGAGCACACACAAAAACCCCAGGATGTGTGTGCCTGGGTGGCGCAGAGAGTGGTGTGGGTGGTAGTAACTGTTTATTAGACTGACCCAAAATGGAGCCCAAACAACACTCGAGCATTTCTACGGTAGCCAAAGCTTTTGCTTCCCCCCCTCCCTCCCTCCCTCTCCTCAACAAGAGAATTGCTGGCTCAAATTACTAGGAAATTCTTGACAAAATTTTAGGAAATGACATCAAATTTCCAAAATGAAAGCTTATTCCTAAGAAATTTCATTTACTTGAAATTCCAATGACTAACAAGTTGGAAGAATTTTTTGATTCCTACAAAAAGACAAATACCAAGAAATCGATTTGCACATTTGATTTGGTTCAAATATAAATACAAATCTAAGCCATTTTATTAAAACTGGTTGGGAACCGTTTTTGAATCAGTTCAAAACATTAAACTCCTTGTTACCGACCTACACACCAAATTTCAAATTCATATCTTCAAAAGTCTCCGAGATATGACTCTGAACCACTTTTCTGTACTGGTTCATAGCCGGGTTTTAATGGGATAAAATCTAATTAATAATTATTATCAACTTACAAATCAAATTTCAGTTTCCTTGCTTGAAAAATTGTTCATTTTTGACTATGAATTACAAAGATAAGCTTTTTGGAACCGTTCTTATGTCATTCTAACTCCATATTATTAACCTACACAAATATCAAGCTCATGGCTCAATTAAATTCCGAGTTGTGAATCTAAAACTCTTTTGAACCAGTTCTTATACCCCTGCATCTCCGACCTTGATCAGGAGAACAAAGATAGCAATCTTAGCAGAGCTGCTAAGGACTCAATCCTGGATGGAAATGGAAAGGAAATCATAGATCTGTGCGAGTCCTATAGAATGACGGTACTAAACGGAAGAACAAACAGTGATAGCGAAGGAAACCTTACCTTTGTTAGATCCCAAGCTACGTTTCGTTACCTTTCAAAAGCCTAGTATTTAAAGAAACTCCAATAACGCAGTACAGTTTCGCCTTGCCGTATGTGACAATTTCAGAATTGGACCGAGTGAAAGATGGGGAGGATTGAGTTTCTGCTGAGTTTTTAAAATACGCCACATTTTATTGAACTTATGACAGACACTTTCAACGTCATATTTGAGATGACAGAAGTTCCAGACAGCTTCAGGCAAAACATAAAATATCCGATATACAAAAAAATAGGGGAAAGTTAACTTCGGCTCGGCAGAAGTTTTGTATACCCTTGCTTTTCTAAATAAGACTACTTTCCGGACCTTCCTTTTTTGTGAGAGCAATACTATATAGATGTCCGATTTCGACCAAACTTAATGGAAAAGCATAAAAAAAAGTGAATTACGAAATTTGGAGGCGATCCCACTTAAAACAAAAAGTTTTTTTTACTAGAACTTCTTTTTCGACCATCCAATTATGACCAAACTTTGTTGAATTGTGTAAAAGTATATAAAATAAATGTATGCCAACGTAAGGGACGTTTCCATTAAAAACAAAAAAGTTCCTCACAGGAACTTCTTTTTCGACCGATCGTTCCTAGGCAGTTATATGCTATAGTCATCCGATTTTGAAAAAACTTTTTAGAATTGTGTAAAAGTATATAAAATAAAAATATGCCAACGTAAGGGACGTTCCCAACAAAATTTACTTTATGTGGTCGGAGATGCTTCCTTCAATGCGTTACAAACATCCGCATGCAAGGGTATAAAAATACCAAAAGATCTGTTCGAATATATCACTCCTACATTTCGAACATATCAAAGTGAAGTGTTTCAGATCAACAGTATCAAAGCAGTAGTGTTGTGAAAACATCGTAGTGTTGGGTACCATCGATAGTGGAAACCATCGATAGAGTCAATACTATCGAGAAAATGTAATTTTGAATAAATCAACAAATAATTAACAACAACCACAACAAATATTTTGAATTCCAATATTTTTCAAGGAATTGTAAATATAGAAATTTAACACTTTCATAGGGAGCTCATTGGAACTTTAGAAATTAAGTAATAATATCATTGGTAATTCACAGCAAACTCAAGAAATAACTTAATATCATTAGTAATAGACGGTTTACATTTTCCGTCTTCAAAAGCGACGGCTTAGATTTTAAAAATTTGAATAGTGGATCGGTGAAAAAGTCGTTGAATCTCTCCGAAACATTTGATGTTGCTGGCAGTTGTTCGGGAGTAGAACCTATAGAGATGCCAGTTCATTTTCCATTAAGGGGTCTTCTCATTCAAAACCCGTTTTTGGACCCTTTTTAAAAAATTCTTATTTGAAAACGCAAAGAATAATTGAAAACTTTTTTATTTATTGTATTACAAAAGGTTCAGTAAATAAAAATTTTTTTGCCTCGATACGAGGGCTGTTCAAAAAGTAATGAGACTTCAAAGTTGGTGGTGAAAAAAGGTGTCGTCACGGCGGCCACGATCCGGGTCTCCGGAGCGTCCGAAATGAAAAAACGGGGTATAATCAGATAGATGTAATCTCGGGTGAACCCAAACTTAATTTTGTGATTTTTACAAAATGGCGGCCATTCAAAAAAATTTCAATTTCGGGTTTTTTTGTAGTTTAGTGTAAAAAAAATAGTAAAATTTTTAATTTCGTACCAGAATGGTGACACCCGCCACTTGTTTCAGAAATCCTGACTGAACTGGCAGTTCGACGTGTCAGATAAAGCGTTAAGTTTGCAGTTGCTTGGAATTTAGGTCACATTGGGTCACTAAAAGGACTATCCCTAAACTAATTCGTTTTCGAAAATCCTTTGGGGATATTTTTGAATATCCAGCAAAATAAATGCAAAAAAATGTCGAAAAAAGTTGCTCAATGGAAGACCCCTTAAATGAACTGCGCTTTGAGCGGCACTACCTGACCGGAATCCGTCCTTCCCTAATCTGGGGTACAAAATGGACGCTATTTTGCTCATAGTTCGGTTCTCATAGTGGGAAAGTCTCGTATATATTCCTTCAAGAAGCACATGGCTGACTAATTGACCTTCTTGGGCTTCCAGATTCTTTGCAGCTTCAAGAAGTTCAGTATATAGACCGCATATAATGGGAACAATCAAAAATAATCAATCGTATTATGCGCCGCTTTTAGTTTTGAAGAAGCTATATCGCTGCTCGTAAAATATTGAACAATTATCGTGTATTTTACAAGTGCTTCTTGTACGCAGTTCAGTTTAAAAACATCACGCACAACCAAATTATGTCTTTTCTTTTAAAGGTTGCACGCACTTACAAACTTTCTAGAAATGCCCAATTTTCTGCTCCGATAGTATCGATAGTGGGTCTTAACAATCGATGGTTGGCTAAATTCACAACTATCGATAGTATCGATAGTGCTATCGATGGTTTTCATAACACTACAAAGCAGTATTTCATAATACCTGTATGACATGCCTTAAATATCAAAAACGTATTTTTATAATAGCAATCAAGTACCTGTTCCCTTGATTTCGTGTGTTTTTTCTTTACATACACACACACTCACACATACACACACTCCAAAAAACACACAAACGCATGGCATGCGGCCGCGCGCGATAACTGACAATGCAAGACCCCCCCCTCTCTCCACAAGCAAAAATTGATTCGTATATAACTTCGGTGTTTTTTCGTCCGATCTTAGTGATTTTTTCAGAAAAAGATAGATATTGGGCTCTTCATACATATATTATTTTTAATACGCTGTTTACATTTACCTCTTTTCTATTTACGCACCACCTCAGTTTTGAATAGGTCTATCTTAAAAATTGTGGCTCTGACAGTTTTTTGCGCTTAAAGGGGGAAGGGGGAGGAATTTTCCAAATCTGAAACAAAATCGTATTGAATCGGGTATACACCTACCTACATTCAAAAATTTGTGGCTCTAGCTCTTATAGTCTCTGAGAAACACGCGTTCATACGGACAGACAGACGGACGGACAGACGGACATGGCTAAATCGACTCGGCTGTTGATGCTGATCAAGAATATATATACTTTATAGGGTCGCAAATGTTTCCTTCTACCTGTTACATACTTTTGCACAACTTCATGATCCCCCTTTCCCATTTTCAATGGGAACAGGGTATAAAAAGTATTGTTGAATTACCAATGGGGTATTTTTATAATATCAAAGCTTTATTTTCTAAATACCAGTACGACATGTTTTAAATATCAAGGCGATATTAATAAAAGTGTACATGAAATAAATATATGTAAATGTATGTAAATGATCTGATGAATGGAGTTTCGGGATTTAATTTCCTTTTGATTTTGCAGGTCGCTTTTAAGAAGAAGAACTGAGGCATTTATGGAGTCTTGTATTGTCATCTTAAGAATTTTTGTTATGTCCTTCTGAATTCGTTAAGCGACACGACGGCTTTAAGCAATAATGGAGGAGCATACAAAATATGCAATCCTTTGAATCTCAAGAGAAGAAAATGGGATTCATATTGATTAAAGAAAGCTTTTACTCAAGTAGAGTTTAGATACGTACCGTAAGTAACACCACCATCAAGCAACGAGAGCTGAAATAGTCGCAGGGCTCCATCCACAGAACATTAAGCTTATCAGATTTGTCGGGAGACAATTCCTTGAAGTCCAAGCCAATCTGCAGTCTTATTTAAAAAAAAAATTAGGGGAAAGTTAACTTCGGCTCGGCATAATCCACTGTTAATTACGAAATTTGGAGGCGATCCCATTTAAAACAAAAAAGTTTTTCTCACTAGAACTTCTTTTTCGATCGATCATTCATACTGCAGCTATATGCTATAGTCATCCGATTTTGATAAAACTTTGTAGAAATGTGTTAAAGTAAATAAAAATAATAATATGCCAATGATAAGGACGTTTTTATTAAAAACAAAAATTTTTTAGAACTAGGCATTTCCGTTGGTCGCGAGCGTACGTTCGCGACCCTTTTATGTGCAAAAACATAGAAAACAAAATTTTTCCCCATCTTTTTAATTTTTTTTTGCTGAATGTACTCTTCATCTTTGTATAATTCGTGTTGTGGCTATTGGGAGATACTTATCTTTGTTTTCTTTGAGAGGTGACTTAAAGTACTTTTTTTTCTTATATGTTTAGTTAAATTTTATTTATTTTTTCTTATTATTTTTAATTTTAAAGTGCAAAAGATGGAGTTCATCAAGCTTCAGTTTCATCAATAAACATGCGGTCGCGAACGTACGCATTTGAATTTTGGACTTCAACTTCTAGGAAATATTTGTGTATACTTTTTCCCCCTTTCAAGTCCAAACCCGGCTTAGCAGTAGACTTTACTATTCTCAAAACGTTATGAATATATAAGGGTCAGCTGGCATTGACAACTCATTTGAGGTCTCCGAATTTTATAACCCATTGTTGGTTTTTTCAGAATTTTCCAATCTCCAATGGAATGTCATAGAATTTTTGGTTCACCCTACGCCATGGACAACCAAAATGGCTGCCTCTGATGTCGAACACTCTTTGAAGCGTCACCCAGACACACACACACACACCCAGACGCACATAGCCTGGCGCGTATGTCCAGTTCATAGCCAAAAGTTATGGATTCAACTTTTGGCCAATTTAATTTTCTCGCCTGAAACGGCTACACCCGGACGAACGCAACGAACGCAACGAACCAACCAAACAGCCAACCCCTCCAGCCCGCTGACCAACACCCCACCCCAACCTACCCACGCACAGGACTCTGCTGCTGCTGTTGCTGTTGCTGATGAGGACGAACCGCACTCAGACCCGCATTTACAGATGATTTAGCTCATGTTTAAGGCCAGAGGACCAGAATCAGGACCAGAACGTGGCCAGCACTGTGGACACATTGTGCCCCATTAGTTTCTACGGCAAAATTTGCATGCTTTCTGCATGGGAGTTGTGTGTGCTCAGTTGTTGTTTTGTTGTTGTTGTTGTAATAAGCACCCCCTTACCCCTACCCCGGAGCGGCCAAAGAGTGACCAGTTTTCCAGTCCATTTGATTTTGTAGCTGGCCGTCGCCTGCCCGCAGTATTTCCTTTGCTGTTTCTTTCTGCACTCTCCGCCTGATGGCTTAATAAAATTAGTTAATGCTTAGGCCAGGATATTTGTGTGATGTGTCCTGGCGATTTGGCCTCACAAATTGCATGCCAAACACTTTGCACACAAAAATTTATGAAAATCGATCAACAGAATTTTGTGCCAGCAAATTGATTTTCATAAGGAAATTTTTGTGGGTAGTCAAATTTTGAGGCGTCAAATAAGCAAGTGCACAAGGCATGGAAAATTTCAAATGAAATTTTAATTTAAAAGAAAAACGCAAGGCTTGGTATAGGCTTGGAATTCTAGTATCAATCCGAATACTTGAAAGTTGAGTATAGTCCCAACTCGAATCAATTCTTTTGCTCTTGGTTTAGTGACTAGCGGAAGCTTAGATAGCTTCCTAAATGGTTAAGGGTTGATTAAGGTAAGAATCTCTTGGATATATATTTCAGTGCCATCTATTCACAGCCACTTGAGATAGAGACATTTGATTTCTATCAACTCCGCTTAGAAGTGTCAGTCCAGCAACTCGGACTCCAACCTAAATATGTTACCCAGCAACGACTCCAGCAATTGTATTAATCACTTGGAGTTTCCACTTGATTTAAGCCTCACCCAAAAGGCACCCAGTCAAGGACATCCGGCAAAGCTGCAGCCAAGTGACGACATCTCAAAAGACTTTGCCGCGCTTGGTTTGAGAGTTGAGAGGGCAGGCGGCACTCGACTCTTCCTCCTCCTCGGATGGGCCATACACAACATACTCGTACATATTTCACACCTGCGGACTCTTGTCCAAGTGGAAGATGATGAAAAAGTGGCACTCGGGCAAAATATTATCACACAGAAGTAAAGAAACAGGAAAAAAAAAATTAAAAGAAAAAAAGGGAAAGTGATAAATGGCCGCCTCTCCACAACACATCAAAGCAAGTGCACAAATTAAGCTAAACAAAACCAAAGCGACACCCGAGTCGACCCGACCCCTCCACACACACACACAGCGGCGTCTTGCTTTGAAAAAAAAAGTTTGCCTCAAGAGTGGCAGCCAGTTGAGTATGTTGCTCCACTCGAAAGCGAACACACACACACACACACACACACATTTGTTGGCTTAAGGGTTAAGATAATCTTGAGAAGAATATGCGGGCACTACGTATGAAGAAAGCAGCAGCTGCGAGGGTAGTTAGATATGTCCTTACAAAGTGTGGCCATTTAGTGTGACCAAAGCTTTGTAATTGTCTAGTACAGCTGACACTTGTGGCGACCGTGCAATTTTTTCTTTGCCGATTTTAGTTCAAATTTAAGTCAAATCTGTCCCCTAGTTTGGTAAAATATTTGCCACTGATTTGGTTTTAATATTTCAAGTTAATTGCTGAGCCTTTGGTGTGTTATAAAGGATCCATGTTTCTCGGGTTAAGAAACAGCATGCAATATCAGTTGGCCATTCAGACGCACCCGCCCACACACTCAAACACACAAAGGCAAAACACAAAAACCAACTCAAAAACAACGACAAAAACTTACACAAAAACAAACAAAAACAAACACCAAACAAACAAAAAACAAAATCAAAAACACTGACAAAAACAATAACAAACATAATAAACAAAGACAAAAACAAACACACAAACAAACACTTAAACTAACACAGAAATAAACAAAAAAGAATGGGAAGAGTTTTTTTCCCCCCCCGCCGATGTTTTGTATACCCTTGCAGCTTCCATTGAAAACAAAAAAGTTTTTCTAACTATGACTACTTTTTGAACTTTACTTTTCTATGGAATTTATACTATATAGATGTCTGATTTCGACCAAACTTGGTGAAATCATGGAAAAGCATAATACACTGTTAATTACGAAATTTGGAGGCGAACCCATTTAAAACAAAAAAGGTTTTCTCACTAAAACTTCTTTTTCGACCGATCGTTCATACTGCAGCTATATGCTATAGTCATCCGATTTCGACCAAACTTTGTACAATTGTGTAAAAGTATATAAAATAAGTATATGCCAATGATACGGACGTTTCCATTAAAAACAAAAAGTTTTCTCACTAAAACTAGTTTTTCGATCGATCGTTCCTATGGCTGCTATATGCTATAGTCATCAGATTTCAACCAAACTTAGTGAATTCATGGAAAACATAGTAAACTAAGAAATACGAAGTTTGGAGCGTTTCAATTCTCACCGAACTAGTTTTTCGACCGATCGTTCCCCAGCTGCATGCTATAGTCATCCGATCCGGCCGGTACCGACAAATGTGCAGCGTATATGTACCAAAAGACTTCGTGCAAAGTTTGGTGAGGATAGCTTTAAAACTGACGAAGGAGATAGCATAGAAACAGAATGACAGACGGACGTTCGGACAGGGCTCAATCAACTCAGCTCGTCATGCCGATCAAGAATATATATACTTTAGGTGGTCGGAGATGCTTCCTTCAATGCGTTATAAGCATCCGGTCAATTTTATAATACCCTCTGCAAGGGTATAAAAAAGCACTTCCAGCCCATGGTACAGAGAGCAGTCACTCACCAGACTTCTCAGCTGAGAGCAAACGGGATCAACAATACCACAAACGGTTCACTTTGGAGCTGTTGCACATCATAAACACCCCCACACACATAAGACTGAATTACAAATCGGACACAGAAAAATGTGCACACTTATACAGACACCTACTCGATAGCAATAAGTAAAATAATTTAGATTCTAACTCCACAGCTGACTGATGGGACGCTGTTGCCCTATTGTCGGTGTTGGCTATTGATGTGAAACATGCTGTATAAGAGGTGCAAGAACCTTCATTCACCTGTGTGCATGTATGCGTGTTACTCTATACTCGTTACTCAGTACTCGATTTTCAGTACTTCTTACTCATAACTCGATACTCAGTACTAGATTCTCCGTACCCGATATAGGATACTCGAAACTCAGTACTCTATATACTCAGAATAAAATTCGCCATGAATTTTAGAAAATCGCCTTATTTTAAATTTGCCCTGGTATTTAGAAAAAATTCCTAAAATACATAAAAAGTTTTCTGAAACTAAGAAAAAAATGCCATAAAGATATTTTTTAGAAAAAACTTTTCTAAAAACAAGAAATGGCCAGATTTCTCTGATAATTAGGACGAAATTTTCTAAAGTCTTTTTCTTAAAAATAGGGCAAAATTAACCTTTAATTTCAAAAAATAGTAGCCCATAAAGAGAATACTGTAATTTCTGAAAAACAGGAAAATTTTCTAAAACTAATTTTCTTAAAAATATGGCGATAGTAGCCATTGCTTTTAGAAAAAAAGGTGTTAGATTTGAGGAATTTTTGCTCCACTGCAAAAATAAAGGTAGCCCATTCGGACGTCTCACTTCAACGCTGTGAAGTAGCCTAACCGGTCTAAGCGGCCGCCGTCGATGCGTTCTAATCCCAGTCAGTTCCTGGGGTGTTGTTCAAGCGAAGCGGACTTGGACCTGGACCGGTGGTGGACTTGGACCTGGGCCGGTGGTGGACGTGGATCAGGAGGTGGACCTGGAGGTGCCCATGGAGGTGGACCTGGAGGTGGCCATTGAGGTGGACCTGGACATGGTGGTGGACCTGGACCCTGTGGTGGACCTGGACCCGGTGGTGGACCTGAACCGGTGGTCTTAAGCAATTTTTTCTGCTTTTAAGAAAATACCTTTTCTCTTATTAAGAAAAATTTGTCTCAATATTAGAAAACAATTTTTTATTTTAAGAAAATAGTTTTCTATGATTCAGAAAGAGATTCTAATTCTGAAAAGTAGCCCTTTGGTTTAGAAAAGCCTTAGGACGGATTTCAAAGGCGAATTTCTAATTTTAAGGGCTAATTTGGGACTCTATTTGTATGAGTGTACTTATTACTTTCAGTACTTAATACTCGAAACTAAGTACTAGGTACACCGTATTCGATACTTTGTACTCGATACTAAGAACTCGATACAAGATAAATATGTCATGTCAGCATGACGCGTGACGCTGAATTTTATTGTACTATCCCAACCGGTTCGAACCCGAAAATCAGACTTTCTTTTTGGGGACACGACCATGCACGATTTCGCACGAGGCATGAGCGGTGAAGTACAAAATGGAACGTAACGACCCCTTTTACGCAATCCCGAAATACTTGATTTAAGACAGTTTCGGAATAAATACGCATAAAGTATTCTTTGTTGAAGTCTAATAGCTTCTAAAGTCAACCCCAATAAATTCTTGAAAAGAAATTAGAGTGCAAAAAATAGTATTTAAATAAAATTCAAAAGCTGTTTCCAGTTTGTTTGTTGAACGAAGTCTTAAAAACCAAAGACCCAGATGATAATAATGTAGATCAGAAATTTACCATCGCACCATAAGCAAAGTGTTAAAACAAGTGGAGAGTTTGCAGCACTGATTCGTTTAAGAATTACTTACAGCAACTAACATTTGTACATTTTTTAGCATAATCTCAATAAGAACTTTTTGTTGTACGGTCACTCTGACTATGGGGTTTTCCCGCTCAGAAGGTGGTAACTCTAAGACATTGTATATGAGCACTTCTGGTTGGGACAAACTCAAAACTCTGTTGAGGTGAGCTCAGATTATAGCTTTAAGTTAGAACTCTTCTTCAGTGGGTTGTTTTTTCTCAAATCTCCAAGGACTTCCTTCAGAATTGGCTTAATTTTCAAGTTAACTTAACAGTAAAAGTTTGGAGTAAGATAGTGCTAAGGTCTGTGAAACTTTTTGAAGAGTTAGCACAATTGAAGCTGGTCATACTTAATAGTGGTAGCGGCTAGTGGTGCGCGGCCGCTGTGCAAGAGGTCGTGGGTTCGATCCCGCCTCGGAACATCTAAGAAAGTTTTTTATTTGAATAAACTTTACACCCGGTCACCCCCTCTGAGTTGTTGGAGTTAGTAATTGGCAAAGCTTCTCAAACTGCCGTTCGGACTCGGCGTTAAACTGTAGGTCCCATTCTCTTGTGCGAAAATTTAAAGCGCACAAGCCGAGATGAGCCTTGTCTTTGGGGCTGTGTCAAGCCATTTATACTTACAAGCTTAAGCGTTTGTAAGTTCAGGGCATATCATCCAACTCGATCTTGCGAGAGTGATTCAAGAAGTAACAAAGTTTGAGCACAACTTTCTCATCTTTCACTCCGATTCAAGAGTACATATATCTGCATACAGCCCTACAACCATTCCATTTGTTATTCCCCACCTAATATCGACCCATTCTGATTCTTCGTGTGCAAAATTAAAGTTTTCGCTTCCTTGAGCAGCGCTGCTGCCGCTGCTTACTTCAAATGTGATGCCTCAATGAACGCCCCTGGGTCTGGGTATGGTCTGGGTCTGCGTTTTGAGTGGCCTTTAGGCGCTTATCGCGTGATACGATCGCATAGCCGAATGTCGTTTGTATCCGTTACATGCGATCGGCAATCGGCCAGTTGGAACCGATCAATTAGTCTGCAGCCCAAAATGTTGCGCCCGATCGACGCTCGTCGATCGACCTAGGCAAAGTGTTGGCTCTAATGGGAAAATTGGTTTCTTGGTTATGCGCTTGACTAAGCCCAGAGGTCAAAGGCTTGCCCAGTTCTGGCCGTGGCCGCACCTGACATGGCTTTCACACGCCAAGTTCCTGTTCCTTCCAGCAACATCCACAGAATAATCCTTTGTTTCGCCCGGGCCATTGAAATTGGAAATTGAATAAGTATTGGAATTTCTTGCAGTTGTTTGGTGTCAGTTTGATAAGTGGGCTTTGTTCGCCGCATTCCTTTCGTGAGACGCTGGACGGGAGCTGCTGCGGCTGCTGGTGCTGCCGCTGCTGATAAATCAATCAATAGTTGCATTAGAGAATTGCTTGGAAACGCATTAACTTGATGGCTTAATGCACCCCACGCCACCAGCCCGAAGGGTCGCCTTTTTGCCAAATCGTTGTAATCTACGAAATTGACACTCAAAAGATTCCCAACCCCGGCAATTAAACTGTGTGCGTGGGCACATATGGTCCCGGCGAGGGGTGGCCCAACAATTTGTCACACACACAACCTACATAAAAAGTGCCAATTGCAGCAGCAGCCAGCAGCAACCTTCCCGGGGTCAGCTGCTAAATTAAATAAACTCGAATGTCTTTAATTTGTCTGAGCGGTTCGCTTGTCTATGGCTCGATCCAATGAAGTGTGCTGGGTGCTGCTGTGTCCAAGTCCAAAGAGTCGCTGGTCATAAATTTCGTATTAAATTGAGTGTTAAATGCTGGACACAGCAGCAACAGCAGCAGCAGCTCTCCCTTCCCCCCATGTGCAACCGTGCGCGTAGTTCTTTTGCGCCGTCTCCGGCTCCGGCTCTTCTTTGTGTCCACAATCCATCAGTTGGTAGCCAATTTATTATGCCCAATTCTTTGCTTTGGTTGTCATCGTCATCATCTGGGTTGTTTGGCCCGCTTTTGCGACAGCCGAAATCAATAAGTTTTGTACTTCTCTCCAAATAAATGTACAAGTAAGCTGGGCAGCTGCGAGGAAGGCACTTACTTGGCTATCAGATTCGATAGAATTCGATTAAGAGTGGGAAAAATGAAAGGCTTTTCTATCGATTTTGTAAAATATCAATTATAAGTTTGTGATTTATCGATATTCAGATATTTCTAAATGATTTGAAAAGCGTAAATTTCCTGTCCAATTAATTCGTAGACTTTAGCGCTTGAACCGATGTCCAAGTCAACCGATTTTCCAAAAATTTGGTCGCCACATATCGCAAAACTTCTTCGTACTGCATATTAGAATCATCGAAACACTGCTTCAGAACGTCAATGGATTTGGCAATCATCGAAAATTCAGCGAAGACTTTCAACACCAGAGTTTCCACGTCGAATGATAAAGCTTTACAGGCATTTCTCCCAGCATTGTAAATCCTTAGATCTGTAAGTTGAACAATTTCTACTTTGGTTTTCTGTTGATAACACGCTGCTTCAGGGCTATTTGTGGTGTATTTATACTGCTATATAATCCTAACTGTGTCATTGTTAAAGATTCACTATTCTTACCATTATGTCTGACTTACGGTTCTTCCATTTGGTTCTTCCACTTGGAGACTAACTTCCATTCCCCATCTTCTTCTTCTTCTTCTTCTAACTAGTTCCAATCCCGAGTGGGACATAGGACATCAACAACTTCTCTCTTCTAGCAAACTCTGTTGTTAGCCGTCGCTTTGAGTTCTCCCCAACTACTCGCGATGCTTTCCGCTTCTCGACCGAAAGTTCTCCTCCAAGTTTCTTTGGGTCTGCCAGGTGTCCGCCCGATTCCGTCCAACGGGTTCCATTTCATTGCCTTCCTTGCGATGTTGTTCTCGTTTTTAGTAATGTATGTCCTATCCAGCTCCATTTCATTCTGCGTATTATGGTGCCGACCAGTGTTGCCAGAACATGAGGTTCAAAAAATTCTAGATTTTCAAAAAAAAATTGCTAGAAATAGCTCAAAATAAAAAAAAATTGCTAAAAAAAAATAGCTAAAAAGTAAAACTTAAAAAACTGTTGTTTTCGGACTGAAATCCAATAGATTCTCGTAAAAAAATTAATTTGTAATGAGTTACGAAAACAAAAATACTTCAAATGAGGTTTGCAAGCCGGAACAGTGTTGCTAGAATAAGGGATCCAAAAGCTGACAAGTTTGCGCAGAAAAAATGCTAGAAATAGCTAAAAACTGAAAAAAATTGTTTTTGAGCCTAAAATCCAACAATAACTTAAAAATTACGGTAATTGTCTGTTATACACAATTTCGGAACAGAATCAGCAAACTTCAATTTTAATTTTAAAAAGAAACCATGAATGACCGCCGGAAATTTTTTGCATGATAGTTCTTCTTAATTCGCGGTGTATCGAAGGAAACAATTACCCCAATTGGCTTTTCAAGGTGCTAACACTAACAAATTCTTCAAAAAGGACAGAGTCCCGCAATGAATTCACAATCTCCCTTTTTTGGAGACCGAGCCAAACCAGAATCTAAGTGCAACGAAAGCTGAAAGGCCAAAAAATGCTGATCTCAGTACTGAGAATTATGTACCGGAATTTAGTTACTTCGTCCATATCAGCAATATTTGAGTTTTTTTTGCTCATTATAATAAATAAAAATATTTTGTCAATTCTACAATCAATTTCTACGAAAGAATATAAAGACTGAAAACACACTGAATGTTTTCATAAGACTATCACTACTGTGGATAGAACCCGTCAGGAGGCTCAGTACTAAATAGTACTAAAACTAGCGCTGATTTGGAAAAGTTGGTACTAAAAACATGGGTTTTCTTGCTTGCTTTTCGGTCATGAATCTAACGCTGTCAATGCAATCCTTAATGACTTTCGCTTTTTAGGCATAAATTGAAGTACTAAATCTCATGAGTAGTGAGCCTCAACTAAAATGACTTATGAACTACAACAATTTCTAATGATTATGCCTTAAACTATCACTCGGAAATTCACTTCTAAGACTTTTACTCAGGGGAAGTTCTATAGCAAAGGTTTCAAACCAGTTTAATATGCGCTATTTTGCACTTCGTCCTAAGAATATAAAAATTGCTAGAAATAGCTAAACATAAATTTTAAGTTGCTAGATTTATAGCTAATAGCATTTCCGAAAATTTATAAGCATTTCCACTTTCAAAAATGCTAGATCTAGCAACTAAATAGCTGAAATGGCAACACTGGTGCCGACACTCTCCATGTTCGCTCGCCGAAGTAGCTCGGTGCGCTTGTCATTCTGTCTGGTTGTGTGCGATGGCAACTAGAAGCCAGGCAGTTTTTAATGCGTCTACGTGGCGCCAGTTGCCGTAAAATAACTCTCGGGTGCAATAGGAGCAAGGGCTTGCCCACCGCTGCTCTAGTCGATTAATCATCTTCTGCAACACTTCTACTTCGTCAGCGAAAAGTATAACTAGGTCATCAATGTAAGGGCCTTCTTCCAAATGTTCAAGCAGATCATCCATAAACAGTGCAAGCAATAGCGGAGAGAGCAAGCATCCTTGCTTTACCCCATAGTTAGGTCTGAATAGTTAGAAAAACTTGTTTGCTTTTAATGGAAATATCCATTATTTATATGCTTTCACACAGTTCTACAAAATTTGATTAAAATCAGATGGCCATTGGATATAGCTATCATTGGAACGATCGGTCGAAAAACTAGATCTAGTGGGAAAAACTTTTTGTTTTCAAAGAAGGCGTCTTTAAACTTTAAGTTAGCTTCTGCTTCAGCACAATTTTGCTGACTCTGTTGAAAATTAGATGCATATATCGAATAGCTGTCATATAAAAAACTGGTATAGAGATTAAGGTTGTGCTTAATCTGCCATTAATATTTATTGTTTCACTTAACTAGTTTAATACAAATTGTTGATTTCGAGCTGGCCCGAGGCTGCCAACCCGAAATTGCACACACTGACTCTCCTGGAGATGAGAGAAGAATTGACTTCATGATAGTGTGACCAAAGCCGCCAGAGTAATCGATAGTCGTTCGTCTCTAGTGGTGGCAGAATCGCCGCAGTACTCGCTCTCCAATGACCGTGTGGGAGTGAATGGATAAGATGGGTAGAAAGTTTCTACTAGAAACTACAGATTTGCGTAGTTGTGTTGATGGCCGGTAGTTGCTTCGAGTGGGGGCCGATTAGCAAGATCGTGTGAGCCGGAATGATTTTGAATCTTGTTGAAATTGATGGTTGTTTTGAGTGGGCGTCGATAAGCAAGATCGTTTGAGCCGGAATGATTTTGCCTCTCGTTGAGGTGCCTCGATTGAGGAGCCTAAGCTGATGTTAAAATCGCCTCTGGTCGAGGACTTTGTGTTGCTTTAGTGGAGGCGGAAGTTACCTTTCGTAGACAGCTTCGAGGTGCCTTAGCTGAAGCGAAAGTTACCTCTCGTGGAGAGCTTCGAGATGCCTTAGTTGAGGCGGAAGTAACCGCTCGTGGAGAGCTTCGATGTGCCTTAGCTCAAGACTTTGCTGTTCAGGTTCACGGACGTGCGCGAAGGACACGACTGAACCAGAATCGATGTGTCTCGGAAGAGGACTTTGTCGCTGCCTCGGATGAGGACTTTGTTGATTCGCGTTAAAGGCTTTGTCGCTGCCTCGGATGAGGACTTTGTTGTTTTGCGTTGAAGACTTTATCGCTGCCTCAGATGAGAACTTTGTCGATCAGGTTCACAGCCGTACGCGTAGTAGACACGACTGAACCAGATCGGTTGTGGCACGGATGCGAGACGTCGCATGTTGGCGACAACCATGTTAGTTACACGACTGTGGGCTCAGGCACGTTTGTTCGAGATCTTGTAGATGGCTCAAGCTGGCAGCAAATGCCAAACAAAGAGCGTTCCGGGGATTAGCTGGTCGTTTGTGGCCGTTGGTACTCGATTGAATGATTGAAGGTGAGGCCCAAGCTGGCATCGTTTGCCAGCTCTTCGTTGTGGCCGGTTTCCTGCGGTTCAGTTATGCCAGCGAAGAAGGCAGTTGTACAAATCGATGGGCATGCCGAGCCGAAGTTAGCTTCCCTCTATTTCGTTCAGACTAGTATTTGGTTTTCGCTGTAATTGTAAAAATTGTTGGACAAACAAAAAGATTGTACAAAATTTAGCTAGAAATACCTGAGTTTTGCCATAGTCGCCGCAATTTGCTCAAATATTTTGGTTCGAAGATGGGACTTAAACTTCGATCGACACCATATGGTAGAGAATAACTCTACAGTTTTTCATTCAAATTCCCAAATTGTTTCTGTAAATCGTTCGCTTATCATTCATGCCACTCTTCAGACGTATTGAAAATTTGTGTATGATTTCGGTTTTTGGGTATAATTTATGTGAGTTGCGGGGCAGGTTCTGGGCTCAGTTCTGGGAAGGTCTAGGCAATTAACTTTGACGATTGTTTGGTGGACTGAATGGCACTTGCTGTCACGATCCGTGAGACACTTCTACCTACTTAGAGTTGCGCGTGTGGTGTGAAAGCGTCGCGAGAGCGATAAAAATCTGTCCCAGCCTGGCGGCAGAAGCAGTAGCACGGGTTGTCATTGTCTGCCGCTTGAGATTCATTCATAAAAATTTCAGCTGCCTGCGGCTTGGACGTTCCTTCGACTGCTCCTCGTTGCTCCCCGTTCTCTTTAGAAGTGTCACATGAAATTTTGTAATTTTCTTATCCAAAACTGCTGGGACAGGCAAAGGCACAGGCCGTTTAAAGTGTCAAGCGGGCCAATTGGAAATTCGGAAATTTGTCAGTAAGTGGAAATGGTAATGCGTCTTCGCATAAATTTCCAGCATAATTAATTTCAATTGCCGCAAAACTTTGCTAGTTTTGGCGGTGTCATGTTATTTGGGCAATATGTTCAATGAAACTTTTGCTCTGCCCACACACAGAGAACTTTAAACAGCTGCCCCAAAGTTGCTGGGGAAGGGGAGGTGGACTGTGTGTGGGCTGTGTTAACTGACCCGCCAACATTGTGTACCACAAAGATTTATGAGAGTTGGCCGCCCTCCTCCGCCTCCACCCTGCTTACTGTCTGCTCGGGGCTAACTGTACTTCCGGCTGCGTTGACTGTACTTTTTGTTGGCCAACATGTGAGGGCAATTTGCATAGAAAGTGTCGCCACAAATTTTGGGGAAAGGCAAACACCACACACACACACACACAGAGACACACACACATACACGAGGCTGCTGCTGGTCCAACCTTTTCTTAATTTGCTGTGAAACTATTGTCAACTAAGCGTGGCAAACTGTCGCTCCTCCCTCTTGCACGCTCTCTCTCTGGCTCTGTGTGGACCAAGTTAAATAGCCTGAAATTGTTCAACTTCCGGACCTGAAAGTCGCCTCTGGTCGTTTGTCAACGAGATTTTTGCATTAATTAAGCAGCAGCAGCAGCTTCATGTCAAAAGTTAAAGCCAACAGAGAAGAGTTTAAGCGGGGGGAGAGCGATCCCGCTTGCAGGCTGTACAACAACACTTGTGCCAAGCTCAAGACTTGTCTCTCAAATTCAGTTTACGCTTATCAAATTCTGCTGCTTCCTTGGGCTCCCCATGTCTCATTGGGCACAGCAGGTGACCACCCAAATCCAAATCTTGTGGGTGACAAAATGCCTTGGTAATTGTTGTAAACGAGCCATCTCATCACTTGGCACAATCAGAGTTGCCTTTGTCCTTAGCTGGCCTTAACTTGATTATCTGTGGAAGTAAAAATCCTGTGGTTTCTGCGTCTCAACCGCAAAACTACCCTTTGCCATACACCTCGCCGCTCGCCCCGCCCTTTGGGGTGGCTGTGATAATTTGGGTGCGCCACGGGAAATGTAATAATACTTCCGAAAATCAGTTGTTATTCTGGTTAAGCGTAAACGATACACATCCCAGTCTCCGTCTCAGTGCCAGTTCCAGTCACAGTTTCAGCGGAAGAAGCCAACGTGCGCACTTCTGGCGGCATAAGTAATAATCACAGTAATCATAAGCTCCCCGGCTCTAGTCAGGGGTTGCACCCCATCGATAGCTGTCGCTGACTTCATGAAAATACTTTGCGGCTCATAAAATCGCAGCGGGTTGGCGTCTGGCGCGATCAAGCCAAGCGAGAGAGAGAAGAGAAAAGGAGGATGCTGAGACGATGACAACACCAATAAACTGGGTGGAGTAGAAGTAGAGAGGCCCAATGATAGGATCAAAACAAATTAACGGAATTAATACAGTTTTGCTTAAATTATGTCAAAATCATGCATAAACCAAGCAACGTTGAAGTTATGTTGATTGAACTTACACAGAACAAATTTGGTTTTGTTGATTCATTTTGGATCCATTGGGGAAAAGCAGCTCAACAGCGTAGCTCAACGGAGCGAACTATCTGGTTGTCATACTCTAACTCCATGGCAAGAATAATTGAAAAAATGAAACAAAAATTCAAGATTTTTGTACTAGAACTAAGTACAAACGGTGTAAATAGTACGAAAAGTAAAAAATTTTTGATTTAAGTACAAAATTCTTATTCCAAGTACGAGTATTTTTGTTCAATCCCGAAATACTTAATTTAAGATTGTTTTGGGATAGATCAAGTACATTTCGAACCATTTTGAAATCGTTTTGATTATACCATAAGGTTGAAATATTCTTAAATTAAGATCAATTAAGTCTTAAAATAAGAACAAACTTTTCTTTGTTAAAAGTCTAATAAGTTCAAAACTAACCCCCTATAATCTTGAATCAATATATTTTAAAAGTGTAACAATCAATAAATTCTAAAACTAATCCCAATATTTTCTTGAAATGGCCGAGATTTGTATACCCTGCCAGTTTGTTTTTCTCGATAAGACTACTTTTCGGCCCTTAGTTTTCCATGGGAGCTATACTATATAGATTTTTTCGACCAAATTTAGTGGAATCATGCCGAAGTTTTGTATACCCTTGCAGCTTCCATTGAAAACACAAAAGATTTTCTAATTAAGACTACTTTTTGCACCTTACATTTTCCATGGGATCTATACTTTATAGATGTCTGATTTCCACCAAACTTGGTGGTTTTTCGACCGATCATTCATACTGCAGCTATATGCTATAGTCATCCGATTTTGATAAAACTTTGTAGAAGTATGTTAAATAAGTTAAAAAAAGTTTATGCCAATTTTAATGACTTTTTATTAAAACAAAAAAATTTTTCTCCACTAGAACTAGTTTTTCGACCGATCGTTCGTATGGGAGCTATATGCTATAGCCATCCGATTTCGACCAAGTTAAATGATATAAAATAAGTGTAAAACAAAAAGTTTTTCACTTAACACAGAAATTTTTCGACCGATTATTCATTGCAGCTATATGCCATAGTCATCCGATTTTGACCAAGCTTTGTAGAGTTGTGTGGGAGCGTATTACACAAATACAAGCCAATTTTGGGGACATTTTCATTGAAAACCAAAAATTTTTTCTAACTAAGACTACTGTTCTGACGCTATTTTTCTATGACAGCTATACCATATAGAAGTCCGATTTCAACCAAATTTGGTAGAA
This sequence comes from Lordiphosa collinella, assembly GCA_018904265.1. Classification (NCBI taxonomy): domain Eukaryota; kingdom Metazoa; phylum Arthropoda; class Insecta; order Diptera; family Drosophilidae; genus Lordiphosa; species Lordiphosa collinella. Next base: position 1,970,244 of record JAEIFV010000001.1, read on the forward strand.
TCATGGAGAAGCATAGGAAACTGGGAGATACGAAGTTTGGAGGCGTTTCCATTGAAAACCAAAAAGTTCACTAAAATTAGTTTTTACCGTCCGACCGTTTTATTGAAGGCTTACATTTATACCAGTATCCAATAAAATTTTGAAGTTTAAGGATTTTTTGATTGAAAGATATACTAGATTTGTTTTTTGTTCATTACTACAGTTAAAGGATAATCATTTTTGACTTATGCAAGCAACGAATCCATGATGGCAACTTTATCACAATAATACCTCTGTGCCTATTATGACTTTAGTCATCATGGCTATTTTGTCAAGCCCCTCTTTCCCTAGCAATTTGAAAAAAAAGTAATTTTTTCCACAGCTTTGTAGATAGATGGTTCATACCTTTTAGACATATTTGGAAATCGGTTTTTTATGAATTCGCCGAGGACAAGTTATGAGCAAAAGTTCGCCGCTTGTTTCTGTTACTGCAGCAGCAAAATACATACTGAGCATACACTTTCGCAGGTACAGAGTAGATGTTAGACGGATTTCCTAATCTGGGTAGGTCTGGAAACGATACTCAAGGCACACATCCAAGCTGCTACGCAAAGAATATAAAATTAGCTACACTTCGCGTGTAGAAACGGCAATCCTAAACGAAACGAGGCGAACCCCGCAAAATTTCGTACGCTAAATATAGAAAACAGAAAGTTAAACGTGGAAAAACTTCATGTAGAATGAAAAAAAAGTAATCGAGGCGTGTAAAAAAGCTAAATGCTTGCTGGAGAAAGGCTACCAGATTTGAAAAACCAGCTTATTTTCAAATAACTTTTACATTTTGCATAAAGTTATATAAATACCTACTGAAAATTTAGGATATTCTGCTGGGTGAGACTCTATTAATTTCGGATCAGCTTCTCAGATTGGCCATGATTTCTCATTTTGTATTTTTACTATAAACAATTATTCGCTATTAATTATAAAAATATTTTTATTTTTCCCTCCTTTTTAAATTTTTTTATTTTTTTTTTTTTTATTTTTTTATTTGTTTTATCCATTTCTTTTTATGGCTAGCTGACAATTGTATTCTAAATGAGACGTTAAGGAGCAAGTTTTAATTGTGAGTTCTATTAAGATCCTGACAATTTATTTAAATTCCCAGACGAGCTAAGTTAATTTTTCCCGACAAAGTATGTGAAAAAAAAAATAAGTTGTACGTTTTCCAGAAAGAAGACCATGCCCATTTTGTGCCTCTTCCTCCCATTCCTCCCCGCACTACCCATCTTCCCACACTCCCTTAGTACATTAGTAAGAAGCATTTTGATTTTTTATACTCTGTATCACAGGTACACAGAGTATATTAAGCTTGTGCAAAACTATGTAACAGGCAGAAGGCAGCATCTTCGACCCTATAAAGTATATATTCTTGATCAGCATGAACAGCCGAGTCAATCTAGCCATGTCCGTCTGTCCGTCCGTCTGTCTGTCTATCCGTATGAACAAACAGATCTCAGAGATGGTAAGAGATAGAGGTTTGACATGTATGGGACAGTGCTTCTTATTCTCCCGTCCCCGCAAATTAAAAAAAAACGTCGTATCTCTCACAGTTTTATAGATGGAAGGTTCGTTTTTCTGGACATATTTAGTAATCAATATTATTTATCGATCCTCCAAAGGAATGGTAAAGATCGGATGAACGGCTGTCGAGTTATTAGGAAATCAAACAATTATGGTCGCAACGGTGATGGGCGGCACTTCACAGGTACTGAGTATGTTATAGTCGAGCTTGACCGAGTTTCTTTCTTGTTTTTTTATGGGCTGGGCCCAAATTGAGGTGTGTGTAGAAAAGCTACATGCCGCATGTAGAAATGAGAAAAGTAAACTTGGCATGTAGATAAGCTACATAAACGTGGTGGGTGGAAAATAACTGTTAAACATGTGGAAAATTTACCTTTTTATGTAGTTTTTACATATTTGGTTTACTCTGTGTACCTACATATACAAATTGATACTCACGGCTGTTAAATAGAGCTTAATTTAAAGCAGCGGTGGGCACCCAAATATATTTTATTGTTGCCAGTCAAGTATTTTACTGCGCATTGCTTTTAAGGCAGAATAACGTTAGCCCACCGCTGTTTTTAAGCTTTTAGGAAAATTTCGTTCTAGTTTTGGATTTTCTGTAAAGGTCAGTATTCAGCACTCCGGAATTTTAGTTTCGTCTAAATAGGAACACTTTGCTTTCCTTTGCTCCTCATGAACTACTTGAAAGTGTTTCTATTTATGTGATGAAATCAAAATTCCGGAATGCTGGATACGAACCTTAAGGTAAATCTTGACTTAGATTAAAAAGTAGTAGAATTGTTACAATGATTCGGTTCTTTTTTGGACTTTTCAACGCCCAAAGTCTTCTGTTCCGGAGTCTTCCATTGCATTTTCCATTCCCAGATCGTAATCCTTTATTTGTTGTAGTTGCACGTAAACCATTTGTTGTTCTATTTGTTTGCTTGATGCACATCTGTGACTCCCCTGCCCCACCCAAAAGGGTAGGGGACACTGGCCAGAGTCAAGTTTCCAAATTCTCTGCTCAATGCTTGGCTCTAGGCAGCCGAGGCTGTTGCTGTGCAACTGACGCACAATACATGTGATGTCATATGTCTCCCTGTGTGTGTGCAATTGTAGGAGTGGCCTGGCCCCGGACACATTTCCGTTGCAGTCAGTCCCAGCGAGGACGAGACATTTTGAGCGCTCGCCTGGCATATTAATGGGGTTTTGCCAAAACTGACCAACTGCTAACGGAGCAAGTGGCAGGGGAACACTGGACAGGGGACAGGGAACGGGGAGCATCATTCGCATGCGTGCGGCAACTGAACCGAACACAACTTTGACCGTTTGCCCAGAGTCGTCAACGTCGTCACCGTTCGCCGCCATTTAGTTCATTAGAGCAAAAATGTTGTGGCTGCTGCTGCTGCTGCTGCACAAGTATCACGTTCACGTCCAGAAAGGGTCCAACTACTCCTCCGCCACAACGCCGCAACGCATTTACGTGATTAATCAGCTGGCCACGTGTGTGTGTGTGTGTTGCCTTTGCCGGGAAGAGCATATGCTTCCAAGTCATGCAAAGCACACGAAAAACGTTTTAATTGCCTCCCAAATGACAATCTGGCATGGAGAACCACTTGAACCTAGAGCTTTGGGTACCTGAAATTGAGTGCAGAGGCATCCACAATTTGATGAATTTTTTACCAGTCTCAAAGCAGAGCTAACCAAGCATCACAGAGAGCAGAGTATTAAGTGAAAACACTCAAATTTCTAGCTACAGAAAAGGCAGCCCTCGTAAGCATACTTCACTTGCATTATCGCCCAAAAAAATACCTTTGATAGAGCTTCGATCGGCTTTTATTGGTCTCTCTCTCTCTTTCTTTCTTGCTTCTACTCAAGTACAGTCTGTCACTTGTCACGGTCGCCATTTTGGTATACTTCCCTGCCCTGTGGTGTGTTTGTATGTGGGAGACCTGGTGTTCGTGCCTGGCAAAAAAAGGCCAACAGTCAACTGCAAACTTAAACACTTAATCTTTTCATTTAATGTTAATTTGTTTGTTTTTATCGACAAATTTGTCGAAAAAAGCAGAGGAAAAGCAGAGGAAAAGCGGGCCGTTAAACGCGCGGCGCTTGTTACGACAACAAACTCATTTTACGTTATGACAAATTGCTGCCAATCAACATAATTTTGGCGGGGCAAACGGAGCTGGAGGAGGCGGCCAAGTGGGAAAGTGGTAAAGAGGGAAAAAGTTTTGGTAGCGGCCACGCCCCCAGCCTGATTAAAAGTCGCGGGAGGAGCAGCAGCAGCAGCAGCAGGATGTCATGCCTGGCTGGCGCTGCTCACTTTAACGCTCATTGCTAATGCCACGCCCACTCATCAGGCAGCGCCCATGTCATAACAAACTGTTAGGCTATGACCTCGAAAACAGTTGGCAAGTTGTCTACGAAACGTGGACGGAAACGTAGCGACATTCCACGGCTCCTCCGCAACTTGAAACTTCTCCCGGTGGTCGGCCGTGTCATAAGTTTCTGGGTTTCCATGTGATAATTGCGGTTTATGAATCACAATTAATTCGCAACGATTCGTGCAAGCCCCCCAGGCCCAGGATGGCAGTGGATGTGGGGGATGTATGGATGGTGGCCGCGTGTCGTTAGCAGCGCCTGTTTATTATTCTGTTAATTTTTGAACCCAAACCCCTAGTCCTCCCGCCCCCCCCGAAGTTGGTAACTCTTTCTTTTCTTTTTTCTCTGATTTTGTGTGCCGGCGACATGCAAAGCGGCGGTGACATCGCCAAAAAGCAAAAACCAGAAACCGTAACCAAACACGCAGCAGCGAAGGCTCCTCGAACTGAATGGGCACCTGGTAGAGGTGGAGGAGGAGCAGTGGGTGTAGAAGAAGCCGCCGCTGTCGGGTTAGAGCACACAATGAGCTGGCTGTAGTGTCAACACCCGGCTATAGCAACCATTAAAACGAAACTTATGCTGATTAATATTGATGTTCAGGCTGAAGGAGCCGAAGACCCAGTGGAATCTCTGGGCATCTGATGGATGCCGCGTTTACTGACATAACCCTCATTTCAGTCACTGAACCATGAGTCACTAAACACAAAGAAACTACAGAGCGAACAATCATTAAGTAGTTACTGAACTGAGTCAAAGAACAGCTGAGTGAGCAAGAGTCACTGAACAATGATGATAGGGTCAGCTTAACCGAGTCAATGAACTATTGAATGAACACTTACTGAACCAAAACCCTGAACAATGAGTCGCTTAACAAGAAATCGAAACAAGAAGAGAGGAAGCAGTCACTGATTCAGTCACTTACCAAGAGTCGCTGAATAATGAGTCACTGAACAAAACATCAATAGAGTAAACAGTCACTGGGTAGAAAATAGTCTCTGAACATAAAATAACTACAGAGTAAACAGTCACTGGGTCACTGGCTGTCACTGAACAAAAATGAGCTAAGCCACCTACTTTGAAGTACTTGGGGAAGCTGTTGCAGATCGAATCGACTAGGCTGATGAGGTTGCAGTTGGCTAAGTGGCCAAACATCTAAGTAAAGCAGAGGCTGGCAAAAGATACATTTTTGCATAGGTGTGTGTGAAAGCAGCGCAAAAATTGCTCTCAGTTTCAGTAGCAACGACTGCGTCGCGGAGTAGGAAAGCAAGCAACGCAGCGGCGCTTGTACAGCTTATACTATGTGTGTCAGAGCAGCGCTGCTTAGAGAATTTTTGTATGCACACGAGATAGGAATGTGCCTGTCCCTGAAGTAAAGTCTTCGCAAAAGCTAAAGAGTATGAGGCTTAACTTATTTTCAGGTGAGAAAGAGGTAAGCTTTAGCATCAGGTGTAAAGCCAATCCAAAATGTAAGATAACACTATCTCCGCCTTGCCTAGGATAATGCTTTTGACTGAAGCTATGCGCGTAGGTTGCGCTGTCAGGATAGTTTCTAAGGAATCAGCACTTGATATAACTGGACTGTATCCCATAGAATCCCATAGTATGTCAAAATATGTAGGTGTAACACAACTGAGTAAGGTATAGGAATCTGGTAAGGGAACATTTCGCCGACTTTTGAATTAGTGACACGCATAAACAAGATTAACAATATTAATACTGTCCCTATCTACTATATAGCGAAATCACAGACTAGTGAGCTTGACACTAATTAATCGTGACTTACGTCTTGTCATCAAATTAGTGATGCGCCTGAATGGACTGACGAATTTCCTACTGTCCCTCTCTAATTTGGGCCAAGGGCATAATGACGGGTGACACATCGGTATTGACATCCCTGCGGACCTCATTGCGTACAGGATACCGTCGCTTTAAACATACCACGCAATATCCAGGAAAATGCAGAATACGCAGAGTTTTACGGCAAAAGAAACTCTAGCCATATGCCTCGGCAAAGTTCCATCAACCAATAGCAACGTGGCACATATGCTAGGGCATCAACAAGAGTGAGACGCTGTAGCCGAAGTCAACCATTACTGAGTGTCAGAGAGAGAGAGAGAGACTGACATACTTTGCTGTCCTCTGCAAATACCGGGCTTGATATAAAGGCTGCGTACCCAAGAGAAGCTTAAAGCCTGGTGGCAATACTAGTCTATAAGCAAGAAACATCTTGGTGGTCACTTTAGCGTTTATACTGCCGCTTTGGGGGAATCATTAATGGTAATGATTGGATGAACACTGATGGGCAGCTTGTTTTAATTTATGACATTGTTGAAATAAAGCAGTTTCTACAATGTCCGATAGAATAAAATTGCCTATATCTATTGTTGATAGATATTAATTGCAAGATTGTTAGCATCGACCATTTCAATGTGTGAAATGCAAATAAAAATAAATGTAACAATAAAAAAAAAAATAAAAAAAGAAGAAAAGAAGCGGAGCTAGAACCTCACTCGTCAAGTGTGAGACCTAAACTGAGGAATGCTCAGCATGGGTCTTTGACATCAAGCCTTTCACACACTTAGTGTGTGAACGGTGCAGCTATATATGTTTCGGGTTTGAGATTTCCATCTTTAGTACGGAAGGTCACACTGTTTACATGTGGCGGTAATAATCAAACGGTAAGGCAAATGCAGTGTTTGATAGGGAAATTTGGAATTTGGTTGTTGACAGCGGACACTTCGTGGAGTGCATACTAGTCCAATGTTGTAGCTGAATATGTGGATTACTATTTATTAGGGGTGCCACAGAGTTCACTAGTGATTTGGCTTCCAGCGATTTGCCAAATCGCCTAAAAATTTTCGCTTTTGATTAAAGAAACGCCTCCTGTACTTCTGATACCTCCTGCAAGGGGCATGATGATTGAGGGACATCATGACGGGCTTGACAACCCTGCGAACCCCAGTCGGTACTCTCAAACTAAGACTGTCGGGTCTAAATAGAGAGAAGCCCACAGAGCTTATCGGTACCACGGGATGATCAGCAGCCCTAGGCTGTTCACATTGCGGTTGGCCTCCTAGTGGGAGTATTGTGGTGGCTGTGCGTTGATACCCACATCGCGGGTAGAGTCTCTTTTAGAGTCTCGACGAATAAGTACTTAAATTACCTACGGCGGTAGTAGGGTAGTAGACCACCGCAACATTCCAGTTCCTGAAATACTTTTTTGTCGAATTCTTCAGTTTAGTGAGCAACTCATTGTTCTTCACTAACTCATAGAAATGATAATTGATGTTGGCTCTTTCTTTAGAAACTAAGGCATATTATACTATATCAAAAATCGCACGAATAGTCTTACAGTGATGTTCTTTTGAAAAACTGAGTCTGAAGAAGTCTGAAGAAACGTTTAGGCTACGATTTGGTTTTAACTTGAGTAAATTGGTCAGAGTGGTAGTTTAGCCGTTTAGCGTGTTACTTTAGCGTGTTACTCGCAAGGATAACCAAGCACACACAAAGACGAAAGACTCTGCGAAAAAGCCAGAAAGGGGACGAGCAAAGCTGAGATTGTAAGACCAAGTGCGTTCCATGACTTTAAAATCCGGTCCGCGAACTGAAACCTTAGCTTAACTCAACGGCTACGAACCTTCAGATTAGACCTTCAGAATTTCCGATTTGCTTCTTAGTTTACCGCTTCAATGGTTTAATGTTCTTTGCGTTGCTAAAAAATTTACCAACTGGCTCAGTGGTAAAATATATGAAAGCAATGAAACGACCAATTCGAGGGGTACCTCCCTAAGAATAACGCTGGGAAAACTCTAAATATAAGTGAATGTTCCAAGATATTTGAACAGCCCATCCAACAATCGACCCGACTGTTCGATTTAGAAATTTTCGCTAACAAAACTATTGAGAACGTGTCCGATTTTGGTCCGAAAAAGTATAACCTGTCGCTCAGTTTGTGGCAGCAAAACCTCTCGATAGCGAAAGCGGATCGAAAACTGAATCTTTTCCGTTTGAAGCCCGCATCTCTAAGGATAAGCGGACTTCGATTTTAAGAGAACCTTACGTAATTCTAGTAGGTCCGAAAACATAAGAGAAATTGTCGGGTGTGATCCGATCAAAGTTTTTGGGCTCAAATTGGAAAATCTCCTGAGAATTACAAAGCGTTTCTAATCAAAACTCTTAGCGTCTTATCTCAATGCATGAATGAACCAACTTTTTAATGTGAATCAGAGATCTGCAGGCACTCTTGACTCGAGTTTACTTGTTGTAAATGCGTCTTGGGTACGATATTCCACTCAAAATATGAAGTCAGTTCACAAAACTCACTCATATCGTACTAGCATTTCAGTGACTGGTCTCAGTCTTCTGGTCACGAAGTCTTCTGGTACAAATACGCTGCACATTTGTCGGAACCGACCGGATCGGATGACCATAGCATATAGCTTTCATAGGAACGTTAGGACAAAAAACTAGTTCTAGTGAGAAAAACTGTTTTTGTTTTTAATGGAAACGTCCTTATCATTGGCATATACCTATTTTATATACTTTTACATAATTCTAGAAAGTCTTGTCAAAATCGGATGACTATAGCATATAGCTGCAGTACGAATGATCGGTCGAAAAAGAAGTTTAAGTGAAAAAAACTTTTTTGATTCAAAAAGAATCGCTTCCAAATTTCGTAATTGTTAGTTTGTTATGGTTTTCCATGATTCCACTAAGTTTGGTCGAAAGCGGACATCTATATAGTATAGCTCCATTAGAAAAGTAAGGTCCGAAAAGTAGTCTTAGTTAGAAAAACTTTTAGGTTTCAATGGAGGCAGCCAGGGTATACAAAACTTCGGCCGAGCCGAAGTTAACTTTTCCCTATTTTTATACTCTGTACCAAAGGTACATAGAGTATAATAAGTTTGTGCAAAAGTATGTAACAGCCAGAAGGAAGCATCTCCGACCCCATATAGTATATATATTCTTGATCAGCATCAACAGCCGAGTCGATATAGCCATGTCCGTCTGTCTGTCCGTATGAACGCACAGATCTCAGAGATGGTACGAGATAGAGGTTTGACATGTATGGGACATATGCTTCTTCTATCTGCAGGCAGATCAAGTTTATTTTCAATTTTCGCCACGCCCCCTCCCACCCCCGCAATTTGAGAAAAACCTCAAATCTCCCACAGTTTAATAGATAGAAGGTTCGAACCTTCTTGACATATATTCTAATCAAAATTATTTATCGATTTCCCAAAGGAATCATAAAAATCGGATCTACGGTTCTCGAGATATGATCAAAAGAGTTTATGCTGCAGCAGCGCATTAGCAGCGCTGCTTACCGCTGCCACTGCAGCATCAAAATTTATGTTCGTTGGTACAGAGTATTATATAGTCGGGCTTGACCGACTTTCTTCCTTGTTTTTCATTTGCATTTCTCGATCGCTATATTAGCTTCCTCCGCTTAAAACGCCACAGCGAGATCGCTGTTCTCAATCATGGGTAAAGCATAACACAGCTGCACTTGTCCAGCTGGTTGACTCATAAAAAGAAGCTTCTGAAAGTAGTGTGCCAGTGCTTTAGGTTCCGTTTGGACTATTTCCCGCTTATCATTGCACATTTTCTAGTAGGCTTGATTAGTCTGGTGGTAGTAAGCTCTAGCTCTGCCACAATCGCTTTGCTTGACATGTTTGAGTGCTTCAAAAGACGCTTTTCTGGCTGCCTCACATACCTTATCAAACCATGGCTGAAGATTATGCCTTTTATTTGACTGTCTTCCCATACATTTGCCTGCCGTTGTTATACGAGGTGTGTTCAAAAAGTATCGCGAATTTTGTGTTTTTTCAAAAATTATTTATTTATTCATGAATATCTATTTTGTCCCCTTCAAAGTAATCCCCATGAGATATTATACACTTGTGCCAACAGTTTTTCCAATCTTCGAAGCACTTCAAAAAATCATTTTTTTATCTTGTTCAGCTCTTCCTTCGATGCCGTCTTTATCTCGTCAAGCGTAGCGTAACGTCGTCCTTTCATGGGCCTCTTCAGTTTAGGGAACAAGAAAAAGTCACAGGGGCCCGGGGGGAATACGGTGGCTGGCACTATTAGTGTGTTGTTTTTGGCCAAAAAGTCGCGCACAAGCAACGATGTGTGAGCAGGGGCGTTATCGTGGTGCAAAGCCAATTTTTGTTCTTCCACAAATCCGGGCGTTTCTGGCGGATTGCTTCGCGCAAATTGCGCATAACTGCAGGTAATATTCCTTATTGACCGTTCTTCCCTGTGGCAAGAACTCATGATGCACCACGCCCCTGCAATCGAAGAAAACTGTCAGCAAAACTTTCACATTCGACCGAACTTGGCGCGCTTTTTTCGGTCTTGGTTCGTGCGGCAGCTTCCATTGAAATGATTGAGCTTTGGTTTCCACGTCATAACCATAAACCCACGATTCGTCACCAGTTATGACCCTCTGGAGCAAATTTGGGTCGTCGCGGACAGAGTTTAACATCTCATTAGCAATGTTCATGCGATGCTGTTTTTGGTCGCAATTGAGCAATTTTGGTACGAATTTCGCGGCGACCCGTCTCATGCCCAAATCATTGATAAAAATCGAATGGCACGAGCCAATCGATATGTTTAGGTCCTCAGCAACTTCTCTAACGGTGATTCGACGATTGGCCAATACCATTTTCTCCACTTCATTAATTTTTTTCGTCTGTTGTTGAAGTGCTCGGGCGTCCGGCACGCTCTTCGTCGTTCACATCTTCTCGGCCTTCTGAGAACATTTTGTACCACCGATAAACGTTGCTTCGGTCCAAGGTAGCTTCTCCGTATGCCACAGTCAACATTCGGAATGCATCCGCGCACTTAATTTCGTTTTCACACAAAATTTGATACAGGTTCTTTGATCCATTTTTTTTGAATAGGTAAAAAATCGAAGACGATCCAAAACACGTGCAAGCAAAGCAGCTGTCAACAATTAAGTGAACATTCAAAAATGGCTTGTCGGCATAAGTGAGAGACATGAGTACCAACATAACGCCACAAAAAATCGAAATTCGAATATACGTAACCCGAAAATTTCGCGATACTTTTTGAACACACCTCGTACATTCTCGTAGTGTCTCAATCGTGCAATATTCAACAGTTGTGATCAGCCTTTGATTTTCCAATAGTTCGTTTAAACGTTCTCTATATTGATCAGTCTTATTCTGCACCCATCGCAGATGTGGCACAAGTATTTCCTCGTTTTCGTTAACAGCTATTGGGCGGATTTTGGTTGGCGTTACCACTGGCAGATGATCCGAAAATAACTCGTTTTCTACAACGACGTCAGTTACCATTTCATGCCATTTTCTTCTTATAACGCAGTAGTCTATACTAGATGCGGTATCTCCTCTTATGTATGTGTATTCAATATCTGAACGTTAATGTTGAAAACCTAAATTTCCATGTGTTCAATGAAAAATGTAGATTTACTTTGAAAAACGCTGAAATTCTCTTTTCATGTACCCTTTGCATTTGTCCACTCAGCTTTTACTTTTTACTTTTCTGCATGCAACGATTACTTTTTTTATTTCTACATGCTTGAGTATTTTTTCTACATGCCACGTGTAACTTTCTGTTTTCTACATTTTCCGTGGGAACATTTAGCAGGATGAACTAAGTTTCGTTTTAGGATTGGCGTTTCTACATGTGGCGAGTAGTTGATTTTGTTTTCTCTATGTGTGTATCGAGCTCTGAGTATTTAGTAGATAGTATTGAATACTTGGTTCTAAGTATCGAGTACTGAGTATCTATTATCGAATATTGAGTATCGAGTACAGAGTATTGAGGTCTGAGAATCCAGTACTTGGTATCGCATTCTGAGTATCGATTTCTTAGTATCGAGCACATTTTATGCTGTATGTGTCCAAACTCTCACCGTTTTTCATTGAAAGGAGCAATCAAAATGTGCTAATGTAAGCGGCTTTCACCTCTTATCCTCTCTCTCGAGCACTGGCTCTCTGCACCGCTCATGCGACACCGCAACAATGAGGTTCACCTTAAAGCCATGTGTGGACGATTATTAGGTTTCTACCAAGCAATGTCAATAAAGTGAGCCAGCGAATCAAACGTAGGACAAGGTCACTATTACCTTAAGCTGTTCGATTTGTGGCTATAGCTTTTGTTGGTCGCCTCCTCTTCCTAAATCCATCAAAGAGCTTAAGTGGAGTTGCCAAAACATTGCGTCTGTCAGCACCCATAACATAACCGAGCGAATCCCTTTCTCATTTGGTGGAACCACCTTTCTTTGTGTGTGGGTTTTTTACGATTATCTGCTCAAGCGCAACCAAAAGAACGCACAACAACACAACGACAGTCGCTGAGTCGCTGCTGGGCAAAACGGGGAAATTTGTTTTCAATTTTTCGGGTTACAAGGGCCATAAAACCGCACTCCTTCACCTGTACCCGAAAAGGGGTTAAGGGTAACCATCAAAATGCAAATGCGCGACCATAAATAATGCGCCCAGGCCTAATAAAAACCACCCAGAGCACCCAGAGAACCCGGGGAACCCAGCGCAACGCTTCAATGGATGCGTTGGATGACGCTGGCGCTGGCGTTAAAGGGTTGCTCTGGCTGTCGGGCTGGTTCGTTCGGTCGCGTTTAAACGACGCGACAAATTAAAATTCCCTACATCCGGCAGCGTCGACGGCGGCGTAGGCGTTGCTCTACAAGTTTAACCAAAAGTCATGCTCGATTAAATTGCTTTTCGACTGCGGGCCGGAAGTAGAGTTACCAAAAAGCAATCCCAGTTTGAGTTCCAGTTCCAATTCCAATTCCCAGCCGCCCCCCCGCCAGTCCATTGAGCTGTAACGCTGGGGCGTAGGTGCGGCTCACCCTGCCACTGCCGCCCTGCCCCCTGCCCCCCTGCAGTCTGTTTGGCAAATTTGAAAATCAGTTAGCGGTCAATTTTGGTGGCTGGCCACAAAAGAGCCGAAAATAATGCGGTGTTTATGGTGTGGCATTGTCTGAATGAGTTTCGATGGGTCTATGCGAGGGTGGGTGGGGGGCTCGGTTGGTAGCTCCAAAACTTCCATTTACTTATTAACCATCTGATGGATGCATGATGATGGCTGACTGGAGCTAGAGTTGCAGCCTGATTGAGTTCTGCCGGCTGCCTGCTGTGCTTTGAGCTGCTGACCCCAAACCCGTCCTCCTCCTCCTCCCACCCCCCTCACTCAACGGCCAGTGCCTGGATAGCCGACGGTTGCCGCTGCCATTATCCAATTTCCATATGCAAAGCCAGTTGACATTTTGCGGCAGCAACCTCCATCAGTTTCTGGCCGTCCCCCGTCATCAGGCTGCACTCCCACCACCCGCCTGGCAATTTCGGCCAGCGACGTTGTCGTCACTTTGATTGATTTGCGATTTTCGTGTCGTTGGCAAATGGTCGTGAAGATTTTTTTCGCAGCTGTTTCGATCGATCGTTGGATTTGGATTTGGGGCAGGTTGGAATTATATGAGACACAAATTAAAGATGGAAATCAAAGAGAACGAAGGAGATTATGATAAGCAAAGACTGTTGAAACACAGAGATCAGTTATGGAATTTCAAGTGAATGCAACCGTGAATAGCGCAGTCATTTGATGTATGGAATGTTTGACACCCGCTAACCGATCCTCCTACAGGACTTGGTGATGTATTCTCACTTATTTTTTCAAACTTTCGGGCTTCATTTAGAATCAATTCGACTAAGTTTTAAGACTACATGAGATTTTTTATCAAATTAATGTTACTTTGGTTATATTTTTGGAAGATTTCGGGCTAGAGTTTCTTTTCTCTCTTCCTATGTTCAATATAGTTCTAGAAATTTATTAGTTTTTATCAGAGCTTACAAAAAAGGGTCCCTTTTTTACAAGAAGTCAAAAAAAAAAAACAAATACCCTATGAAACCATGAAAAAGAGAACCGAAAGAACCGGTTTCTAAGTTGAAGAAATGGACCAAAAACCGCGACATTTTGCAATATTATACCGTTCATCCGATGGCGTTGAAAGTTTGAAGAATAGTTAGACGTTTGCCCGCAAAGCTTTCTTAGATACCAAAAACCGCGAAATTTGCCAAATTATACCGATAAGATTACGAAGAAGCTTTGTGCAATGGATGGACGGTTTCCGGCGAAGATTTCTAGGATAACGAAATGGGCGGGAAATTTTCCAAAAACCGCGAAAATTGTAACACCATACCGTACATCCGATTGCTATGAAACTTTGGCGAATGGTTAGTCGTTTGCCCGCGAAGCTTTCTAAGATACAAAATACCGCGAAATTTGCAAAGGTTTCTAAGAAATAAAGAAATGGGCGAGAAATAGTGCAAGGACCGCGAAATTTGCCAAATTATACCGTTCTTCCGATTGCCATGAAACTTTGTGGTATGCCCGGTAAGATTTCGAAGTTGAAGAAATGGTCAGAAAATAGTGCAAAAACCGCGAAATTTAAAATTTGTAAGACTTTACCGTTCATTCGATTGCGATGAAACTTTCGGGAATTGTTGGACGCTTGCTCGGGAAGGTTTCCAAGTTGAAGGAATGGGCGGGAAATGGTCAAAAACCGAAAAATTTTCAAAATGATAGCTGTTCATCCGATTGCACTGATACTTTTGGGAATAATTGGAGAATCGGTGGAAAATGTCCCAAAATGTTTGTTTAAGACCAATCCTTATTTGTAGGCCGATGTTTATTAAATTGGGTTTGTAACCTCTAATTTTCAAAAGGCCACCACCAAGATGGAAAATGTGGAAAAAGGTCTCATCTGTCCTTATTTTAAACCGCAGGAGGGGCATAAGATTTAATCTCTGCTTTGAGCCAATTTATGTAAGATTCGGTTTATATCCTCTACGAGCGACAAAAATAGGTCAAATATTTTCCAATTTTTGAAATCCACTCCCAAAACGGAAAAGAAAACGAGTACCGATATCGGCTTAAATAGCTTAATTGACAGCGGGAGTAGCGAAGCAAGCCGGGTTATTTACTAGTTATATACACTTTTACACAATTCCACAAAGTTTTGTCAAAGTCGGAGGACTATTGCATATAGCTGCAGTACGAATAATCGGTCGAATGGATAATCGGTTAAATGGAATTTCCTCCAAATTTCGAAATTGTTAGTCTTCCTCAAAGTTTGGTCGAAATCGCACATTTATATGGTAAAGCTTCCATAGAAAAGTAAGTTCCAAAAAGTAGTCCTAGTTAGAAAAACTTTTTAATGGAGGCAAGGGTATGCAAAACTTCGGCCGCGCTGAAGTTAACCTCCTATTTTCATACCCTTGCAGAGTGAGTTATAAAATTGTTCGGTTTGTTTAAAACCATTGAAGGAAGCATCTCCGACCACATAAAGTATATATATTCTTTATCAACATGACGAGCTGAGTTGATTTAGCCTCCTCCCGTGTTCGTCCGTCTGTTGTTTTTATGCTCTCTTCTCCGTTAGTTTAAGAGCTATCGTCACCAAATTTTGCACGAAGTCTTTTGGTACAAATACGCTGCACATTTGTCGGAACCGGCTGGATCGGATGACTATAGCATATAGCTGCCATAGGAACGATCGGTCGAAAACTAGTTTTAGTGAGAAAAACTTTTTTGTTTTTAATGAAAACGCCTCCAAAGTACTTATTTCTTAGTTTACTATCCTTTCCCATAATATCACTAAGTTTGGTCGTAATCGGACGACTATAGCATATAGCTGCCATAGGAACGATTGGTCAAAAAACTAGTTCTAGTAAGAAAAACTTTTTTGTTTTTAATGAAAACGTCTTTATCATTGGCATACACTTATTTTATATACTTTTACATAATTCTACAAAGTTTGGTCGAAATCGGATGACTATAACATGTAGCTCTCATAGGATCGATCGGTCGAAAAACTAGTTCTAGTGAGAAAAACTTTTAAGTTTTAAATGGGATGGCCTCAAAATTTCGTAATTAACAGTGTGTTATGCTTTTCCATGATTTTACCAAGTTTGGTCGAAATCAGACATCTATATAGTATAGATCCCATAGAAGAGTAAGGTCCAAAAAGTAGTCTTAGTTAGAAAAACTTTTTTGTTTTCATTGGAAACTGCAAGGGTATACAAAACTTCGACCGAGCCGAAGTTAACTTTCCACTATTTTTTTTAACAATATATCGCAGCAGACCCTCGACCGGGTCTTAACTATTCCATGATATCCCAAACTTGGGCGCCGTAGCACATTTTGGATCTAACTGCTGCCCCAAAGAGTTGATATTTGTTGCTAAAGGGTACATCTTTATTAAACAGTGGAGATCTCCATGTTCTGTTAATAGCCGCTTCGCATCTTTAAGCTTCTATTGTAAATGATATTTAAACTCCGTATTATGATATATCTGAATTCCCACATACTTGTAGTCAATACTTGCAAGTCATTTGATCCTAAATGCCAGTTTTCATTCAATGCCTCTTAAAAATGAGAACCTTGAACTTTTCTGTGTTTACTTTAAGACTTGAGCAGTTCTCTTGGAGTGCATTTATCTCGTTTTGCATTTCAGTAGATGACTCTGCAAAAGCCACAATATCAACAGCGTTTAAAATAGCAGTCACCTCGTGCTGATTTATGAAAATCCCTTCCGGAAGATACTCATGCATGTGAATGATGTAGATAGAAAAGAGGAGAGAACTTAACAAGCAACCGTCTTTGTCCCAGGACTCGGTTGGAAACCATTCCGATAACTTATCACCATCCCGTACTGCTGCTTTGTAACTTTGAAGAATTCCAACGAATTCTGTTATATGTATGTATCTTATGGCTTCCATTGGAATCGATCGATCGGAAAAAAGTCCCAGAAGGAACAATTCTTTTGTTTCCAATGTAGCAAGGGAATAAAAACTATCATATCTAATCATGAATCGAAGGAAGGGAAGCTGGGAGTGCTGTTGAGTGACTAAAACCTCAGGAATCTGTGCAACCGAAACCGATCTAATAAGGTAATGGTACATAGATTTGCAAAATGGGTCGAGCCCTGCAGTTCTAAGTTTCAGAAGTGAATTTTTCAGGGCTGTAGTCAGACCTGAGCAGTAGGAATAACTGAACTTATGCCCGATTTCAGGCACAATTTAGTACTTTCCATGAAACGTACCCATAAATGCAGTACTGAAATAACGCCTAAAACCAGCTAAGGTCATGACGAAGAAGGACAAGTAATGTAAAATGGCTTGACACAGCCCCACAGGGCCAAAGCCGAGCCTCTCTCAATCTCTTGGCTTGTGCGCGCTTCTTATTTTCGCACAAGAGAAAGGGACCTACACTTTAACGCCGAATCCGAACAGCAGTTTGAGAAGCTTTGCATGGCTAATTACTACAAAGCTGGCGCCAACAGCAGAGAGGGGTGAACGGGTGTAAAGTTTATTCAAAGAAAAAACTGTTTTATTAGATGTTCCAAGGCGGGATCGAACCCACGACCTCTTGCACAGCGGTCGCGCACACTAGCCGCTGAGCCACCCGGCCACACATGGCTTTGTTAATTCCATGGCTGAAACTGATATAAGGTATGCCTTGAATTCAATACCAGCTCTTTCATTTCATTGCTGATTCAGCTATGATTCATATTCTGCATATTCGTTAGTTTTCTGATGGCCCAAGGCAACAGATTTGCTTTATAGGCGTTGACATCGACGAAAGCGCGACGCGGTGAAAAATGGCTTTAAGGCTTGTCTGATGAATATGATCAAAACAGTGCACATGGCTGACCCCTGTTTTAAATCAAATTTTCCTAAACATTTACCTTGGTCGCAAAACATATTGTACCAGCTTCATTGCAAACGCAAGACCATCTCCCTTTTCTCGTCTCCGTTAAGTAACAATCTGAAGTTGACAAGTTGAGTCCCCGCCAGCAACATCGCTCTGCCAGTTGCCCCGTTTGTTGCCTATGAAGACATCTCTGGCTCAGGCAAACCACGACATCGCACCAGCTCAATTTCCATCTCAATTTCCATCTCAATCTCAATTGCCAAGTGACCAAATGGCATGCGCATTTCGCAATGCCAACAGCAATTGGCGATTGCTGACGACACCCCATAAACACCAGGCCAATTACTGGCATACAAACATACAAACGTACGTATGCATATGTATGTATGGTGGCTACAATCAGCCAAAAGGCTCAACACTGACGGAATACCACAAAGACAAAGGACGACGCGTAATTTCCCATAAAAGTATTTGAATGTCGTGTAAAGTGTTAAATTGTTTTAAATTTCTCTCCACTGTTTGCGTATGTTGCCACTGGACTCGGGTCATACAGTCCACATAAATCCCGACGACGATGCGGTAATTTGAATAAAATATGCAAAAAAAAAAACAGACACACACACAGAGAGAAGTCTCCAGTCTCAGCCGAGGCAGGTACACAAGCCTCTGAAGGTTCAAAAGCTTTGCCGAAATCGGGTGTCGATTGGAATTTTAAACGGAGCCACAAAGATAAAGTTCTTCTCGCGTTATTGTTCAGCGAGGGTTACACTGGGAGAAAACGAAATAAGGTAGAGATACTGGAAAATATTTAAGGTCTGCTCTGTTCGACAGGAGAAACTGTTCCATTCTTAAGTCGAATCAAAGTCATATTTTTCGCTAAGAGAAACAAACCCGAAAGAGAGCATAATTTAGGCTACATTTTTTGTGGCGCTTTTGCTCTGTTCGACAGGTAATAGGTACTTATGTACGCGTCTGCGAATCACTCGAAAGTAATTCATAATTTGCATTCCCATTAGCATTCAAAATTGTGCGGTGACATGTGCCAGGCTGTGCTCATCAGTTCCCCACTCATCCTCCACATCCACATTGTCATCCATTTTTGGACTTTTGTTGTTCACAAATCAAAGTTTTGTCCGCCAAGAGAATGGCGTTGGTAGCTGTTGGATGAGGGTGGGGTGGTATGGTGTGTTTGCAATGCGTTGTTGACAAGTTGAGCATTTTAATTGCTGCCGTGCGGCCGCTTATACTAAATGTCAACAGCAACAACAACTCCCATGTTTCTGTGTACGGGTAGCAACCCTTCTCTCTGCTCTAGGTGAAACGCGCATTATTGCACGCAAAGAGTCAACTTCCTGTGCGTATCCACAAAATGCGCTAATAAAATATGCATAACAAACTCTACCCCCACCCCCTACCCCCTTACAGCGGGGCAGGGCACGCCATACACCGCTCTGCGTACATAAAAAAGGGGTAACAAAATCGAAAGTATGAAAACTATTTCATCTATTTAAGCCGCCGCTTGTCGCTGTCGCTCCGACTGTGACTTCTCTAACCCGTAAAACTATTATTATGATCATTATTATTATGGTTTTGCAACAACTTTGCTGGCACCGCCCCAGCGAGATGGTGGCAACGGAGCTCCGGCACTCTTTGGCTGTGGTGTGGGAGGACACAGGAACGTTCAACACGCACTTTGGCGCGCGCGTCGCGCTGTGTGTCTCATAAATGTTTTGACAATAAAACGCAAGTTATGATAATGCTGATTCATTGTCGACGGTTTCGAAGGGAGATACTCGAATGACATGCGAAAAGTGCAATTGATTGATGTCGCATGATGTGTTAATGGGCGTTGATAGTAGTCACTCGTTGGGGCTACTCGCTGAAAAGTTGAATAATAGATCTAAAAGTTTATGACTGAATTAAGTCACTCTCAGACTGGAGAACGCAGAGAAATGCAGTGGTTAGATCTTACATAAATTAAAAGCGATTTAGTTGAGCTACTCGTTACTTCAATATTGAGCTTTTATATCAACTGTAGAGCGCGTTTGAAAGATCAGCAAGGCAAATTATTGTCTTTTTAAAGATGTAGCTTTTGATGAGAATGATTTTATTAAGCTACTCGTTAGTTTCTACTCGCTGACTGTAGAGTTAATTTGAATCAATAGTAAGATCAAGTACATTTGAGTCACTTCTAAGATAATATATGTAAATACTAAATCGAAATCTTATTTTTATTGAGCAAGATTCAGTTGAGCTATTCGTTACTTTTATAATGAGCTATTATATCAACTCGCAACCTTTGGAGCGCGTTTAAAAGATCAGAAAGGCTTTTTAAAGACGAAGCTTTTGGTTAGAACAATTTTTTGAGCTACTCGTTACTTTTATTCTCGTTTACACGCTGACTGTAGAGTTAGTTTGAATCAATTCTAAGGCCTAGTACATTTGAATCACTACTAAGGCAATATAAATACTCAATCGCAATCTTATTCTAATTGTGCGCGATTTAGTTGAGCTATACGTTACATTAATAATGAGCTTTTATATCAACTCGCTACCTTTAGAGCACGTTCGAAAGGTCAGAATGGCAAATGCTTGTCTTTTTAAAGATGTTGCTTTCGATTGCGAAGATTTTTTGTATCTACTCGTTAGTTCTATTCTCGTCTACTCGCTGACTAGAGAGTAGATTTGAAATGAGGTAAAGGCTAAGTACATTTGAATAACTACTAAGGCTTTATAAATACTAAAGACAAATATTGTTTTAATTGAGCTTGGATAAGTTGAGCTACTCTTTACTTTCAGTCTCGTTATATTTACTTGGTGCTTGGAAATCACATTTTATTGTTTAAAGTCCTATTCTCAGATGAACTTCAAATTGTTTATGTCACAGTACTTCAAAGAATAGAAGAACTCTCTTATGCATACGAAGCATTGTGACAAATAGCTGCCCTGAAGGTTACTCCCCCCACTGGCCAAACTTATCAACCCGGAGGACTCTCTACTGGACTCAACCCTGCTGCTGAGGAGTTGCTTTATTTTAAAAAGCGGCTACGGAGGGAGTATATCCGTACAAATGACCCCCGGATTCACAGAATATACCGCAGAGTTGCCAACAGAGTAAGGAAGGTCCTTGCCACACTCAGGCGAGAGGCGACAGACCGAATGCCGGAGAAAGCTACTGCGGATGAGAGCTCCAAGTTTGCGCTTTGGAAGCTCACCAAACGGTTCAAGCGGCAAGTTGCGCCAAAGTTCCCAGTTCAACGTCCTGATGGTTCCTGGGCGAAATCACCACAGGACTGAGTGGAAGCCTTTGCCCTGAACTTAGAAGAGCGGTTCCAGCCGTATGAAACATCCTCGCCCCGCCGGAACCTCGATAGCCCCCTCCAAATGGCCCTCCCAGTGCCGCCAATCACCTTCCCTGAGGTGAAAGGGGAAATCAAGGATCTGGTGGTACGTAAGACCCCAGGCATTGACAACATTGACAACAGGACAATGAAGCTCCCTGCCAGACAAAGCCATATTGTTCTTGGTGCTCATCTTAAACGCGGCTCTGAGACTAAGCCATTTTCCATCACCCTGGAAGAAAGCCAGAATTGTTCTCTTTCACAAGAATGGAAAACCACCATCCTGCCTTGATTCCTACCGGCCGATTAGCCTACTATCCACCCTTGGAAAGATCTTCGAGCGCTGTATCCTTCGAAGAATGCTTGACATTCGATCTATTCGAAAAGCCATACCCGATTTCCAATTTGGCTTCCGACTGAGCCATGGAACTCCCGAACAATTACATCGAGTGGTCAACTACATCCTTGAAGGGTATGACGGGAAAGAGTACGTAGTGGCAGCTTACCTTGACATCCAGCAGGCCTTCGATAGAGTGTGGCACGCAGGTCTGCTCTCGAAGATCAAGAAACTTCTTCCCTCCCCAACTACTCGTATACCTGCTAATCAAGAGCTTCCTGACGGACAGAGCTTTTGAGGTAGCACAGGACGGAGCGACATCCCAAACAAGAACAATTCGGGCTGGTGTACCGCAGGGCAGCGTATTGGGTCCTTCGCTATACTCCCTATTCACTCACGATATGCCCAGAGCCTGTAGCGTTCCGCTTGAAAACCGCGAAGATCTTCTAATTGCAACATTTGCTGACGACACGGCCATACTTGCCCGCAACAAATGCATATACTCAGCCACAGATGCCCTTCAAGAGTACTTGAATAGGTTTAGCAATTGGGCCGCTAGATGGAACATTGCCATAAACACGGACAAGTGTGCTTCGGTGACTTATTCCACCCGTCTTGCCCGGGAGTATTCTTGCACGGTCAGCTTATGGAGCATAAAGCAGCCCATAAACACCTTGGGGTGACACTGGACAGAAGACTGACCTTTGGACAACATGTCACGACAACAGCTCAGGCAGTGGCTGCCAAAGCTCGGCGCTAGTCACTCAGGAACAAAGTCCAAATCTACAAAGCTATTCTGGCTCCGGTATGGAGATATGGCCTACAAATTTATGGAATCGCGGCGAAGTCTCACCTGAGTAAGATTAGAGTGGTCCAGGCGAAAATCCTTAGACGCATTACGGGAGCTGAATGGTATTGAGAAAGACCTTTGAGTTCTCATGGTTGGAGATGTTATCAACAAGCAGTCCGCCATTTACCTTGACACGCTATCTCACCACCCCAATAAACTGGCTAAAAACTTGTTAAGAAGACGGAGAATCCAAGGTGTACGTCAAAGGAGAAGGTTAAAGAGAGTCTTACCCAAGGACCTGAACTCACGGCGACTCTAGCAGGACACCATTTACACCAAATTCTCACACTTTCTCACTAAATACCTACATTAAAACACTTATACATTATCGGTAAGCCCAAATGGACACTGCCAAGTACTGTTAAAACCCAATATCACACTAGCATAAGCGGCCAAAAAAGGGAAGCAGAAGGCTAGTTAATAAAGGATACTTTACCAAAAAAAAAAAAAAATTTTGACAAAAATATAATTTATTGTTCCTGAGAACAGGCCTTTAGAAGCCTAATGATTACTTTTTAAAAGCTCCAGCTTTGGACTTGGGTGACTTCGTTGAGCTACTCGTTACTGGTACCGCCAAGCGGAGGTGGTGGCCATCTAGTAAGCAGCCACCTACCTTAGTACACAACCAATCATAGGGCTGGCAAGCCGCCCTTTAAAGTCCTTGAGTCATACACCAACAATACTAAAACGATTACTGTATGCCGCTCATCTCTAAATGAGATCGCTCGAGATTAGTATACACCTAATATGGGAGCCTGGATTTTGCAACATAGACAGAAACGAGTCTGCGGACAAACTGCCCAAAATAGGTACCACCATCGAGCTCCTTTGGGCCAAGTCACCGCAAGAGCGTGCGGAAGAATTTGCCTTGAACCTAGAGGATAGGCTTAAGCCATTTGACTTTACATCAAATAGTCATAGAAATTGCGTCAATAATATCATTGACATCCCTGGTCAACTTGCGCTACCATCTCCCCCTATAACGCTTGAGGGGGTCAAAGAACAAATTAAGGATATAAACAGTAAGAAGGCTCCAGGTGAGGATGGCTTGGACAATAGAGTCTTAAAAGCTCTTCCAATCAAAACTCTTCTCTTTCTGGTTCTTATGTTTAATGCTGCCTTGAGGTTAAGCTACTTCCCTTAGTGCAGGAAGAAAGCGTAATGATTCGCAAGCCTGGAAAGAGTCCCTCGGCGGTGGAGTCATACCGTCCTAATAGTCTTTTGCCCTCAGTGTCAAAAAATTTTGAAAGATGCCTGCTTAATTGAATATTGGCACTGCACAGAGTCAGATGTAGGATCCCCCTCTTCCAGTTTGGCTTTAGGAAGTCGCATGGCACACCGGAACAATTGAATCGTGTTGTCAATTTTATTATTGATGGTTATCAAGCTAAGGAATACGTGGTGGCAGTATTTGTAGACGTAAAACAGGCTTCTGTGCAAGACTAAAACTTTGCTTCCTCCTCAACTTTTCGATCTTGTGCGAAGTTTCCTCGATGACAGAGCATTCACAGTGATTCTTGACGGAGCTGAATCGTCTGTAAGGTCTATAAGAGCAGGTGTTCCTCAGGGGAGTGTATTTACAATGGATATGCCAACAGTAGATACAGTTCTCATTGAGAACCCTCAAGATCAGCCATCCGTAACTTCTTAAGCCCTATGACACATCTAAGCTCTGTTACTCGTCACTAAAATGATTGATTAGAGAAGCTTTAATAAGCCTTAAGTCAAACTGTACATTAATGATTTAATGTATTTTACCCGTATTTTACTCGTTACTTTCAGCGAGCAAATGTGAAATCTTAAGATACAAGCTCTCGTTTGTTTTCCGCTGGTGAAAATTCATGTTATTTTCAATTCCTCTACAAAATAGTGTACACAGCGTGTTTTAAAGTTTAAAAGAAGCTTTGATTCATTTTAAGAGCATTTGTAGTTTGCTAGTAGCTGTCACTCGCTACTTCCACATTAGTTTTGAGTATTTTTCAAGTACTTATCTAGTTGTGTGAATTAAAATCCGACTAGATGAGTCCGTTTTTAATCAACATCCTAAGCTAAGCTCGCTACTCGT
Source organism: Lordiphosa collinella (assembly GCA_018904265.1). Taxonomy (NCBI): domain Eukaryota; kingdom Metazoa; phylum Arthropoda; class Insecta; order Diptera; family Drosophilidae; genus Lordiphosa; species Lordiphosa collinella. Next base: position 1,994,486 of record JAEIFV010000001.1, read on the forward strand.
TACTTTTCTCAACTGAATTCAAACACGGTATATTTTGTGCTCAACTCGTTATAGGTTCTCGCTGCTTTAACCGCACATACTCAGACAATGTGGGCAGCTTTGTGTGGCTCTGGGAGTATGCGTGTGCCGTGGCTAGTGTGGCGTGGGGGGGTGCTCGTTGTCATTGTCAACATTTAACCCTTTATCGAGCGACTTGGGCGACATTTGGTGACAGCAGCGGCGGCAGCAATTAATAATACGTAATTTATGTTCGGCATTTCTATTTGACTTTTGGCCCAAACACTCAAACTTATTGACAGTGCGTGGGTAGAACTACCCACCAGGGTTCAGGGAGGGGGGCCCCTTTACGACTGCACTTTAACTCTTTTGCGCCTTGCTAGTGAAGCGTTACAATTTACAACCGAAAGCGTCAGTCAAGTGTAACCAAAACTGAAATTTGTACAGCTTTGGCCCTGCACCGGAGCGGGGGGCTGTATGCGGGCTTACGCTGCTTTCAATTACCGAAATCGTCACATCGGCTAGCTTCCTCCGGCTAATCCACAATTCGTGCCAAATTCTATTACGACTTAACGCTTGGCTTAGCCGACGATAATCGCTATTAGGCTTAATCTTAATCCAAATCCAATTGTTTTTATTTTTCTTTTTATACCCGAAACTGAGCAGTGAGTGGGCACTCAGACAACTTGGCCCTTTTGCAGATTACCAACATGAAAAAGTTTGTTATTAAATTAAACGTTACACCTACCGGTGGTATACGGCAGCAAAGGGGTGAGGGGTGGGGGGACGGCTAAGCTGATTTTGAAGTAAGTGGACAGATGTGTTGGGAATCTGTTTCATAACCTGGCTAACTTTATTTTATGTATCTTTTGTGATCCTTGCCGTGGCAGCTGTGGCTTAGTGGTAGACTTTTGAGACTTACGCCAAGCTTAACCATGTCTTTAACTTTGCTTATATTACATCTCAGCAAAGGTGCTCCCTTCCTGTTGACTTGTTCAAGGTCTTGCCCATCGTATACCTGGAACTTCTTTATCCATACGGATAGCGTAAGAATTCTCGGAACTTATTTTTATACCCGTTACTCGTAGGGTAAACTAAAGTCGCGCAAATGTATGTAACAGGCAGAGGAAGCATCTCCGACGCCATAAAGTATATATATTCTTAATCAGCATCAACCGTCCGTCTGTCTGTTCGTCTGTCTGTATGAACACCTAGATCTCGGAGACTATAAGAGCTAGAGCCACCAAACTTTGTATGTAGACTCATACTGGCCCTACGCAGATCACGCCCCCACAATTAAAAATGTAGAATAACTCCTTCAATTTTGAAGATATCAAGCTCATATCATAAAAAATAAGAACATTTTGCATATTTAGGCATTTTTTTTTCTATTTTCTATCTGTTTTATTGGTAAAGTATCCTTTAATAACTAGCCTTCTGCTACACTTTTTTGGCCGCTTATGCTAGTGTGATATTGGGTTTTAACAGTACTTGGCCGTGTCCATTTGGGCTTACCGATAATGTATAAGTGTTTTAATGTAGGTATTAAGTGAGAAAGTGTGAGAATTTTGGTGTAAATGGTGTCCTGCTAACTCTCCGTTAGTTTACGTCCTTGGAATATACTCTTTATTATTCTCCCCCTTGAGATTCCTCCGTCTTCTTAACAAGTTTTTAGCCAGTTTTTGTTTATTGGGGGGGGGAGATAGCGTGTCAAGGTAAATGGCGGACTGCTTGTTGATAACATCTCCAACCATGAGAACTCAAAGGTCTTTCTCAATACCATTCAGCTCCCGTAATGCGTCTAAGGATTTTCGCCTGGACCACTCTAATCTTACTCAGGTGAGACTTCGCCGCGATTCCATAAATTTGTAGGCCATATCTCCATACCGGAGCCAGAATAGCTTTGTAGATTTGGACTTTGTTCCTGAGTGACAGCTTGTTGTTGGAGTTCAGGAGCCACCCCATGCGCCGTGCTTTGTCAGCCACTGCCTGAGCTGTTGTCGTGACATGTTGTCCAAAGGTCAGTCTTCTGTCCAGTGTCACCCCAAGGTATTTATGGGCTGCTTTATGCTCCATAAGCTGACCGTGCAAGAATACTCCCGGGCAAGACGGGTGGAATAAGTCACCGAAGCACACTTGTCCGTGTTTATGGCAATGTTTCATCTAGCGGCCCAATTGCTAAACCTATTCAAGTACTCTTGAAGGGCATCTGTGGCTGAGTATATGCATTTGTTGCGGGCAAGTATGGCCGTGTCGTCAGCAAATGCTGCGATTAGAAGATCTTCGGGAAACGGAACGCTTCAGGATTTGGGCATATCGTGAGTGAATAGGGAGCATAGCGTAGGACACAATACGCTGCCCTGCGGTACACCAGCCCGAATGGTTCTTGTTTGGCATGTCGCTCCGTCCTGTGCTACCTCAAAAGCTCTGTCCGTCAGGAAGCTCTTGATTAGAAGGTATACGAGTAGTTGGGGCGGAAGAAGTTTCTTGATCTTCGAGAGCAGACCTGCGTGCCACACTCTATCGAAGGCCTGCTGGATGTTAAGGTAAGCTGCCACTACGTACTCTTTTCCGTCATACCCTTCAAGGATGTAGTTGACCACTCGATGTAATTGTTCGGGAGTTCCATGGCTCAGTCGGAAGTCAAATTGGAAATCGGGTATGGCTTTTCGAATAGATCGAATATCAAGCATTCTTCGAAGGATACAGCGCTCGAAGATCTTTCCAAGGGTGGATAGTAGGCTAATCGGCCGGTAGGAATCAAGGCAGGATGGTGGTTTTCCATTCTTGTGAAAGAGAACAATTCTGGCTTTCTTCCAGGGTGATGGAAAATGGCTTAGTCTCAGAGCCGCGTTTAAGATGAGCACCAAGAACAATATGGCTTTGTCTGGCAGGAGCTTCATTGTCCTGTTGTCAATGCCTGGGGTCTTACGTACCACCAGATCCTTGATTTCCCCTTTCACCTCAGGGAAGGTGATTGGCGGAACTGGGAGGGCCATTTGGAGGGGGCTATCGAGGGTATCTGAGACTAGTTGGTTCCGGCGGGGCGAGGATGTTTCATACGGCTGGAACCGCTCTTCTAAGTTCAGGGCAAAGGCTGAATGGATAAAAAATCTAAATTTTGATTGAAGTGTCTCATTCTCTAACAATTACAATGAATTTTTCCAAATGGAGCCGTTTTTATTGTAAGAATCATACAAACCTTTGTCAAAGTTAATAGCTGAATCGCCCCGGCGTTTAATTGTTTGGCAAATATATTTTATATGATATTTGATATTTGATTACCATTCGTCTGACTGACTTAATTAAGGGCTCCTCCTGTTCCCCTCCCTCTGCAATTATTATTTGTTTAATGCATATTTTCCGATTCTCTCCAGGTTTTTGTTTGCTGTTGATGCAAAAAGCAGCCGCTGCTCATTTGGATAGCCAAATAAACCAACAAGCAAATAAACGGTGAATCCAAACTAATAAAACACGAATTTTTGTTGCACATTTTGTTGTTGTTTTGTTTTTGTTTTTTTTTAGTAATAATTTTTATTTAATTTCTTTTTGTTTTTTGTTTTGTTGTTGTTGTTTAATTAATTTTAATATAATTGCAGTGACATGAGGTGTTGTTGCTTCTTCATTAATTTTATGTTAATATATATCATCATCATCATCATCATCATCATGTATATGTGTGTGTGTGTGTGAGTGTATATATACTTTTTTTTGTAGTATTTTTGTTTGCATTTCTTTAAATTTAATTAACTATAATTAATATTGCTTTTGCGTATAATTCATTCAAAAAAAAAAAAAAGTTAAAAAAAAACTCAGCTAAACAAACAAAATGGAATTGAGGAGAGATTTCCGTGGGTGGGTGGGGGTGGGGGAAGTGGATCTTTGTTTGCCGCTCTCTAAACTTATGCGAGGAACATGCGTTGAATCCAACATTAATGCTTGTATATATCTGTCTATATGCCTATATATCCTTCACTACAAAAACTAATGTTAGACATTAAAAAAAAAAAAAAAAATATTGAGAAAAATTACACACAAAACTCAGCTTCAAGTATACAAAAATTGCATAATACTAAGTTGTAGCTTCTGCAAACGTTTTTTTTCTTTTTTTTTGTGTTTTTGTTTTTTTTTTTTGTTTTTTGCTAGGTGCCAATCTCGAGAAGAATTACAATTATTTAATAGTACTCGTACTCGTACATACATACAAAAAAAAGTGTCTTGTTCTTTGGTTTTAGAACTTAAATATTAGCAAAAAAAAAAAATATATTTAAAATACAAACAAACTAAAGGGTTAGGTTCAGAACCGGTGCAAAAGCAAAACGAAATGAAAATTTTTGAAAATTTAGGCAAGATTTGTAGACCTTTTTGTGGGAGTATCAGTTGAAAGTGGAGTTCTGTACAAATTAAAGTTCGATGCCACAACGCTACCAGCAGTCGTTAGAATAGTAACATAGAAAATGCGAGAGAGCTAGTTAACATATGTAACTAGTCTCAGGTAATCTTAAAGTCAGACTTGATTAACCCAGTAAAGTTCATAGATTCTTGCTCAGCTTCAACAGCCTACACATTCCCTCTGTCTGTCTGTATTTCACCTAGAACTTGGCAGATCATTTGAAAACACCTTGATTAAACTTTTTCGATTTAAAAAGAAAACTCGAAAATGATTCATCCCAGTAAGCAATATGTGCGTTTTCTGACACTTTTTCAAAGGGATCCAAACCGGTTCTGAACCGAACCGAACCAAGCCGAACCGCTTATTTCAGCTGGTGAACTCGAAAATGCTGAACCGAACCGAAAACCACAAATGAAAACGGCTGGGAATTTTGATCGAATTGCTACGATAAGTCCTTATTGATGGCGGATTTATGTAGCACACAATCATTTTGAAACATGTAATTGTGTGGCCGGGTGGCTTTACAATTTACACCCGGTCACCCTCTCTGCTGTTGGCGCCAGCTTTGCAGTAATTAGCCATGAAAAGCTTCTCAAAGCTCGGCTTTGGCCCTTTGGGGCAGTCTCAACTTGACAAGCCATTTTACTTTACTAATTGTCCACCGACCTCTGAATATGCCTGTCATAAGTAAACAACATTAACAACAGTGGATGAGGAGTCGATCGGCGTGTTCGAGAGAAAAGTCCTTCGGAGGATTTATGGACCTGTAAAAGTTGGCGATGAGTTCCGCACCCGTATGAACCACGAACTGTATAAGCTCTATGGGGACACTGATCTAGTCAAGCGCATAAAACAACAGCGGCTGCGCTGGCTTGGACATGTTACTCGTATGGATGAAGAAGCTCCAGTAAAAAAAGTGTACAGGCGGAAGGCGAACAAATTAGGGAAAGCAGGAGGTGTAGGACGACCGGAACTTAGTTGGGAAAAACAGGTGCTGAAAGACATTAAGGCGCTTGAACTGACCAACTGGTGCCAGCTCGCACAAGACAGAGGCGAATGGCGGGCATTAATAGAAGCGGCCGAGACCGTCAAACGGTTGTGATAGAAATATCGTGCCAAATAAGAAGAAGAAGTAAACTTCCCTTCTTTGGAAGTTGCTAATCGATTTTTTTGTCGAGAGTGATATCATTATGGACGAAGCACATCACATCCAACTATTCAAACTTTTTAATTCTCTAAGAATTCAGTATCGAAATGGTCAAAAAGTCACATACTTTAGAAATCATTATATTTTGAATATTGAAGCAACAGTTCGGGGAAAAGACACTATAGGTGTGCTTTAATATTTTAAAAACTTTGTTCGGTATAAGATAGATTTCCAAGGTATAAGATAAATTTATTAAAGATCCATACAAAAAATATTGCTTGTGGTATAAAAATAATAAAAGAGTGTAAGGCTTTTCCACGAACGACGTATCCATGGCCCTTATTTTAAAATTCTAAAATATTTTCATAAAAATCCAAGGTTAAATGCTCGCTCAAATTTAAAGGGTATGCAAACTTCTTCATATCCATACCATTCTACAAGGCGTGGGCCAAAATTGTTTTTTTTTTTTCCTGACCGCCGCACAGCATTGTTTGACGTTATTTCAGTGGGCGAAGGCAAAATTGCAAAAACAATACACACAGAATTCGGTTCAGCTGACGTCGACGTCAAAGCAGAAGCGTGATACAGGGATGAATTTGACGAGAAGTTAAGGAAACGAACAGAAGCCGAAAGCAAATCAGACAGCAGACACACAAGGTCACCAGTAAAAAAATCAACAAACAGCAAGCATGAGTAAAAAAATACTCAATTGAGAAAGCGACAGATAGAAAATGCGTTGCGACAAACTCAATCAACACTCAAATTTTTGCGCTCTCTGTTCGCATGAGTATTAGAAATGAGCGACACGAGTGGCACGGGTCAGACTACTGCAGCGAGCTATCATGAGCAAGCTCGCTCACCCAATGCTCAACGCTCGGAGCTCGTTCAAGCAGTATGGTGCACTACTGGTTTCAACAAGATGGCGCTTCACCACACACAAGCCGCGTTGCCATTGTTCCCTGACCGTTTGATGTGAAAAAATGGTGAACTTGACTGGCCAGATTTGACGCCTCTGCTTTCATATAATGGGGCTATTTGAAGTCAAAGGTTAACATCAGCGGTAGGCATTGGGCGGTGATTTACGGAGCAGTCCTACAACAACAACAGCTAATAAACAACCCTTCTTAGCGAAGCTCGAGTTGATAAGCTATGCATTTGTTTTTGCAGTCGCCTCTGCCGCAGACACGGCTGGCGCCATGCTCCGATACGCAATAGATTTGTTGTTGTTTTCGCTTCGAAGCGAAGTAATTGTGCTTGTCATTCTGTCTAGCTTGTGTGCGGTGACGAGGCAATCTTTAATGCGTCAGCGAGGCGCCAGTTGCCGTAAAATAACTCTCAGGAGCAATGGGAGCAAGGGCTTGCCCATCAATTCAAGGACCCAGGAAGACCTGAAAAACAATATCCGCCAAGAAATAGCCGCCATTCCGACCGAAATGTTGGCAAAAACCTTCGAAAATGCTGCACAACAAACTCAAGGCGACCATTTACGAGATATCCTATTCAACAAGTGATGTTAACAAATCTACTTGAACCCAATTAAATGATTTTTAAGACGAATCTTTAAGAAAAAAAACAGGGGTCAGTCGAATACGATCAAGCCTGTACACTTTTTCCGCTGAGTAACAGATATATCGAGGTCGGGCAGGATCGACTTTAACTTACCTTGTTGAAATGTTAAAAGCGGGCAGCACTGGCTAGCACAAGTTTTCAGAACAGAAATCCTCTTATCAAGAACAGCGCAGAGATTTGATGAAGATGCTAAACTTGAATTGGATGCAGTCAACTACATGGTAAGCCGTTTGGGAATCGGCGTTCAGTGGTTATCCTTTTTAAAACCGCTCAAATTCTTTCCTAGTGTCTAAGGAACACGATAGACCTGTCGAAGCTAGCTGGTTTTTATGACCAATTTTGGACTTACCAAAGTATGACGACAATTTTATGAAGTGCTGTGTTGTGGTGAACCTTTGTATTTGATTGTGAAAACGAAACGATTCAGAAGATTGAGGTCTGTTTTTGAGGAAATAAACCAAAAGCGAAGTGTGTATTCTTATAGAAGTTATTGATCTTCAATTTTCAATGCCTGCTTGTTTTGCTCCTTCGTCAAGAGAAGCTGCACGACTTCTGGTAGTGATGTACTCACTCATTCGTATACTGAATTCTAGGGCAGAGTCAATGAGTCTACAGCTTACTGTAGAATGTACTACAGCTGTTCTACTTCTCTGCTTTTTCTCTTTGAGAACCAAAACGTTTGAATAGCCAACAGAAGTCTTAGTTAAAGTCTACTCTCTTTTTTCTTTTTTTCTTTTTTAATTTTCATAGATAACTGGGGGTTGTTGCGGTGTCTAGTTAGGGTAGAAACTCTTGCCTAGTGGCTAAACTAACTCAACAAAGGTGCTTTCCAAAGAGGGTAGCATTTCTGCCTACAAAAAAAAAAAAAAAAAAATTCTATGAAAAAACTGCAAAAACTGTGATGTGTGTGTATGCATTTTACTTAAGAACTACATAAATTAGTTAGTTTAATTATAGTTGTTTCCGTGTTAATTACGCTTACTAAAAAAAAATTGTTTGTCTTTCCTAGGGCTAAGAAAAAAAATTGCGTTTTTTGTTTTGTTGCTTCTTCTAAGGTTACAATCGTACAATATAGATTTGTATATATATATATTTTTATATATAATTTCTATATATATATCCATACATATATAGAGGCGCCATCTTTGATGTTGCAATATCAATCAATATACAATACATTTTGTATACCGAGTAAAGTTGGTTCAAAAAAACAAAAAAAAATGTTTACTTTAGACTACTTTTTTTAAAAGCTGACGTTTGGGGGAAAAAAACTGCCTATATCTCTATATATATATGTGTGTATATATTTATAAGTATGTAGGTGTAGGTGTGTGTGGGATGTGGGTTTTTACTATTTACACTCGAAGCCACGGCGGGCCACGTCCAACGTTGTTTTGCGGCAACATAAATTCGAGAAATTCGCTAAAGCTGCTGCAGCTGACCCGTCTGCGGTCAGACATCAACGTCCAGATCAATCACCGAACTGCGATCCTGCTCATCATCCTCCTCGTCGAGGTCCTCCTCCAGATCTAGGCCGCCCTCTTCACAGTCCGAGCGACCGTCCAGTAATTGTCACTGATCCGCTGTCGTTGCATGCGTCGTCGGATGGCTGGTGGCCAGCGATTGAGCGTGCGGATGGGCGTGATGCGTCTGGCCAAGATGCAGCTGTGTCTCCTCGGCCAGCAGAGCGGCAGCGGCACTGCCGTTGTGCTGCACCTCCAGCCCATTGACCATCTTCTCCATGCTCTTCAGCTCCGAGGGCGAGTGCTGCGGCTGGCGCTTGAGCAGCGAGGGCGGTGTGGTGGGTGACATGGAGATGGGTCGCGTGGGCGGCGAGTGCGAGGAGGCACGCGGTCTGGGACTGGAGCTCAGGCTGCGCGGACCGTTCTCCAGGCCAACGGCTGCTCCGCCGCCACTCGACTGACCCATCAGGCCGGGCGGCGGTGCATCGCCACTGCGATTGGCATTCGAGCCCGGTGTCACCGCATCGAAGGCCGAGCCCAGGCTGCCGGGCAGACTGTACGGCGAGAAGCGGTGGCTCTTCAGACCCTGCAGCGGCGACACCGGCGTGTGCCCAGCCGCCGCATAGGCGTGACCAAACAAAGCCGGATGCTGGGCCGCCAGTGCCAGCTGGGCATTGAACAGCAGACCCGGATTGAGGCCGGCCGGATTCATGGCGGCCGCTGCCGCGGGATTGTGCAACAGACCCAAGTGCGGAGGTGGATACAGGCCGTGCGGATAGAGGTAAGGCAACAGATGCGGCGATGGATGTATGGGCGGGCCCACCGAGATATTGGGCGAGGGATAGCTGCCGCCGGGATTCAGGCCAGCGGCCGCAGCAGCCGCACCCACACCCTCCTTGGGACTGCCCGTGGAGGTGGGACGAAAGGCACCGCCGGTGCTCCCACCGACGCTCTCCGAGCAGCTCGAATCGCTGCCATCGCGCTCCACGTCCGCATCCGCCTGCAGGCGACGGCGAAGGGCATCCTCCGCCGCACTGGCATTGGCCGCGGCCGCATGCTCACCGGCGCCCGCGCCAGCCAAATGATTGAACCAAGCGGCCAGAGCTATCGAAGAAGGAAGAGAATGGCAGGGAGCGTTGGGTATTGGGCCATCAGCGTCTGGCACTTGTGGACTACTTACCCGAGTGCTGATGCGCATGCATTTGCTGCAGCGAATGGCTAAGCGGCAGCAATGGACTCTGCGGTGGTCCCACCACATCCAGCAGCTTATCCTCATCATCCTGCTGGTTGTCGAGCAGTGCGGCCGCATGCGGATGCAGATGCGGCGGTCGTCCCGCATGGCCCAAATGCAAAGGCGCTCGGGAGCTGCTCACATGCGTGGGATTCAGTTTGTCCGAATCGGACCCTCGATTCGACATCAGCGCCTGCCTGTAACAACAGTTGTACAAGACACAAGGACACAAATTAGAACATCCCATGTTAAGGTGGAGATGGAGAAGTTAAAGTGGCATCCAGAGATATCAAAAAACCCTGATAAACTGTCTCTCGAGTCTCTCAGCAAATAATCAAGTCCTCTCTTGGGTACAAACAACAGAATCAACCTTTATAACTAGAATTAGAAAAAGGCACTGGACTTTCTCAACCTCCAAGATCAGATGGTGTCTTGGAGGATACTTGAGTTGTACTTTTTGCACAGGCCATCGATATATTTATAAACCACTTCCGTTTTGTTCAGTGCTCGTGTTTCCCTTTTTCCATTGGGCACTCGTAGCCTGGCCTACCTATTGGAGTCTAGGATACCTTCTCGCTTCAACCTTTGTAGTTAGTTATTCGAAGTCGAGGTTCACTTTTCGCTTCAGTCAACTACCTATTTCTCCAATACCCTTCATGAAGTCGCGGATCACTTTCCGCTTCAACCTTTGTAGTAAGTTGTCTGAAGAAGTAGATCACCTCTCGCCTTGGTCAGCTCCCTCTTCCCCCTATGCCCTTACTGGAGTCAAGGCATCTCTCTCTTTCTCTTTACCCTTTCTGGAGTCGAAGATCACTTCCCGCTACAACCTTGATAGTTCATTGACCGAAGTCTTGGTTCTCTTTCCGTTTTGGACATCCTTCTCTCTGCCATTCCTATCTTTCTGGGACTCCGTTTAACAACCTATCACTTCACGCTTAAGCCAGCTTTCTATACCCCATCTTTTCTAGGATACGAGCATACCTACCCATCCCGGAGATTTCAGAGATGAGAATACTTCCCTTCCCCCCTTTTATCCACATGACTTGGTAAGCTATATTCCAAGAGCCTTAACCCTCAGTTGTCTCAGACCTTCTTTATAAATTTCTTGTAAGACTAACTAGCTTATGGATATTGTTTACCGATCCAACGGTTGGTGCTAATGCCAGGTCCAAAGTTAGAAGCAGTCCCCATCCTAACTAGACTCCAGTCAAAAAATTGGTTAACATGCTTCCGTTGAACGCAAGCAGTTTCCTGTTTTACCTGCTGAGGCCTGAGGCATAACTATTCATAAGAGCCAAGGAACAACCTAACCGTACAGCGATGTCGCAATGCATCTTCAACGAAGCATTAGCCGAGCTGTGCAGAGTAGGTTGCGCATCGGGCCTTTTCTTATTGGTTGAGTTCGTTGCTCCAACAAGATTTTGAGCGAGAAATGTTTAGACAGAGCTCCAAAAACTTAGAGGAGAAAAGGCTTTGACTTGAACACTGAGATATATACCCCAACCTAGGAGGTTCCTTAGATGGTTACAAGCTCAGGTGGTCTTCATCCCAAGGCCCGACAATGCATAGCACGTTCTGATGTTCTGAAGACAATGGTATGACTTGTTACAAGCAAAGCACGGCTACTGACATCCACTTTCTAAGAGTCATCGTACATCGTTATGTATTTTGGGTGGGGGTTTACTCGCTCCAACTTAGCGGTGAGCTCACCACTGAAATCAATAGAGTGAAATGGCAGGAACGTTGTACTATTATACGTATTGCACTCTTTGCCCAAATGTATAAGATTCCCGTAATGGTACCTCCAAAACGGAGCTGAAACTTTAAGTAACTGGGTTTTTCACATGACACGAATCCTGACTGGGTAAGAGAAGCCGCTGACGCCCTTTATGCAAGAAGGAGTACCATTAAGGAAGACTTCAAATCCCAGTACAAGGGGACTTGTCAAGCAAATTAAACAACCTGTGCAGCTGTACGAACTTTTAGTATGCAGTACAGTCTAAGAGAAGACAACCCCACAGCGCAAGATCCAGAACAAGGCTGAAAAGTGCCTCAGTGATGAGCTAAGCATTTCACCTGGTGATGCTCCAGATCAGGCATGCCCAAAAGCGCATAGGGCAGATCACTCACACATACTCACAAAGAAAAGTACATTGAAATTGGGTAAGACAACAACAAAGTCACTCAAAATTGTTGTTGGTCAGAAGAATAAATCCGGTTTTGTTCTACGCTAAGCACACACACGAAATCGTTCGCATGTGTGTCGTTTTCTATACATTCCCTCTAGTACGGCTGGGGTCAGTCACAGTTTTTGCGTCAACCCAGCGTTGCTCTTTGTACGGTGATGCGTCGTAACGACAACGGTTGAGCCTTATGTCGCTTCTCTGCATGGCATTTCGTCTATCGAGCGTCGCTAATGTCGGTTCCTGCATGGCATTGCGTCGACCTAGCGTGCCTGGAGTTCCTTTAATGATTGAGCGGACATCGCCTTGCAAAATACGTCAGTCGAACACATTGTAAGGGGTATAAGGGTGGGTCGACGACAGTCACAAAATCGTCGACGAAACGTTGATACAGCGTTGGTCGGCAGTACTAGAGGGTCCTGCCCCGCATGTATACGAGCATTGACTTCCTATCTTCGGTGAAATTACAAAAACAAAACGTAGCCAAAGAGCATAAGGCTGGGCATCGCTGCTCTGTATGAACATACCTCTCATTGAGTAACCGTTTCTACTCTGAGCATTAGAGACTTGAGACAATGGAAAGCTTAAAAATCCTATAGGGGGATTACCTTGCTACCTACATAAATCACCGTCAAAAGTGAGTCGAGAAAGTAGCATGCTGCGTCTTCTCCACACTAACAACTGTATTCCATCGTGAGGCCCAACATTCAAATTTGTCGAGAAAATCCTATGTTTTTCTAGAGGCAGACTGGCGACTGTTGCTTGTAGCCAAAAACACAGTGTCATCGGCAAAGGTGGCAATAAGTGAACCTTGGATATTAAGAGACGGTAGATCAGCAGTAAAAACTGTGTCTAAAAATGGTGCCAAGAACACTTCCTTGTGGCACACCAGCACGAATAGAGCGTAACAAAAAGCACGCTTCGCGCACTCAATAAGTCCTCACAGACAATCCGGGAGTATCGGCATCAATTTATACATCAATCCCTGATGACAGGCTCTATAGAAGGCTAGGCGTACATCTAAAAATACTGCCGAGCAAAAGCTTCGAGGATATGACTAACTATTCTGTAAGCCTGCTCTACTACGCTGTAACGGCTGCGAAATCCAAAGTGGTGATCTGGAAACGCAGACTCAAAAGAGTCAATAGTCAAAAGCTTTGCTAGAAGAAGTCGCTCAAAAGTTCTAAAGAAGATAGGCAGGTGTCTTAAAAGGGCGATAAGAGTCAACATTGTGCGGGTCCTTGTCTTTTTTCGGTACCATGACTCGGATCTGTTAGGTTTAATGCAGAGTATTATGTTCCATAGGTAGAATTAAAGCGACGTTATCCTGTACGCACTGAAAAGTGCATACGGTACAATAAACCTGACTCCAGACTAGCACTCCCAGGAAACCAGAGTTCCACAGGTACCAACTTGAAAAGCACACCGCAGGGCGTGTCAATTACTACTTGATGAAGGACAATATCAATCCAAAGCCTCTAATGATCTTACGCAACTCCACGTTGAGCCTTAAGCTGAGAGGCAATTTCACGATCTCCCACAAGTGAGCATACTAGGGCCACATCCCTTGTGTGAAAGGAAAGACGACTCAGGTCATCTTCAGTCTTAGACAGGTTTTTAGGTCAGGTTATCTTAAAGAGTAATCTTATATCTAGGTGAATGCGCGAAAGTAATGTCAAAGGGAAAGGAATAGGACAAGTTGTGTCGTCTGTATCCTACTATACGTGGTACTGATAAGAGCTCGGTGGGCTCCTACCCATTTAAACCTGAAAGGCCTCGTTCTGGGAGTACTGATTGGGGTACGCAGGGTTGTCATGCAACCTTCAGTCGCTCTGTACTGTATCCCACAAGAAAGTCACTCAACCACCTACCAAGTAAGCATCTCATTTCAGAGAAGAGTGGAAACAACTCCGAAGAACTCGACTTCAGACATTCCCCTCAGACTACCAGACTACAGTAGAGTCTTCTTCCGCTCAGAGAAGCCCACACCCTGTACTCAGCTCAAATGTCTAATCAATTGCTTAGACAGGCTAGTCCCCTACCAACTCGGTATCGGTAAATAACTTACCCAAATATCTAGTAGTCTCACATACACTTCATTAGGGCCACAGGAACATTGAAAAACTTTCTGGACAGTGCCAAAGCTTCACGAAAGGTCCTTACCCCTTCCAAGAGCAAAACACTACTCTCAATTGCGAAAGAATTACACTAGCCTGGATATTCGCAGCGAAGACCAATCAGCAGAGCTCTAGAGCAGACCTGTGGCCAACCCATAGCACCGGGGAGCCGAAGTCACTACTGATTTTCCGATAGACGCTAACCGAACTTGCGCATTTTTGAGAGAAAAGCACAGAAAAGCAAGTAAATCGGCTGCTGTGCTTTAGTGCTCACCAACACAAGCACTTTTTTCTGTACTCTCCATTTGGCAGGGTCTACCATAGGTCTGTCCTCAGTCATAGCCCCTGCCCTAGTGAATGTCACAGAGTCATTCGCAGTCAGAGCTTCAGGACAAGTATGTCTCCCACTTCCAAGAAGCTCTCAGCTAAATCTCTGAGTTTATACTGGCATAGCGATGAGCCTAGCCACTAAGCAGTTTTCGATTCTAGGAACACAGGACAGATAGTAGCCATATCAGCAAGCAGCAACCCAATGGATCAACTGAACAAACTCAGTAAGCAGCAGAGTTAATCTGGATACACTTTTGAAGAGAGAAGAGCATCCACTTCAATGAACGGATTAACAAAACAGCCAACTAATCAAAAGGACCCACAACTCATTTGTCTTTCGGTTGTATCTGTTCTCTGTTCTGTGGCTTGATTAGTCCAGACATTAATTTTTGTCAAGTTTATGCGGAACTAATTAGCCTGCAGCCTTGTCAAATTGCCAAATCATACAAAAGCAACGACTAGAGAGAGAGAGAGAGAAGGACAGAGAAGGACTCAACCACAGAGTCAACATGACGACGATGACTGGCACCTCAGCAGCCCCCTGTCCACGTCCACTGTTTCCCCCCTCACAAACGGCGAGAATGTAATCCATATTGATGGATTGATTTCAATTTCCTGTTGGATGCTGATGCTGCTGCTTAGCCTCAGGGGGTGTGGAGGGGGCTAGCTATTTTTGGGCAATTGTTTTTCCGAAGGATAACCAAAAGTAAACATGCAGAGGGAGAGGGTGGGTGACCTGGCCTGGAGTGGTTCCGGTTTCCGGCCACATCAACTTGTGACTTAGCATAATGATGAATGACATTTAATACTGGACTGGACATGTTAAACGTTACAAATCAATTTCCACAATGACTCAATTGACTCAAGTTGGTGGCGTGCCGCCACCCTCCACCTCCTCCTCCACCTCCTCATCCAACTCCAATCACTGCATAAGCCGCCTGGTCATTGATGTGACAGCCGCTTGTCATTTGGCCACCAAAAACTTTTTCCAATTATTAACGCTGAAAAGTCTGCTTAAACCGCTTACAACAGGCCTCTCAATTAGCCCGGTCACAGCAACAACAACAACAACAACAACAACAGCAGCAACAGGAACAAATCCTGGGGGCAATTAGTGCGACTTAGTCAACTCTTTGGCAACCCTCTCTTCTCAGCTGGCGAGAGGGTTGGGACTTTCAGCAAAATTCTTCGGGTGTTGACATTGTGTGTCGCAGCAGCAGCCAGCAGGCCGCTAATTGGTGGCGCTCTCAGTGCGCGCACTTCCGCCGGAATGATATTCATCTCTTGCCCAGGCCCATAACCAAAAAAAAAAAAAAACCAAGCCCAAGCCCAAGCCCTTGGCCCTGCGGCCAAAACGGAAATCTAAAGTGAAAACGTTTTAACAGAAACCCGAGCACAAAAAGCAATTGAAAATTTTGCAAAACTCTCTCACACGCTGCCACCACTCCACACCCCTCCACCCCGCTGTCTGAGGCAAATAACCGCAGGCGTTAGTTGACAATAGGCGCAATTTCTGCTTCTGCCGCCCGCCCCTTCTTTGGCTTAATTTGCCTGTGAAGGCTGAAGCTGTGGCTGAGTCGGCTGCTGATGCTGCCTTTAAGCGTAAGTTTTGTGGGCGTACGTAAGACGTAATTCCAAAATTACAGGGCATTTCCCCCTGATGTATGCTACACAAAAGACAAAAGGCCAAGACGATAAATGTCTATGGAGACCACAGGAGCGCATCTCCCTTGAAGTTCAACTGTGTTTAGGTAAGGTGATTGCCAGCACAATTGTTTTTGTAAAGCACTGCATGCACAGGCACCAAATGTTGCTTACTTAGGTAAAACTGAATAAGCCATGCGAACTACACAAGCGATGTGCTGTTTTTTGGCATCCAACACTAAAGTTTGGTTACATAGTGGCGCCCTATTCCTCTTTCAATAAGTATTTAGTTTAATTTTGGTGCTCAACGCTGGTCTAAGGGTATGGCAATTCCCTTCCTTGCAGCTTACTGAGAATGTTAAGTTGATCAATTTGAGTTGCTGCTTGCTTATTTAGCCACTGTCTAACCTGAGTTCCTAGAATCCGAAACTGTGTAGAGGCTAGATTCTGTGGGATGCCTTGATCAACTGAGATTTTACTGCCAGCTCGGAGATTGCAGCCAGGGTGGGCTCGCTCGAGCATACAAAATGCACTGCCATAAGAAAAGATTGGGTGCCTCTGGATGCTGTCGAACAGACATGCCCAAAAGTAGCTTAGGGCCGAGCACTCACAAATACTCACAAAGAAAAGCACAAATATATATTGCTGTTGGTCAGTTTGTTTGCACTCGCAAACGTTTCTCTCGCCCTGCATAATTTTCTATCTTCGGTGCAATTACAAAAACAAAACGCACCCAAGGAGCATACGACTGGGCAACGCTGCTGTAGAAAGAAAGGTACTTTCGTATGGTTCTCATTGCTACTAAGCATTTCAGAAGTTCCAGCATTTATAGACTGTTTATCTCCGTGTGATTGGACTCCTACCAATAGAGGGACAGTGACAGCACTGCTTCACACCTACAAGTGGTGGTGGGTGATGCGCCTATGATACTAAGAAAACATTAACCTAAGGGTTTCTACCAAAAATAAGCTGTATTTTCTATTTTAACTTAAGCCTGGGCCAAGTACATTTCGCTGTAGTGCTGCAGAAAGCATATAAGCTCTACACAAGCGCCGAAACACTTCGTCTAGCTGCGGATCGATGGAAAACCCTTTCTTTTTGTGCGGTAGCGAGTCTAACGTGGCCAACATTAAACCTAAAGCGTACTACTAAGCTTTTACGTTACAGAAGGGAACACATATCGCTAGGCAGAACAGTAAGTCTTCACTGCCATTGCCCCGCCCTGAGTAGAAGGAGACTTAGAGCACTGCGTCAGGCTCTCCTACTCAACCTCTAGCAGACATCCGAGCTAGAGATCCCAGCTCTACTAAAATTCATTCTGTCCACACAATGGTCTGGTAACAAGTACTCCCCTCAGTAAGATTTTGACACATATGGCATCGATGCCAAAGTAGTTGGTCGGCTTGTCGCTTTCAGCCATCGCAACCTAACTTAACCTAACCTAACTGCTGAAAAGTGGTCAAGCAACGAGGAAATGGGGGTATTCCTATCATGCTCCTCTTAGATTCACTTCCCTCTAATAGTCTGAGCTTTTTTAAGGATCTCCGGAATTTGGTTAATGTTTTGGGGGATGCTGGAGTGGGATTCGTCTGTCTTTTCAAAAGTATAACATAAGCGTGCTCATATGAGTGATGGCTTCTCTGCTAGGTACACACTCAAATCATCAGGAAGTTGAAATGTGGTCAGACCTAGCTTAGAAAATCAGTACTACTTACTAAGGACCGATCTCGTATCTTCTTGATTACAAATGAGTACGATTACCTACTCACAAAAACAAATATAAGAACAAACACAAAGACAAAACCAAAGACAAATACTATAACTAAGACAAAATCAAAGACAATATCAAAGACAAAAACAAACACAAACGAACACACAGAATACTGAGTATCTAAAATGTATCATCGAGTACTTAGACCCGAATATTTAGAATCGAGTACTAAGTACCGAATACTTAGTCTCTAATGCTTAGTATCGAGTACTTGGTATCGAATAATAAGTATCGAGAACTTAGTATCGAGTACTAAGTATCGAATACTTAGAATCGGGAACTGAGTATCGAGTGCTTGGTATTGAGTAATAAGTATCGAGTACTTAGAATCGAGTACTGAGTATCAAATACTGAGTATCGAGTACTTTATATCGAGTACTTGGTATCGAGTACTTAGAATCGAGTACTGAGTATCGAGTATTTAATACTGAGTATCAAATACTGAGTATCGAGTACTTAATGTTGAGAGCTTAGTATCAAATACTTAGAATCGAGTACTATTATCGAATGCTGGGTATGGAGTATGGATTATGAATATGGAGTATGAAGTAACGCACAACCGCAAGAATTTGAAAGGCGGATCATATCGTATACAACATGTTTCACATCAAGGCCCCGTGAGTGTTAGCCACAATCACACCTTTTTTTCGGGGGCGTGGCAAAAATGTAAATAAAACTTTAGCTGCCTGCAAGTAAGTATGTCCCATACCCATACAAACTTCTATCTCATCTTAGCTAACATTTTATGACATTTTTGATCACATTCGAGTCTTCGTTCTGATAAAATAGTCATAATGATACTTATGTCAGGAGAAAATGGTAGCCTAGTCGAAACTCATATTGAAGAGTCATTTTTAACCCGTTCTTTTGATCAGTTTCGACACATTTGCGAGTCGGTTTTGATTCCTATTTCTATAAATCAATTTTTGAGCATATTTATAAGTCGTTTTCGAGTCTTCTTTCAATCTCTTATGATAGTAATCTCATTTTTATCGTCGAAGCTCGAGCTCGAAAAAGACTCGTCAATTCATCATTAATGATTTTTGTTAAAATGATCATCCAAATGTTGGGTGGTTTATCACCTTTGAGATCTGTTTGTTCATACGGAAAGATACACAGATATTCGGACAGACGGTCATCGAGGATTATTTGACAATAGCAGCTACGTGTAAAAGATGCGACTTCGACCCTAAGACCCTTTCGTTTAGTTATTGACGGCACTTACTATACTAAGTTACCCAATCTTGTCAAATGATTTCTCCAATCTTACCCAATCTTGTCAAATGATTTCTCGAAGATGTACAGTAGTAGTCTGTATAAGAGGTTAAGCTCCAATTGGACGTTGGGCACATATAGTAAAGTGTACCGAATTAAACTTATTTCAGACTTCGGCTTTCTTAAGCGCTTATCTGCTCCTTGTGCAGATAGTTTTTGGTTGATTGCAATAAAAGGACTTAGTAAATGGCAGTAAAATCAAAAGCTTTGTACACCATAATGTTCAGGTCAAGGTTTCTCTACAACCACTAAGACTGACTATCCCGAGCAAACATTTTTAATCGGCGTAGAGTCTCAGGGGACTCGCCAAGATATCGCATTCTGATCGTCTGTTGGGAGAAAGTGAGCCACTTCGGCGACACTTCCAGAGAGTCGCAAGAGAGTCTTCTAGAAGTTTCGTAGAAGAACTTTTTAGAAGAGTAGCAATCTCCTTGGCGACTCCCAGGAGATTCTCTTCGGCGATTGGCAATTAAACAATCTTCTGGGAGTTCCAGGGAAGATTGCCGAAAGATTCAATCTTCTAGCAATCACCACGGTGACTCCCAGAAGACTCTTTTCGACGATGGGCGATTCAACAATCGCCCAAATGTTTACAGTAGCGATGTTCCTCTATAGCCCCTAGGGGCCGAGCGCAATCAGATATTTACACGCACACGAGCCGAGCATATGAGCGTAAGCAGCGCTCTCTTTGCTTTCATTCGATGCCCAGACGTTGAGCAGGGCAGTTCAAAGCTGGGCTGTGTCGCTTTGATATCGCACACCAATACACACTCACTTTTTGGCCTCGCTCTTCTTGAACATCGCTGGTTTACAGGGTCGTAATCGTATTCGAGTATGTACAGAAAACAGAGAGAAGAGAGACAAGACGAAGCCTACTTAGAGTAAGGTTTTGCTTCAAAAATGTTTGTTTCTGTAAAAGCCCTGGAGAACTACGCCTTAGTACTGAATTTTTCAGTGCCGAGTTCAGAACTGGGCAGCAGGAATTACTGAATTCATAACTGATTTCAGCTGATTCAGTACTGAGCCGAACTGAAGGTAGGTTCTATTGATTTAGTTTCAAATTGCAGACGTGTTCGCTACAAGGCGACCTGCTCCCAACTACAGCTTAAGGTGGTCAATGACAACAACACTGCGACATCTGGACTATGCAGATAGGCAAATAGGCTATATCGTTAGGCCTCAAAATCAACAGGAAGTAGACGAAAGCGCTCAGTATCCGTTGCGGACAATTCCCGGCTCTGGTTTTCAATTCCACAACTCAATTCTGCTACCTGGGAAGCGTAGTCGCTGTTGATAAAGGGACAAAAGTCTTCAAAAGGCTAAAGGTGCCTTTGGGATGCTGTCATCTGTTTGGCGATGCTCGTCATATTCACACTGGCTCAAAGTCAGGCTCTTCCTATACTTTCAAAGACAAACAATAGAAATACCAGCATACTGCTAGACTGCAGTGTTAGTAGTGCCCTCGTTGGGCGCCAAAATTCGTCCCTTTTTGCGAAACCGCAAAAGTATTGTTGTATTCGCGTGTTGCCCTTTGTAGTTAAGTGGGTGGGTCAGATACGCTGCTTGGATTAGCACAAATTGATTTGCTATTAAATTAGGCTCGCACACACACACACACACACAGACACACACACACACACACACCTTGGCAGCGCGGAAAATACGTGGAAAAACAGTTAAGTGTAAAAGAAGACGCCTGTGGCGAAATACCAGCAAAACGTGCTCGTTGGGCTGTTGTTGGATGGTTTGGGGTGTGGTTGCTGTGATAATGATACACACACTCATATGTGTGTGTGTGTGTGTGTGTGAAACTAAATTGCCCAATTTGGCAGTGCTGCTTTGATGTGTGAACAACAAAAAAAAAAAAAGAAAGAATATACAGACCCGTACACGGACCCGTAAACGTAACCAGGCCTGTGCATTTGACGTACGGGCTATGGGTTAGAGGGGTGTGGGGGTTGGGGGCGGGGCAGACACTAAATTACACTAACGTGTTTTGAATTATTTTTCAATTTCATTGTCGGCCCAGACACAAACTGCCGACTGTTTCCGCCTGCCATTGTTACATTTCAATTAAGGTTCCCGGCCCTGCGGTACGGCTGAGTGGGCGTTGGGTCCGGGTCCGGACCGCACTCCGCCGCCAGCGTCGTTTTATCATTTAACAGATATTTTCGTTTAGGAAAAATATTATGCCAGCTTTTGTATTATCCCAAAAGTCCGGCAGAGCAAAATAAACGCCGAAATTGCAGAATGAAACAGCGAGGAAGTATAACTAGAATGTGGAAATCCATTTTTGGAATCAATTTAAAACGAAGCCCAAAATGTACACTACGAACTCAAACTAAGAGTCCCTGGATATTTGCTCAAAGAACGAGATGATTCTTAGTCTAACTGATCCCTTCTAATGATACTCACTTCTTTTCCCTTTTGCCAGCACCAGTATCACGAAAGCCCTTTGCAAAGGGATTGTTATCAATTTTCAATTGAGTTATCTGGAAAAAAGAGAAGCCACAATTAGCATGAGGCACACACGTTTCCTTCTACTTCACTTACCTTCTCATTCTGATATGCAGTTACGGCTATGAATTCCGTCTCCTTGAACACGTACGTGCGAAACGTTGAATATGGTAGCTTCAGTATATCATTGGCTCTTACCAAATGAAAGCGCGGCTGATATTTATGCATGGAGTTCAGTATGGTCTGTGGACGAGAGGAGGGAGTAGAAGATTAGTTTAGTTTTCAAAATGGCTTGGAATAAACAACGGCTTAGTAACTTGACAAAACTTGACACAAAAAAAAAAAAAAAACATAAAAGAAGGCAAAGAAAAACAAGTCAACAAGAGAGACAATGTCAGTCGACGACGACCACCCACCAAAATGCACAAGAGGAGTCTTGCTCGAGTCCTCACCGCAAAGCTATCAACAACTTTTGTCATAAAATATGAATTTGTCTGCGACGAGGAGCGAGGAACACCTTTTTAATTACCATAACTCGTCGTCGCGACTTCGATTAAACGACAAAGCCAACATGCCCAGACCCAGGCACAGGCCCAAGCCTAGACCTGCTGCTGCTGTTGTTGCGTGTGGACCTCACAAGCTGCTCCCGCCAAAGTTGCCGCTGTCGCCATTTTGTTCACGACAGCCGCAACTGTCTCTGGACTATAATTCTGGTACTTGTATGTATCTGCGATTTGCACGCCTCTTTGGGGACCACCAATGGCGTCACAGACTAACCGCCCCACAGCCTGTGGTAGACTACTAAATCCAGGTGTGACTAATCAGCTGAACCTGCTGCTGGCTAACATTCCAGGCATTTAGTATGAATGAGTTAGTGTAATGGCTAGAAGCGCAATGAATGTGAGTGCAAAATTATGATAAGGGGTAAGACTATATGATGCTCGAAATTGGCAGACCACCTACCGCACAATCCATACATTTTTTTAAGCTTTGACTTTTCTCGATTTCTGTTGCCTTGTGGCATGCAAAAAAAAAAGTCATATATATCTCATTTAAACTTAGTTAAGACATTTTTAACCAGCCTAGGGCGGTTCCGAACTCAAGTAACTCGGATGTTCTTCGATGAAAGTCTCTTAAAATGCTTTAATAGTTGTATTATGTTTTAAAAATGTATTGTATTGAACATTTAGTTGAAGAAACTCAACTTGACTTCCACAAACTTAAGAATACACAAACGAAATAATATAAGTTTTTATTTTTCTTTCTTTAATTTGATAATCCCAAACTCCTAGTGCCTTGTGGCCTGCAAAAAAGTTAAAATACAAGCCTTATGTCTTATTCAAACATAGTTAAGACATATTTAAACAGCCAAGGGCGGTTCCGATCTCAAGTAACTCGGGTATTCCTCGATGAAAGTCTCTTAAAATGCCTAGAAATATGTATTATGTTAAAATAATGTACTGTGTTAAAGATTATGTGACAGAAACTAAGGTTGACTTCCACAAAATCAAGAATACACAAACAAAATTTATTAAGTTTGAATTTTTCTTTCTCCAATTTGATAAGCCTTTATTCCGGTTATCTTGCTGTTTCGTAAAAATCAAACTTCAGGCTTAATATAAAGTTCAAACTTTATTTAAGACAACTAAGACTTATTTAGGGTAATTCCAAACTCAAGCAACTCGGGTGTTCCTTGATGGAAGTCTCTTAAAACGCCTAAAAATGTGTATTATGCTAAAATAGTGTATTGTGTTGAAGATTATTGGCAACAAACTGAACACAACTCCCACAAATTCAAAAATTCACAAACAAAATTCACTAAGTTTGGATTTTTCTTTCTCAATTGGGATAATTTTACATGCCTGGAGCCTTGTAGGATACTGGCATAAAGTAAAAGTCAAAATGTAAGCTTAATATGTTATTCAAACTTAGTTAAGACATATTTAACCAGTCTAGGCCGGTTCCGACCTCAAGTAACTCGGGTATTTCTCAATGAAAGTCTCTTAAAATGCCTTAATAGTTGTATTTTGTTAAAATAATGTAATGTGTTGAAGATTAACGGTAAAGAAACTTAACTTGGCTTACATATACTAAAAGTAGGCGACCCTGTGGTGCACGGCCAAATATCCTTAAGTCAGCTGGGTGGATTCTCCTCAGTCAGAATAGTGGCCAGTCTATTGGTAGGGGAAACTAATCTTTCTCTGTACGGGTTTAAATATGTCTTTATAGTTTTGCAAATGGTGGGAATGATTAAGTCCTGGAATATGGTGCTATTACAGACATATCGGTGTGCCTTTAATATTCTGCGAAGGACCTTACTTATACATGTTTCTACTCTCCTAATGGTAGTGTTCCAGGCGGTTCAGCAACATGGCCTTAAAAAGCCTGACCTTAGCTTTAAGGGAAAGCCCATTCTCAGGCCGGAGTAACCAGTCCCTCTTCCGGAGTTTTAAACGGGCGGAGCCACACACCCGATTAACGTGGGGTCTCCAGGTGAGCCTTCTATCGACTGTTGCTTGAAGCCAAAAAGACAGTGTCATCGGCATAGGTGGCAGTAAGTGAACCTTGGATATTAAGATATAGAAGATCAGCCGTATAAACTGTGTACAAAACAGGGCAAAGAAAACTTCCTTGCGGGACACCAGTTCAGTTCAACGGAGAAAGCTCTGTCCGTCAAAAAAGAGTCAATTGGGGGTGTCCTGGAAATCTCTAGAGATTTTGGCTTCGGTTGGTTTGCAAATAAGTCGGAGTCCCAAAACTTCGAGAGATTTCGTTTTCTTCAAAAGTTTAGTTCGAAATTCGAGTTCGAAAGGTGTTGCTTAAGATTATGGTCCTACTACAAAAACAGTGATATATTGCTTGGGTTCGTGAATTCGCTATTGGTTGGTTAATGTATTGGCTGGTTTACGAGAGGTTTGAAACCAACCGAAAGAAATTTCTAGGACACCGAGAATTTGTTGTGGGTTGGAATTTGGTTGGAAGAGATTTCTGGGACACCGCCGAATAAGTCTTCACAAACACTCCGGGCTTCAATTTATACATCAAGCCCTCATACCAGTCTCTGTCAAAGGCCTGGTGTACATCTAAAAACACTGCCGAACAGTATATCTTTTTTTCAAAGGCATCGAGAATATAATTAACTACTCTGTGAAGCTGTTCCACTGCATTGTGACGGCTGTGAAATCCAAAGAGTCAATAGTCAAAAGCCTTGCTAGAAGAATTCGTTAAAAATTCTGAGAGAAAGTAGGCAGGAGGCTAATAGGGCGATAAGAGTCCACATTATGTGGGTCCTTGTCCTTTTTTGGTTCCATGACCACCAAGGCACGTTTTCAAGGGCTTGGAAAATGACCAACTTCTAAAACTGCGTTAAACAGCCGTAATAGAGAAATTGCCTCATTTGGGAGTGATTTGACTACCTTTCCGTCGACAGCATCCAATCCAGGGGCTTTGCAAGGCTTTAATCGCTTTAAATGTTCTTTGATCTCTTTCTCATTAATCGGACGGATAGTACTAAGTGCGAGACCAAATCGCGATATGGTGATCTGCTCTTCGTGGCTGGTAGCAAAATCAAAGGGCATGAATCTATGCTCCAGATCACGAGCAAAAGCATCCGCAATAGCATCATCAGAATGAACCCAAGTGCCGTCGCTGCAACGGAGGGGGTTTCTTCGGAGAGGCTGGCGTTTTAGATTTTGGGTACATTTCCATAATGTAAAGCCATGGTTTTGGTCTGGGTCAATGGTGCTAAGCTTCTTCACAAAAAAGCTGACTTGGCAGTGCGCAGGACACGCCTTAGTTACGCTGTGGCAGTCTTCCATCTAGCAAGATCTAGAGGGTGATGCGTCCTCATCCAGATGCGTCTCACTAAAGCAACAATTTTAGGCTTTAAACTAGACCAGAAGGATGGAGGTAAACGCGGAGTGCTAACAATAGCACCAGCAGCAAGATGGATTTTGTCAACAAAGCTACTTGCTAAGGTATCAATCGTATCAGGGAAGTCAATGCAATAGTGAACGTCACCAGCAAATAAAGACGTCAATCATGTCCTGAGTCGTCTTATATCTGAGCTACTAGGTAGGGGCCTGGGCTTACTAGCCACCGTGTAAGCAGCTACACAAAAATACACTAGTAAAGGGATGTGATCAAAGGATAAGTCTGAGCATTCCGAAATGACAAGATGGCTGCAAGGAATTCCCAAGTAGACCGCAAAGTCAATAGCTGAAGGGAAACTGTTGGCATTTTCTAAAGTCCAAATCCATCAAGAATACACAAGCGAAATTTTTTAAGTTTGGATTTTTCTTTCTTAAATATAATAATCCTCATTTCCTGGTGCCTTGTGGCATGAAAAAATGTCAAAATTCAAGTTTTTTTAAGTCAACTATGACATATTTAGGGCAATTCCGACCTCAAGTAACTCAAGTATTCCTCGATGGAAGATTCCTAAAATGCTTGAAAATGGGTATTATGTTAAAATAATGTATTGTGTTAAAGATTAAGGGGAAGAAACCCAACTCAATTCCCTCAAACTCAAGAATACGCCAACGAATTTCATTAAGTTTTGATTTTTCTTTCACAACTTTGATAATTATATATGCCTGGTGCCTAGTGGCATGCAAAAAAGTCATAGTGTAAGCTTTATATCTCATTTAAACTTTGTTTAAGCCAACCAAGACATATTAAGTAACTTGGCTTTGCCTCGATGAATCTTTTGTAAAGTTTCTAAGGAGTTGTCCTAGGGTGTAATTAGGTTATGGACAGTGGTTTGAGAATAAAAATATAAAACTAGAAGAAACAATTAATGAAAAAAGCAAGCTTTTTATAAATTTAGACTTGTAGGTAATATCGTCAAGGCCTTTGCTCTGACCAGGAAGGCCTTCTGACTGGCTACAATCACTGTTTGGTAAGCAATTTGTCGAAATCAAAGACACTGAATACTCCACCTGCTAGTTTGAAGCCATCCCTGGGCTTACAAATGATTCATTGAGTATGGAGAATCCCTCTGGATATAAATGGCATTCAAAGTAGATGACTTGAATGCTTCATTGAGTATGGAGAAATATGGCAGAAGAAAGGTATAACTAAACACAAATTGTACAGATATTATGTTAAGGGTATGGCATAATACAGTTCTACGTTAAACACAAGTCCACACAAGTGTTGGGAGAATGTCTGAAAACATTACGCTAAATCAAATCGCTTGTCCAAAGTATTACACCTTTGGTTCGTCCAAGCAAATGCTTTGCATATGTAAGTTGACTTAAGTCTTAAACACTTTTGACTTTTCGTTAAGCGTTTCCAGCTGTTTCTCTCTTTCTATCAAAAGAAAAATGTTTATGGCTTAACAAAACAAAGCAAAAATGATTAATTGTCTCCGCCATTTTCTACTAAACGTTGGCGAATCGCTGTAAAGCAGTGTGGAATGGGGCGTTATGCAGCGACGACAGCGATTGCCTCTAGAAGGCAACACACACACTCGTACAGTTTATGGCTGCTGTCTGTGCTCATCAATCAAACATACACACACACACACACACACAGCCAAAGCCAAGTCAGCCACTGACCCAGCCGAGGTCCGTCCAATAGTCAGTTAGTCCATAAATCGCAGCGTCGTCGTCGTCTACTTAAAACGTCATTTGCTAATTTGCTTTAAATTTATTGACACATAAATTCATTTGCCCTGGCAACAACAACAGCAATCATCATAATTACGTGGTGCGTTTTGTGTGTCTAGAATTTATTGATAAAACAATTTGCATTATTACGTTAATTTTGCAACAAAAAAGGCGCAAAATTGTCATTTAAATGAAAACAACCGTGAAGATAGCCATAAAACTGCGAGTTGCTGCTGCTGCTGCTGAGCAGCTGATGATGTTTTCCAAATGGGCATAAACAAGTCTAATTAGACATGAAGTGCGATTACACGGACGCCAGGCAGTCGTCAACAACAGTTGCTGATTGACTAATGCAATTATGTGCTTACAAAAAAAAAACAACAAAAATTTCGCCTAGATTTTTAGCAACTGGCAACAACTGGCAACATTTCTGATTGCTCTCAAGTTCGTGGCAATCCGTGAGGCACTTAATCACTCTATATATCGCCCGGGTGACAACTGATTGAGCTGCCGTCGGTCAATACCAAAAAAGGTGCGACAATTTTCGTTGGGCTTTGGTGCTGCTGCTGCTGCTGCTGTGGCTGCTGTTGCTGTTGGCGGGGCACATTACGTGCAGCAGCAACACGTTTGTTTTGGACTTTTGCGTGTTGATTGCTACAGGCAAAGCTGCAGTTGTTCGCTGTTGCTGTTGTTGCACACTCATTGTTGGCATATTATCACATAATTTAACTGATGATGGCACTGTCGTTCCTGCCTGTTGGTTTGCTGTTGTTGCTGTTGTTGCCTTGTTTGCTCTGGCCTTGTGTGATTGCTGTCTGTTGTATTCTGGGGTTGTTGGCGTGCTGCTTAATTGAATGATCACTCACACTTTGGATTTGGCATGTCGTACCACAAAACTTAACGGTGATCATGACCAGTTAGATGTGGGATGAGCTCCAAAGCTACAAAAACAAACGTGATGGAATGCCACAAGGCAACAGGGAGCCAGGATTATCAACAAAGAAGAGAGAGAGAGAGAGAGACAAAACGAAGCTAGATGAATCTTTAATACAAAACTTTTAGCTTGAAATAAGACAATTATTTAGGTATTTTAAGAGACTTTCATCGAGGAACACTCGAGTTACTTGAGGTCGTAATTGCCATACGCTGGTTAAGATGTTTACATCAGGTTAATGAATTACAAGCTTATAATCTTGAGTTTTTTCTCATTTTCTTTACATAATACAACTATTTAGGCATTTTAAGAGAACTTTATGGAGAAACACTTGAGTTACTTGAGGTCGGAACCACCCAGGCAAGAAAAAATGAAGATTGTGAACTTTATAATTCGCATTCAAAAAATGTTTAAAAGCTTTTTTAACTATTTACATCAGAAAGGCTTGGATTTAGAGAAAGATTCTGTGACTCTTTTCATTAAATCTAACTTCAACTTTTATATTTCTACCCTTAAACCAATGTTAAAAACCTTAATACATCTTGGGACAACTTTTATGAAATTTTAAAAAAGATTCATCGAAGTAAAGCTAAGTTACTAAAGGTCGGAACCCCACAGAGAAGAACATAAGGATTTGAACGAACATCTCTAGCTCTTTCCAGAACAACGGTTGTATTATATGCAGGGATGTATACGTCTAAACTAAGTGGTCTAGACTAAGTGGAATACTCAACGGATGTAGGGTGACAGCATACGCAGATGACCACAATCAGTGAGCTATTGGAATCTGCTCTTGCTAGCACCCTAAGATGCGCACATCAGAACGGTCAAGGGTTTAACCCACAGAAGACCCAACTGGTGCTGTTCGCAAGGAGATACAAGATCCCTGAGTTCACACTCCCATCCATTGGGGGAACGCAGCTTAACCGGGTCAATGAAGCGAAGTATCTGGGTATCATTCTAGACTCGAAACTCTCCTGGAAAAGAAACTCCGAGGAAAGAATAAAGAAGGCACTAGGTGCGTACTACGCCTGCAAAAAGACTTTCATTAGGAAGTGGGGACTGCAACCGTATATCATTCATTGGTTATACACAGCGGTCGTAAGACCTATCCTTACCTATGGAGCGCTGGTATGGTGGAAACCGGCCAACACCAAATCATACCTAAACAGCCTCCATAAGGTACAAAGAGCAGCTTGACTGGGTATTACAGAATCCCTGCGATCTACCCACCAGGCGGCCCTGAATGTAATTCTGAACCTGGAACCAATAGACACTTTCCTAAAGTATGAAACAGCGAGAAGTGAAGTAAGACTCCGGGAACTGAAACTTCTTAAAGCATCTACTTTAGGCCACAGCAGTATCATACAGAAGGTAGGAATAAATGCAGAGGCAAAGGGAAACGTTTACTGCATACCAGTTCAGAAATGGAACGACAACTTTGGAACTTGGTTCCTGGAGAGAAAGAGGAATGGACGAGAACGAGCTTTCCATCTATACAGACTTGGTTCAGAAAACGGAAGAAAGCACAAGGAGCAGGCATCTTCTCCGAAGAACTCGCCACCAGACCAGCCCTCAGTTACGTCTACCGAATTTTTGTATGTAAAATGATTTGACACAGCCCCAAAGAGCCAAAGCCGAGCCTCGTTAGTGTCTTGTGCTTGTGCGCTATAGTTCTCGCACAAGAGCAAGGGCCCTACGCTTTACACGCCGAATGAACGGCAGTTTGAGAAGCTTTTGCATGGCTAATTACTACAAAGCTGGCGCCTAACAGCAGCAGAGAGGTGACTGGGTGCAAAGTTTATTCAAAGAAAAACTTTTTAGAAGTAGGCAGCCGGATCGAGCCCACGACCTCTTGCACAGGGGTCGCGCACACTAGCCGCTGAGCCACTCGGCCACTACCGAACTGGTGTAGCGCTTTCCAAGCAGAGATTTATGCTGTCTGGCAGGCGGCCAAATTGATATACACATTGGAGGAAACTCCAAGAAACATTTCAATCTTGGTCGACAGCCAAAGGCAGCCATTAAGGCGCTGTCATCAAACGCCACAAAGAGCCACCTAGTCCACAGCACGGCGACAGCATTGAACCAAATCCAACATCACTCCATCACCCTCGTCTGGGTACCTGGTCATACCGGGCAACGAGGGAGCGGACGAGTGCGCAAGGAACGGTTCAGCGCTGCCAGCGACACAAGCGATAACGGACATTAACGGATATCCCTGCAGGATATCATGACGAAAGTACAGTGGAAGGCCAAAACTGGGGCAGAACGACAATGGGACCTCGCATCAGGTTGTAACATCTCCCGATCACTCTGGCCAAGATACTCGCCCAAAAGAACTTCCCAACTCCTAAACTTTAGCAAGAACAGGATTAGAACTATGATAGGAGTCATAACGGGGCACTGCACCATTGGTCACATGGCCCTAAGAATGCGCGGGCCCCACCATGACTTCTGTCGTAGTTGTGGGAATATAGAAAGGAGGATATATAGTAGAAAGCATCCAACACCTTCTTTGCGACTGCCCTGCACTTCTTAGGAAAAGCACCCAGCATCTGGGTAAACCATTCTTCGAAGATCTGGGCAGTCTGGCAAATGTGCCCCTAGAAGACCTGGCTCTTTTTGTGGATTCTTCAAAATGATTCAAATAGAGAGACTGCGCAGAACCTGACCGTGGCTGGCAGTTGGTCTGGTGGCGAGTGCTCACTACGAAGAGTTAGAGAATTCGTTAATGCCGCACCGGTGCAGCTGAACTACAGGGAAGCAACTTCCAATGAGAAAAGACATTCTGATATATTAAGAGGTCGGCGAGTAATCGCAGGGGATGTCTTAATATGACATCGCTAAGGTTCAATTCGGTCTATGAGTGGTCTTCATTGTGCAGGTCCATCGGTAAATCTTTATTTTTTACTCAATGACGATCGTCAGTGAACTGAACCGAACTGAAACCGTTTTGCTTTGTCATTTTCGTTTCGGTTCTACATTTTCGGTCTGTGGTTTGGTTTATCAGCTGGAATTAGTGGTTCGGTTTTGGTTCGGTTCAGAACCGGTTTACATCACTGTTTATATGAGAATTCATAGTTTTTCCCCGAGTTTTTCTAATGCGTTTTTCTTTCATTTAAACTTTACTTTTGATGTTATTGCCTTTACACCTCTATAGATATTATTATTTCAGCGTGGTACAACTTCTTTAGAATTTTAAAAGATATTCCTAGAAATGGAACCGAGTTATAAAAGATGGGAACCCTTATAGGAACCAAGTTAAGTGATTTATACCACACAAATTCAAGAAATTTTCAGTACATTCTTCAAAAAGTCAGTTTACATTTGAATACTGTAGGAGTTCTTAGTTTTTTTCACTAGTTTCTCTTTCATTAAATCTTTTGATCTGATGTTATTACCTCTAGTAATATCGTTATTTCAGCATAATACAACTTTTTACAATTTTAAAAGATATTCTTTAAAACGTAACCGAGTTATGAAAGATGGGAACCCATAAAGGGAGCTTTATACAGAGAAGCGCAATAATCAAACATAAAGGACAAAGTCATTTAAAATAATGATTTGATATTGTTTTTGAATTTCACAATTGCCATTTGAGTACTTTGAGGTTTTAAGTATTTCTCCATACAGACCGTATAGCCAATTTTTTTTTACATTTGCTCAAAAACTAAATTATTTTAGGATCGCTACTTGGGCTTTGGCGCATTTGCTTATGCGGCTCATTGGCCACCAGGCTCCAACGAACCACAACAATGCTGAAACAGCAGCAGCAGCCTGGCCAGAAATCATGTAGCCACAAGTTGAGCATTTTGTTTGGCCCAATCGACTGTGACGATGGAGTGGGGGAGAGGGGGGCGGCATTTGCATACAGCAAAACCGCAAGGCAAAGGCGCAGCAGCCAAAGGCATCATTAGCTGCCATTTTGTTTAGCAAATTTCTGCAATTGGCTGGACCGACTCGGTTCTGTCTGTGTGTTTTCGGTGTATCTCAATCTGTTTTTTCTTGGTTTTCGTGTAGTCATTAAAATGTAAATACATTTAATTAACATTTTCCCCCTTCTCCCGCCGAAACAGAATTTGTTATAAATTGTAAATCAAATTTGAGTTGAAGTTGTGACATGTCAACTTGAAATTTTGACTTGGGTGGCGGCTGCTGTTTGGCTTCTCTACCTGAGTTCGACCATAAAAATTATGCATAATTTACAGATTAATAGCACCGAAAGGCCCCGACATGGTGGGCCCCAACGGCGGTGTCTACCTGATCCGTTGGCTTACTTCTTAATTAAGACATGGAACTAAGATTCGTGTGGATATTTATGTGTATATGCATATCGATTTAACTTTCAAAAAAAGAGGAAAAAATACAGCTTAATTCACAGTGAACGCTTAGTCAGCCAAGTCGGAGTCAGAGTTGGGAGTCGTCATCGTCAGTGGCGGCGCTTCAATTATGTCCATAATTGGACAACAGGTAGCCGAAAATGGTTTTCCAAAACGAGGGCTAGTTGCCCGTTATGCGGCGGCAGCTGAGCTCAGAGATTAGCCGGAGAGTTTATCAATGTCAACGGGGATGGCGGCGGCAGTCTTAGAACTCTTACAGGGTGGAATGTAGAGGTGAGCGAGGGAATTGAGTTCTAAAGATGGTTTATGATGATCCCACTGCATTTACATGTACAAATTGAGTTATTAAGAGGTTAACTTGATATCTCAAAAAGAAAGGACAAATAAAGAACAAGGTCATAACATAAAGTCGGCAAGTCGATAATCAACTAGCAAGAAAAAACGAAGCTAGATGATTTGCGATTCGCATGAATCTTTAACACAAAACCTTATCTTAATATTTTACAACTATTTAGGCATTTTAAAAGACTTTCATCGAGGAAGACCCGAGTTACTTGAGGTTGGAACCCGACTAAGCTGTTTAAAAATGTCTTAACTAAGTTGGAATGTGATATAAAGCTTGCATTTTGATTTTTACTTCGACTCACAATGCCGCAAGGCACCAGGAATCAAGTGTTATCAAATTGGAGAAAGAAAAATCAATATATAATAAATTTCGTTTGTGAATTCTTGAGTTTGCTGGAGTTGAATTGAGTTTGTTCCCCTTAAACTTCCACACAATACATTATGTTAACATAATACAACTATTTAGGTATTTTAAGAGACTTTCATCGAGGAACACCCGAGTTACTTGAGGTCGGAACCCCCTTGAAATGTTTAAATATGTCTTAGTAATGTTTGAATAAGATATAATGCTTGCAAATTGATTATTACTTCGAGTAACAATGCCGCAAGGCGCTTAGAATCCAGGAATATCAAAATTTCGTTTGTGAATTCTTAAGTTTACGGGAGTTTCATTGAGTATGTTCCCCTTACACTTAAGCACAATACATTATTTTTACATCATACACATTTCTAGGCATTTTAAGAGACTTTTATTGAGGAACACCCGAGTTACTTGAGGCCAAGTAAGTTCCAACAAAGTTTGACTGAAAGACTAAGCCTAATTTTTCATTATTTCCTCATTTCACGGCCATAAACTGATTTTGAGGAGTTTTTAAAGCTAAGAGAAACCTTGATAAAACTTCTTCAGTAACACATTGTTCGGCTAGTCAATAACCACCTATCGCCAGCGGTAGTGAATGGCATTCCTCTGGTGTCTAAAAGTAATAAATATGCCCTAGCTAAAAATGTAAACGTCCGGCTCCTACAGGGGCTCGACTCTATCAGCCCGAATGACAAATATTTCAAATGATTTCAACACTTTGCCGACGCCGCCAGCGGATGATTTGCGTTTTATTGCAGCTAATAAATTGAACGGCGACCCACCACCGACTGACTATATTCGCGTTGACTATTTGCGGCGATAAGCCGCCGCCGACCAGTTCCAGTCTCCCGTGTCCCTGCGCAATGGTCAGTACCCAGTACCCAGTACACAGTGTGTTGCATGCGGCGCGCCTGCGTGTGTGCATTTCAATGCAACACTGATAAAGGTGTTCAACGCTCGATGACATTAGCACCAACGAAATGCCGCAATCAGCCCGCAGTTCGCATATTTGTCGGCGCCTTTTGTTCTTCTTTATTAAAAAGGCGAATAATCATAATAAAGAACCAACAACTTGGTCGTTGTCGTCATTTGATGTTGCTGTTGTTGTCGTCCATTTAGCCACTGAGTTTTGGATGAGCAGCAGCAGCGGCAGCGGCGGCGTCGTCGTCAAGCCAGTTTTCGTTTGGGTCCGAACGGGGTGCGGGGTGGGTTCAGGTTCAGGTTCAGCCGCTCGTTCGGTAGCTGCTAGACTTGGACATTAATCGATAACACTTGAGTATTTTTTCATGTTTTGCAGGCGAGCCATTAAGCGATTGTCCAGAATACAAAAAACGAAAGAGCGACTGAACAGAAGAAGAAAGCCCTGTGTTGTTTGTACGACGGACGCATTGTGTATTTAGTCAAATATCATGTATGCGTCCGTGTTTGTGTAGGTCGTTTGGTAGCTCTGTAGATGGGGCCCACTTTGATCATTGATTGGGTTTAATTAAAACGGTGTGAAAAACCATCATTGCTACTCTATGCCAAAGGTCTAAGCTAAGGTCTCAACTCATGTATGCAAAACTAGCTGAAAGAGCTTCTCCTCAGATATCAAAAAAATATTGAAAAGTTTCAAAAATATTCCATTTGATGTTTGAGCATTTCGATTGCTCGCCTTTACCGGCGTCTCTGCAGATCTCAACCTGGCCTGCTGTTCAACTTGTTCATCGTGCCACGGTTGTGATTATTGATCAGCACATTGCTGTCATCGATTGCTCGCCTGTTGCGACAATTGTGCATTTCGTAAAGTTTCTTTCGCGATAAGCGCCACTCTTTCTCTCACGCCTTCTACTTCATTCATTTTGCTTTGTTATATGCTCACATTTTGTATAAAATTGTAGAAATATTTGTCCAAATTATATGCTTGTGTGAACTTAGCCAAGCAGTGAGGTCGGAAACCGGGTTTGCTTCATATTTTCAGTCTTTGATGTATGCAAATTAAAAATGTGCGACTTGAAGCTCTGCTTATTATTTTAATTTCAAGCAAAGAGACCAAAAATACTAAGCCGTAGGTTTCATAAGCAAAACAAATTGTACACCTTGTGGAAACAAAGTTAGATTTAAATTGTAAATGTTTACAAAATAACAAATGGTGTTCCCACATAAGTAAATATTTTCTCCATCCGCTAAAAGTTTGCGTTAGTTTTCAAACTCTTAGGGGTAAATTTATAATTTAAGTCAGCGATGTTTACCCATTGCCCCCAGGGTCCGAGCGCAATCGGCTATTTACACGCACACGAGCCGAGCGCAGGCCGAAGTCGAGCATATGAGCGTAAGCAGAACTCTCTTTGCCTTCATTCGCTGCCCAACCGTCGTTGAGGGCAGTTCAAAGCTGGGCTGTGTCACTTTTATATCGCACACCAATACATTCTCACTTTTTGGCATCGCTCTTCTTGAACATCGCTGATTTAAATAGACAAATCATTACGATTGTGAAACAGAGCAGTTACTTGGCCATTTCCTAGGAGTTGTCGAACTTGTCATATAGTAATGTGACATCCCGTGCTAGATTAAAGTGTTGTCATTGAGTTTCACTATTAGATCCTATTACGCACAGTACAAACCATCCCACTCTCTCTTTATTCTGCCAGTTAGTGACCTTACAAGTGCATTGATATGGGTTCCGAGTGTGAAGCTCTTGTCCAGATATAATCCCTTTATATTTATGTTCAGGTAAGTGAAGTGAGAGCTAGGTATAGCTCGATGTTCCATCACTTTACTGTATAAATATAGCTGAGCGACATCTGTAGCATTATAGATGCAAGGGTCTCTCGCCATATATTGCAATGAGTAAGTCTTAGGCAGTGTTCAATGGGTATTGTTTCTACGATAGGCATATCATATCAAGAGTAGAGAGAATGGAGAGTTGAACTAAGGGCACTTTATTGTCGCCTTTCAAGACTAACGAAAAGGTCCAGTCCGTGAGAAAGCTTCTTGCAAGTGCAGAGTTTACAGAAATAATGAGTGAGTGAACAAAATTGAGTTGTTCATTAAACTGGGCAAGTGAACATGTTCTTCGTTAATAGTGAGTCTTGTTCAGTCAGAGTGGTTCAGTCGCTCTTGTTATATGGGTTGCTCATTGAGAGTTGCTTAGTCTCTTTTGCTCTGTGAAGTTGTTCAGAGAGTTGTTCAATATCTAGTTCAGTGAATTGTTTTGAAACTAACTCAGTGAACGGTTCAGAAACTTTATCAAGACTGTCATTGTGGGACTGTTTAGCGGTTTTGGCTTCGCATATCTGTTTGTTTGTATGGCAACTTTGTATTAAGCAACCTGTCTGTACTCCTCCAAAATGGATAATTAAAAGGCGAAATGTAAATATTGCAGCGTTACTTTAGGTTGTAATTCACAAAGCCATCTTAGTCGCCAACTCAAAAGCAAGCAACCGGCTGCAGTGGATACAGTTATCTGGCAGAAAAACTGAGCAACTTGAGTGAGTTGGCTCTCTTTGGAAATAAGAACAAGTGAACATGTTCAGTGAAATGATCCAGTGCTTAAATTTCTGCAGTCGAAGTAAGAAAGGTTGGAAACTTTTTCATTTTCACAGCTCCGACTGACGATTTCTGAAAAAAGCTAGTCGTCGCTTGGAGATTTTTCTAAATTCCTTTGTCTCTGTTTTCGATCAAAAGCACAAGTCGGCCGCAGCTCCGGTATTCGGATTTTGCAGCAGTCCGCAGCAGTCATAGTTTTTGATTTGTCCTTGCACACACTCTTTTTTGTTATGTGCGTCCCGCTCACTGCTCTTTCTCTCACTCTCTCTTGCTCTCTCGTCATAGCATTGTTGCTTACAAAACGCAAAAGCAGAAAACAGTCGCCGACTTCTGCTTTTGATCAAAAGCAGCAGTTCCAACTGGCGCTCCTGATCAAAAGCAACAGCGAAGCAAGTTCGAAAAACCACCAAGCAAGGACAGCTTCTTCGCTTTTTTCGGAAATTGTTTTTTGCTTTGCCTTCGAAAGCGACTTTTGGATTTTGTCACAAGCAAAGGCTGAATCAAAAGCAGACGAAATAAACACAGAAATGAACAACCTTTACCCAACAGTACTATTTAGACCTATTTAGTCAAATTTTTATACAAATTTTTTGCCTGAGAAACCGTAGCATAAATAGTAGTGGTAGAATTATCTATTATTTTCAATTTGTTGGCTAATATTGACATACTCTTATTAAAAGGTCTAATGAAAGTTTTGACCTTCAGCAGTTTCCAGCAAAAAGCCTACTGATGAAAGGAACCTTTCGGTTACTGAAACTAGCCATTTTTGGTTAAAGCTATGAATTACAGTTTCCTACAGAAGTACCAAAAGTCATCAAAAGGAAGTACATTATCTCGTTCGTAGCCTAGTCAAAGCTTCTTCTTCTCCTTCTTCCATCCTTTTATTTTCAGCTGGGTTAATGAAATTCAACTTAACGCGTTAATGAAAATACCTGGCAACCAGTTAACCCAGGCTAGTGCCAAAACCCCAAGCAACCAAACATACTGTGGCAATTACTAAAAGACAAATTTATTTGCACGCATGCGGGTTCGAGAGTTGGAGTTCGGCGGGTCTCGGCCTCAGGCTACTGTTCGCCGGCGACATGGACAAGTGTTAAGCATAATGCAGACGACACACAGAGGGGAAGGAAAGGGCGGCTGCTGGCTGGTCTGTTTTTTTAATTGAAGTGCGGCCGCCGCGCATCATTGACATTAAGTGTCGATAAATTAAGCATACGCCATGTAGTGTGCTCTTTTCTTTATGAATGGACAGCCGCGATTTGTTGAGCAATGTGAAAGGTTTCGGTTTCTTCTAGCGATGGGCAGGGGGAAAGGGGAAGCATAAATTGCTGATAATTTACTGTAAATAAAAATCAACACAAAACATTTTATGTTAATGAAACCAAAAGTGGAGAGCAGCAGTGAAAGCCAGCAAACCAAACACGGTAGCTGTTCTGGTCTAAGCTTTGGTTTTTGATCCCCCCGCCCGCTATCTTATCAGCTGAAAAACGGAGTGAGACGGAGACACCATTAACATTGTTTTATAACTTAATTTTTTGTGTGTCTTCTTTTCGAGCAACAAAAACAAATCGACACTTGTTTAATATTTAAATTTTGATTACACACAGACACACACACACACACGGACACGTCTCCGGGGATTTAATGAATGAAATTGGAAATGGAAATGAGTGTGAGAGCATGTGTGTGGGCATGGCCCGGGGTCGGACATTGCCACACGCTGTGCGGTAAGAGCCCCATTTTTATGGGCCGCAAAGCAAAACTAGTGCTAGGTCCAGGCCCCGACCTGGCAAGTTCTTTGCTTAATTAACGAAAGGAAAAGGCAAAGCGTAACGAAGAGTGGGACATAAAAATTAATTAGCAGAGACCCCAAAATCAAATGCATAAACTCGTTGAATGCAAAGAAGTGCCTAAGCCCTCTAGGCATTGATTTTTGGTTTTGTTTTGTTTTTCGGTTTTGATAGTTTTGAGTTAGGAGAGAAGAATGGGAGGTCAAGTGTCTGGGCTGGGCGTTGTTGTGTCTGAGGTGAGGTTTATAATGTGAAAATTTGGATTCTTTGAAGTTAAGTCGGAAAGGTAGTAAGAGAAATAGATTGTACTGGGTACTTTAGAGGAGTTGGCGACCGTGATGAGGCCTTAAGTGTTTGAGGAGTTAAAGAGCGTGCTTAGAAATCAAATGTCAAGGGTCTTGGCTTTAGCAATTTGGTAAATAATTTAGGGAAATTGGTGGATTATGAAGTGGCGTTTAAAATGCTTTAGGTGGAAGCCCTATTGATGAGTTGGCGACCGTGATAAAACAAAAAAAAGGTGTGAGTGTGGCTTATACTCACGAGGCCTTGATGATAAGTTTGCTGTATATTTGTGTGTTCATGTTACTATATACTCGAAACTCTGTACTTGATACTCAGACCTCGATACTCAGTACTCGATACTAAGTACTCATAGCCAACTACTCGTTAGCAAGTACTCGATACTCAGTACTCGATACCCAGTATTCGATAATAAGTACTCGATACTCAGTACTCGATTTAAAGTTCTCGATACTAATTACTCAATAGTAAGTACTCGATACTCAGTTCTTTCAGTACTACTTAGTACTCGATACTCAGTATTCGATACACAGTACTTGATTCTAAGTACTCGATATTAAGTATTCGAGACTAAGTACTCGATACTGAGTATTAGATACTAAGGACTCAATTCTAAATACTCGATACTTAGAAGTTGATAATAAATACTCGATACTCAGTACTCGATTCTAAGTACTCGATATAAAGTACTTGATACTTAGTACCCGATACCTAGTATTCTATACTCAGTACTGGATTCTAAGAACTCGTTACTAAGTGCAATATACCTAGAATTCTTTACTCAGTACTTGATTCTAAGTACTCGTTACTAAGTACAAGATACCTAGTATTCTCTACTCAGTAATCGATACTCAGTGCCTTTGCCGAGCCACCCAACATTCCCTTTCCCTACACTTAAGCGCTTAACAGCAACACAACAAAATATGCCATGTCAGCGTGACGCTGAAATCAAACTATAATACTACTAAAGGCCGGCGTACCGAAATTAAAGATGTTTCGCATCAAAAATGTTTAGCATTCTGCGTAAATAGCAGTTTGGTAACCACTTTTGTGAAAATTGGTTGGTTATGAAGTACAGTTGGAGCCCATATTGAGTAGTTGGCGACCGTGCTGGAGCTTAAAATTTCAAGCATTATCGACAAGAGTTTTACTTAAGGAATTTTGCTTTAAAAATTTGACAAAAGTGACAAATTTGGTGAAATTGCTGGACTATAAAGTGCTAATCTTGGAAATTGCATGGTTTTTGGAGAAGTTGGCGCCCGAGCTAGGGCTTTAAATACTTATTCTAGGTTCCTTTATGAATTTTCTTTTTTAATTGACGATTTAAAAGAAAGTTTTTAATAAAAGGTAGCCTCGGAAAGGTTTTTGGTTAGCTGACCTACGTATTTTAGAAAAGTTGGCGACTTAAAATGTCTAGCACTAGCGTCTTGGGTTTTAATTTAGGAGTTTTGCTTGAAAAATTTGACAAAAGTGACGATTTTGGGTAAATTGATGTATTATAAAGCGATAATCTTGGAAATTGCATGGTTTTTCGTGTAGTTGGCCGCTGAGCTGGGGCTTTAAATACTCAACCAAGGTTCCATGATGACTAAGACTTCAAATGTCTAAGTTTCTTTAAAAAATTTCTTTTTTATTTGCTATTTTTAAGAAAAGTTTTTCTTAGAATGATGCCTCAATCAAGTTTTAGGTGAATTGTTCTAGGTTTTTTAGGTGAAATGACGACCATGCTGGGTCTAAAAATGTCTAGCATTAGTGAGATGGGTTTTACTTTAGTAATTTTGTTAGAAAACTGGGACATAAGTAACGAATTTGGGTAAGTTGGTGGCCAGTAGAGTGCAAATTGTTAGGAAGATATGTTTTGTAAAGGAGTTGGCGACCGTGATAGGGTGTTAAGTTGTAAGCCTAGATCAATTTATCAATTGTCTTTTATATTTGATAATTTAAATGAAAGTTTTTATTAGAATAAAGCCTCAGACAGGATTTTGTTCATTGTGGCGACCGTGTCGCATAAATGTATCTTTGGTGCTAGTTTAGCACTTAGCTGAGACTTACACATCTGCTTCCTAACCAAATTTCTTATAAAATAAGACTTAGGGTCGAGTCTTGGGCAAATTCAGGGTGCAAAATGTTAAATCTAGTATTTTTATCAACATTTGGCGTCTGTGCTGGGGTTTAACAATTCCCACCCAGGTTTTCCGGTTTCTTCTTCTGAATCTTTCTATGTTAACCCCTTCTCTTCGTGCAAAATGCAGACCTTTATACCATTTCTGTAAAAGATAGTGTGACACACTTTTGCTTTGAAATTTCATTGACCAAATCAGGCATTTTGTGTTGCTTTGTCTCTCTTCCTATGCCTGTGCTCATAATTAAGTGTAAAATTATGTTAATTCCCCTCCCGAAACCGAAAAAAAAGTGTTCTTCTACCTGTATTTGTTTTTCTATTTTCGTTGATTGCTTTTCGTTGATTGAGGAAATTGTCGTTGTTGTCATTTGGTTTTCGGCCCCAAATTGGCAGCTAATCAGTGGGGCTAAATGCAACGGAAATCCCAAATGTGTTGTATGCCATGGGCTGCCCACAATTTCCGTGTGTGTGCTCCCACAGCCAAACTTCTACGAGTTGTATGCTAATGACTCCTCCACACACACACACACAGAGAGACAAACGAAAGTCAAAAGCTCGATTCGAGAAATTAAAACTACAAGCATTAATTTATAACGTGGCATCACAGCATCAGCATCGGTCTCTAAAAATGTGCGTTAATAACATTGCCGCCAAAGTAAAGTTGGCAATAAAATGGCAGATTCATGTGACGACGACGACAGCGTCGACGACGACGACAACGATGTCTACGATGGCGCTGCTACCGACGCTTTTGGTGGGAAACCAACTTGCGGGGCATAAAAATTTACGTGCCATAAATTTCCACACAAGGCTGCTGCTGCTGCAGCAGATTCACATTTATGCGTTTAATGATAAAGCCGAATGCGACTGCAACGACGGCTGCTGCGTAGCGTGCAGCAAGCGGTAGCCGGCCAACCAAGTGGCCCGCTTAAGTGCCGCATTGCGTTTTTCGCGTCCTCTTTGGGGTGCCACACAACGATCGGCTGTGCTCAATGGTGGTGGTCCCCACCGCTGGTCGGATCAATAAATGGGCATCGATAGCGCGATCGCTGCGACAACTGGCGCCCAATGCTAGTGAGGGGGAGCGAGTGACGGGCGAATGACACAGCTGCTACAATCGGAAGTTGGCTCAGAGATTGGTACAATGTGAAATGAATTTTAAACGCGGATTGGCATTGCTTTTTTTTTTTACTTTATTGAAGAGCAAATACTAAGATTTAGCCCTTAAGAACACAAGAATTTGTCGTAAGGTCCCCACCTTGGGCGCCATTTTGAGAAAAAAGCATCATTGGTCACTGTCGACAATGACCTCATTGGTCATTGGTCACAAAAAATAAAGTCAGCGGTCACAAAAGTTTCAAGTATATTTAAACTTCGGCACAGACGAAGTTACTACTATTACTACTACTAACTCCATAGTTCAGCTGGTGTCAAGGCCTAACGATCTGATGCATCACTGAGCGTCAGTCGCGTTGTTAACGACAGGTAATGCATCACAGCGCTAGTCTAGTACTTGAACTATAGCGTGCACCCATCACCACACTAACGACTGGTAATGCAGGGTCATATCGATCGGTACGTTTTCCGAACATTCCCATACAAAATTTGTTTGGCAAATAATTGGCTGGTGCTTGGTCTGGTGGCGTGTGCTCACTACGAAGAGCTAGGCGGGTTCGTTAGTGCCGCACCGTTGCAGCTGAGCTACAGGGAAGAGTTAGGGAATTCGTTAATGCAGCACCGGTGCAGCTGGACTACAGGGTTTAGGTCTGTGTGCCCTCTAATAGCACGTAAAAGACTATTAAGTGCCCCACCTTGGGCGCCAATTTATTCAAAATCATAACTATAGTCCCAGTTCGTTTGCCAAGTAATACAAAAACCCTTTAATTGATTTCTTAACTTAAGATTTAAGCAAAATGGATCAGACATTACCTAGGACATTACCTATGCTCACCTTAAATACTTTTCCATTATCGAAGCAAGAGGCAGAAATTGACAAAAATGTAACCCAGGAGCGTTCGTTTACAGTTCAATATTTGTAACGATGCCAAGAAGAGGTCATGGTAGCATTGGTCGACGTTCTTAGAGTACAAAGCGACACCCAAATGTCGCAGCCTGTCGAAAATAGTACGCATCGGTCAGCAGAGATCAACCAAGAAGCGATGACACAAGATCCCAAAGTGCGACTATTGAACGACATGACAGATGAAAGTGATAAAAGGCATGAAAAAGAATTATCTTTCCCCCTTTATTTTAAGTTGTTAATTTTGTCCAAATTCTTGTATAGAAAACCTCAATTGTCTTTTCCTCAAACCCCAATTTCTCTTAACTATCCCACCAAATAGTCAAACGACCTTGCACATAGCTTGTTGGATCCTCGTTTACTTTGGTCGGTTTCGCTTTGTACTCTCTTGGCCATGTTTGCCTAATTAACAAGTCTCTAGGCTAACACAATTGGCGTGGATTTGGTCACAAGTCGGGCCATGTCAGGCTACAACATTGGCACGCACTTCATGCAAAGCAGGAGCAGGAGCTGATGCTGAAGCTGGAGCTTGTTACAGAACGGCGGCTTAGCCGGCGCCTGTGTCGTCCAGATGAATGTGTGTCGCTGTCGTCGTTGGGTCGTTGTCAGGTCTTGTATTTTGTATGTAATTGGCTGGGCCTCTTAATAGATGGAGAGCGCACTGGCGTCACCTGTCGCCCACTTGAGCAACGACGACGACGACGGCGACGACGGCATCCCAAAAGCCAAAGACATTTGCAAATCTTTTGTTTCTCATGTCCCGATCATTTCTCATATAGGAGGCGAGCAAGCGACGACAAGACCCAGGCCAAGACCAAGACGACAAAGGCATACC
Source organism: Lordiphosa collinella (assembly GCA_018904265.1). Taxonomy (NCBI): domain Eukaryota; kingdom Metazoa; phylum Arthropoda; class Insecta; order Diptera; family Drosophilidae; genus Lordiphosa; species Lordiphosa collinella. Next base: position 2,038,253 of record JAEIFV010000001.1, read on the forward strand.
GCAGGCGCCAGTCCAAAACAGAACGAAAAAACCCAGACGAGGCCACCGGCCAGCGTCCAGTCTGCCCGCAGTGTGGACCCGAGGGGGCGCGTAGGGGGGGACAGGACAACATCGTGGCATTGTCTTTTGCCCCAGCCCGACGACATTCAAATCTTAACTTGAAATCAACGACTGGACGCCAGCGCCAAACAAATTCGAGCTGCCAAAATAATAAGCAGCAGGCAGCAGGCAGAAGGCAGAAGGCATTTTTATGGCCACGAAGAGAGAGACCCTCCAGTGGACTGAAGGTCGACTGGCGTTAGTCGGCGGCGGTGGCCTGCCATAAAGTTTTTGAAACAAAACCAACAACGAGAACTGCTCCAAGTTGAGGGAGATAAGAAATTTTTGCTGAAAACTCGTGCGCGCGCAAAAAAAGGAAGCGACGTCGAAGGGAACGACAGGAACGACCGGTTTCATATTGATGCCCGATGCCTGCATAAAATTTGTTTGTCTCGGGAGTTGTGCCAGCTCCATACAAATTGGCGTTGTCGGTAGCCCGGGCTTATTTTAGATGGCTATCAGTAAATAGAACACAAATGAAATTCATCGATAGAAATCGAAATCGCCAGCCAACGGGGGCGGTTTGCCAAATCAAGCAACAGCAGTCGCCGTCGCCGTCGCCGTTGTCGTGGCAACCATGTGATGGAGTACACATGTTCGCCGTGCCACGACAACAACACCACCAGCTTAAGTCAGTGGGCGGCCCAGGGCTGACCTTTTGCCAGCCCGCGCTTAGACGGCAGCAAAATGGCTGGAAGGAAGGCAGAAACAAGCAAGCAAACACTTAGCCACCGTCACAGTAGTAAAAAGAAAGGACGGCTCCACCTTCGGGTGAGGGAATCAGCCTTTGTGTGCCTTGTTATGAGCAGCGGGTGGTCGTCGCCAACTAGACGAAAGAAACCACAACGGAGGAGTGTTGGTGGTGGTGGTGGTGGTGCTGCTGCTGGTATAGCAAATATGGCGTAGCAAGAAGTGGGAGAAAGATTTGTGGGCAGAGAAGAGAGAGAGAGGATGATGCAAGATCCTCTTCAATATTGATTAAGCAAAGTTTTCCCCACTTTTGAAAAAAAGCTGGGAAACCTTAACTCTTGAGTGATCAAACAAGAAGAAGGAGAATTAATCTCAACAATACACAAAGTCGAGTGCTTCGACTACCACATACCCTGTAGCTCATGCATGCCATGCTTGCCAAATCGTTACACGCCTCATCATGCCGTGTTTTTTGTCAGATCTTGTTAAACATTTTTCCTTAGAACTTTTCACAGAGTACAAAATCAAGAAGTTGGATATCAAATATACTCAAATGGTTGAAGTATGTTTAGGTTAACTATGAAAAGTCTTTGAAAAAGCAGAAATTGGAAAATTTGCCGGAGGAATTCGAAGAAGGAGGAACGCCCTTTATAATCAATATAAAACCATTAGTAGACTGAAGACATTTTCAAGTCAATGCTGAGTTGTGGAAATCCAGCACGAAATCGTGCTGAAATCGACTTCAATTTAGAACTAAGCTAAGGTTTTTTCTGCGATCCTGCTGAGAAGGCTTAACTCTTGGATAAGCCAGGGCGATCTCTTGTCAGAGCTTCAGGCCGGTTTCCGGAAGGGGTACTGGGGTGGAAGGTGTAAGGGTTAGGTCTCTGTATTGGTCTCTTTTTTTTGTTACTGTGTTGGTCACTGTGTTGGTCACTGTTTCAGTCACAGTTTTTGTCACTGTTTTGGCCACTGTTTCGATCACTGTTTCGGTCACTGTTTCGGTCACTGTTTCGGTCACTGTTTCGGTCACTGTTACGGTTACTGTTTCGGTCACTGTTTCGTTCTCTGTTTTGGTCACTGTTTAAGTCACTGTTTCGGTCACTGTCTTTGTCACTGTTTTGGTCACTGTTTTCGTCACTGTTTGTTGGTCACTGTTTGGTCATGGCCACTGTTTTGGTCACTTTTTTTTGGTCACTGTTTTCGTCACTGTTTTTTCACTGTTTTGGTCACTGTTTTGGTCACTGTTTCGGTCACTGTTACAGTCACTATTTCGATCACTGTTTTGGTCACCGCTAATCCACCACCAACGCCGTCCCACTCACAACCGACCTGCTGCTATGGCTGTCTTCACAGACCAAAGCTGCTGACTTTTCAAAGTCTAAAGCGTAGCCAAAGAAATCTGTCGCAAAGACAATCATTTTCTGGATTTGCCCCCCAGTCGACCGTCCGTAAAAGAGTTTCGCTCTAAAAAGTAATTCCTTGGACCATTTGTAGGCTACAAAATGGTCCCCTTAGCTAAATCTGCGCCCTTCAATGCGTCAATCATCGTTACTCTCATTAACCATTGACAACGTCTACTTTCTTTTGTAGACTTCAGAGCTTCATTCGACTCCATAGACAGAAGATCACTCTTTCTGAAGCGATACAATCTACAAAAATCGTTAAAATCTGTGCCCATAACCTATTGAATTGAATGAAATACACAGTTGGTTGTTCGGTTGTTGTTTTATTTATTTCGCCGCTGTGAGTTTCAGAAACAAACTAAACAGTATAAAGCAATTCAGTACGAGGTTCATTTGAAAGATAGTTCGAAAGCCATCTAGATTGTTTTTATACTTTATCATTGAAATTTACATCCATCAAAAGATTGTTCCCCCAGCCACAGTACACGCCAAACATAATGATATATTTGGAAACCGAATTCTCGCCTCTTTACGTATATACAGCCGACATCCATTTCAAGTATATGCAAAAGGTTATGCGGATGCCTGATCACCGACTCCCAAGGATTCTGACCTCGTACTTACAGCGGGAAAAACTACGAAATGGACATGGGCTCGATAAGTCTCTGGAGCACCATTAAAACGCTCACTAATCCCCGGAGAAGCGACCACACAGAGAAAAAAAGGATATGCAAAAATATCCATTGGATGATTTCCCGTATCCATTTGAACTGGATATTTCTTTAATATCCTTTTATCATCCAATGGAACTGAAAAATCATCCAAAGGATATGAAAAATGATCATCCCTTGGATGATTTTTCAGCTCCGTTGGATGTTAAAGGATATTAAAGAAATATCCAGGCCAAATGGATAATTTTTTGGTAGTAGTGTCTTTTGGAGATAGAACCCCAGCCAATCCAGAACTTAACCGCCAATTCGTGGCTCATCCAGACAAGGTTGTCAAGATAAAGAGGAAGGTGCCTTCACCTTCACCATTGAAGAGTCAGAAGTGAGCCTCGCAATTAGGAATGCTAAACCCTCAAGGGCTATAGGACCAGATGGCTTGGCTACCATAATGCTCAAGCATATTGAAACCGAAAGGGCTCGAATATATCACACAGACACTCAATCTCTGTGTGACCAAGATGGAAATACCGGACATCTGGAAGACGGGTAAAATTGCACCAATTTTAAAACCGGGAAAGCCAGCGAAACAAGGATCGTCATACCGACCGATTGCACTACTATCTCCTGTGATCAAAATCCTTGAGGCCCTTCTTCCTCCTACCCTGAACAAGGCTTTAGGGAGGGTCATAGCAACACCACTGCACTCTACGAACTGGCAACTTCTATAACAACCGGCCTTAATAGTAAAAGGCTGCCTGAGAGGTCTATAATAGTGTCGCTCGATCTATCAAAGGCCTTTGATATGGTCGACCATTCAATTCTGCTTGAAGATCTTCTACATGGTACACTGCCGAGCAGCACGAAAAGGTGGCTGTCAAACTTATTTTCAGGAAGGCGGTCACATGTAGAATTTCGTGGAGTAGTTTCCAACAACAGGAAGCTCAAACAGGGAGTAACCCAGGGAGAAGTCCTCTTCTTCATTTCGAACATGCCAACACCACCAGTAGAGGTTAAGATGGTATCGTACGCTGACGACTGTACGGTCATAACATCGGGCAAAGACATCAAAGTCCTTGAAGAGCGACTAAACATTTACTTTCCTACCTTGGCTAGTTACCTTATAAGCAGGAACCTATCCCTATCGGCCAACAAATCATCCGCAACGCTGCTTAGGTAAAGCAAAAGCTCGACATTCAAATTAATGGCCAGAGCGTTCCCACCCTCAACAACCCGAGGATACTGGGGGTTACCTTTGACTCCCTTTACGTTTTTGCGAAGCATATGGAATATGTTGCCAAGAAAGCCAGAAGCAGAAACAAAGTGCTAAAAGCATTAGCTGGAAGCTGTTGGGGAAAAGAGAAGGAGACGATCATTACCACTTACAAACCCTTCGATAGATCCCATTTGGTCACCCTCCATCAGTGATAAGCAGTGGAGAAAGCTGCAGTGCAGAATGCAGCCTAACGAGCTACTCACCCAATAGTTCCTAATAAACTGCCAAAACCCATCTCAGCCAAACCACGATAGCACAAAAGGAGACATGTGTCGGAGAGACAGACCAGCTCGATACGACCTTAAAACGGCCTATCCCGCAATTGAGCGCTTTTTGGGCCCCAACCCGATGACGCAAGTCGATTGCATAGAAGCCAGAAACGCAGACCATACCTGCATGGTTGAAAATACCATCAGGGCTTTGAACGATAGTGTCGTTCTCGGAGGTAGACCACCGCCCATTGATGAACATGAGAAAAAACTACCGAGAGCTACAAGATCGACATTCGCTCAACTCCCCTCGGGAAAGAGCCCGAAATAACCGATTAGTACTCCCAGCCTTTAGTATACTTTTAAACGTGGTAATGCAATAATGTATAAGTTTTGAACTGGGCCCATAACCTATTAAATTGAACGAAATACACTATTGGTTGTTTGGTTTTATAACAACTCAATGCATACAAAGCAACAGCTGCCAAATTCTGAAAACTTAGTTTGAAATCAGAAAAATCTTTACCATCTTAAACATATATAAGAAACTCATGAACAAGCACGAATATCATCAAAGTCTTTGAAGTTAAAGTTCACTTCCTCATATGCTTCCTTTACATAAGACGAAGTTGAAAGCGTACCAGACACAAGATGGGATCAGCGTAGCTCTTTACTTTCAAAAAAAAAAAAAAAAAACGGTAGCCCCCCCATCCAGAAGTTGTGGTTCCTGTTTCACACTGTTTATCATTCGAGCGTTCAACGCAAAACTGACGACTTTTGATCAATTAATCAATGAACCAAACTCTGATGACCCCCTTTGGCGACAAACCAAATCCAAAAACCAAAACATACACCACACAGAGTCGTATAATCCCCCTAATGATGATGCTGATGATGATGAGCGGTGGTCTGCGGGCACCCCACTGTCGTCGTCGTCCCCCCAAAAAAGAAGGTCAAGTGTGTACGAAGAGGAGGTAACTGCGACTAAGCCTGTCCACAGATCATTCTCACATCATTAATTACAAAATTATTGAACTCAGAGGCAGGCAGACAGAGCCCAGCACCTGCCGGCCCCAAGGAACTGTAACAAAACCAAAAATCCCCAGCTCAAGAGCTAAATGTTAATTTCCAAAATCTTCGTGGGAACACACAGAGATTCGAATCTTGGAGTCTTCTGCTGACCTGCTTGGCCTGCGGGCGGCCTACACATATTAGCATTGTTGATTTTCAAAAAGTTAAGTAGTTATTGATATACCAAAAAACACAAAAAAAAAAAAAAACTACACCGCACGCTCGCGGGCTACCAAAAAGGTCTACTAGCTCGTCTTCGTCGTTCGCGATAATTGGCCCTAACTGAGTCACTCCGACAACTTCGACGACGATGATTGTGTGTTGATGAGATCTCTCTCCAAGACACGGGATGATGATCGCAGCCAGCAGGCAGGCAATTAAACGATTGGGTTTCGAGCGTGTGCGTGTCTGTCTGACCAGCTGAGGATGCCATGATTAATATGTTTTTGAGTAGTTCTTGGCTTGGGGCCAGGTCTCTCTGAGTTTTTCAGTTTTTGAGCTTAACAAGCCTCAGAGTCTTTGGGGTTGACAAATTGTTTGTAAATGGCCAACAGACAAAATTGGAACACACGCACTTGCGCCGCAGGTTAAACAGCGGGGGGAGCTGCAGATGGTAGAGGATGCTGTTGAAAGTAATGGGGGATAACTTAACTAAAGAAGGGATAAGGATCCCATGTGATGGGACGCCTGAAAAGGTTTGACTATTACTCAGTAATCATAGAACAACTTCATGAAAAGATTAAGTAGTCCGTATTGGAGCTGTAACTTTCGCTTGCCAGTTGTAGAAAATGAAATTACTTTTACAATTACTTCAGTAATTGCAGAGAAATTATTAAGTAATTAAGCTTTAAATGTTGAATTATTTTAGAGGCCTTAACGCTACTTAAAACATACTTATATCGAGAGGGATATTTTCAACAACAGTTTTTGAAAGAGAATGAGATAGTTAGAGAGCCACAGAACTGTCAGTTGTGGATAAAATTCGATAGGTTTTAGTTCCTTCATTTTAGTTACTTCCTATCTTAGCAGTAGACTTCGCTATTGTTCCAGACATTTTCGAAATATACCAAGTTTTTTGATAAAAAAATGTATAACTACTTCGAGTCCTCTTACCATGCTAGCACCTCAAGCTTGCAGGTCTTTTAATACAAAACTTTGGCTTTTTAGAACTTGTTTTTTTTCTTATTTTGATCCCAAGCTTCACCACTTTATTCTAGGTTGACAGCTCTTAGTGAAAAATGTCTGTGTAAAAGACTTCTGAGCCTAAGCTTATGTTTCTTTTGCACACTTTCATGAGTTTCGATCTGAAAGTGTAGCATTTTGTATTAGTTTGAAAGCAAGCAGCAAAGAAAGCTTCACAGGATCTGGGTAAGTACTTTTGAGTCTTAGTATTAGTTTCTATTTAAGAATTTCGCGCGTTTTCCCCACCAGATTTAGCATTTTGAAGTAGGTGGAAAGCTCTTAGTGACAAAAGCTTTACAGAAAGCTCGAAATGATCTGAGCAAACACTTCGGAGACTGAGTAAGGTTACCTTTTTCAATATTTTCAAACGTTTTTACTACAATTTTAAGCATTTTGAAATAGTTGGAAAGCTCTTACTGACAAAAGCTTTTTAGAAAGCTTGACAGGATCTGGATAAATTTTTCGAAAACTAAGCTTAGTCTTAGCTTAGGTTTCCTTGTCACTCTTTTACACGATTTCACCTCTAATTCCAACATTTTGATATAGGTGGAAAGCTCTTAGTGACAAAAGCTTTATAGAAAGCTCGACAAGATCTGAGCAAACACTTAGGAGACTGAGTTAAGGTTTCTTTTTATTATTATTTTATGAGTTTTGACTACAAATTTAAGCATTTTGAAATGGTTGGAAAGCTCTTAGTGCCAAAAGCTCTGGGTAAATTTTGCCAAAACTAAGCTAAGCCTTTCGTTTTCACACTGTCACACGATTTCACCTTCAATTCCAACATTTTGATATACATAGGAATGCTCTTAGTAACAAAAGCTTTCAAGAAAGCTTGACTAGATCTGGGCAAAAGACTTTGGAGTCTGAGTTTAGGTTTCCTTTTTAAATTTTCATGCATTTTCACTAGGATTTTCAACATTTTGATATAGATAGAAAGTTCTTAGTGACGAAAGCGCTATAGAGAGCTTTCAAAGAATCAGAGTACAGTTTGTGGAACCTAGGATTTGGTTTCCTATTCACAGTTTCATGCTTTTTGAACTCGAACTCTACCTTTTTTCACTAGCTTGAAAGCTTTTAGAGCCAAAAAATTTATAAAAAGATCGACCAGATCTGGGCAAACAGGTCTTCGGAGATTGAGTTTATGTTTCCTAAATGTACTTCTTGCGTGTACACTTCGAGTTCCCACATCTTTCGATACAGGTGCAAAGCTCTTAGTAACGAAAACACTAAAAAGATCTGTAAGATATCGGAATATATACTTTGGAGCCTATGTTTTGGTTTCTTTTTAACATTTTCTGGCTTTTAAGACTAGAAACGTCTTTTTCTGACGTGACTATGAGTTTTGAACTCGAAATCCACCATTTTGTGAACTAGATTGAAAGCTCTTAGAGAGGAAAGCACCATAGAAATCTAAGCAGGTTTCGGTTAAAGACTTTTAAGACTAAGCTTTAGCTATTTAACTAACTCTCAACGCAACCTCTTGATTTGGTAACTTCTAGGTGACAAAAGCATCTTATTAAATCGAAAATAGTCCCGATATAAATACATTTTTTTTAGGTGTTTTGACTTTCCTCCACTATTTCAATCTAGGTTGAAAGCTCTTAGTGATGAAAGCAGCATAGTAATCTGCATATACGAGTATAGTATAGCTGTCATAGAAAAGTAGAGTCGGAAAAGTTGTCTTTTATAGAAAAACTTTTTGTTTTCAATGGAAATGTACTTAAAATTGGCATTTCTTTATTTGGTATGCTTTTACACAACTCAACAAAGTTTTGTCAAGATCGGATGGGGGTACTATTCAATGCGTCTCTCAAATTCTGTATGAATGTAGGGGTGGCGTTTATTAGAAAGTCCGCTGGTATGCAATCCGTTCGCGGTGCTTTATTGGCCTTGCTTTTTTCAAACTCTCGGTCATGTTCTAAGTTTGTTGAGTATCTTTGGGTTTCGGTGAAGAGGAGACTGCAAATATAATGTAACAGTTTAGTTAAATCTACTCCAATGCATTTTCCCATATTGTCTTTGTTTAGTTTTCTGATGTACATTTGATTTAAATGATTTAAATGATGTTCCAGGACTAGTTAACTATGATTAGGGTTGAGAATCGGAAAGCGTTTCGATAGTTATTGGTAGGGAATGGTACATGATGTTCGATAAAGCAAGCTTCATAGAGTTTTGTTAGTAGGGGAGAAGTTCAATTCAGTTTTTTTAAAAGAAACTTATAAAATCACACTTGATTTGCTCGACAACTGAGAAAACTTCAAGAAGCTTGCTTCATCGTGTAAATACCGACTTACATATGAAGGGAACCAGCTTTTACTCTCTCTCTCTCTCTCTCTCTCGCTCTGTAATTAGATGGTGAGAAAGCTCTACTTACCGTTTGGGAGGGAATCCCCCCGTTTAGCTGTATGATTACAGTCTGATGGTTTTGTTACCTACTATGCCATATTTCTTGACCCACCAAAAGTACAGCCAATAATAACTCTATTTGGTTAACAATTTTCGATGATTATAGAACCGAACCCCGACTCTGGGGTCACTAGGGAAACTCGTAACCAACTCAAATAACTAGCCTAATGACCGGCTTCATTTATTGATGATGATTATAAAGCAATTTGTGCAAGTCAACAACTGTTGACCCAGTCGTTGAGTAGTAGGGATTTGTCGGCGGTGGGAGGGGGAGCGGTAATTAAGCTTACAACGATTGAACTGGGTTAGCAATTAACCCTAGAGCTATAGGGGGTTAGGGTTTTTGCATATGATGTCTGGAGAAGGGCAATTAAAATGCAATTCCAGGCGAGCGTTTTGTGTGCGTTTTATGTGCGTTTTAAAACGCGTGCTAATTAAGAAGAGTCGCTGCCTCTCGCTTGCACACTCATTCACACATTTCCGCCATTGTGGCCCAGCCATGACTGCATTTTGCTCCCTCTCTCACTCTTTGGCTCGCTCTCACTCTCTCTCTCTCCCTCTCTCTTTGTGTCTGTGTGGTGCTACAAGCTTCGTCATCTTTATTTATGTTGAGCGCGCGAGTGAAGTGTCTTTTGTCACGACGACGGCCATGCCGGCCCTCCCTCCTACTCCTGCTGCTCCTCTCTTCTGGCTTTTGCAGCTTCAATTCCTTAATTTAACGCCGGCTCATGCAAATTTCGCCCTGTTGTGGTCCCGCTCTGACTCCTAGGTAGAGAGGGTTTGGGGGGGGGGGGCAGCCACTTGACAAACACCCAGCACAGAAAGCAGCTTTTGGCATTTGGCTCAGTGCAGTGTCAACAATTGGCAGTCAATCAATAGGCTAGCTCTCTCCCGCTCTCCTACTCCCTCTCTCTCTCTTTTGTGCTCTGCTGATGGCTGCTCATTAGCCGGGTAAAATAAAACACTTCCGTTTAATGAGTGGCAGAGTCGCATTTCCGTACCGCCATCAGGTTCAAGTGCGCTAATGTCTTTGGAGTGTTTCGCACTCTTCAGTTTTTCAGTCGCGCAGCCTCACTTACTCACTTAGTCATTCAGTCATTATTAACGTATTATTATGCAGACATTCAATGCGTCGCCCAGCTCCAGCTCCCGCTCACCGCTCACCGCATTTTTAATTGGATTTCTTAAAGCTGCGCCTTGACTTAATAGGATTGCCGTTCGCCCCGAATGCGATGCCAGTTTTGTCAAGTGTTTGAGTAGCATTTGGCAGGTGTTTGTTAACCGACATTGGGACGTGGGATTAGCCAGGCTCAGTCGAGCAGCAGTCAGAGATTGTCGTCTGAAATGTGTTGAACACTAATGCTAAATGGTGGAGTTTGAGTCCTGTTTAGAATTCTAGACTGATTTTAGGACACTAAGTCGGAGTTTACAAACTCTAGTTATTTTCCCCCCTGAATGAAGTTTGCTTCATCGTGTAAATACCGTCTAAGGAAAAAAATATTTCTATGGTGCCTTCGTCACTAAGTTTAAAGTTCAAATTGCTTAAAGGATTAAAAAGAATGTATTAAATGCTGCGTTTTTGTAGTGTTTTCGTCACTAAGAGCTTTTGATCGAGTTTATCTTATAGTACTTGTCACTTCCTCTTATTCGGTTATCGATAACCACCCGTGAATTTTTTGAATGAGGGTTTAATTCTCTACTAATGCTTAAACTTTCGCAAATTTGATAGACTAGATAGTTTTAATGCATATTGATGCTTCAGTTTACTTACTTATAAGTTTTATTTAGTTAGGTTTTGTATCACGTCGTCGATTCGACGAACGATGATCTTTATGTCATACAAAAAAAAAGGATGATGGTCAGTACTTTGTTCTTAAGAAGAAGTAAAAGGCAAGCAGAAGAACGGAGCCTATTTTCAAAAGAAGGAGAAAAAGCTTCCAAAATATCTAAACCAAACCGATTATAAGGTACTAGCTGAACACGCAGCGACGTTGTTAGAAAGGTATAAAATATACTATCTATATATTAATACGCTAAAAAAGCTTCCATACGAATCTACGGCCCCCTTTTCAGCATAGTAAAACAAATTCAATTAATTCAAAATTTATAACATATGTTCGTATGAAAATTTCAGCCCAGCCAGTGCAAAAAAAAAAATTAATTGCAATTATTTATTGTTTCATAACGAATTAAAAGTTGTACTAACCCAGACACACTTTACACAGATAGGTGAGCAACAACAGCAATAGGCCAACACTCAAGGTGTGCTTTGCTCAGTTGTATTTTGAGCTTTGTAAACAGAGAGGCTCTCAGTGCGCTCTCCCTGTGAAGAGACGATCAACGGGAAAAAAGCTTCTACGCATATTTTGTTTTTGTTTTAAGCAGATTTACAGTTGCTGGTCTGACTGAAATCCAATTGACAAGAAATTTTTTTGCGAGGCAAGTGCTGTTATTAAAATGTATTTTGGAGCGTAAACAATAACTAATATTCTTAAAAATTTGTTATATTTAGTTAATCCTATTGATATGTTCGTCCTCCTTTCTAGCATGGTAATGTTGGAAGGAGTATTAAGACCAAAAAAAAATTGTATTGCAATTATTTATTGTTTTATAGCGAATCAAAGATACATACGGTGACATGCAGATGGCATTAAATTCAATTGACTAAAAAATTAGTGCGAAAATAGTCAGTATTGTTCGGGAAATTTAATAAGATGACAAGAATGGTACTTTATAAGGAAACATTCAGTTCGATGGCAAATTCACTATTCAAATTTAAATACACCGAGCACAATTGGAGACTGTGCAGTGATCTAGAGATCGAATCGGTATTACATCGAATCGGAAATACATCGATTCTATGGATTTAACGCCTGTGGTAGGGTCAGCCACTATCACTACGCTACAAAATCTCTTCAAAAAGATGTATATATTTTGTCTTTCCACACTTTCTTTGGAGCCATCATCAAGCAACATTTCCCAGGCTGTCGGCTTCAAAAATAAAGAAATGCATTGAAAATTGCTTTAAGACTTACACTTTACCAAAACTTTAACAAAGATCAAGGAAAGAACGAAAGGATGTTTATAGCTTTCTGGGAACCTATGGAAAGTTAGTTAACCAAATGTTGTCTGACTGTTCAAAATTGGAATATTTGTTAATCAGGTTTTCCAGGGTTTTAAACCGATTCAGATACTATTATTTTTCGACCAAAAACTATGCAAATATGAGATTTTTTTGACATATTATTTTAGACTTAATGTTAAGTGTTAATTTGTTCGATGGTCGTTTTCGGAGTTACTCGAAAATAAGTACTGGTTCGGTTTAGTGGTTCACTCAGTTTCGGAACCGCCGGTTCGGTTCAGTGCATGGTTTTTGCAGCTAACTGAACCGCGGTTTCGGTTCGTAAAATATTATGAATTCTGTCGTAATGTGACTTTTCGCACACTTTGAATATTGAATTCTTATAAACCATTTGAATATCTTTTATATGCTTAAAAGAATGTCCAAAATTTGTGAAGTTGGATTTGCAGGATTCGTCTTAACGTTCCTAGAGGAATGCACTTTGAAATCAGAGAATGTCGACTAGAAAAGAATACGTACCATGCACTCTAAGATTGTATTAACCTAAAGAAGTTCAACAGAAAATTGAGAATATTGCCTATTAGAGCATGGTGTAATTATATAAGGTGAAGTCATTCAAGTAGGCTGCCTTCTTTTTTGGGGTACCAGTTGAATGGTAAAAAAAAACTCAGTAACAAAGGGGATGTCAACGTGTCCTCACATCCCTCTAGTATGGCTGGGGTCAGTCACAGTATTTTCGTCAACCCAGCGTTGCTCTTTGTTCGTTGATGCGTCGTGACGACAACGATTGTCGCTTTTCTGCATGACATTTCGTCTATCGAGCGTCGCTCATGTTGGTTCCTGCAGGGCATTGCGTCGACCTAGCGTGCCTGGAGAGTCGTTAACGTATTGAGCGGACATCGTCATGCAAAATACGTGAGTCAAACTCATTGTAAGGGGTATAAGGGTGGTACGACGACAGTCACAAAATCGTCGACGGAACGTTGATACAGCGTTGGTCGGCAGTAGTAGAGGGATGTACATACCAACTGGTATCTCCCTCTCATGCTCAATCTCTGATGACTCTACACTAGAGGACTAAAAATCAATTATCAACTTTCAAGAAAAGAATGCATATTAATGATACGTATATTATGAGATCGGCGGGGAATTGCAGAAGACGTAAAATTTGTGTCAAGTCATTCCTAATGGCTATATCGATCAGGCATCGCTAAGGATCTATTCGGTCTAGCAGTGATCTTCTTCTAGAGGGTCCAATGGAATGTTGTATAAAAATTACCGTAGGGAAACGATTCAAATAAGTATCATTGGCTAGAGGAAAGCGATTTACGTCAAAACTCGTCAGAGAACTGAACCAAACCGAACCGTTTTTCTTTGTGGTTTTCGGTACGGTTCAGCATTTCTGCAAGCAAGACGATTGGGTTTGCGGTTCGGTTCACCAGCTGGAATAAGAGGTTCTGTTTGGTTCAAAGCCAGTTCGATTCAGAACCGGTTTGCATTCCTGATGATATCTTAAAGAAATTTTAGAAATCACAGTAGCAGCTTTAGTTGGGAGTGAGAAAATAATATGGGAACCCACATGTTAAATTCACCAGCAAATAATCGAGAAGAAACTCAGAATAACTTAGATCTTAAACTTGTTCCAGTTGGAATTTCAGGTCCAGCGGCATTTCCCCAGAAAGTAATATTTTGAATCATACAAACTTTTGCGGATATTTTCAACGAGTTATTTATTATTTCTCTCCCAAGAACGAAGGTCTGTGTCAAGTCTTTAGATCCTAAGATTAAGCAGTTTGGGCTGTGGATTGCAAATCAGTCTTTCGGGATTTGATATAGCGACATAAAATAACGCTACTAAAACTGTTAAAGCTCTTGCATTTTCTCTTGAACTTCTCTTCACTTCACTTATTTTTTTGCAATCGCAAAACAAAAAAAAAACCCCACACCCAGAACCAAATCGCTGCCCACACCCCTGTGCCTGTGCCGCCTGTGCTCCTCACCCTGCACACATTTTGTGTGCCAAATACCAAAGGCAATTTTTCTGTAACTTCTACCACGCAAATTCTCGTCTCGACATCAACTTCATTTGAATATTAAAAAATTCCGCAACATAAAAGGTATTTTTATTTGTGATATTTTGTCGCACCTTTGCGACAACGTACTTGCCACCTTTGTCCAACCCCAAAAGCGAGACAGAGCACGGGGTGAACTTCATCCCGGTTTAATTTGACATAAAAGCGCGTTCGCCATTAGGCGGTTAACCTACCCCTCGCTTAGCACTGAAATTTATGAGGCATGCTCAGGTTTTTATTAGATTTTAACTAGCCTAATATATAGGACTGGCGCCAGAAACATTAAATATGTTAATTAGTTTCAACGCCCCACCCCCTAGCCCCTACCCCTAGTAGAATCAAGTTTCGTTCTTTTTTTTTTTGGCACCAAACAACAATTCGTATTTTTTTTTTTGGGCCGGGTTGACCGACCGACTAAGTGTCGCTGGTCACGTGATTTGGCATCTAGTAGAAGTAATATGCTAATATGACAGATGTCCCCTGGGTGACTGACGACTGACTGGGTGCAGCCAGTTTCACTTTGCATGAGATTTTTGTGTGTTGTTTGGCATTTCATTTTATCTGCTTGTAGCAAACTGTACACAATTGTGGACAACACTTGGGCACGAGAATGGGGCATAGAAGGAAGAAGGAAGGCAGCCCTGGAAATGGAGAGGCTAGAAGTGCTGCTAATGCTAAAACAATTGTGCTAAACACTGACCTTGTTTATAGGGAAAGCTTCCACCCAGAGAAATGAAGAACGAATTGGCGAGAACGAATTCTTATTGGTTTTAGTAGTTTTCTTCTTCGTTTTTTTAAGAAGAAATCTTTTCGAATCCAAGAAGACAATCGTTCTCGACTGAGGGAAGTGTGGGGAGCCAAAAAACGGAGAGCGCGAGCAACAGATGAGAACAATTCTCTCTCTCGCTTTCCGCATACGACTCAAGCGCCGCGGTAAACACCAGAGGTGAGGTGTCGTTGATCTCTGGGAGACTTACCCTAAACGAAAAACTCAAGCCATTGGGTATCAATTAAAGCCAAAGTGGTGACCATTATGGATTGATACTGGAATAGCTGAAACTAAACCCAAGAGGATGTAAAATCTTGAGCACTTGAAACTTGAAAAGATTTACATTAAAGTTTAGAAGGAAAGGGGAGACACAACACCTTGAAGACTGAACACAGGCACGTCTGCATCTTAGCGCAGATGACTAACAAGCTACCAAATCATTGTAAACTAAGCAGTTATGCACTTTTGTAGCCACAATCCACGTAGCTCAGAATCCATGTAGACTACTGCATTAGAAAGTCGAGATCGTTCGTTCAAATTCCCATAGAATGCAGGCCATCGGGTTGAGGTAGCAAATATTGTCGGCAGTAGAATAACTCTTACAAAAACTCGCCATAGATGTGCTTTAATCTTTTGGTGTTCATGTAGTTCAGTGATGCCCAGCCCTATGCTCTTTGGCTACGTTTTGTTTTTGTAATTGCACCGAAGATAGCAAGTCAATGATCGTCTACATGCAGGGCGCGAGGTAAAGAAAACGACACACATGCAAACGATTTCGAACAAAAACCGGTTTGATTCTTTTCTTTGATTTGGCGCAAACCAACCAACAACAATTTTGTGTGATTTTGTTGTTGCCTTACCCAATTTCAATGTGCTTTTCTTTGTGAGTATTAGTGAGTGCTCTGCCTTATGTTTTTTTTTTGGCATGCCTAAAGTAGTTATACGATCAGTCGGTTATATTCCGAAAGATTCGGTAGTTAAAAAAACCACTTAGATCATCTTTTTAATACATCCTCATAGAAAAGGGCTGCTGACTTACATGGTAAGTTCTCAGCAAGGTTTATTTACTCAAAAGTACACAAACCATACAGAAGATTAAGGCAGATTAGAACACATAGCGAATCCCCTTGAAGCTGAGTCAGTTGATAAGTCAATGCAACAGTAAATCCAATTTTTGCTGATGATGGAATTCATACAAAGAGGTCAAGCACCCAATGCAGTTGCTGACCATTGCAATCACCCAAATTATCTACACTTTTCGCTAAACAAACACTTTCCCTTTAACCAACACGACCCATTGTTATTATACAAATAGCCCTAAGTTTATACAGTTAAGTTAATCTCAGTACAACCAAGAACCAGCTGTGAAACTCAATGTGCGCATCGAAGGATACCCACTCCTCAGTCCAACTGGTTCATTTGCTAGTTGCGACGACTCCTTGCCGACAGTTTATGTGCTGTTTGCATCCTAGTTAACCACCACACACACAAAAAACTCAATTACTGTTGGTTTATGTACTGTCTGTAGTAGTCGACACAAACATTTTGGTGACCCCCACGTGTATGTTACTTCGTATCAAAAATATTGGGTAAGACTCAGTTAGATCACTGTGACGAGATCGTTACTTAGAATATGGCGTCTGAAAGAGACCTGCACGAGTAAGTAAAATAGTAATCGAGTAGTACTCGCCGAGTACGATTACAAATGAGTATGATTACCCAGACCAATCTTTTGTATGGGAGCCAGTGGCGACCAATGTCAAAGCGACCAAAGCAAACTTTTCTAAATCAACGCAGCTTGTCACCCTGATCAAGAATCTATATAGTTTGTGGAGTCGGAAATGAATAGAAGGGTATAAAAAGAGAGAAAAACAGCCATATGTAAACAAGCGTCGTCGAAACGACGAACGATGATTGTCTAGAGTTAAGCGTAAACAATTGGCGGTGTCCCAGAAATCTCTTCCAATCAAATTCCAACCCAAAACCAATTCTCCGTGTCCTAGAAATCTCTTTCGGTTGGTTTCAAACCTCTCGTATTTTGTTGGGATATTTGGGCAAACCAACCAATACACAAACCAGCCAATACAATAAACAACCAATAGCGAATTGACGAACCCACGCAATATATCACTGTTTTTGTAGTAGGACCATAATCTTGTACACACACCTTTCGAACTCGACTTTCGAAGAAAACGAAATCTCTCGAAGTTGTGGTACACCGACGGATTTCTCTATCGATTTGCAAACCAACCGAAGCCAAAATCTCTAGAGATTTCCAGTACACCCCGCAATATGTCGGTTTTGGTTCCGATTTCCGTACGGGACTTAAAAATGTTTATGTGGTAAAACGGTTTCAGCTACAGATTTGGCGTTATTTTCTTATTCTGGAGATTGTGCCACTTGCATTGTATAACAATAAAAACTCTCGTGAAGTTAAATTCATTTTGTAAACTTCGACTTAGCCCTTTGCACGGTTAACTGTAGCTCTCTAAGTTTTATCTATCGAGCTTTGTCTGTGCATCTATTCGTCCAGTTTTACAGCTAACCTACATATTTCAGATACAGTTCTTAATGAAGCTACATTAGTTTCTGTTTTAATCAAACTATTTTTCAAGCCTTGATGACCCGGTTCGTGTTAGGTTCCGAGAGTTTACAAATTTAGAAGGTTTGGTTCAAGATTCACTACGAGGAACCCAAAGAACCCCGTTGGAAAGTGTTTGTTTTCATTCTAGCATTCCAAAACTCAACAACTATGAATAGTAAGTAAATTTTTGCGGTTTAAAACCAAATCTTTGGACCAAATTTGGTCTTAAAATCGCAAAAATTTTGAGAAAGTGATAACATTAGTATGGCTGATGATAAGCTTTCCAAAAGATCTGCAACATTTGATACATATAGGGTCTAAGTGAGCAAACCCTTTTTGGTTTTAATGGTAATCAGCTCAAATGAAAATCGGAAAACTATATTCTAATGTTAAACTCAGTTGGAGCGTATCAAAACTATGAAACAGACGCAACAACTCATTTTAAGTAAGTAATACACCAAGCTATGCTCATAGATGAACTGAAAACCTATTTTCAAAGATATGGCAACCTGTAAACGACGACGGATTCTTTGGAAACTTTTATATAAGGATTCTTTAAGCTTTTTAATGTATGAGAGCATTAAAAGTTATGTAAACTTCAAATGGTAACCATTATAATAAGTTATAAAGACTCAGAAAACGAGGAAAAATTTGTATATTTCGATTTCCACAGATAAATTTTCATAATTATCCGCCTAATAAAGGCAATTTCTTTTAAGATTTAGTCACAAAAGTATTTGAATAAACTCCATTTGAGATGCTACCTTACATCTGTCTCTCTACTTCTACTTACCTATTTTGCTCTACTTCAAAAACAACAACAACAAAAATGAGAAATGAATTACTTCTGCTTAGTTTTTTTTTTTTTTTCGTACGTTTCAACGCCGTTTTTCCACTGCACTGAGCAACAAAACGAGGGCATTGTCTACCTATTTAGCTCTCCGCCCGTATAATTTCAGCTATTTCGGTGGCAGGTAGCTACATAGTAGGCATCGGCTTCAGCATCGACATTGGCTTCAGTTTGAGCTTCAGTTTTGGGGCGCGTTGAGTCTTACCATAATTGATGGCTGCATAGAAACGCTCCATTTGCTGGCGTTGCCGCTGACAGCGCAAATTAATTTAATTAATTATCACTAATAGTTTGTTTTCCCTGCCCTCTCTCGCTCGCTCTCTCCCTCCCTCGTTAATCAAGTTTTATTGTTGTGGCTTGGAAAAATAGATTCGAAATAGAAAACACACGCTAATTGCTGCTGGCAGGCACAATATGTGATTATTTACTTACAATATAGAAAATAATCAAATTGTTGCGACTTTGTTGTTGTTGCTTTCCAGTTTTGCCATGTCACACGCAAAAACCATGTCAGAAAGACAACAGCAACAACCCCGAACCCCGAACCGCGAACCGTGAACCTAGAACCGTTGTATCGCCGTTGTTCGTTCTATGGCAACGGGCTAGTTTTTCCTAATGAGCCAACACACAATTTGCGTGCTGCACCAACCGAAATCACCTTTCAATAAGCAAATCAGCGAAACGCATTTGACAATTTGTCGACTCCATAAAAGTGTCAGACATTATTAAGCTAGAGAAAGGTGAAGGCGCCCCTCCCCCCCAGACAAAGAACAAATTTCCACTTAAGCTTAAGATCAACACAAGACAAAAGAGACATGCAAGTGGCGCTAAAGTACAGATAAAAATGTGTGGGGGGAAAAGTAAGTAGCTTCATTTTATGTGCCTTTTTGTAGTGTCAGTTGAGGCAGCAACATTTAAGAGTAATCTTAGGTTGTCACTTGTTAGTTCTTTCCTCACCAGATTGGGTAACTGAGCAACTGAACTTTGAAAGAAAAGAGAGCAATTGAAGAAATTTACTCACTCTGTTGGTTCACTAAATGAGACGCCTTACACACATGTGGTAAAGGAAAGTAGACAACCGCCTACTGAAGATTGGACTTGGTCATCCTTGAAACAGTACTGTATAGGCATCCAGCTCTTTTTGGTGTTTGAATGCATAAGCTGTTTACAGTTGTGAGCAAACGCAATGTGATTTTTTGATTTCTCACCGTCCTTAGGGTGAGAAAGCTTACGGAAAATTATGTATGGTAAAACTATTTTTCATCCGATTGACTTAAAATTAGAAATTGAAGTGATGGTATGCTAATAAATGTGTAGTTTCGTTTTCCGATATTGGAAAATCTGACCCCAGGATGTGAAAATGGACAAATTTACTTCTTTCTATTGTGAATATGTGACTTTCAGCACATTTTTGAAATTAAATTCGTTTAAAGTATTTGGATAGTTAAAAAATCCTTATATAAAGTTTGAGTCTCGTTATGAGTTGAGGCCAGGCGGCCGATTGTACGACTAAATATCCCCTAAACCTTAGTGACTTTGCTAACGCTACTCTTCTTGTTTCTGACAGCAAAGTTTAACTTATTCCTTGGATTTAAAACTTTATTCTTGGATCAACAAATTTCATTCTCCGATCAACAGCATCATTCTTGAAGCAATAACTTCATTCGTGGATACTAATTTTTACTCTTGGATCAAAGTTTTCATTCTTGAATCAAGAATTTTCATTTGTGGATCATGAAATTTCATTCTTCGATCGAAAACGTCCTTTTTCGGAGTTATAACTTCATTCTTGGATCAAGAATTTTCATTTTTGGATCAGGAAATTTCATTCTTGGATCAAGGAATTTCATTCTTTGACCAAAAACTTTATTTTTGAATCTAGAACTTCATTTTTGGATCAAGAAATTTCATTCTTGGATCAAGAAATGTCATTGTAGGATCAAGAAATTTCGTTCATGGATCAAAAACTTTATTCTTCGATCAAGAAATTTCATTTTTTGACCAAAAACTTCATTCTTGGATCAAAATTGTTCATTCTTGGTCCAAGAAATTTCATTCTCCAATCAACAACTTCATTATTTGAGCAATAACTTCACTCTTGGATACTAATTGAATTGAATTGAATTCTGGAATCAAAATGATCTTTTTTGGACAAAAAGTTTATTCTTGGATCAAGAAATTTGATTCTTGGATCAAGTATTATCATTTTTCGATCAAAATCTTTATTCTTGAACTTAGAGTTTTTATTCTTAGATCAAGAAATTTAACTCTTGGACCAAGTACTTCAGTCTTGGATCAGGAACTTCATTCTTGGATCAGTAACTTCATTCTTGAATCAAGAAATTTCATTCTTGGATCTAGAAATGCCATTGTAGGATCAAGAAATTTCGTTCTTGGATCAAAAACTTCATTCTCGGATCAAGAAATTTCATTCTCCAATCAACAACTTCATTATTTGAGCAATAACTTCACTCTTGGATACTAATTTCTAATGATTGAATTGAATTGAATTGAATTCTTGAATCAAAATGTTCTTTTTTGGATAAAAAAGTTTATTCTTGGATCAAGAAATTTAATTCTTGGATTAAGAATTTTCAATCCTGAATGAAGAAATTTAGTTTTTCGATCAAAATCTTCATTCTTGGATGAAGAGTTTTTATTCTTGGATCAAGCAATTTCATTCTTGGACCAAATACTTCAGTCTTGGATCAAGAACTTCATTATTGGATCAAGAAATTTCATTCTCCGATCAACAACATCATTCTTGGAGCAATAACTTCACTCTTGGAAACTAGTTTTTATTTTTGGATCAAAATGTTCATTACTTGGGTCAAGAAATTTCATTTTTGGATCATGAAATTTCATTCTTCAACTAAGAAATTTCATTCTTCGATCAAACGCTTCATTAATGGATAAAAATTTTAATTCTTGAATCAAGAATTTTCAATCTTGGATCAAGAATTTTCATTCCAGCCTTATAAAAACCTTTTCCCTGTGTTAACACTGTATCATTAAATATGATTAAGGAAATTTTTTCGCAAGTTTCGCCCAATTTGTTTCTAAAGTCTTAACGAAATCAAGTCTTTTTCAACTGGTTTTAGTTTTCCCCAGCTTTCCGCCAGGCTCACACCGATTGTGTCAAAGTTTCATGCCAATTTGAGCAAATTGTAAACCAAAAGCAAACATAAAACTCCCCTTACCATTCCACCCATTCTATATTTAGCAATGATAAAATTCTTTCCTCAGTTTTGGGCGATTTCATTGGAAATCAAATGTTTGCTGTACGTGTCACAAATTATTAATAATTCTCTAATAAAAAGTATAATTTCAGTTAATAATGAGGCGCATGTATGTTCGTACGCATGTGTGTGTGTGTGTGCGCTCAAAGGGGTTACACGAGAATCCTGGACAGGCACTGAAATTTTGAATTTGTATTTTTCATTTAATAAATCATCGAAAAATGAAGTTGCCAACGCAGACGCATACTAATTTCTTCTTGTTGTTGTTGTATTATTTGGTGGTTGGCCACGTTGCGCCCATTTTTGTGGCTCCGCGTGTGCCTGCTGCTGCCCCTGTCCGTGCCCCGGTGTTCAGTTCAACTGGCGCCAGTTGAGGCCGTTGCATGTGTGCGCTTCGGTTGGTAGTTAAATTTTTGTTGGTTTTCCAACGTGACGCCTGTCAGCTGCTGCCACTGCCACTACTGCCACATCCCAAAGAGTCGAGACAATTAAATGCCTAATTTTGTATGTGGCCCGCTCTGGCTTTGGCTTCGGCCTAAACTGGCGTTTGTTTTTCCAAATAATTCATTAATATTTTTCCGTTTTGTGTGTGGGTAATTATGACGGCGCTAGCTGCCTGAGTTGCATGTGCAATGTGCCAAGTTGTTGTTGTTGTTCGAGTTATGGGTGTCAATTTTATAAGCTTTTCGAGTTAGCTACAATCCCTTAACAAGCTGTTAATCTGTCAAACGTGTTTACCTAGTGAGAGGTTTGGCGCAGCTAAAATGTATAAAACTATCGGAAATCTCTCAGCTAGTAGGGAAATTTGTGCAGAAACAGATGTATGGAACTAGGAGACACCTACATGGACGATGGACGAAACTAACTTTAACTTAGACTACAGCTTAGATCATGGCCTAGGACCGACTTACTTTAACCAAGTCGCACATATGGCAGAAGATTTTGCATATTTAAAGCAAGTTGCGAACTTATGTAACCTCCAGAAATGCGAGGCAATTGTCCAAGTCTCAAAAACATACCAAATAATTGCAATATTCAATGAGAAAGACGAAAAATGCTGGGCCCAATGAAATCGGTAATGCTTTCCTTGCAAATTTGGCACCCACATGAACCTGTTCTTTGATTAGTATGTTACTTATAGAAAGAAAACTTGTTTCATGTAATGACATGCATAGAAGCTTTAATTTTTAGATACTGTTTCAAGGTTTGTTTCAATCAGTGATGCCTACCGACTATGAACTGAACCGTAAACTGACCCGGTTTCCATTCGAAATGGTTAATTTCTCTGACAAATTAGACAATGATTTTTGTTATTAAACTGATACCCCGAATTGATACTTTGGCTCGATAACTGTTTGTTTACTTTTGAACCTGTTTATCTTCCGAAATTTCCTTCCGACCTCTTAATATACCATGGTGGAATCTTTTCTAGGAATTTCCTTATTAAGTTCTGGTCCTTAACGAGACAATGTTCTCACTATTCTGTCGTGCTTCTTCGCCCTACCTAAGTAAAATTGATATAAGTGCAAAATGTTTGTTGCTATTTCTTATAAACCAATAACGGCACATTTGTTGTGAGTAAACACTTTTATACATGTTATACATGTTAGATTTGGAAGTGCTGATGGCTACATTTATCAATTTTGCGGAGGTAATTTAGTCTAAGTGAGTGCTTTTCTGATATGTATTCTTTTCTTTCACTATTTTCAAAGCTTGCAAATTTTTTTTTGTTTATTTATTTGTTCCAAGAATGAAGTTTCTAGATCAAAGAATGAAATTTCTAGATTTAAGAATGAAATTTATCGATCCAAAAATGAAATTTCTGGATCCAAAGAACAAAGATTTTGAACAAAGATTGAAATTTCTTTATTCAGGTATGAAGTTTTCGATCAAAGAATGAAATTCTTGTTCCAAGGATGAAATTTCTTCTTCCAAGTATGAAATTTCTCGATCCAAGAAAGAAGTTTTCGGTAGAAAAAGGAAAGAATGAAATTTATTGAGACAAGAATGAAAATCTTGACCCAAGAATGAAAATTCTCGATCAAAAAATGAAATTCTTGATCCAAGTTTGTGATTGAAAAATGAAGTTTCTTGTTACAAGAATGAAATTGCTTGATCCAAGAATGAAAATTCTTGCTCCAAGAATGAAAGTTCTTGTTTCAACAAAGTTATAGACCCAAGAATGAATTATAGATCAAAGAAAGAAGTTTTTGGTCAAAAAGTGAAATTTCTTAGTTCAAGAAACAAATTTCTTGATCCAAGAAAAAAATTTGAATCCAAAAATTAGGTTGTTGATGGAAGAATGAAATTTCTAGATCCAAGAATGAAATTCCTTGATCCAAGAATGAAGTTAAAGATCCCAGAATTAAGTTTTTGATCGGAAAAAGAAATTATTTGGACCAAGAATGAAAATTTTTGATCCAAGAATGAAAATTCTTGATCTAAGAATGAAAATTATTGATCCAAGAACGAAAATCATGATCCAAGAATGAAAATTCATTATCAAAAATTAAATTCTTGATCCAAGAATAAAGTTTGTGATTGAAGAATGAAGTTTCTTGTTACAAGAATGCAATTGCTTGATCCAAGAATGAAAATTCTTGTTCCAAGAATAAAAGTTCTTGTTCCAAGAATGAAAGTTCTTGATCCAAGAATGTATTATAGATCTAAGAATGAAGTTTTTGGTTAAAGACAGAAATATTTGATCCAAGAATGAAGTTACAGATCCCAGAATGAAGTTTTTGATCGAAGAATGAAAATTCTTGATCCAAGAATGAAAATTCTTGATCCAAGAAAGAAAATTTTTGATTCAAGAATGAAAATTCTTGATCCAAGAATGAGAATTCTTGATCAAAAAATGAACTTTTAATCCAGAGTTCCTTGATCCATGAGTTTTGAAAGCTAAACCATCTAATTAGGCTAGCACTGACCGTTCTGGTTATCCTAAATATCTCGCACAAAAATCGATTTCTTACAAATTTTCGAACCTAGATTGAAAATTCTTGATCCGAGAACGAACTTTTAATTCTAAGATCTTTGATCCAAGAGGTTTTTAACACTATATGAGGGGAAAACAACTTGGAGAGATGAACTTATAGATTCTTATGTACGAGGACGACATGGTCCTTTTTGCCGACAGCCCACAGGATTTGCAGAAGATGATTGATGCCGCAAAAGTGTCAAAAGTGGCAATGATAGTTCGAGCAGGCTGAGGAAATTGGATGAGTGGACCTTAAATTGCACTCCCTTAGAGGTGGTCAAAGATTATAAGTATCTAGAAGTATCACTTACCTCCAATATGTCTTTTGCCAAGCACCTAAAACCAACACCTGGAGATCACTTTACAGCAAAAACAACATAAACTCGAGTACGAAATACAGAATACGGTATGAGTTATAGAGCAGAAGTCTGGGGATATGCCAGATACGAAGACGTCGAATAATTATTGCGGTACTTTTGTTAAAAAAGTGTTTTATCTCCCACAAAACACACCCATGTATGCCATTCATCTAACACTTCCACAAATGTATCTACAAACTCTAGGAACACAAAATTCCAAAAGTATTTGGACTATGGAAGTGTTTTTGATTTGGTTCTGGTACCATATACAAGTACTTGCGGTGACTCGCGTCCGAAGTTACGAGTAATCGCAAGTATTTGTACTTAACGAAGTTCACTCATGACAGCTTGCAGCAGAACTTAGATTTTAGCCACACGGGGCTTGCGACGACTAGCGGTCGAAGCTCCGAGTATCAGTACGGGTAACACTAGAGTTTGACAAGCCTTGAGCTCTGAGCGATTGTACTCGTGGCAGCTCGTTGCAGTTCTCTGGTGTGTGTGTCCATTTGTTAGGTCTACTTTGTTTTTAAACAGCACAAAAAAAGTAAAACAGTGCCGAGTCATCGATAAAGTTTAGCTTATAATTCCATAGATCGTATCGCTTCCAATGCACAAGCTGCCAAAGTAAAAACTTGCAAGATTCTAAATTTACCGACTTTTAATTCAAAACGTTTCAAACAAAATACCCTAGTTTCTCTAGCTATTTCATACGTTTTAGATCTTCTGATGGTACAACTAATCCCCATGGGATCATTACGAAACACGATCGACAGCGACGATTAGTGGTTGCAAAAAACAAGATTAGACGCCCCTCTTTGTCTGCTTGGGAAATGTATCTATCTGTATGTAGTGCGGCGCGCCCTCCGCCCTAATCCCTGATCCTGTGAAAGGTTGACTTGCCTGGGTCCAGAGTGCGGGCAAAAGACGCATCTAACAACATAATTAACACAGACTACGCCTACCTAAGGAGCCGGGGGGCGCCGTGCCGCAACGCACCGCGCCGCCTGTGGTGCCGCCAGCCACAAATCTCTAGACGCAGTGTCTAAACAAATGCTTAGAAATTAAGGTCGCTCGACAAACAGCTCAAAGGACGACGACAATGCACATGCTGGGCCTTTCTCCAGACATGATACTTGGCAAATCCAACGATTAAGTTGTACACACACACAACACACACACAAAAGCCCCCGTATTCTTTTGTACTTTGGTGAATTCCAAAGTGAGCAACCACAGCTGCTGTAGCCTACACCCACATTTGGGGCGTTTTCTTGTTGTTGTTGTTGTTTTGTGTGTGCGCGCTCGGCAGGAGTTGGGGTTGGAGTGACAGCACTTCCATTAGGCCCAAGCAAATAGACAAGCTTGACTTGGATTGCAACGGAAGTGCAATATTTGCTAGCAGCAAATGCCGACGATAGATTTCTAAACGCCAGTTTTTGTTGTGCCCGCGTGTGCCTTGTTGTCGCTTGGACAAATACGGGAGAAGAGGGAAAGAAGAGCCCAAGCGCCACTTGTCGTGGTTTGGTTACGGAGGTTTTTCGGTTGTTATGTTTTTTTTTTTTTTTTTTTTTTTTGTGGCCTTATCGCTTGACTACTTAAGTCTTAGGTGACAGTTAAACACCTCAAATAGGCTACCACATTTTGGGTTTTTTTTTTAATTTTGATTACATTTACATTCACTTATCTCCCAGCTTCATCATCAACTTCATTGTCTGCTTTGTTTGTGTTTGCTTTTGTTTCTATTTGAATTTATAAAACTTTTGTCTACGCAGTCTACAAAAGGAGAGGCAGAGATCTCACATCTGGCGCCTAAAACTTATCTTAAATCTCGGAAGCTTATCATGTTTGAATTCTTGAAATTGGAGGTTGCAAACAGCTGTACAGACAGCCTAAGGTTTGAGTGATTCTTCAAGCAAGTCTGCATTGACCTAGATCAGTGGCCTTAAGTTTGGCTTTAAGAAGTTCTTTGTATTTGGTTGTGGCTTCCAGGAGCCTCATTTTATATAAATTTTAACTGTTAAACAACGATGGATTTCTTTGAAACTTTAACAGTTGGAGGTCCCAGCTATAAAAATCTATGATAAGCAAAGTATTCATCAAAAGTACCAATTCAAACCATTATAAGGGTAAGAGAGCCTCATTCTGTAAGAGTTGCAACTCTTAATCGACGATGGATTTCTTTGAAACTTTACCATTTGAGAGTCCCAACTATATATATCTATGGTAAGTAAAGTATTCATGTAAAGTACCATTTCATACCATTATAAGGGTCAGAGAGCCTCATTTCATATAAATTATAACTCTTAAACGACTATGGATTTCTTCGAAATTTTAACAGTTGAAAGTCCCAGCTATAATACTCGATCTTAAGCAAAGTATTCATGTAAAGTACCATTTCATACCATTTTATGGGACAGACAGCCTCATTTTGTAAAAGTTATAACTCTTAAACGACGATGGATTGCCTTGAAACTTTACCATTTGAAAGTCCCAACTCTAAAAATCTATGATAAGCCAAATATTCATGTAAGGTACCATTGCATACCATTATAAGGGTCACAGAATGTTGGGAAAACAAACAAGAGGTTCTAAAAACTAAACCAACCCAACTGCCTTGAAGACACGTGAGTAAAAAGAACTTCTTTAAAGTTCCAGAAGTTACTAAGAGGTAAAACTGGTTGCAACTTCTTGTGTGTACCAGCAGACTCATTTTATACAAATTAGAATACTCTAACGACGATGGATTTCTTCGAAACTTTAACAGCTGAAGGTCCCAGCTGTATTAAACTAAGGTGAAGCACCAAGAGTACCCAAATCAAGTTGGATTATTTGGTAACTTTACCTTTACTATCATAAAGCTGCACTTTTATCAAATAAAAAATAAGAATTTGCCTCCCACATCAACAAGTTTAGCATTTCCATCACTTTACAACAAGGTTACGCCTCTCCATTTAACATTCAAACGCATGATAAATGATTGATGGTTTTTAAGCCTTCAAAAGCCACCAACTGACTAACTGAGGGTGGGGGGGTAGGTACTTGCAGTTAGCAGCCAATTAGGCAGCGACCAGCTGTTGCGAAAATCTAAACCCGCCGCCGGCTGTCGCTTCTTTCTCTCGCCAAAAAAAAAGAAGAAACAAATACACAAACTTTAGGCGTGGCAACTGAAAAGGATGCGCGCAATGGGAAAAATGATTGCAACTGATAGCTAAGAGATACCCTTTGCACTCAACAGCAAATGTCTAAGGTCTTCTTCCTCCACTGCTGTTCCTCCTGCTGCTGAATGGGACTGGGGTGCGTGCGTCGTCATGATATAGGCAGCGATAAGTGAGCCGCAGTGCCGCAATTGATGGCATTAGGCATTAGATAAGAAATCAGACATTTATAGGCGGTTGAAATGGACATTTGGGACGCAGGCAGACCGCAACAACAACAACACCAACGTCATCATCATCAGCAGGCAGCAGAGGAAACATCGTCATTAATAGCTTAGCTCAGGGGTTGGTCTTTAGAAGAGGCAAACAACAGGCAGCAGGAGCAGCAGCAGCAGCAGCCATTGCCTGAATGAGCATTGTGTTGAGGTCCTTTTGTGCCAGTCAAATTATGCAACGTTAGAAATAGAACCCCTACAATGAACCAGAAGGTTGCCATGGGTGCCAGAGGAGAAATTTAACTAAGCCTAGGCTACCTCATCTGGGGTAGGGGAACAGCAAAAAGGGTTGCGAGCGCTGAGCGCTCAGCTACAGCTATTTGACTACTTAGGCATAAGAATAGATGTGCAAATCTTGAACTGGCTTTTTGCACTAGTTTTTTGGTACCTTAAGTCTTTTATAAGTCAACTTATGAGCTTCAAACAGTAAAATACAACTTTTTTACTTTTTAGATAAGATTCTTAGAGATGCCAGCTAGTTGCCTTGAGAATAAACCAAGAAAAGGCCTTAAGTTTTTCGAAAACATAAAGAGAGAACTTTCCTTTGTTCAATTAAGCTTCATTGCTGGTGAACAGCAACCAAAGACTTTAAGGAAGGTTACTAATCAGTAGAAAATACTTATATATGTAACTGGATCAACGATTAATACTATTATTACGCTGAAACTGTTTTTAATAGGCTTGTAAATGTAACATGCAACTTTTTTAGAATTTTAAGAAACATTCATCGTGGCACATCTGAGTTACTTGAGGTCGGAACACCTAAGAAACACTTTATGGTGAAGTTAGTAAGATCTTAAGCCTTGAAATTGGTCAGTAACAGTTTCAGAGAGTTTTCCTTGCTCAAATCAAGTACTTTAACGAGGATTAGAGACTTTTAGGAAGATATTTGAATACTAGAAAAAACTTATATACGTAACTGGACCAACTATTAATACTTTTATTACGCTCAAACTGTTTTTAATAGGCTACTTTAACTAAAATACAACTTTTTGAGAATTTTAAGAAACATTCATCGTGGCACATCTGAGTTACTTGAGGTGGGAACCCCTAGGAAACATTTAGAGTGAACTTAAGCCTGGAATTTACATTGCAACATTTTGAAAGATCTTTACTGGGTCAAATCAAGTTTATTTACAGCGTCTAGAGACTTTAAGATAGATTAGTCAACACTAGAAAACAGTTTTTTATATAGCTGGACCCTTATTACCCTCAAACAGTTTTTCATAGGCTTATTTAGTTGAAATACAACTTTTTTACAATTTTAGGAAACATTCATCGTGGCTTATATGAGTTACTTGAGGTCGGAACCCCTAGGAAACATTTTAAGTCAACTAAATAAGACCTTAAGCCTGGAAATGCAGGTTTTCTTTATGAAATCAAGCTTAGAAGAAGCTAAAGTATCTCAATAAGGCAACTTAGAGTCACGGGGTAAGAAAAAGGAAACTAAACTGAGCTAATCCCTAGCAGTTATCCTACGATTCTCTTTACAAGATAATGAAAGAGGCTTCTGTTCAAATAAGACATTCCCTCTCAAGTAGAGCGCCGATGACCTTCTTTAGCGGCGTTGACAACTCGGAAGCAATGTCTAGAACAAAACAAGACAACAGAGGTTGTGTCCCACACATTAGGTTTATCCATTTAATTGAGCATTAGCAGCAATCTGTTCTGGTTTTCTTCAAGTTAAACCTTCTCGTGCAACCCTCCTCTTTC
The DNA here is from genome assembly GCA_018904265.1 of Lordiphosa collinella. Taxonomy (NCBI): domain Eukaryota; kingdom Metazoa; phylum Arthropoda; class Insecta; order Diptera; family Drosophilidae; genus Lordiphosa; species Lordiphosa collinella. The sequence goes on from JAEIFV010000001.1 coordinate 2,068,329, forward strand.
ATTCAATCAGGTACACAACAACACAACAGTCCACGAGCCATGTCAACTTCAAAGAAGCCTTTTCACATGGTATTTTTGGGCAACACCTAACGTCGTCGTCCTCTACCTGCCCCGTCTTCGACTTTTTCTCTCTCTCTATCTGACTATGACAGACAAATTGGCCATATCCCAACGCACACACACACACGTGCACGGAACGGAACGGAGCGGACCGCCTTTGATTTTCTAAGCGAATTGTTTCAAGAAAAACCACAAGAGAATGAACGTACAAAAGGATGCGACTGACTGAAAGGGCTTGTCAGGACATGTGAGCTTCAATTAATTTGATTTGCGTTTGTCCGGAAATGGAACTCTCCACTTCACTTTATTTGTCAACTTGACTGTGATAAATTTTTTGCGCATCGTCTGCCAAACAAGAGGTTGGCGGGGACAACAACCACTTGGTCCGCCTCAATGCACAGAAGATGGCCAACTATGAGCCTTTTGAGCCGCTGCTGCTTGGGTCTGGGTTGCCCGGGGTAGCCACTCGGTGAATGGGCCAAACGAACCTGAAGTAGTTTCTACACTAATTGGCAAAGCTTTTTGCCAGCTTCAGCAATTAAACGCATTAGGCAACACCTCAGACCTACGGAGGCTACCACAGCGATACCCACCCCTCTATGGGAGAAGGGGTGGCTTGGCCACAAAACATGGCCGACTAACACGCACACCAATACAGCAGAAAAAAAGGAAGAAATAAAAAAAAAGGGGCGTTTAAAAACGCGCGCGTTTTTTAAGTGCATTTCAATGTTGAGAAAGGGAAAGAGAGTGAGAGAGAGCCAAGCACAATTATAGGTCTTAGGAAACTGACGACTTTCTGTTGTTTTGACACGCAGCCAGCGACCCAAAGTTGACCACCGCAAAATAGTGTTAAATTATAGGATTCCCGTTACTGGCTCTCCGATACATGTAATTATGTGACCGTACACAGCTGACACAGCTCGACGCACTGTTGTTCTGTGGTTACACTTGGAAAAATTTATGGTTTGAAGCGAGATCTGAAGATTCTTGTCGCAACTTTAATGTTAACATACTGAGCAAAGCCCATACAAATCTTTGTCTCCCTTTTTAGCTTAGTAAAATTACTGCAATTAATACAGGATTTATGTCATATGTTGTTATGAGTATTGAGAGTTGGCGAATACCAAAAGAAATCCATTTATATTAATACGCTAAGCAATTTCCATACAAATGTTTGTCTTCCTTTATTAGCATATTAAAACAACTTCAATTAATACAAGACTAATACGATATGTTGGTATGAGTATTGAGAGTAGACGAATGTTAAAGAATCGGTGACAAACATGCATTTGGGTTGTCTAGTCAACATTAATATTAAACTTGCAGTAGCTACGGCTAATGCTGTTCCAGAAGCGAACCTAAGAACCGAGGGCGAACCAGTCCTAATGACCGCAGGCGATTCCAGTGCTAAGGGAAATGCAACGAACCTCAACAGCTGTCGATACATGGCTTCCCTTTAATCTTAAGTTCCATCTCTAGCTTAAGCTGTGAATTTTTCCATTGAACGCAGGACAGCCAGCTGATGGGACGTGCGAATAAAATAGAGCCTCGCTGAATAAACTTACTACTAAATCTCGTCTAGCTGATTGGACGTAATAAAGAACTCTGTACAACTGACTGATTGGCAGATTGTTTCATTCTAATTTGTTCGGCCTGCCTGGAGCCTTTCCCCCTCCACCTAATAAAAACAGTTCCGCTCGACCAACCTAATCAAGGCGAAGTCCATTGACCAAATCTTACTACAATACATTACCTGTACAAATCAGTTTAAAGGATTTATTTTCAAGTTTGACACTTTGTGAAAAATTGTTACAAATTGTTAAAAAGTAAATTGTTACTTTTTCCTTCCAATTTTTCTGCTAATTTTCAGATACCATCCCAAAAAAAATAGGGGAAAGCTAACTTCGGCTCTGCCGAAGTTTTGTATACCCTTGCAGCTTCCATTGAAAACAAATAAGTTTTTCTAAGACTAGTTTTCGCACCTTACTTTCCAATGGGAACTAAACTATATAGATGTCCGATTTCGAACAAACTTAGTGGAATCATGGAAAAGCATAACAAACTAGCATGATCGAAATATGGAATCGATTCCATATAAAGCCGGGTATCCAGCACCGCGGAAACAAAACATTCCGGTCAAACTTCATATAAAAATAACTGTGCAGGGAATTTTTAGTGTAACTTTTCGTTTATGGTGTATCCAGCAATAAGAACGAAATCCACACTTTGTATAGATAGCGGCCTAACGAAAGCGTGTGTGGATCGAGAAACAAACAGCATAGGATATGATGCTTACAATTATTTTGGATGTGATAAGCGAATAGACGGAGGCATATAGTAGGTGGAGAACAAAGCAAACGAGACATTAAATTAATAGTAGCGGTTTCTGTTTTGTAATAGTTCCATTTTGCATTATTGCTACACAAGCAGCAGATTCATTTTGCCAAGGTACTGACCCAGCAGCTGAGCTCTTATTCTAATCTTGTAGTCAAATATAACAGACCTTATTGAATTGGCTACCTACCGTGGAGTCTTACTTCGCTCTCGCTCTTTTCAGGCCACACTGCAGTGTCTTACTCAGCCATCGGCCCAATAGCTTAGAACAAACATAGTGTCGACTGTCCCTTCGTCCGTTTGTCTATCTTTCTCGAGATAGTATCTCCTTTCTCAGCTTTTAATGTAACTAGGCAAATGGGCAGCTTTTTGTATATATTTTGGAATCAGCACACCTGTCCGCTTAATCAATAATAAACCACTATACACATCGTATTGATATTGAATCTACAGTGGTACGAAATCAGCGGAACCTTGTTCATTTCAGGTTGATTAGGCCACACCATTTTAGTTGGGTTCCACATACTTAACACAAATAGCATATTCCTGGCAGGAATTTTAAGCAGTTTTTCTTCATTCGTACTGCATCATTCGGAAGTGCAATAATCAACTGAAAATCAACCGGTTTTTCTTACAACTATTTATTTTACCATAGATCGTGCGTTTTCCACCTTAAAGATGGTGTGAACCGACTATTGAAATAGATTAAGTCATAAAGTTTTACAGAACATATTGCTAGTGGAGCCTAATCCCAGCTTTCTGCAAGTTGCATTAGAATATAATGAAGGCGATGACCAAATATTGACGGACTTCGGAATGCAATTACGGATATGATTTGAAAACTGGAACACTTAACGCCTGGCAATACTCTTACACGAAATCAAAACTACACTATCATCTTCAACATCATAATAAAATGCTTAATAAAATACATATTCCATTGCAGATTTATAGTGTTTTAACAATTACAAAGGGCAAAGGGGAAGAGGACGAATGTAGTAGGAACAGGCTTGATATTGTCCCTGTAAGGGACAACAAAGGGAGATGGGTGGGGTGGGTTCTGTTAATATATTTTGAACTCTGTCCAGAGGTACACAGAGTATATTTAGTTTGTGCAAAAGTGTCTGTTCGTCTGTCTGTCCGTATGAACAAACAGATCTCAGAGATGGTAAAAGATAGAGGTTTGACACGTGGAGAACATATGATTCTTATTGATTGCAGGCAGATCAAGTTTATTTTCAATTTTGGCCACGCCCCCTTCCGCCCCCGCAATATCAAAAAAAACGTCATATCACCCACAGTTTTATAGATAGAAGGTTCGAACCTTATGGACATATTTAGTATTCGGGATTCTTTATCGATCCGCTGAAGGAATTTTAAAGATCGGATGAAGGATATTCGAGTTATAAGGAAAACAAACAATTATGGGCGGCACCGGTCGCCGGGCATGAAATCAGTGTTAGGCAATGTGAGCAGTGAAATAGCCACTGGCCTATACAAAAACAGGCAAAGAGCTTTCAAAAACTTCACTTCTTTGCTCGGCTGCAGCAGAGGATTATAGAGCTTTCTAAGCTGATCTGCTCTCATTGCCGAACCGGTTTGTAATATCGCAATTTTTCCAAGTGCACAAAACATCCTTCCTTTTCTTCCTAGGGCATAAAGCTGGGAGATCACCACCACCACCACCAGTTTGGGGAACACACGCAGCGCTTCGATACTCGAACTCTGGTCGGCAAAACGACGTTTGATGTAAAGCGAAATTAATGGCCAACACAGGCTACTTAGCGGAGGCCCACGCACTCGGCCTCTCTCTCTCGCCTTCTCTCTCTCACTCGGCAAGAACACGAAGACGTGTGTAGGCCCTTGTCTGGGCGGCGGTGCGGCTTGTTCATTGCGCGATTTATGACTTGGCATGCAAAAATACACACAAAAAGAAAACTAAAGGCGGAGACACAACATGGCGCCCGCCAGCGTTGTAGGCGCTGAAGCCACGGGTGGCTAAAGGCTTAGCCCGAGCTGATCAATAAAATGAAAATTTTTGCCCAGCAGTTGATGAAATTTACGCGATCGGCGTCGGCAAAAGTACAAAGTGCCTAAAGAGTCGGGGGGGCCTTTGCAAGTGACCGCCGCCAATTTGCTTCCACAGAATGAAAGTTGTCCACGTCGTCCACGGCGTCGTCGTCGTCGTCGTCGTTGTGGTGGCTTCTTCTCTATGCGTGTGAGAAGTTTTAGATAAGCGACGCAACGCGGCGCGGCGCTTGCTGGTCTTACTTCAAAGTGCCATGCAAAATTTACGTTGATAAGCCAAGAGGGGACCTGGGAGTGAATCAAGCGGTAGCTGCCCCGCTCCGCTGACAGATTGCAAATGGACCGCAGCGAAAAAGACGGGCGGCCACGGGCCAAGTTGAGTGTTAGCTGCCGACGCATCTGCTTTGATATATGGATAGAGAAGAGATAGAGAAAGAGTTTGTGGGCCTTTGATGTGGCCACCGACTGAAGCAGCTTGGTGAAATTTATGCACTCAACTCCGAAAACCCGATAGAGCTGACTTTTGGCGCAAATAATTGGGAAAATGTCCAACTACTCGTAAATTTACTCCTAAAATTACTCCGAATTTAATCGAAAATGGCTTTTATTTGAGTATTACCTAGAATTTATTGAAAACAATTACTCCTAATGACTTGTGCTTCTCAAAAATTTACTTCGTATATTAAAGAGCCGTTTTAAAACACTTTTAATGGCTTTGATCCTTTCGTGTTCTTTCCGAAATTGCTTAGGAATTGACTAATTTAAAGGTTAAAAGTACTAGAAACATCATAGCTGGATTGGATTTACTCCCAACCTACTCCGAAAACAATATAAGCAATTCCGAACTTACTCCGAAAACTTTATAGAACTGACTTTTGTCGCAAAAATGATGGCAAACTGTACAATTACTCTCAAATTTACTCCTAAATTTACTCCGAATTTAATCCTAAAAAGATTTTATTTACGTTTTATTTAGAACTTATTCAAATTTGCTTTTTAAACTCATTCAAAAACATTTTGATGGCTTGCATCCTTTGAGTTTCTTTTCGAAATTGCAAAGGAATTTTCTTAACATGCTAAAAAGTCACATTTAGAGCCTTGAGTTAAATCCAAATTTAGTAATTTAATAGTTAAACGTTTTAGAAACATTAAAACTGGCTTAGAGTTACTCCTAATCCACTCCGAAATTCATTCAAAACAACTTCGAAAACTTAATAGAAGTTTCAAAACGCTTTTCTACAAATCCATGGGTTTCACAAAATACACTCTCGAGAAGCTATCGACAATCCTCACCAAAATCGAAGCCTGTCTGAATTCTCGGCCTATTTCTCCCATGTCTGAAGATCCAACCGATCCTCTAGCCCTAAGTCCAGGACACTTCTTGATCGGGGGTCCCTTACTCTCGGTAGCTGAACCAGAGATCAAGGACCCAGCCGCATCTATCCTAAATCGGTGGCAACATCTCAAGGCCCTAAACCAGCAGTTCTGATCACGCTGAAAGGAGGAATACTTGAGAGAACTTCACAAGAGGAATAAATGGCAATATCCCACTAGAGACCTAGAGGTTGGGGATCTAGTAATTGTCCAGGAAGACAACCTCCCCTCCCACGAATGGCGTTTGGCTCGAGTGCATAAGACTTATCCGGGTTCTGATCGTAAGGTCCGTGTGGTTGACCTGTATACTTCTCGCAGCCTGGTCAAACGCCCAATAGTCAAGGTAGTCCTACTTCCGAAGAAACCCGAAATCCAATCCTGTTATGTCCAACTAACCTCTCGGCTATAAGTCCAACTAAGTACCAAAAGAAACTCCTTATTCGATCCATTTTTTTTGTGTTTCCATAGATCTCTCGCTAGTTCCAAGACGGCCCCAGAAGTGCAACTAGTGCAAGGGGGGCGGGATGTTTGTATTCCGTTCCCTACGTTCCTAGATCCATACAAATCGAGTTAAGTTTAGTTCTTAAGTTAATGAATTATCGATTGCGACTAGGCGATTGGAAATAGCTCGATAGATTATAAGTCCATACATATGCATGAGCTCTTATTAAAGTTAAAGTCATTGGAAGTGCACGCGTTTTTATCACGCTAGGGAAAACCTACCCCATTCCTCACCTCAAGTCATATTAAGCGCACCTGCACCCCCTACACTCCTCAAGAGCACTCAAGAGCAGTCAGCCGCTTACCAGAGGAAATCCATCCTCCCACATTTTTACTGGCTTTTGCCGAAAACAATTGGAAACTGCACAACTACTCACAAATTCATTCCTAAAATTACTCCAAATTTAAATATAAGTTGTTTTTGTTAACGTTTAACCTAGAATTTAGAAAAAAAGCTACCCCGAATGACTTTTGCTATTATAAAGTTGACTTCTTACATAAGGAAGCCTTTCAAAAACATTTTAAGGGCTTTAATTCTTTCCAATTCTTTTCGAAATTGCTTAGGAATTATCGGAATTTACGAATGTAAGTGTAAAGAGTTGTAGAAACATCACAACTGGTTTGGAATAAGTCTAAATCCACTCCGAACTTAAAAAAAAACAATTCCGAATCTTAAAATATTAGTCCTAGACTTTTTGGGCCTTAGGCTTACAAAGTGATTGATCTTAGGACTCTCACTTTACTCCAAATCTATTTAGATTTTGTTTTAAAAACTAGTACTTATGCTAGTGATTGGTTCTACTTGCTTCTGGTCTCTCTTAAGGTGCAAAAAAGTTATTAATTGTAACTTCAGTTTACTCCTAATTTACTCCTTAATCAGCTTAAACTTCTATAAAACATTTTAAATGGTTTTTATTTACTCCTAATATATTCCGAAATTGCTTCATAACTCTAACTTTGCTTCAAAACTGACAGGTAAAAGCCGCTCTTTTATTCCTAAAATATTATAAATCGGTTCTACTGGCTCCTAGTCTGTAACAAAATCATTCAAGCTATTACTTGTGACTTCAGTTTACTCCTAATTTACTCCTAAACATTCTAAAAACATAATAAATTGCTTTTAGTTACTCCTAATATATTCTGAAATTACTTCAAAACTCTAACTTTGCTTTAAAAATTACTGGTATTTACTCCTAAAATGTCATTACTTTTTAAAATTGTTATAAATGGCTTCTTCTTACTCCTAAGTCGTTTTAAAATTGCTTTACGACTTTTATGTCATGTCGAATATGATTTCTAGTGACTTATGTTTACTCCTAAAACCATTATAAATACTGCCTGAAATGGTTTAAAAACTCTGACACCAGTTACAAATTTCTTTCCCTTATAGGAGCCACTGTGAAAGACTCCACTAACTCCTAAGCAGTTTGAGAAGTCTGACATCACTCCTAAAGTACTCCTAAATACTCCAGAAGTAAACCAACAAGTTGGCTTATATTTATATTAAAGTCAACCTAAAAACTTTATCCATTGGTACTCCGAAATGTATTCCAATAAGGTAAGTAAGTACAGTCAGTACTTATCAAACTCCGAATTAACTAGACAGGCCATAGAAAGTTCATACAGCTCCCCACAACAGTTTAGCAAAAAAACAAATAACTCCGAAACTTACTCCTAAAGCCGTGTAAATTACATGACTCCAACTTATACTTGGCACTTATTTAACATTGAAATTTTAAAGCAGTCCTCAAATTCAAAAATAAATTGTATAAAATCTGTTCAAGTTCTGTTCATCTTTGCCGATGGTCAACCAAATAAAAATTGTGTTTGATACTACGATGCAGCATCTGTGTGGCTTAAATAACTAATGCGGTAAACAAAGAAGACGTACAGTACTTACAAATCCATGTTTATCACTAATATTGTTGGTCAATTTTAATTTGTGAAATGAAACAACTTTTTGCATCCATTGCTCACCCGTTGTGGGCGAATCTGGATGGATATACATGCGTTTTGGCATTTCAGGATCCGCTTTACCAGCGACCATCCAACGACTGTAACGAGAAGAGCAAAACACATTGAGCCGCTGCCGCGCTCTCTCCTCGCTCGCACATCTGCTTGGCCGACTTACCTATTATGAAATTTATAACGATAATCATCCGCAGCCACGATATCCAGTAGCAGTATGTATTTAGCCTTGGCATCCAGTCCCGAAACACGAAATTTCATTTGCGGAAACATTTGTCTGCAAAAAGAGCGAAAGAGAGGGAACGGTGAGTAAGTGAGCGAGTGAGTGAGTGGGGCACAAGTCATTTTGCTTTGGTAATCAAATAAAACATTAATCAAAGCAGCATAAAGCCTAAACGCTGCAACGCGGTTCTCAGGAGGCCCACCACCAGTACCAGCACCAGCACCAGCCCCGCTCACCATCACAATCATCATCATCATCATTATCAGTTCTAGAGTGAGGAGCTAAAGCAAACAAAACCCCAAATCGCTTGGACCAGTCGACGTCGGGGCCGGGTTATCAAGTGGCGCCAAGCCACAAATTGTTTCGACTCGACTCAACTCCTCTCGGACTCGGCTCGACTCGATGCGAATTCAAATTGGCCCTGGCGAGTCGAGAGTTCTTCTTCTTGATTAGCCTTAGTCCATGTTTTGTGGCCATGTTGGTGGCAATGTGCAAACTCGAAAATTACATGGGACCCCAGCTTCATGTGGAACACACAGGCGCGATTCAGTCAAACGATACACTGGCAAAAAACGGTTGGGAATGGCTTGGAAAATGGATAAAGTTTGAATGGGTGATCAGTAATCACTTGAGCGGGTCGTGATAAAATGACTGAACGGCTAATCAGTTATCGCTGTAGCTGAAAAATTCTTCTTTTTATACTGTGTACCAGAGGTACACAGGGTATATTAAGTTTGTGCAAAAGTATGTAACACCCAGAAGGAAGCATTTCCGACCTCATAAAATATATATATTCTTGATCAGTCGGTCTGTCTGTCTGTCTGTCCGTATGAACGCCGAGATCTTAGTGATGGTAAGAGATAGAGATTTGACGTCTGTGGGACAAAAACTTCTTATACTTGCAGGCAGATCAAGTTTGCTTTCACATTTTTTTAATAAAGTGATCACTGATCACACTTAATGCTTTTTATTGGTTGATCAGTGATCACTTTAGCTGGAAAAAAACTTGTTTAAGCGAACTATAGTATTAGATAAGTAAAAAGATTAGCCATTTTTTTTGTATGGCTTATCTACAGTGATCTTTGAACACTATCGAAGAGATTGAACGGTTGATCAGTGATCACTTTGGCTGAAAAAATAGCTCTTTTAAGCAACTAACAGCGCAAGATATGTAATAAAATAAGCAATGTTTATATATTTTGTATAAAGTGATCTTTGATCACACTTCAACAGGCTTAACCGATTATCAGTGATCACTTAAGCTGGGAAAATACTTCTTTGTAGCAAATAAAAGGGGAAGATATATAATAATTTTATATCTTTTCTAACTTTTACCTAAAGTGATCACTGATCACACTTAAACAGACTAAACCGATGAACAGTGATCACTTTGGCAGGAAAAATGATTCTTTTTAGAAAATAAAAGCGAAAGACTTGTAATAAAATATGCCATTTTTTTATATTTTGTCTAAACTTATCTCTGATCACACTTTAACAATCTAAACGTTTGATCAGTGATCGCTTTAAACGGAAAAATGCGTATGCATTTGGACAAATTATAGCTTAAGGAATGTTGAAAGATAACTGGTTTTATTATATTTTATCTAAAGTGATCTTTGATCACACTTGAACAGACTAAGCCGATGATCAGTGATCACTTTAATTGAAAAATCGCTACTTTTTAGCAAATAAAAGCAAAGATAAGTAAAAGTTTTATATTTTTTACTTTTCTTTTACCTTAAGTGATCACTGATCACACTTTAACAGACTGAACAATTGATCATTGATCACTTCGCAGAAAATATACTACTATGTAGCAAATAAAAGCGCAAGGTATGTCAAAATATAAGCAATTTTCTCATCTTTTATCTTAAGTAATCTCTGATCACACTTGAACAGGCTAAAATGATGATCAGTGATCACTTGAAATGGAAAAACACTTCTTTATAGCACATAAAAGGGGAAGATATGTAATAATTTTATGTGTTTTCTCTACTTTTTCTTAAAGTGATCACTGATCGCACTCAAAAAGGCTGAATGTGTGATCAGTGAACAGTTTATGTAAAAGATTAGAAAAAATATGAAATTATTACACATCTTTCCCATTTATTTGCTGCAAAGAAGTATATTTCCAGCTAAAGTGATCACTGATCATTACTAATCACACTTAAACGGGCTGAACGTCTGATCAGTGAACCCTTAAGTAAAACATATCTGATCTTTAAACTTAAATAACGTCAATATACGTTATATAAAAACTATTTTTCCAGCATTTCATGGAAGCTTTTCGGGTGATCACTTTGCAAAATTTGTTCAATTAAGAATCGATTTCAACAGCGGAATGAATTATCATTGATCGTTTTAACTTTCTGTACATTTAACCACCTCAAAAGGCTCTTTTGCGCACTATTCGAGGGTATGTAGTTCATTAGTGATCATTTTTAGCGTTTTGAGTGTACCAAAAACGAGCATTTGACGAACAATAATCGTGCTTCATTAAAATTTTAGATATATGTTTGCAAATTTATCTAAAAACTTGACTTGTGCGAACCACAGATAAGTTTTAAATAAAGATTCGCTAAGCGTTCGCCAAATATTCGCCAAACTTTCGTTAATTCATCAAAATATTCGATATACGTTCGCAAATGTACTTAAAAACTTGACTTAAGCGAACCAAAAAGAAGTTTTAGGTAAAGGATCGCTAAATATTCGCCAAATCTTCTCTAAACATTCGTTAATTCATTAAAATATTTGATACATGATCGCAAATGAACTTAAAAACGCGACTTTTGCAAACAAAAATCAAGCTTTTTGTACAGATTCGCTAAATATTTGTTAATTCAGATGTTTTGCGTAGCAAAAAGAAGTTTCAAAACCTAGCTGATCACTGATCAATGATCAATATTGTTAATTTTCGTCAAGTGTACCCACCCAAAAAGGGCCTCACCCTCAACAAACACACACACAAATATGAAAATTATAACTTTAAGTAGCAATCACTCAATCGCTGAGACTGCGCCTCCATCACCAAAGCCACAGTTCCAGCTTCAGCTTCAGCTACAGCATCAGCGCCCCACAGCCCAGCCTCATGAATCAAATTTAACGAACGTCTTGTTCATGTTCACAGATCATCATCAGCTGCGACTGCATTTTTGATAAAAACCCACAAAAAACAAAAAGCAGAGGGCAAACTCTCAGAGCCTAACAAGACTGAGACTGATGCCTGACTGACGGCACTCGACTCGAGTCCAAGTCCAAGGAGGATGTTTCTATTTAGAGAAGGCGAACGCGCAAAAGTCTCCACCGACTGCAAATTATTTTTTATTTGCCGGGGCCGGCGAGAGCGAGCGAGCGAGCGGGCCAGCGAGGCACGTCGTCTGCCTTGGGTCTTAACTGAATAGCTCGTTAACATTATTGAGCACTTGGCGCCAGTTGTTGGCAGCTTGTTATGGCCAGGCCAGTTCGAGTCGCGCCATAGCCCCCAGCCATGTGGAGCCAGTCCTGGGCCCACACCACACGCTTCGCACACTGGAAATCTGGTTGCGACTGCGCGCCGAGGAGAAGAGTCTTCGTACAACAAAACGATTTGCTCTCGTTTGTGCTGCTCCTGGCTGAGGCAGAGGCTGAGGCTGGGCTCCGAGCCTCTGGATGGTTCGTGCAAATCGTTATGTGTAAAACTTGCACCTTTTGACCAAAGTTGTTTGTTTTTTGGTTTGTTTGCTCTGTAGCACAGGGCGAAGAAGGGCCCACACATTTTTTTGCCTTTTATTGGCCAAGCAACGAGCTGTTAATGTGGCTTGAAAGTGTTTGGCAGGCTACTTGCTGGTTTCCAACTGTTTCTTTTTTTTTTTGGTAACCCTGGGACCCATAATTAAGCCTAATTAAGCCCAGTGCTGGGTCCAGGTCCAGGTGCGTGGAGTTTGGGGAGCGAGCAAGCAAGGTGTCCCTCTGTACGCGGCGGCGATTGGGGTTAATGGCTAATCAATTAGCTGGTCCCCCTGTTTAACAATTGAGTTGTAATTGCCTGGAAAGGACAGTGGGTAAGTGGGTAAGTGGGGAGGAAGGGGGTTGCAGCACATCTTTCAACTGTCACAACAAATGCCACATAAATCAACACCCAAAGACACATTTCTTTTGTTAAACAAACATAACCCCGGGCGGCCTTATCGCTGCAACAACTGCATTTCAATTCATAACAATTAAATTCGAACATCAAATTTCCAGACAACTCTAATCGAACGAGTGGAGCAGGGGCCAAGGGTCGTTTGGGGAGGCTGCGCCTTATCAAGCATTGAGTTATGTCATAAGACACCAAAAAGTAGTTCTTGTTGACAGCACACAAATCTTATCAACAAGGGTTGACTTCAGTTTTTTGTTGATAAGGATATAAAGAAGTGGGAATTGACTGCAGTATCACACTTTGGTTCAAATTTAGAACATTTGATCTGAGCTGCGTTAAATCATCATTTACAATTTCATTAAGTGTAGCCTAACTCAAAAAGAGCTTTATTAGGCTGAATAACTTTATTCTTCATTAACTAAGAAGGCTCCGTAGCACTCTTTAAGAGTGAAGATGCTTTATTAGTGCTCGTTTTGAGTGAGCAACAATGGTGCCTCATTCAAATATTCGATAAATGTTTGAAAATTTACTCAAAAACGTGACTTTAGCGAACCAAATAGAAGATTTAAATAAAGTTTTGCTAAATATTCGCCAAAGATTCGCTAGATGTTCGTTAGTTCATCAAAATATTCAAAATACATAATAACTAAATTTTTTTTGATAAAGATTCACTAAATGTTCGGTAAACATTCGCTATTTCATTCAAATATTTACTTAAAAATGTAACTTTTGCAAACCAAAAAAAAGTTTTTAATAAAGATCCGCTTAATATTCGCTGAATATTCGCTAAATATTCGATAAATATAGAGGCGGAATCGAACCCACGACGTTCCGAGGCGGGTCGGCTCACACTAACCGCTTAGCACAGCCCGGTCACAAATGTACTTTAAAAGTTTTTATTTGCGAACCGAAATGAGCTTCCTGTAAACGTTCGCTAAAGACTCGCTAAATGTTCGTTAATTCATCAAAATATTCGAATTATGTTTGCAAATGTACTTAAAAACTAGATTTTTTTGAGGACCAACAAAAAGCTTCATCGCTAAATATTTTCTTAATGTTCGCTAAATATTCGTTAAACAAATTATAAAGGAATCAAAACAAAACGTATAGTCAAGCAGGGGTGTATTTTTAGCTCTCTTTTGTTCACCTTATTTGTAAATAATATATCCACTCAACTCCATGGCGGAGCGCAATTTGGCGAAAACCACTTTAAAATCCTGAACTACGCAGAGGATAAGGTACTGGAAAGGATTAATAAAGTGCAGAGATACTGCCAAAAATGGGGTCAGGTAATCAACACGGAAAATTCCAAAATAATAGCAATCCGAAATGGCGTATAGTGTTCCAAAAAGGAGGCAGGCTATCAGCATCGGAGGACTGTACATTTCAAGCAGAACAGGTGAAGGTTGTACAGGAGTACAAATACCTTGGAGTTGTCTTGACGCCCACACTGAACTTCAAAGAACATGTAGCAGCAAGAACGAGACAATCGAAGGCGACAAGGGAACCCTAAACCTAGCTGCAAATTGGAAAATATTCAACGCTATCAGCTGAACAGTGCAGTGTTAAGGAGGTTAAATAAGAGACGAGGCAGATCAATTTCATAGATTTTTTATCAAGAGGATACTTAAACTGCCAGACTGTACGCCGAATTATGTATTAGCAATTGAGGCAGGACTGGAAGACGGATACCTTTACAGCCTGTCTCTTCATCTTTAATATGTGGCTCGAGCACTATATGAGTATGGAGAAACTGACTTCTGCATATCCTAGCTAAGAAAATGATGCACTAAAACATGGGATAGTTCTCAAAATTGCAGGACGTGTGTGAGCAAAATGGAATGACGCTGGGGAGCAACCTATCGCATGCAGGGTGTATCGAAGGTAACTTTCAACTTCTCTCTGTTATAAAGGAAAAGAGTCGCAGGCAACATGAACTCAAGGCCTCAGAAAGCGCAAAGAGAATATTTAGGGATTTTAACTATGAGGTAGGACCAACATATTGCAACGAGCTGTTCCGACAAAGTGAAATAACATGGATAATGAAGGCGAGAGGAGATCTGCTATGTCTGAACAGTTGCCCAAGAAGACTTGTTAGAGGTGGAATATGCTCATTATGTAACAGCAGGGAGTTGGAAGACATGCGGCATTTTGTAGGGCGTGTTCTAAGGGAATTTCCTTGAATGGAGAAAAGGGATAGAAGAATCTGGCTAAATTTACAGAGGTGGATATTTTGTATTGGAAAAATATTATTAATGAAAATTTTTAATGCAAAATGTTATAGTAATAATGTATAAATGTTAAATAATTCTAAACATTGTTAAAACAACAGAAGAAAGGCTGACGGTTTCAAACCAAGCTTTATGAATGTTTATATCTTCAATGTGAATAATCTGCAGCAACCAAAAATGTCTGAATATGTATATGGAAAAAACATCAATCTATCTAGTTATCCAAAATGGACGAGAGAGAGACTGGAAGAGGGAATATAGAACTGGAAACGGTGGAACCGTTTGATTTTAAATATCTTGGAGTGACCTTATCTTAAAACAAGTCATTCAAAAAGCACATAAGCTTTAAATTAAGCAAGTTCAAAAGATCACTGAACAGTACACGAAACCACGGAGAACTTTTTTCGAGTACTAAGCTTTTGCATTTGCAGCAAGACTACGCAAAGCACAAACGTTCTGCGTACTTTTTAAGTACTTTGCTGAGAGCGCATACTGGGAGCGCTGTACCTCGTTTGTTGTACCATGCACAAAACTCTCCGCTCCGCTAAGTAGTTGGCTGCGGCAGGCCTTAATGAAGAAGAAGAATAGGGGAAAGTTAACTTATATAGTTTTTCTAACTACTTTTCGGACCTTACTTTTCTATGGGAGCTATACTATATATAGATGTCCGATTTCGATTAAACTTAGTGGAATCATGGAAAAGCATAACAAATTAACATGTACATTTTTTGAAGGCGACTCCATTTAAAACAAAAGAGTTTTTCTCACTAGAACTTCTTTTTCGACCGATCATTCATACTGCAGCTATATGCTATAGTCATCCGATTTGGACAAAAGTTTGTAGAATTGTGTAAAAGTATATAAAATAAATATATCCCAACGTAAGGGACGTTTCCATAGAAAACAAAAAAGATTTTCTCACAAGAACTAGTTTGTCGACCGATCGTTCCTATGGCAACTATATGCTATAGTCATCCGATTTTGATTAAACTTTGTAGAATTGTGTGGAAGCATATAAATCAAATACAAGCCAATTTTGAGGATATTTCTACTACAAACAACAAAGTTTTTCTAACTTAGACTACTTTTCTGACTATACTTTTCTATAGATGTCCAACTTCGACTTCGACCAAATTTGGTGGAATCATGGGAAAGCTTAGTAAACTAAGAAGTACGAAGTTTGGAGGCGGGTTTATTGAAAACAAAAAAGTTTTTCTTACTAAGACTAGTTTTTCGACCGATCGTTCCCATGACAGCTATATGCTATAGTCATCCGATACGGCCGGTTCCGAAAAATGTGCAGCGTATGTGTACCAAAAGACTTCGTGCAAAGTTTGGTGAGGATAGCCTTAAAACTGACGGAGAAGATAGCATAGAAACAGTAGGACGGACAGACGGACAGGGCTTAATCAACTCAGCTTGTCATGCTGATCAAGAATATATATATATTTTATGTGGTCGGAGATGCTTCCTTCTATGCGTTACAAACATCCGGGCAATTTTATAATATCCTCTGCGTAAGTCTCGGGATGGGACACATACGAAGAAGTCGAAAAACTTTTAAGGTTCTTTCTAAAAAAAAAGATAGTACTCAGATATATGCGAAACATTTGTAGACTAGCCTACATAAGATGTTGAATCACACAATCCAAGCGCCTTTCAAATATATAATCAAAATCATGTCATATTCAAATGAAAGGCTTTTGCACTCATAGCGTTGTCATCGCAATGCTTTCAACTATTTTGACACAACTGGCCTCGGCACACGAAACAATTCTAGACCTATCCGAGTCTAAAACCTGGAAAGAGAGTCAGTGCAAACTACTGGCTTCAATATACGAAAGAACGCGAAAAGCAAATGCTAGACGAGCACGCGAAAGCATCTCTCGAGAGATGTACAGGCGTCTAAGTTATGAGCTTGGAGAGAAAAAGTACTTTAGGGATGAGGGATCCATTTCCTATATTTGCTTGGAGAGAAAATCTACTTTAGGGATGAGGGATCCATTTCCTATATTTGCAGAGCAAGAACAGAGGTATTGGCGCTTAACTATACACCACATCTGTAATAACTATGAGACAACGCAAAGATGAGACCCATTTCATAGCACTATGTCCGATTCTGAATGAACTGAGGTAGGGCATATATCTCTCAATGGAAGATCTCATCACAATTTTCAACGGGCAATTTTGAAGTGTGTAGGCAAAATACCTGCTGGATTCTCACAAATACCGGGCAAGAATCCTGCATGAAGAGTTTTAAAATATAAATCTGATTATTGAAGTTTTAGCAGGCTTAAAAACAGTTCAGTTTTTGATTGAGTTTTTAATGCCAAAATTTATCTATGTATCCGATTTTTTATTATCTCAGAGATCATTTTATAACTTTCAAGCTTGTTTTATGATTTTCAAACTAATTAAGCGCTCAAATGGTACAACATTTTTGATTTATTTAGAGGGGGGAAAAACCCGAAATTCCTTTCATGTGCATGCCCTTCCCACAGTGTGGCATCCTGGTGGAAGCGCCACACAGGCGTTTTTCTGCTGGTTTCTTATACCAACAACTTTAGTCTCGGGGCAGCTTAATGACATGGTCATTCATTTTGGGACCAAAGGTGGGCGTTCCCTGCTAACTGACAGGCAGGAGAGGGAGATGAAGATGGAGAGAGCGAGAGCTGTTGGTTGTTCATAAATTGTTTTATTATTATATAGACTTGATATATGACCCATACCGACTGTCAGTTTATTGGTTTAGCTAATTTCGCTGCAGCTGCTCCCTCTGCTCCGGCTGATCCTTTTCCTCAGCTCACAAATTTGTCAAATTGAAATTCAGCAAAACAATTTGCATGCAATTGTCATTCAATAAAATTCAAATTAAATGCAATTTCCCTGCGAGGATGCGCGACAGATGGTTTGAGTTTTAGGCAAATGATGTTACACACGGGACTAAGATATGCACCCCAACAAACAAACTTATCGATAAATATCGGTGGATTGACAAAAACTTGCCAACAATTTTGTTGTCACAAAACGGCGAACTGTCAACAACGGCCGCCGAAAGTGCAGGTGCTATCTACCTACTGGCTACCCGGCTACCCTAATCCTCGTCCGTCCATCCGTCTGAGTCACTGACTGCGTTTTGCGGGGTCCTTTGTCCTTCCTTTCGTCAGCTGTTTTCTTTGGGCTGCTGTTTGATTGACTATCAGATAATGCATTGACGCTTCTATGGCAGGGTCCAGCAGTCGCCTGATCAGCCAAAGGCGCACAGGTGCGTTAATAGACGCCGTTTAGCTGAGAGAGCTCAAGCAGATAGCGTGTCTGTTGACAGTCCTAACTGAGTTGTGGAAATGTCACCTGCTTTTGGTTTGTTCTTTTTTTTTTTTTGGGGGGGGGTAAGCAATCAGTCAACATGGTTTTTGAAACGAAGATGATCAATTTTAGCTCATCTTAAATTTGGAACCAAGACTGGGAGCCACATTAACAAATATGCCTTATCATGAAGCTTACATCTTAGGAATTGTTTCCCTCTGCCTTTTTCAACTTCAGAATAACCATTTTTACCCTGGACGGTTCGGTTCGTCGATTCGACTACCTAAAAGCTCGTATATCACTTAACTACTTGTCAGCGATTTCCAAGCTACTTTTTAAGTAGTTCTTTCGTTTCAAATCGATTGTTACATTATTCCTTAACAACTCTTGGAGAATGAGCTGCGATTTCTAAGCGACTTTCAAGATCCCTGAGCGGTTTTAAGGAAATGAAATATCACCAAGCGACTGGTTAGCGATTTCTAAGCGACTTTCAAGAACACTGAGTGGCTTTAAGCAAACGATATAACAATTGTCAGCAAATTTAAGCCAACTATCACGGACTCTGAGCGACTTCTTGTAAACTAAATATCACTAAGCGACTTGCCAGCGATTCCCAAGCGACTCTAAGCTACTTTTCAAGTAGTTTTTTTTGTTTCAAAATGCTTCCGTGCGATTGTTTCATTATCCATTAACAACTCCTGTAGAATGAGCTGCTATTGAGACTCATTTTAGGAGTTTTTTGAGAGAGTCTCAGATGAATAAGTCAAAGATAAAGTATTACAATTGCCCAACTACTTAAAGGAGCAACGTCTGCTGATGATAGCTGTTGGAAAAACTCCCTCAGTTTGCCACATTTGTCACCAATTTTCTACCCCTACTCCCCCTTTCAGAGTTTTACTTAATATAATTGAATGTTCCCGGTCATCAAATTGTGGCAAATGGAATAAAAATTGCTGCTGCCTTTTGATGGGCTGTGCGAAAAATCACACAACTGGCATTAGCCGCTGGCATGCATATTAAACAGAACAACAACAACAACAAAAATTCAGAAAAAAATACTGAAAAATTATTAATAAATTGCTGTAAATAAGCGACAAGTAGCATAAAACGCACGCAGTAAAAAAAATCAAAAAAATGAGCAAAAAAAAGCGTTGTCTTGCATGCAAACAAGGCAGCGACGCTGACGTCGACAGCGTGACAAGTGTAGAGTGAAATGAGCAAACACACACACACACATATGAGTAGGGGCGGGCCGTGGAACTGACCAGCAAAAAAAAAAAAAAAACAAAAACAAAATTAAGCAAAGCTAAACGCGGGGGTGTCAGCTATCTCGCTCTAACAAAGGCCAGCCACTTGGGCCCAGACGCCAAGCAAAAGAGACAGCATTAACCCAAAAAACTTTGAAAAGGGGGATGCATGCACCACACATACTTTTGTACAAACACACGTACATACATGCAAAAGGCAGGGGGTGCAGCAGGGAGTGTCAATTGACCGAAAATGATGGCGACTTTGTGTGTGTGTGAGTGTGTGTGTGTGCGACAGCAGCCGCAATTATGAGCAATTATAACAAAACAAAAAAAAAACACAAACAAAACAAAAAAGCTTTTGAAGGTCTCCTCCATACTTGTATGTGTATGTAGAGGTATGTGTAGACTACCGTTTGCTGATTAGAATCTTAAACAATTGTGACAATTTATACACATATTTTGTGTAGAAATAACTACACTAACTAACGGAATTTTTAAGAATTTGCGAGTGTGAGAAGAGCTCTCTTCCATTCTCTCTCTCTTTTAGTCATTTGTGGGGTAGAAAGTTCGGCTATCGGATGAAAGTAAAAGCTAAAAGCGAGTAAGCAGCAGTTCAGCAGCATGAGTGAGAGAGCTTTACAGAAATCAAAGTCAAATCAAGTAAGAAAGTCGATCAAGTTCGACTTTACTATACTTCGGCTCGGCCGAAGTTTTGTATACCCTTGCAGCTTCCATTGAAAACAAAAATTTTTTTTACTAGAACTTCTTTTTCGACCGATCATTCATACTGTAGCTATATGCTATAGTCATCCGATTTTGCTAAAACCTTGTAGAAATGTGTTAAAGTATATAAAATATGAATTTGCCAATAAAAAGGACTTTTCATTAATAACAAAAAAGTTTTCCTGACTCGAACTAGTTTTTCGACCGATCGTTTTTATGGGAGCTATATGCTATAGTCATCCGATTTCGACCAATCTTTGTAGAGTTGTGTAAAAGTATATAAAATAAGTGTATGCCAATGATAAGGACGTTTTCATTAAAAACAAAAAAGTTTTTCTCACAAAAACTAGTTTTTCGACCGATCGTTCCTATGGGAGCTATATGTTATAGTCATCCGATTTCGACCAAACTTTGCATAATTGTGTAAAAGTATATAAAATAAGTGTATGCCAATGATAAGGACGTTTTCATTAAAAACAAAAAAGTTTTTCTCACTAGAACTAGTTTTTCGACCGATCGTTCATATGGCAGCTATATGCTATAGTCATCCGATTTCGACCAAACTTAGTGAAATCATGGGAAAGGATAGTAAACTAAGAAATACGTACTTTGGAGGCGTTTCCATTAAAAACAAAAAAGTTTTTCTCTTTTTCCTAGTTTTTCAACCGATCGTTCCTATGGCAGCTATATGCTATAGTCATCCGATCCGGCCGGTTCTGACAAATGCGCAGTGTATATGTACCAGAAGACTGCGTGCAAAGTTTGGTGAGGATAGCTTTAAAACTGACGGAGGAGATAGCATAGAAACAGACAGACGGACAGGGCTAAATCAACTCAGCTCGTCATGCTGATCAAGAATATATATACTTTATGTGGTCGGAGATGCTTCCTTCAATGCGTTACAAACATCCGCACAATTTTATAATACCCTCTGCAAGGGTATAAAAAGTGTATGCTCAGTGGGAATTAAGATGCTGCAGATTCTTTTGATTATAACTTAACTATCGTTCATCCAATCTTTACCAATCCTTTGGCAGAACGCAAAAGAATCCCGATTATTTTGTCCAGAAGGTACGTACCTTTTATGTATATATAAAACTGCCGGAGATATGAGGTTTTTTCTGAATTGCGGGGGCAGGAAGGGGCGTGAAAATAAACTTGATCTGCATACAAGTTTCAGAAGCATATGTCCCATACATATCGAACCTCTATTTCTAAGTATCTCTGAGATCTGTTTGTTCATACGTACAGTCGGACATGGCTATGTATATCAAACCAAACTATGAACTTTAGTAGTTTAAGCACCTTATTGTAACATACTAGCTTTAAGCACCATCCCTATGAGTTAGTTATAAGCACCCTAATAATAAAACTGAACTAGTTCTTAAGGTATTACTTTAAGAATCACCGGTTGATCACACTAATACCGAGCGTGGCCGCCAAAAGACGCATGATGAAATTATTATAATAAAATCGTCAAATAATACAGCCATCCTAAGTTAAATAAATTAGTAAAAACCGGTAGATTACAGTAGAAACAGTACAAAGATCCTTAGCAAGAACTGCAGCATGAGACAGAGCATGAACTGGAGCATCCAAATAGGCATCTTTATTGAATTAAGGAAGGCTGGAAAGAGCCACCAAGATGCTCCAGTACTGTACAGAAATCTACCATCACTTTATAAGAAAAGTGTTAAAACCAGTTAGGAATTTTAAGCACTAAATCGTTTAAAAATAATTCACTATTTTCGTTGCTCACTTTTCGGAGCTTGCATAGTAAGTCGGGACTTACTCGTACATGATAAAGCAAACATCACGAAGTTTTTAAAAAAGCTTTCGTTTTTAGGGAAGAGGAGTATCGGTGTCGCTTGCCACTCTATAGCAATAGCTCTTAGAAAAACTTTACGGTGTCAGCTTCACCGTGTAAATCCTGTCTAAGTCTAAGAATAAAATTGAGTACTAGCCTAAGATATTTGTAACTTAAATTTTCAGCTTACAGTAGTATTAAGTACGAAAAGTACTAAATTCAAAAACATTTGATCTCATTTAATAAAAATAACGATTGTTTATCGACTTAAGAACGTTTCGTACCAAATTTAAGTACTTCCCAGAACAAAACAAACTTGAACCTGTAGATACAAAACAGTATGACTACAATCCTAATGTGAATATGTTAAAATTTCCCAAAGCAGGCTTCAGTGTTCATAGATTTCGTCTTTTCCTCTTGTTTTCTGTAAGAGCGAAAGCATAGATAAGACTCTGGACCGAGGCACTGCTGCCGCAGTTTTCATTGGTGTGGTTTTATCAACGCTTACTAATATTTCGTTTGCTAAGAACCGCTCAAAGCACTTGCAAGTTGCTTAGGAATTGATGTCTAGTCCAGCGATGTTCCTCCATAGCCCCCAGGGGCCGAGCGCAATCGGCACACGAGCAGAGCGCATGCTGAAGTCGGGCATATGAGCGTAAGCAGAGCTTTCTTTGCCTTCATTCGTTGCCCAGCCGTCGTTGAGGGCAGTTCAAAGCTGGGCTGTGTCACTTTTATATCGCACACCAATCCACTCTCACTTTTTGGCCTCGCTCTTTTTGAACATCGCTGGTCTAGTCGTTTGGTGGTCGCTTGATCGCTTAAAACTCTCTGTGTCTCTCTGTAGCTGCTTAGAAATTGCTTACCGTTTAAGAGATCATTATCCCAAAGATATAGCTCTCAATTTGCTGTCTAAGAGTCTTTCAATGTGTCTTAGGAATCATTGAAAAGTCGCTGAATACTAGTTAATTTACTGAAATCGCCTCGGTGTCTTAGAAATCGCTCACAAATCGCTCAGTCGTCAAGGAGTCCCTCAAAGTTTTTAAGGAATCGCTTGGAGTCCAATCAGAGTCACTCTGTAGCTATTTAGAAAGAGTACACGAACCTTTTAAGAGTCGTTCACAGATGTTTAGGAGTCGCTTAAAGTTAGTTCATTCTTTGAAAGTGCTGAAGAAACACTGACAAGTCGCTTAAAGTTTTACAGAATACCTTCGGAATTGCTCACATATCACTTTTCTTCTTAGAATCCTTTAAAGATGTTAGGGAATCGCGGACAAGTCGTCTAGAGTTTACTCAGAGTCACTCTGTAGCTGTAGAGTCACTCTGTAGCTAACAAAGATGCTAGATGTTAAGGAATCGCTTACAAGTCGCTTAGAGTCCACTCGGAGTCACTCTGTAGCTGTTTAAAATGAGTACAAGAACCTTTTAAGAGTCTTTCAAAGATGATAAGGAGTCGTTTTAAAGTCGCTAAGAGTAAGTTCATTCGCTGTTTAGACGTCGTTTACCCTTAGGGAGTCTTTTAAAGATGTTAGAAGATTAGGAATCGCTGACAAGTCGCTTAGTGTTAGTTCATTCCGCTTTGTGGTTTAGGCTAGAAACCCTTAAAAGTTGCTAAAAAAATCACTGCCAAGTCGCTTAATGGACGCTTGTTTTCTTAAAGCCCCACAGAATACTTTAGAACTGTTACTAAAGAACGCTTTTGATTGAAATCGCTTATCTTCCAAACGCAAAGCAGCTTAGGAATTGCTTACCAGACGCTTAGTGGTCCTTTGTTCTCCAAAAACCGCTCAGAATGCCTGAAGGTAACGCTTACAAGTCGTTGGGAAGCTGCTGATATTGTCTTAAAGCCTTTCAAAGTTACAAAGGATCGCTCACAAATCGCAGAGAAGCTGTATTAAGTACCAAGAGTCTTTCAAAGTGTCTTCGAAATCGCTGACTAGTCGCTCGTTGTTCTTTCATTCTCTAAGAAGACGCTCAGAGTGCCTTAGGTAACGCGTACAAGTTGCCTTTTGCCTTAAAGTCTTTCAGAGTTGAATGGGAATTACTAATAAGTCTCCAAAAGAACCTCAATTCACTATCAAGTCATCTTAGAAGTTGCATACAAATTGCTTAAGCAAAACGCTTAGAGAGTCGCTCAGCAGCTGCTTAGAAGTGGCTAATCGACTAAGCTTAAGATTATTTTCATCTTCTTTCAAAGTTTTTCTTTAAATTTCATTTCTTTTTTCTTTTTTGGGAATCTCCCCCAAAAGTTTCTTGACATGGAGCAGTCTTTATTTGTCTTATTCGTAATTAAATTGTGCGTCAAATGCTTTTTGCACTTGGCTGAGTCCAAAAGTGCTACGCAGTGGCCTGGATGAAGGTGGGGGCGGAGAACTTTGAGAAGTGGGCGTGTCTTGGCTTAGCTTCTTAGGTCCGTCGTGTCGGTGTCGTGTCAATGTTTGCTTGGTAAAGTGTAAGTAATTTATAAGAAAAAGAGCCTAAAAATAGTGTGGCTTATTAATTAAACCCAACTTGCTCGCTCGCACAGCGCCCCCACATTTAATGTCTAAATTATTGGCACCAGACGCCATTAACGCGTTCTGTTTACTTAAGCCCACAACGCAGACAGGCGGGCAGGGAACAGCGCAGATCAACATCATCAGTTTGGCAGGGCACATCCGTACACATCCGTTCACAACGCGACGCGACGATCGACGCTGCCTGAAACTGAGACTGGGATGCGGCTAATAACAGTCATCACACACGTCAGACACTCATAAATCCTCAAAGTCAACAAGAGGAAGGCAAAGGCAAACGAGAGGCTTCTCTCGTAACGAGGCTAGGCCAAGTGGGCAAACCACACAAAGACAATCAGATTCTAAACGAGCTGCGTTTAAATGTTGTTAACATAAAACCAAGAAACGGACGAGGGGAGGGACACTCTCTGGGTCCCAGGATGTGGCCAGAGGAGCAAGCATTTCTAATGTCCCACACACAGAGCGTCGAGCGCGCGCGACTTGTTCTTGTTCTTCTGCCTACAGTCGAACGGACCTACCTGCGCACCGCCGCTCTGCACCGTTTCCATTCATGGGTGGTGCAGCAGCCAAGACGCAAGACGAGCCTGGCCAACGCATGTTTATATAATTCTTATTTATGATCGAGCAGCGATAAATTCGCGTATTTGCTTGCCCCTTTTGCTTAAAATAAATCAAATCAACACGATTCGCAGAAAACGGTGGTAAGCAGCAACCCTTTCTGGCTGCGTCTGATAAGGCACACACTGCGGCCACAACATGGCCAGTCGTCGTCGTCGTCGTTGTCGTGGTCTTCTGCCTGTTTTGGCACCTGTTGCTTATGGGTAGGGGCCACATTCATCCTCAAAGATAAGCAGTAGCCGGGATATGGCACTTGCACAGCATTTTTACAGCCAAGTTTTTGGCTGCAACAGCTCAATATTTTCAAGGGAAGTCTCACAGATGTTCGATCTCTCTCGCTTAAAAGTCGCTCGGTAGTCGCTCTAACTCTAAAAGTTTTTAAGAGTTTCAAGAAGTGGGAGTTTAAAAGGAAATCTTTCTTAAATGTCTTAAAATTTGATCTAGCTTTTAAAAAGTAGCTTAGCAACTAATCAGAAGCCTTTAAGAGGTCTTTTCTTATCAAGGAGTCGCTTAAGAATCGCTTAGCGGTTCTCTTCTGCTCTAAGAATTGCTATGAAGTAGCTTGCGAAGGGACTCTTCGCTTTTAATACCAACTTAAGAGTAGCCCAGTGATCATTTTTAGGTAGAAAATCTGCTCAGTGCCCCTTAGCATTATCTTAAATCCGCTCAGCGTTGCTTAGAAGAAGCTTAGGAATCGTGTTGGACATCTTGAGAATCGTAGTGGAAATAATTGAACCAGAACTTGTTCATTTGAAGATAAGAAAAAGAGAGGGCCTATTGAATACAATTCCATTTAAACAAATTCGTCCAAGTATCGAGCGCATAAGAGAGTTGCCAACATGTTGTACTGCTTAATTCATTTTCCTACATATGTACATACATATCAACACTCACTTTCAATATATACATTCCTAATTCAACTCAAGACCAAGCAACTTTATGCAAATATCATATTTGGTTCTAGAAAGGTTTTCAGTCAAGATAACTGGGCCCATAACCTGTTGGAGATCTCGAGAATCGTAGTGGAAAAAACTGAAACAGAGTTTGTTCGTTTAAAGATAAGACAAAGAGTGAGAGAGGGTTTATTGAATACAATTCCATTTATACATATTCGCATAAGTATCGAGCGCAGTATCGAAAATCATATGACGTCTGTTTACATTAGAAAGAGAAAATAGCGAAGACAACAGGAGAATCCACACAAAGTTATACAGAGGAAAAAACCCGAAAAACTTCGTTGTATACTACAGAAGAAAGTACAAAGAAAACAACAAAAGAAACTACTAAGATCACCAAGGAACACACTACACAGTGAACAACAGAAGAAACAACGGATACTACAACAGAAGAAAGCAATCAGTCAACGACAGAAGAAATAAAGGAGACTACAGAAGAATCAACAGAGATTTCCACAGAGAAAACAACCTGAGAGAGAACCGTGTCTACTGCAGAAGAAAGTACACAGATAACGAAAGAAGAGACAACTCAGTCCACCAAGGAACATACTATGTAACTACCTATGTATATATCAGAGACCTGCAACAAGCTTCTAATGTTCGATCACACTCGTGCGTTTACTTGGCTTAGTTGGGCTCGTCGCCTTGGTTCGACACACCCGAAATGATCGCAAGCTCATTGAGTCAGAACGAGCAAGCTCTTTGCTTCGCACAAGCTTTTCATAACACGAGTCATATTAAGCCTTTGCCAGCAATAACCAAGCCTTTTCGACACTCTACTCGTGCTTACTCGCACTCGCAACAGACTTTAATTGCACATTCTCTGCTGGTTGACGACGAGCTTCGACAAGCCTCTTATGCAATTATTGTTGTGTTTTGAAAACTTCAAACAACAACATGCCACAAGAAGGAAAGAGAAAGCGTATGCAAAATACAAATGCAAAAAAAGTCCATCATGCTATCTCTTTAGCAATCGCAAATTGTTGTTTTTTGTGTGCTTGTGACGATTGTGCACAAGCTTTGATCGTAACAGCTCGCATCAGATCTTTGACTTCGGCAACACATAGTGACTCGCGGCCGAAGCTAGGCGTAATCGCGAGTATTTGTACTGAACGAACTTTACTCACGATGACTCGCAGCAGAATTTCGATTTTAGCAACAAAGGGCTTGCGGCCAAAGCCCGCCAAACGGGCAATACTCGAGCTTGACAAGCCTTGAGCGCTGAGAGATTGTACTCGTGGCGGCTCATTGCAGTTCTCTTGTATATATCAACAAATCGCTAAGTGGTTTTTCTGACCACTTAAAGTCGTCTTGAAGCAGTTACATAATCACATAGAATTGTAATTGCTTAGAAGTAGATGTAAAATCGCTCAATGCCGCTTTAAGTTCTCTAAGAGTCGCTTTAAAGTAGCTTAGGAATAGCGTCGTAGCCGTTTTTCTTTTAAAAGGTTATTTCGAAGTTGCTTTATAGTTGCACAGAATGGTTGTTCGTTTAGAAAAAGCTTTGGATTCACTCAGAATAGCTCTGAATTCTCTAATAGTCGGACAAAGTCGTTTAAAAGCCGCTTAGAAATTACTCAAAAGTCGCTCACTAGTCGTTTCTTCTCTTAAAGTCACTTGTCTCCTCTAAAAATCGTCAAAAAATAGCCTCGGAATCACACATATGGTTTGAAATCGCTGTGTCGCTTTGAGTTCTCTAAGAGACGCTTATAAATTGCTCAGAAGTCGCTAATAGCTCGCTTCTTTCACTTAAAAGTCACTTAAAATTACCTTTAATTACGCTTAGAAGTAGCTTAGTGGTCCCTTCCTCTCTTAAAGTTGCCTTTAGTAGTGAATTTTTTACTCTTAAAAGCGTTTAGAAAACACTTCATAATCGTTAAGGCAGCATCGTTCGTTTAGAAGTACCTAAGAAATCGCGTAGTATCGCTTAGGGTGCTCAAAGAGTCCCTACTAGGCAGTTTAAGAATGTTTTTGGCTCCTACAGCTCAATATTTTCAAGGGAAGTCTCACAGACGATCAATTTCTCGTTCAGAAGTCTCTCGGTAGTCGGAGTTTTTAGAGTTAAAAGAAATCGTTTGGGAGTTCAGTGGGAAATCGTTTTAAGATGTCTTAAAATTTAATCTAGCATTTCAGAAGTCGCTTAGCTATTACTCAGAAGCCTTTAAGTGGTAGTTTCTTCTCAGAGAGTCGCTTAAGAATCGCTTAGTGGTTCTTTTCTGCTCTAAGAGTCGCTAAGAAGTAGCTTAGGAAGGGATTCTTAGTTTCTATACAAACTTAAGAGTAGCTCGATGATCATTTTTTGTTAGAAAATCTTAAAGCCGCTCAGCGTTGCTTAGAATCGTGTAGAATTATCTAAGAAATCGCTTAATATCGCTTAGGGTTCTCAAAGAGTGTCTACTAGACAGCTTAAGAATGGTCTCAGAATGGTTAGAAGCACCCAAGGAATCGCTTATTGTCGCTCTGGGTTCTTCAAGAGTCCAAACTCAGCAGCTTAAAGTGTTCTTTCCTTCCCTAAAAGTCACTTAGAAGAACTCAAAAGTAGCTGAGTTATCATTCTAACTCGAAGAGTAGCTCAGTGACGCTTAGAAGTAACATTTGAATCAACTTTATGCATAAAAGTAAGACAGAAGATCCTGAAAAAGTTAGTTCAAAGTTCACTTCACCAAGTTTTCGGGACAGCCAAGACTTGTGAATCACTTAGAATCGCTTAGGGATCGCTTTAAAAGCGGTTCAGAAAAGTTCTTCTTTTTGTTTTTAAATCGCTGATCATTTGGCACCAAAAAGCCGCTCAGAGTGGCTTTAGCAGGAAATTCCCAGTGGTCGAAAAGTCGCTTACATTAGCTGGGACCAGCTCAAAACATTTCAAAATCGACTTTTCGCACGACAGGACACATTGCGTGTCCGGGTTAAAGTTTTATGATGTGGCGTCAGTTGTGCTCAAGGACTCAACGACTGTCATAAGCCCAAAAAGGACCTGATCAACACGCATATTTTTGCGGTTGCAGACAAGCAGCAGCAGCAACAGCAGAAGACCGGAGAGGAGGGGACTACAAAAAAAAAAAACGACCTGAAGAATGCCCAACAAGAATAACAACAACAGAAACTTACAACTGCTGCCGTTTTTTTCTTCTTGCTTGTTGTAGCCCAAAGCCAAAGTCTACAAAAGGTGTTGACCAAAACACATACACACTCTCACTGGGCCAGGGGCAGGGGCAGGGCAGGGGCACTCGGTGGTACACGCGTCTTAACAAGAAGAACAGCAAGTTGTTGTCGACGAACGACGACGACGTCGACGAGGAAGGTGTCTGGTCAAGTCGGTTGGTCAGCAAGAAAACGTTATAAATAACACGCTCGAGCATTTAACGCGCCAAACATGTGTTCCACTGTCCAATTTGTGGTATGTTTACTTTTCATCACAGACAGAGACGTGCCTGGCCAGAACCAGGGGTGGTGGTGGTGGGAGGCCCGCCACTAGAACACTTTTGCCAAAAAAAAAACAAACCAGGGAGCATAATCAGATGCAAGCTGCATCTCAGCAGAGATCGCACACATGAATGTGGCTTACCTGGCGCTCCGGGGCCCATTTATTGAACGATCAACAGCGAAAACAAACAAAAACAAAAACAGGGTTGGTTGCGCTCCTCCGTGAGGGTCGTAGGGACAGCTGACCGACAGAAGAGACGAGACCGACCGGCTTTAGAGGCCAACAAACAAAGCAGGACTTAAGCGAAGCCGCTTTTTGTATGTGAGTGTGTGTATGTGTGTGTTTGTACTTTTGAGTAGAGCTACCTTTTTGGGAACGCATCATTTAGGCGCCGCCGTCGCCACCGCCGCTTGCCCATCGGAACAGGTTGAGCGAGCAGGCGAGATTTGGGCAAAGGCAGTGATGGAAAGGGAGTGCGAGGGGATTAGATTATTTTGCTAATTGTGCTGAGAATGAATACTCGTACGATCGCAGCGCTGCTAATTTCCTGTGCGAATTTCTTAAGATTTAATTAGCTTGGGATGAAGGGAAGCGGAGTGTTTGGAGTAGGGCTTAGCCTTTTGTTACTCCAATGAGTAAGGTGGAAGTAGGTGGACAGTAGTAAATCTTTAAGACTGCTTAACATTGGTTTAGGAAAAACAAGTAACGAGTTACAAGGAACGAGTAGCGAGTTACAAGTAACGTGCTTCTTATAACAAGTAGCGAGTAGCGAGCGCTTATTGAACTCAGACAAACAAGGTAAAGTGGTTGCCTAAAGGTGTAAAGCCTAATTGGTTTATGGTAGAGTAACAAGCGATTCAGCGTATGCCCCATCTAACAAGTGGCGAGTGCCAACTGAAAGGAACTTTAAGGGGGAAAACACTTTGCGGAAAAAAAATTTTCGACTTTTTTTTTGCATATTTTTGTAGCTTGGATATTTAAAAATATCCCCCTAAAAGGATTTTCAAAAATTCGAAATTGTTTAGAAGATATAGCCCTTTTAATGACCCAAAGTGACCCGATTTGCCTAGCAACTGCAAACTTTAAACGCGTTTATCTCGAAACCACGTTTTTCAAACTGGTGGCCACGATTCAGAGGAAACCAGTGGACCGATTTTGCTCCGGAAGGGCTTATACAACGCAGAATTGTCGTCGCTATCGTTCGGCCCTCCAACTTTTGGATACCTATATTTTAAGTGTACTTTTTTTACACTACACTACAAAAAAAAGGCAAAAAAAATTTTTTGTTTTCAAATGTCCGCCATTTTGTCAAAAAAATTTTCAATTTTTTTTCGGAGGGCCGAACGATAGCCACATTAGTTCTAAACATAACCGCATTTTTTTTTTTTTTTTTCAAATCATCCCAAGTGCTGCAACCATGGTCACCATGTGGGCACCTTTTTTTATTCATCATTTTTCGGAGGCCGATAACTTTCTGAACGGCCCTCATATTGACAAAAAAAAAATTTTGTATTTTCCTTTCATTCATGAACTATTTAAAAAAAAAACAAAAATAAAAAAATCTCTTATACTTTTTTTTCTGGAATTTTTTTAAAAACCATCTACTTTTGCTCATTGCAAAGTGTGTTCCCCCCCTTAAGGAGTTCTGAAATCTGCATAGAAAAAGTTGCTATCAACAAGTAGCGAGTGCTTAATATGGTACTGGATATGTTGTAAGAGCCAAGTTTTACTTGGCTTTCAGTAAACAAACTAATTATTGATTATCAGTCGTTTTCAAAGTATACGTAATTCCCTAACGAGCGTCTAAGTTGCTACCGACGAGTAGCGAGTACTTAACATGGTATTGGAAATGTTGTAAGAGCAAAGTTTTACTCGGTTTTCAGTAAACAAACTAAATATTGAATATCAGTCGTTTTCAAAGTACACGTAAATGTCTAACGAGCGTCTAAGCTGCTATCAACGAGTAGCGTGTGCTTAACATGGTAATGGAACTTTTGTAAGAGTAAAGTTTTACATGGTTTTCAGTAAACAAACTAAATATTGAATATCAGTCGTTTTCAAAGTACACGTAAATGTCTAACGAGCGTCTAAGTTGCTACCGACGAGTAGCGATTACTTAACATGGTATTGGAAATGTTGTAAGAGTAAAGTTTTATTTACTCGATTTCAGTAATCAAACTTAATTTTGAATATCAGTCGTTTTCAACGTATACGTAGATGTCTAACGAGCGCTGATTGAAAGTTACCATAGCGAGTAGTAGGGAAGTGGATGACAGTTATTTTTAACGCGCCAGCGGTTGATTTCCATAAAGTATCAAGACTTGGGTAAGAATTTTAAGGTAGAGGATACTTAATTAAATTTATAACTTAAATTAAGATAAGTCTATCCCTTAACAAGAAGCGGGTGCAAATCTAGTAACGAGTTATTTCATAACTTTACAGCGTATCGAGTAAGAAATACCACTCAAAGTCTTTAACAATGTTAACAACTAGTCAATTATATGTCTCTTTAAAGTATCACCAGCAATCTTAAATGAATAGCGAGTACTTCGTGCAATTCTAACGAGTAGATAGTCCTTAATAAGGACAGCAAGTGGGGGGAAATACTGTCACTTATAGCTTCTAGTCCCAATTTTAAACGAGTATCAAGTTAATAAACTTGCAAATTAAATCTTTTTAAGCAAATTGTCAGAGGCTAACCCTCATTTAATTAGCTAGCAAACTTTAACCAGTAACATGTTACTATGAGTTTTGCTACTATTATTAAGCTAGCTATTTTAGCGAGTAACACGTACTGCTCAACCTCTCGGAAACATCCGAGCTAGAGGTTCCAGCTCTACTTAAGTTTATTCTGTCCACACAATAGTTCAGTATCGAAGATCACCTTAGGGTCTAATAGGGTTTAACAAGAAATATATAGTATCGCAACGGGCCTATGTGGGCTAAGTGGGAGAGTGACTTGAAACTCTCAGACATCGCAGTCTAACCTAACATGTACTGTGGTGCTATACTCTCTTATTAGTAGTTAGTAATGACATCAAATGGGGAAATAATGCCACTTATCAGTTCTTGAAGATATATAAGCTAATAACGAGCTAAACTTACTCATCTTAAGCACTTATTTATGACTAGGCTTCCCACCTATTGGTTTAGCTTGCAAACTCCAACGAGTAACGAGTTATTCTAGCACTTTTAGAGTGTATCGACTGAAATTCACCTTTCATAGTTTTCAGTATCGATAAGAAATGTTCAAATAACAGTCACTTGGCAGTTTTACCACCAATATAGGGCGAGTGCAAGAAATTATTGCAATTTTAGCGAGTAACTAGTACAGTACGCTTTTCAGAGTCATCTAAAGTGACTGCCTATAGGAAAAAACTCTCACACACAAATGGTAGTAACAATTTTAAACAAGATTTGGCAGCAAATGAAGAAATTATTAATACAAGCGAACACTCAAATGCTCAATCAGTTATTCCTAAGTTACAGCGAAGTAGCAACGAAGAAGAAGTAACAAATTAATTTAACATTTTTAGCGTGCAGCGAGTAAAGTAAACCACGCTCGCTTAAATAAACGAGTCAACTAAAGCAAGTGAATATAGAATAAAACCATTCAGCGTCTAAAATAATGTCAACAAATGCTTAAGCGATGGCCGAACGCACGAGTAATTCTAGCGAGTAACAAGCAAATTATCATCTTTGAAGAGTCCTTCATAATGACAGGTATACATTTAAAGTTCATTCCAGCATATCTTGGCGAGAGGACAAGGCTTTCAAAATGGTTACCTGAATAAACGAGTCAACTTTAGCGAGTATAATTAAAACAAACCTTTTAACGTAGAAAATAATATCAGGAAATGCTTAAATGATTCACACTCATCAGTTGGGTTGACAAACTCGAACGAGTAACGAGTTATTTAAGCAATTCTAGCGAGTAGGTACATATTAAATCTTCATTTCAGAATATATATAAACGAGGCAAGACTTTTAACACGCTTGCCTTAATAAACGAGTCAACTTCAGCGAGTAAATATAAAATAGAACCTACCAGCGTCGAAAATAATGCTCAATGATTGACACTCATTAGTAGGGCTTACAAACTCGTTGATTAGTAATAACAGGTAAACATAAAATGGTCATCCCAGCATATGTTAGCGAGAGGCAAATGCTTTTCACTCGCTTGCTAGATTCAACGAGTCAACTCTAGCGAGTAAAATTAAAAGAAAACCTTCCTGCGACGCGAATAGTATCAGCAAATGCTCAAAAGATGGCGACATAGCAGTTCGGTTTGCAAACTCGAACGAGTTACTAGTTATTTTTGCAATTCTAGCGAGTAACAAGAAAATTATTCTTTTTAGAGTAATTAATAATGGCAGGTTTGCCTCAAATGCTTGAACAGAAGAGTCAGCTCTGGCGTGTATGAAGGTAAAAACCAACGAGTAGCGAGTAAAGAGTAAATTAACAATTCTATTACATTCTTCAATGACAATTGAGGATCAATGTTCATTTAGCGTCTCTTCCAAGCTTCTCTAACAGAAGCAACACAAAAAAAAATCAGTTACCAAGGCCAAGGCGAGTCAACTCTAGCGAGTAAAAGTAAAACAAAACCTTCCAGCGTCGAGAAAAGTATCAGTAAAAGCTTAAATGACAGCCATTCAATAGTTTTTCTTACAAATTCGAACGAGTAACTAGTTGTTTCTGCAATTCTAGCGAGTAATAAGAAAACTACTCATTTCAGAGTCATAAATAATGACAGGTTCGCATCAAATGTTCATGCTTGAACAAGAGATTTACTTTGGCGACTATAGAGTAACAAAAAAAACGAGTAGCGAGTAACGAGTAAATTAACAATTCTATTACATTCTTCAATGACAATTGAGGATCAATGTTCATTTAGCGTCTCTTCCAAGCTTCTCTAACAGAAGCAACACAAAAAAAATCAGTTACCAAGGCCAAGACGAGTCAACTCTAGCGAGTAAAAGTAAAACAAAACCTTCCAGCGTCGAGAAAAGTATCAGCAAAAGCTTAAATGACAGCCATTCAATAGTTTGTCTTAAAAACTCGAGCGAGTAACTAGTTGTTTCTGCAATTCTAGCGAGTAACAAGAAAACTATTCATTTCAAAGTCATAAATAATGACAGGTTCGCATCAAATGTTCGTGCTTGAACAAGAGATTCTACTCTGGCGAGACTATAAAGTAACAAAAAAAAACCAACGAGTAGCGAGTAACGAGTAAATTAGCAACTCAATTCTATTCTTCAATGACAGCTTATGGATCAATGTTCATTCAGCGTTTCTTCTAAGCTTCTCTAACAGAAGCAACACAAAAAAAAAACCAGATGCCAAGGCTTTCAACTCGCCTCGCTGGCCCTCCCCTTAGATGACTTTCAATTGCACACTTGCACTTCCGTTGCCAATTGGCAACAAGCAACAAAATAGCTATTGACAAATTATGACCAACTAAAAGTAATTACATACACACAAACACACACACACACGCACACGAATAACGAGTTCGCCGTCAACGCGTTAATCGTACAAATAATCAACGAGTGCAGGCAGCAGGCAAACACCAAGTCAACTCAACACTAAACATACACTTAATATTAATTGTTTTTTATTAACACGGAGACCAGGCGGCTGCTGCTGCTGCTGCTGCAGCTACGGCTGCGATGCTGCTGAGATTCATTAATAATTCAGAGGAAAAAATTGCACATGGCCGGCGGCAAAGTAGACGCTGCAGCGCGTCAGCAGCGAGCGGCATGTAATCGAGTTGTTAACTCAAAGTGACAACGAACGACGAACCAACTGAACCGAGCGACGCGCACAACAATTAAATGCAACAACAACAACTACAACAGCAACTTTGACTTTTGTTGCTGCAATTGCGTTTAATGAAATCAACACTTGGCCCGCCACTTGCACGCAAACCCAAGCAGAGCGGAGCGGAGCTTTTTTTCTCTTTTATTTTTGCATTTTTATTTTGGACAAACGCTTAATTAAAAGCCAAAACATATTTCGCGCCTTTGTTGCTTAACAATTAAAATCAACAGCAACAACAAAAGCTACCAACTTCACACTCAATTAACACGCTGCAGACATATGCAAAAATACAACAAAAACTTTGGCCCTTTTTTTTTCTTCTTTTGGTGCAGCAGGAGCAACCACCCACTAAAAAGAGAGGCGGCAGGCAGGCAGTGAGCTTTTGTTTGCCGTTAATTGAGTGCACCGAGCAAGGAGAGCGCGGAGAGCGAGAGACCGAGAGCTGGCATAAGCATGAATGAAAACTGATAGCGCACGTCATTGACACCTCTAGCCGGGAGAGTGCCAGTGCCCTTCGTTGTAAGCCCAACTGCAACTGCATGCAGCAGGCACACAAGTACTACGTGCCCCGTAGGTGGCTACATAAATTTGCTTTTCATTTTCCCTCGAATCGTACACAAATACTTTGTATATAAAACGGAATTCTTCTTTATTAATAACCATAAATTTGTTACCAAAAACGTAGCATCATCGTCATCTGGCAAACAAAACACGCATAGCCAGTTAAGAGACACAAAACACAATTTGTATAAGAAAAAAAAATATATTAAATAACGTTTGATTGTGTGTGTGTGTGTGTGCAGAGATTTTGTATGCCACAATAAAAACAAAATAAAACCAAAGCAGCGCAGCGACTCCTCAATTTTTCTTCTTTTTTGCCACTTAAAATTCATAAAGCGTGTTCTTCGGCTTGGCGACAACAACAGCGTTTCCCCTCCGCAGAAACACAAGAAGCAGCGGCAGAAATCGAGAGGGAAGCGACCTGGCGGTAAAATGCATACAATTTCCAAATCAAAAAGTTAAGCTTAGCTTGGGAAAAACGAGAGTGAGAGCAGTGTCCTAGTTAGAGAGAAGGACTCGCTATAAAAAGTCTCGTTACCAAAAGAATCACAAGAAGAAAACTTTCTTTAGAGAGACTTGCTGGTGGCGGACTACCAGGGTTACTCGCTCTAGAGATACTCGCTATAAGAAGACTTTGAAATACTCGCTAGTGCGTTACTCACTATATATGTAGATACTCAATATAAAAAGTTAAGCTTAGCTTGGCCCTAATCAAGGTAAAAAAGGGAAAGAGAGCATAGTCCCAGTGAGAGAGAAGGACTCGCTGTGTGCAAAATCGCTATAAAAAGACTCGTTACCAAAAGAACCACAAGAAGGAGACATTCTAGAGAGAGAGACTTACTGAAAGGAGACTAGCAGGATTACTCGCTATAAGAAGACTTGAAAATACTCGCTAGAAAGTTACTCGCTATATAGATACTCAATATAAAAAGTTAAGCTAAGCTTGGCCCTAATCAAGGAGAAACAGAGAGCGAGGGCAGAATTCTTGTAAAAGAGAAGGTCTCGCTGTGTTGTGCAGAATCGCTTTAAGTGAACTAGCTATAAAAAGAATCACAAGAGCGAGAATCCCTCTGGAGAGACTTACTGGATGGAGGCTAGCAGGGATATTGACTATTGAGACTCGTTATAAGGAGACTTCAAAATACTCGCTACTAAAAGTTAAACTTAGCTTGGCCCTAATCAAAAAGGAAAAAGAGAACGATAGCAGAGTCCTAGTAAGAGAGAGGAACTCGCTGGGTGCAGAATCGCTATAAGTGAACTAGCTATAAAAAGACTCGTTACCAAAAGAATCACAAGAAGGTAACTTTCTATAAAGAGACTTGCTGGGAGGGGACTACCAGGGTTACTCGCTCTAGAGATACTCGCTCCAAGAAGACTTCTGAAATACTCGCTAGTACGTATCTAGCTATATAGAAACTCGCTATAAAAAATAGGGGAAAGTTAACTTCTGCTCGGCCGAAGTTTTGTATACCCTTGCAGCTTCCATTGAAAACAAAAAAGTTTTTCTAACTAAGACTACTTTTTGGACCTTACTTTTCTATGGGATCTATACTATATAGATGTCTAAGATCGACCAAACTTGGTGAAATCATGGAAAAGCATAATACACTGTTAATTAGGAAATTTGGAGGCGATCCCACTTAAAACAAAAAAGTTTTTCTCACTAGAACTTCTTTTTCGACCGATCATTCATACTGCAGCTATATGATATAGTCATCCGATTTTGATAAAACTTTGCAGAAATGTGTTAAAGTATAAAAAATAATAGTATGCCAATGATAAGGACGTTTTCATTAAAAACAAAAAAGTTTTTCTCACTCGAACTAGTTTTTCGACCGATCGTTCCTATAGGAACTATATGTTATAGTCATCCGATTTCGACCAAACTTTATAGAATTGTGTAAAAGTATATAAAATGAGTGTATGCCAATGATAAGGACGTTTTCATTAAAAACAAAAAAGTTTTTCTCACTAGAACTAGTTTTTCGACCGATCGTTCCTATGGCAGCTATATGCTATAGTCATCCGATTTCGACCAAACTTATGAAATCATAAAGGATATAAACTAAGAAATACGTACTTTGGAGGCGTTTACATTAAAAACAAAAAGTTTTTCTCCCAAAAACTATTTTTTCGACCGATCGTTCCTATGGCAGCTATATGCTATAGTCATCCGATCCGGCCGGTTCCGACAAATGTGCAGCGTATATAGCTTTGGTGAGGATAGCTTTAAAACTGACGGAGGAGATAGCATAGAAACAGACAGACGGACAGACGTACAGACGGATAGACGGACAGACGGACAGGGCTAAATCAACTCAGCTCGTCATGCTGATCAAGAATATATATACTTTATGTGGTCGGAGATGCTTCCTTCAATGCGTTACAAACATCCGCACAATTTTATAATACCCTCTGCAAGGGTATAAAAATAAAGCTTAGCTTGGCCCTAAGGAAGAAGAAACCGAGAGCGAGAACAGAACTCTAGTGAAAGAGAGGGTCTCGCTGTGTTGTGCAGAATCGCTTTAAGTGAACTTGTTTCTAAAAGAGTCTCAAGAGGGAGACTCCCTATGGAGAGACTTACTAGATGTAGACCAGCAGGGATACTGGCTATAGAGATACTCGCTATCAGAAAACTTTAAAATACTCGCTAGTACATATCTCGCTATATAGATACTCGCTACTAAAAGTTAAGCTTAGCAAGGGGGAAAAAGTGAAAGATAGCAGAGTCCTACTAAAAGAGAAGGACTCGCTGGGTGCAGAATCGCTATAAAAAGACTCGCTACCAAAAGAATCACCAGACGGAGACTTTCTATAGAGAGACTTAAGCTGTATTTTCACTTGTCTGATATCTCATAAAAGTTACCCACTTGACATATCAGACAATTGTAATAGTCAATCTGAGAAACACAAAAACATACGAATAGCGGCATGAGAAGTTGGCTATCTGAGTTCTCAAATGAGTTTTTTGACAAGCAACTCACATATAAAACTTAACCTATTTCATATGAGATCTCGATAAGTGAAAATATAGCTTTACTGAATGGAGACTAGCAGGGACACTCGCAATTGGAATACTCGATATGAAGAAAATCGCTATAAGAAGACTTAAAAGTACTCGCTATTGGGATACTTGCCATTAAGAGACTTAAAAATACTCGCTATAGATATACTCGCTATAAGGGCACTTAAAAATACTCGCTAAGGAAATTCTCGCCATAATAGAACAATCTTTTAGGTCTCTTTGGCTTCTAAGTCACTCGCTGGATTAAACGACTACACTCTAGCGAGTATCAAGTAAGAAAAAAACCTTCTAGCGTCTACATTAGTGACAGAAAATGCTTAACAGCTGGTTACTAAACAGTTCTGCTGACAAATTTCAATGAGTATCGATTTAGTTCAGCAATTCTAGCGAGTAATGAGTAAATTCACCAATTCAGAGTGCTTGATAATGACACCAAGATCAAGCGTTAATTATAGCATTTGTTAAAAAGATTACAAGGCTTTTAAGCTGCTCACTGGACCAAGCAAGTCAACACTAGCGAGTAAGAAGTAAAAAAACCTTCTAGTGTTTACAACAATGACAATAAATCTGCTCAACTCAACAGTTCGGCTATCATATTTCAAGTAGTAACGAGTTTTTTAGTAAATTTAGTAAGTAGCGAGTAGATTAACCATTTTACTATGGCAGCTGAACATCAAAAACTTATACCATTAACATATCATTCAACTAGCTCGCTTAAACAAACAAGTCATCCTCGTTTTAGTTAGATTTACTTAAAAGAAACCGACTGTAGCGAGACTTGCTATCAGCAGGGTCACTAAAACGTGGCATTTTGCAACGAAACACGTAGCAGGACTTCTTATTTAACGAGTATTTGTAACGAGACTCGTTTTAGTTAGATTTACTGAAAAGAAACCGACTGTAACGAGACTTGCTATCAGCAGGGTCATTAAAACGTGGCATTTTGTAACGAAACACAGTAGCAGGACTTCTTATTTAACGAGTATTTGTAACGAGACTTGTATATTAAAACAAAATTTACCTCATTTTACGAAAACTATAACGTATTTGTAACGAGACTCGTTTTAGTTAGATTTACTTAAAAGAAACCGACTGTAACGAGACTTGCTTTCAGGAGGCTCACTAAAACGTAGCATTTTGCAACGAGACACTGTAGCAGGAATTCCTGTTAAACGGTTTGTAGTAACGAGACTCGTTTCTGAAAAGGTTACTTTAAAGAAACCGACTGTAGCAAGACTCGCTAGCTGAAGACTCACTAAAACGCCGCATTTGGTAAGGAAACTCACTGGCAAGCTTTTTTTTAGAAAGGTTTATGGTAACGCGACTCGTTTTAGGAAGAGAAAAAGAGGCTTACTAGGAGAAGGAAACCCAAATGTTTAATCAGCGGATGGAGCATACACATATTTCCCCAGTTGGGAACTGAAAACCGAGACTCCCATCTCCCCACAATCTTTTGGCACCGCGCAACATTCGCCTAGATCAAAAGCTTACACAGAGAGACAGCTGCTGCGTGTGATCGCGCCTGATCGCAGCATCTTTTCCACGAAAAGTTCCCAGCTTAATCAATAGCAGCTCCATCAACAGCAACAACAACAACAACAACAGGACATCCTTATTCATTTTGTGAAGCCAATTAGCGTTCTAATCAAGTGTAAACTAATGCTAAAAGCCAAGCCGGGTTTGCGCTCAACGCGTGAATATGCCACGAGACAAAAGAGGAGCAGGAGCAGAAGAAGATGAGGATCATCTCTTTCTCAGTGTGTGTGTGTGCTAATTTGACTAATTTGCCTAAAGAAAAAGAGATGGCACACATACGTGGCACACACACACACACACGCATTTACTTATGTATGAGTTGGTCTGCTGAATTCAGATTGCCGTCGTCGTCTTCTCTTTGATCTGCCAGCGCACATCTAGGAAATGTTTGTCAAATTCATTGGACCGTTCTCATTGTTTTTGACATTTCTTTTAGACGGCGCTGATCGTCGTCGTTGTTGTTGTTGTTGTTGCCCATCGCCGTCGTCGTAGTCGTCGCTGTCGTCGCGTCACTTTCTCTACAGCCAGAAGCTTTTCCTCCAAAAAGTTTGGAGAGCGCCAGGGGCCAAGACACATGAATGCATTGTTCTTTCTGCTTTCGTTTCGGCTACTTCTCCTCCACTTATTCATCAGGCATTGTCGTTATTTTTCTGGCGCCAAAAAGACGCCGTCCTCGTCTTCGTCCTCCAACGACCACAACGTGGTTCTTTTTTGTTGTGTGTGTCTCGCCCCATTCTTCTTTTAGTTTTTTGTTCATTTTTGGGTTCTTCTGAACTCATGTTCTTCATTATAAAGCCCGTCATCATCTTCCACGTTGTCGTCATCATAATTTTTGTGTTTTTTTTTTTTTTGTTTTTTTTGCGATCTTTTTGCTTTATGCATTTCAGACATACTTCAAAAATTTATACAATATGCGTTTAATATTCAATTCTTGTTCCTCCTGCTGTTGCCTCGTTTTAGGCTCTGATGTGTGTACGTGTGTGTGTCATGAAATCGAAAGTTTTGAAAGACCTAGAGAAGATGCTTTTGGCTCTCGAAGAGAAAAAGTAAAGGGGTAAAGTGCTCAAGGATTAGAAATCGTTTCTATCTATGAGTGTTTGTAGGTTTCAAAGCATCTTAAATTATGATAACAGATACAAGCTTAAAATCATAAAGATTCTTGAATTCGAAAACGGAAACAGACCTGGCTATGATATACCAAATGAACATGTTTCATTTCTTTAACTATTCGAGTTAATTGACTTAGAAAATCGCTTATGAGCTTTCTAAAGCCACAGTTGGCCACATTTTGATCAGTTTTAGACCAAGTAGACAGCCCTTCGATTTATTTTTTGTCTATATTAAACTTTAAACCCAGGTTGGCAGCACTTGGAAATATTTTAAGCGAGAATAAGCCAAATTTAAATAGTTACACAGGTTGTAGGAAAGAAAACATAGCAAGTAAAAGCCTAATTTTGGACAGTTCAAACCAAAAACATAATTTTGGGACTAATTTGCAACAAGTTGGCAGCACTTCAGAAGAAAAATAGCAAGTAAATGTCTAATTTTGCACCTTTCAAACCAAAAAAATTACTTTGGGGCTATTTTGCAACAAGTTGGCAGCACTTCAGGAGAAAAATAGCAAGTTAATGGCTAATTTTGGATATTTCAAACCAAAATTACCACATTGAAGATATTTTGAAACAAATCGGCAGCACTTTCAGATATCAAAAACAAGTGGCAGGCCAATTAAAGACAGGCGAAAGTATCAAAACTATTCTCAGCTACTTTGCAACAAGTTGGCAGCACTTTCAGATATCAAAAACCAGCAGAAACTTAATTTATGATAGTTGAGAGCAAATAAAACAATTTTCAATTATTTTACAACAAGTTGGTAGCCCTTTCCGAAATCTAAAACAAGTACAAGCCTAATTTGAACGATTGGAAAACACTTAAGAAACTAGAAATCAAGTTGACAAAATTCAATAGCAATTTTTCGAAACAAGTTGGCAGCGCTTTGACAAATCAAAAAGAAATCCTTGCCTTGTTTAGACAGTTGGAACAAACTAAACAATTTTTGAGGTATTTTGCAACAAGTTTGCAGCACTTTCACATAGTAAAACCAAGTGCAAGCCTCATTAATGACAGTATAGGGCAAGTAAAACTGTTTTCAGCTGTTTTGCAACAAGTTGGCAGCACTTTTCAAAATCTGAAACAAGTTCTTACCTAATTTATAAGACTGGAAACCACTTAAGAAACTAGAAATCAAGTGTACCACAAGTACCATAGTTCCAAAGCTATTTTTCGAAACAAGTTGGCAGCGCTTTGAGAAATCAAAGAGAAATCCAAGTCTGATTTTAATTTTAAAGCTATTTGGTAACAAGTTGGCAGCACTTTCAGATAGCAAACTCAAGTGCAAGCCTAATTAATGACAGTTTAGGGCAAGTATAACCCGTTTTTCAGCTGTTTTGCAACAAGTTGGCAGCACTTTCCGAAATCAAAAACAAGTATTAACCCAATTTCGACCGTGGGAAACCACCTAAGGAACTAAAGAGCACGTAAGCAGTACATAAACTAATTTTTAAAGTCTGTTGATTAAGTTGGCAGCACCTAAATTGGCTTTGAAGCAGCTCAGCACTGAGATCAGCTTACCGGAAACCGTTGAAGCTACTTTTGAAAACGTATTGCTTACTTATAGAGCAAGTGGTTATGCCCGCACTTGCTTAACAAATCAACTCCATTCCTAAATTTCGGAACATTGTGCTTACCTGAAAGAAAAGAAGAACAAAATATAGTTAGTACAATTTAAAAATGTGAGTGGTGAACTTAAATCAAAGTGAAGCTAAAAGTATTTTGAGGAATAGGTACTTTAACTGAAAGTATATACCAAATATTTTGATTTATCACCCGTTCTCAATTCCAGTTCCGCAAAAGTTTTGCGATTTAAAACCAAAATAAGAACAAAACCCGGTTTTAATTCACTAATTTTTTGTGGAAGTGGAATTGAGAATAAGGCTATATATCTCATTTTCAAGTTAACTTGTATGTTTCAGATAAACTAAAAATTTAGGGCCGATTTTTAATCTTCTGGATAGCTGCTATGTGTCAGGCAAACTCACAATTTACTCTGTTATTTCTTAGCATATGTGAGCCTATGTAAAAGATGAGAAATCAGCCCTAAATCTGTTATTTGTTAATTTTGGTGAGAGATCGTGTCTTCTAGAAGATTTAAAATCGGGCCCAAGTACAACTTCAGTTAAATTTCAGACATGTTTGGCTATATTTGAGACATTTCTTACTTTTGCATTCCCTCCTTCGAAGTTATACCTAACGGTAGTTCCGACGGGAGTCGGGATGGGGGTGGACTGTGTAGTCGGTACATTTACAGAATCTTTAAGAATCGAAAGGGTAGTAAGCGTGCCTTTTTAAAGTAAAGCCAATTTGTTGGTGGGTAAATACAGTTTTCCAGGAATTCATAACGACCATTTATATTAAACTAGGTCAATA
Organism: Lordiphosa collinella; assembly: GCA_018904265.1. NCBI lineage: Eukaryota > Metazoa > Arthropoda > Insecta > Diptera > Drosophilidae > Lordiphosa > Lordiphosa collinella. Next base: position 2,112,196 of record JAEIFV010000001.1, read on the forward strand.
TATGTCGGAATTATAGCTAGATTCAGGTTGGGTCTTTAGAGTGTTTACTTGGATCAAGAAATTCGTGTTTTGATATGAAAATGTTGATCCAAGTAAGAAATTTTCATCTCAGCGCTACAGCGTGACGCGTTACGTTACACTTAACTTTGCTTTATACCGTCTACTCTGATCTCAGAACCAGAAACGGAACCGAAAGAACTTGTATCTCAGGGTTACAGCATGATGCGTTACGAATGTCCACATCTAAACTATTCAAGGTGAATATTAGAAACACAGGATTCTAAATTAGAATTTTCCATAGCTTATTATTTGGGAAACTATTCTTAGAGTAATTGGAGAATGAAAGCTGTTAAACGTACCTGCTTAAAATTGAGGAGAAGTAACTGAATGAAAAAAGCACGAAAAGTTGGAAGTATGTTTTAGAGTCCTGTTGATTCTGCGAGGCTTTAAACTTTTGAAAAAAGAGATTTCTTATAAAAAAAAACAAGTTCCAGGGAATCAATAACACCCTTTTTCCTGAACCTAGCTTGATATTTTTTCGATTTATTGTCAAAATCAGGTCTTCAGAGTGTGTGTTTTTGGCTGGTACGACATAAAGAATAACTTTTCTTTTCAATTTAGGGAAAAAAAAGGAGAAAACGAAGGTAAAACGAACATATAGTGAATCTTTTTCGATAGTTAAAGTGCTAAAGAAAGAGTTCAGCTAGGAAATGAGATTCGAACCAGTCGTAATGCTTAGGGTACCCCTACCCTTGGTCGATATTTGTTCGAATTAATGCCTGAATCAGGTCTTCGCCTTAAAGCGTAACATTTCTTTTCAATTTAGGAAAAACAGAACCGAAAACGAAAGTAAAACAAACATTTAGTGAATCTTTTTCGATAGTTGATATATTGAAGCTTTCTTCAGCTCGGAGATTTCAACCCGACGTTAAGCTTTAGGTACCCCAAATCTTATTTACATATTTTCGCTACTATTTTCGGTTAATTTTAGTTATCTTTTTATACAAATTTGAGATGCTTGAAACGTTCTTTGGGTATATATGTGTTTAAAGAAGATAATAATCTGCCGTGTTTCCATTTTACTTTGGGCAAAATTGGCTCTTTAAAGAGCAGACAAAGATGGAATTAAAGACATCAGTAATTACCCAGAACCAATTAAAGTACCCTATGTTCAAAGTTTTCTCGTAATGTGCTCTATACGATTTTACGATAAAGAAAATGCGAAAATGTTTGGCTAAAGGGAATATAAGAAAACCTTTTGTCACTGCAAAGCGGTTCTACTGGGTTTGGTACTGGTTCGGTTTAAAACTTGGATTTTGTGTACACTCAAACCAGCTTTAAGAATACAAATATGCCAAATGGATGCCTCACTTTACTCACAGTCCACCACAAAATCCCTTAAAAGCCCGAAATCTGATTTTGGGAGCAGTCTTACAGCAACAACACACCGCTCACACGACTGGGGCCATACCCTGATACAAAATAAATTTGTTGTTGTTTTCGCTTCGAAGCGAGGGCATTGTGCTTGTCATTCTGCCTGTTTGTGTGCGGCGGAGACAAGAGCTAAACCATTTTTAATGCGCCTGCGTGGCGTCAGATGGCGTAAGACAACTCTAGGGAGCAATGGGAGCAAGGGTTTGCCCACCGCTGCTCAATTGAAGAATTCTCAAAAAAAAAAACCCTAGAAAGTCAACTGAATTGATTGTCGCCCGCCTCTGGCTTTCGTTTTGTACACTAACCACCGAGAGAGGGTCAACCCCTGAGCAACCGTCTGTCAAAGTTCACTTGTTTAATTTTCATAAATAAAATTTGTTCTCCCCGCACCTTTTTGGGTTTCCGTTTTTTTTTTTTTTCTGTTTCTGTGGGGCTTTTGGGTAAATAATCAGCTGACGGCGACGTAGGCAATCAAAGTGCAGTGGCATGTGCGGCCACCCCTACAACCTGCTTTGACCTCCACCACCGGCTGTACCCTCAATTAAAGGGGCGTTGCTTTTTTTTTTTTTTTTTTTACTTTTTACATACACCAAAGTCATTAGAACCCAAGAAATTTTGTTACATTTAAGGCGGGCTGGGGAAACGTTTTCCATAATTGTGTTCAAGGAGTGAGTTTATATCGATGTGCTAAGTTGACAAATAGCTGACTATATCGACATGCCACCAGACTATAGCTCCTCCTTTGTTGGACAGGTTCTCGCAAATTGCAAAGTAATTTGCTGACATTTTGTCGTCTTTGTCCTTATTTTTTGCGCTCGGACAATTTTGGTCTATGAAAAATGCATAATAATTGCCATGCAAAGGTTTTCCACTTTGCAAAATTCATGAAATCCGAACAATTTGTGCGTAATTTGAGGTGCAATTGATTTGAAAGAAGAAACGAAGCCGGCCTTTTCGACTGACCCCGCGCTCTTTAGTATGCAAAGACGTCCACAAATTAACATCAAAATGTCATAAAAAAAAAAAAAAACTTAATGCTGTTAATTTAAATTGCATTTTGCGCCCACTTAAAACTAAATGAAAATTAATTTGACGAGAGAACTTTTTGGCAGCGCTAATTAAGTGGACGTTTCCGTTGCGACGCCCACGCCGCAACCACGCGGCAACCGCAACGGAACGGAAGTTTGAAGCTTGGCTTACGCATCTTAATGGCTTCTGCATTTGGTTTTCGTAGCCAAAAATAAACAATTTTAACGGCCTTCCACTTGCCTACTCTGAAATTGGTAACAAAATGCCGCTAAGTGAGGGGCGCCTCAACGCTATTTACACGCTCCGCTGCTGGGGAAGGGTTGGGGAAGGCGACTGATAAGATAGGCAAATGCAACTTTAACTCTGATGACCATGACTAGGCTGGGTAGCCACTTAGATACATAGATAGGGCACAGCAAATATATGGGAGGGGGAAAGAATATTGTGCGGTAGCCAAACTTCTGAAAAAGTTCAGTTTAGTTTTCCAAGTTTTCCTAGCTGTGACGCTGAGTTGAGTTCATTTCAGGATTCTGCTTCTGTTGTGTATCGAAACTTATGTTTTGAGTTTGCAGTTTGACAGCCGTGGGATAAGCAAAGTTAAAAGTAACGTAACGCGTAACGCTGTGACGCTGAGTTGAGTTTTTTTCAGGATTCAGTTTCTGTTACGTATCCTAACTTATGTTACGAGTTCTTAGTGTGACATTCTCCGTTTAAGCGAAGTTAAATGTAATGCTTAACGCTGTGATGCTGAGATGAAAGTTCATTCTGTATTTGCTACGTTTTGAAACTAATGTTTCGTGTTGCCGCGGCAAAGTTAAATGTAACGTAACGCGAATCGCTGTGACGCTGAGTGGAGTTTCTGTTACGTATGTTTTGAGTTTGCAGTTTGACAGCCGCGTTATAAGCAAAGTTAAATGTAACGTAACGCTGTAACGCTGTGACGCTGAGTGAAGTTTTTGTCATGATTCTTTTTCTGCATCGTTTCGAAACTTTTATTTTGATTTCCCACTTTGACTGCCGCGTCATAAGCAAAGTTAAATGTAACGTAACGCGTAACGCTTTGACGCTAAGTTGAGTTTTTTCAGAATTCTTCTGTTTCTGTTACGTATCCTAACTTATGTTACGAGTTCTTAGTGCGACAGTCTCCGTCTGAGCGAATTTAAATGTAACGCGTAATGCTGTAATGCTAAGATGAAAGTTCATTCTGTTTTTGCTACGTATCGAAACTTATGTTTCGTGTTGCCGCGGCAAAGTTAAATGTAACGTAACGCGAAACGATGTGACGCTGAGTGGAGTTTTCTCAGGATTCTGTTTCTGTTAAGTATCGAAACTTATGTTCAGAGCTTGCAGTTTTACTGTCGAGTTATAAGCAAAGTTAAATGTATTGTAACGCGTAACGCTGTGACGCAGAGTGGAGTTTTTGTCATGATTAATTTTCTGCATCGTTTCAAAACTTATGTTTCGATTTCCCACATTGACTGCAGCGTTATAAGCAAAGTTAAATGTAACGTAACGCGTTACGCTGTGACCCAAAGTTGAGTTCTTTCAGGATTCTGTGTCTGCTAGTATATTTAAAATTCAATTTTTTACCACGGTTGGGTCCTAAACACCTTAGTGATTTTAGGTTGCCAAAAGGCCTTTGGTATTTCCACTTAATATTTGGAAAACGCCAAGACTTTTGTGAGTCGTTTATAATTTAGCTTTAATTTCGTTGATGAAATCCACTAACATTTGATATGCGTCTGTTTTTTTTACAGTTTTCATGTTGAAGCATGGTTTGCTGATTGTTGTTGGAAACAGATCGCAGAATCATCTTGGTTTACTTGCAGCGAAGTCAGCATACTTTTTGTTCCAATCTTCCTTTATAATTTTATAGATTTACTACGATAAATGGCCGGGTGGCTCAGCGGCTAGAACGTTGTGCGTTGTAGGTCGTGGGTTCTTGAACATCCAATGAAAAGTTTTTTTCTTTAAATAATCGGAACTCCCGTTAAACTGCAAGCCTTTTACTTTTTTTACTACGATAAAGCTTTTTCATGTGTCCTGGTATGTGTATTAATTATCTTCTGGATAATGCAATGGGATATGTAGCTGCCTTGATGCATCTTATTCATTAGTTGAACACTGTTTTGGCTATCAGTTAGAATGGCAACACGAGGTAAGTCCAGAGATATGTCATGATCCAATGCCCTTTCAATGGCAATGAGCTCAGATGAGAGCGAAGACAGGATTTTATCTGTGAAAAAAACTTGCTGAGAGTCCTGAGCTATCCTGCAGATACGCAGTGCTTGTATGCCTATCAGTTACAGAACCATCTGTGAAGTACACCTCAAAGCCTCTACTTTCTAGGTAAGCTGTCTTTTCCTTAAACAAGACTATGATACTAGAAGCATCAATGGAGTTTTTGTTCCTAGCTGAGCCTTTTAGGAAGTCTAAATCTGTTTTTATCTTGCTGTTGATTGTGGGCCACAGTTGACTCCTTTTATGCTCCCTAAAATGTGCTCGAATTCCCTATATGCCCTGGCATAGCTCGTGTTTATAGTTGAATTGCAGGCAAGTTGTGAGCAAACGACTTGCGAGTTCCTTTGTTGTAATGAATCTATATCTATACTCAGGTTGAAGTTCAGCCGCTAGATGGTATATGATCGGGACAGGTGTGCATTTAATAAGGCCAAGTGCCTTTCAAAGATGAAGATTACAGTGGACTTTAACTTTGCTCATCGCAGATTTACTGAAGGAGAAGCATGCGTACTTATGCAAAGTTATTCCTCTTCTAGGATCTACCCCGAACTGACATCCTATACACCTTGGTAATAGTGTGGTCACTTAGAGTGTATTTACAAAAAACCTTTCGCCAGTCTTTCTTAAGTAGCTTCAATTTATGATCCATGAAAGCTTTTAAATGTGAATATGAATCAGGCGCATAATTAACCATCATTTTGTTAGCTTTCGAATACTATTCAAAATATATTAATGAATAATTATAGAATTTATGGATTACTATTCACATAAAGTAAAGTTAACATAAACTATTGCGGAGCTGGGTGTGTCCTTCTGATGGGATGTCGCTCGGGACAGAGGCGAGTGGCGGGCATTAGTGGCAGCGGCCGAGACCGCAAAACGGTTGTGATGATTTTATTACCATCAATGGCCAAAGAAAAAGAAAGATTCACATAAAGTAATTATTTAGTGTACAACCTACCCAAGAATTGGAGTTTCTGAATATGCAAAAACTATTCAAAAGAATCTCTTGCAAGTATAATCAAATTGAATATTCAACTACTTTGATTTTGAGTCCTCTTCATATTTTAAATGGTGTCGGATAAGTTTTTTCAAATAGCTCCTTCATATTTTGTTCATTTAAGAATACTACTCATTTGATATCAACACTATTCATAACATTTCCATCAAGAAATTTGGTCTCTATAAAAACTAATCAGCTAAAGTATTTAGTTATGTAAATAATAAAGTGAATATAACCACTGCTAAATATGATATTTCAATAATTTCCCTCACACATTTTTATAAAAACTTCGTTTTTTCAAAACTTTTCTTACATTTTGAATACTATTCAGTAGTTTTTTCTTCTTATTTTGAATACTATTTATAGGTATTGAGTACTATTCATATTAAAAAAGCCATAAAATTTTGCTTTTTGAAGTTTATTCAACACATTTCACACCAGTTTTGAATACTACTTATTTAATTTAGATAAAATTCACCTAAATTCACTTGAAAATTTGGGTTTTTTGACAGAGCTTCCTTGTTAGACTGGATTTACACGGTGAAGCAAACTTCATAAAGTTTTTCGAAAAGCTCGCGCTTGTAGGAACAACTTCTAGGGGTGTCGCTTGCCCCTCTACACCTTTTTCCTACAAGCATGAGCACCGTGTAAATCCAGTCTTAGAGTGTAGGGTAGTTCTTTGCTAAGTACTTTCATCAGAAGTATCCTTGGTGTCTCTGAAAAGTCTATCTTAGTTTCACTCAAGTTATTGTATTCTTTCTTCTGATTTCTGTGAAAGTCCTTGACATTTCCCTAGATTCCCTTAAAAGTGGTAAGTAAAGTAAAATACCTCTTTCCTTAGGTCTCCTTTTTCAAAAGCTTCGTTTTTGGGGGCTGTCTATTTGACCTGACCCGCCCTGAACTGACCGAAATGTGTGTTATTAAAACTTGGGCCTGTGTACTCTCCACATTTTGACACATTATCGCATGCAAAGGAACCACCACCACCGCTGCCGCCTGTTATCAATTAAAATGGAGAGGGAGTCCAAAACACTTTCAATTATCATCACAACTAACAAAATCAAAGCAGCGCCAAACGCGCCCCAGTTGACATATAAAACATTTTTATACACAATTTGATGTTTTTTTTGTTGTTTTTTTTTTATTTGCCTCGTTTGGCACTTTCACGCGTGTCACAAAGTGTCCCCTAGAACAACTCTCGCGGGCTGTTTATTTATTTGCGCTTAGGCAGCAATTTCAATTAATTGATAAGTCACAGCTGAAGACGCAATTCGGTTGGCGGCTTTAATTGTCAGCGACGTTTTGTCGCAATCTTGGAGGCAAATGGAGGCGATGATGGCGATGGTTGTGATTCAAATGTGCGCCCGGATCCCGGGCGACTAATTGAATTTGCAAATTGAGAGAACAAATGGGGAAGAGAGGACAAAGAAGAAATGACTTTAGAGCAACATAAAAACTCTTTACTAAGAGTTTTGTGCTTATTTAAAGCTTTTTTAATATGAATAGTACTCAATACTTATGAATAGTATTCAAATCTGAAAACATTTCCAAGTCGGAAATTACACGGCGAAGCAAACTTCATGAAGTTCATAAAAAAAATAACTTGAGTTTTTGTATAGAAAGGTATGGAATCTGAATTGTTTCTTTCTGGGAGTTATCATAGAGTTTGCTTCATCAAGTAAACTCCGACTAAGTAATGAGTATTCAAAATTCATGAATAGTATTCGCAAAAGATACAAATGAATGCACAATTAGTAAGAGAATAAGTTGGAAATACTTTTGGAAAACCGGAATAGGTAGTATTTAAGGTGAAATTTATCTTTTCTACGTGAATAGTATTCAAAATTCATGAATAGTATTCACAAAGGAACAAATGAATGCACAATTAGTAAGAGAATAAGTTGGAAATACTTTTTGAAGACCGGAATTGGTAATATTTAAGGTGAAATTTATCATTTCAAAGTGAGTAGTATTCAAAATTCATGAATAGTATTCACAAAGGAACAACTGAATGCTCAACTGATAAGAGAATAACTTGAAAATACTCATAGAAGAGAAGAATTGGAAATATTTAAGGTGAAATTCATCTTTTCTACGTGAATAGTATTCAAAATTCATGAATAGTATTCACAAAGGAACAAATGAATGCACAATTAGTAAGAGAATAAGTTGGAAATACTTTTAGAAGACCGGAATTGGTAATATTTAAGGTGAAATTTATCATTTCAAAGTGAGTAGTATTCAAAATTCATGAATAGTATTCACAAAGGAACAACTGAATGCTCAACTGATAAGAGAATAACTTGAAAATACTCATAGAAGAGAAGAATTGGAAATATTTAAGGTGAAATTCATCTTTTCTACGTGAATAGTATTCAAAATTCATGAATAGTATTCACAAAGGAACAAATGAATGCACAATTAGTAAGAGAATAAGTTGGAAATACTTTTTAGAAGACCGGAATTGGTAATATTTAAGGTGAAATTTATCATTTCAAAGTGAGTAGTATTCAAAATTCATGAATAGTATTCACAAAGGAACAACTGAATGCTCAACTGATAAGAGAATAACTTGAAAATACTCATAGAAGAGAAGAATTGGAAATATTTAAGGTAAAATTCATCTTTTCTACGTGAATAGTATTCAAAATTCATGAATAGTATTCACAAAGTAACAAATGAAAGTACATTTAATAGGCCAACTAGTTGTAAAAATCTTATAGAGTACCAAAGTTGGATAGTATGTATAGAAAAAAAATTACTGAATACTATTCAAAAGATCTTAACTTTCAACTGAATTCAATGTGAATGCACTATATATGCAATATAGATTCTCAAATTTCATTCTCCAAGAAACGAATAAAAACACAAATAGCTTTAAGAAATGTCAGACTTAAAGTCAACTCACTTATGCATAGTTTCTGAATACTTTTAAAGGTGTCAAACGCCAAGAGGTATTCACCAATCAAATAAATGAATAAAGTAAAAGTCATTTGCTTATCTTTTGATTGATTTCAAATCCTTCACTAGACTTTGAGTAGAATTCTCCCCTTAAGCCGCTCTCAAGTACTCAAAGCTTATCTTTTACTAGCCATTAAAATCCTAATTCAATTTGACTCATTTCCCAATGTGTTATTGTTGTTGTTTTTTTAATGCATTTTCTTTTGCATTTTCCTGTGTATATGTGCAGCAAGATGAGTCAATCATTCACAACATTCAAGTGCCACAACGAGTGTTTTTCAACACTCACAACCTGACACTTCACTTGGGGAGGCGGATTATGGTTTGCTGGCGCAATAACAAAACAATAATTTTGACATTGATGATGATGGTGCAACAACAACAACAGCAACAACAACCGACGGCTCCTACATACGTCTCAATGCTTCAGCGCTGGCTTTTTGCATGCAACGCCACCAACAGCAAAAATGTTTTGTGGCGTGCAAAAAACGTTGCAACTTACATATGCACACACACACACACATATGCTGGTTTGTATGCGAAATGTACTTAAAACTTTTACAAGCCCCGGGAGGGTGGAGACTTGGACTGCCACCACCCAAATGTGAGTTGGTTACAACAATTGCATGCCAGGGCGCAACACTTTCGCATCCAGAAGCTGTTCCTCAAGTGTTATACTAAACTCATTTGCACGCGCGCGTGCAAGGCATTACCACCCACCCACCGACCAGCCAGCCAGCCAGCCAGCTCGCTCGCCGGGGCTCTCTTTTGTAGGGAAGGGTTCATGAACTTCACTCGGCCACTGCATCTAGTTTAGTATGAAATTCTGTTAGCCGGAAATGTGTAAAAGAAGTACAAGATATAAATGGGGTCTGGGGGAAGTGATCGAATAGGTGGATGCTACAGAATCTTTATCGTTTTTAGGAGAAGATTGAGTGTTTTTTAAAAGCACTGTTAAAGTACTGTTAAGTCAGTATTAGTATAAGACATAACTAGGTTCTGAGGGAAATGATCAAATACTGGATACTACAGAATCCATATCGTTTTTAGGAGAGAAGTGAGTGTTCTAAGTGCACTGTTAAAGCGATGTTAAGGCACTGTTGAGCCACTCTTGGGCACTTTTGCTGCCTAGCTTCAGAGCATAATTTAGAAGTAGTTGAAAGAGCTGTTAAAGTACTGTTAGCATACTGTTAACTTTGTAAGCACTCTGCTAACACACTGTTGACTATTTCGCAGCTTAGCTTGAGGGTTGAATTAACATAATTGTCTGTTGTATACCTGTAGTTCTACGTTTTAGTACTGAATATATCAGGTCTGAATTCAGACCTGAGCCTGATTTCAGGCTTGATTCAGTATTTCCCATGAAAGTACCGAAGAGTTCAGTACTCAAATCACGCCTGTAATCCATCTGTTAACTCACTATTAAATCATATTCCAGCTCATTTAATAATTTCTGATGACCAAAAATTCTATTGTTAAGGATTTAATCACTGTAATCGCACTGTTAACTCGCTGTTAAATCATTTTCTTGGTCATTTATTAATTTTTTATGCCAGAAATTACTATTGTAAGATCTTTACTCACTGTTATGGGACTGTTAATCTCATGTTAACTTACTGTTAAGTCATATTTTGTTTAGTTCCCTAACAGTGCATAACAGAAATCACAATTACATTACTGTTACACCACTGTTGCCTCACTGTTAAGTACTTTTCCCCTCACAAAATGTATAATAAGTAATTGGAAAAATCTTTAATGTGTTTACCCACTTTAGCTTGATGCAGGGTAAGATGGCAGGGAGCCTTGTGTTTTTGGTTATGCAATTCGGCAATTTATGGATGGCCACTTGGCTTAGTTTCACACTTGAACCACTGCCTGCCTAGGCTAATGAGCTTAAGGATTAGTTACCACAAAAAATAAAACTTTTGAAGCGAAAGTGCGAACAACTGGCAAACAAAAACAGAGAGCGAGAGAAATACGAGGGAGGGGGCGAGAGAGGTGCGCGAAATGCAAACTACAAGTTACATATTTAGAAAAGGCGTCAAGAAGCAGCAGCAGCAGCAGCAGGAGGAAGGGCCCAGGCAGGTGCTTCAAAGAGTGGGCCCAGACGCCAGTCCAGACGTTGCTGGGCACTCACAACTTTTACCGCTTGGCAAAACTATTTGCAAATATTTGTTTTCGGTTTTTTTTTTGTTTTGTTTTTTGTTTTTTTTTTCATTTTTTTAACCAAATGCCACGCCTCCTAGTGCCTGCCATGGCCATGAAATTGTCGACAGGGGAGTGAAGCAAGGGGAAGCTGCTTAGTAAAGGCGTCAAGCAATTTGTTGGCTTTAAGCAAAGTCGAAAAAAAACCGTAGCTATCAAACTTTGTTTCTCTTGCGATGTTGCCTAAAACTCGACTTAGGCTAATCCTAACTTTACCTAATGTCAGTGAATCGTTTTATATTTAAATCCTGAACAATTTGTTCTACAAAATAGTAAAAGAAACACTTGATTATAGATACGTACTTTATTTTAGTAAGTACTTCATGTCAATTCTTCAAGGAGAACACAACTAATTCTTCAATGAAATTCAATTCAAACAACAACAAACTACAAGCAACGAGACTCTGCGACGCAATTTGAAAAACAATGCAACGAGCTGATGGTTGTCCGCTAGAATAATGAACCATGTACCCGGGATTTTCCTTATAATATTCACTTTATGTACTTTTACTCTACATACAATTGTTCACTGCCAAATCCTTTACCAAATGAAAACTACTATAAAATATACCAAGAATTGTTCTCTTAATCCAGGAAGAAAAAATCATACGTAAATACTGCCGATTGAAAATTTCATGGAGCTTTATGAAAGCCAGAACTCGTTCTCTTGAAAATCCTTCCTCATCAATATAGTTTACGTGTGTTTCTTTATATGTAAACAGGAAGGACCAACAGAAATATCATTATATATAAACCGGTTCGGATTTTTGAGGCCTTTTGGGCCAGACTATGAACCGAACCTTCTTACCGTAAGATATCCCAAATCGAAACTAATCACTTTTTGCCACTTTAATTTTCTGTGCAGTTTTTAGCAAAAGTGCTGTCTTAAATACGATAAATACTAGGGTTAAAAGGTACATAAAAGGAAGTGGCTACGTTTTAGACACTATTGGAAGCAGTGAAAGAAGTCGTTATAAGGGACAACCAGATATACTATGGTCCATTTAAAATTTACCAACATAAGAATGCAAATTCTTAAGCGACCTATAGGAAACAATGTACCAAAGTTGATAGGGTTGATGATGGACCGAATCTTTTGTATAATTTTAGAGTTTTGCCCCTCAAGGTATGTACCATTCACTTTCTCTAATAACTATCTATTTGAATGTAAAGGTTTTCAATTCAGATATGAGTTCGCCGATATTTCAAGGCTGCCACCTAACATATCAGTTATATATATTTTGTGTTATTTTTCTCAATTGTTCAAGAATACACGAAAACCAAACGCTTCATTTTTGTCTCTTCTAAAGGTTTTTATACAATAATTCAATTTTCGCTTTGAATAATGCTAGCTGAGTGACTTCCAAAGCTGACCAATAGATGGCGCCTCTTCTGTGACCAGTTTTTCATATGACAGCTATTCGATATATTCATCCGATTTTTCTCAAAGTCGGCAAAATTCTTCAGCACAATTTTGCCGACTTTGGTAAAAATCACATATACCTAGATAACAATTATATCTGGGCAGTTTAAAGACGAGAAAATGGTTTGGTTGTATTACAGGAATTTTGGGAAGATATATAGATTAGGCAAAGCGATTTCTTATTAAAGATATTTCAAATCTTTGTTGATTTCTGTTGATTATTAAACTATAATCAATCCTCGACCTTGAGACGGCTAACAACCACTTTGACTAAAATCGAAAACAGGTCGTTAAAACCAATATTATTTTAAATTTGAATCTTAAGTCGAACTGTTAGCCCTGATTCCATTTCCGAATGCGATTGATGGAAATTAGTGGAAGTTCTGATGTGCAGAAAATGATTTGAAAATTTGGTTTACGCCCAATTGAATGAATATGAATGGAAACTTCGAGCTTGAAGAGGGAAACATTTGCGATTTCGCAAGATTTGATCGAAATCTGATTTCAAATTGGTGCTCATTGAATCTTATAAGAAAGTTTCGGGTTGTATCCTTGACCAAAAAATCAAATTTAAGGAATTATTTTATTTTTATTTGATTCAAACCTGTTCCGTGCCCCACAACTTTTACAAAATGATTGCAGATCGAAAAAAAAGGGGGGAAAGGAAATAACAGAAACATAAAAAAGGGACAACATTTTTAATTTAACTAGTATTTATTTTTGATCATATGTGTTTAATTTGTAAATGTTTTTGACACTTTATCTACAGCAAAGTAAATTGGCTGTCCGTACTCCACTTTGCTAGTTTAAAAAATGTTTTGTTCCCTAAAACTTCAGGGTGTTTTCAGTTTATAAAATGCACATTATTATGCCCAAAACTTCACAGTGTTGTTAGTTTATTTAATGCACTTTATTATGCCTTTTAAATCTTTAACCATCAGTGCAAACCACTCAAATTCTACAGAAGGTAGCGTTCGTAGGTTCGAACCAATGCACTGTGGACGAAATGGCCAATCTGGCGAGAAAAAATTAATAACAAGTGTAAATAAAGAGGTATCGCGATAAAATTTAGAACTTAAGCTTCTAAGGTGTTGTGAAATTCATACTTTAAACTTGAGCAGTATCGGAGGACTATAACATATAGCTGTCATAGGAACGATAGGTCGAAAAACTAGTTTTGGTGAGAAAAACTTTTTTGTTTCCAATGGCAACGCCTCCAAACTTCGTATTTCTTAGCTTGAAATGCTTTCTCATGATTTCACCAAGTTTGGTGGAAATCGGACATCTATATAGGATAGCTGTCATAGAAAAGAAGAATCCGAGAAGTAGTCTTAGTTAGGAAAACTTTTTGGTTTTCAATGGAAATGTCCTTAAAATTGGCATTTACTTATTTGGTATACTTTCACACATTTCTACAAGGTTTTTTCAAAAGCGGATTACCATAGCATATAGCTGCAGTATGAATGATCGGTCGAAAATGGTCGGTTTAAATGGAATCGCCTCCAAAAATATACATGCTAGTTTGTTGTGCTTTTCCCAGGTTTTTTTTTTTTTTTTTGAAAAAGTTAATGACGAATAGAATAGATATAAAAGGATCAGATGATGGTTGAAGGGCATGTATCAAGTCTTCCATTGTAATTTTCTGAAAGTCTTACGTGATTGATGTTCTCTAATATTTCTAAAGAACTATTCTCTAATGCGCATTGATCTTAGATTTTATGAACACAGCTTGGAATATACATAAAATATTGTGGATAATTCAACACTAAAATTTTTGCAGTTTTGAAACAGACTTCACGAAATAAAGTCTATGAAGGCTATGGCCTGCGGGTATAGGCCACAGCCCTCAAAATTACATTAACACTAATTAATTTATTTCTGTACGATCGGAGAATCTTTTATAACTTGTTTTCTTGACGAACATTCTGCGAACACTATAGCATTATAGAACATTCCGACTGTATTCGATTTCTTCTTCTCCATTTAGTCATTCTTTATGGCTTTGCTCAAACACGTGTAAAGTTATGTTGCAATTATTCTACTTCCAAACCAATTTACCGACAAAAGATCTAGATTTTCTTGTTATCGCTTTCAATTATTCTTTATGCACTAATTTTCAACGGAATTTGACGTCTAGAAACTTTCGTTATGCCTAAAAATTTAATTAAATAGTAAATAGGCAAGTCTTGGCAGCTAATATTGGTCGTTTTACTTTAACAATGATCTAAACAATTAAAAAAAATTAAAGTTGGAGCGGGATCTTGCGGTACTCTTAAGAGGCACTTTCCAACAAAATGCTATAGGGCCACTTAAACGACACAGCCCCAAGTGTTAAGATATACAACGATTTACAAATAATACACATAATCACTGGTCACAAACACAATATTAAAACATAATTACAAACCTCTCAATCAAAAAGACACCTTCGGATTGTATGTAGCCCCACATGTTAATTTTTTATCAATATTTTTGCAAGCTCCACTCATAGGCGCCTAAATACTCGTCGTAAAATCGTAATATCTCGAGGTTGGATATGATTTCTATACAATTTAATTTTCCGTCCAAAACATTAGAAAATTAATTTTCTTCATAAAAAGGTCTTAAGACAAGTTTTTGAACCAAACCGTTTTCCAAACAGAGGTTCAGGTTAAGTAAGTAGGTGCGGTTCGGCGAGCCCTACATTCCCGGACGGTAAAGGTTCTGTAAAGTTTGGCTCTGGACTGAACTTGTTTATCAAAAAAAACTTTTTCCATTTCTCTTCAAACAGTCGGGTTTAGTTAGCAAAACACTCAACCTCTGATCTAGTAAATTAGTATCACTTCTCATTCAAAGGGACTATTATTTCTTATCTAGTAAGTAGAGCTATGTATCACATTGAACAAGTGTAAGAAACTGTCTTATCATCTGTAATTGATCTGATTGTTGCAGGATTAAGGTAGACAGTCACCAATAAATGAGAAACTTATACAGATGAGCGAATCGAAGTCACGGATACACTTGAGGAGAGCGATTCAATTTCAGATTAAATTATAAATCAACAATAGACGTATATTGAAACCCAAAAAAGGTTGAGCCTTGTCTATTCTATAATTAAAAAAACAATTCTTCAACTTAAATTAATATTTATTCATTGAAATATTGTATATAAAAACTTTTGATTTACTTAGTTGAGGCCGTTCAACAAGGTTACAGGTGTATTGTGTCTTCCCTAAAAGATTGTATTATTTATTGAACTTCTGATAAATTTGGTATATTTTGACATTCGAAAAGTCTCCTTTAACAGATTCAAATTAAATTCGGAGCACAATTTAGAAATTGCTTAATAGAACTTCTGTTTGTAGGTTCCATTAAATCCAACGGTCAATGTTCGAAAATTTGAGGTTCAAAGTTTTTGACAAAAGGTTTTGGTTCTAATCTTGGTTCAGCTCATTTTTTTACAATTTATGGCCAGATTCCAGAACGCACAGATAAAGATTCTTAATAAGAATCTAAGAATTTCTTATGTCGATCTTTAGATGAATAGAAACACTTGCGATCAGTCTTATTTAAATGAAATATTGTGCCGAACTAAAAGTTGAACTCATCTGGAAACTAGCCTTTTAAATATAAATTCAATCAATTTGTAAAATAAACCAAACAAAGTTCGGATTTACTTCTTTAGGTAAGCTTAGACTTGAGTCGATGATTATCACCCATGGAATGTCCGGAAAACGTACCGATCGGTACGACCCTGCATTACCAGTCGTTAGTGTGGTGATGGGTGCACACCATAGTTCACGTACCAGACTAGCGTTGTGATGTATTATCTGTCGTTAACGACGCGACTGACACCAGTGATGCATCAGGTCGTTAGGCCTGGTAGTGCATTGACACCAGCTGAACTACAGGGTTAACAAAACATGATTATGCGAAGACCCTTCGGCTTTCAGTTAAAACATCATATTTTCGAAATTCGTTAATGATCATTTCAAATATAAAATATTTCCCTAGATTGTCTTAAAACTGAAAGAACTATTTAAGCTATGTAAAATCCACTGAGTACTAATGTTTTTCGCCATGCGACTTTGAAACGCCAGATAAATAGCTCAGATATTGTAATGTATGAGTTTTGTTGAACCGAACCGATGTTTTGGGTTCAGAAGAGGTTCAGGTTCAACGATTTTTTTTTACAAATTTGTTTCGGTTTAAGTTTCAGAAATATGCTGGAATTCTAGTTTTGTACCGGTTGGTTCAATACCGGTTTGCAGCCCTGCTTCGTTTCGTATCTTCTTTGAAAGTACGCACTTTTTTGGGGTTTTTGACTAAAAAAGCTTAAAAAATAACAATTTTTTCTACCGTTTAAAGATTCAAATGAAGCAAAACTTTTATTAAAGATGGAATTAAGGACCTCGTGGAAGAACACTTTAGGAATTATTTAATTAAACTGCATTTTATTAAAACAATTCATTTAATTATAAAAACAAAGTTGTATTGTACCTTCTTTTAAAGTTCGCATTTGGTATTGAACTTTAGATAAATTTGGTATATTTTGATTTGGTCTTTAAAAGGGAATAATCTGGGGAATGTTTAATAGAATTTCCTTTAGTGGGTTCCTTTTTAACATTTTAGTGAGCTTTTCCAAAGAAGTTTGTTTGGGAATTTTGACAAATAAGAAATTTGCACAAATTTTAATGAAAATTGGATTTAATAGCCTTGAAGGCAGATTCTGCAGGACTTGAAAATGGTTCAAACTTGGCT
Organism: Lordiphosa collinella; assembly: GCA_018904265.1. Taxonomy (NCBI): domain Eukaryota; kingdom Metazoa; phylum Arthropoda; class Insecta; order Diptera; family Drosophilidae; genus Lordiphosa; species Lordiphosa collinella. Next base: position 2,129,232 of record JAEIFV010000001.1, read on the forward strand.
GAAAAGTTCACTTTTTAGCAGGGATGCAAACCGGTTGTGAACCGAATCGAACCAAACCGTTATCGACCCGCTAATTCCAGCTAACGAACCGAACCGCAAACGAAACCGACGTCCCTTCGAAAATACTGAACCGAACCGAAAATCACAAATCAAAACGGCTCGGTTCAATTCACTGACGAGGAATTTTTGGAATTTTAAACATGTCCCTAACTTAAGTTCTTATCGATGACGAATTTATGTAGCTGCCAACCATTTTAAAAACTTTGATCCCGTACATCTCCTGACCTCTAAACATGCCTGCCTGAGAATGGCATCCCATATCCTTTACGGGACGATATTTTCATTATTCTGTCACCTCAATCCAACACTAGCCATGAGCACGGCTTTCAAAGCGAAATCTTTAAGGACTATTCGAATATTGTCTAGTAATTTAATTTTGAACTTGTTGAAAAGTCACATAATCACTTTGGAAATCAAAATATATGTAAAATATTTGACTAAAAGTTCCAATTAAAGACACACTTTAGGTGAGCTTTGACATTCTAAAAACCTGTTTGGCATAAAAAGTCATTATGTTCAATATTTTAAGGTTTAGCTAGACCAAATAGAGTTGTTTCAAACAAAAGCCTGGGGCTTAGTACCTTAAAAAAAAAAAAAACAGAACTAATACTTTATCATGTGCTCGAAACCAACAATCTAACGTTATGTTTCATCAAATATTATCCTAAGTATACTAAGCATCTTAGATTTATGGTTTTTCAAACTTTCGCACCTTTAAAAGAGAGAATTTTTCGAACAGATTTAAGGACATTTTGGAATGTTAGACTTGAGAACGGACTTAAAGGCTTCCGATTCTGTAAACTTAAGGGCGATGTCTGAACAAAAAGAAATTTTCGACACCATTTCGGGTTTGCCGCAACTTCAAAAGTCCGAATATATGACTTTCCGAGCAGATGTGAGGATATGTCGCAACGATATTCACGAGGAAAGGCTTTAAGTGTTGAGATAGGTTGAAATAAAGGGCGATCCGAGAACATAAATTAGTTTTTGAAACGTTGAGCGGACTACTTAATCCTCGAAAATTTGGAAAAAATAACTTTTCGGGCAGACTCACCGAAATGAAAGACTATTCGAACAGCATTATCTTCGAAAATTCGGAAAAAATTGACTTTCCGATCAGATCTAAGCAAAATTTGGAACTTTATCCTCAAGTACAGGCTTCAAGTGTTAAGATTCGAAGGAATTAAAGGCGATTCTCGAACCAAAATGAGTTTAAGGCATTTTTTAAACTTGCCGTAACTTCAGAAGTACGAAAAATAAGTTTCCGCGCTGATTCAAGCAAGAAAACGGTCTTTAAGTGATGAGATTTTAAAGCTTTTCGGCCAAACCAAGAACATAAATTGCGTTTTTTGGCATTTGTCGGACTGCCTTACTTTTAAAAGATTGGAAAATTTTCCATTCCGCGCAGATTTAGGGGAAGATCGGGATCGAAAAAACAGACCTACAAAAACAGTGAAACACTGAACCGAACCGAAATCGCAGTTCAGTTGGCTTTAAAAACCAAGTAAACAGTTATTATTTGCGCTACTATTTAGGCCTATTTGCCTGTGTGAACTTAGCTTAGAAAAACTCTTATTTGGGGTTAAAGTTTGGCTATATATAGTCATGATGGAAGATTTTGCAGAACTTGAAACTAAAGCTATGGTAACATTCGCAAATAGTTGATTCAAATATGGGCGAAAAGTTCAAAATTTGTACAAATTATTCGTCGGTACATCAGGGATTTCTTAATCGAAAACAAACAGATGTCATCTATACCGATTTCAGCAAAGCCTTTGATTCTGCTAATCATAACCTATTTCTACATAAACTATGCTTAATAGGTCTCCCAACCAACTTTCTCGGCTGGGTTAGATCTTACCTCACCAATCGGACCCAGAGGTCTGCTGTATCCAAAACTGTTCACGTTACCTCGGGTGTCCCGCAGGGCAGTCATCTTGGTCTCTGTTATTTAACCTGTTCATCAATGATATTCCTCAAGTGCTTTCGTTTTCAACTGCCCCTTTGTACGCAACGATCCAGTTTCTCCACTTCTTTAACAAAGTGATGTAAATTCTCTGAGTGCCTGATGCCTACTGAATCGCCTCCCTCTTAATATTACCAAGTGTAGTATTATGACCTTTTATAGAACCAAGCCGTATCTATACGAATATGCCATTAATAGGGATTCTTTAAAACGTATTTATAAAGTCGATCATTTGGGTATTCTTTTTGAACCCAATTTTAGCTTTAACAGCCACATTTCAGTGATGTGCAATAAGGCTAAAATAATGTACTTGGATTTATCAAGAGATGGTCCAAACATCTTTACACCTCGCTGGTCCGACCAAATCTGGAATATTGCTCCTGTCTTTGGTCTCCGCAATGTCTGATATACCAAGATCAAATTGAATCAGTGATTTACCTCCATACGAGCAAAGACTACGTTTAATACACCTTCCTTTACTCAAATCCCTGAGAATTTGTCATGCGGTCATTTTTGTCCACAAGCTCTTGGCGGTTGAGATTGACTCCATGGTTTTTTTAAGCCTGATTAAATTGACAGTACCACCCAGATTAACTCGCCGCTATACTTTAATCTACCTCCCGCCTCGCTTAACCAACTTTGCTCATCTGTTTTCTATCGATTACTCTACTTTAAATGTAAAAAACGCGTTAATGTCATTTCTTAACTGAAAAATCTCCAGATAACGTACACTCTGACCACCTTTGCTGTGAGTTGGACCATAGCTGGCTTCGGCCAATAAATTAGTCCCTCCAGGTCGGATAAATAAAAACGCAGCTCTTTGCTCTGAGCCAATTGCCGACGGTTTTAAGCGAATGCTTTCGTCTCTGTGCTCTCGATTCCATGGGACAAACATTCGCTAAACATTCACTAAAAAGACAAAAAACTTTTAGTAAAGATTCGCTTAACATTCGCTAAACATTCACTAACATTCAAAACGAGCCTCAGACAAAAAAATAATCGTGTTTCATTCAAATATAAGATGTTAATTTTAATTTAATTTATTGATTTATCCCAGCACTACAAGTACAAATAGACTTATATCGATTGTGCTAGTCACTACAATGATTCAATTGTTTCAACGATTAAGAATTTGATAAATAATAACTAACTAAACCTAATACATATATATAGTTTCATGACATAAAATACTAATAATTTAATTAGTTTTAAATTTGATTTTAATTTTCTAATATACGTGAATTTTAAACATCAATTTGCAAGTGTTTTTTAAGTTTTATGTTAAACTGAGGGGTGCTTCTAATAGTTTTAAGATGGTGAGGTAAATCGTTCCACAGACGAATAGCATTTACAAAAAACTGCCTCTCCGAGCATAGCATTTTGGGTCGTGGACAGATAAAGTTGTTGGTTCTTTGTAAGAGAGCAGCTTTTAGTTTTTGAAATAGGTAAGATGGTTCCCGGGTGCTTATGACTTTATGGAGAAATGTGAGAGTCCTGAGATCAATCCACTTTGCAAGGCTAAGGTCAAAAATCTTGTAGGAAAAATGCGAAATATGTTCCATGCGCCCAATATTAAATACATATCTAGCAATGGAAATAAATGCAACCACTAATTTATGCATGTCTCTCGAATCGCAATGACCAAAAATCTCTACACCATAAAATAGTGTGGGTACCAGGAACATTTTTGCAATAAGCAACTTGATTTTAATTGGCAGAAACAATTGTGACACTGAGAGCTGCCGCAGTAGTCCATAAGTTCGACCAGTTGCTGTAGCGATATGCTTGCTCCACGATAAAGTATTGTTAAAGCTGATCCCTAGATTTACTGCCTGTTACTCGTATTGAATGGGCGTGCTATCTAAAAACAATTTTGGCAACAGACTAGTACCAACTGGTTTTTTATAGATGACAATACATTTTGATATTGATGGATTCAAACCCAAACCATTCTCTTTGGCCCAACGGTTAATTTTATCGAGTACCTTATTAGAGACAACGACACAGTCTTCAATGTGGGACAGCGAACGACTAACATATATTTGGACGTCATCTGCGTACAGATGAACTTCACAATTAGACAAAACATTTGGTAAGTCATTTTCATAGACAGAAAACAATAAAGGCCCTAAAACGGATCCTTGCGGGACGCTAAGAGACAATTAATTAAAGTTAGAGATACGAATTTTTTGGGTAGCTTTTCGCTAAACATTCGCTAAAAATTCACTAAAGAGCCAAAAACGAGCCTTCGTCGAAAAAATATTCGTGTTTCATAAAAATATTTGATGGTTAAACCAAATCTTTTGCAGAAAAAAGAGAGCTTTTAGTAAAGATTCGCTTAACATTCGCTAAACATTTGCTAAACTTTCACTAACATTCAAAACGAGCCTCAGACAAAAAAATAATCGTGTTTCATTCAAATATAAGATGTTAACACCGAATTTTTTGGCCAAAAACTTTTCGCTAAACATTCGCTAAACATTCACTAAAGAGCTAAAAAACGAGCATTCGTCGAAAAAATATTCGTGTTTCATAAAAATATTTGATGTTTAAACCAAATCTTTTGCAGAAAAAAGAGAGCTTTTAGTAAAGATTCGCTTAACATTCGCTAAACATTCACTAACATTCTAAACGAGCCTTAAACAAAAAAATAATCGTGTTTCATTCAAATATAAGATGTTAACACCGGATTTTTCGGCCCAAACATTCGCTAAACATTCACTAAAGAGCCAAAAAACGAGCCTAAGTCGAAAAAATCGTGTTTCAGTAAAATATCTATCGTAGTAGTGAATAAAGTTGTAAATATAAGTGAAACAGAACTTGCAGCGTTAAGAAGAAAACGTAAATAAAACTATCTTTTACCAATAAAACGAGCTTAAAGTGTGAATTTGGTTTCACTTTGGAGCAAAGTTTGTCTATATAGCCATGATGGCTGATTTTGAAGAACCTGAAACTAAAGCTAAGCTTTCATTCGGTTCAAATATGGCCGAAAAGTTGACTATTTAGGCCTATTTAGACAGGTTGGTATCAAAATTTGTACAAATTTGTTGGCCTGTATGAACTTTGCTTAGGAAAATTTTTATTTTGGCCACAAAAAAGTAGCAACAAACAGGAAATCGAAGGTTTTTTGAAGAATATTTACATGAACTTCATACCGTTTGAGCTTTTAAAACATAATTGTGGATATTTTCAGATTTTTCTGAACTTTTCTTTTATAAATTTGTCTAATTTTGACCTCATTTTGTTAGTTCTTAAAAACGCAACCATTTAAACACTTCAGACGACACTTCTGCACCTTGGTACTCTCCCGCTGCCTGGCCCTGGCTCTAGGCCGCCAAGTCAAGTGGGTGTGAAGGCTTCAAAAACGCATTTTCACGCGTCATCAACGTCTACAGAGGAGAGGAGGAGGCGGCTGCTGCAACCAGCAACCTGCAACCTACTTTTGCTCAAAAACACAAAACTTGAGACTTGCCACACGTGCCTAAGTAGCTGTCGAAGGAATATCATCATCATCCCCGACGACCCCGACCCACAACACTCACCTGCCACTTTTGGTGATGACCATTTCCGTGCCCAGCTTATGAAATTTCTCCCACAAATCTTTACCCTCCAGCGTCACCTTGGGATCATCGACCACACCATCATCTTCCGGCTGTAGGGCGCGCAGTGGTCGCATAGCCGGATGCAGTTGATGTGCCACCGCGGAGGCCAGAACAACGTCTTCGGCGGTGGTATAGGCCGTGCCCAATGGATGATGGGCGTGCGGATGCGCTGGATGTGGTGGGAAACGCAAACCGCCGGCGGGATAAAGACCAGGATGAGGTCCAGCCGGACTGCCGGCCAAGGCGGCTAAAGCAGCGGCGGGAAAATACGGCGGCGGCGGTTGTTGTTGTTGCGGCGGCGGTGGGTGCTGCTGCTGCTGCAGTCCGGGGCCAGGAGCAGGAGCAGCTGCAGGTGAATGTGAGGCGGGATGTTGTGGTATTGTCGTGGTGGAGGAGGAGGAGGAGGGTAAAGGAGGATGCGACGACGGCGGCTGCTGCGTGGGTGGCGGCGGCGGTGTTGAATTTGGGGATGTGGTTGTTGTTTCGGTGGTTACAAGTGATTTGTTGTTGTTGTTGTTGCTGGTGCTGTTGTTGTTGTTGTTGTTATGATGGTGAGGCGAAAGCTGCGACGGCGAGCCCTGAGCACCGGGAGAACCGAGAGCTGCCTGAGCCGCCGCTAATCCGCCGTTATTTGGGGAATTGTTGCTCTGGTTGTTGTTATTGCTGCTGTTGTTGTTGCTGTTGTTGGTATTGCTGCCGTTGTTGTTGTTGTTGCTACCCGCCGTCAACAGCGACGAGACGCTGAAGTCAGTGGGTCTTTGCGTTAGCTGCAGAAATGGATGATATGCCATCCCATTTGCAAACCTAGCGAATGGATCCTCAGCAGACTGATGAAGTAGCAGCTCCTGGACGTCGTATCTCATTACATTACAATTTACTCAACGATTGTGCGTCATGCAGAGAAAAAGCTTCACCAGGTGAGAGAGGAGAAGTAACTGTTTATTCTCTTCTATTGGAACAGGTACTTTTTGTTTTTGTTTTTCGCACTTCACTACAGAAAAAAAAACAGAATTTTGTATTTGAATTTTTGTTGTTTTGGCGGCGGCAAAACCGCGTTTAAACTTTGTTGTTGTTGTTGTTTTTTTTGTTAGTTTAAAAAAAAACACACATACACACACACTCATTTACACACACGCACACGAGAAGCCGTAGTATAGACGAGAGGTTTAAGCGTAGTAAAAAAAGAAGAAGCAGCACAACGACGACGACGCCGATACGAACTACACGCCGGTCGCTTCCAAACTGGAAAATGCACACAAGCATAAAGTCAGCGCAACCCCCGAAGACGCTGTCGTCGACGGCGACGTCGGCTCTTGGCCAACGACGAGTGGTGGGCAGGCGAGAGAGAGAGAGAGTGAGTGAGTGAGTGAGTGAGTCGACTAATGTGAGAGCCCGGCAGTGTCAGAGAGCGCGCAAGCGAGAGGGAGAGACTGAGGTGGTGGTTCCAATAAGACACACTCAGCGTGTTGAGTTTGCATGGGTGTGTGTGTGTGTGGGGTAAAACCAACCAGCAGGCAGCGACGTTAGCGTCGCCCGCGTGTTAGATGTAACAAGGCAGCTGACACCAAAAGTGCACTGCGCCACAAAAATGGCTCAAGAAGCACACAAAATACAAAAATACAAAACTGAAATGCCGTGTGTACTAAATCACAGTCTAGGGGGGTGCCCCCCCCTTGAGTTGACAAATGACGCGCCAGCGAAAAATGCGCTTCAATGGTCAAATGTTTTGACGATGTAAGCTTGATAAATGAGAGATAACCTTACTGGACGACTTGCCCAAAAAGCGGTTGACCTACAGTGACCTTTCGGTTGGAAGGTCCTAGGAAATTGAAGTACAAGTAGGTGAAGCAAGAATTGAGTTTTGATCGAAGAAATGGTTCGGTTCAGTGGTTAACACAGTTTTTGGTTCACTGGTTCAGTCTTAATTCACCTCATGTTACCTCAAATCTGCACGGAAAGTCAGTTTTTGCCTACTTTCGAAGTTAAGGCACTGCGAAAAGTTGCCAGATCTTCCGAAATTCTGTCAAATCTCAATCCTTAAAGCCTTTATTATGCGCAAAAACTTATTTTTCGAACTTTCCAAGCTAAGAAAAACTCTTTCCTATTCTAGGATCGCCCCTTATTCCTACGAATCTCAACACTTAAAGCCTGTACTTAAGTATAACGTCCGAATTTTGCTTAAATCTGTTCGGAAAGCTTTGTTTTCCGGATTTTCAACGGTAAAAGCAGTCCGAATTTTGCTTAAATCTGTTCGGAAAGCTTTGTTTTCCGGATTTTCAACGGTAAAGCAGTCCGAATTTTGCTTAAATCTGTTCGGAAAGCTTTGTTTTCCGGACTTTCGACGGTAAATCAGTTTAAAAAATTGCCAAAAAAGCAATTTGTGTTCTTGAATCGTACAAAATTCTACCTTATCTTCAATCTTAAAGCACCTCCTTAAGTATAACGATCCAATAGTTCCATGTATCTTTGCGGAAAGCTATATTTTGCACTTTTGGAGTTAAAGAAACTCATTTTTTCCTAAGATCGCCCCCTAATTCCGCTGAATCGCGACACTTAAAGTCTGTACTTAAGTAAATCGTCCGAATTTTGCTTAAATTTGTTTAAAAAAGCTATTTTTTTCTGGATTTTCGACGATAAAGCAGTTCGAAAAGTTGCCAAAAACGCAATTTGTGTTCTTGGATCGTTCGAAATTCTGTCAATTCTCGATTCTTAAAGCCCCTCTTTAAGTATAATGATTCAATATTTCCATGTATCTTTGCGGAAAGCTATATTTTGCACTTTTGGAGTTAAAGAAACTAATTTTTGTCCTAGGATCGCCCCTAATTCCGCGGAATCGCGACACTTAAAGCCTGTACTTAAGTAAATCGTCCGAATTTTGCTAAAATCTGTTTGGAAAGTTATTTTTTCCGGATTTTCGACGATAAAGAAGTTCGAAAAGTTGCCAAAAACGTAATTTGTGTTCTTGGATCGTCCGAAATTCGGTCAAATCTTATTCCATAAAGCCCCTTTTTAAGTATAGCGGCACGTTTTTTTTACGAAAAGTTATTTTTTGGACTGTTGAAGTTAATAATACTCATTTCAGTTCTAGGATCGCCCTTAATTGCGCGGAATCCCTAACCCGTGCAGGCTTTTTGGAACAGAAATGAGTTTTTGGCAAGTTTTTAAGACTTGCCGTAACTTAAAAAGTCTGAAAAAATTAAGAATAACGTACCGAATTTTAGCTTTAATCTGTTCGGAAAGTCATTTTTTTGGTTTTTCGTAGGTATGGCAGTTCGAAAAGTTGTCAAAATCACGTTTCTGCTCAAGGATCGTTCTTAATTTCCACAAGACTCAAGCCTTAAAACCCTTCTTAACTATAAAGTCCTCCATTTGCCCCTTAAATCTGCTCAGGAAGGTATTGTTCCACAACTATAGTAGGTAAGGCAGTCCGCAAAACGTTTTAAAAACTTATGGATGTTCCTGGATCGCCCTGAATTTTACCCTATTTCAACTCTTTACTGAACCTTTAAGTTTATCGTCGCGATTTGTCCTTAAATCTGCTCGGAAAGTTACATATTCGGACTCTTTTGGTTCAAGGATCTCGCTTATTTACAATTTGTTTCCATTTAATCTACTCGAAAAGTTAAATTTTCGTACTTTTGCAAATGTCAAAAACTTGATTCAGTTCAAAGACCGCCCTTAATTCCAACGAATCTTAAACTTTTAAGCCCCTTCTTAAGTCTAGCGTTTAAAAATTTCATTAAATCTGTTTGAAGAGCTATTTTTTCTTCAACTTTTGAAGGTGCGGAAACTTGAAGGCCCATAAATCTAGGTGTCTGATTCTATTTGATGTGACGACATAAAATTACATTCTATAAAGAACCCCCTATTCGGTCTAGCTAATCCTTAAAATATTGCCTTAAAAGCCATGGGAGCAAGGGCTTGCCCACCGCTGCCATAAAACTAGGTCCCCTAACTTTTATAGCAGTTTCCAGACAAGTGAAAGGAATTTATTTTTGTTTGATTTTGATTAAGTTGAGCATTTCTATCATTTCATTTAAATTGATGATAAAATCCTTAAAAAATTTTAACCACACAAAAATTCGTTCGAATTACGAGCAAACTAAGATCACAAAAAGGTTATTATTTCTGTCATTTTTCCAACTGCTTTACTATAGAAGGTCTAGAAAAATAACTTTCCTTAGAGATTTTGGATAAAACTATGGAACATACGGATGTTCTTGAATCAGTAATGGGAATTTTGACAAGAAAAGTACGGAAATAACGAAGCTGTGCCCGATCAACAAACAGAAATCGGCTTATTCCATATTTTTTGGTTTATCAAACAATTGAAAAATCTGAAAATAACTTCCCATACAAATTTATGAAAAACTACGGATCTTTAGAGCTGAAATTCGGCGGATCTACGACCGACGCTGATACTTCAGTAAAGATAAAAAGGAAAACCGTCACGTTATGCTGAAAAAAGAGCTTTATGAGTTGAGATTGGACGAAGTAACGATTGATCCCATAACAGAAAAGGGGTTTTCTCTGTAATTGAAAGTCGAGATAAACGCCAATTCGAACAGATTTAAGCGTAATTTAGTACGTTATTCTTCAAGCAATGCTTTATGTTTTGAGATTCGACGGAGTTACGATCCATCCAAATTCACAAATGAGATTATACTCATTTTTGTGAAGTGTTCAACTATTAAGAGACCGAAAAAACCCGTTCAAACAGATTTAAGGAAAGTTTAAAAAGTTATACTGAAAGCAGTGTTGAGATTCGATGGATTAGCGATCAATCTAAGAACAGAAATTAGATTTTTGGCAGTTTTGCGGAGTGTCCAACAATTGAAAGTTCAGAAAACTTAGATCGTTATACTTAAGGCAGGGTTGATATTCGATGAACTTACGATGGATTCAAGAACAGAAGTGCGATTTTGGGCGTTATCCGGACTGAAGTATAAGTGAAAGTTCGGAAACAGTACTCCTCGAACAGATTTAAGTGATATTTAAAACTTTATACTTAAAGCAGGGTTTTATAGGTTCAGATTCGATGCATTTACCACTGATCCAAGTACAGAAATGACATTTTTGGAAAATTACTTTCAGAAAAGATTTACAAAAAAAAAACTACACTTGGCCCTCGCTTAATGCGGACTCTCTTAGCTCAAGACCGAGTCTTACAAGGTTACAAATTTGTTCCCTTCCCCCTTTTAACACGCTCTCAGGATTTATGAAATGGACAAGCAAAATGGAGAGCCCTCTTCCAGCATAGATTTTGTTGTTAGTAATGGATGGTTGGAGAAATTTTAAAAACGGTTCTCCATTCATAGCATCAAATTTTAAGGCGAAGTGGCATCGGCCGATGATGGAGCTGCTACCACATACCATACCCATAAGAAAACAAGAAAGATAGTGGGTCAAGCCCGACTATAACATACTCTGTACCTGTGAAGTGCTGCCCATCACCGTTGCGACCGGTGCTGCCCATAATTGTTTGTTTTCCTTATAACTCGACAACCGTTCATCCGATCTTTACCTAAATAATCCTGATTACTAAATATGTCCAACCTTCTATCTATAAGACTGTGGGAGATATGACGTTTTTTTGATATTGCGGAGGCGGGAGGGGGCGTGGCAAAAATTGAAAATAAACTTGATCTGCCTGCAAGTATAAGAAGCATAAGTCCCATACATGTCAAACCTCTATCTCTTATTATCTCTGAGATCTGTGCGTTCATACGGACAGACAGACGGCCAGACGGACATGGCTATATCGACTCGGCTGTTGATGCTGATCAAGAATATATATACTTTATGGGGTCGGAGAAGCTTCCTTCTGGCTGTTACATACTTTTGCACAAACTTATTATACTCTATGTACTTTTGGTACAGAGTATAAAAACAGTTCTTCAACTTAAATTAATATTTATTCATTGAAATATGTCTATAAAAACTTTTAATTTACTTAACGGCCAAACTGTTTGGTCTTAGTTGAGGTCGTTCAACAAGGTTCAGGTGAATTGTGTCTTCCCTAAAAGATTGTATTAGTTATTGAACTTCTGATAAATTTGGTATATTTTGACATCCGAAAAGTCTCCTTTAAGAGATTCAAATTAAATTCGGAGCACAACTTAGGAATGGCTTAATAGAACTTCTGTTCGTAGGTTCCCAAAAATTTGAGGTTCAAAGTTTTTGACAAAAGGTTTTGGTTCTAATCTTGGTTCGGCTCATTTTTTTTACAATTAATGACCAGATTCCAGAACGCACAAATAAAGATTCTTAATAAGAATCTAAGAATTTCTTATGTCGATCTTTACATGAATAGAAACACTTGCGATCAGTCTTATTTAAATGAAATATTGTGCCAAACTAAAAGTTGAACTCATCTGGAAACTAGCCTTTGAAATATAAATTCAATCAATTTGTAAAATAAACCAAATAAAATTCGGATTTTCTTCATTAGGTAAGCTTAGACTTGAGTCGATGATTATCACCCATTCTACCATTTTCGCATTCGCAAAAGTTTTGAGATTTGGAAAACAAATTTCAACTCGCAAAACTTTCGCGAAGGTATTTGTATTTGTCATAACTTAACAAAACATGATTATGCAAAGATCCTTCGGCTTTCTGGTAAAACATCATATTTTCAAATGTCGTTAATGAGCATTTCAAATATAAAAAATAGGGGAAAGTTAACTTCGGCTAGGCCGAAGTTTTGTATACCCTTGCAGCTTCCATTGAAAACAAAAAAGTTTTTCAAACTAAGACTACTTTTTGAACCTTACTTTTCTGTGGGATCTATACTATATACATAGATGTCTGATTTCGACCAAACTTGGTGAAATCATGGAAAAGCATAATACACTGTTAATTACGAAATTTGGATGCTATCCCATTTAAAACAAAAAAATTTTTCTCACTAGAACTTCTTTTTCGACCGATCATTCATGCTGCAGCTATATGCTATAGTCATCCGATTTTGAAAAAACTTTTTAGAAATGTGTCCAAAGTATATAAAATAAGTGTATGCCAATAAAAAGGACGTTTTCATTGAAAACAAAAAAGTTTTTCTCACTCGAACTAGTTTTTCGACCGATCGTTCCTATGGCAGCTATATGCTATAGTCATCCGATTTCGACCAAACTTAGTGAAATCATGGTAAGGGATAGTAAACTAAGAAATACGTACTTTTGAGGCGTTTCCATTAAAAGCAAAAAAGTTTTTCTCTTTAAGACTTGTTTTTCAACCGATCGTTCCTATGGCAGCTATATGCTATAGTCATCCGATCCGGCCGGTTCCGACAAATGTGCAGCGTATTTTTACCAAAAGACTTCGTGCAAAGTTTGGTGAGGATAGCTTTAAAACTGACGGAGGAGATAGCATAGAAACAGACAGACGGACAGGGCTAAATCAACTCAGCTCGTCGTGCTGATCAAGAATATATATACTTTATGTGGTCGGAGATGCTTCCTTCTATGCGTTACAAACATCCGGACAATTTTATAATACCCTTTGCAAGGGTATAAAAAACTTTATTTTTCCATGGAAACGGCTCCAAACATCGTTTTTCTTAGTTTGCTATGCTTTCCCATGATTCCACTTAGTATGATCGAAATCGGACATCTATATAGTATAGCTGTCATAGAAAATTATAGTCTGAAAAGTAGTCTTAGTTGGAAAAACTTTCTTGTTTTCAATGGAAACGTCCCTAAAATGAGCAGTTATTTATTTGTTATGCTTTCACACAATTCTACAAAGTTTAGTCAAAATCGGATGACTATATCATATAGCGGCCATAGGAACGATCGGTCGAAAAACTAGTTCTAGTGAGAAAAACTTTTTTGTTTTCAATGCAAACGTCCTTATCATTGGCTTATACTTATTTTGTATACTTTTTCACAATTCTACAAAGTTTTGTCAAAATCGGATGACTATAGCATATAGCTGCAGTTCAATGTTCGGTCAAAGAAGCAGTTCCATTGAGGAAAAATTTGTTGTTTTAAATGGAATCGCCTCGAAATGTTGTAATTGTTAGCTTGTTATGCTTTTCCATAGTATACTTTTCGCATGCTTTTTAGTATACTCCCCTTAGAAAAGTAAGTTCCGAAAAGTAGTCTTAGTAAGAGAAACGTTTTTGTTTATAATGGAGGCTGCAAGGGTAGTAAGACTTCGGCAGTGCCGAAGTTAACTTTCCCCTATTTTTCGTAGTAAAGTAAAATTAAAAGTCTGTATGAAGAACTTTTCGCATACGTTACGTTTCCCTGTATACGTTTCCGTATACGTTTACAGGAGCGTCATCCTTCGTGGATTCGACTACCAAAATGCATGTACATCAAACTAACGATGACAGTCCAGGGTTGAGGGTTGAAAATGAGGCGAAGTTACTTACGATCCAAAAAAGAAAATGTATTTTCTTTTACTTTTTTTACATACATTCCAAGAAAAGAACTGGGAAAACAAGTTTTCAGGACTTTGGCTAAGCTACTTTCATAATAGACAGAAAAATTGAGTACAAATTATATTTTATGCGACTACCCTGGTTATGGGAATAGTTTTCCTTCCAGGCGCGAGTTTCTTAATCCAATAGTTTGAAACAGCGACGGGCACGCCCTTCCTCTCATTGCTCCGGAGAGTTGTTTTACGCATTAAATATTGCCTCGTTATGCACACAAGCTAGACAGTATGATAAGCACAATTGCCTCACTTCTCAGCGAAAACAACAACAAATTTAATATTGGTAATAGAGGTTGTTTTTTTGTTGTTGTTGTTGGACTGCTCTGAAAATCAAACATCGTGCCCACTGCTGGTTCAAAACAATCCAACTAAGCTTGTGCTCTCTCTCTCTGTCTCTCTCTCTATTCAGTTACTTGTGCTCAACTCCCACGACATGCTATTTCTTATATGATTCAACCAATGAGAATAAGAATATTATAAGAATCTTATAAGAATGTTACATCAGGCAATGCGAGCAGAGAAGTTGCCACTGGGAACTGAGAAAACATTCTTAGAAAGAGCTTTAAGAGAATAGACACCTTTGGAGCTTTAAGGATAAAGTTATATATTTCGCTCAAATCCTTCCAAAAGTGGCAAAAATCTCATTTCTGTTCTTGAATCGATCGTTAGTCCATCGAATATCAAACCATATAGACCTGCTTTCAGCATAACATCACAGTGTTACCTTAAATCTTTTCTGAAATTCCTTTTTCGAAAGGAACAGATACTGGGTGGGTTGTAATTCTTCTGAATTTTAGCTTTTGGGATTATCATTTGTACGAAAAGTTATCATATAGGATTTTCAATTGTTGCACATTCTAAAAAAATGACAGGAAGCTCATTTTTGTTCCTGGATCGACCGTAAATTTGTAATTTTCCTACTTCCCAAGCCAAAAATTCCAATTCTATTTCGAAAACTTCGTTAATTTTCCCAATTTTGTGCTAATTCTCAGCGGAGTTATTTTTTTAGACTTGCTATAGAAAGGCAGTTCGAAATAAGTTTCATTTCTGTTCTTGGATCGATCACAACCCTAAGCTACTCATTATACTCTGTACCAAAAATACATAGAGTATAATAAGTTTGTGCAAAAGTATGTAACAGCCAGAAGGAAGCATCTCCGACCCCATAAAGTATATTTATTCTAGATCAGCATCAACAGCCGAGTCGATTTAGCCATGTCCGTCTGTCTATCCGTATGAACGCACAGATCTCAGAGATGGTAAGAGATAGAGGTTTGACATGTATGGGACTTATTCTTCTTATACTTGCAGGCAGATCAAGTTTATTTTCAATTTTGGCCACGCCCCCTGCCGCCCACGCAATATCGAAAAAACGTCATATCTCCCACAGTTTTATAGATAGAAGGTTCGAACCTTCTGGACATATGTAGTATTCGGGATTCTTTATCGATCCCCTGAAGGAATGGTAAAGATCGGATAAACGATATTTGAGTTATAAGGAAAACAAACAATTATGGGCAACACCGGTCGCAACGGTGATGGGCAGCACTTTGCAGGTACAGAGTATGTTATAGTCGGGCTTGACCGACTGTCTTTCTTGTTGTAATTTGCCCTTGTTGAAATAAGTACACTATATCCAATCACGACTGTACTTACATATTTAAATATCAATCTAAAACCATTTTGGTACATTTTAGCAGTGATTTACTGTAGTTCTGCCTACATCGATTACTCTTTCGCTTAATTGCGGTTAAAAAAGCGATCGAGAGAGTAAGAAAAGTTTCTTTGAGAACAATAAGCTTCCCCCCTTCACAACCCTCTAAACGCGCGTTAGCCGCTTTGGCAGGTTTAAGGCGTTCGAAAATGTAAATGTCGCAGATCTATGGGACCCGGGAAGGAGGATTCGCAACGAGAGGACGGCGACGCCTAAGCAAAATTCGCAAGTGCGAAAAAGCAGAAGAGCAGCAAAAAAAAAAACAAAAAAAAAGAGCTACAGCAACAACAACAACAACAGCGGCAGCAGCATTGACGCTCTGTAGGTGCCGCTTGGCCAGCGTGTGACAAACTTGACGCTAAGTTTGCGCAAACACCACAAGGGCAAGCGAGATGGCGCTAGGCAAAGGCAAAAAGCTCAAGCAGCAGCAAACACACACACACACATACACACAGCAGACAAAGAAGCGACGGCGCCAAAAAGCAAAACGGCAACGCAAATGTATTTTGTCACACGTTTTTGTGTGTGTGTGTGTGTGTGAGAGAGCTGGCTGACAATATGCGGCTGGGCCTGTGCGCAAGAAGAAGACGACAAGCGAAGCGACGACGACGACGACGTTGAACTTGCCTGCCTCAGCCTCAGCTTGTGTGACAAGTTTAACCACAAATACACACAGACACACACACATACACAGAGCCGACGCGCCAGCTAGTTAACACCACACCTCACAATGGCGGCTCTGTGTGTGAGTGAAATGGCAGACTCAGCAGCAGCTGCAGAAGAAGAAGAAGGGCTGGGCTCTGGCTCTCTGGCCGTCTGTGTGTGTGTGCGAGTGTTTGTGTTGTTGTAGTTGTAAGAGGTGACAACATTCGGGCATTTGTTTGTGTATGTATGTGTGTGTGGTGTGAAAAATTACAGCAGCAGCGTCGCCGTCGCCGTTTCTTTTCGTTTCATTCGTTTGCTTTGCGCTGTGGTGAAGAAAAGACAATGAGAGGAGAGGCTGCGACGCGTCGTTGGCAGCAGCGGCAGCGGTAAGGTTAAAAGTAAAGTGAAAGGCAGATTTTTGGTTTTTTTTTTTCTGGTGGGGAGGTGTAAAAAGGTTTTTTGCTAAAACTATCAAAAAGGGAGAAAAACACTACTGAAATTAGAGTAATGAGTAGTTTTAACTCTTTGAGAAATAGTCGAATTTTGTATACCCTTTTTTTTTTTAGCATTTTGTGCTTGAAATGAAGCTAAAAGCATGCTAGCGCACACGACTATCAAGCGCTCGCGAGAGTAAGCGACGAAATCATGGTGAAGAATGTAGCAAGAAGACCCGTAGCCCAGTGGGAAGACAATTAGAACAGAACTAGCCAACCCTCAGCCTCGCTGAGCCGAAGTCACTCGTGCTTTTTCACACAGACGCTAGCCGAACTTGCGACTTTTGGAGAGAGAGAGAAGCACAGTCAAGCAAGTACATCGACTGCCGTCCTTAGTGCTCACCAACACAAGCATACTTTTTTGTTACGTGCAATGCAATGTTAGTGGTACAACTTTTCAGAGATAAGGGGACAAAGTTACGGGACGATCTACCAGGAACATTGTACGACCACGAATGTGAACAAGCAAGGAAAAGGGCTTTCAACGCCCTAAAAGAAGCAAATAGATCCAACACGGCAGGAAAAATATTATCAATATTATGCTAAACTTGAAAGAGAAATCGGTTCTTTAAATGACAGCAAGGCCTACTGGGAATTAGTTCGCAAACTAAATGGTCCTCATGCCAAAAACGGTATCGCAGTCCTCTATCGCCCATGTTCAACTGGCTCCAGTGTCGGTGCTGACGACTACTGGAGAAGTAACGATCGCTGCAGCCTACCTCCCACCACGACTTCCATGGACGCAAGCTGATTTTGACAGACTCCTGGACCAACTTGGACAGAAGTTTATTGTAGGAGGTGACTTTAACGCCAAACATCGATTATGGGGCAACTTTAGAGCAGAAAGACGTGGTACAGCGCTCTTTAATGCCATCACGGACTCCTCCGCCCAGGTTCTGGCTACTGGTCGTCCGACCTACTACCCCTCTAACCGACGAAGCACACCCTCTGCTATTGACTTTTTCATATACAAAGGGTTTCAAGCAGCCCAACTTTCTGTGAAGGAGGAGTTCGAACTATCCTCAGATCATCTTCTTATTCTGGCTACTATCCACACGTCCCCACAAAGAATCCCCAAGAAGCAATTCTTACTCCCATCTGGATCCAACATCCAAACCTTCCGAACCGAGTTGGCGAATTCCGTCAACCTTAATATGGAGGTACAAACCACGCAGGATGTCGAAGATGCTGTTGCTATCTTCCTAAATAAAGTACAACAAGCTGCCCTGAAGGCTACTCCCCCCACTGGCCAAACTTATCTACCCGGAGGACTCTCCTCTGGACTCAACCCTGTTGCTGAGGAGTTGCTTTATTTTAAAAAGCGGCTACGGAGGGAGTATATCCGCACAAATGACCCACGGATTCACAGAATATACCGCAGAGTTGCCAACAGAGTAAGGAAGGTCCTTGCCACACTCAGGCGTGAGGCGACAGACCGAATGCTGGAAAAAGCTACTGCGGATGAGAGCTCCAAGTTTGCGCTTTGGAAGCTCACCAAACGATTCAAGCGGCAAGTTGCGCCAAAGTTCCCAGTTCAACGTCCTGATGGTTCCTGGGCAAAATCACCACAGGGCCGAGTGGAAGCCTTTGCCCTGAATTTAGAAGAGCGGTTCCAGCCGTATCAAACATCCTCGCTCCGCCGGAACCAATTAGTCTCAGATGCCCTAGATAGCCCCCTCCAAATGGCCCTCCCAGTTCCGCCAATCACCTTCCCTGAGGTGAAAGGGGAAATCAAGGATCTGGTGGTACGTAAGACCCCAGGCATTGACAACAGGACAATGAAGCTCCTGCCAGACAAAGCCATATTGTTCTTGGTGCTCATCTTAAACGCGGCTCTGAGACTAAGCCATTTTCCATCACCCTGGAAGAAAGCCAGAATTGTTCTCTTTCACAAGAATGGAAAACCACCATCCTGCCTTGATTCCTACCGGCCGATTAGCCTACTATCCACCCTTGGAAAGATCTTCGAGCGCTGTATCCTTTGAAGAATGCTTGATATTCGATCTATTCGAAAAGCCATACCCGATTTCCAATTTGGCTTCTGACTGAGCCATGGAACTCCCGAACAATTACATCGAGTGGTCAACTACATCCTTGAAGGGTATGACGGGAAAGAGTACGCAGTGGCAGCTTACTGACATCCAGCAGGCCTCGATAGAGTGTGTCACGCAGGTCTGCTCTCGAAGATCAAGAAACTTCTTCCGCCCCAACTGATCAAGAGCTTCCTGACGGACAGAACTTTTGAGGTTGCACAGGACGGAGCGACATCCCAAACAAGAAAAATTCGGGCTGGTGTACCGCAGGGTAGCGTATTGGGTCCTACGCTATACTCTCTATTCACTCACGATATGCCCAGAGCCTGTAACATTCCGCTTGAAAACCCCGAAGATCTTCTAATTGCAACATTTGCTGATGACACGGCCATACTTGCCCGCAACAAATGCATATACTCAGCCACAGATGCCCTTCAAGAGTACTTGAATAGGTTTAGCAATTGGGCCGGTAGATGGAATATTGCCATAAACACGGACAAGTGCGCTTCGGTGACTTATTCCACCCGTCGTGACACCTGCCCGGCAGTATTCTTGCACGGTCAGCTTATGGAGCATAAAGCAGCCCATAAATATTTTATTTCACGTTCGGGACCGGTAAATTGGAAGCCTAGATCGTGCGATTTAAATCTTTAAGACTATTTTTTGTGGGGCTATGTTAAAGCTCATGTCTATACAGACAAGCCCGCTTCAATTGACGCATTGGAAGACAACATTGAAGCATTTATTCGTGAGATACCGGCCGAAATGTTGGAAAGAGTATGCCAAAATTGGACTAAGCGGATGGACCATTTGAGGCGCAGTCACGGTCAACATTTGCATGAAATAATCTTTAAACATTAAATTATATGGACCGTACTATCGATTCAAATAAAGATTTCATGCATTTTTCTGAATTTTGTGCTATTTTTTTTTTTGAAAAACTTTCCTATAGCTCTTAAAAAATCACCCTTTACTTCTAGGATGTCATTGCGGTAGCAGAAATATCGCATATTTATAAAAGCGAGAGTAGAAAGGCTGCATTTGAACTACCGCCCTCACCTTGAAAATGAAAATGAGCAATGCCCGCTTTGCAACACCACAGAAGGAGAGGATACCCAACATTTTGTAGCCAGATGTTAAATTCTACAGGAATACCGACTGTTACACTTCGAGAAACAAGACCTGCAAGTGGATGAGTACCTTCAAATTTTGAATGGAATAAATTAGGAGAACCCTTTTTGATCACTGAAGATGTGAACTCTAAGAGGTTAGTCGTAGATCTACGGCTTACAAATCCATGTTGGAGTGGTGAGATAAAGGAACTACATAAATGTTGAAGTTGAGATGTCATAATTCTCTCAAAAGGAGAAAAGAAAATGCCCATATAATTTTCAACATCGGACTTATTACCCTTTTTATGGAGTGGACAAATAAAAGATTTCTTCCATAACAAAGGGAAAGCGAATGACTCTAAAAACAACTTAAATAATCCTCTCTTTGACTAAGGTTAGTTTCTATGGGCGTGGTAGGGCAGAAAACGTAGTTATATGGAGAATCAAGAAGATTTCAGTGCAAAATTTCTACTTGGTGCAAGCTTTTAGCACCCTAGCTCTTCATTTAAGGGAGATATGGGTGTTTGAAGAAAATTGGAAGGTTTCAAATACCCCAAAATACAGAACAGAATCTTGCAGCAGACAAAATAAAACATTTTTAAAGCCTATTTCTAGGTCCACGACTTTAAGAAGCAGAAACCACGTCTATAAGAAATCATAAATTTCTATAACCCTAGACGCGGCGAGCATTTCCCAAGGGTTCGGTACAAATTTTTAGTGGTGACCCCGACGTGACGTACTTAAGTCATCATAGGCGCTCTTCAATATAAAAAAAAGAAGCACTTGTGGTTAGATTTCGATAATAAATGAAAATTATATTGCCAACTTGCTGAACAAATTAGCTGGTAGCCTGACACCTTTTTCATGGTGACCCCGACGTTTCTCATATGATAAATAAGTTACTTAAAGACAAGCAAAATAGCATTAAAAGTTTGTTTAAGAAAGTGAATGAGAATTATGTGAATTTTAAGCGTCAACTTTAATAAAAATCGCTAATACAGTCGAACTTATTTATAACGAACTTCTGTACAACGAAGTTTTCAGAACACTGGAATTTTGTTCAATATTAAAATAATTCCATATTACGAATTTTCTATATAAGGAAGTTTATTTTTGTACCCTTAAGATTCGCTTCCAAGTGGTGACCCCGACGTGCACTTAAAGTCGTGGGTGGGGGGAACATTTTGAATTCAAGTTCTAGCCGACGCAAGGTCTTTAGGCCTATTTCGTAGGATGAGCTCTACGTTAAATTTGAGCAAGATTCTCTATACTGATTTCATTTCTTATCGAAACAAGTGAAACCAAAAAGTATGCTTACAAAATTTGCAATTCTACTTAACGCTCTCTCTTGCTCAAAGCTTTAGTAATATCATCACACACACACGAGAGAGCGAGAGAGCGCGAGCAAGTGTTAACCCATTCGTCGTCACCTTTTTGCCCCCAAAACATATTTAGATAATTTAACGCGCGTTGCTCGTAAATTTTCACACACACACACACACACAGGCAGACAAAGAGACGGGGCAACAACTAAACCATGTTAAGCAAATAAACACACACAGACAGACAGCAGCCGCCAGCCCATGCTCCCTCTCTAACCATGTAGTCCTACGCCCACTGCAAAAAGCAGCCAGTCAAATAAACGCCGCCAAATAAAGTTTTTCTGATAATTATGAGCACAGCCACCGGTGTGGTGGGGTGTGTGTGTGTGTGTGTGTGTGTCTTTGGGCACATAAACTTTTAATTAGCTACAAAGCGCCAACAAAAAAATCTGTTATCTAACAGAGAGCGTGCAAAAGATTGTGTGTGTGTGTGTTTCTGTAGAAGAGAGAGAAAGAGTGAGAGCGCGAGTTGTAAAAATACACCACTGTACACACACACACACACACACACTTAATCAATATACAAACAAACAGGGACAGAGATGCTGAGAGGATTTTGAACTAGGTGTAGGAGAGGTCCAAAGGCGTCAGACGGCAATTTGGTTGGTTGTCTTTCACACCTTTTGATCTTGATCTAAGACCAGTGAAAGAACAAGTGGCACAGAGAGGGGAAGAGAGTAGTATCGAACTGGAAGAGACCTGGCTTGTGCTTTTCACACAGACGCTAACCGAACTTGCTACTTTTTGAGAGAGAAGCACAGCATAGCAAGCAAATCGACTGCCGTCTTTAGTGCTCACCCACACAAGCACATTTTATTGTGCTCTTTTTGTTCGACTTTTTGAGAGAGAGGCACATCGACCACTTTCTTTAGTGCTCACCCACACAAGCACATTTTTATGTGCTCTCCATTCGGCTGGGTCTGCACAAAAAATAAATTTTTTTAATAACTTAAGCTTTGGAAAAAGTATAAAAGAATCAATACCGTTGAAATTCTGACAAAGATTCGATTCTTAGGTTTCTTTTAGGCGACATCCCGGGGTTTGGTTCGAATTTTGGTACACATTTTCATCGTTATATGTTCTTAATTTCAATTATATTGGATGTTCAAAGATAAAAAGATTTGTTAAGTCCCAAATCGACCTTGATACAAAAATTATGTTCTCTAGCTTAACAATACGAACGTTTCGCTTAAATTTGCACTGTTTAAGTACGAAAAGTCTTCTACTCTAAGAGAAAATTCAAGAAAGTTGTTTCTTAAAGCCAGAATTTTCATTTTCAAAAGCCTAATATGCCAGATATTTCTTGAAATTTTTTAAAATAGCTAATTTCTGTATTTTAAGTACGATTTAAATGCTAAGCAGGGACTATAACCGAAACGATTTGCGGGTTTGTGTGTCGTACCGAAGCTATACTCAGAAAACAGCGGATACCAGCTCTTAAGATCAAACGGTATAGAATTTATATGGTTTTGTGCTTAAAATTTCAATCGTGATTCGTTCTTTGCCGTACTTAAATTGAGTACGAATCAATCTTAAGTTCATGTAAGTTACTCATAATATTCCTGATATAAGAACTAAGTTCTCAAAATACTTAAAACAAGAATTTTGATTGTCTGTATTCCAAGTCTGCAAGCTCTTGGCTTAACAGCGAGTCGGGATTGATATGAGTATTTGAATAGAGCGAATTGGAATTGAGCTAAGTATTTTGTGCTCTCAAGAACATTTTGTTTCTTTTTTAAGTACGTAAGTTCTAGCATGAAGCACGAATTGGCATGGGTTCAAGACTAATCCGTCCTAAAAGTAGTCTTTAAAAACCTTAAAACTGTCAAAACCGTACATTTTTATTTTAAAACAGTTTTAAATCAAGTATTTGTACTTGATCCAAGATTAGCCAAATCCCTTATTGTGCATAATTCCATACTGTTGCGATCATTCACATCATTCAAAAATCAAAAACCTTTGTACTTAAAGCAAGAATTTTCCATTTCAAAACTACAATAAGCTAGGAACTTCTTGTTTTAAGTACAAAATTCTTGATTCAAAAGCATTTCATGTGGAGATACTAAAAAAAGTTATTCTTCTATCTATATATATAAAACTGTTCAACCTGACTGACTGACTGGTGTCCGTCGCAGAGGACAAACTATCAGAGATAGAAAGCTACATTTTTTACGGTAGTTTTATCTTAAGCTGAAAGTGAGTACTAAGAAACGGTTTTGGAAAATTCTGTCAGGAAATGCGGAAAATTCAAAGAAAACTGTTGTATGCAACTTTCTTGATTTTCATCCGATCAGGTTCAAATTTGTTTTTAGAGATCTACATGAAAATTCAACAATGACAGCATACTAATTTTCCGGAGAATTCATCCCCCTTGGTGGAAATTGGGTGGTAAAGGTTATATGGGTTGAATTTTAGTTCCCAGCGATTAGCTCCAAACTCATTTTCAAAGTTACTCATAAAAAATATGATCAACGTGACTTTCAGCTTTTGTAAAATCTACCCCAAAAGTCGGGAAATGGGCGGAAAACTGTTGTATGCAAATTTTTTGTTTATCATCGGATTGGGGTCAAACTCATTTTCAAAGATCTATATGAAAATTCAACAATGACTGCATACCAGTCTTCTGGAAAATCTACCCTTCTTGGAGGAAATTGGTGGGTAAAGGTTGAGTGGGTTGAAGATATCTGGATTATAAAGGTGGCCATGACCTGACTGAGAAAATTATAAAAATATTTAGTTTTTCATTGTACTTGGTTTTGTGCGGGACCTGGACCTGGAGGAGGCCATGAAGGTGACCCTGGAGGTGGACATGGAGATGGACCTGGAGGTGGAAAATGGACCTGAAACCGCCATAGTTGCAAAGTTCTTAATTTTAGTGAAACTTTGGGGATTGGTTTGAAGACGCATGTAATTAAAGCCACCGGAAAAACATATGGGCTATTAGGGAAGGTTTGCAATGTTCGAAGAAGAGAGCATATATCAGCAGCCAAACAAATTTATCAGTTAAATTTAAATATATTCTGCACAAAATTATCATCACAAAGGAACCAAGTATTATTGACAAATTGTGTTTCAGCTTATCGACTAGAACTAAAAATATAATAACATCGCCATAAACTATCTTGCTCAGAACGTCACTTTAATGCGTCTGTGGAACCGATTACCCCCGGAGGAAAATGGTTTCTAATGCAACAACTAATTAACAATATATATAATATAAAAAAAAACAAAAAAGAAATAATAAAACATACATCAAAAAATAATAATTCAACATTCTAATATCAGACACAAGAACTTTAGCTAAGGTTAATACTTTTTAATATTAGAATAGTGCATAATATATAGGTTACGCTTGTGCACTAGGAAAGAAGGAAATAATAATAATATAAAAAAATAATAAGAAATGGGCGGAAAATGGTGCTCCAATTGCGAAATTTGAAAAATTATAGCGTTCATCCGATTGCAATGCAACTTTGTGGAATGGTTGGAGAATTGGTGAAAAATATTCCAAAATGTGTGGTCAAGGCTAATCCTTATTTTTGGGCCGATCTTTATCAAATTTTGTTTGTTAGCTTTCATTTTTAATACTCCACCTCCAAGATCGGAAATGTCAGGTGAGATTTTTTTTAACCGCGGGCGTAGCATAAGAGTTAATCTCTTCTTTGAGCCGATGTATGTAAGATACGGACAAATATTTTCCAATTTGTAAAATTAACCCCCAAAACGGAAAAGAAAAACTGATACCGATATCGCTTAAAATAGCTTTACTGACGGCGGCGTAGCAAAGCAAGCCGGGCTACTTGCTAGTTTTTTATAATGCTCAAAAAATGATGAGGAACTGCTTTTGAATTCGTGTAATGATATTTTTTTCTGAATTTCGAGATTCAAATAAAATTTGTAACTTTATTATTTTCATTTTGTGAACTTAATGGGAGCGATTGACCCCCTTTTTTATAACATGGTTGGCTTCAAATTAATTAATTGCAGAGTTAATGCTGAGATAAAGGGAAAGCAAGTGCGCATTTCGTTTGACACTCGTTAAGCAATAAGCTGGAAGGATTATGAGACGTAAATGAGATAATGAGCTAACAATAATTACTCGTATTTTGCATCAAAGCAACGAACCCATACAAGTCCCAAATAATTCAATGAATAATTTAAAGTTTTTTCTCAAGATTAAAACGATGACTGTTTTTGAGGTTTATTTCGTTCTCGCTTCTCTAAACAGTGTGACCAAAACTCTCTTTACAGGTACACACTTAACTAAGTGAGTGGTTCAGTGTGACCATAACTGCAGAAACAATCTTTATTTTTAGTCTCACTGGGCTAACACAATTGACTAGGATTCTATATGCCACATAAATGTGCCTGGGTTTTATGGTCGTATGTGGAAAATGGCAATCAATAAAATTAGCATAAAATTAAATTCAAATGCTGTCAAAAACAATGAATGGGATGTTTACAAAAAGCCAAAAGCACCCACTCAGGGGCCAGGCACATACATATACATAGCTGGATACATAGATACACACACACACACATATCTAAAACAAACACAAACAACAGCCAGAGCGTATTCAAAATCGAGTCGAACAACAACAACAACAAAAGGGCCAAAATAAATGTCTAGTCTTATGTAAACACAGACTGACACACATAGATATATGTGTGTGAGTGATTACATGTGTGTGTGTGTGTGTGTGTACATAGCAGATTCCCTTACATGTTGAAGTCTAGTCAGGTTGATTGTGAGCACTTTTCTTGAGTCTTTTTTGTTTTCTTTTTGAATGTTTGACGCCCTAATCTAATTAGATTCTGGCCTTTGGTTGGATAAATGTACAGCAAGCAGCGCCATTTTGTAGCTAAAAACCTTCGCTAAATGTTCGACTACAAACTCAAAAGCGAGCTTCATTAAAATGCAGAGGTTGCAACTAACGGTGCTCTCTTTGCAGTTCTCCACAAAAAAAAAAAACGGCTTAGTGCGGCCCATTGCCAAAGAGGGATGGCAGCAACCTTAAACAGCGCTCTCTGTTTTTTTTTTTCGGTCGTGAGAGAAGAGAAACACATTTGTTTTTGCTTTTTTCGCTCTTGGTTTTTTGCCGACTGTTTGGGATAGACCGCTTGCCGAAAAGATCTTTTTTTGACAAACTATTTGCGCTCTCTCATTCTCTCTCACACTGTTACACTCTGTTCCACTTGACTTTGTTCACAGCAACCTTTTTGAAATAAGATTTTGGTCTAAGATTGATTTTTTGGTGGAAATGCGAAATTTAAACCATTTTATCATTTGGACGAGTAGCTTAACTTGGCAAATAGTCATCTTAAAGTGTTACAAATAAAAGACGTGTTGAACCGAAGTCAAGAAATGCAAGATATAGGTCAAGAGTAAGGTAAGTACGAGTATAATTGTTTTAAGTATAGAATTCTTAAATGAAGAACGATTTTTCAATACCGAAATACTTGATTTAAGACTATTTTGGGATGTTCTAAGTTTTTAACTTGAACTAAGAAGGCGTTTTTCTTACTATAAGCTCGAAAAGTTCTTAGTTCAAGCACGTTTCCTCCCATTTCAATAACATTAAAGGTCTGTTTTCGATTTCAGAATGTTTCGTTAAATTTAAGTACTTGCAAGAACCAAACATTGGTACTTGAACTAAGTGCAAAACGGTATGAATTCTTTGCACATTGAACAAGAACTCTGTCGTACTTAATCAAAGTACTTGCAAGAACCAAACATACTTGAATTATATACGAAACGGTATGAAATTAATGCTCATTGAGCTGGAAATCTGCCGGTTCTAGTTTGATAAGCTCGACTGATCATACACTTGGCTTTAACTTGCACCTTTTCTTCTTGCTTGCTTGCTTACAGCCTCTCTCCCACACGCACACTTGCACACACATAAAAGCTTTCGCTCTGTCTCGTTTTCACTCTACACCACACACACACACACACACACACTCTGGCAGTCTGTCTGTCTGTCTGTTGAGTGTTGCCTACTTTTGAGCGTCAAGTGGTAACTGGAAGGGGGGAATGGGAGTGGGGGCATTGCTCAATTACAGTGCAACACATATACACTCACACTTGCTTGCATACAACTGCAGTGTCTGTGTGTGTGTGTATGTGTTGTGTTGAATTTCACGCCACGCTGCCAAGTGTAGTCCATAGTTTTTCGCCATTTTTAACGCGTCTGTGTGTGTGTGTGTGTTCGTGTGTGTATGTATTTATTGTTTAATTAACTTTACGCCTGTCTATCACACACACACACACACACAGAGACGGCTGACTGCGTGTGTATGTTTATGTGTGTGCATAGTCCACGCATCCTTCTCTACTGTTTGCTGTTGTTTTTCCAGCTCAACACAAAAGTTAATCAGTTAGGGCAATGTGTGAAAAACAAAGTGCATTTGCCTTTTTTCTCTCACATTTTCTTTGACTCCATTCGGGGTATTTACAGCAGGCAGAACGAGTTGCAAGTATGAAATTCTTTCCCTTTTTACTTTCTGCTATTTCCACTCTATTCGAAATAAAGGCAAATGGCAAGGGATTTAGTTTGATATGGCAAGAAGAGGAGCTATATTTTGCAGCAAAAAGCCTACAATTGATAGTTTCCAGAGGCACTTTTGGGTTTCACAATTTTCTAGCCTTTTTCCTTTTCATTCGAAAATTGTTAATATTCTTAATATCTTCTCAATTTGGTGTACTTCCCTTTCTGCTTGCTAAGCTGATAATTCTTTAACAAAAATTTTAACTCTTTCAGCTTCCGTACTTGATAATTCTTTAAATTAAGCTTGGTCCTTCGAGCCGGATATTCTAAAAACCATATTTTCATTGTTCTTCATTTTCTTCATTTTTGTACAATTGTTTAACTCTTTCAGCTTCCATAATTGATCATTCTTACTTGGTCCTTCGAGCCGGATATTCTAAAAACCATATATTGTTCTACTCTTCTTCATTTTCTCACAATTTTTTAATTCTTTTTGTCTTTTTCATTGATAATTCTATAAAAAAAGCTTGGTTCTTCGAGCCGGATATTCAAAAAACCATATATTATTCTACTATTTTTCATTTTCCAACCATTTTTTAACTCTTTCAGCTTCCATAATTGATCATTCTTTAAATTGAACTTGGTCCTTCGAGCCGGATATTCCAAAAACCATATATTATTCTACTATTTTTCATTTTCCAACCATTTTTTAACTCTTTATGCTTTCTTAATTGATAATTCTTTAAGCCAGGCTTGGTCCTTCGAGCCGGATGTTCTAAAAACCATATATTATTCAACTGTTCTTCATTTTCTTCTGTTATGTGCAACTTTTTTACTCTTTTTGCTTCCAAATTTGATAATTCTTTAAATTAAGCTTGGTCCTTCGAGCCGGATATTGAAAAAAAACCATATATTATTCTCCTATTCTTCATTTTCCAACCATTTTTTAACTCTTTTTTAGCTTCCATAATTGATAATTCTTTATATTAAGCTTGATCCTTCGAGCCGGATATTCTGAAAATGATAATGGAAAACCAGCGCTTTCGAGAGCCGTGCGGAGTTCTGCTATGGCCGACTTCGCGTGGTGCTGTGTATGAGCACCCGCTAACACATCATCCACATACATGGCTTTGGCAATAATGTCGCTCGCCAGAGGATACTGGTCGAGTATGTCGTGAGACAGCTGTTGTAAAACGCGAATCGCCAGAAAAGGAGCACAATTTACTCCAAATGTGACCGTGCTGAGCTCAAAGTCACAGAGTTCTCCTTGCTGGTTGCGAAAGAGAATTCGTTGAAAGCGCGTGTGTTGCGGATCTACAAGGATCTGTCGATACATTTTTGTTATGTCCGCATCAAACACATGGCGGAAAAAACGCCACCTCAGGTCGGATTGGAGAACCGGTCCTGGATGAAGGATATCATTAAGGCTCTTGCCATTCGTGGTCGGATTGGAAGCGTTAAATACAACGCGGACCTGAGTAGTGGTGCTATCTGGCTTAAAGACAGCATGATGAGGCAAATAGTAGGAGTTAGAATTGTCACTTGTCGGAACGTTTTTCATATGGCCCAAAGTCAAATACTCTTGGATCACTGAGTCATATTGATCTTTCAGCGTGGTATTTCTTTCCATACGACTTTCATTTCTGAGAAATTGAGCTAGCGCCAGAGACCTTGAATGACCCAAATTGATATTGTTAGGATCCCTGAATGGAAGAGTGACGATATACCTACCGTCCTCGTTCCTTCGTGTTGTTCGAACGAAATTGTTCTCACAAAAGGCGTCGGATTCTTTTATAATCTCTACTGGCACATCCTCCACCTCCCAAAACTTGGTGAGAAGTGCATCAAGGCTCGCATCTGGGCTTATCGAAACCTGGCTGAAGGCTGAAATTGGTTTGGAAGTCGAATCTGCGCTGCGACAGCGAGGTTCAATCCCGAAACTTGCGCTTGAATAGATTGAAAGGGGAGCTTTACCACCTTGAACAGTCGTTCAGTTATGAAAGTCGGATCCGGAGTCGATCAGAGCACGCGCCGTGTATTTTGTACCCAAATGACATACGTCGATGAGAGCTGTTCCTAGAAGAACGCCTTGCCTATTAGCAGCGAAATAGTTTTGAATACTTGGCTGTTGGGAAGAAGTGGACTGTACATTCTGATTTGGAGTATTCAAAACAGCTTGGTTTGAGGAAATGGAAACTGAGGGTCCTTGAGATGGAGCGCCATGATGAAGGAGTGTATTGTGGCGTCCTTTACATTTGTAGCAGTTGTGGGCACTGCTGCAATCCTTTACGAGATGCCCCCTAGCGAAACAATTTAGACACAATTTGAGCTGCTACACTTTCATCACGATATATTGTTCAACTGTTCTTCACTTTCTTCACTTTTTTACAATTGTTTAACCCTATCAGCTTCAATAATTGATAACTATTTAAATTAAGCGTGGTCCTTCGAGCCGGATATTATAACAACTATAAATTACACCACTTTTCTTTTCTTTATTTTCCAACAATTTTTTAACTGTTTTTGTTTCTTTCATTGATAATTCTATAAAAAAAAAGCTTGGTCCTTCGAGCCGGATATTCTAAAAAACATGTATTATGCTTCTATTCTTCTATGGTTTCTTTAAAACTTTTTACTTTCATCTTTTTTCTACAATTTCATAATTCTACCTGCTTCCTAAATTGACAAATGCTTAAAATAAATAAGGTCCTTCGAGCCGGATATTGAAGTAGCAAACCGTAATTTATAAAGCGACCTTTCTAATATTTAATACGTTAGCGAGTTTAGCTGGCTCGAGGTCCCAAAAAGTTGACAGACGGAACTGTCAATCAGCAGCGGAGCCCACTGAGGAGAAAACTGGAAACCAGCTCTTTTTGGTGAAACAGATAAGTTGTACAGTTCTAAACTTTGACTAATTCTATTTTAAATTCTTAACTTTTCTTCTTCATTTTGCACCCTTTATTCCCCATTCTCAATTACACTTTAGCTCTCCATTTTCGATGCTCTTGCACGGAAAACCAACTGACTTTATCATGGGAAAAAACACACACACACACACAAATTGATACAATTGGTCGCAAATAATATTATGAAATTTGTGCTGACAATTTGTGCCAAAAAGTTTCAAAATGTCGAAAATTGAGTTGGAATATATTTTTGGTAGAGATGTGTGTGTGTGTGTGTGTGTGTTTCCGGCTCTGATAAGTGTGCTACAGTTTTTGGGCTAGCAAATGGAATTAACTAAAGTTCTTAATGAAAACGTGTTAAGAGTTTTCTGGATTTGCACATTTCCTCCTGAGAGTGGAAAATTGAGAGACGTGATAAAGTGCCAAAAAGTTTGGGCCTGTCAAGTGTCAATGGCTGAGGCGGCTGTTTTTCTCTTTCTCTCTCTCTCCGTTTTCTTTTTTCTTTTTTGTAGTTGTTGTTTTGTTTGGCATTTTCCATTGAAAAGCGCTCTTCACAAGCAATTAAACACACAAAAGCGTTTGGCGCGCCGCGCCGCCTGCAAGAGCAGAGGAAGATAAATGGCAAAACAGCAGCAGCAGCAGCTGCAATATGAATAATCGCAGTGCAGCAGGGGGGAGTGAAGGGGCGCGCCCCAACACTTTTTGTGTGAAAAGCTCCGAGGGCGCACAAAAGGTAGAGGGAGTGGGTGTAGAAGTAGAAGTTGGAGTTGGAGGTGGAGTGTGTGTGTTTACTTTAGCGATTGGCCAAGGCAAAGTTCTCGCTTCTTCTCGGCTGGCGCAAGGAGTGGCCAAAGTACACAAAATTCACACCCAACACCAACACTTGACAATTTTCCATGCCCACACACACACACACACACATGCACTGAGTGTGCATGTGTACATAGCGACAACTCTGGGAAATGGCGCAAAGTTTTGTCTCTGTCCGTCGCCGTCAAGTCGCCTACGCTTTTTGCCAATGGGCAAACGGCAAAATGTCTGCTCGGATAAGGAGCAGGGATTTGTATTTGTGTGTGTGTGTGTGTGTGTGAGTCTACTGCAGATAGCATCTGGAGATACTTTGACGAATTTTAGCTAGGAATTCCCAATTCAGTGGTTCTAACTTTACCTAAGAAACTGAGAAAAATGAGTTTAACTCTTCTTTATAACGACTAGTTGCTGCCTTTTTTTTAAGCCTGGATAGGAAATCAGCATTATGCAAAAGTTGGCGACCGTGACAATTCCTATTAGTCTAATTAAACTCTGCCAAATCACATTTTTTCAAGAATCCAAACTTCAAATTTAGCTTTCACCATTAATGAAGTTCAAAGAACGGGTTTCAAAATTACTATCAGGTCTTAACATTGACATAGGTGATTGAAATTAATTTTAGTTAACCCGACTTTTCTAAAAATTACAAAGTTAATTGCCATTTCGTAGCCTTAAGACTGAATAACATCCAAATTCGATAATCAAGTCTCTAGAAAGGGGGGTATACCAGAATTTTCTATAGATTTTCACATAAACGATTGGATTTTGAACTCATAGGAGAGGAAACCCGAACGCTTTAACTCTACTTGGCGCTAAGCAGCCGGGCTTCAAATCTCTTAGCTTTTGTCATCCAATCTAATAGCCTTGCATTTTGAAGACACTTCACATGTAAAGACAAACATTTGTAGTTTGAAATGAAACAGTTTATACGAAAATCTCTAGAGATATCTGGGACACACCCGTATATGAACTAAATCTGCCTTTAACATCGACAAAAAAAATGATTGTAGATACGATATTTACTCGTTCTTTTACTCGTCCTATAAGCCGATCCAAGAATTGACACAATTTTTGGATTTTTTTTTCTAAAATAGCGGTGCTGCTTGGTCAGGCCTCGAGTCAATGAACAGGAACAAGTGATAGTCTAAGTTCAGGATTTTCAATTAAATTGAAAAGAAATTGAATTAAAAAAATTAAATGGAAATTGAATAGAAGATAAAATAAATTGAATTGAAAATGAATATTGAAATGAAATTGAACTGGATAAAATTGAAACTAAATTGAAATTTAATGAGAATTGAATAGAAATTGAACTAATTGATTTAATTGAAAATTAAATGAAAATTCAATGGAAACTTAACAGAATAGAATTTAAATCGAATTGAAATGGAATTCGAACTGAATTTCAATTGATTGAAATTTAAATGAAATGAAATTGAGTTGAGAATAATTGAAATTGAATTGAAACTAAATCGGAACTTAATGAAAATTAAATGGAAATTGAATTTAAATAAATGAAATGAAATTAAACTGAATAGAATTGAATTGATTTAATGAAAATTGAATGGAAATTTAATTGAAATTAAATTGAAATGAAACTGAACCGAATTAAATTTAAACTAAACTAGAATGATAATTTATGATAATTAATGAAAATTGAATGGATATTGAATAATATTGAATTGAAACTAAATTGAAATTAATATAAAAATAAAATTGAAATTGAACTGATATTGAATTGAAATTGTAGCTCGGCTTAAACGACAGAATTATTGTTATTAGGCATTCCTTTTTTGAGGTTTCATCCAGCAAGTCCCTTGGAAGTACTCAAAAAATGCAGCTCTTCTAAAACCATGACTCAAATTTTATTAAGGAATCACTGAAATTAAAACTGAATTGAAATTTAATGAAAACTAAATGAAAATTAAATGGACAGTAATGAATGAATTGAATGAAATAATGAATTGAGATGAAATTGAACTGAAAAAAAATTTAATTGAAACTGAATTGAAATTGAACTGAATTAAAATTTAAAGAAAATTGAATAGAACTTATATTGAAATGAAGTTGAACTGAATAGTATTGAAACTGAATTGAAATTTAATGAAAATTAAATGGAAATTGACTGAATTTTTTTTTCTTTTTGAATGCTTGGCTTAAACGACAGAGAATTATTGTTATTAGGCATTCCTTTTTAAGGGTTTATCCAGCAAATCCCTTAAAAGTTCTCAAAAAATGGAGTTCTTCTAAAAACATGTCTCAAATTCCATTCAAGAATTACTAAAATTAAAACTGAATTGAAATCGAATAGAAACTGTGTTGAATTGAAATTAAAGGGTGATTTTTTAAGAGTTTAGAAAGTTAAAAAAAAAAACACATAAAATTCAGAAAAATGCATGAAATCTTTATTTGAATCGATAGTACGGTCCATATAATTAAATGTTTGAAGATTATTTCATGCAAATGTTGACCGTGACTGCGCCTCAAATGGTCCATCCGCTTAGTCCAATTTTGGCATACTCTTTCCAACATTTCGGCCGGTATCTCACAGATAAATGCTTCAATATTGTCTACCAATGCGTCAATTGAAGCGGGCTTGTCTGTATAGACATGAGCTTTAACATAGCCCCACAAAAAAAAAGTGTAAAGGCATTAAATCGCACGATCTAGGCGGCCACTTGACCGGTCCTGAACGTGAAATAAAATGTTCACCGAACTCGCCTCTCAATAAGTCCATTGTTGCGCGTGCTGTGTGGCATGTGGCACCGTCTTGTTGAAACCACATGTCAGGCAAGTCAAGCTCTTGCATTTTGGGCAAAAAAAAGTTGGATATCATCTCACGGTAGCGCTCACCATTCACAGTTACGTTACGATTCGCATCATCTTTGAAGAAGTACGATCCAATGATGCCACCAGCCCATAAACCGCACCAAACTGTGACATTTTCTGGATGCATTGGTAGCTCTTGCAATGCTTCTGGCTGATATTCACTCCAAAATCGACAATTCTGCTTATTTACGTACCCATTGAGCCAAAAATGAGCTTCGTCGCTGAACACAATTTTTCGGTAAAAAATCTACTTTTTCTTCGGCCAACTTTCCAAGAGCCCATTCACCAAAAATTTTACGTTGCGGTAGGTCGTTCGGCTTCAATTCTTGCACCAGCTGTATTTTGAAAGGCTTCACACCTAAATCCTTCCGCAAACGGTGACGAATCGATAATTGATGGACATCATTAACACTGGCCGATACAGCTGCGATATTTTCTTCAGTTCGCACTCTACGTAAGCGTGTTGGTGGTTTAATGTCCAACAATGTAAATTTGGTGCGAAAATTAGTCACAATAACCCGAATAGCCGCTTCAGTGGGTCGATTAAACTGACCATTAAATGGAAGAAGCGTGCGATGAACTTTCTTAACAGAGCACGCATTTTGTTAATAAAATTCAATAATTTGCAAGCGTTGTTCGTTTGTAAGACGATTCATGGTTAAATTATAGACCAAACTGAAGATGTTTGACAGTGAAACAAAACACGAAACGTGCGTGAGCTGTTTAAACCAGTGTTGCCAAAAAGATAATAGCTAAAAAATCACCCTTAATATTGAAATTGAATTGAAATTGAATGGAAATTGAACTGATATTGAATTGAAATGTTGCTAAGCTTAAACGACAGTAGTATTGTTAGTAGGCATTCCTTTCTAAGGTTTCATCCAGCAAGTCCCTTGGAAGTACTCAAAAAATGCAGTTCTTCTAAAACTATGCTCAATTCCATATCATGAAATAAAACTAATTAACTGAAATTAAATTTAGAAATTAATGTGAATTGAATTATATTGAAAGACATTAAAAAATTGTGAAACTAATTGAAATTAATGAAAATCAAATGGAAATAAAAAATGGAAATTGATCTGAAATTTTCTAAAATGCTTGTTAATACCGAATTATTGTTAGTAGTCCTTCCTTTTAAGGTTTCATCCAGCAAGTCTTTAGTACTCAAAAAATGCTGTTCTTCTAAAACTATGACTCAAATTCCGAGAATCACTGAAATTGAAACTAAATTGAATTGAATTGGTTGAAATTTTATGAAAACTAAATGAAAATTGAATTGAAATGAAATAGAACTAGAATTGAATTGAATGGAAATTGAATTGAAATTGAAATGACTTTAGCTTCGTCTTTTTTTTTGCTATATGATTGGCTTAAAAGACCGAATTATTGTTGGTAGGCCTTCCGTTTTAAGGTTTCATCTAGCAAATCCCTAAGAAATACTCAAAAAATGCAGCTCTCATAAAATTATGACTCAAATTCTGTTAAAGAATCACTGAAATTGAAACTGAGCTCAAAACCAAATTGAAATTGAATTCAAATTTTGCTTGCTGAATGCTTGGCTTAAACGCCACAACTACTGTAAGTAGGACTTTCCTTTAAAGGTTTCATCCAGCAAATCTCCCCGATGTGACTGAAATTCTGTTTAAGAATCACTCCCATCTGCTTTCAACACCGTTTAAACACAATTTTCTTGAAAGGAACAACAAATAGCTAAAATGAAATTTGTTCAAAAAGCTGAGTCACTCTTTGCCGTTGCATTTTGATGTCAACCAACGACGACTCGCACTTGGCACTTTCAATACAAAATCTCTCACATAATGGCGACTTGAGCTTGGGTAAGCGAATTTCTGTTGGCGACTGGGGGAAACCATTGTCTGGGGCAGCTTCTGCTGACTTTTACATTAATGAGCATGTTTTTATTTATAAGTGTTTTCTTTTTGCTGTTCTGCTTTTCTTTTGGCTCGCTTTTGTTTGGCTCTCGCTGTGGTAGTATTGGGTGGGGGGCGGGCGGCTGGATTTGACATTTGCCTTATATTTTGTTTTTGGGCGAACGCTCGATTTCATTTGATGTGCCCGCTGGCGCGTCCTTTTTTTCTTGTGTTGGTCAGTCATTTAGTTGATTGGATGCATCAGCTCACGGCCCATTAGTTGCCATACAATCCACAATCCACGGTGTTTACCCATCGCACCTAGACAAAAGCTGGAGAGAGAGAGGCAGGCAGGCAGGCCGGCCGAGCCGGGTGTGCAGTGAGGGAGACGGACAGAGTGTTGACCTGAGAAGGGCGTCCATTTCTTGCAGATGCCTTTTGTGGGGCACATAATTGCTGAACGCGTCGTCAGGCTGGCGCCTTTTTTATTGCAACGCCACCCCCCCCAACACACACACTCACACACGCACGCAAGTACACGTTGCCGTAATGAGCTTTGGTCAGTCGTGTTCGTTCGTGTCTCGTTTGCTTCGCTTGCTTTGGTTTTACTTTACTTGGCTTTTTTTATGCTTTTTGCATAATAAACGGAAAGTTTGCTTTTTAGCGCATCATAAAAGTTCTGCCAGGTGTCATGTTTTCATTTACACTTTGCCTTCTTGTTCAGTTTCATGAAAGCCAAAAGGAAAGAGCGAGAGAGGTAGAGAAAACAACATGTTAATGCCCTCTCGCTTTGCTTTGAAATAACTTCTGTGTTTCAATAATGCAAAAGTGCCAGAAAAGTTTTCCTTTGAACTAAAAGTCACTTTTCAAATACGAAATTAATGGCAAATCAATAAGCTTGAGGAAATTAGCAAGTATTAGTAGAGTAAAGTATATTGATCAGACTGTACTGCTTTGAAGTAGGCGCTTTAACTGCTTTTTCAGTGGACGAAGGCTTGTGTAGGGCTTTAATAATGTTTTGATTGGTTGTTTTTCATAACAACTGATATTTTCTGAGGTTGCGGATGGTTGCCAATTTGTGTCAAATGAGCATTTCGAAGTGCGTTTTCTGTGGATGTGTCATTTTCTTCGATTTTGACTTACGTCACGGTCGCCATAATTTCAAAATTAAAGATTTTGAAAAGCTTAGGAAAGAAATGAAAACGATTTTGTTCATGTCTATGTTAACTCTGTTTAGAATGTCTACTTCGGTAACGCTTTATTAACTCCATTGCTTCATTGGTATGGAAATTTGTAAAAAAAAAATTGAAATTTGTTGACGGTTTTATTGTTATTGTATTGTTTATTGGTACAGCATACATAGTGTGCTTTATCCACCATTTGTTACCTCTACTGTTGCTCGGGCGCCAGCTGCTAATAACTGGTGATTTTAAAGAGCGAGCTAGGATTTGTTGATTGATCCCGTTCTTCAGTAAACCCACAATCAATCGACTCAAAACTGAGACTTTTTACCTTCTGCTTGATAAAATTTTAGATTTCACGGTCGCCAACTGTTACCAAATGCACACAAAGTGAATGAACTAAGAACATTGGACTCACGCTAAGTACAAACGTTATTAAAAGCAAAGCAAACTTAAGCTTAACATGTCGAAAAAGATAGACTAAGGTAAAGCTTTTACCTTTAGACGCTAACCCTTGCAAATTTTGGTATTCAAATCCATTTCCTAATAAAGCTTAAGACACCACTCCTGCAATTTGTAGAGTTGCGTCGTTTGGATTTAAATAATTCGTTTGCTGCCAGGAGCAAGCAGTGCAAACTCGCACGAGTTGGTATACCCCTAATATATTGCAGCCGATAGTTGCTTTTACTCGTGTTGGCTCGCTTAGACAGCCAAGCCAAGGTATGGTCATACTTTCTTTTCAATTCCTAACCTAAGCCAGGTATGCAGAGAGCTGTGTATCCAAAGGCGAGTTATAATTTCCCTATTTCTGCAGTTACATACTTCCAATTGGGCGAGATTATCGCAAGCCCAGTGCAGTGTAGCCCATCTGTGGCGGATGCGGTTCGAGTTTGTCTAGAGTCCACATATAAAAGCGCCACTCCATACGTGTGAATGGAAAGGTAATTATAATGATACCAAAACTTCGTCAGGAACCAAAGTGATTTCATTCCCTAGTGATGATTAAAATATACGCGACCCTTTGAATTTAGTCGGCATATAATCAATTTGTTTCTTAAGTTATAGATTTTCTAACCTTAAATTCTTTATAATGGGCACCTGACATGAGTAAAGGCGCGGACATCTATCGACCTTTATTAGGCTGGATGGGTAATAGAAGGTGAACTTAACATCTTGTTCTCCCCCTTTTTTGTGAACAATGTAGTGTCTCCTGCCTTCCCTCTCCTGTAACTCTGTCTTCTCTCTTTTTTTCAGTGAACCCCCCATTTTCCCTGTAAGCTCCCAGTAATGCTGTCCGCTCACCGCGGAGGTTATCACGGAGGACAGTTACAAAGTGTCCACCGACCTCTTAATATATTTACCTTTCATCAGACTGCATTACTTTCTTCAAAGCTGCCGAATATCCAATTTCTTCCACGGAAAGATATTGTAGCGAACCTAGGCTCCAACGGCGAACTAGTCCTAATGACCGCAGGCAATTCCAGTGATAAGGGAGATGTCACTAGTCTGAACAGCTATCGATACGTTACTTTCCTTTTACTTAAAGTTCCTTCTCTAAGTTTCACTTGAAGACGCGACACGTGCGACTAAATCAGGGCTAGCTAATTGGAAGTTTTAATTAAGAACTCTGCATCTTATTCGCGGATTGTGCTTGTTTCTTGATTGCTCGGTTTGCCTGGAGAACGGCGGGATAACCTTGTCCCCATCACCTGCCTTACAAACAGTTCGCTCGGCTAACCCAATACGGCGGCCTCAACGGAGTTGACTAAAACTCTCTACAATATTCTCAACACTCTGTTGCTCTTCTTTACCATAATCTAACTTTTGCGTTAGTAAGGCGGTCGTTACGTATTCCATTCGTTCGATTCAGCAATGCGGCATGTCGTTGCCGCGATCATTTAATCATAAGTACCATTTCCAGCTTAAGATGGTTAGTTTTTCCCATCCGACTAATACATCTGGATAACTTGTATGCCCGGCTTGACACCCGGTCACCCCTCTCTGCTGTTGGCGCCAGCTTTGTAGTAATTAGCCATGCCAAAGCTTCTCAAACTGCCGTTCGAATTCGGCGTTAAACTGTAGGTCCCTTTCTCTAGTACGAAAAATAGAAGCGCACAAGCGAAGAAATTGTGAGGAGCTCAGTTTTGGCTCCTTAAGGCTGTGTCAAGCCATTTTACATACCTAAGTAAATAAGTCTCCGCCCGCCCTCACCACGACGGAGTCCACTGGATTGGCCAAGACTTGCAACAGTATAATGGTCTGTTTTCAAACATTTGGATAATTGTTGGGAACATTTGGAATTTTATAAGTTCGAAAGACTTGGAACAATCATAAAAGGCTGGATTTGAGTCTTTCATAAACTTAGAATAATATAATTGAAAACAAGTATAATTTAAGCACATTTAACCGTAAAATTTGATTGATTAAAAGTGTTCTGTTGAGCGAGTTTGCTTCATTTATACCTGTCTTTTTGTTGAGCAGACAGCATAGAAAAAATTAGTAAACATAACATATAACACGAGCTCTGGTTTTGAGCATTCGAATTTAATTTAGTATAAGAAACATCCCGCTTATTTAGCTCTAGCTTTTAAGAAAACTAACAGAGCGTTGGGTGCCGCATTTACTTACACTAAATACGCATCAAGTCATGTTTTGGCCTTTTCGCTTACACTTTTCTAACATATCATCCTTTTTTTGTCCATAATTCCAGATACAACCCACTCCTTGTACTCGTTTTTTGTTCCCCAATAATCCAGCGTATCAATAGCTGAAAGCATTAAATCCTAAACGGGATCAAAAACCCAGAACCACTTGAATGGCATTGAAATTATTGTAAGACGTTAAGCGAGCGAGTGAGCGAGCCAGTGGGAAGGAAGCGTCGGACCAATTGTGGGCCAAGGGATGAGGGTTTTTACTATAAAATGCTGAGGACATGGTGCTCCATTGTGCTGCCTCAGTTGTTGTTGTTGTTGTTGTTATTACCGGCGGAAGAATGGAATTGCTGTTGGATGGGATGGATGCTTTCGGCACTCGGCACTTAAAGAACGGGGGTTGAAATACGCGCACACTTAACGCAAAATATAAACAGCGCACGGACAAACCGACGGACGGACGGACATCTATTGTTGCTATCTATAGATCCAGCTGACGTCCCGGCTGACTGACATGAAACTTCAGTTTCATTTACAGCACACGCAATTTTGTATCTATAGAAGTGGTGGTGGGTTTTCCATTTCGTTTCGTGGCCGTGGGTTGCTGATTTCCAACGTGTTGTAATCCCATTTGCAGGATTGCGGATTCAGGAATCAATTACGAATTTAATTTATATAACAGAGCGCGCTTTCTCTGCACAGGAAGCTTGAAATTTAGAGAACGCTTCGGGGTGACGTGGGGAGGGTCGTCATATTGATTTTACAGCCCGCGTATCAACTTGGGCTCAAGTGTGTGGCCCCCATGGGCGAACATTTTTTTGGCGGAGCACACTTCATTGAAACTTTCTACTTGATGCTGTCAAGTCAATGCAATCATCGAAAGGAAACCCACCCGTTCCAGTCAGTCTGACAATGTCAGGGAGAGAGTGAGAGAGAGAGAGCGGGGTAGGGGGAAATTCTTTGGTTCTTCTTTCTGAGACATTGCTGACATGATTTGGCCACAAAAGTTGTGAGTCCTTCACTCCTCCTCCCAGCCTCCTCCTGTCGTATGCACTCGGCATAATGTATACAACAAAACATTTTTTTTTTTTTTTTTGTCTAACAATTTGGCGCATTTTCACGCTATTTTTGTTTGTTTGTGAAAGAAGAACTTGAAAAGAAGGGGAAGCACTTGGCAGTTTTGCTTTTGGATTAATTGCTATGCAGATTTCTGGCTAAGGGAAGCTGACTGGCGCCCAGCGAGGGGTTGAGATTTGGTGACATATGTAAATTTTTAAAGAAACTGGCGCCCAACGTGGACATTGCTTATAGTTTTTGACTTTTAAGCCCTAACCCTATTCAGTTTAGTGGAAATTCTACCCTAACACGATTTTCATTGGTCCTTCGAGCCGGATAAGAAGTCTAGGATGACGTTTTAGGAATCTAAATAGAATAAAGTCTCCTCGAATCTAATTTTCTTTCTCAGTTCATTGAAAGTTCTGCCGTAACACGATTTTAATCGGTCCTTCGAGCCGGATAAGAAGACCTAGACGACGTACTAGGAATCAAGAGAGTCCCCAAATTAATTTTTTGTAACTTGAAGCTAATTTTTGTTCAGCTGCAGCCCAAGTTCATTGAAAACAATGCCCAAACATTATTTTCAAAGGTCCTTCGAGCCGGATAAGATACTTAGACGACAGTTTAGGAATCTTAATAGAATAAAGTCTTTTCGAATCTCATTTTCCTTTCTTACTTCATTGAAAGTGCTGCTTAATCACAAATTTCATTGGTCCTTCGAGCCGGATAAGAAGACATAGGCGACGTATCAGGAATTTATGGTGTCACCGAATCACATTTTTCCTAAGTCCAAGTTGATTATTGCGCAACAGCCGCCCCAGTTCAGTGGAAATTCTGCTCTATCACAAATTTCATTGGTCATTCGAGCCGGATAAAAGACATAGACAACGGATCAGCAATCTAAATAGATCTAAGTCTCCCCGAATCACATTTTCCTTTCTCAGTTCAGTGGAAACTCTGCCCTACCACCATTTGCAGCCTCTTATAAGCCAGTTCTTAAACTTAAATAGCTCCCCTCACCACAGTTTGTCCCAGAACTTTTAGAGATTTTATTTTCTTAAAAGG
The DNA here is from genome assembly GCA_018904265.1 of Lordiphosa collinella. Lineage (NCBI taxonomy): Eukaryota > Metazoa > Arthropoda > Insecta > Diptera > Drosophilidae > Lordiphosa > Lordiphosa collinella. Next base: position 2,171,536 of record JAEIFV010000001.1, read on the forward strand.
TGTGTGTATCAGATTGTGGTCCAACTTCAAAAACAGGGCTGCATCTCTCGCAAATAATTTATAACAGTTTCTATTCATGTTTCCTACATTGAGTTAGACTTACCAGCCCTGGAAACATTTGTTTATGTCTTTGCTAAATTGCGTAGATTTGCGAAGTCGGTTCAGTTGGTTTGTGTATTGGCTTTGGTTGGTTTGTCAAAATCTCCTATCAAAATACGAGATTTTTAAACCAACCGAAAGAGATTTCAAGGACATCGAGAATTGGAATTTGGTTGGGAGAGATTTCTGGAACACCTCCGATTATTTAGTTTTGAAGGAAAGCTAATAATTTGGCTCTGAATTGCGTGACACAACTAGTACTTTTCAAGTTTTTGTGGAGTTGGTTCCACAACCTAACATTAAGTAAGTAAAGCAAAGGGCCAAAGCCGAGCTTCTCTCAATCTCTTGGCTTGTGCGCTTCTAATTTTCGCTCAAGAGAAAGGGACCTACAGTTTTACGCCGAATCCGAACGGCAGTTTGAGAAGCTTTTCATGGCTAATTACTACAAAGCTGGCGCCAACAGCAGAGAGGGGTGACCTGGTGTAAAGTTTATTCAAAGAAAGCCTTTTTTTACGACTCTTCTATAAATATAAAACTGTTCAACCTGACTGACTGACTGGTCGCACAGTCTAAAAGGTTAGAGTTACAGGGCTGAAATTTGGACAGGAGTTTCCTTAGGTGGTGAAAGTGCGTACTAAGACTGGGTTTTGGAAAATTGCACCCGGAAAACCGTCGGAAAAGTTTGTATGGGGAATATTTTTTTTTTCATCCGATTGTCTTAAAATTCGGTTTGTAAGCATAGTATGCGAAATAATTGGACACGTATTTTCCAGATTTCGGAAAATCCGCCCACAAGGAAAATTCTGGGAAATTCAATATCCAAAAATCTATTTTTCATCCGATTAATTTGAAATTCGGTTTGTGAGGACAGTAAGTGAAATAAATTGAAATGCGATTCTCCGATGTTGGAAAATTCGACCGTAGGGTCGGAAAATTCCCGGGAAAGTTTGTATGGGTAATTTTTTTTTTCCGATTGACTTAAAACTGGGTTTGTAAGCGAGAATACGAAATAATTGGACACGTATTTTCCCGATTTCGGAAAATCTGCGCGCAAGGAAAATCCCCGGGAAATTCGATATGCAAAAATTTATTTTTCATTCGATTGACTTGAAATTTGATTTGTAAGGATAGTAATTGAAATAATTTGTAATGTAATTTTCTGATGTTGGAAAATTTTACCTTAAACTTGGTTTGTAAGGATAGTATAAGAAATAACGATAACGGTAACGGTAACTTGGGAATTGTTTTGGTTGTGTGCGGGACCTGGACCTCGACCTGGAGGTGGAACTGGACCTGGACGTAGACGTGGACCTGGAGGTGGCCATTGAGATGGCCATGGTGGTGGCCAAGGAGGAGGTAATGGAGGTGGACCTGTAGGTGGACAAGGAGGTGGAAAATGGTCCAAAAACCGCAATATTTGCAAAATTCTTAATCTCGGTAAAACTTTGGGGATTTCTAGGTAGGTTTCTAAGTAGAAGAAATGGGCGGAAAATGGTGCATAAACCGCGAAATTTGCAAAATTATAGAGTTCATCTGATTGCAATAGCAACTTGAAGGAATAGTTGGAGAATTGGTGGAAAATGTCCCAAAATGTGTGTTCAAGGCCAATCCTTATTTGTGGGACGATCTTCATCAAATTGGGCTTGTAAGCTTTAAATTTTAAAAGTCTACCACCAAGATCGGAAATGTCAGGAGAGACTTTATTTTTAACCGCGGGCGGGGCATAAAAGTTAATCTCTGCTTTGAGCCGATGTAATTAAGATACGGTCAAATATTTTCCAATTTGTGAAGTCCACCCCCAAGTCGGAAAAGAAAAAAGCTTAAGTGACAGCTGCGTAGCGAAGCCAGCCGGGTTATTTGCTAGTAATAAAAAAATAATTAAATATCCCGATTGTTATACCCTTGCAGAGGGTATTATAAAATTGTCCAGATGTTTGTAACGCATAGAAGGAAGCATCTCCGACTTCATAAAGTATATATATTTTTGATCAGCATGATGAGCTGAGCTGATTTACGCTACACATTTGTTGGAACCGGCCGGATCGGATGACTATAGCATATAGCTGTCATACGAACGATCGGTCGAATAGCTAGTTTCAGTGGGAAAAAATTTTTTGTTTTCAATGGAAACGCCTCCAAACTTCGTATTTCTTAGTTTGAAATGCTTTCCCATGATTCCACAGAGTTTGGTCGAAAACGAACATCTATATAGTATAGCTGTCATTGAAATGTACTGTCTAAAAAAGAGTCTTAATTAGAAAAACTTTTTTGTTTTCCATGGAAATGTCCTTAAAATCATTAAAAGGGCATAAATATATTTGGTACGTTTTCACACAATTCTACAAAGTTTTGTCTAAGTCGGATGACTATAGCATATAGTTGCCATAGGAACGATTGGTCAAAAAACTAGTTCTAGTGAGAAAAACTTTTTAGTTTTCAATGGAAACGTTCTTATCTTTGGCGTATACTTATTTTATATAATTTTGCACAATCTTACACAGCTTTGTCAAAATCGAATGACTATAGCATATAACTGCAGTACGAATGATCGGTCAAAAAAGAAGTTATAGTGAGAAAAACTTTTTCGTTTTGAATGGAATCGCCTTTTGGTAAAGAAATTAGTTTTGCTATTTTCCATCTATCTGGGAATATTGATGCCATAAATACTGTGTGACAGATATGTGTATTTTGAGGTACTATTTGTGGGAGGAGAATTTTAAAATATTTTGTATTTAGACTTAATTTTAAGAACAGATTCAAGGACATCACACGGACTCACACACATAAAGCTAAACCTAGTACCACAGTTACTATTTGGCATAATTTCAAAGTACAGGCTATAGGTAGCTTCAGGTACTTCAGATTAAACGAAATTTAAATCGAGATCATTAACGTCGGCAGTTATTTTACTTCCACTTTTATGCTTGCCAATTGCAAACTTTCTGAGCTCACTCCATGTTTGTCCAGACGAAATAGCATCCCTAAATTTGGCCGAATAATATGATTGTTAAGCACTTCTAATATAATTATTCACAGTTTTAATTAAATCAACAATAATGCTCTGTATCTCTTTCATTTCTTGTAAGCTGTGTCCCGTTGTAAGATGTAACTAGCTAGGCTCTGCTCAAACCACGGTTTCTGACTCGGTTTCAACTGTTTTCTGCGCAAAAGGGACACAGCTTTCAAATAGATTGCTAGTAAAGAAATTTTGGAAGAACTAGCATCGGCAGGTGTGTATATTGAGTCCCAGTCATACGTTATAAATTGTTTAAAATCAATATGCTTAAAATTCCAATACCAAATAATTTCATCACTTTGATGCGCCTCAGGAAAATAAATACTGGTACTGAAATCTGGTCATAAAACAAAACCTTATCTTTTTCATTCACAAAGAATATGACAAATAATTATCAGTAGTTAGTTTTTGAAAAATGTGTTGATATTTCAGGTTACTCTTTTATTTTATAATATTTTCCTGGCAGTGGCCACACCTGAAAGTATTAGTGCATAATTAGATCTTGATTAACCCACTGGCGCCCAACGTAGGGCTTCCTAAAATTGCCACCTGCAGTCTAAAATTTGCTTTAATCAGCACTATTTTAAATATTATCCAATTTCTTTCATTTTCAATCAATCTCAATCATTATCTTTAACTACGGCCTTTGGAATCATCTCCCTTTTTCCACAGAAAGTTCAACAGTTTGGTTAACAAGTTGCGCGCCCACAAAAGCCTGCAAAATCAAGTTCTGAGCCCAGTCTAGACTCGTCGCAGCGCTTCATGTGTCCCCGTGTCTCTCGTCTCTCTCTCTCTGGTGGTTGCCTATACCAAACCGGACTGGGTTTGGTTTTGCTATGAGGGTATTATGTTTTCCACAGCTGTCAAATTTGATTTGACAAATGTAAATAATACAGAACCGACCGGGAGTGTGTGTGTGTGTGTTTGAGTTTGTGTATGTGCTGACATAATGCATGCAACCTTATGGTGATTTACACCTTTTGCGAGGGGCAAGGGGGTGATCTACACTAAAAAGATAGCGTGATTGTCAGGCTTGAATGATGTTGTTAATGGGACTACAAATTGTCACCTCATCAAAATATAAATAAAAGTTTAAATGGCGAGAATTGATTTGGGAAGCTGCAACAAATCTTCTAATGCTCGACAAAATGGTAGTCGATTTTCCCACAATTCACCAAACCAACTTTTAGATTTGCAAAATTTTGTCAAAATTGGATTACTATATCCCATGCCTGCCATAGAACCGATTAGTCGAAAATGGGTCTATGGATAATTTTGTTTATCCATTTTCATTTACAAGCACTATAATTTCGATAAATTTTGAAAAAAAGTAGGTATTTTTTTCTACATTTGGGCACACAGCATTAACGAACTTTTGAAAACGAAACTTTTGGCCAGGTTTCTTCTTTTTTACCTTTCAATAGGTGCAGAAACAAAAAAGTTATGAGAGTTTAAGAGAAGTCAACTTTTGAAAAAATCGAAAAAACAGTTTATCGATAATATCTCGATAACGATTCGACAGTTTTTTCATGTCGATTTTCGTGCTTATCGGGCTGACGAGTACCATCTCTTAGGGACATGTAATAGCCCATTATGTCATCATAAATTTAGTTTTTAATAAAACTGTCATACTTATAACGTGCGCTTTTTAAGATAGGTATTCAAGAATTAATTTTTGACTCCTCCTTGAGGCACCTTAACCGATTATATAATGTAGATTTTTCTCTTGAACCATTAAAAAGAAGAAAAAGAAGTCGGTGAAGCCCGACTATAACATTCTCTGTACCTGTGAAGTGCTGCCCATCACCGCTGCGACCGGTGCTGTCCATAAAAGTTTGTTTTCCCTATATCTCGATAACCGTTTTCCGATCTTTACCAACCCTTTTGCGGATCGATAAATAATGTTGTTTTTAATATGTCCAGAAGGTTCGAACCTTATATCTATAAAACTGACAGAGATATGACGATTTTTCTAAATTTCGGGGGCGGGAGAGGGCGTGGTAAAAATTGAAAATAAACTTGATCTGTATGCAAGTATAAGAAGTTTTTGTCCACTTGACGTCGAACCTCTATCTCTTACCATCTCTGAGATCAGTGCGTTCATACGGACAGACAGACGGACATGGCTATATCGGCTCGGCTGTTGATGCTGATCAAGAATATATATACTTTATAGGATCGGAACTGCTTTCTTCTAGCTGTTACATACTTTTGAACAAACTCATTATACTCTGTGTACCTCTGGTACAGCGTATAATTATGTTGAAATTGTTGTTGCACTGTGTTGCAGGTACAGCAATATGGGAAGCCAACGAATCTTTTCAAGAAAGGAAGTTAAACAGTTGGAAGTTGTAAATGGTGTCGCAGGACGTGGTATGACCTTGGCTAAAAGCTATATTAGTGTCACAAATTCGAACACTGTCTTTCAGAATGTATTGCTTGGCATAGGGCTGCAACGCAAAAATCTTAATTAATCGGGTGTGTTTCAGAAACTTCTAGAGATTTTCGTATAAACGATTGGATTTTGAACTAAACTGTCAGGACTTTATATGAAAAGTGTCAAGAATAATGTCGCCTACTAGATTATAGGAAAGGAAAACTGTACGTTTGAAATGTACTTGGTGCTGAGCGGTCAGTTTCAAATCTCTCAACTTTAGTCATCTAATCTAGTAGCCAGGCATTTTGGAGACGCTTCACATGTAAGGGCAAGCAGTTGCAGTTCGAAATGAAACCGTTTATACAAAAATCTCAAGAGATTTCTGGAACACCGACGAATAAGTTTGAAGCAAAACGTTTTTATACCCTTGCAGAGGGTACTATAAAATTGTGCGGATGTTGGTAACACATTGAAGGATCAGCATGACGAGCTGAGTTCATTTAGCCCTGTCCGTCCGTCTGTTTCTATGCTATCTCCTCCGTCAGTTTAAAAGCTATCTGAACCAAACATTACACGAAGTCTTTTAGTACAAATACGCTACACATTTGTCGAAACCGGCCGGATCGGATGACTTTAGCATATAGCTGTCATAGGAACGATCGGTCGAAAAACTAGTTTTAGTGAGAAAACTTTTGGTTTTCAATGGAAGCGCCTCCAAACTTCGTATTTCTTAGTTTACTATCCTTTCACATTTTTTCACAAAGTTTGGTCGAAATCGGTCTTCTATATGGTATAGCTGTCATAGAAAAGTATAGTCTGAAAAGTTCACAGAGGGAAAAAACGTGTACAGAAAATAAGATTTTTTCATCTCAAAGTATGAACAGAATGTTCTCTCAAATTTTTGAGAACAAATGTTCCGAATGTTCTTGATATGAGAGCAATATATTAAGAAATTGAGACATGCTGTATCAGCACTGAGAAATAGCCTAACCGTCTAAGACGCCGTCGTTGCGCGCGACAAAGGTCTTGGGCTCTACCCCCAGTCAGTCCCGGAAATTTTTTTAATTACAGGGTGATTTCTTAGCTATAATCTTTTTGGCAACACTGGTTCAAACAGCTCACGCACATTTCGTGTTTTGTTTCACTGTCAAACATCTTCAGTTTGGTCTATAATTTAACCATGAATGCGCTTACAAACCAACAACGCTTGCAAATTATTGAATTTTATTATCAAAATGCGTGCTCTGTTAAGAAAGTTCATCGCGCGCTTCTTCCATTCTATCGTCAGTTTAATCGACCCACTGAAGCGGCTACTCGGGCTATTGTGACTAAATTTCACACCAATTTTACATTGTTGGACATTAAACCACCAACACGCTTACGTAGAGTGCGAACTGAAGAAAATATCGCAGCTGTATCGGCCAGTGTTAATGATGACCATCAATTATCGATTCGTCGCCGATCGCAGCAATTGGGCCTCTGTTACTCAACAACGTGGAAAATTTTGCGGAAGGATTTAGGTGTGAAGCCTTTCAAAAGACAGCTGGTGCAAGAATTGAAGCCGAACGACCTACCGCAACGTAGAATTTTTGGTGAATTTTGGCTCTTGGAAAGTTGGCCGAAGATCCACTTTTTTACCGAAAAATTGTGTTCAGCGACGAAGCTCATTTTTGGCTCAATGGGTACGTAAATAAGCAGAATTGTCGATTTTGGAGTGAATATCAGCCAGAAGCATTGCAAGAGCTACCAATGCATCCAGAAAAAGTCACAGTGGCATCATTGGACCGTACTTCTTCAAAGATGATGCGAATCGTAACGTAACTGTGAATGGTGAGCGCTACCGTGAGATGATATCCAACTTTTTTTTTGCCCAAAGTGCAAGAGCTTAACTTGCATGACATGTGGTTTAAACAAGACGGTGCCACATGCCACACAGCACGCGCAACAGTGGACTTATTGAGAGGCGAGTTCGGTGAACATTTTATTTCACGTCAATTGGCCGCCTAGATCGTGCGATTTAACGCCTTTAGACTATTTTTTGTGGGGCTATGTTAAAGCTCATGTCTATACAGACAAGCACGCTTCAATTGACGCATTGAAAGACAATATTGAAGCATTTATTCGTGAGATACCGGCCGAAATGTTGGAAAGAGTATGCCAAAATTGGACCATTTGAGACGCAGTCACGGTCAACATTTGCATGAAATAATCTTCAAACATAAAATTCTATGGACCGTACTATCGATTTAAATAAAGATTTCATGCATTTTTTTGAATTTTATGTTTTTTTTTTGAAAAACTTTCCTATAGCTCTTAAAAAATCACCCTTTAGTACTTAGGTAATCAGAAATCCAACAAAGGTTGGTTGGAAAGCCGATTAAACGCAGCCTATGAAGCAACAATGAGTGATTAACATATCAGTATAAATGAAATCAGTCTTCATCTTACCTAAGAACCCTTTGATCACTGAAGATGTGAACTCTAAGAGGTTAGTCGTAGATCTACGGCTTACAAATCCATGTTGGAGAGGTGAGATAAAGGAACTACATAAATGTTGAAGTTGAGATGACATAATTCTCTCAAAAGGAGAAAAGAAAATGCCCATATAATTTTCGACATCGGACTTATTACCCTTTTTATGGAGTGGACTTATAAAAGATTTCTTCCATAACAAACGAATGACTCTATGGGCGTGGGTAGGGCAGAATAAGTAGTTGTACGGAGAATCAAGAAGATTTCAGTGCAAAATTTCTACTTGGTGCAAGCTTTTAGCACCCTAGCTCTTCATTTAAGGGAGATATGGGTGTTTGAAGAAAATTGGAAGGTTTCAAATTTCCAAAAATACATTAATTTATATGTTTTTGGCAAACATTTGAGCAGAATCTTGCAGCAGACAAAGTAAAAGATTTTTAAAGCCTATTTCTAGGTCCACGATTTTAAGAAGCAGCAACCACGTCTATAAGAAATCATAAATTTCTGTAACCCTAGACGCGGCGAGCATTTCCCAAGGGATCGGCACAAATTTTTAGTGGTGACCCCGACGTGACGTACTTAAGTCATCATAGGCGCTCTTCAATATAAAAAAAAGAAGCACTTATGGTTAGATTTCGATTGTCAACTTGCTGAACGAATTAGCTGGTAGCCTGACACCTTTATCATGGTGAATAGTTCTCATTTCAATAATATTAAGCTATGATTTGGGTTTTAGGAATTCTTTGTATTATATTTAAGCACAAACAAGAACCAAATATGCTTGAAATTTTAAGTACAAGGGACCAAATGGGGGCATACAATGGCCCGTGGTGCCCTCGACGCCCGACCCATAACAGAATTCAAGCAAGACCGACCCAGTGGACCAGAGAACGATTGTACAAACGAGACAAATCTGCGAGCGTTGGCAAAATTTTTGTCAAACTATCATAAGCGGGCTTAAAAACGAGTGATAAGCGGGTGAAAAATGATACACAAAAATGAAAAGGACAAAGAAGGGCGGAAAGTAGTTAGCGACGACGAAAGTTCCGCCAAACTATCATTAGCGGGCTTAAGAACGAGTGATATGCGGAAGAAACATCAGAGCAGGCAATAGCCGAACATTTTTTTCCGATTTTGTCTCTCTCTGCAGTGCGTTTTGGAACAGGCAAAATGACGAAACTTTTCGGTAAATGCGATTTGTTGTTGCAAGCGGTGCGTTTATCAGAAAAGGCTCGCAAACGAATCATTTGCGAGCTATCGAATACGAAACTTTCACTGCCACAAACTGAGCGGCCAGTGATTCAATTTCGTATCGTTTTCGGATCTGTTTGCGATAGTTTTAAACGTTTTTGTTTCGCGTAACTCTCGTTTGCAATATCGTTTACTAGGAGTTTGGTCCACTGGGGAGTTCAAAAGTGAGAGACAACTGATAGAATTCAGTCTCTTCTCTTGCAGTCTCTCTCTTTAATAACAGAAGCTTAAAGTTAAGGTCAGTTTGGGGGAAACAATACTGCAATCTCCTAAGCAGTAGTTTGAGAAGGATTGGTAATATTCTGAGTGCATAAGAGAGAGGGGACAATGGGCATGTATGTATGTATGTGTGTACTTTGAGATTTATAGAGTAAGTCGCTGCCAAAACAATCGAAAATTCCGTTATTTTTTTTCATTTTGCTTTACCCTCTCTTTTTTTTGTTTTACTGCAGGAAAAATCCAAAATGTAAGTTTTAGTGGTTCAGATTAAACAAAACACTTTTAGCACTGGTTTTATTTTTGGTGGCAACTTCTTTTCGTAGTTGTTGTTGTTGCGGTTTGAAACACACTTTTCTCCTTCAACATGTCAGGTGTCATGCGTTTTTTCTTTTCTTTTTTTTTCCAAAAACAAAACAGAAAAAAAACCAAAACAATCTGCGTTTCTGGGCGCGACGCGACGGCAAAAGCGCAAAAAAAAAATCAGACAACGATTTGTGGTACGTGGAACGTGACAGCAGCGACAACTGGCACTGGCCGAAAAAAACGTGTCCAAGCCAAAGCACACCACAAAGGCAACACAAAACGGACCGGGTTAAGACAAGACCAAGTCCAAGTCAGCGCAGATGATGACAGAGCGACGACGACAACGACGTCGGCAGCGAAAGCTGCGCGACAAAAATCAAAAGAGAGGCAGCCGCAGCAACAGCAACAAAGTAGCAGGAGCCGGCGCCAGTTTCACCACGGCCCCCCCACCACCCCCATCAAAAGCTTAGCCGAGCTTAGCTTAGTTTTTCTTGTTGTTTGACAAGCATTTTGACACCGTTTTTGCTTTCGTTACAAAATGGTGATCCTTCTTCTGCTGTTTTTTTTTTTGTTTTCTCTTCTGTTGACAAGCGTACGGGCTGGGACGTACAACCCGCACTTCGTTCGGGCTTCAAATGACATGAGAGATTGTGAGAGCACCACACACACAGCATTAGCAGCAGCAGCAGCAAACTCACCACAGCAGCGCAGCGACAGCACTTGAAAATGTTGCGCCTGTTTGCCGAGTTAATTAGGCAATGGCGTCGTCGTCGTCGCGCCGAAGTTTGAGTGAGAGCCGGCAGCAAAACTCACTCAAAAAAAAAAAAAAAACAAAAAAAGGAGGAGAGAAATACCGGTTCTTTTTATTTTGTGACAGGATAACAGCAACACGCACCCGAAAAAGAGCAGTCCCGGTGGGAAGAGACTTTGGTCTCGCAGGACTTTGTTGCGTGTCGTCTGCCTTTAATATGTCGGCCACCCAAAACAACCAAAACTAGAGCAAGGAGCAAAAATTCCGGATACCAAGTAGTTAAAGTTGCTCATTTGTTGTTTCTGTGTATTTCTCTTCCAATGATGGCGCATCTTTCACTGCTGATATCTCCCTTATCCTTGAACTGATCCTTACCAAACTTGGTAGTTTAGTAAAAATAGCTATAAATTAAAAATCTGTCTTAAAAATTGTTCAAAATATGTGCGGTTTTTTCAAATTGTTAAATTTGAAAATGAACTAAACTGCTTTCATACTCATGGATTGTCTAGTTCTTACCATATCTGAGGTCTGTGGCAAAATCGACTCGTTTGTGAGTGAAGAAACTGAAGAATCTGCTCAGTTTTTTTCAAAGTGAATGAAAATCCGAAAAGTTTATATGGAGAGAATTTGTAAAGTAAGTACGTTGAAAAATTTGCACACATGTTTTCTCGATTTCGAAAGAAAATGGCCGAAAAATTCTACCTGAAATAATCTATTTTCTTACAATGCACTATGGTCCAGATGCCATTTTTTTTTTTGCATAAAGTCGAAAAATTGAGTTACATGGTTCAAACTTCGTACATTTTATTGTTATGGCATTAATAATTTGTGAAAAAAAATTGGGCCAGTGCGACCACGCCCACGCTTGCCGCCCCTGCAAACTGATTGATAGTAGATTTGGAATAAGTATATATTATTTCCTGTTCTATTTAATTACTTACTTATTTTTTAAATGCAATTCAATCAATATTATAAATATCGTCATCGTCATCAGAATTGCACTGCAGATCGTTTTCATTTTCAGCTGTAGACGGAAGGTCCAAAAGACTTAATGCCTCTTTTGAGAAGGGTTTTTTTTTTATTTTTCCTTTCTCTTTCCTTTAGAGAAACACTCGACAATAATGGATCCGAGGAAATATATCAGTCATAGTATTGAGCCGACTATTTTTCCTTGAATGCGACAATCTATCTTTCTTGTAAACTTTGTTGCGTGCTACAGAAGCATTTTCGCCTAAGCATCCTAGTGGAACCAAGCTCGAATTATTAATCTGGTAACCGTGAACCAATATTTTATGAATTGTTGGTGATATCGGATACCATGGGTAGCTACGCAAATATAATGTAAAAGTTGTTTCACAAAATGAGCGAAATTTTTCCGAATTTATATAATAAAAGGAAGAAATGGCGACTAAAATGGCGTGAAATTTATTTAAAAGATCTTCGCTGAAGTTGGTAATAGATGCTTGTAGTTTAGTATTGGCAAAAGCTCTCCTAGCCGTATTACCATCATTGCTATTGCCGCTTCCTGTTCGCCAGGTGTTTCGGTAGCGAACTTCTGCTTGTATGTATATTGAATGACCCGTTGAGCCATCAAATCCATAGCTGCATATTAGTTTAATTTCAGAACTGTTTGAAAACTGATTTAAAACATCGGCTTGCATTTTAATAATTCTGTGCGCAGTATGATCCAAAAGGTTTTGTAATGATACTTGGGCGGCCGTTTCCGTAACTTTTATATCTACAGGACGGCATTGTAATTTAGATTCCATTATTAGACTATAGGTTGGATAAATGTTACTGTGGCGACTTTTATTCATAAGTCTAGTGTTCATATATTGCTGTTTTGTAAGAGTGTTTTCTAGGAGGTAAGCCAAAGCTTCATCGGGTGTAAGTGGAATGGGTTTTTGTATATCAAATTGCTTTCTCGATTCAGTTGAGTATTCGGGAGTTGTTATGGTTTTTTTAAGAACAAAAGCCGTGTACTTCTTGCTTTGTTTCTTTGCAGAGACTGCTGCAGCATGTGCAAGAAGATTTGTGTCAGAACTATTTTCATTTGCGAGCCCAGATGCCAATTCCCTTTTAATCTTGTATCCACATTCGTGTAAGATAAGGTTGGACGTCCCATTTGTAATTGATATTTTAGACGCCAACCATACAGTATGCTTAGACATGAACCGTTCAAGCATGTAGTTACATTTGGGAAGATATTTATGAATGTAACTATTAAAATTACTGATTTTTTTGTATATTTCCTTTGTTATCTTGGATTCCACAGTGTTTTTATTAATTTTGGTGTATATCCAATTCGATACACATTGAATTTTTCGATTGTTGCTGCGCCATATTTCGATAAGTTCGCTGTGACTAAACTCAAACGTGCCTATATATTACCAAAATGTGAGACAAGGGGGACGAACGGGGATGAGTTTTTGGTTTGTGGCTAAAGACAATACTCACAATTACAATCTGGACCAATAAGTTGCTTTCAGCATGGAACAGCTTATTAGTTATATTCCACGAAACACGGAGAACGCATGTTAGCTTTCTAAAAAAATACACATAAATTGGACATTACACAACACTAAATCCCTAAAACTACACAATAAAATAACAATATACATTAAATAGTGCATACCTTGAAGATTACTTTCCATAATTTAGTTGAATTTTCTGGACCAATTTAACGCGTGTGGCACAACATAAAGCAACTAAATATTTTAGCGTCCTGCATTAGGGCGGGAAAATTCTGAATGCAATGAACTATTTTTCAATCGATTCACTTGAAATTCAATTTGTAAGGATATTATATGAAATAATATTTGATATGATTCTCCGATGCTGAAAAATCCTACACCAGAGCTGGGAAATTCTTCATGCAAGCCACTATTCACCATCCGTTCTAACAATAGTTGGCGATATTATACATATATGTATGATAATTTTTGAATGTTGGAAAATCCGGCTTCAGGGCGGAAAAATTCCGGTATATTCTTTAAGCAAACAACTTTTTTTCATCCGGTTTGTAAGCGTAGTACGCCAACTAATATATGAAACGATTTTACGTTGTCTAACCTGAAGATAAATGCACGGAAAATTTGTAGTGTAGCATACTATTTATTACTTGAAACTCGGTTTTTAAGAAAAAAGTATACGAAATAATTTGAGATAAGATTATGCAATGTGAAAATATTCGCCCCCAAGCACAGAGGGCGATTTTATTAATTTGGCACACAATAATTAATAACTTTATATGTTATAGAAAAAAATTTTTATTTAATTTTTAAAATTAAGTATTTATGTCTACTAATTTTTTCCAGTGAAATTTTCATACATTTTTCATGTTTTAATATTTTAAAATTAAAAAAACAAAAATTTTTATAATCATCTTAATTAATTCTCCTTTATACCTTATCTTAAAAAATACTTCAAATTTTTATATATTAATTAAATTATAATTAATAAAATAATTTAAAATTAAAAATCAATTATGACTCAGGATTATTTTTTAAAAGATTAATAACTTCGTCATCTAATTTAATAATTTTTTTAGAGTGCAATGAAGTACTTTTTGATTTTGATGATATTAGTGGACCTGATGTCACTAAAAGTGTGTTAAATAAATCCGCCATTGTGTTTAAGCGAGAATTTTTTCTAGTGTGATTCACACGATAATTACGCATATCCTTGTTGCGTGCTTCGAGAGCTTCCTCTGACATTATTCCAATTGGCAGGGATACAGTTTTTATAATATTCGCCCCGTGCACAAGAATTTTATGTACTGACGATAGCATATAAAACCAAGGGTACTCCTTTACAAACAGTTTCGCTGTTTCCCATGCATATTGACGAAAAGATTCTATGTCAACTTCATATCCACATGCCATTGTTCGGAATTAGCCGAGTCGTTTAATAAAATCAACACTTCCAGATCATTGAAATTTTTGGGACTTGCATTACAAATCCCACAGACTTGTGAGGACGTTTCTGAAATAGAGTTGAATGCCTTTCCATCAATCATTGTTAAATGAAACTCGTGGTTGACTTGGAAATGATTAACGATGTTGGAAGAATCTCTTGAATTTGATTTTCCACATAAGCGACTTCTTCTCGAATTAGATCTGCGGACTCTTTCTGGAATTTTATTTTTATGGGTCTACAAAAGCGAGTGGATGAGGGACGCTCGTTTTGCCAAAGAATTCTATTATTCCTGCCCAAAATTTGCAACGGTACCAAGCAAATAGAAAAAATATGGTCGTCAACTATGCCAACTTCGGTGTCTGAAAATCGCTGACGGTAAGTGGAATGTCTACTACTGCTCCATATCACACCCCCATTTATAAATGGCTTTCAATTTTTTACAAAAAAAAAGGTGAAAAAGTTCTTCCATTTCATTAAAAGCTGTCTTCATTTCCCCTAAAAAATTTATCTTTGAATTATCGAAACAGTTGGTATCAACCAAAAGTATTGCCAATTTACTTCACTGAAGTTTCCGGTATGGATGCAACTTGGATCCGTTTGCTTTTACGCTTTTTTACGCGCAACTCTCAACATAATGTAGCACGGAAACATTTTTGATCCATGTTCTTTTACGGAGCTCTGCATCAAACGGTATGAATTTTTAATAAAGTATCCGTAAAGGGATAAAGCTTCCTCTTGGGTAAAATTTCTTGGGTTTGCAGACTCTGTCTTATTTAGCTTTGCAGGGCTTTCTGATAGTACTCGAGAACCACTCCTTTTCCCACAGTTATACATGCTCACCCGAGCGGCTACCATTAATACTTCGCACGGTGTTGCCTTCACTATATGAGATACTCTTTGAAGTTGTCGATTGTTTGTGCAATCTGAGAACGATTTAGCCGGACGTCCAGGCATATTGATTGTGCATGGTTCAATTAGCATTAATAAACCGTTTAACCATTCAGCATTTGATTTTTCAAAATATGCCAGTGATCTGTTACACTTCCTCCACTCTTGCAAGCTTGGCAAAGTTTTTGTTAGCTGAAAGGCGCTCCTCTTCGTACAATTCTTTTCCCATTATCTCAGTGAAAACATAGGTTTTAAGAGCATCAACTATTTTTTGCTTGCTCTGCTTCCTTGTACATATTGCAAAAAGTGCTTTTATTGATGCAGACATTATACCTATAAAATAATCTGTACATGTGAGTGGCAAGTATTGGCAGCTCATTTTGACACTGAACGATTCACAAAAGACCGATCATTCATACTGCAGCTATATGCTATAGTCATCCGATTTTGATTAAACTTTGTAGAAATGTGTTAAAGTATATAAAATAAGAATATGCCAATAAAAAGGACGTTTTCATTAAAAACAAAAAAGTTTTTCTCACTAGAACTAGTTTTTTGACCGATCGTTCCTATGGGAGCCACATGCTATAGTCATCCGACTTCGTGCAAAGTTTGGTAAGGATAGCTTTAAAACTGACGGAAGAGATAGCATAGAAACAGACAGACGGACAGGGCTAAATCAACTCAGCTCGTCATGCTGATCAAGAATATATATACTTTATGTGGTCGGAGATGCTTCCTTCAATGCGTTACAAACATCCGCACAATTTTATAATACCCTCTGCAAGGGTATAAAAAAGGATTAATAAATAATTTTCAACTTAAAAATAAAACTACGTATACGCAATATGTGATCATAAGGGCGGCGAGAGTGGGCTTGGTCCGAGCGGTCCACAATTTTTCCCACATGTTTCTTTTTCCATAGTTATTAAATCCTCCAAGTTTCAACTCTGTGGCTACATTGGTTGACTTTATGCCAAAAAATTGGCCATCCAGCCCACTGTGTATTGTAAGCATCGCTTACCAAAGCATTTAAAAAAGGATATTCAACACACTCCGCAGGATTTGGAATATCGTAAGCACCGCATTCTTGAAATGGAAGGATATAAACCACATTCTCCACCGTCTACCACCGCCTTTTTCATATTGTGTATACCAAAATGGATGATTTGTTCTCAGATTTGGAATTATCCCAACCTACCCACCCATCGAAATCCCACCCAGCTACAGATTCCATTAGATTCCGTACTGGCGATACCAAAAATGGTGTCATTAATGATAAAAACAAGAAAAACAAATAACATGACAGCGCAATTGCTCAGCCGGTGGCAGGGGCATCGTTGATGAGTGGCGACGGGGGGTGGGGGGTGAAAGCGGGAGAGAAATGCCTTATGACACTTTCCCCGATGCTGCTGCTCCCGCTGCTGCTGTTTTTGCTGCCGCTGGTCGAGAAGCGCCAGAACGTAATGAATAAAATATGCAATAAACATCAAGAAGAAAAATATGCAAATTCGTTTTACAGGCGACCGTCGTAGCCGTCGTTATCCTCGTTGTCGTCGTCGTCGTCGTCCCGTTCCGAGCCACTGCTACGCCCCATCATCTCCGCGCATGGGCCAGAGCGAGACGGCTAGAGAGCAACGCCCACCAAACGACGACCATTTTACATGGCGTGGGCAGGGGCAGGGAAAGTGGCGTGGGGGTCCGTTTGACGAGTGCGAGTGAGCAGGCTTCGTGCTGCGCCGACGCGGTGAGAGAGCCAACGACGACAGCGAAAAGTTGACGCTGCTCGCACACATCTGTCTGACATCTGTGTGTGGTGTGTGTGTGAGTTGAGCGCATTTCTTGGCTGTGGTGAGTTTGTGGCCTGCACGATCGGTTTGTGGGCGGAGCCTCAGTTTTGAGTGTGTGTGCAAGCGAGACGCAAGCATTGAGTGGACCCGCATTTTGTCACATCGCCGGCGAATGTCCTGCAAATGGGAAAAAATTGTAGTCAGCCTCCTCGTTGGGCCCCATACGGCGTGTCGTTGTCGTCCTTGCCTCATGCTGCTGCCCGACGCCGTTACATTTGGTTGCTTTTTTTTGGCGCCAAATTTCTAGCTCAAAATGATGAGTGACAGTTTTGGCGGTGGTTTGCGGCGGTTGCAATTGACATTTCCGATTTGGTTTGCCACTCTCAACATCAGAGTTTGTAAATACTTACACATTCCTCTAAGATTCTTAGCCTTTGTGTGCCTTATACAGCTGATTTCGGCCGTAATCTACCGAATTTGATAAGTTTTTTTAAAAAACACACGGACGTCTGCATCTTAGCGCACACGACTATCAAGCACTCGCGAGAGTTAGCGACCAAAGCATAGTTAAGAATGTTGGGTTGGGATGTTCCATTTGGAGAGAATCAGTTGGACCAGATAAAAGACTTACTGCCAAGCTCCCATTTTCGCATTCGCAAAAGATTTGCGATTTGAAGCCGGTTTTTAGTACAAATTTGCTCTCCAAATCGCAAAAATTTTGTTCCGGCGTAATTCCGAATTTCTCGGTTCTCGAAAATGGTTTAAAATTTCTTGTCAGCTTCAAATTTTCAATCGTTTCTTTTCGGATCCGTTTTGATTTCCTAACTTTATTGCAATTTCTTAATTCCTAAACAATAACGCTCAACAAATCTCACCTGTATTCAAAGTTTTAAAACAAAAAATTTTCAATTCTCTGAACAAAGTTCTCATTTCAAGTTCATTGAACTGAGCATTTCTCTAGATGCCTTACTTTTATTTCGCCAACAAATAGCTAAATATTAACTGCGAGCGCAATTTCAAGCTGAAGGCTGAAAACACAAACGTCTTCATATTAGCGCACACGACTATCAAGCTCTCGTGAAAGTTAGCGACCAAATCAAACTATAAAATGTAGCCAAAACGTCAAGATCTTGGTTTCAAATCCTCGTAGAAGCAGTCTTCTACTAAAACTAACCATCTGAAGAGGTGTACGAGGTGTGTTCAAAAAGTATCGCGAATTTTGTGTTTTTTCAAAAATTATTTATTTATTCATGAATATCTATTTTGTCCCCCTCAAAGTAATCCCCATTAGATGTTATACACTTGTGCCAACGGATTTTCCAATCTTCGAAGCACTTCAAAAAATCATTTTTTTTTATCTTGTTCAGCTCCTCCTTCGATGCCGTCTTTATCTCGTCAAGCGTAGCGTAACGTCGTCCTTTCATGGGCCTCTTCAGTTTAGAGAACAAGAAAAAGTAACAGGGGGCCAGATCTGGGGAATACGGTGGCTGCAGTGGCATCATTAGTGTGTTGTTTTTGGCCAAAAAGTCGCGCACAAGCAACGATGTGTGAGCAGGGGCGTTATCGTGGTGCAAAAGCCAATTTTTGTTCTTCCACAAATCCGGGCTTTTCTGGCGGATTGCTCATTAACTTGCAGGTAATATTCCTTATTGACCGTTCTTCCCTGTGGCAAGAACTCATGATGCACCACGCCCCTGCAATCGAAGAAAACTGTCAGCAAAACTTTCACATTCGACCGAACTTGGCGCGCTTTTTTCGGTCTTGGTTCGTGCGGCAGCTTCCATTGAGATGATTGAGCTTTGGTTTCCACGTCATAACCAAAAACCCACGATTCGTCACCAGTTATGACCCTCTGGAGCAAATTTGGGTCGTCGCGGACAGAGTTTAACATCTCATTAGCAATGTTCATGCGATGCTGTTTTTGGTCGCAATTGAGCAATTTTGGTACGAATTTCGCGGCGACCCGTCTCATGCCCAAATCATTGATAAAAATCGAATGGCACGAGCCAATCGATATGTTTAGGTCCTCAGCAACTTCTCTAACGGTGATTCGACGATTGGCCAATACCATTTTCTCCACTTCATTAATTTTTTCGTCTGTTGTTGAAGTGCTCGGGCGTCCGGCACGCTCTTCGTCGTTCACATCTTCTCGGCCTTCTGAGAACATTTTGAACCACCGATAAACGTTGCTTCGGTCCAAGGTAGCTTCTCCGTATGCCACGGTCAACATTCGGAATGCATCCGCACACTTAATTTCGTTTTTCACACAAAATTTGATACAGGTTCTTTGATCCATTTTTTTGAATAGGTAAAAATCGAAGACGATCCAAAACACGTGCAAGCAAAGCAGCTGTCAACAATTAAGTGAACATTCAAAATGGCCGAGCTTGTAGGCATAAGTGAGAGACATGAGTACCAACATAACGCCACAAAAAAATCGAAACTCGAATAACCGTAACCCGCGAAAATTCAAAATTCGCGATACTTTTTGAACACACCTCGTACTCTGTGTACCTCTGGTACAGTGTAAAATGAGTTTGTGTCTGATCGAATGGAGAACAGAACATAACTTTTTCTTTTTTTTAACTAAAAAACTTACATTCAGCTGTTTTCCGCCCATTTTTTGACTTTAGGAGTAGGTTTTCCACCCAGGGTGTGAGTTTTCCGGAAAAAAGGTAAGCAGTATTTTTTAAATTTCCACATAGATCTTTAAAAATGAGTTTGAAACTGATCCGATGAAACACTAACAAGTTTCATACAACAGCTTTCTCCACCCTTTCCGACTTTAGGAGCTAATCGCTGGAAACTTACCTTTCGACCATTCAATCTTGACTACCCATTTTCCACCAAGGGGGGTGAATTTTCCGGAAGGATAGTATGAAATTGCAGACAAACACATACCAAGCTTATATTTTTGCGAAACCCAATGCTGAAAAATCTCTCTTAAAACAGCTTAAGTTCATCAGATCCCTTCGAGAGCAAACTAGAAAAGTAAGCCCCTTTGTACGGAACAATCATTTCCACTCAAAGGATTTCTCTCTGGTTTACATCAGCTGGAGGAAACAACAAGATGATGAAGAAGAAGCAGCAGCTGTAGCAGCAGACGAAGTTAAAATGAACTGTATAATGTGGCACAATGTGCTGCAATTGTTGATAATGAGGCATGTGGCGCGCATATCCTCATTCTCCTTCCTGCCCAAAAGCCTCAACTCTGGCGCCTGCGCCCGAACCTTACTAATTAGTCGAAGAAGTGGAAACTGCTCCACGTCTTGGCTTCTTCTTTGGGGGGGGGGGTGCAGGAGGCCCATGCCCGTGCCCGTTGTATTTGTTAAACTTTGCATTAAATTTTGGCGCTGCACAGGCGGCTGCAACGGCGGCAATTAATTTGGAGGCGCAACAAGCGTTGAGAGCGTTGAAATGAAGTGTGACGAGACGAAGACCCAGTCGGAGTCGGAGTCACAGCAGTCGAAGAAGTCAGAGGACCAGACGTTTTTCCCACCTTTCGGATGTTGCGTGACATTTCTGTTTGCGGCTTCTGCAGTTGCAGTTGCAGTTCCAGTTGCAGTTTGCCTCATTCAAGCATGACAATAAAGACCAAACACTAGGCAACAAATTGTGGTAATTATGCCCGGTTGCGTTTCGCTTGTCGCTTCCCGATGTCATAATGTCGGTTTGGCCCACTATTCTGTCTCTGTGTCTCCTCTGCCTATGCCGTCTGCAATTATGGTAAAAGTTGCATGAAAACTACAGCAACAAAACGTTTCATTTTCAGTTATGAATTGAAATTTGTTGTTGTGGTCTTTTGTTTTCTGTCATTTTTTCTGTTTTTTTTTTTTTTTGTTTAGTTTGGTTTTCCCTTGGAAAACAAATCTAGGCAAATGCTCTTTAAAATGGCAAAAATCTCTCTGTGTGTGTGTGAATGGTAATCGGCGTAGGAAACTACAAATTAAAGTGTTTTTAGTTTTTTTCAGTGTGACCAGCTAAAACTTGACATCTTTTGTCCTGATTAGAAAAATGTATTTCTTTCAAAAACTGTAATTTATTTTGATCTATGCTTCATTTCGCCTCTATAAAACGCTGCTAGAACTTGCTGAAAGTCAAGAAATTTCATATTTGCCTAAAGAATTGGTGGCAACATTAGAAGTTCAATGAGCCAAGAATTTCTTGATTCAATTCCCGAATTCGTCATTTCAAGAAAAATTTGAATATGTTGATCACGATTCGCGATTCGTTTCAAAACTTTAAAGGCTCAATATATGACAGTTTTGGTTCATGAACAAATTATTCTTAGATAAGGTCCTTTTATATTAAAAAAACAAACCAAAAATACTTAATTTAAGCCAAAAAATAGGTTATTTTAATCCTCTTTCATTAAGATCTCTTTAAACCATGTTCTAGCAGCGTTCTTTAAACCAGTGGCGTAGGCAGGGGAAAGGGTGGGGGTTGGGAGATATACACTCATGGACAATATAATAGGTCAAAATTTTTTTTTAAGATCAATTTAAATCGATATAAATATAACATTTAATAAGGAAGCTATACTTTATTAATAAGATCACACTGTTTCTGTACGAATTGGGTGAATTCCCGGAATTAATTAGCTTTCTGGGAAAAATTGTGGATTGTTTTATTGGTTAGACTGCAAACTTGGCTGGTCAATATAATAGGTGTATGAATCATAACATTAACCTGTAGTTTATAAATACAATTATTTGGTTGCAGAAGGTAAGGTATTAGGAAAATATATATTTAAATGGGGACTTAATAACCATTCAAATTGTATTAGATGGGCCGCACAGTGGCCCAAATAGCCAATCTAGCGGAATTTAAGTCGAATTTAAATTTTTTTAAAAACTCCGATTTTTTTTTTAATTATAATTGATAACACTTGTCAAAGCTTATAAAAGCTTTTGAACTAGTTCTTAGGTGCATTCCGGATCAGCTGCGAGCTTTCAAAGTGAACATATGTTTAGCACGCGGCCTGCAAAGATTTGCCTGCATTTTGTGACTTTCGTTGGTTGAGCAAAAAATCAATGAAATTAAAGTTTATTGAGTCATTATCTTTTTTGCTCATTCAGATAAGGTATGAACTAAATTAAAATTATATGTTTGTGACCCGTCTTTTCATGTGTAGCAAAAAAATTGTGGTAGAAGTAAGTTGTATTAGCATATATGGTTTTGTAGCGTATACTGACTTCTTTGGACTATAACTAACGTGTCACTCTATATCAAACTAATGTTAGCATTTATGTAAAGTGTAAGTCCTCGTGGTGTGAAAATATTCAAAATGATAACCAACTACGGCCAACTGTTAAGTCTGTTGCACTTTTTAGGTGATATGTCGGTCTATAAGCGCTCACCCTTTGCCATATGGCTTAGCGAAAAAATCGCAAAAAAAAAAATTTCCGCCCTGAAAGAATTTGTTTTTGGAACAATTTATAAAAAGAAAAAATTGTCTAAAAATGAATTGGCAGAAATAAACCAAAAACTGACTACTTTCGTAAGCAGGCTTGCAAAGAAATTGAAGGCTTGCCATTACAATAGGATTTTTTTTGAGAAAAAAAATCTGAAATGGCTTGATAAGCCGCTGTTTCAAGACAATTCAACGTTTAAGTCATACGTGGGTCGTCTCAGGAAAGATTTTGGTTACTTCTGCCCCAAGACACAGCTCAAAAAAGTGTCTAGTCTTGTTCAACAAGCAACATGTGAAGAGTTGATGGTGGCAACAAAGTCGAATATTTTCAGCTCATTTACAATTTCCCATGTGTTTCATAGTACAATGCTAGATGGCAAAACATTTAGCGTCCTTGCAGAAGCCTCTACACAGACATGTGGAATTTGTAGAGCAGTAGCAAAAAATATGCGGCCGGAGTGGCTCAGCGGTTAGTGTGCGCGACTGCTGAGCACGAGGTTGTGGGTTCGATCCCGCCTCGGAATATCTAATGAAAAGTTTTTTTTCTTTGAATAAAACTTTACACCCGGCCACACCTCTTGCTGTTGGCGCCAGCATTGCAGTAATTAGCCATGAAAAGCCTCTCAAAAACTGCCGTTCGGATTCGGCGTTAAACTGTAGGTCCCTTTCTCTTGTGCTAAAATTAGAAGCGCACAAGCCAAGAGATTGAGAGAGGCTCGGCTTTGGCCCCTCGGGGCTGTTGTCATCTTGACAAGCCGATTTTTCTTTACTTTACCAAAAAATATGAACAACTTAAGTTTGGTAAAAAGTTATCCAGTTGAGGTAGATCTTTATAATTATGGCTTATCAACTCTCCACGCATGGATACGATTTTTTGAATGTATCTTACATACGAGGTGTGTTCAAAAAGTATCGCGAATTTTGAATTTTCGCGGGTTACGTATATTCGAATTTCGATTTTTTTGTGGCGTTATGTTGGTACTCATGTCTCTCACTTATGCCGACAAGCTCGGCCATTTTGAATGTTCACTTAATTGTTGACAGTTGCTTTGATTGCACGTGTTTTGGATCGTCTTCGATTTTTACCTATTCAAAAAAATGGATCAAAGAACCTGTATCAAATTTTGTGTGAAAAACGAAATTAAGTGCGCGGATGCATTCCGAATTTTGACCGTGGCATACGGAGAAGCTACCTTGGACCGAAGCAACGTTTATCGGTGGTACAAAATGTTCTCAGAAGGCCGAGAAGATGTGAACGACGAAGAGCGTGCCGGACGCCCGAGCACTTCAACAACAGACGAAAAAATTAATGAAGTGGAGAAAATGGTATTGGCCAATCGTCGAATCACCGTTAGAGAAGTTGCTGAGGACCTAAACATATCGATTGGCTCGTGCCATTCGATTTTTATCAATGATTTGGTCATGAGACGGGTCGCCGCGAAATTCGTACCAAAATTGCTCAATTGCGACCAAAAACAGCATCGCATGAACATTGCTAATGAGATGTTAAACTCTGTCCGCGACGACCCAAATTTGCTCCAGAGGGTCATAACTGGTGACGAATCGTGGGTTTATGGTTATGACGTGGAAACCAAAGCTCAATCATCTCAATGGAAGCTGCCGCACGAACCAAGACCGAAAAAAGCGCGCCAAGTTCGGTCGAATGTGAAAGTTTTGCTGACAGTTTTCCTCGATTGCAGGGGCGTGGTGCATCATGAGTTCTTGCCACAGGGAAGAACGGTCAATAAGGAATATTACCTGCAAGTTATGCGCAATTTGCGCGAAGCAATCCGCCAGAAACGCCCGGATTTGTGGAAGAACAAAAATTGGCTTTTGCACCACCCTGCTCACACATCGTTGCTTGTGCGCGACTTTTTGGCCAAAAACAACACACTAATGATGCCGCAGCCACCGTATTCCCCAGATCTGGCCCCCTGTGACTTTTTCTTGTTCCCTAAACTGAAGAGGCCCATGAAAGGACGACGTTACGCTACGCTTGACGAGATAAAGACGGCATCGAAGGAGGAGCTGAACAAGATAAAAAAAAATGATTTTTTGAAGTGCTTCGAAGATTGGAAAGACCGTTGGCACAAGTGTATAATATCTCATGGGGATTACTTTGAAGGGGACAAAATAGATATTCATGAATAAATAAATAATTTTTGAAAAAACACACAATTCGCGATACTTTTTGAACACACCTCGTATATCGACATAGAACCCTATGAGCTATTTGAGTTGAGCATAATTGATCTGTTTGCTTTGTTGAGCTGAGCTGAGCTGAATTATTTCAAACAGATTATAAAGCTCATGCATAATGTCATGAGCTATAATTCAATGAGTCAATAGTTTTGTCAACTATGACTAAATTCATAGATAGATCAAATCAATAAGAAAGTCAAAGGGAACTTTGATTCATCTCATGCAGGGCACTAATATATACTTTATGTGGTCGCAGTTGCTTCCTCCTATGAGTTAAAAAAATCCGTACCATTTTATAATACCCTCTGCAAGCGTATAAAAAGCTTTCGGTCAATATAAATGCATCGACCAAAACCGAACTCCTTTTCGGTTAGATACCCTTATCGATTGTACTATGGATAGTTTTCCAGCTCTAGTTGGTGATATATGAAGTAAACATTGCATACTCTTCGGACCTTTTACACTTCAGATCT
This sequence comes from Lordiphosa collinella, assembly GCA_018904265.1. NCBI lineage: Eukaryota > Metazoa > Arthropoda > Insecta > Diptera > Drosophilidae > Lordiphosa > Lordiphosa collinella. The sequence continues at coordinate 2,196,708 of JAEIFV010000001.1, forward strand.
CTGAGATCTTGTGAGTAACTAGCTAACAGACAGGAACTTTCCTATTTAGCAGTGAAGGAAGGGGGTTTCCTATTTAGAAAGGAATTACCTACAGAAGAATAGATAACAAGATAACATCCTTGAAGAAGGGCAAATCGTTCTAGTAGGGGCCTAAAAAGAAGTCATGGGTGTTCTGGGGCTCTCACCAATTTCCATTGCATACAATCACTCAAATGTGGCTCAAGAAGAGCCTCGTTTTAGAGTTGCCACTTTCTGAGTGCATAAAAAATAGACAGAGTGATCATACCATAAAATCTTCTGAGTAAGATTGTGCTAAAAAGTATATGAAACTTTTTAATGAAAGGCGGGGTCTTCCTCGATGAGCAGCTCTTGCGTCACTTATCAAGAGTGCGAGGGTCATCCCAAGGCATCTTCCTACAAGACCGCATCACCACCTGTTACCCTCACGCAATAATTTAATGCTCTTTAAGCAACAGCAAATTGTATTAAAAAAGTCTTAAAGTTGCCTCATTTCCTGACGCGTTGGGTGGTAAAAACCAGGCTTTGCATTAACACCACATCCCAAAACCAAACCCAAACCCAGACCAAATACCGAAAAGCACCCCTCCGAACAGCCAACCAAACGTGGCTGATTTTTTTGTTTTAATGGGATTTACCTAAATGCCAGCTAATAATGCCCGAACCCAAAGTCGTCGCAGCTCGAGTGTGCCAGTGGAAAATATTTCCGGGTGACGATGACGAGGCTGCAAAATTTAACATGCCATTTGATGTCGCTGACTCCAGACTCCATGATTATTATTAGCACTCGCGGCAGGAGGAGCGTTGTGTAGTAGCCGGGAGCGCAAAGTGCAGAGGCCACTCAAGCAACACACTCGACAAACACAAACCGCTTCAGTCTCAGCCTCAGCTCCGGCTTGGGCTGTTTCTCCGGAACTTGCATATGTAAGCAAGCAAGCAAGGGTGAAGTCACCCCGTTTGGAGTTGGGTGGAAGAAGGACGACAATTGTCGCGTCTAGAGCCACTTACGCTAAATTGCATTTCAGTTGTGTTTCTGGGTGTGCGTGTGTGTGTGTGTGTGTGGTACAGTAAACTCTGGGCCCAGGTCAAAACAGCTCAACGCGCATCTCATAATTATCTCCTCGCTTGGTTGCCATTCTGAAGACTCACGGAGACAGTTTAATAATCATCCAAATAGCCCCTCATCGAGGGGTGTTCTGCCTTTTACCTAGAAAAGTCTGCTTGTTGCATGTCTCTCTGTGTGTGTGTGTGTGTGTTTGAGAGTGTGAGCGTCCGTGAAGGCAATACACGCTATTTAGTTTTTCTGACATCGAAAGGTGAACTGGGAAATGCTTGGACTCAGTCAATTATTTGAATATTATGGGAAAAAGAAATCACTTGGACGTGTCAATTGTCATCCTAGTTGGGCATAAGTAGCATGTCTAAACTAGCTTAAATTTTGTGGCTTCACTCAGAGAAAAAACCAAGAAGATCGTTCTTGATATCAAGAATAGTTAATGCTGAAAGTACGGTAAGAACGAATATTCTTGGATCCAGAAAGAAAAATATTGAAATGAAGAATAGAATTTCGAGAAGTGTATTCTTGGTCTTAGAATTTGCCTTCTTGATATCAAGAACAAATCTTCTTGGTTGCTAGCAAAAACAAGGTCTCGATTCCAAGAATAGATCTTCTAGGTTGCAAGCATACAAAATCTCGGTGGTGTGCGGGGAGCCAACACCACCACACCTCGTGTGTTTACCGCGGCTTCTAAGTCGTATTATAAATTGACGGTGCCAGTGCCTGCCAATGCTGAGAGCGAGAGTGAGAATTGTTCTCATTTTTGGCTCCCCGCACTTCCGTCGCCTTCAAGTTCGAAGTCGAGAACGATTGTTTCTTGGATCCGAGAAGATTTATTCTTAACTCTTCAGAAATTGGAGGATTTTTATCATTTGGACGTATAGTTCAGTCGTTAAGCATGTGTTCTACTATATGTAGGTAATATGAATTAGAAGCTAAAAGACCAGCGACCGGCTTATAGCCAGTCTTCAAACTGTGAATATTTAAGCTTTTGAATTGTACATAAATTAAATCGGACAGAGGAACTCTTCAGGCTGGTGGACGAGGACAGGAAGGCTCCTTAAATACTTTTGTCCAACTAACTTCAGCTCCGGCATAGTTGATTTATGGTGAGAAGGTTAAGAATTAATGTGGTGAATATTGTGGGGAAAAAACTCCCAAATTAAAGATCGCCATTATTTTTAAGATTATTTTTTTCTTTGAAACTATGGTGATTTTTCTTGAAATTAAAAAAAATTTCTTCAAAGTGAAATTTTACTTAAAATTAGGAATTCCATTTCTTAATATTAGCAAAATATTTCTAAAAACTAGAAATAAAATTTCTAAATCTTAGAACAAATATTTCTAAATTTAAGGAAGAGTTACTAAAATTAAGAAATACCTTTTGTTTGCTGCTCTGCTTGCTCCGCACCCACACAAACCAAGAAGCCCACCCCCACCTCCCCTCCTACTTTTGCTGTGATAATTTTTTAAATACAATTTTTTTTTTTTTATTTTTACTTACCCTTACTGGGATTCGAACTCAGGACTTCGGCACTCTAACCACGAACGACGGACATCTTAACGCTCACCGATACAATAGTTTCGCGCGAGACGGTGGCGAAATGACAGTAAAGAATGCAATCAAGACCGGTGGTAGAATGGCAAGACATTTGCCGGGCAGCCGCCAGGTCGTGGGTTCGAATCCTATTCAAGGCATTGACATAAAAATTATTTTTATTTTTTTTTTTTTTTCTTTTGTTTTTTAGTTTTGTTGTTTTTAAAATTTTCTATATTTTTCCGATATTTTTTACAATACACTGAGGTCTCAAATACATTTTTTCATCAAACGCGAAGCTCGTTACTGCAAGCATCTTTCCTAAAATTTAGGAAATTATTTTCTTGTTTTTAGGTAAAGACGAGTGCATCGTTTTTTCTTATTTTTTGGTAAAGACGAGTGCATCGGTTTTTTTGCCTACTTTTAGGTAAAGACGAGTGCATCGTTTTTTCTTATTTTAAGGAAATTTTTCTCAATTTTAGGGCTTTTTATTTTAATGGTTAGTTTTTTTTTAAAATTCAGGTCAAAATTTCACCAATTTAGGAAAATTTTCTTAAATTAAGGGCAAAACCATTTTATGGCTAGATTTTCTTAAGTCTAAGATAAAAATTTTCTGAGTGTAACTTTTTCAACAAACTCTCCATTGCTCTGTCACTGTCAATGCACCAAAATCAAATGAAATCGACGCCTGCAAAACGAACATGCAGCAGCAGCTTTGCTTCGGTTTCTTTGAGAACTACCGTTATGTTAGAGCAAAGAACGAAAATGATTTGCCGTCCGCGCCGAGAGATACACGCCCAACGGTGACGTTCAGGAGAGAAGAGAGCGATGAGCCGATTTTCTAGTTTTCAGAAAGGACTTTTCTCAAAAATAGAAATCTTTCTAATTAATATGGCGCCCATTTATTAAGAATGAAGCTGCAAATTTTTAGAAAGAGACTTTCTTAAAATTGGGCATTTAATAGGCAACAATATTTTTAAGAAAATCATTTCTACAAAATAGAAATAAATTTTCTAAAATATATAAAAATTTTCTCATTTTAAAGGCGACTCAAACCAAGAAAAAAATTTTCCGCAATTTAGAAAAAATTTTCTATTTTTAAGAAAAAAAATTTCTTAATATGAGAAACTTTTTCTGATTTTAAGAAAAACAAAATTTTTATGGCGAATTTCTAAAATATACGGCGATTTTTTTCTGAGTTATGCTATTTTCTCCGTCAGTTTTAATTCCAAATTTAACTTTTTACCCCCCCCCCGGATTAATTTTAATTTTTTTTTTAAATTTTTTTTATATAAATATTATATCAATATAATTTTTTTTAATGTAAAAAAAAATATAAAAAAAAATGATTTTAAAAATTTTTTTTTTTTTTTTTTTTTAATTTTTGTTCCCCTATTTTTATACCCATGCAGAGGGTATTAGAAAATTGTGCTGATGTTTGTAACGCGTAGAAGGAAGCATGTCCGACCCCATAAAGTATATATATTCTTGATCAGCATCAACAGCCGAGTCGATATAGCCATGTCCGTCTGTCTGTCCGTATGAACGCACAGATCTCAGAGATGGTACGAGATAGAGGTTTGACATGTATGGGACATATGCTTCTTCTATCTGCAGGCAGATCAAGTTTATTTTCAATTTTGGCCACGCCCCCTCCCGCCCCCACAATTTGAGAAAAACGTCATATCTCCCACAGTTTAATAGATAGAAGGTTCGACATATATTTCTTCTGGACATATATTTTAAACGAAATTATTTATCCATTTCCCAAAGGAATCATAAAGATCAGTTCAACGGTTCTCGAGATATGATCAAAAGAGTGTATGCTGCAGCAGCGCATTAGCAGCGCTGCTTACCGCTGCCACTGCAGCATCAAAATTTATGTTCGTTGGTACAGAGTATTATATAGTCGGGCTTAACCGACTTTCTTCCTTGTTTTAAGTTTAGTATTTTAGAAGTCGGGTTCGTTCGAACTTTATTTAACTCCGACTTTTTTCGCTCTGAGAAGTTGACTTGCGCTCTCAGCTTAGAGTACTGCTGATGAAGGTTGATGGTTTTGTACCTCTTCCACTTTTTAAACGTTTTTTTTTCTTTCTTTTAGGTTTTTATTTTTTTACTTGGCTTTTACAATTTTTCGCTGTGTATTTATTCGATTCTGCATTAAAGTCTCGGTACTCTGTATGATACTCACATAAGTCAAGATTAGTCGACTTAAGAGAACTTCATTATGGTGGCTTTATCGTGTAAGTCCCGAAATGAAATGAAATTAGGTGTCCCTTAATCCAACAAAGTAACCAACCTTTTTTTTACACTTCCACCGTTCATCTTTAAGAATTGAGCTCTTTCAAGTTTCACGTAAAACTGACACCAAAATCGAATTTCTTTTTCATCTCCTCCTCCTGCTTCCTTTTTATTACAAACTTCGTCGATATTATGCTAATTATGTGTATTAGCACTTGCGGTTACACGGCATCTGGTAGACTTTAATAGATGATTCCAGCTTGAGGTCTTTGGGTTGCATCCTGTGCTGTGGGCGTGGCATGCGGCAAACAAAACAAAATTGCACATTAGAAAACCCCACAGACCCCACTCGATCCGTCCCCTGCCTCATAAGTGCAGAAAGCGTTGCAGCAAGCGGCTTCAGCGTTTGACGCTGGGTGTGGAATTATGAGCATGTACGAGTAGTACTTGGTTGACTCTCTCTCTTGGCCGCCTTCATACACACACACAGACACATGCATACTCATACATAAGTAGGAACAGAAGGAGGAGGAGTAGGACTGGAACTGGGAGTGGGAGTGGAAATTGTGCAGTTGCAGCCATAATTATTTTTACGGCACATTGCGTCGGGGTCGTGTGGTCGGAGCCAAAAGATGTAGCTGGCCATGGGAGCCAGGAAGGCACAGTGGTGCAAGAGTTGTACAAAAATTGGAGTCAATGTAAAGATTTTGGAGTCAGTTATGGGGTCTTTTCGGGATCTTTCGAGCCTGTTGTAGTCCTTTGTTGGAAAGGTAGCTACCCTATCCTGACCTTAAGAGAGTGTTGCATCTAAAATTGATGATCAGATTTCTACTATATGATCTAAATCTACTGTTAACATTGACAAATGTTGATATAGCTGGATGAAATTGGCCGTTTTTGATTATTTTTAATCTGTATTATACTTTTCTAACTTGACTTTTCCAAAAATTCGTAAGGTTTGGACCCTATTCCTAGCCTTAAGACGAAGTACCATCCAATATCGATAACCAGATTTCATCTATATGACCAAAATCTGCTGTTAAAATGGCATAGCTGGATGAAATTGGCAGTTATGGATTAATTTTAACCTGTATTATACTTTTCGAACCTGACTTTTCCAAAGAATGCCTAGATAGGTACCCTTTCCTGGCCTAGCCGAAGAACCATCTAAAATCGATCATCAGATCTATATTTAATGACTAAAACCTGCCCTTAACATTGACAAATGTTGACGTAGGTAAATTAAATTTGAAAATGAACAAGAGTTAATGAAGAAAAGTCACTGAACAAGAGTCCCTGCCCTTGAGTCACTGAACAAAAGATACTGAAAAAGTCTCTGAACAGGAGTAAATGATACAGAGTCACTAAAAAACAGCCAGTGAACAAGAGTCACTGAGCAAGAGTCACTAAACAAGACCCACTGATTTAGAGTAACTTTGCAAGAGTCACTGAACAACATTTAATAAGAGTCACTGAGCCAGAGACACTTCATAACAGTGACTGAACAAGAGAAACTAAGTAAAACTCACTCAACAAGACCTTTCTAACAACCCTGTAGTTCAGCTGGTGTCCAGGCATTACCAGGCCTAACGACCTGATGCATCACTGAGCGACAGTCGCGTCGTCAACGACAGGTACGGCATCACAGCGCTAGTCTAGTACGTGAACTATGGTGTGCACCCATCACCACACTAACGAGTGGTAATGCATGGTTGGTACCGATCGGTACGTTTTCCGGACATTCCCATACAAAAGAAGATTCCCTGTAATTCGTTACATTTTCGCACCACCACGAATCACTGTGCCTTATGGTAGGCGCTGGAGTTGCAATCTGTGCCAGTCGACGACAACAACGACAGCGACGACGACGATAGCGATGACGATGGCGATGGCGATGGCGAGGGCAAACCATAGAAAATAATAATAAAAATAATTATGCATATGCCACCGTTGTCGGTGCCCCAGCTAGCGGCTCCCGTTGCTCCCGTTGCCCCCGTAGCTAATTTAGATGAGCATGCTCGACAGTAATTTGCATGCCAGTTGCAGTTTGCCAGTTCGCCAGTTGCACCGACCGACCCACAACTCACCCCGGCCCGAGAGCCACTTGTCTCGCTCTAGGACTGTCACAGAGTCACAGCAGCCACGTTGACAAAGCCGCCTCCATGTGTCGTTGTTGTTGTTGTTCCTGCTGTTGTCTCACTGCGGCTTTTGTGCATATGTCGGCGTTGTCTTCGAGCTGCCGCTAGCTGTGCCATGTCATTCACACACAAAGTGTGTGACTCTGAGCTAAAATGGCATACACTTGCACACTTTGCTTTGATTCGCCCAATCCCCAGAAATCGCAAATCCAGAGCAGCGTGGGGAGGTCCCCTGCGCTTGCGCTTATGGAGTGCCACTAATTGAGGCACCCAACCGCATCAGCGGTAGGCCCACTTCAGACACAACTGTACTTGGGACATACGCATTCACGCATATGGAGGGAAAACCTACATTTTGTCCTTAAAATTATTAGAAAGGATTTCCCCTGATATAAGTGATATAAGTCAGAGACTTTGTTTTGGTGGGGGTTCATCTTAGAACTCGACTGCTCTATGGGTCACAGCATCCAGTTAAAACCTCAAATCGAGACTATATATCAATGCTCATGCACAACGATCATTGGTACCAACCAATAATAGGAAGGCTTAGTTCAGGGAGTACCGACTGGAGTCCATAGGGTTGTCTAGAACGTCATCATGCCTCTTGCGTTACATTGTATCAAATACACTCCTCGCCGACCTCGCTTAATGGTATCAATATTATAACGGGAGCACCAAACGACTTCTCATGAGACTTTTTTCACTTTTTTTTTGCCTTCTGAGTCCCAAAAGGATTTTCGAAAACTCGTATTTAGGAGATATAGTCCTTTTTAATGACCTAAATTGAGCAACTGCAAACTAAACCACGTTTTTCGAACTGGCGGCCATGATATCTCCAGTTCAACTGAACCGAATTTCATGAAACAAAGTGATCGACGCGATTTCACTTTCTCGGTGACCTCGCCTAATTTTAAAAAATTTACTTTTTTTTTTTACACTAAACTACAAAAAAGCCGAATTGAAATTTTTTTTTGAATAGCGCTTTTGTCAAAAAAATCACAAATTAAGTTTGAGGTTCACCTGGAATTACATCTCTGATTATAACCCCGTTTTTTTTTCTCAGCTGGGAGCCCGAGACCCGAATCGTGGCCGCGTGACGAGAGCTTTTTTTCACCAAGTCTTTGCAGTCTCATGACTTTTGAACAGCCCTCGTATCGAAAAAAATTTTTTATTTACTTTGAACCTTTTGTAAACAATCTTAAAAAAGTTCTTCAATTATTCTTTGACCCAAATAAATTTTTCAAAGTTCAAACTTGAGCCCCCCTCCGTGAGCCACACTCTTTGACCCTATATTTCAATCACAACCGTTTGACGGTCTCGGCCGCTGCAATTAATGCCCGCCTCTGTGTCTTTCAGCACCTGATCTTCCCATCTTAGTTTCGGGCGTCCTACCCTTCTTCCTTTCCCTAATTCGTTCGCCTTCCGCCTATAAACTTTGTTTTACTGGAGCTTCTGCATCCATACGAGTAACATGTCCAATCCAGCGCAGCCGCTGTTGTTTTATGCGCTTGACTAGATCAGTGTCCCCATAGAGCTTATACAGTTCGTGGTTCATACGGGTGCGGAAATCATCGCCAACTTTTACAGGTCCATAAATCCTACGAAGGACTTTTCTCTCAAACACGCCGACCGTCTCCAATCCTCATCCAATACTATTAATGTCCAAGTTTCTACGCCGTATTGCAGGACTGGGATAATAAGAGAGTTGGATAGCGCAATTTTCGTTTTTCGAGAAAGGGCTATGCCCTTGAACTCCTTACAGAGCCCGTAGTAAAATCGGTTTTGCCAGAGTTATTCTTCTTCGGATCTCCAGACTGATGTTGTTTTCGCTGTTAATCATCGTTCCGTGGTAGACAAAGTCCTTTACCACCTTAAAGTGGGACTCTCCCATTGCAACAGATTGTCTCCCATTGCTTAAATCCCTTTCGTCTTTTTCGATAATGTCAATATCATCGGCATATGCAAGTAGCATAACCTCTTTATTAAAGATGTTGCCCGATCTGTTAGCATTTGGGCACTGGCGCAGTTAATACTCGATCAGCAGATTAAAGAAGTCACCCTGCCTAAAACCTCTTCTGGTATCGAAAGGCTCGGAGAGGTTCTTTCCTATTTTGACGGAACTTCGTGTGCTTCTCAACGTCATCATGCAAAGTTGAACAGAGAACACTTAGACTGCAATCTTCGGGCATACTCTCTACGGACCATAATCTGCATAGGAGTTGGTGCATGCACCTTACCAACTCCTCGCCGCTAGTCTTGAACAAGTCAGCGGGCAGCTCATCAGCTCCAGCAGATTTGTTTTTTTGTAGCCTTTTTATGGCTAACCAAACTTCGTTATGATCCGGTGGGTCTATTTCCATATCGTTGATTGGTGGTTCCACTACTTCTCCAGAGGCGTCACTATGTTCGTCATCGCCTCCCAAAACGTTGGAGAAATAGTTTCTCCATTTGTCCAGTGCCACTTGTGGGTCTGTGACAAGATTTTCGGCTTCATCGTCTGGGCTTAAAACGTTCGGCTAGTCGCCGAACTTTTTAGTAGAATTTTCGTGTCTCACTCATGCCGAACGGTTTTCCAGCTTATTCTTTTTCCTTCTAAAAAGGCGCTTCTTCTCTCTCCTTTTCTTCCGATATCGCTCCTTGACAGCTCGCATTGCTCCCAACTGCAGAGTTTTCCTATAGGTCGCGTCTTTCTCTGCAGTAGAGCGGCGGAGCTCATCATCGTACAATGACTGATTTCGGGAGTGCTCGGCATATACGAGAATCTCCTTGGAAATACTCATGCAGTGAGAAATATGTTTCCACAGTTCACTTATACCTAAAGGGAAAGGTGAGATTTCCTTGAGCGAATGGGTGAGTTTTGATGTGTAGGCTTCGGAGATCCGTTGTGATTGCAGCTTCTCGACTTTCGGCTCAGCTTTCGGCCTTGTACTAGAGCGTGTGGCATGTGCCACACTGAGCCACGTGCGTACTTTGGCTGCAACAAGGTAGTGATGCGAGTCTATATTGGCTCCTCGGAGCACTCGTACGACTACACAGAAAAAAAGATCCAAAAAAAGATCCATTTGCAATGGATTCGTCTTAAATATCCTTTTAATCTTCTTTAATATCCTTTCAATCATCCAACGGAGCTGAAAATCGTCCAAAGGATGAATATTTTTCATATCCTTAGGATGATTTTCAGCTCAGGATGACTATTTTTTATATCCTTTGGATGATTTTCAGCTCCGTTGGATGATTAAAAGGATATTAAAGACATATCCATTCCAAATGGATACGAAAATCATCAAATGGATATTTTTTAATATCCTTTTTTTCCCCTGTGTAGCACACTCGATGAATGCCTTCCGTCTATCACAACGTGATCAATCTGGTTTTCCGTGGTTTGATCAGGTCCAGGTCAACTTGTGGATACCGTGTTACTAACGACCATGTTCCTGCCCGCAGCAAAATCTCTTAGCCTCTGACCACTACAGCAGATTTTTTCGTGCCGGCTAAATCGGCCGATTGTTAGACTAAAACCGACTTCTCTCCGGATTTTTGCGATAAAATCGCCTAGCACGATCTTAATGTCGTGATCAGGGCGGCGATGGTATGTACGTTCCAGGCGCTTATAGAATTCGGCGTCCTTGTCTTCTGTTAGGGCGTAAGCACAGATAAGGCTAATATTGAAATATTTTGCAGTTAGCTTTGCCGAACCTTGGTTTTTGTATTATGGTCTAAGCGTAACAGCTGAAGCTTGATAGTCGAAGCGTAAGAATTGGATCTTGAGAGCTGCAAGAGGTTTAAAGCTCTTTAGCCTCGAGAGCTAGCAAAACGGCTCTCGGGTTATGAGCCACAGCACCTGCTAAGAACCAAGAGCTACGAGCGATAGCTTGTTTATAAGAGCTATGATGAAGGATCAGTTCCTCGGTGATTTCAACTGCTTCCCAGACCAGAAGAATGAAGGAGGATGTGCATGTGCGAAAGTGAGTCTTGAAATCGAGGTCATCGTTGAGTCTGCATTGACAGGCCTTGACAGGTTAGTTCAGACCAGAATCATTGAAAGAGCTTATAGCAATTGTAACCCTTTACCTTCAGCTTGAGCTGGAAACAACACGGTTCACCTGTAAGACAGCAGGTGACGCAGTTTGAGGGTCAATTTATCCAATGAAATACTCTTTAACTTCTTTGCTCTTAAAGTAAAGCAAACTGAGACGTGTATGTTTGTCCTCTATATCCAGCATTCTGAGACCTGGTAGATGATAAGCTCGCCAAAATGTTTGCAGGGTATGAAATCCGTTTTATGTTTGTATTAACGTTCTAAACCAGCGACGGGCACGCCCTTGCTCTTTTTGCTCCCATTGCTCCCAAGAGTTATTTTATGGCAGCTGGAAAATTGCCTCGTCATCTCACACAAGCTAGCCGAATTCGAAGCGAAAACAACAAGAAATCTATTGCGTATCTGGGCGGCTGAGACGACTGCAAAAACAAAGTGTGTGTCTGGTTGGCCGACTGGAGTCTCGCCAGTAAATGTTGTTTTATTTTGTAGTTGTTGTTGTTAGACTGCTCTCAAACTCAAATCTTATGCCCACCGCTGTTCCAAACTAAAGCATAAAGTAGTAAAGTAAACTACAGGACACTCAGGTCTGTTAAAAACTCAGCTGAGGGCTGAGGTCGTATAAGTGCTGCATGAGAAAATGTCAAGAGTTTCTGAACGACTCTGGAGCTAGTGATATAACAGCCGACTTACCTGCTTTTTTTGGCTTACTGTTTCACACAATCTTAAGTTCGTATACGTTCGAGCACGAGTGTCTTCGGCCACTGGGAGCAATAGGTTGGCCGTGTCTGATTTGAATAAATCGAAGCCTTAACTTTTGTGGCTCTTAATAGGACATCTTAATAGGAATAGTTTTAAGAAGGACTAGAATCCAAAATCGATGATCAAATTTTTACTAAATGATCTAAGTATGCACTCACTTTTGACAAAATTGAACGTAGGTGGATGCAAATGAACGCTATGGATTAATATTAACCTGTATTACACTACTCTAGCTCGATCTTTTCAAAAATTCAAAAGTTAGATACTATTTCATAGCCTTGAGAAGGAGTACCATCCAAAATCGATGATCAAAACTTGTACTATGTGACCTAAATCTGCCATTGATAATGACAAATGAAAACGTAGGTGGAGGAAAGTGGGCATTATGGAAAAGTTTAAGCCTGTTTTATACTTCTCTCACCCGAATTTTCCAAAAAATGCCAAGATAGGTAGCAATTCGTAGCCTTAAGAGAAAGTACCACACATTTCTTCTAAACTACCTAAATCTTCCCTTAAAAATGACGAATGAAAATGGAAATCATAGACTAGTTTTTGCCTCTATTCTACTTCTTACATACCAAAAGTTGCTGTAATAAATATTTGAGATCCGGCTCGAAGGACCAATGTTTGATTTATGGCTTTATTGGCTGGTATTTCGCTGGTGAGTAATTATTATTATTAATCCTGTAATTGTTGCTATTTATTTTGATAAGCTTTAAGCCTTAAATTGCCTGCATCAAGTGCTCAGCCAAAGCATTGACCTCCTTCACACACACACTCTCTTACAATGTAATGGCCGTATGGTTCGGTCTGAGAATTGCAACCCCTTTTATACATTTTTTTGTGTGTTTGTGGGATTGTTTGTTGTGTGAGTAGATTTTCTTGGTTTGGACCCGCCTCGCCGGCTTGTGATTTCCTGCAAAAAGTGCCTGCTGAACCGGGGTCTGGGGGTCTAAGTGGCCTAATTAGCAGCCGTGCGGCGATCAACACCACTTCTTCAGTTGCACTGCACTTACCCACACACTCACACTCAGCCATTCATTCGCCCATTCGCCCATTCTCGTGTGTGTGTGTGTGTGTGTGTGTGCACAAAAGTATTTTGCATATTATTTCACGCCATTGTAACGCTTTCAACGCAAAAAGAAGGAAAAAGAAAAAAACTACCAACAATGAGGCGACTGAGTGCCATAAAAACTCTGTCGCCAGAGTCAGGGTTTGGCGTTGTTGCCAGCACTTTGGGCGGTAAAATTCGCTCTATACAGAGCAATGGCGTCGTTCCATAGTTTACAGTGCGGTGTGTGCGATGTGTGTGTGTGTGTGTATTTTGCATGGCTTCCGTTTTGGTTGACGTTGTCGTTGCCATGATTTGTAGCCTTCCCTCCACGTTCCGTTCCTTCTCCTCTGGCCAAGGTGTTTGTCGCCCCTTAACCAAAATGGCCTTATGCAGTTCCCATTTTTGGCTTGTGACATGTGCCCCTTGTGTCCCATCCTCCCGTGAAATAAACTTAATTAAGCATCTGCTCTTACCCCCAAAATACAATACTTATTGGCCTGCCCCAGCCCCTCCCCCGTCATGAATGAAACTCAAGCACACAGGATATGCGGCACTTTTGATCGACCAAAACTTCTTCTATATATTTATGCATATGTTTTTGTGTTTTTTTTTGGTTGCGTCTTTGGACAAAACTTAGACAACAAACGAAAGATCAGAGAAACTCAACCGACTCCTTTTCTTCTGCTTCTTGTTTGGGTAACCTGAGATGACTGAAAGGATATACGCGTACAGATTCATTCAACACACAGCAGCAACAACAGGATGGCCCACTGTAAGCCTGGTGGAGTCAAAGTGACTTGAACTAATGAGTAGACGGAACGAGTTGTGGTGGGAAAATGTTCAGATTACATGGGGTTTTAACTCATTTCTGCCACTTTCAACTGGTTTTCTAATAGCTTGTTAAAGAACTTCATCGTGTAAATCCTGACTTAATGCTCAGATTAAGTAAGAATAGAATGCCTTCAATTCATAAATAAAAAATAGGGGAAAGTTAACTTCGGCTCGGCCGAAGTTTTGTATACCCATTGCAGCTTCCATTGAAAACAAAAAAGTTTTTCTAACTAAGACTACTTTTTGGACCTTACCTTTTCTATGGGATCTATACTATATAGATGTCTGATTTCGACCAAACTTGGTGAAATCATGGAAAAGCATAATACTCTGTTAATTGCGAAATTTGGAGGCGATGTCCCATTTAAAACAAAAAGTTTTTCTCACTTCAACTTCTTTTTCGCCGATCATTCATACTGCAGCTATATGCTATAGTCATCCGATTTTGATAAAACTTTGTAGAAATGTGTCCAAAGTAAATAAAATTAGTGTATGCCTATGGTAAGGGCGTTTTTTTTAAAAAAAAAAGGTTTTTTTTTTAAAAGGATTTTTTTTTCGACCGATCGTTCCTATGGCAGCTATATGCTGAAGTCATCCGATTTCGACCAAACTTAGTGAAATCATGAATGATAAGGACGTTTTGGTAAAAACAAAATTTTACTAAGAAATTTTACCGTACTTTTGGCAGATCGATTTCCCCATTAAAAACAAAAAGTTTTTCTCAAACTCTTTAAGACTTGTTTTTCGACCGATCGTTCCTATGGCAGCTATATGCAATAGTCATCCGATACGGCCGGTTCCGACAAATGTGCAGCGTATTTGTACCAAAAGACTTCGTGCAAAGTTTGGTGAGGATAGCTTTAAAACTGACGGAGGAGATAGCATAGAAACAGACGGACAGGGCTAAATCAACTCAGCTCGTCGTGCTGATCAAGAATATATATACTTTATGTGGTTGGAGATGCTTCGTTCAATGCCGTACAACCATCCGCACAATTTTATAATACCCTCTGCAAGGGTATAAAAAATAGGGGAAAGTTAACTTCGGCTTGGCCGAAGTTTTGTATACCCTTGCAGTTTGATTTTCTAAATAAGACTACTTTTCGGACCTTACTTTTCTATAAGAGCTAAACTAAAGGGTGATTTTTTAGCTATTATCTTTTTGGCAACACTGGTTCAAACAGCTCACGCACGTTTCGTGTTTTGTTTCACTGTCAAACATCTTCAATTTGGTCTATAATTTAACCATGAATCGTCTTACAAACGAACAACGCTTGCAAATTATTGAATTTTATTATCAAAATGCGTGCTCTGTTAAGAAATTTCATCGCGCGCTTCTTCCATTTTATGGTCAGTTTAATCGACCCACTGAAGCGGCTATTCGGGCTATTGTGACTAAATTTCGCACCAAATTTACATTGTTGGACATTAAACCACCAACACGCTTACGTAGAGTGCGAACTGAAGAAAATATCGCAGCTGTATCGGCCAGTTCCATCAATTATCGATTCGTCGCCGTTCGCAGCAATTGGGCCTCTGTTACTCAACAACGTGGAAAATTTTGCGGAAGGATTTAGGTGTGAAGCCTTTCAAAATACAGCTGGTGCAAGAACTGAAGCCGAACGACCTACCGCAACTGAATTTTTGGTGAATGGGCTCTTGGAAAGTTGGCCGAAGATCCACTTTTTTTACCGAAAAATTGTGTTCAGCGACGAAGCTCATTTTTGGCTCAATGGGTACGTAAATAAGCAGAATTGTCGATTTTGGAGTGAATATCAGCCAGAAGCATTGCAAGAGCTACCAATGCATCCAGAAAAAGTCACAGTTTGGTGCGGTTTATGGGCTGGTGGCATCATTGGACCGTACTTCTTCAAAGATGATGCGAATCGTAACGTAACTGTGAATGGTGAGCGCTACCGTGAGATGATATCCAACTTTTTTTTTTGCCCAAAATGCAAGAGCTTGACTTGCATGACATGTGGTTTCAACAAGACGGTGCCACATGCCACACAGCACGCGCAACAATGGACTTATTGAGAGGCGAGTTCGGTGAACATATTATTTCACGTCAATTGGCCGCCTAGATCGTGCGATTTAACGCCTTTAGACTATTTTTTGTGGGGCTATGTTAAAGCTCATGTCTATACAGACAAGCCCGCTTCAATTGACGTGATCTTAGTTCGTGAGATACCGGCCGAAATGTTGGAAAGAGTATGCCAAAATTGGACTAAGCGGATGGACCATTTGAGGCGCAGTCACGGTCAACATTTGCATGAAATAATCTTCAAACATTTAATTATATGGACCGTACTATCGATTCAAATAAAGATTTCATGCATTTTTCTGAATTTTATGTGTTTTTTTTTTTGAAAAACTTTCCTATAGCTCTTAAAAAATCACCCTTTACTTGCAGGCAGATCAAGTTTGTTTTCAATGTTGGTCACGCCTCCTCCCGGCCCCGCAAATTGGAAAAAACGACATATCTCCCACAGTTTTATAGATAGAAGGTTCGATCCTCCTGGACATATTTAGTATTCGGGTCTTTTTATCGATCCGCTGAAGGAATTTTATAGATCGTATGAACGATATTCAAGTTATAAGAAAAACAAACAATTATGGGCAGCAGCGGTCGCAACGTTGATGGGCAGCACTTCACAGGTACAGAGTATGTTATAGTCGGGCATGACCGACTATCTTTTTTGTTTATATTTTGTTCCATTGGTACTAATGAAAAGTTGTTTCTTTGAATAAACTTACTCACCCGGTCACCCCTCACAGCTTTTGGCGCCAGCTTTGTAGTAATTAGCCATGCAAAAGCTTCTCAAGCTGCCGTTCGGATTTGGCGTTAAACTTTAGCTTCCTTTCTCTTGTGCGAAAATTCGAAGCTCACAAGCCAAGAGATTGAGAGGAGCTCGGCTTTTGCCCTTTGGGGCTGTGTCAAGCCATTTTACATTTACCATAGGTACACAGAGTATATTCAATTTGTGCAATAGTATGTAACTGCCAGAAGGAATGATTTCCGACTCTATAAACTAAATATATTCTTGATATAGCCATGTCCGTCTGTCATTCCGTATGAACAAACAGATCTCAGAGATGGTAAGAGATAGAGGTTCGACATGTATGGGGCAAATACTTCTTATACTTGCAGGCAGATCAAGTTTATTTTCAATTTTCGCCAAGCCGCCTCCTGACCCCGCAATTCGGAAAAAACCTCATATCTGTCAGAGTTTTGAAGATAGTAGGTTCAAACGTTCCAAAGGAATGGTGAGCAAAAGAGTGATCGCTGTGGCAGCGCTGCTTTCAGCTGCTACTACATCATTAAAATTTAAACTAAGGATAGACTTTCGTTGGTACAGAGTATACTATAGTCGGACTTGACCGACTTTCTTACTAGTTTGCTTTATAATTGTTTCAGCATATATTTGGGCTCATATTCTGGCAACACTGATCCATACAATACTTTGACTACCTTAATTTATGTATGAAAACTTACGCTTAAGGTAAAGGTTTTGTCCGCTGTGACTACCTTTTATATGTATGGCTGATTTACTACTTGAAAGAATCACTCGCCACTCAGCTTAAGTCAAATTCAAATTTCTAAAAATTTGGCGACCGTGATACATAAGAATATGGAAGATCTGTCTGTTACGCTCTATTCCAAATCAGAATCTTTACAAGAATTGGCGAACGCGCTTTTCACATATCCAAGCACCAAGCTTAAATTGTCTTGTCGAAAAAGTAAGAGTTCAATAATGATTTGATTCTTTGGTTTTTTGTGCCCCATTTAAAAACTGTCTTGGGGCTTGCAATTCTGAATGCAGTTCTTTGTTTCCTACCTTCTCACCCTCCCAGTTTTGCCTTTGAACCTAATTCGTCCAATTTATGTTCAAAACTTTCAGCTCATCTCTTAATCAATTGACTGATCCTGTGCCCACTCTTCCAACTTTATGAGCTGCTGTCAAGCCCAAAAGATCCACACACAGACGACGTGACCCTTTGCCAAACCCTTCATCAATTGGCGACAGTTCGGTGGAAAAACGTTCGTGCCATCATGGTGGTCTATGTGTATGTCAATTAAGAGTCAACCGAGTCGCTGATTTATATGCCTTGTGGCTTAACTTCCTTCCGTTACAGTTGCCCTCAAAAGTTTTCGGACACCGGTCAGTTAATTGGCGGACGTTGCCCAAAAAAAAAAGCAGAAAAAAACGCCCGATAATAACTTCTTCAACGAGCGCCATCAAGTGAAATTATTCGGGTAAACATGCACGCTAATTACAAACCCAAACTGAGAGAGCCAAAAAAAAAAAAAAAAAAAAAAATGATATAATATTTTATGAATCAATTCACGAGAGCGCCAAGTGGACCACCGTCGCTGTCAGCGGCGACGCCAGCCGGAGCCTCGACTCCAACTCCAACTCCATCTTTAGGCACACGAATATCGCCAGCGTCGTTCCTCGTCATCGTGCAGTTAGCGAATGAGCCACTTAAAGAGCCACAAATAATAATAACGACTTTAACGACAAGCACAACAACAACATCCAGACGAAGATCAGGCACTGCCACACAACACGCTCCAGGGTCGGGTCGGCAACGGAGGAGCTTCGCGTCCGCCCGCTTATGAGTTGAAGTGAAGTTTTTGATTATGACGGCGGCAAAGAGGTTGTTGTTTTTTTTTTGGGTTTGGGTTTGGAGTATGGGGTATGGGCAAGATGATGACGATGACGATGGCCTTTAACAAGCCTAAACGAACAGGTTTATTATGATCTCGGACCGGGCTAATAATGCCACAGTGACTGTCAAACTGTAGGAGTACGGGAGGAGGAATAAAATACTTAAATAAAAAACTAATACGGTAACCTCTTTAGATTCCTCGTTATATCTCAAAACTCAGCTGTTTCAACAGTTTGTCCAGCGAAATTGTCCCATTAATGCAATAGTTTAGAGCAAAGTTCTTATATCGAAGCAATTATTTGAACCTTTTCAGAAAATCTCAAAAATATGTCATCCATTTTTTGAGAAACTGTATGAATTGCTATTGCCTTAAGACAAAATGAAACGATAATAGCATCATTTATTACCAAAAGAATGCTGAACAAATTATCTACGGAGACTGACGAATCATTAGACTGCCAAAAATACCAAAGAAAATGAAAATAGTCAAATAATTGCAGTGAATAAAACACAATGATTTGTGAGTGACCAGCTTAACTGCTCGGAGCGTCATGATTCTTTATTTGATTTTTGTTCTCTTTTAAACAAATTTGTTTTTCACCTCCACGCACCACATAATAACTTGTGTGTCACGTGGGGGCTGTTATTGCTAACGGATGTATCCCTTCTTAAGATGAATTACATTTGTCCCGCACCAAGTTAATATACTTTTTTCATTTCAAGAAGATAGGAACACTATATTTTTTTGACATCATCTAATTTGTATCATCAGGGTAATATGAACAATTGCTTAATCCACCCCGCTTACACAATTACTCAAAGTTGAAATGGTTACTCCATTTAGACAAGCAGTACTATTAAAATAAACTTCTTATAGACTTCCCAGTCACTGAAAGTGGGAGACTTCTCTTTAGTAGCATTTCTCGACATTGAGTGTGCCTTCAATAACGTTCAACCTTATGCCATCACCTCTGCCTTGGCAAATGTGGGAGCGTATATACCTCTGATTGGATTCATCGACCATATGCTAACCAGCAGGTCGGTGTACTCGCTCACAGATTTGTAAGCAGAGGCACTCCGCAAGGAGGTGTTCTCTCTCCGCTACTATAGATCGTGACAGTTAACCAACTGCTTCGACTCATGGAAGCGGAGGGACATGTAGTGATGGCCTACGCTGACGATATTGCTATCTTTAAAAGTTGATATGTTTCCACAAACGCTGTGTGACCTCATGCAGACCGCATTGACAACACTTGCTCAGTGGACAACAATTGCGGACTGGGCCTGAACTCAGTCAAAACAGAACTTGTACTCTTCACCAGGAAGTACAAAATTCCTAACCTTATTCCTCCCAAAATCAATGGAGTAAGCCTTAAATTTGGCGACAATGCCAAATACTTGGGAGTCATTCTGGATAGGAAACTACTCTGGAATGACAACCGTCGCTCTTTCTCATGCAAAAAGGCTATAGGCCGAAAATGGGGCTTCTCCCCGAATATAGTACATTGGCTTTACACAGCTGTAGTACGTCCTATACTACTCTATGAGTCACTAGTTTGGTGGCCAGCACTCTGGAAAACAATTCGTCCTGAACAACATGAACAAAGTATAGAGAAGCGCTGAAATATGCATGAGCGGCGCGCTCCGAACAACACCCACGGAAGCTCTTAACACCATATATCATCTCGTACCACTAGACCTAGTAGCAAGGCAGATGGCAAGTACAACAGACCCAAGACTACGAGAATCCGACACCTGGAACGGGGGTAATTCGGGGCACTCAACTATACTCACTAACCAAGTGGGTATACAGTTAAACACAGACTATTGTGTTACTCAAACGACGTTCGACAAATTATACGACATCTATATCCCAAGCCGTAACGAGTGGGATAACCTTCCCCACAGCAGAGCCAACGCCATCAATATCTACACCAGAGGCAGGCAAGAAATACATTCACATTTTTGCATTGGTGTGTGTGAGAGCAGCGCAAAAATTTCTCTCTTTTCCAGTAGCAACGACTGCGTCGCGAACACGTAACGCAGCGGAGCTATCACAGTTTATACCGTGTGTGTGGAAGCAGCGCTGCTTTGAGATTTTTCGTATGCACGCCAGATAGCAAGCTGCCGGCCCCTGATCTACACCGATGGTTCTAAGCTCGATGAAAAAGTAGGTGGGGGTGTTTTCTCACCCAACCTAGAACTTAATCTATCGTTCCATCTCCCTGATCACTGTAGTGTGTACCAAGCGGAAGTGGTGGCCATCCAGGAAGCTGCCATCTACCTTAGCACACTCTCTATAAAGGAAGGAAACGTTTTTATATACTCAGACAGTCAAGCAGCCCTTAAGGCACTTGACTTCCCATACATATAATGCTAAAAACGCTCACTGAATGCCGCCTATCCCTGAACGAGATTGACAGACACTTTAGTATTCACGTAATATGGGTGCCTGGACAGCGGAACATACATGAAAACGAGTCTGCGGACACACTGGCCAGACTAGGCACAACAACCGAGCTCTTTTCAGAGAAGAGCACGATAGGGATGCCTATGGCTACCTTCAAGCTTTACAAAAAAGCCGAGACACTACGTCTTGCCACGGACCGGTGGAAAGACCTTTCCATCTGGGCGTTAGCGAGACTAACGTGGCCAACATTTGACTCTAAACGTACTAACACACTTTTACGTTACAGAAGGGAACACATATCACTTGTAGTTGGGGCCCTGACGGGTCATTATCTTAGAGGCAGACACGCAGCACGCCTAGGCGTACAACATTTCGATTTCTATAGAAGCTGCAGATTTGAAGACTAGAAGGAAACGATACAGCACCCTTCTGTGTCATTGCTTAAGTAGGAAGAGACTTAGGTTTCTTGGTCAACCCCTCCTACTCAACCTGTCGGCGACATCCGACATAGAGATCCCAGCTCTACTTAAATTTATTCTGTCCACACAATGGTTCAGTATCGAAGATCAACCTAGGGTCTAATAGGGTTTAACAAGGAAGATATGGTATCGCAACGGGCCCATTTGACCTAAGTGGGAGAGTGACCTGTTTTAAGCACCCTGCATGCTTAAAAAAAGTTCAAAAGGAGCTCATTACCCAATTACACAAATTGTTTAAGCTATGAAATTGAAATCAAATGAATATACCCAATGTAGACACCCTGTGTGACGCACTGTACCTGCGCGCACAATTGAAATAACGGCTGGTTTGAATTTCAAATGCAAGGCATTGGCGCCTATTATGGATATCGATAATTATCGATGGCAACCCTTAAAAAAACTCGTGTTGGCGTGAGCCAGCGCTTAGCAAGTCACCAGGGCCGTAGGGCATACACCTTAGTTTGTGTAGTTTAGATTGCCAATCCTCCCCAGAATTCTAATACTCTACGGAGCTGTAGTGCATCCACCTAGTTCTTGAGTATCTTTGATTGCCAATCCTCCCATGAGCTGTAATACTCTACTGAGACGTAGTGCATCCCCCCCCATTTGTACTCTTGGAGAGCCAATCCTCCCCAGAGTTCGTTCTCTAGCTCAGTCATGCCCCTTAGATTTAGAACCCTACAAAACTCCTCCGATCTCTTGGATACGCCGAGAGTCCCCCCGTCAGAGTAGATTCCCATTCCTCCTGCGGCAGAATAGCGGAACGAGCCCCAGGAACCAGGACAGACGCCCAGAAGGGCCAGCCCATCGAACCAACCCCAGATACCCCGGAGAACCTCTCCACTATCTAGCATAAACCTGAATAATATTACCCAGAATTTCTGAAATAAACCCCGAACCCATTGGAACCATGGTAGTTAATTTGTAACCCTGGACTCGGCGAGCACTCCCAAGGCTGAGTTCGTTACACCTGTATGCCAAAACAGAAGAAAGTCGGTCAAGCCCGACTATAACATACTCTGTACCTGTGAAGTTCTGCCCATCACCGCTGCGACCGGCGCCCAAATTTTTTGTTTTCCTTATAACTCGACAACCGTTCCTCCGATTTTTACCATTCCTTTGGCGGATCGATAAATAATCCTGACTACTAATATGTCGAAGCACCTCTTCTTTAATGACGTTTTCCATTTCGGGGCGGGGGGCGTGGCAAATTAATAAGACCTTTGAAGAGCATTGTCGCCATCTTTCAAACCTCTATCTCTTCCCCTCTGTCTGTTTGCTCATACGGACAGACGCAGACAGAGAGACAGACAGAAAGCCAGACGGACATGGCTAGATCGACTCGGCTGTTATGCTGATCAAGATATATATACTTTATAGGATCGCAGTGCTTTCTTCTGCCTGTTTATACTTTTTGCACAAACTTAATATACTCTGTGTACCTCTGTACAGAGTATAAAAAATAAGACAACTATAATTACAATACTTCCATGAAGATTTTCTTTCTTCAGTTCTTTAAAATCAGGTGAATTTATAGCTAGACCGAGAGGACCTTATGACTGTTTTAGTCACTGTTTTGATCCCGCTTGTCCATTTTGTCACTGTTTAATCACGTTTAGTCACTGTATTGTCACTTTTTGTCACAGTTTTGTGACTTTTTGTCACTGTCACAGTTTTGGTCACTTTCGTTACTGTTTGCTCTCCCGCCACCACTACCACCACACACTCACAAACAATTAAATCAGAGCGTAGTCAGAAATCTGTCGCAAGGCAATGGTATTCAGTGCTCTCACCGACCACGGTCCCATAAAAAGCACTTATTTCTTAGCATTTTCGGAGTTGAAATAGACACATAATCGAAAATTTAGTTTTGGTTGGATGTTTTGCTTCAAGTGCCTAGAAACGTAACTTCTTTGTGTCTTTTGTAAGTTTTTTTGTTGTCGATTATGTGTATGATACCGTCCATATATCCTAGTTTTTATATGCTTCATTGGGAGGGTGAAAGCCTCTATATCTGTGTCAGAAAAGAGTCAGATTAGTCTCACAAATCTTTCACATTAAGTGTGACCGTTGTCATAGAAAAAAACGCTCATTCGGGACTCTTTTTTTTTGCACACTAAGACGGTGAATGCTCATAAAGAAGTGTCAGAAAAGTGTCCGAAAACGCACATATTGCTTGCTGGGATGTGACTAATTTTAAGACATTTATGATATTCCAAATAGCAAGTTAAAGCCGGATAGAGGTCATGTTCTGTTTTCACATAGCTTTAATAGTCAAACACAACACCACAAAGGAGGCTGGAAAACTGAACAGGAGGTTTAAGAACCTCCCGGTTCTATCATTAGAGCAGAAACAGAGGGTTCCTCATCTTTGGGAATTTGAAAGCAGCATAAGTGCAAAACCAACACCAGAACACCAATTCTTCATGATTTTCGAACAACTGTTTGCTTTTTAAACGGACGCGCCTGTTTGTTGTAATGTAGTGTGACCAGAGCTGTTGTTTTGACGTGAACGTCGGACTCGTTTTGTGAACAAAAATTCACGAACGAAATGGTTTAAAAAGGAGTCCGCTTGGGCTGCATTTTGGACCCCAGTTGTATTCTTAGTGTGGGCAAAATTATAATACACTTTTCAAATGTATAAAAATCTTTTTTCAGACCTCAAATGAGCACTTATATCCAAAAACACATGACTTTGACGAAGAAAAGATAGACGAAGAAAGATAAAGACAATAGAAAAAGCCCAAAGAAATGTATTTATTTTACCGTGACTGACGCATAAGTCTTCCAATCTTCTAAAAATACATAAAATACTGTCATCAACAGCAAAAAGAGGGCCCAGCGTACGCCATTCCATATTAATGTTACGATAGGGCTCTTTTAAAAAGGGCTACCATTGCCTGTTCATCATTTGCAATAGACAATTGTTACTTTAAGCGACATATTTAACGCATTCACGAGCTTAAGTCCGGCTCGAAGGACCACGATAAAGTAGGGGACCAGATTTTCCAACGTAGTAAATGGGTGAATTAACAGTGGAATGTGGTAAGGGATGTGTTTTTACGAAGAGCTCTTTCTTTTCTTGTTTATTCTATGCTAAATCGAATCATTTTGCTAATGCTTAATAGCAAAGCTTTAAACCGTATGACAGCGCACAGTGGCACACAGTTTTCCGGAAACTTGTGGCAAATATCAAATTTCGAGTTCTTAAATTTGGAAATACTATAGTTACAGTAGTGGCTTACGCGGATGATGATGCCATCTTTAAAGGTGTAAGTTTTCCTCACACGCCGTGTGACCTTATCCTCAGGCAGACCGCACAGTGGACGACATCTTGTGGCTTCGGCATGAAACCCAGCTAAGACGAAACTTGTAGGTACTATTCACCAGAAAGTTCTTGCTTTAGGTGACAATACCAAATACTTGGAATGAACGCATAAAAAAGGCAACCTGCATGTAAATCCCGATTAACTTCAAATACTTATACTTTTTCATGCAAGTCCTGACAAAGAGTGACCCACCTTTTCGCCTTGCAAATGCTTTGGCAGCCCCACCTCTTGGGCTTAATAATAATGTTTGATCTAAACGAGAATACAAATCAAACCGTTAGGTGTCACAAATGACCCAAACACGCAACCGAAACCCGAACAAATCACCAAGTCAGTAGACAGCCAGACAGACACAGACTGAGTGGCGAGCGGAAGGAGGGGTAAGGCAGAGGCAGAGTCAGACTTAGCCCAGCGTGTGGTAAGCATTTTCAGGGCTTTGGTTGATTAGATGAGCTGATGATGATGACGACGGATGCCCATCTTCCCCTAGGGTGTTGGCCAAGCGTGCGTGCATTTCATTAGGCGCGGATGAAGCGATGAGTCAAAATCTGAGTAATTGGCTTGCAGTTTTATTTCTTGTTTATGTGTGTGTGTGAGTGTGCGTGTGTAAGTTTTGGTACTTCTCAACGTGGTTTTGCTTGCACTCCTTCTGTGTCCTGCCTCCTGTGTCATCTTCTTCTTCTAATGCTTACATTGTTTCTCGGTTGTAGATTTTGCATCAGTCAGCATGCTATGCGTTACGTTTTTTTGCCGTTCCGAAACATTCAACAAACGTTGAACATGCATGGATGAGGCCTCCAGAACGCGTCGTATCTTAATGCACTTCACACTTAAGTCCGTATAAGTGTTGTCCACATCATGGCCCGAGCGTGCCGACAGTTTGCTATCATCGTCGTCGTCGTTGTCTTCATCTGTCTCACCATCACCCTTGGCTTGCTTTTTAGGCTTAGCCAACTTCAGATTGAAAGAAGTAGTAGCCTCATCATCATCCTCATCATCCGAAGAGCTACCCAGCAACGAAGAAGCCTCCGAGGGTTCCACATCGAAGGGTTTCATATCAATGGTATATCGTCCAGGCGCATTGTGTTTGGCGTTCAAACGCTGCAAAGTCTTCAGACAATCATCCAGTTCATCCTCCACTTTTTTGCACAAATCGATGGCCCGATCAATATTGTCGTCTTCGGTTTTCATCATGAATTCGGTAGGAGAATTTCTCTGGAAAATTTTGATACGTTTGTCGAGCGAGCTGGTTGTTTAATGAGAAAAGTTGTTAGAGAATTGACCAGGTAGCAATGACAGTTGGACATCGGGTTGCTTTAATGCTAAAAAAACTAAAAATTTTTTTTATTTAATTTTCTGAAAAATACTTTTACAGTTTACCCTTTTTTTTTGATGGTTGTTGTTATTTGACAAATGACTTTCTTCTGCTTTGCTTGGGCTAAAATTCAAGAAAACTTTATTAATTTATGACGATATTTTTAAAGAATGTTTTGAGAAGGACAAAGATTACATATGAGCAGCAGCAGTGTTCATACGTAGTCTTTGTTGATTTCTGTTGATTATTGAATTATTAATTAAAATCATTGACATTGAGCCGGCTAACAGCCAGTATGACCTAAATAAAAATAGGTTGCTTAAGCCCATATTCAGATACAAAACGGAAAGGCTCGTCCGTGATGTTTGTTATAAAAACCTTAACGGTTTCCCCATTAAACAAACAATAAATACCCTTGGTATTTATAAAAAGGTAGCATACCACAGAAGAAATCGTGGTACATTTTAAGCATACTCTGGGACGAAGTTCTCAGTAATTAAAAACAGTGGCCAAAACAACAAAGATCCATTGAACAACCTTCAAACAAATACAAATGGAGCTTAATAACAATAAGGAATTTTGCATTCTAGCAATCCTCAAGATCTTATACTCCGGGTCGTTGTATTGACTGAATTTGAAGCGTACTGACGAGGCTTAGCCGGGAGGCAGCCGAAACATTACTGTCTACGCAACCACTGCTGCTGTTCATATGTAATCTTCATTGATTTCTGTTGATTATTGAATTATAATCAATACTTGAGCCGGCAGCCACTTTGACTAAAATTAAAATAGGTCGCTAATTGCAACATTCACATACTAAATTCAAAAGAAACATGGAAGGAAACATGTTTAAGAAATGCATTTAAAATAACAAGGCGGCATTTTAGCGCATGTTGTTAAAACGAAGTAAGTATCTCCCAGTTTTCTCCATTCAGCCAACGTATGACCTCGATTTCCGATAGGGTGGGCTTATCGAGGTATAGACTTCGTAGTTCGGCCAAGATTGGGCAGCATTCTCAGTTACCCGGAGGTTGTAGAGTAAGCAGTCCGTATTGCTAGAGTTTACATGCGGTTTGTTTGGATTCCGAATCGGTCAAGAAAGTAATTCAGACTTCCAAGGTAGTGGGCATGTTTTTGATGTAAAACATCTTTAATTTCGCATCATGCGTCATGCCAAAATGGCATGTTTTGAAGAATTGTTTTTAAGGGGGTCTTCTCATTGAGCAACTTTTTTTTTGCATTTATTTATAGCTTGGATATTCAAAAATATCCCCCCAAAAGGATTTTCGAAAACTCGAATTAGTTTAGGAGATATAGCCTTTTAGTGACCCAATGTGACCAAATTCCCAAGCAACTGCAAACTTAGGGGTCTTCTCATTGAGCAACTTTTTTTAAACCCTCGTATTTTGACCTATGCGTTAAGTTTTCTCCGGTTCTACCGGACCGATTTTGATGAAACAAAGTGAATTCGACGGAGAATTGTCAGCTCTTTAAAACTGCATTTAAACATTTTTGATTTTTTTTTTTTTCAAAAAATTACTTCAAACTTTAAACGCGTTTATCTCGAAACCACGTTTTTCGAACTGGCGGCCATGATATCTCCAGTTCAACTGAACCGATTTTCATGAAACAAAGTGGAATCGACGCAGAATTGTCACCATTCTCGGCTGAACCTCGACCATAATTTTAAAAAATTTTTACTTTTTTTTTACACTAAACTACAAAAAAAAGCTCGAAATTGAAATTTTTTTTGAATGGCCGCCATTTTGTCAAAAAAATCACAAAATTAAGTTTGAGGTTCAGCCGAGAATTACATCTATACTGATTATAACCCCGTTTTTTTCATTTCGGACGCTCCGGAGACCCGGAACGTGGCCGCCGGACGACACCTTTTTTTTCACCACCAACTTTGAAGTCTCATTACTTTTTGAACAGCCCTCGTATCGAGGCAAAAAAATTTTTTATTTACTTTGAACCTTTTGTAATACAATAAATAAAAAAAGTTTTCAATTATTCTTTGCGTTTTAAATAAGAATTTTTTTAAAAGGGTCCAAAAAACGGGTTTTGAATGAGAAGACCCCCTTAAGCGATTGGCGGTGGTCGTGTGTCGGTAAGTATTGAGTACTTAGAATTAAGTATTTAGAATAAAGTACTGAGTATCGAGTACTTAGTATCGAGTACCTAGTATCAAGTAGTGAGCTTTAAGTACTTAGTTTCGAGTACTCACTATTGAGTACTTGGCTCGAGTACTTAGAATCGAGTACTGAGTTTTGACTACTGAGTTTCGAGAACAAAATATCGAGTATTTGATATCGAGTACTTAGAATCAAGAATCGAGTGCTGCTTATCGAGTTCTTAGAGGCGAGAACTGAATATCAAACACTGAGCTTGGAGTACTAGAATATATCACAATATTTGGAGGATCGTTGTATTAATAATCACCTTGTTGAGTCTTTTTCGAGAACTTTTAATGATAAAAAATAGGGGAAAGTTAACTTCGGCTCGGCCGAAGTTTTGTATACCCTTGCAGCTTCCATTGAAAACAAAAAGTTTTTCTGAGACTACTATATAGATGTCCGATTTTGACCAAACTGTGTGGAATCATGGAAAAGCATAACAAACTAACAGCTACGAAATTTTATAGGCGATCCCATTGAAAACAAATCAGTTTTTCTCACTAGAATTTTTTTTCCGACCGTCATTCGTACTGCAGCAATATGCTATAGTCATCCGATTTTGTCAAAACTTTGTAGAGTTATGTAAAAGTATATTAAATAAGTATTTGCCAATGATAAGAGCATTTCCATTAAAAACAAAAAAGTTTTTCTCACTAGAACTAGTTTTTCGACCGATCGTTCCTATGACAGCTATATGCTATAGTCATCCGATCCGGCCGGTTCCGACAAATGTGCAGCGTATAAGTACTAGAAGACTTCGTGCAAAGTTTGGTGAGGATAGCTTTAAAACTGACGGAGGAGATAGCATAAAAACAGACGGACAAGGCTAAATGAACTCAGCTCGTCATGCTGATCAGGAATATATACTTTATGAGGTCGAAGATGCTTCCTTCAATGCGTTACAAACATCCGCACAATTTTATAATACCCTCTGCAAGGGTATAAAAACTGTCTTAGAAGGCGTCCTGAAAACTTGTATGAGCTTCAAGATTATATAAACTTTGGCCGAGCCGAAGTTAGCTTCCCTCCATTTTTATGACTATAGCATATAGCTGCCATAGGAACAATCGGTCGAAAAACTAGTTCTTTTGAGAAAAACTTTTTTGTTTTTAATGGAAACGTCTCTTACGTTGGCATATATATAGTTTAAATACTTTAACACAAGTCTACAAAGTTTTATCAAAATCGGATGAATATAGCAAATAGCTGCAGTATGAATGATCGGTCGATAAAGAAGTTCTAGTGAGAAAAACTTTCTTATTTTAATTGGGATCGCCTCCAAATTTCGTATTTAACAGTTTGTTATGCTTTTCCATGATTGCACCAAGTTTGGTCGAAATCGGAAATCTATATAGTATAGCTCCCAAAGAAAAGTAAGGTCAGAAAAGTAGTGTTATTTAGAAAAACAAAGTGCAAGGGTATACAAAACTTCGGCAGAGCCGAAGTAAACTTTCCCCTATATTTTTTTACTATTTTCCGGCCTATTTGGAACATCACGCCAGATTGTGAGTAATTTGCGTAACGTCACGTCAAATGCTGAATGCTAATAAAATTAAAAAAAATCAAGAAAAGGTTATTTAAATATTATAAAATTGAAAACAATCTTACATTATTTAACAATTTTGTGGTAAAAGTCAAATTCACTTCTTTATTATTTTGTATTATTTCTTTATTATCTTTATTATTTGTACTTTTTTACAAAAATATAAAAAAATTCTTATTAAAAAGTTTTTCATATTGTTTTAAAACATTTCCAACAATTGTCACGTCACGCCACGATTTTAAAATCTTTCTAAGTAAGCTGGTTCTAAGACATGTGAGACTTCTTTATAAAAGTGGACTAGGCCTAAATTATAAGTCTTATATCTCAGAAACACACATGAATCCTTCATTGCTAATAACTCCACCACCTTCGACTTAGGTTATAAAAAACTGAGCAGATTCTTCAGCTAAAGCTACAGGTGAGACTTTCATTGTCTCCTAGTTAAGATTCCTTATGGACCACCCAAAAAAAAAAAAACTTGTCAACATTTGCTTGTAGTTGTTGTACTAGTTGCTGTTGCTAGAGAATTTGTGCAATCGCCCCCAGTGTCCAGCGGCTGAGTCTCTTGCATTGGCCACCCACGCTGTCCACATTTTCGTTCGGTGGGGAGGGATGGAGGCTACGTTGGTTTTTCAACATTTTGTGACTTGTTGTGATTATGGTGGTGGTTGCAGGGGACGGAGTGGAATGGGGGGGCCTGTCGCCGTTGTTGATTTCATAATCTCTTCCGTTGCCGTTGTGCTCGTAGATTTGTGGGTGACCGCGCACTCTCTAAAAACGTCAATCACTCAATTAAACTTAATTATAATTGCGAAGCGATGATGGCGGGCGGGCAGTTAAATTCAAAAGAAGAAAACAACAAAAAATGAAAAAAAGAGGAGAGAAATACAGGCGATCCTCAGCTAGAAGGGGATGCAATGGTGGCAGTCCAGCAGTTTGACTCTCGTACAGATTTCCAGAAATTCGCAGAAAATTGTAAATGCACGACAAAGTCGACTGCGGCTGCGGCTGTGGCTGCTGCTGCAGCTGATGATGATGATGATGGCGATGGCGACGTCGCCTCCACTTTGGTTTCAAATTTTGCCTTTTCTTTTCGCTCATTTGATGGCCTGGGCCTGAGAAAATGAAAGACCACCACCACCACAAACAACAAGAGTTGTAGTTTTACATGATGTTGTCGCTTTATGCAAAATGGTGAATGGCTTTTGGTAGGTGAGGAGAAAGACGTGGAGGGACCACCCACCCAGTAGAGACCACATAGATCTTTACACTTGGAAAAAGGAGAGTACAAATATTTCAAGATATTTTGAAACTAGGTTTTCCAGACATTCCCATAGAAAATTCGTTAGGCAAATACTTGGATGGTGGTTGGTCTGGTGGCGAGTGCTCACTACGAAAAGCTAGGGAATTCGTTAGTGCCACACCGGTGCAGACGAACTACAGGAATACTTGTGTTACTATGATATTCAAGTTTGTTTCGAGACCTCGGTCGTGTTTTACCCGTTCTTCTGATCAGTTTCGACTCATTTCCGTGTCATTTGCGAGTCTTTTTCAAATCATAATTTCAATCTTTGAATTGGATCTAATCGTTTCTTCTTCTTCTTTGGCCTGATACCCACCCAACATTTGAAAAATAGTTTTAACAAAAATCACCTTTATCAGTATTTTTCGAGCCCTTTTTGATGTTTAAAAAGAGATTAAAACCTAACGATTAAAAGAAGACTCAAAAACTTATGTCAAAATGTGATTTATTGAATTATGACTTGGAGAAGACTCGCAAAATGATTCGAAAATGAGTCGAAACTGATCAGAAGATCGGCTTAAAAGCGGCTCTTCATAGAGAGTCGCAGCTAGGGTACCATTTTCTCCCGACAAAAGTATAATTTTTGATCAGAAATCGAGCGCATTTATAACTATTTTGATCAGACCGAGGACTCGAAAACGAGTCAAAGTCATCAAAAATTTCATAAAATGTTTGTTGGGTAGAAACATCGCAACCGTTGTACGCTCTTGGCCGCTGCGATCAATGTCCGCCACTCGCCTCTGTCTCGAACTGGCTGCCACCAGTTGGTTACACTAAGCTTCGCTATATCTTTATCCACCTGGTCTCCCCATTTCAGCTTTGGTCGTCCCTGCTTGGGCGTCGTCCATAACTCTTTCGCTCTCCGTTTGTAGTCCCGCACTTATTATCTATACGGTTAACATATTCTATCCAGCGCAAATCAGCAATTACGGCGAAAGGACGTTTTTGAAAGTCTAATAATTCGTAGGTAATAATAGAGTCACTGTCGTCTGATTTCCAGCTTGATAAGTTCTTCCGTCGATTTGGTAATTGAAAGACTTCTGGCTAAACTTAACTTCATTATCCAAATATATCCTAAATAATCACATTTTAATCCCCTACATGATCAATTGGCGAATGCTCTACATTTTGTTATTGTAATTTCAAAAATGGAGACTCTTGAAGCTCATAAAAATTTTCAGGATGCCTACTAAGACAGTTTTTCAAACTTAAATTTTCTATGGCAGCTGTACTATACAGTCTTCCGGATTCGACCAAACTTAGTGAAATCATGAAGAGCATAGAAAACGTATAAATACGAAGTCTGATGCCGATTCCATTCAAAACAAAAAAGTTTTTTTCACTAAAACTAGTTTTTTGACCGATCGTTTCTATGGCAGCTATATGCTATAGTCGTCCGATCCAGCCGGTTTTCATACTTGTGCAGCGTAATGGTACTACATAACTTCGTGAAAAGTTTCGTGAAGATAGCTTTCAAACTGACGGAGGAAATCGCATAGAAACAGACGGACATGGCTATATCAACTCAACTCGTCATGCTGATCAAGAATATATATAGTTTATGTGGTCGAAAATGCTTCATTCTATGCGTCACAAACATCTGGACAAATATATTCTTGATCAGCATGACGAGCTGAGTTCATTTAGCCTTGTCCGTCTGTTTCTATGCTATCTCCTCCGTCAGTTTTAAAGCTATCCTCACCAAACTTTGCACGAAGTCTTTTGGAACAAATACGCTGCACATTTGTCGGAACCGGCCCGGTTCGGATGACTATAGCATATAGCTCACATAGCAACGATCGGTCGAAAAACTAGTCTTAAAGAGAAAAACTTTTTTGTTTTTAATGGAAACGCCTCCAAAGTACGTATTTCTTAGTTTACTATCCTTTCCCATGATTTCAATAAGTTTGGTCAAAATCGGATGACTATAGCATATAGCTGCCATAGGAACGATCGGTCGAAAAACTAGTTCTAGTGAGAAAAACTTTTTTGTTTTTAATGAAAACGTCCTTATCATTGGCATATTATTATTTTATTTACTTTAACACATTTCTACAAAGTTTTATCAAAATCGGATGACTATAGCATATAGCTGCAGTATGAATGATCGGTCGAAAAAGAAGTTCTAGTGAGAAAAACTTTTTTGTTTTAAATGGGATCGCCTCCAAATTTCCTAATTAACAGTGTATTATGCTTTTCCATGACTTCACCAAGTTTGATCGAAATCAGACATCTATATAGTATAGATCCCATAGAAAAGTAAGGTCCAAAAAGTAGTCTTAGTTAGAAAAACTTTTTTTTTGTTTTCAATGGAAGCTGCAAGGGTATGCAAAACTTCGGCCGAGCCGAAGTTAACTTTCCCCTATTTTTATTTCTTTAATAATACTCGAAGGAATATGCTCATTTTTCCCAAAGTTTTGTAGTTAGATGATTCGTTTTTTCAAGACATATTTAGTAATCAGCATTACTTATCGATCCGAAAAAGTTTTGGTTAAGATTATATGAATCATAGTCAAGTTAACAATGAGCAAAAGTCAGCGGCAGTATACACTAATTTACATACAAAATGAACTACCTTTGATTATGAGATGTTGCTCTTCTTCTCATTAACATCTACCAGAAACTACAAATTTAACTGCAATCTCAGTAAGCGTTTTACTGCGATGTTTCAATTTGAAAAAGAATTGTCTAAAATATTGTTTTATTCTTATTTCAAATTACTCATTGTTCCAAAGCCACTTTAATGGTATTGCTGGAAGTACTGACCCAGATAACCCATATCAAGTTAATACCCGATTGCAAAACCAAATCTTGTGAAATCTCTATTTTTCTTTGACAGTAACTGCTCAATCATAATGAAATTTCCAACCCTTTAAGAGTCTCATCGCTGGTACTTTCACCTAGAGAGCTGGCCAAGCGTAACGGTACTGAACTGGACTGGATTGGCCTCTCCGCTACACGCTTGTGATCTTTCACACACGGCGACAAAACACCCTGCACCCGTCCTCCTCCGCACTCTGGCATTGTTAGAGGTTCGCATGAATTTCTCCATCCACATCCACCATTCCTCCATTATGTAAAGAGGCGACGCAACGTGTGGGCGTCAACGTGGAGCGTCCAGTGGAGCGAACGACCAGTCGGCTGACCATTCGAGCGCATTGCGTGGACGTTGTCACATATTTTTACGCTTTTGCGATTTGTAGCAAGAAATTTGTTGTATAAGTATATAATTAGGGGCGGCTTTTGTTGTCCGCTCGGCTTGACAAACTGTTGAGCAAGAAGACACAAAAACAAGGCAAATAAACCAAACCAGAAAAGGGGGGGAGAAAAGGGGAAATTTCCAAATCCAAGCGAAACTGCCATAAAGAAGAGGCTTGTCTTGCATCAAGCTGGCCAAGGAGGTGAAGAACTATAGTTTCGATAGACTTTCATAATCATTGACAATTGTAATTGTATTTAGCTTGTAACATAAAGCAGGAAATGTTTGAGCTAAACATTGACCATTCTTGCAATTCAAACTTACTGACTTACGGTCTTTTCCCCTGACAAAACGTAGTATTACAAAAATGAAGTCTATTTCCAAGCAGGAACACGTACGAAATTGTATTAGGAATCACTTTTTTTTTTAACCCCTCTGATCTGGACCTTTCCATGGCATCATTTTTATTATTTTTATTTCTTGAAGATTTCGCCGTTTCCATTGAAAAAACATTATTTTGTTGACATTTACAACGAATCGTGGACAAAATCAACTGATGCTCTAGTTTTGTTGATTTATATATTAACTGAAAGTTTTGATTAAAATGAATGCTGCTTTGACGTGCCTGTGGTTCTGCTGGGGGACTGGGCATCTCCTCTGATGCTACCACAACAGCTCCGCCCTGCTTCGCCAAACTTTTCCGCCATGCGTTGGAAAATATGAGAATTTTGCCACAGTGAAAGTGTCGAAAAAATATCAAATCAACTCGGGGCGAATGGCATCATTTTTAAGAAATGACAAGAAATGAAAGTCAAAATGAGATGGAGAAACGTATGGCAGCGATAATATCATTTCTTAAAAATGATGCCATTCACCCCGAGTGGAATTGTAGTCATTGGTTGCGTTCACCAGCATAAATCGATGACCAAAAATCGACTAATTTTGTTAGATTGTGCTAGTGAACGGGCGTGATGTGCAATCATGATTGCTAATTTTCGTGATTGTGTTTAATGTAAATCCATCAAAGTATTTCTTTGTTAGATTGATTTGATTTGTGATTGTTATCGATAGCAGCTGACTGCAATAAACAAAGAATTAATTTTGTGGTAATTAAAACAAAATGGGCAAGGAATCGTCTTTGCTTTTTGCAGTTTGGATGTTGGCCAAATGGGAGTCCTTCTCATCAGTAGGTGACCGTTTCGACATACCAAAAAGCCCTCAATGGAGTAGCTAATGTTCTTAATCCAGGTGCCCACACCACCGGCACCCGCTTGGCCAGCTTTGCCCTAAAGATGACTCGCTTCACCGAGGTGTGTATGACTTGTGCCTCCTCCGGTATGGCCTGCAGCACCTCCAGCATCCAGAGCTGCACATCTTCACTGACATTTGGTATACGTTGCTGCTGGAACGAATCGATCACCTCAATGACACATGGCGAATCCTCCTGCAGCATGTGCACTATATAAGATCCCAGTGCAATGCATAGAAGATGCAGCACAATCTTGGGTCCTCCCGCAAGCTGTACAATGGTCTCAATTGTTCGTGCTCTGCATCTCATCCAAATCGGTTGGGAGAGAGCTTTTCTCCGAGTCTATCATGGAGCTGCAAGAAGGCCCCCCAGTTGATTCCTCAAAACTGTCCGCATGAAACTACGCAAAGGAGAGCATCCGCAAGGCGTTCTCCTCTTCGCTTACAAGTAGCCAATCTGGGACAACCAGAGACAACCAAGTCGCCACCGAAGAGGTCGAAATTTCACCACATCGGAGTTTTTGACGACAGTCACATCCAATGTAATGGATTGTACATGATGTTATTCAAATTTTATTATTTCTTTTATTTGCGGTCAAAAGTTCAAGACTTTCGCCAATAAAAAATATCGATAGTTTTGTTGGCTGCAAATTCTATCAAAAACCGTTCACCAGCAGCAAAACACTTTTTTTTGATTGTTGATTTATGTTAGATGATTGGTGTGTGCTGGTGAACACGCCCATTGTGTCAAATAAATATCAAACTTCGATAATTAATAAATGAGCAAACTGATTTGAACTTTGAGATGAAAAAGAAGACATGAATGCATTTTTCGCAGGAAGGAGGCCCAAAAAAAATGCTTCGACCACAACAGACGAGTCAGCACCCGAATTGTTCCGCAGTCGCTTGCAAGAATACCTCAATTCGTTAGGTTAGGTTAGAATGGTTGAAATGGGCTCCCCCCCATTTCCTCACAAAGGCAAACGATGGCCCGTTGTGTTGCCATTTAACCCGTTCTACGATGTGGTTTAGCTAAGGTCTAAGGTCTAACTAAGTTCTAGTTAAGGTCAAACTGTAGCTTAACTCTGGCTAAATGTAAGTTAGATCGAGCTAAGGTTTAGCTAAGGCCTAGCTAAATGTATCTAAGATTAAGCTAAGATCTAGCTAAAGTATAGGTAAGGACTAGCTAAAGTCTAACTAAGGTCTAGCTCAGGTCTAGCTAAAGTCTAGCGTAGGTAGCTAAGGGGCGCTAAGGTCTTGTAAATAAAAGCTAAGAACAAGATAAGGTCTTGTTAAGTTCTAGTTATAGTCTAGCCTAGTTCAAAGATGTAACTAAGGACTAGCTTAGTGTAGCTAATATGGAGCTAAGATCTAGGTCTAACTAAAGTCTAGCTAAATTCAAGCTAAGGTCTAGCTAAGGTTAAACTAAGGACTATCTTAAATTTAGCTAAGTTCAAACTAAGGTCTAGCTGAAGCTAAAAAAGAGCTAAGGTTTTGCTTAGTTTTAGTTATAATTTAGCTTAGTTCAAAGATCTAACTAAGGTCTAGCTAAGGTCAAATTAAGGTCCAGTTTAGTGTATCTCATATCGAGGTAAGGTCTAAGATCTACCTAAGGTCAAGCTAAGGTCTAACTAAACTCTAGCTAAGGTCAAACTAAGGTCTAGCTGAAGTCTAGCTAAGGTAGTTAAGGAAGGCTAAGGTCTTGAAAATTGTAGCTAAGAACGAGCTAAGGTTTTGCTAAGTTCTAGCTAAAGTCTAGCTTAGTTCAAAGATTTAACTAAGGTCTAGCTAAGCTCAAAGTATGGTCTAGCTAAGGACTAGCTTGTAAAATGGCTTGACACAGCCCCAAAGGGCCAAAGCCGAGCTCCTCTCAATATCTTGGCTTGTGCGCTTCTAATTTTTGCACTGGAAAAAGGGACCTACAGTTTAACGCCGAGTCCGAACGGCAGTTTGAGAAGCTTTTGCATGGCTAATTACTACAAAGATGGCGCCAACAGCAGATAGGGGTGACCGGGTGAAAAGTTTATTCAAAGAAAATACTTTTTATTTGATGTTCCGAGGCGGGATCGAACCCACGACCTCTTGCACAGCGGTCGCGCAAACTAGCCGCTGAGTTACCCGGCCACCACCAGGACTATGTCTTAAGTCTAACTAAGGTCTAGCTAGGATCAAGCTTAAGTCTAGCAAAGGTGTAGCTAAGGTCTTGCTAAGGATAAGCTAAGGTCTAGTTAAATTTAAACTAAGGTCAAACTAAGGTTTAGCTGAAGTTTAGCTAATGTAGCTAAGGGAGGCTAAGGTTTTGAAAAGTGTAGCTAAGAGCGAGCTAAGGTCTTGCTTAGTTCTAGCAATAGTGTAGCTTAGTTCAAAGATCTAACTAAGGTATTGCTAAGGTCACCCTAAGGACTTGCTTAGTGTAACTAATATCAAAGATATCGAGGTAAGGTCTAGCTAAAGTCTAGCTATGGCTTAGCTAAGGTCTAGCTAAGCTCAAACTAAGGTCTAACTCAACTTTAGCTAAGGTTAAATAAGGTCTAGCTAAGGGAGTCTAAGGTCTTGAAAAGAGTAGCTAAGAGAGAGCTAAGGTCTTGCTTAGTTCTAGCAATAGTCTAGCTTAGTTCAAAGATCTAACTAAGGTATAGCTAAGGTCAAACTAAGGTCTAGATAAGGACTATCTTAGTGTAGCTAATATCGAGCTAAGGTCTAGCTAAAGTCTAAGGTCTATCTAAGGTCTAGCTAGGATGTACCTAAAGTCTACCTTAGGTTTAAGGTTTAGCTAAGGGTAAGCTAAGGTCAAACTAAGGTCTAACTAAACTCTAGCTGAGGTTAAACTAAGGTCTAGCTAAGGTCAAGTTAGGGTCTAGCTTAGGTCCAGTTGAGGGAAGATAAAATCGTGCTAAGGTCTAGCAAAGGTTTGGTTCGGTTCGGCTTGCTTCCCTGGATTCGGTTTTGAGTAAATTTCCTTTTTGGTTTAACTTTTCTCATCAAGGTTTTTCCTTGCCTGAAAAATTACAAAAAAAGTTTATAATGTTTACAAAATTCGTAAGACTGCAACCGAATCGCTTCTGCCGGGTTAGCTTAGGACCATGAACCGAATCTTTTGAATGAAAAGCTTTCCGAAAATGAGCCCGATGCTGTACCGGTACTCTACTGTTTGTAATAGATTTTAAGATGGGCTTAAAGCTCCGGTTCAAATCTTCGGAAGAATTGAAGTGGTTGAAGCCTTGGTTCTTCTACATTCCCAGCTCCTTAAGCAAAGTTAATAATCATTAATTAATCTTCTTTTAGGTTTTAAAGCATACATTGAACAGATCCAAACAATTGTCCCAGGCAGCCAAAAGCGGAATGTCCCGAGGCAAGAGTGAAACTGCACTCCTGCAGCAAAATATTCCTCCGAAGCAGAAATGAGTGTAGTAGTGTTTTTTTTTTAACACATGAGTAGGTCGTGCATTTGCTTTCCTCGTTTCATTTGTCTTTCTATTTCGGTTGCACAAGGCAAATAAACGTGTTCTTAAAAGTAGAGCTGTTTTTCCAATTGTCTGATATCACATAAAAGTTTCTCAAAAGATATATCAGAAAAGTGTAATAGTCAATCTGAGAAACACACAATTTTATGAAAAGCATGAAAAAACTGAATGAGAAGTAGGCTATTCTGTAATTTCGATTTCTCAAATGAGAAAATGCAGCTGTTGCTTCCCAATACTTCTGTGCAGCATTACGGAGACTGAAAGCAATACCCAAATGATGATATAGTGATGAAATGATGATTTCGGATGACATAACTCTGGTCGGTCATCGTTTGTCGATTCGACTACTAAAAAGCAAGAAAACCAAACTAAGGAGGGAAGATCAAGGAGTTCAAGGAGGTTAAGGAGTTCTTATCAAAAATGTCTGTGATTCCTAAATAGCTTACAGAAAAAGTAGTCCTTAGGGCACATTTTTTCATAGATGTATGTTAGGAAGTCACCCTTGGCTTATCCAACTTGGAAGTCTGACTGCAGTAACTGATATTACTTAGCTTTTACGTAGCCTTCACCTTTGCAGCTAAAGTACTAACGTTCCTCTTTCTTAACCCAAACTAGAGCGAGCTTCTGCTCGCCTTGGATTAAACTAATTCTCTCTGTTTCCTTCTGCTGCCTCAGTTGCAGTCGCAGGG
Organism: Lordiphosa collinella; assembly: GCA_018904265.1. Lineage (NCBI taxonomy): Eukaryota > Metazoa > Arthropoda > Insecta > Diptera > Drosophilidae > Lordiphosa > Lordiphosa collinella. The sequence continues at coordinate 2,236,212 of JAEIFV010000001.1, forward strand.
GCTGTTTTCCTTTTGTTTTTCCCCGCACAGCTGCCAGTAGCGGCTTCTGGTGGCTGCATCTCAGTTGCCCGGTGGATCTGTTTAGTTTTGTGGGATAAGGCAGTCAAGTAGATTTAATTGAGAGATTTCAGTGCTCGTTTTGGATTTTTGCTTCTCAATTTCATTGATTTCAATTGTTGCACTGCGAAACCTATCGATTACAATAAAAACAGTTGGAAATGCAGTAGAAAACAAACACAAAGGAGTGCCGGGGCGGGGGTGCGGGACAATGGCATTCGTGCATTTAAGGCCATTAAGCAAAAGAATTGTAGTTGTTGTACCTGAGGATCAGGAGAGCTGCAGCTGTAATCTGGTAATCGTAATCGATATTTATTTTGTTTTGCTTTTTTTGACCAGGAATTGGATGTGTGGTTTTTTGCCTACCTCCCTCCCTCGGCGATGTTTGGGCACTTTACGCGTAATTGACGCACATCGTCGCTGTCAACGTTGCCGTTGGGCGGGCGGTCGGTCGGACGGTCATCAAAGCCCATCGATTCTTTCGCCCGCTCTCTCTCTCTGGTTTTGCCAGTTAAACAAGACCTATTATTTGTAGGTCATAAATTTTATTGCTCAACTGCCGCTTCTGCAATTAAATCTCAATGGCTTTGGCGGCGGCATCTTTTGTCATTTGGCCATTGGGACGCGTGTGCACTTGAGAGGAATTGCTTGGTAGCGGCGGCGGGGGTGGGCGACGTTAGATAGCCATCAAGCTGCGTCACCATTCACCCACCCGGCCAAATATTTTGACAATGTTGCACCCAAACAATGGGCTGAGCATGAGTCTAATGAGGCAGTGCCTCCTACCTACACACACGCTTGATCTTATCACCAGCATATCTTATCGTCGTGCCACCACATGAACATTAGCCACAAATGGTAGCCCCAGAAGCGACTCCAGCTCATCTATCAGTGGGCCAGCATCGCGATTCTATCTCTGGGCATTCTTAAGAGTTTATGAAGTTAAAAGCCAAGTTGGGGGAGGCAGAACAAGTGCAGTCCTCGGTTAGAGAGAAAGAGAGAGAAAGAGGATCATACCAGTATTTCTTTCCATGATCGGTTTGAGTTGAACGATGGACATGCAGTGGCCTTTTGCACCCTTGCAGGTGAGCAAGTTAAGGTGCGATCGGCTAGGGTCCAACCAAGAGTTAGCAAAGGTTTAGCTAAGGTCTAACTAAGTGTAGGTTAAGTTAAACAAAGGTCTATCAAAGGTTTTGCTAAGGTCTAGCTAAGGTCAAGCAAAGGTCTAGCTAAGGTTAAACTAAGGTCAAGCTAAGGACTAGCTAATGTCTCACTTAGGTCTACCACAGGTTTAGGAAAGGTCCATCTAAGGTCTTTCTAAGGTCTAGGTCTAGCTAAAATGAGGCTAAGGTCTAGGAAAGGTCTAGCTAGAATTAGCTAGGGTCTAGCTAAGGTCTCACTAAGGTCTAGCTAAGGTTAAGCTAAGGTTTAACTAAGTGAAGCTTAGGACTAGTAAAGGTCAAGCAAAGGTTTTCATAAGTTTTAGCTAAGTTCAAGGAAAAGTCTCGCTATGGTTAAACTAAGGTCAAGTTAAGGTCAAGCTAATGTCTCACTTAGGTCTACCACTGGTCTAGAAAAGGCCCATCAAAGGTCTTGCTAAGGTCCCACTAAGGTCTAGCTATGGTCTAGGAAAGGTCTAGCTAAGATTAAGCTAAGGTCTCACTAAGGTCTAGCTAAGGTCAAGCTATGGTCTTACTAAATGAAGCAAAGGTCAAACAAATGTCTAGCAAAGCGTAGCTAAGGTCAATCAAAGGTCTCGCAAAGATTTAGCAAAGGTATAGCTTAGGTCTCACTAAGGTCTAGCTAAGTGTAGCTAAGGTCAAACAAAGGTTTGGCAAAGGATTTGCTAAGGTCTAGCTAAGGTCTAGGAAAGGTTTTGCTAAGGTCTAGTTAAATTCTAGGAAAGGTCTAGCTAAGATTTAGCTAAGGTCTCACTATGGTTTAGCTAAAGTCAAGCTAAGGTCTATGTGTAGCTAAGGTCAAACAAAGGTCTAGCAAAGGTTTAGCTAAGGTCAAGCTAATGTCTCACTAAGGTCTAGGTCTAACCTTAAACTAAGGTCAAGCAAAGGTATAGCTAAGGTCTAGGAAAGGTTTTTCTAAGGTCAAGTTAAGGTCTAGGAAAGGTTTTGCTAAGGTCAAGTTAAGGTCTAGGAAAGGTTTTGCTAAGGTCAAGCTAAGGTCTAGCTAATGTCTCCCTAAGGTCTAGGTCTTACCTTAAACTAAGGTCAAGCAAAGGTCTAGCTAAGGTCTAGGAAAGGTTTTTGTAAGGTCTAGGAAAGGTCTAGCTAAGATTTAGCTAAGGTCTAGCTAAGGTCTCACTAAGGTTTAGCTAATGTCAAGCTACGGTCTATGTGTAACTAAGGTCAAACAAAGGTCTAGCAAAGGTTTTGCTAAGGTCAAGCAAAGGTCTAGCTAATGTCTCACTAAGGTCTAGGTTTTACCTTAAACTAAGGTCAAGCAAAGGTCTAGCTAAGGTCTAGGAAAGGTTTTGCTAAGGTCAAGCTAATGTCTTACTAAGGTCTAGGTTTTACTTTAAACTAAGGTTAAGCTAAGGTCTAGCTAATGTATAGCTAAGGTCCAGCAAAAGTCTAGGAAAGGTCTAGCTATAGTCCAGCTAAGGTCTCACTAAGGTCTAGCAAAGTTCTAGGAAAGGTTTATCTAAGATTTAGCTAAGATCTAGCTATGGTCTTACTAAGGTTTAGCTAAGGTCAAGCTAAGGTCTTACTAAGTGTAGCTTAGGTTAAACAATGGTATAGCTAAGTATAGCTAAGGTCAAACAAAGGTCTAGCAAAGGTCAAGCTAAGGTCTAGCTAATGTCTCTCTGAGGTGAAGCTAAGGTCTAGTTTTGTAAAGCTAAGGTCTTACTAATGTCTAGCAATGATATAGCTAGGATCGAGCTAAGGTCAAAGAAAAGGTCTAGAAAAAGTCTAGCTAAGTGTAGCTAAGATCGAGCAGAGGGCTGAGGTTTAGCTAAGGTCTAGTTAAGACTTTGCAGAACTTAAGCAGAGATCTAACTAAGATTTATCTTTAGCCTAGTTACGGTTTATTGTGGGTTAGGTCCAGGTTAGTAAAATAACTCTTACCTGCAACAAATTCCTTTCTATTTACATGAATTTTTCCCCACAAACATTTTCACACGCATTGACTCCACTCACACTGGTCTACCCCGCCCCCCCTAACTGGTCAATCCCAAATCTGTTGTCAGAAATCTGTTTGGCCAAGAGGCGCGTATAACATTTTCCCATAGGCGCCGCCAACAGGCGCTTGGCTAAATGAGCTACGTGTCGCCTTCATCAGGTGGCCGGTGGGGTACAGGCAGGCAGCCTTTCAACAGAAGCCCCCAAACAACGACCCGGCGCTTAGACAAAGTCAACCCTTTGATAAAAGTCAACTTTGCATGTTACCAGCGGGGTTGGGGGAGTGGGGGACTGTGATTCTATTAGCAATTCCAGGGAAATCGACATCGCATCTCTTAAACCGTTATGGGGACCCATCAAAGGGGAGCGCCTGTGCGCTTCAGCGAGAACAGTAGCGCCGTTCAGCCAGCTTCAGCATCAGCTTCAGCCACAGCCTCAGCGCCAGCCACTTGCAAAAACAAAACGCGCGCGCGAGTTCAAAGCCTAATGCGAACAATTCGCGGAAATCTGTCATCGCCTTGTCAACGCGGCGTCATCGGCAGGAAGAAGCCGCGGACCGAAAAACCCCAGACCAAAGCCAGCAAAGTGTTCCAATTGGCGCCCCCTCCACCGTCACCGCCACCGCCGCCCCCACCACGAAGTCGACGCGACAAAACGACAGACAAGCAAAAATATTGTTCCATCAAAAATCCCAGCGACGTCATCGTCGTCATCGTCGGCGGCGGCGATCATATCAAAAGCAGCGCAAATTTCCTGCCGGCAACAGATAAGCAAAAGTGTAGGAGTAGACAACAGGCAGGAGGCTGCTGTGGAGGCAGGACAGGACCAGGCCAGTTTTGTGACATCCACTCTGGCGTCTATCAAATGGTTTTGTACACTAACATCAAATGAAAGGGCATGAGACACTTGGTTAAGATGTTGGTGCGATTGCAACTGAGTGGGGTGAGGAGTGGGAGAGGTGAATGGGGTGAGGAGTGGGAGAGGTGAAACAGAGGAGACTTAGGAGAAGAAACCATGAAGTAGAGTAGACAAAGTATGATCAGACAAAGCAGAAGACTACAAGATGTTAAGGGAGGGTAGCGAATAGCTTTACGTTTAGAAGAAAGGAGAAAAAGTAGATGAGAGGGCGAGTAGATAAGTTAACGAGTAGATAAGTCAACGAGTTGACGACTGAACGAGCAGATGAGTGAGCGATTAGTCTATCAACCGAGGAGAAAATGTCCAGTGGACAAAATAAGAGGACAAAATAAGATTAGATTACTAAATAAAAGGACGAGTAAACGAGTCAGCGAGTAGATAAGTCAACGAGTATTCGACTGAACGAGTATGTGAGAGAACGAGTGGACTATTAACCTAGGAGGAATAGTTGACAGGACGAAATAAGTTTGGTAAGAGAATGAAAGAACGAGTAAATAAGTTAACGAGATGAAAGGTCATCGAATAGATGAGTGAACTAGCAGATGAGGAAACGAGTAGACTATTAACCGAGGAGGAATAGTCGAGTGGACGGCAAGACGATTTGAAAAGTAGATGAGAGAATGAGTATATGAGTCAACGAATAGATAAGGCAACGAATAGATGAGATAACTCAACGAGTAGACGAGTGAATGCGCAGATGAGGAAACGGGTAGACAATAAACTGAGGTGGAAAAGTCGAGAGGACAAATCGACTAAACGAGAGGACGACTCTACAAGTATTCAAGTAAATGAGTAAACGTGTAGACGTGTAGTGTACTATTAACCAAGAAGGAATAGTTAAGTGGACAAAATAAGTTTGATAACTAAATGAGAGGACGAGTAAATGAGTCAACGAAAAGATAAGTCAACGAGTAGACGAGTGAACGAGTAGACTAATAAACGAGGTGGAATAGTCAAGTGGACGGCAAGACGATTTGAAAAGTAGATGAAAGGACGAGTAAATGAGTCAACGAATAGATAAGGCAACGAATAGATGAGTGTATGATCAGATGAATGAACGGGTAGAGAATCAACCGAGGAGAAATAGTCGAGAGGACAAATTAGTATATGCTAAGTAAATCGAATGTTAAGTAAATCGAGGAATAATCGAGTGAACGAGAAGACGAGTGGAACTACAGATGAGTTGAGAGAGGAAAAGTAGATGAGAGAAAAGTAAACGAGTGAACGTGTAAATAAGTGGACTATTAACCGAGGAGGAGTATTCGAGTGAACAAAAAGACCAGTGAATAAGTGTGTGAGGGGGCTAGTAGAAGAGTTAACGAGTACATGAGGGGACGATTATTCGAGGAGGAATAATTGAGAGGATATGAGAACGAGTGCCAAAGTAGATGCGAGAATGATTAGATAAGTCAACGATTAAGTAAGACAACGAATATATGAGTCAGCGAGATGAGATGAAATGAGTTGAGTCAACGAGTTGATAAGTCAGCGAGTAAAAAGACAAAAAGACATGTGGAAAATTAGTTAAATGGATGAGTAGATAAGTCAACGACTGCCCGAGTAGATAACCAATTTGTCGATAATTTAACTAGATGAAGCAAAATAGTCGAGTAGAGAAGTAAAAACCTGAGTAAAGCAGCTCAGGAGAGTGCGAGCAGACGCGTAGAGAAGAGAATATAGCTTGAAGAAGGATAGAACGAGAAGACAACCAATTAGGAATTGAGCTTTTCGAATTAAAGACCAAGTAAAGAAAAGTGGATTAGTAAAAGCAAAGCTTAAAAAAAAGGTTCATACTTAGGTATGATAATGCAATGCAACATTCTGTTGGATCTCTGCTTCGAATCATTATGCCTTTCCACCTATTCCAAAGAGTATCCAACCTTCGTGCCTCGCCTAAGTTAAGTTTTTCCAAATGGTTGTGACATCTTGTCAGAACGCCAACGGTTTTAAGTATTCTTTTTTTTTTGTTCTGCTTTTTTTTTTTTTTGTGATTTGCTGCATGTCATTTGGCTCTTTTACTGAGTATGCCAGATTCTCCGCTCGGCACTATTAAACTTCAAAAGCCCAAAACGCAACTGGGCGCAGAGCATTTAACGCCGAAATTCCGGCACAACAAAAGGTAGCACAGGTCGAAGGCAGTGGCCAGGGGCAGGGCAGGTAGGGGTATGTGTGCACATAGGCATGGCGGTATGGAGGTATGTGGTGGGGCTCTCTGAGTCAGCGCGCATACCAATGCGAATTTTTGTCGTTAGATTTTTGTTCACTTAATTGCCGCAATTAGCGTGGGGCGCTTTGTAGTGATGCCACGTTGCAAATGAAATGGGCCAGTAAATTTTTTCTACTTTGGGACAAGCAATGGCCATTTGTACAATACTATGGGTCACACTTCACATGCTGAGAACATAGACGAATGAGTAATTAGGAGGGATTTTCCCCAGCCTCTTTTCAAGTAAGCATTTGGGTGCATAAATCAATTTCCAATTGATTTTTTTTAAGAATATCTAATAAAAACTTTTAGAATTGGCCGATTTTGTTCTTAAATGTCAAGTGATAGCTTGAGAACAAAGAACAATAGAGTCTATCATAGGATTATACTAAAAATGTTCACTTATGGCGACCGTGACAGAGACACCAATCTGAACCATTTGAATTCGCGTGAGTATGAAAATTGATGGGGCTAGTTCGTTTGGAGGTACTGAAGTCTTTTAGAAAATTAGGTATACCATGATCTATAGCCAGTTAGTTTCGTGATTTTTTCCGATTGGCAGTTAAATTTAGGGAATTTTCTTAACTTGCCGAAAAAATGAAATTTCTCAGAAAAGTTCACATTTTTCATATTTAAATCAAAAAATGTATATCTTAAGAACAAGAACCAAACTTTGGTTTGGGGTTTTTCTTGATAATTATTCAATGCAGTTTACGTAAAAACAAATTTGGCTTGAATAGGTTAATTTAAGTGGCTGCAGGAGTTAAGAATGTGAGCAAACCTCGTCCAACACACGTTTATGCAAATTTCTCTTAAACCTGACCCTCTGGGGGAAAACGAACAATTTATAAAACTACATTATAGTAAGAATGTTTGCAATCTTCTCGGGTTAAAAAGTTAACTTTTTTGTAAACTTGTGTAATTACTTTTTTAAAGCATTTTTCTTCCTTTTTAATTTGTAAAATCTTATGTAAAATCACGTGCTGAATCCGAGTCTGGGGATAAAAAAAATTTTAAATATTGTTTTTTTTGCATTTTTGAAAAATGTCTTCTCACTAAATTATAAATATCTCAATTATGAAATAACTTATGAATAACTTCTATATACCAAATTAAAGTTAATAAACTGGTAGTGTGGATGCCATTTACAAGGATATCGAACATTTCGTTTCATTAACAAACAAAATTTTTTTTTAAATTTCTTACTCTTTTAGATGATGTAAACTAAAATAAATACGAGGTGTGTTCAAAAAGTATCGCGAATTTTGAATTTTCGCGGGTTACGTATATTCGAATTTCGATTTTTTTGTGGCGTTATGTTGGTACTCATGTCTCTCACTTATGCCGACAAGCTCGGCCATTTTGAATGTTCACTTAATTGTTGACAGCTGCTTTGCTTGCACGTGTTTTGGATCGTCTTCGATTTTTACCTATTCAAAAAAATGGATCAAAGAACCTGTATCAAATTTTGTGTGAAAAACGAAATTAAGTGCGCGGATGCATTCCGAATGTTGACTGTGGCATACGGAGAAGCTACCTTGGACCGAAGCAACGTTTATCGGTGGTACAAAATGTTCTCAGAAGGCCGAGAAGATGTGAACGACGAAGAGCGTGCCGGACGCCCGAGCACTTCAACAACAGACGAAAAAATTAATGAAGTGGAGAAAATGGTATTGGCCAATCGTCGAATCACCGTTAGAGAAGTTGCTGAGGACCTAAACATATCGATTGGCTCGTGCCATTCGATTTTTATCAATGATTTGGGCATGAGACGGGTCGCCGCGAAATTCGTACCAAAATTGCTCAATTGCGACCAAAAACAGCATCGCATGAACATTGCTAATGAGATGTTAAACTCTGTCCGCGACGACCCAAATTTGCTCCAGAGGGTCATAACTGGTGACGAATCGTGGGTTTATGGTTATGACGTGGAAACCAAAGCTCAATCATCTCAATGGAAGCTGCCGCACGAACCAAGACCGAAAAAAGCGCGCCAAGTTCGGTCGAATGTGAAAGTTTTGCTGACAGTTTTCTTCGATTGCAGGGGCGTGGTGCATCATGAGTTCTTGCCACAGGGAAGAACGGTCAATAAGGAATATTACCTGCAAGTTATGCGCAATTTGCGCGAAGCAATCCGCCAGAAACGCCCGGATTTGTGGAAGAACAAAAATTGGCTTTTGCACCACGATAACGCCCCTGCTCACACATCGTTGCTTGTGCGCGACTTTTTGGCCAAAAACAACACACTAATGATGCCGCAGCCACCGTATTCCCCAGATCTGGCCCCCTGTGACTTTTTCATGTTCCCTAAACTGAAGAGGCCCATGAAAGGACGACGTTACGCTACGCTTGACGAGATAAAGACGGCATCGAAGGAGGAGCTGAACAAGATAAAAAAAATGATTTTTTGAAGTGCTTCGAAGATTGGAAAAACCGTTGGCGCAAGTGCATAATATCTCATGGGGATTACTTTGAAGGGGACAAAATAGATATTCATGAATAAATAAATAATTTTTGAAAAAACACAAAATTCGCGATACTTTTTGAACACACCTCGTACTACAAATTAAACAAACTCGTATTGAATCGGGTATACACCTACCTACATTCAAAAATTTGTGGCTCTAGCTCTTATAGTCTCTGAGAAACACGCGTTCATACGGACAGACGGACGGACGGACAGACGGACGGACAGACGGACAGGGCTAAATCGACTCTGCTGTTGATGCTGATCAAGAATATATATACTTTATAGGGTCGCAAATGCTTCCTTCTACCTGTTACATACTTTTGCACAACTTCATGATCCCCCTTTTCCCATTTTCAATGGGAACAGGGTATACAAAAAAGTGTTTCTCACTAGAACTAGTTTTTTGAGCGATTGTTCCTATGGGAGCTATATGCTATAGTCATCCGATTTCGACCAAACTTAGTGAAATCATGGGAAAGAATAGTAAACTAAGAAATACGTACTTTGGAGGCGTTTCCATTAAAAACAAAAAAGTTTTTCTTACTAAGACTAGTTTTTCGACCGATCGTTCCCATGACAGCTATATGCTATAGTCATCCGATCCGGCCGGTTCCGACAAATGTGCAGCGTATATGACCCAAAAGACTTCGTGCAAAGTTTGTTGAGGATAGCTTTAAAACTGACGGAGGAGATAGCATAGAAACAGACAGACGGACACACGAAGACAAAGTGACGTTTTACTGCTTTACACTGAAAAAATAAAATGCGTGCGATTCAAACATAAAACAAATTAAATCGATGCGCAGCATATTTGTATAGTATCACTAAATGGGCGACATTGTCTGGCCAGACCTAAAGCAACTGTATAAGATGCTAAGTTTAGCGAAGTCTTATCAATTTTATTGTTGTCAGATTGGATAAATTCTTCCTTGTCAGCTATAAACATTAAAAAATGTCTTGCCTGCATCTTTAAAATTTTTAAATCTCTCTCCCTCCCCTTTATTTCATTATAACCCCCGTGGCAAAGTTGGTAGTGCCTTTTAATAACATCAAAGGTAAAGCGACATGCAACGTAATGGCACAATAAACATTGAGCGTTACCATCCATATTCTCAATGAAAAATAATTCATTTTCCCAATTTTTTCGGTGTAGTGTAAAAATCATGCGCTTTATGGTCTTTCCTCATTGAATGCAGCATAGCTAATGACTGCGCGTTTGACTTTTAAGCTTTAGCCGAACACATGAGTCGTGAGAGCAATTGCAGCCGAACACGCGCATCGTACGAGAACAAGCTGCCGAGCGTTCTATTTATAGAATACCCATATTCTCTCTCTCTCTATATATGTGTCGGCTGCGACGCCGGCAGTATTTGGCTTGCCAACCACGCGTGGCTGCCTTTTCAAATTTTGGACATCGCTCCTTTAAAGCTTTTTGGAATTTGCAGAAGTTAGTAGATTGTGATTTTCTCATGCTTGCATTAGTTTTTCATAGTTCTCTCAGTTCATATTTGCATGCAAATTTTATAACACTTCGGTGTCACCAATTAGAACCAGTGCAGTTTCAGTGGCTTGTTTTCTTTACATGCTGTATTTTCCTCATAGTTTCTTAGTTAATTTTTTGAATAGTTCATAAGCATCTTAAATTTCGGAGTCGGGGTCACCATGTAGAAAAATTTACCACAATCTAGATATAGTTCGATATCGAGACAACTCGAACTTTTGAACCGAAGGTTCTCTGAAATATTCTTAGTTTTTCCCCATAGTTTTGAAGTGCCTTAATCGAACGTTCCATCTCTTTGATATTGAAAAATATTGAAAAAGTTACTACAATATATTCTTAGTTCTGCTATTTCTTAGTTTTTTTGCATAGTTTCTTAGTCTTTTCATTTCCTAATAAGCTATTTGCCAACACATTGGGCTCGACAAATAGAATAAGTGTTAAATTTGCTTTGTGCATAATATGACTACATTTCCAGGCATCCCCTTTTTGAGTAGCATAATTTCATTTGGCGTCCAGTTGAGTCATTTGCTACTCCTGTTTAATGACACGGAAATCAAAATGTCCAACGCCAACCGCTCTAAATGCTGAAAGCAAATGCAACGTTTTTCCGCCACTTTGCGCTTTTGCGCCCTCAACGACGACGATTCACAGAGACATTTGCTTTAATTAACGAAAATTGAACGTCGACGCCTACGCCGAGCAGAATGCGTAAGCAGTGGCAGCGGCTGGGGCAGGGGCAGAGGACAGCTGGTTGCGCGGGTGCATGTTGTTGTTGTTGCTGTTGTTGCATGTAAATTAACTTAAATACCCTAGAAATTAATTAGCAGCGATTGAGATCGCTTGATAATGACAACCGAACAACAACAGCAAAGGAACAGCCCAAAGAACCAGAACACGCATTCGACCACCGACTGTTCCGTCCGTCCGTCCGTCCGTCCGGTTAACCCTTCTGTGCTGTGTTTTTTTTTTTGTTTTTGGTGCTGGTCGTCGCGGCGACAGTAATAATGATGCGTTTATCCAAAACGAGCATCAGATAAGCCAGAGAGCCACAGCCGCAGAGCCACAACAGCCGATCGACAAGTTTGATAAGACGCGAGCTACGAGCCCAGAGGTTAAGCCCAAGTGATAAGCAGGCCTCGCCAGCGGAGCAGCGTGTGCACATCATTCAAATGCCAATTAAAGGCGCCGGCCTTACACAGAACCTGAGAACGCGAAGCAACCGAAACCGAAACCGAAGCAAAGCAATCAGCTGTCATTTGGAAGCAAACAAAGTGGACATGACCAAGTTGGCTGCATTTCATTTCGGCCAAAACAACATAAAAAGGGGAGCCCAACACCACGACCCAGAGTGATGCCCTGCAGAGGCACAGAACGAGAGAGAGAGAGAGAATAAAGGACTTTTAATTACTTGCTAATGCCTTTGTGTTCATTAAGGACTTGAGCCAGCTGATTAGTTTGTACGATAAGTTAGAAGGATCCCAGTTTAATCAACCGAACCGGAACCGCCATTAAAAATTTTATGAGCACCTAAAACCATTTTCAAAAACGAAACCTTGCTGAAATTGTAATAGTTTTGGTGAATTTGGATTCGAAATAGGCGCAAAAAGGTAAAAGCACCAAGTAAACCCTACACCCACAAACAAAATCAAGAACTATGGTCCTCAATTAAGTACAAAAGGTAACAAAATTACAGTAAGGAAGAAAGTACTTGATTCAAGTACAAAATTCTTATATTAAGTTCTTTTAATTCCATCCCGAAATACTTGAGAGTATCGAATTATATCAAAATCATTTTGTTCATTCTTTTAGCTTGTAAAAGTCTTAGGTCAAGCCTGATACTTCTTCTTCTTCTTTGGCCCAATGAGTTGATCACAACTGTTGGACGGTATCGGCCGCTGCTTATAATGCCCTTCACTCGCCTCTGTCTTGAGCGAGCTGCCACAAGCTTTGGTCCTTCCATCTCAGTTCCGAGGCATTTTTTGTCCTAGGGAGGGATCGCCGCTCACGTTAGCCAGCAGTTTTGCGGTTGCCTCGCTCTGTTACCTGGGGTTACCAACGGGGAGGTGTGAATCGACCTGGAAAGCAGTAAGTCAGGATCCCTCTGGGTCCGAAGCATTACCTCACTACATACGCCCCATATCCACAGGGGAGTTCATGCCTTCCAAAGCAGCCCGATTAACTCCTCAAATAGCAGAAAATTCATGACAAAAGAGGCAAAACCATATCGAGCCCTAACCGCGTAAATAACGTAACCGCCAATTCTTCGATAATTTTTTTTAATGCAAATATGTTCTTCAATGTCATTTACATCTATACGTCAAATATTAAACATGAATTAAATATATTTACAGAGATATCGCACTTTCAATTATAACGTAAGCGCCACATATGTTTTTTCTTGACCGCGAAAATAACGTAAGCGCCTCAAAAACCATTAGCAGAATAACGGAAACTAAGAGTAGCCTTAGAATTAGGAATAACAACAAACTGATAAAGAGAAACAGAGATTAACTGAATAGTTAGGAGGGTTTTAGCATTTTGTTGGCGTTCTCTTGCATATCATTGATTTGGTCCTTCACTTTTTTTGTTCTTTTTGCCAAAGGAGTTTTTCATTATTTCAACATTGTATAAGTGTTATCTTAAATACTTGCAAAAAAAGGGAACTCTCAAACTCTTCATTGTCATTAAGAGTATTTCGGAAAATTTTTAAAAATGATTATCACATTGGTTTTTATATGCCAAAAAAGATATGTATTGTAAATGTGAAAAGAGTTAGAGTCACATTTAAGAGACAAAGACAAAATTAAAAATATTTTTTAAGCAATCAGAAAAGGGAAAAGATTATAATTTGTTTTTATGTGCAAGCTTCGATCTTTAAAATGTATCAAATACTCCCCACAGTAAGAACATTACATTATTTTATGCGAGAAAGTACGCACATTACAATTTGAGTATTCACGAAAATGGAACCGGAAATGGATATTGTTTTCTTCGGGGAGAAAAAGATGGCAAACGTGGATGTAATGAGATGTGCACTGCCATCTATAAATATCTTCTTATTCTAGATAAAAGTAAAACTGTAAAGAATTTAAGTTTATATAGTGATAGTTGTGCAGGACAAAATCGTAACAAAGCCATGTTGATCATGATTGCGTATTTTATGTCATCGTCCACATTTATTAAATGTATCCAAATTTCGTATTTGTTACCAGGTCATACCATGATGCCTGACGATTCTATTCATAGTACGATAAAATCATTTACTCGAAGTCGAACAGTTTGGCACCTAGCGAGGGGCTTACGATTATTCGAAGTTTGAGAACCAACCCTTTCAGCAATGAATGCATAGAAATAAAATATTCAGATTTTTTAAATTGAAAATTATTTTCTAATTTAACTTTACCAAAAAGAACAAATTTAATTTGAGCTTGCTCCGCCTTGCCAATTTCGATAAAAAACTAACTTAAGTAGGGCTTGTTCGAAACCAGCCAAGAAAAAACTATAAAAATTAGTTTTAGCTGTTCCGTTATACCGCAATCTTTATATTTTCAGAGCTAGATATCACTTCCAAAAAATTTAATGATTTAATAGCTCTTGGCGATAAGAACAGTATTCCCAACCAATTTCGTAATGAATACCTCAGCCTTCGATCTTCCGCAAATGTAAAGGATTCGTTCAATGAAACAGATGAAGAAGATTAAGAATGTTCACTTAAAATATTCTACTACAATTTAAATGTTTTCTCATTGTTAAATGCTTTAATATAAGAACTAGAAAATAATATAATAGGTAAATGAAACAAATATATTTTCCAAAAGTAAAACAATATGATTCTAAAAAACGTATGCGCCACATTTCAATTTCAGCCTTCACCAAGAGCGACAGCGAAAATAACGTATGCGCCATAAAAAAGCGAAATTGGCACAAAAGCAACTTCAAAATGTATCTATTATTTATATGAGATCTAATATAGACTACAGTTAATGTTTTAACAAAATCCACCATGCATGTTTCAAGAAGAAGTAAAAAAACTGTCTCCTGAAAAATTTGCTTTTTGCCGCTTACGTTATTGTCGCGGTTAGGGCTCGATATATACTTTCTTTTATGACTGTTTTTTAATGACCTGCAGTTTTTGACTAGCTCGAGGTCTTGTTATGCTATTCGCATAACTTTAAACCAGCGATGTTCAAGAAGAGCGGGGCCAAAAAGTGAGAGTGTATTGGTGAGCGATACCAAAGCGACACAGCCCAGCTTTCAACTCATATGCCCGTCTTCGGCATGCGGTCGGCTCGTGTAAATAGCCGATTGCGCTCGGCCCCTGGGGGCTATGGAGGAACATCGCTGCTTTAAACAGAGGCACACACAACACAACAAAGGAGGCTTAGGTAAACCGGACGATCGATTCATGAGGGACCAAATCCTCACTCATCAGCGATCTTCAGCCTGAAATGTCTATCAAAAGAGCAGTTTCTCCAAAACTGTTTGGGAATTCCAAAGCAGCATGCGCGCAAAACACTAAAAAGACAGCCTAAAACAGACATTCCCCTTTGTATGTGCGTGTGGCCTTCTTTTGGACTTTGCAATCAGTGTGCAGCCATTTCAGGCCGAAGATCGCCGATGAGTGAGGATTTGGTCCCTCCTAAGCCTCCTTTGTTGTGTTGTGTGTGCATCAAGCTAACTAATAAACTTTCTTAAAACAATAAAAGTACAAAATGTTCTTGGTTTAAGGCCAAAGATTTTAAAGCTATTCCCAATTTGTTCCTGAAATGAGGTCTCTGTATTAAATCAACGAAGATTGGAAAGAAACCCGAAGTGGAGTCCAGAACAGCGTCGAATAATTCTCAACAGCTTCAAGCGCAATTGTTGACCTAGCTTTTTTTATTGGCCTCAATTAGGGTCGCAGAATAATGAATATGAGCGTAAGCAGCGCTCTCAAAGCTGGGCTGTGTCGCTTTGATATCGCACACCAATACACTCTCACTATTTGGCCTCGCTCTTCTTGAACATCGCTGCCTTAGATCAATAAGAATCAACATCTATACTGCATTTCTAGCAAGGTTATTGAAAATAGTTGTTTTGGGGTTAGAAGTCAAGAGGAAACGTGCCACCCGTTTGGAATAGACTGGAGAGGCTGTTGAAGAACAGAAAGCATCCGATAAACATCCATATCCATATACTGAATGGTTGAGAGGACATCTGCAACTGACATTAGAGTTTAGATTTTGATTAAAATAATGGGCCAAAATGATTGGTTATTCCTAAAGACGTCACAGAAACTCTTAGAACCCTGAACTAATCAGTCATCGGTTATCGCTCTGCTCAAAGATTCATCCTTTTGCACTGTAGCGCATAATCTCGGTGTGTAGAGCTTAATTCCGGCTTTGAAAACAGACAAAAAAAAAAACCCACAAAAAATCGACTCTCAGTCAGGGCAGGAGCTTTGTGTGAGCCCCAACTCAAAAGCGGCGCTTGGATTCGCAACGGCAGCGGCGCCGATTCGGTGGTATCCCCGCCCCTTCTCCCCCTCCCCGCGTCCACTGGCCATTCATCGATCAACTTGCAAGCGCCACGACGAGAGAAACGAAGAAACGTGAGGCAAGGCAGAAGCCTTCTGCCTGCTGCCTGCTTCTGCAGTCGAAACAATCGCCTGGCTTGGATCTGGATCTGGGCTTGCATTTGAATATACTCGTATGCCTGTCCTGCCCCCTTACCTGCTGTTGCCACTCCTCTGTCAGTGTGGCTGTCGCCAAAAAAAAAAAAAACACAACACAACAACAAAACGTCGTCTTCATTGGTTTTAGCCGCCGACCTGTGCGCTCATTGTCTCAGCTCAGATGGGGATCAGGATCGGGATCGGGATCGGGATTTTACCTTTGATCGACGACTGTTCAACTTCAGTGAGCTGACTGCTCCGCTGATACCGTTTGCTCACACAAAACGCTCCGCAATTGATTCGCCATGCCAGGGCGCTTTGATTTTGATCGGCCACGACAGCCGCGCCAGCCGGTCGCTGATCCCCCCCTCCCCCCCTCCAGGCATCGGCAAGCGGTTGGCCTGGCCAAATCAGTGCCAGACGCAAATTTTATTGACAGCGTCAGTTGGCAGTGAACAGTTCTGGTTTGTTTTTGGACTTTGTTTAATCATTTGGCACTCGTGTGAACAAGAAACGAAAACAGCACGAGGACTAGGAGTTGAAGGGGTGAAAACGGGGGGATAGATAGCAACCATAGGGTTGGTCATTTAACCAAATTACCACCATATTGATAAGTGACTTTTTAAGTTACATTAATACCTTTTCGAATCGAAAAGCAAATCTATATCAGGATGCCCAAGCCATTCAAAGGACACGACGCACGAAATGTCAAACTAAGTGGAACAAATTGTAATGCACTGCTAAAAATTTTGACAGTTTGTCACAGACTATTAAAAGCTTCACAAGTGATTCAAAACCGATTCAAAAGTGGTTCAATACCTTCTATAAAGTATATAAAAAATTTCGTTTCGCCATTTTGAATGGCAAATTTCGAACCGAAAAGGTTTTGCTGCCACGAATCTCGTTCATTTTTCTATTAGATTGGCGTTCGCAATGACAATCAATTAGTCCAAAGTCCCATCGATGTCCGTTTGCGGCTTAGATTTTGGCACACCTTTGTAATTCACAAGGACAATAATACATACGTGGCATGTTCTCGTGTGGGCAAACCATTAAGCTTATTTGTATTGGCTACAGACCAGAATATGTCACATATCATCGAGTGGTCAAGATACTTATATATATTCACGACTTACCTTTTAAACATATAGCCACAGCTCCCGGAAATCTGATACATGTTATCTGACTTCTTGAAAAGAGTCTTTTCCCTTGCCTAAAAATGAATCACGGCTTGATTTTTCTAACTTCAGCGGCATTCCGAAACTTTCTGCCTTAAACAAAACTTGTTGAAGAGATTATAACCTCTCTGCTACAACACTGGTGATTCCTTTTTATCTTCCCAAACCAACATGGATTTGTCAACAACAGATCCATTTCTATAAACCTACTTCAGCTTACTTCTACAGCAATTCTAAGAGCAAACATACCCAGAAAACATTTTTGATCGACGAAGAGTCTCAGGCGGTTCGCCAAGTTATCGCATTCTGATCATCTGTTGGGAGAAAGTGAGCAGCTTCAGCGACACTTTCAGAAGAGTCGCAAACGAGTCTCCAAGAAGAGTCGCAGAAGAATTTTTTAGAAGAGTCTCCACGGCGACTCACAGGAGACTCTTTTCGGCGATTGTTGAATCGCCGAAAACTGTCTTCTGGGAATCGCAGGGAAGATACAATCTTTTAGCAATCTTTACGGCGACTCCCAGAAGACTCTTTTCGGCGATGGGCGATTCAACTATCGCCCGAATGTTTACAGGGTATGTTTCTTTTTATTGATTTTAGTAAGGCTTTCGACAGTGTTTCTCATTGTCTACTAAAGCCTAAATTGCTTCTGTTGATATATCCGTTTGGGCTTCTTAATAGGATTTCATCTTATCTCCAGTCTAGAACTCTGAAAGTGCACCTCTTATCCGGTATTTGTGACCAGCCATCTTGGACTTCTTCTCTTCGTGCTATTTTAGAAGATTAAAAGATGTCCTCGACCCATAATTCCCTTAGCGATTCTGTTTTGCTTCATCAGCTCGATTTGATATCCAGATTTATGTGGAGCTCTAACAATTTGCTGCACTTAAACAGGGACAAGAGTAAGTCATCGACGTTCTATGGCAAAACTGCATTCTTATCAGCTTGAACAAGTTGAGTCATTCCGTTTGACTAATCTCTGGTTTACAACCCTCGAGAGGCCCTTTTTGGAGTTTGATTTGTGTATTTGGAGCCCCCAATCCCTAACCCTCAAAAACAGTTCCTCTATACCAGCGATGTCCAAAATTTGAAAAGGCAGCCACGCGTGGTTGGCAAGCCAAATTCTGCCGGCGTCGCAGCGGAGACATATATAGAGAGAGAGAGAATATGCGTATTCTATAAATCAGTTGTGTCCAAACCCACAATGAAAGCGTCGCGAGCACAAACACAAAGGCAAGGTGACGTTTTACTGCCTTACACTAAAAAAATAAAATGCGTGCGATTCAAACATAAATCAAACTAAATTTTAGTTTGTTTGAATCGCACGCATTTTATTTTTTCAGTGTAAAGCAGTAAAACGTCACCTTGCCTTTGTGTTTCGCTGCTTCGCACACAAGCAAACGCTTTCATTGTGTGAGTTTGGACACC
Source organism: Lordiphosa collinella (assembly GCA_018904265.1). Taxonomy (NCBI): domain Eukaryota; kingdom Metazoa; phylum Arthropoda; class Insecta; order Diptera; family Drosophilidae; genus Lordiphosa; species Lordiphosa collinella. The sequence goes on from JAEIFV010000001.1 coordinate 2,254,757, forward strand.
ACTGCTCTATACAAACACAATTGAGACTTCCTGCTTTTATATCCAGACTTATGCTTGATCATGTACGCACTATGTTGGGTATATTGTTTCTGCGGAAGCTTATAAAGGGTAATATGGAATCCTCTAACGATGCCCGAAGACAGTCAATTTGGTCGGGCAATTTGGTCGGACAATTTGATCCGATTTTTCAGTCCTGGAATTCTTCTCTTGATCCCGACTTTAACTCGGGAGAGTTTGATTTTAGCTTGTTATTGGCTTTGTTTAAACACACACGGGATTGATTTTAGCTTGTTATCCAAACTCAGCTTGATTCCTTAGTGGGATCAAATCAAGAAGGTCCGATATACGTACTTGAAATCGGCTTGGTGCAAGTTTGCCCAAGATTAAATTGTGCACGATATTAGAACTGCACTCAATCCGAAAAAGAATTGCTTCAAAAATGGCCGATGTTTACTACAGCGTTCTCCTCATGCCAGCACTGCAATCACTGTTTGGGAATTCCATGGCACAACAAGTATAAGAATGGACACAAAAAATGAAACTCTAAGTTGATAGAAGAAGCCTTTGCGTATGGGTGTGTACCAGAGACCTGTAACTAGCCTCTACACTCAGAAAAAAACGGCTGCCAGCGTTCTAAATAAAACGGGATTGAACCCGTTTTGTACTTAAAATTTCAAGTATGATTCGAAACATACTAAAATCGAAAAACTAGTGCTATTACTATTGAAATGAGAACAAATGTTCTTGAATCAAGAACATTTTGTACTTACAGGAAGTTCAAGTACAAAATATGCTAGATTGAGTACAAAATTGACTTATTACGCTAGATCCGATAAGTGTGTAACGTAAAATGTAAATTATTTTTAAGCGCGTCTGTTCTTTAAATACCCAACTGATTCAAACTCTTTTGTTATGGAGTGAGGGTTAATTTCTGACCTATCATAGTTCTACCAAAGAGGTTTATTTATGGCCCTTGGATATTTCCAGCCTTCTTTGGTTCAATAAAGAAAACTCGTTTTAGGAGAACTTGGGAATGGGCTCAAGCCTAGAACATTTTGTACTTGTTTGAAATTCTCATTTTTTTTTCTATAATATATTTGGGCTGACATTAGAAATTATTGGAATTTGAGTAAGAATATTTTGTCCTTTTTCGAGAGTTAATGGGGCTTGACTTAAGGCCATTACAAGCTAAAAGAACGATCAAAAATATTTAAGAATAATTCGAAAAGTACTTAATATATCCCGAAATAGTCTTAAATCAAGAAATGCTTGTTTGCCGGCTCAAGGTCAAGTGTGTTTAATTAAGAACAGGTCACCAACCCCAACAACTGTCTTAAATCAAGTATTTTGGGATTGAAAAATCGTTCTTGATCCAAGAATTTTGTACTAGGATCAAGTATTTTCGTACTTACCGTACTATCGACACCGTTTGTACTTAATTCAAGTACAAAATTAACGGTTTTTTTCTGAGTGTAATGTTCGATCACACTCGTGCGTTCACATTGAGTCAGAACGAGCATCAAGCATTTCATAACATGAGTCAAAATAAGCCTTTTGACAGCAATGTCCAAGCCATTTCGACACTCTACTCGTGTTTACTCGTACTCGTAACAGAATTTACTAGTACGTACTCTGCTGGTTGACGGCGAGCTTCGAAAAGCCTCTTATGCAATTGTTGTTGTGTTTCGAAAACTTCAAACAACAACATGCCACAAGAAGGAAAGAGAAAGAGTAAGCAAAAAACAAATGCAATAAATAGGCCAACATGCTATCTCTTTTGCTCTCGCAAATTGTTGTTTTTTTGTGTGCTTGTGATGATTGTGTACAAGCGTTGATCGTAACAGATCGGTAACAAGTACTCTCGGTGACTCGCGGCCGAAGCTAGGAGTAATGGGGAGCATTTGTAATGAACAAACTTTACTCATTACGGCACGCAGCAGAACTTTGGTTTTCGTCGACTCGCTGCCGAAGCTCTGAGTCAACGTGAGTATAAGTACGGGCAATGCTCGAGTTTGACAAGCCTTGAGCGCTGAGCGATTGTACTCGTGGCGGCTCGTTGGAGTTCTCTGGGGTGTACCCATTTAGCCTCAGAAACATATAGAAGCCCTGCGCAATGAACAAGTTGAGATGTCTGTAGAAACTCCTTAGCAGGCGAGCAATCGACGCCTGCAATTTACGTTAAACTTCACATCCCAGAGGACTGCCGAGACAGCAGTGGAATCAGAAGCTCGGAGACAGGCAGTTACCAAAAGGAAGGCCCAGCGGCGAAAAGCATTTACTTGCAACTTACTTTTTGGTGTGTTTAAAGAAGCTGCAAGTTACCAATTTTTCATATAAGCTTAGATTATTGTGAAAATTTTATAAGTGACTGTTGAACCCACTTCAATAGAAGGTGTCTTCACCTCCAAGAATGCCCAAAAATTCGTGAAATGTTGTAAAAATTAAACCAGCTTAAAAAGTGCTTCAGAGCCATAACTCAGTAATTATTTAAGTTTTTTGCTGAAAATTTGATGATTGCATTGATAAAATGGAGTTTCATATTTTCCCCGGCTTCGAACCAGTTTTAAAAATTGGTTCGAAAAGTGGTTCAAAGATAAAGATTTTATAAGCTTATCAAACTATAAGCTTAAAATTTGGTGTGTGGGTTGGTTAACTGAAGCCAAATGTTTTCCTGGTTCTAAAAAAGCGGATCAGAGACATACCTTGGAAAGTCTTGGAAACTTGGTGGGTAGGAGTATAATAGAAGGTTAGATAGTTCAACCTTTTGGGGTTCTTAACCCTAGAAGGTCATTAATATTTTGAAGTACATTTGGTAGTCGAATCGACGAACGATGACCGTCCAGGGTTAAAATGTATCCCAGGGTCCTAGAAAATTGCATAAATGAGCAGAAATGATAGAATTTTGCTGAAATACTTTTTGTTTTATGCAATTGTTAAGCTCAGACTTTCGTAAGGCTGAAGTTTAGTCTAAATTAAAAGGAAACACTCATCTAAGAGTTGCTCTAATGTCTTGTGACTTCTTAAACTTGAACTAAAGTAAAGTTTCCCTTGTCCTTGAATCTGGACACACACACATGTGGCACACACACACACAGATTCTATCAAATGTACAGGAGCAACTAAGTAATGGCCCAGCATCATTTTACCCCCTGTTAGAAGAAAAAAGGACAACGGCGAAATGTTATTTTTGGTTTCATTGTTGCCAGCGAAGAGCCAAAAAAGAATTCCTCCGATTCGAGACGTTTGCGATAAAAACTTAATAAATAAATTGACTTTATGGTTATGGCGCACATACAAGCCACACACACACACACACACACACATAGATGTGGAATAGATGCGTCCTTTTGTGTTTGCCACAAATAAAACCATAAATAAAACGCAAATGTCGGCCCAGTATCAGGCGCAAAATGCGGACGGAGTATTCATGAGTAATTGTCACGCGGCTGTGCGGAGGGGGGTGGGAGTGGGGGAACGGACGGAAGCTATCGGCTGAACGGAAGCAAACGGCTGCAGTTGGCGTTTGGGCCACGTGATCGGAAGGAAGCACAACTTGCGAATTGAAACATCCGCTGCAGACGTCGTGCCTGGCCGTGAAGTGACACCAAATTGTCAGCTAATCTGATGCTGATGCTCCACCTCCTGCGGCTGGCGTGCGCTGGGTTAAAATGACAGATTTATATAAGAATTTTTCCACCCACACTGGGCAGTTTGAGAGCCACTGACCTACCTACTAAGTACAGCGCAAGCAGGCACACACTCGCACACACACTCGGACAGAATCTCTTCATTGTTGGCTGCTGCTGGGTTTGTGCGGTTCCTCGTTGTTGTTGTTGTTGCTGCTGCTGGAGTACCACAAAAAAATGTTTGACTGGCGCCACTTGAATAACTTGCGGACATCGGGACGCTGGGACGTCGGGGTCCCAGGCTGGCGCTTTCGCTAAAATAAAGACGATCCAATCCAACCAAAACTAAAAATCGAACGAGTGCACACTTAAATGCAAAAGGACATGAAAAGAACACGACTTAAGGATTGCCCCGTCGCCGGGTCGTTTCTCTTTTATGTATTTTTCTGTTTGGCTGCCAACGCGCTTTTGTTTTAAAGCTGAGTCGGAGTTGGAGTCGGAGTCGTTCCTTGTTGAAGCCACCGCCGACCCGTTTGATCAGAAGCCGATGCCGCCAAGTTATGTGGCCGGGCCACTGCTTGAGCAGGCGCCACCAAGCGACGGGAATGGGAATGGGAATGCCTCTGCCTCATGGCTCTGTGTTGGTGTGCCGTTGTGCCGGTGTGTGTGCTTGGTGTTGGCGCTAAGCAACGCAGGGCCAATTGGCGTCAGGCCTGGTACTTCTCCTCCGCGTGTGTATGTGACGGCACTTGCCGCCGTAAATCAAATAGCCGCCAAAAAGAGCAGGCGGCACAAAAACCTAGGCGGTGGTCCCCACTGTGGACTCCTACGAAATCTGTCGGCATATTTCTTGTTTTCATTATTTCATTATTCCTGTTTTTCATTTTGGCAATTTATTATACGCAAACGTACACTTTTTCCTCTTGTTGTGCGATTATTATTATTAATTTTTTTTATTATGCGGTAAAAGCAGTGCTGCTAAAACTGTAAGGCAGTAAGGTGAATGTCAAGATGTCTGTAAAGGCAAGGAAGAAAGGAAATGGAATAAGAGTTGACAGATGAAAACCTCCGAAAATCGGAAGAGTTCACTCTGGGCTACAAACCCGCAAAACTGTTTGGGGCTTACGGAGTGGGTTCTAAAGGTAGCTAAGCATAGGTTGAAGGTCGAACCGAGGTTTAGCATTAATTTTGATTTTCGCTTATTCAGAAAACATGAATGCATATTCAAACTTACTTCAGCATATTATTCGTGTACGGAAGTTAATTAGGAACGGCATTCCTAAACGAAACGTAGTTCGCCCTTCTAAACTTCACACTCTACAAAGAAGAAAACAGGAAGTTAAAGTTGGCATGTAGGAAAACTGCATGCCTTATTTAGAAATACTGTGTGAGTAGAAAATCCCCGTTAAATCGTGTAGAAACCAGGGATGCAAACCGGTTCTGAACCGAACCGGGTTTGAACCGAACCGCTTTCCCAAGCTTGTGAAACGAACCGCAAACCGAACCGGCTTCCTTTCAGAAATACCGAACCGAACCAGAAACCACGAAGAAAAATAAAGCAAAGTTAACTTCGGCTCGGCCAAAGTTTTGTATACCCTTGCAGCTTCCATTGAAAACTACTTTTTGGACCTTACTTTTCTATGGGATCTATACTATATAGATGTCTGATTTCGACCAAACTTGGTGAAATTATGGAAAAGCATAATACACTGTTAATTACAAAATTTTGAGGCGATCCCATTTAAAACAAAAAAGTTTGTCTTACTAGAACTTCTTTTTCGACCTATCATTCATACTGCAGCTATATGCTATAGTCATCCGATTTGGATAAAACTCTGTAGAAATGTGTCAAAGTATAGAAAATAGGTGTATGCCAATATAAAGGACGTTTTCATTAAAAACAAAAAAGTTTTTCTCACTAGAACTAGTTTTTCGACCGATCGTTCATATGGCAGCTATATGCTATAGTCATCCGATTTCAACCAAACTTAGTGAAATCATGGGAAAAAATAGTAAACTAAAAATACGTACTTTGGAGGCGTTTCCATTAAAAAACAAGGAAGAAAGTCGGTCAAGCCCGACTATATTATACTCTGTATCAGTTGGGGTCGCCGCTCGCATTTGTTCCCGATTATATTATATAAAATCGGTATCCAGGGAACACCACGAGGAGGCCATTGCAATAGCGATGGGGTCGATATATGAATAAAGACCTACGAGTCGACTTGAGTTGCTTAAATACTTGTCATTTAAGGTGCTGTTACATACTTTTGCACAAACTTATTATACTCTATGTACCTTTGGTACAGAGTATAATTAGGAGGTAGAGGGAGAGAGAAAGGATTGGCACGCGCCGCAGACAAAAAAAAACCTTTGCATTTGCCAGAGCTAGAGATGGGCGTACATCGAAAACTACGCGGGACTCCGGAGTGACCAGAATGACTTAACATCATTGTGATTGCTTGATATTATGTTAGAATTAAAGAACTAGACTATTTTTATATTATTTGCAATTTAAACAATCCTCGTCTTAGTAGTCAGATGGGTATCGGGCGTTATATTTGTCCCGCGACCATCTCTAATTTCTCTCTCTCAATATTGTGTATGTGGGAAAGGGAAGGGGGAAAATGAGAGCGTCCCAGTTAGCTGCAAGAATCCAATTGGATCTAATGAGCTAGCCATAGCTGTTAGGTTTTGTATAGGATTTCGTTGTTGGAATTACTCAGACAATATATTTGCAGGTTTAATTCATTTAAAAGGTGGAATTTTTGGCGGGGCGGGGTCATCACACCCACAACGATGCAATATGAATCGTTAAATAAAAATTTGTCCTAAAATATTGTTGGCCATCACTTTGCTGTGTAGTCGTTGCTCATGTATACATACATCTACATACATACGTATGTGTTTTGCTGCTGCTGTGTAGTCGTTGCTCATATATACATACATCTAAATACATACATACCATTCCTTTGGCGGATCGATAAATAATCCTGATTACTAAATATGCCCAGAAGGAACGAACCTTCTATCTATAAAACTGTGGGAGATATTACGTTTTTTCCAATTTGCGGGGGCGGGAGGGGGCGTGGCGAAAATTAAAAATAAACTTGATCTGCCTGCAAGTATAAGAAGCATAAGTCCCATACATGCCAAACCTCTATCTCTTACCATCTCTGAGATCTGTGCGTTCATACGGACAGACAGACGGACATGGCTATATCGACTCGGCTGTTGATGCTGATCAAGAATATACATACTTTATAGGGTCGCAAATGCTTCCTTCTACCTGTTACATACTTTTGCACAACTTCATGATCCCCTTTTTCCCATTTTTAATGGGAACAGGGTATAAAAAGATTGAATTTATCTCGCCGTTTTTATACCCTGTTCCCATTAAAAATGGGAAAGGCCCAATATCTATCTATTCTGAAAAGATCAATAAGATCGGACAAAAAACACCGAAGGGGGGCCTTGCATTGTCAGTTACCGCGTTTGCGCGTGCGTGTGTGTCTATGTTAGAGTGTGTGAGTGTGTGTATATGTGTATGAAAACACAAGAAGTATTCATATTCTAACAATGCAAAGGACCCGGGCGACACTGGAAATTCTACTAGTCTATACATCTATACATCTATATAAAAGTGAAAATATGTTTTTATGTTTGTATGTTTGTATATTTGTATGTTTGTATGTTTGTCCCTTACGGGCGTCTAAGCCGCTGAACCGATCTTCACGAATCTTTCACAGTAATTTCATGTCGATCAGGAAAGTGTCATAGGCTATGTCTCATGTCTGTGAAATGGTCCAAAAACCGCGAAATTCGCAAAATTATACCGCTCATCCGATTGCAATGAATATTTGGGAATGGTTGAACGCTTGCCCGGGAAGGTTTCTAAGTTGAAAAAAATTTTGCGAAAAACGATCCAAAGACCGCGAAAATTGCAAAATTTAAGTTTTCGCTAAAACTTAGGGAAATTGATCGACGCTTGCCCAGGAAGGTTTCGAAGTAGAAGAAACCGCGAAATTTGCAAAATGTTCGTTTGTTATAAAACTTTTGAGGATTCTGATTTTAAGAAATGGGCGGGAAATAGTCAAAAAACCGCGATAATTTAAAAACCATACAGTTCATCCGATTACCATGAAATTTTGGTCAATGGTTAGACGCTTGGCCGCGAAGGTTTCTAAGGTCCAAAAATCGGGAAATTCGCAAAATTAAACCGTTCATCCGATTGCAGTCAAACTTTGGCGGAATGAATTGAAAGCTTGCTCGGAACACAGAGGGAAAAAACGTGGCCAGAAAGTAAGATTTCTTCATCTCAAAATGGGAACAGAATGTTCTCTCAAATATTTAAGCACAAATGTTCCGAATGTTCTTGAAATGATCACAATTCAGCTCACCTCAACCACCCCACCGAAAAGTATATGTAGGCATTCAGACTTGCGTCTTCAGGCGCATGGCAATAGCCTAACCGTCTACGACGCGTCGCGACGGGCGCCGTCGTTGCGCGCACTAAAGGTCTTGGGCTCTACTCCCAGAGAGGTCCGACAAAAACTTTTATTTATTTAATTAATAATAAATAACCAAGGCGGGTGGGACGGTTGTAGTAGCGATGTCTCTGCGGACCTGGGCCGGCATGGACGCGGTGGATCTGGACAGTGGACTACGGATGACTGGACATGGACTTGACATGGAGAGGATCTGGACACTGGACGGGACCGGTGTACGGTGGACCTTATTTTTTTTTTTAATTTTAAAATGTTCTCAAAAACGGAACATATCAACTCACATCAAGATTTTGCGTTCTCAAAAAAAGTTCTTGGGAAATTGTTCTTAAAGTGAAAATCTGGTCATGATTAGTTTTTGTGACCGAATGTGCTCATTTTGAGTCCAATGTTCACGGTTTTTTCCCTCTGTGAAGGGTTTCTAAGTTAAAGAAATTTGCAGAAAATTGTCAAAAAACCGCGAAAATTAAAAATTTTGCGGTTTCGGTAAATCTTTGGATAGTGATTCGACGCTTGCCCGGAAAGGTTTCCAAGTAGAAGATATGGGCGGAAAATGGTCCAAGAACCGCAAAATTTGCAAAATGTTCGATTTTGATGAAGCTTTGAGGAATGGTTGTACGCTTGCCCGCGAAGGCATCTAAATTAAAGAAATGGGCCGAAAATGGTCATAAAACCGCGAAATTTCAAAAACTTTACCGTTTATCTGATTACCATAAAACTTTGGGCAACGCTTGCCCGCGAAGGTTTCTAAGGGTCCAAAAATCGCGAAATTTGCAAAATAACCTTATGAGTATTTATGAAAGCGCTTAGTGCTTATATTACAATGCCGGCATTGGTAATTGTATATTACACGGTCCAAAATATTGCGTAATTTGCAAATTTTTGATTTGAGCCTGGATTATTGTAAAGATTTTATAGACAGCAATTGTAGATGGGTAAATAGGAAGTATTAACCAAACGGTCAAAAAAGTGACGAAATTTGCAAAATATTCTTGATTTTAGATTATCATGAAGACGTTTATAGAGAAAAATATCGAACGGTCCAAATGTTTATACCGACAGCAGCCTGCTAGATTTAGAATAATCGCTCTCTTAAGAATCATAAGAACCCGGGCGACGCCGGGTATTCAGCTAGTACTGAATAAAAATAAGACTATAGTAAAAAAAAACAGTCATGCGTGGTTTCTTGGGTCCCAAAATTCAGATGTAGAAATTGAGAATGATTTTAAAATGTGGGAATGATTTCCTAAGCACTTTTAAAATCTGTAAGGGGATGTACTCGTAAGCGTAAAAAAGATTGTTTAGCTGGTTAATCGTATTGAAATAGGCAGAATAAATAATTTAAGTACAAATACTTTTGGAAAATAAAAACTATTCGTTTTTGAATTTTTAAGAATGTGGCTCCTGAAATCGAGCTTAATTCGTTCTGAGTTTGGTGTTGTTAGGCGAGAGAGTGAGTTAAGGAAACAGAGAGAGGAGAGCATGCAGATTTGAGAAAAAAAACGCTGAGTACGCTCTCACGTGGGGAAACGCCACAAATTTTTGCACTCATGTTGCTTTGGAACTCCCAAGCAGTTATGGCATTGCTGGCATGCAGAGACAGCTGTTGGACTGACAGTTTTCAGGCAAAGTCAGCAGTCGCTTTGTGGCGTAGTGTTTCTGAAACCGGCTAACATTTGCTACATAGTTTGACAGTTAATTTTCTATAAAATATTGAAGACCAAAAATGGAAAAACAAATTAAATTGTTGTTTAATTGGAAATTGAATTTGTGGAGCTCTTGTTACAAAAACAAAACATTCTTGATTCTCGACAATGCACTATGCTCTTGATTCAAGAATGAACAATGTAAGATTTGAGTATGTTTAGCACTTGATTTAAGAATTTTTCTACTTGTTTTGAGAATGAGAATGCTTCTGCACAGCTGTCATCTTCACGTGTACTAGGCGTCAGCTGTGAAGTAAGTGGAGATGAAAATACTTTTCAAACTTTGCTGCCAAAATAGTTCTACGAGGTAAAATGACCCTCTAAATCGTTGTTTTCTTGTCCGTGTTGAACTTTATGCTCCAGCCACCCGAAGCCAATTTGCCATTTGATCTTATCCGGGCACCCCACTCCACTCCACACCATCCCACGCCCTTCGCTGTCCCACCCTAAGCCCCGCATAGTCCGAAAAAAGAAAAAAAAAAGGAAAACTAAACTAAACACGCAGCAATCAATCGATTAAAAAGTTGAACAATTTAAAATCAAAAAAAAGAAAACCAAAAATTCCGCCCACCTATGGTGAGGTCCAAGCAAGAAGCACGCCCCGGGGAACTGGACACAAGCCCGCAGCTGGCTTTGCGTAATGCCTGGGCTTATCTCGATATTATTTTGCCATAAAAGAGGGCAACAAGAAGCAGTTCCAGTAGCCAGGACACGAACACATGTCATTTGTTATGTGTCCTGGCGTGGGCAGGCAACTTGTAAGCGGCATGCAAAATGCTGTAAAGTAGCCAGAAACAACAAGAAGACAAAAAAAAACGAAAAACGAAGACAAAACGAAGTCAAATAAAAAAGCAGAAGGAAGCGCCAAGCAACTTTTCACATGTCACAACGAGGGCAGGGAATGGACCGTAACGAATCCTGCGGGTTCCGTTGATTTCCTACCACCCCCACTCCGCCCTACTCAAGTTTTGGCTGACGGCCACGCGCGTTTCAAATCCCTTTAGTTACACTGTTTCAAAATTAAATATTTACATTTCGTATGCAATGCCAGGCGGGATGTGGCCGAGGGGAACCAAGTTGGTCAGAGAGGGTGGCGGTCAGCTGGGGCGGGGTGGGTGGTGTACTATGCTGGCACTTGTCTTGGACACAGAAAGGAATGCCAAATCGAATGAAGATTCTGGATTCTGATTCTAAGCTCAACGCGACACCCACAGATCTACTCTATCAATTGGCTATATCTCAACAATTGTGGTTACAAGTGATGGCCATCTCCACCCTCTGTTGCTGGTGGTGGCTAACTGATTTCATCTTCCTTGCGTTTATTTCATAATTTGTTTGTCTCGTTGCGAATTTAGTCACGGTTTATGGTTAACATTTATTTTATGGCCATGGCAAATCTCCTCCCCTCCTCCTCCTCCTGCAGGAGCAGCAGTCAGGTGGTGGTGGGATCCAATTTTGATTGGGATTTGTGTGTTAGTTGCGCCGATGTCAATTATTTATGGATTTGACACTGACTTTTGATTAAATCAAAGAGGCAGAGACCTGCCCATCCATCTCACTGCCTCTGTCCCTCTTTCTCTTCCTCTCTTTTATGGTGCATAGAGAATTATTGGCCTATAAACTAATCGCATAATTGCACAAAAGTAATTATCCTTGGGCTCATCCTTATCCCCGGGCCGCTTTTGTGTACACATTTCCTTCTGCCTTCTGCCTTGTGCCTTATCCTTTTCGGCCCTATGATTTTTCCAGCTAGCTGACGAACTATGGCGACTCATGCGCTTCGCTGCACGCCGCAAAGGAAGTGCCAGGAGCACACACACACAAAAAGGACTCTGGCAAAACAGTTGGAAAAATACGCGTCCTTTGTTTTGCGAAAATTAAAATCAAGCTGTTGATAGCAATCACACACTTGAGGTAGCTGAAGTGACGGATGGCTGGCTGGCTGGCCGAGGGACGTGGCTCCTCCTGCCCATTCAGTACTACGGGGATGTATGCATCACTAGCAGCGCCATCATATGAATCGGCTGTTTCCGGCTGCAGCCAGTAGTAGTAATCGCCATTTCTGGTTCTTGTTTGCATTTCTCGTTCTCTCTTGTGTTTTTTTGGTTTGTGTTCTTTCTTTTTGGGTTGACATCCTGAAGGGCCTGTTGTTTGTTGGTTGAACGTGCTCTAATTAAGTTGAAGTGCCCCCCCGAAGCACTGCACACAGATGCTGTGCACGGATAAGCCGATCCGATCCGATCCGAGGAAGGGGTCAAAAGATCGCCCATGCTTAATTAAACAATTAGTTCCCCTGCTCCTCTCAAGCTGATCAGATTTGGAGGAACTTTGCTAAATGAGGAGAAATGAAGATAGAGAAATGAGATAGAGATCTTGGAAGCCTTGAGCCTTTCCATCCTACTAGACCATCTCCCACTGGCTGACCATCAACATGGTTTCAAGAAGGGCCGAAACACCAGCACAGCGCTATGCAAGATCACCACCGCCATCGCAGATGGTCTTAACTCTTCTAGCCCCCCCACAAGTGCACTGTTCTGGTTGCCCTAGATCTGTCGAAAGCCTTCGACACAGTTAACCACGCCATCCTACCAAAGGACATCGAAGGAACAGCAATGGGAAGCCAACTACCTGACAGGTCGGCAGGCCTTTGCTTAGTTTTGTGACACCAATACCAAATAAAGAAGCCTAAATCAAGGAGTCCCCCAAGGCGGAGTTTTCTTCGCACCTTTCTTCAACTTGTAGCCAGCCTCGTATCGCACAGGGATTATAATACGGTAGTTGAGACTTCAAACTCCTAGCTCCCAACAGTCTGGGCATATCTGACCTGACCTTACCCCAGGAAAATACTGCGACACCCTCTTCTTTACTTGGACCAAGATAGTGAACAACCTAGTCTACGTCACTGTTGCAGGAGGCACAATTCCTACGGTTTAATACCCAAAGATCTTGGAAGTGACGTTTGATAACCTTTTCTTCTTTGCGCGGCACTCGGACAACACAGCCCGCAAAGTCAGAGAAAGGATTAGGGCGCTAAAGGCCATTGCTGGAAGCTCTTGAGGCAATGAGAAAGAAACACGGCTGGTCACATAGTTACAAGGCTATCGGCTGAGTGCAGTAAGATTACGAGGCACCAGCATGGATCGCGGCCATAATTGACACATAATGGGGAAGTCTCCAGCGTTCCCAAATTGCTGCTCCACACACCATTACCGGATGTCACACTATGATTCATGTCGACCACCTGCATAAGGAAGCCCGCATGAAATATGTTGTCCAAGCAGTTCGTGGCAAATGGCCTGGTGGCGGAGCATCCCAATCATATGGCCCTTCAAGTCCCTCTGCCCCCACGAACTAACTGACAGGACCTACGGATACACTTGCCAGATGTCCCTGCCCACTCGGGCAACTCTACCACCATATCAGCTGCAGTTACAAAGCACCACTGTCTCGGAAGCAATTAGCCACCTTGCTCGAAACGTCGTCCTGGCACGAAGGCCTTCGCCTATAAACGATGCTGAAAAATCTCCGCCCAGGCTCCGCTCGGGGTACTTGTCATCGCTAAATAGTTACCTGGCAAGGATCACCCAAGCAGTTATAGATGTGTGTACCAAATGTGTCCCACTCACCTTACAACACAAAACACCTCTGGACACATCCAGCACTAGCAGCAGCCTTCCTAGGACTGGACCTGGGGATCCCAAACTCGAGTCCATCTTCACCCACTTATCTATCGCTCCCACTTCCTTCAAACACTTCTCACTAAAGCCCGTATGACACGATATTAATGGTTTCATTAATTAAAAGCGTATGAACGGTTCAGCTATATATGTTTTCGGTTCAGGATTTCTATCTTCAGCACGAAAGGTCACACTTTTCACATTTGGCGGAAAAAAACAAACGAAAAGGCAAAAGCAGTTTTCAGCGAGCAAATTTACGATTTTGTTATTGAGTCTAAGCCAAAACCGAGGAAGTGTGAGTTTCGGCAGAAGCTAGCGGAAGACATAAACTCTAAATCGTGACCTCTTGACGAGCTTACTCATAGGTATTAAAATCAGCTGTCACCTTTGTAATGCTTGCCTTCGATAGCACCAATACAGTTTGGAAATCCCCATAGCTCATAAAAATCTATGGCAATCTTTTCCCATTCCGTGCTGGTAGATGGAAATGCCAAGTACTCTTGTTCAATGCGGAAAAAGGATTAAGGATTGTCTTCCTTAAAATTTTGGAAATGGTCGAATGGTGGTATTCGAAAAAGCAGCCGAATAACCTAATGTGTCTTGTAGCCTTTCTGCAGGTCCATTGCAGTTCCGCATGTCAGTGATCTGCTTCTGAATAAATGGCTCTACCATAGCTAGAAGCAATCCAAATTGGTGTGGGTTCAAGCGAAGCACAGTCTTGTGTGTTGTCGTGTCCTCGTCCATGATCTCCGGCAGCAAATTGAGAGTAAAGCCTTTTTGCTCGGGATGCATCCACCAAGTCACCGAAAATAATATCACCATGCAGTTGTCTCGCTCACACGCACGAAAATACATTGCCGGCTGAAATACTTGCATTATTAATAGGTTCAATTAATGACGTGTCATATGGCCATAAGCGTTCTCTCTCTATCTTTCCTCAACAAATGCTTATTCTAGTCCACAGAACCCGCTATAAAAACAACAACAACAACAAGGAGGATACATAGAAGGAAAAGAGAAAGTGAGGATTGGCAGCAGATTGAAGGAAAAAGGAGAAATAGGGAGAACTTGGTAAAACTTAAGGATTTAGGTGAGACCTGTTAGAAAAAGCTAGCTAAAGAGGAGAAAATGAGATTGAAGGAAGGAAGAAGAGAGATAGAAAGAAGAGGGAAGGAGAATGAAGGAGAAAAGAAGGAAGGAAAACGGTAGAAGAAAGTAAGGAAGAAGAAAGGAAAGAAGTAAGAGGAGGGAAGAAAATAGGAAGGAAGAAGAAAGGAAGGAAGAAAGAAGGAAGGAAAGTAGGAAGGAAGGTAGGCGGAAGGAATGTAGGAAGGAAGAAAGGAAGGTAGGAAGGAAGGAAGGAAGGTAGGAAGGAAGGAAGGAAAGGAAGGTAGGAAGGAAGGAAGGAAGGAAGGAAGGAAGGAAGGAAGGAAGGAAGGTAGGAAGGAAGGTAGGAAGGAAGGAAGGAAGGAAGGTAGGAAGGAAGGTAGGAAGGAAGGAAGGAAGGAAGAAGAAAGAAGGAGGAAGGAAGAAGAAAGAAGAAGAAGAAAGAAGAAAGAAGGAAGAAGGTAGAAAGTAGAAGGTAAAAAGGTTGAAGGCAAATGGTATTAGGTAAAAAATAGAAGGAAGAAGGTACAAAGAAAGAAAAAAGAATAAAATTATAAGTAGGCGGCAAAAAAAAGGAAATAGACAGGTTATAGTAAGTCGGAATGAAGTCAGTACATAACAAAGAAACAAAGAAATTATATAATCTTAAGTCAAAACAGAAGATTAACGCGAAGGTTTCCGCAGTGACCCTAGGCAGCGTATTTGGAAGGGAGACTCGATGAAGAGGTTGAAACAAAAAGTCTATCGATACAACGAATCTGAATGCAAACCGTACAAGTAAGAGTATTTCGTCAATCACTAAGGGCCGATTTTATATCTTCTAGATAGCTGCTCTCAAATATACCCTCAATTTACTCTGTTTAAGTGACAGATATCTATATGTAAAAGATGTGAAGCCGGCCCTAAGTTTGATCAAAAGTGTTTGACGTATTGAAGGGAGCTCGGATCAATTGATATTGAGCTTATAAAATCGTTTTCTTTAGGACATGATGATTCTAAAACCAAGTAAGGATACGGTTTCTATATTAAGCTTTTTTTAAAGACGCGTGGCGACCGTGACGCAAGACAGTTTGCCCAAAAATTTACCATTCTCAGCTAAAGTCAAACATTTCTGCAAACAACTCCAATGAAGCTTCAGTTTAAGCCTGTCCATATGTGGAAATGTTTCGACGGGACATGCCTTAATCATCAAACTGTTAGCCAAGTCAGATTAGTGTCGTTCGGCATTTCCCTCCCCCACTCCCGCCAAACGTTTTGTGCCCAATTAGCCGGAGGCTGGAAAATGAAATCATTTCTCACCGCGCTAGCCGGGGGGACTCGGGAACGGGGACTCCAGTGTAATTAATTGCAGTTTGGTCTTAAGTATCACTCCAATCCGTAATAAGTAGGCACACATTTCTAAGAGAGAGCGAGAGGGCGGGAGGAAGAGACAGGGAGATCCCTCTCGCATACTTTCTAAAGCAATTATCGAATGCCAGCGTGTCAGCGAAAGAGACTCAAGGCGAACAGGGGAGATCGACGCCCTGGCGTCGCCATCGTCAATTGCACCACGGACTTGCTTGTAGTTTCATGACGCCAACAACGCCTCATCGTGTTTGGTTAGCCGCCGTCAGAGCCGCCACCGATGCGACGCGAGGCGACGCCGTCGTCGCCGCCGCCGCCGCCATGGGTTTTGGGCCAAGTCGTGTTTTGCAAATATTTCCTACGCATGCCCAAGACCAAGACCAGGTTCCCCCCCAAATTGGCCTTGAGGCAATGATTGGCTGCCGCGGCTGCTGCTGTCGCTGCTGCTGCTACCACAACCTGGAGGTGCTCCAGCCTCGTCTTGTCTCGTTTTGGTTCGTTGCTGCGCGCACGCGTATCTTTCTCTCTCGGAGAGCTTTCGGGCTGGGTGTGTGTGAGTGTGAGGCGTTGATGGCGATGGCGCTGAAGCTGGCGCGCATGCTCAACGCAAACCACAAAAATCGCATTGCCTGGTTGTAAGACATACTCGTACTTTGTTGCTTTTTTATTTTGTTTTTGGTTTTGTTTGTTTTTTTTTTTTTTTGTTGGTCTCTGTGTGTGGAGACCTCCCGCAGATAATTGCCCATCATCTCATCAAGTTCCGCCCAGCTATTTAAGCACCAGCAACAACAACAACAACAGTAACAGCAATGAAACCCACAAAACAAGACACCAAAATGATGAACGCGACCACGCCAAGTAGAAGTAGCTGCCTTCCCAGGTCCGCTCCCAGTCCAAGTTTTTGGTCTGTGTCTGTGCCTGGGTATTTTGGGTGGTTTGTATAGTTTGGGAAAGATTGCTAGCATTTTTTGGTAACAGTTTTAGGATCTGTAGTAGAAAGTGACTAGAAAACCGTAAAGAGCAGAAACGGCCAAATGAAGAGGAAAAGAGAGACTATAGCAGATTTACTTGCTTTTCATTGTTTCTCTTTCGAATAGCGTCTGAGTGGAAAGTACGAGACTGAGTCGGCTCCCCAGTGCTAAGGGCTGGCTAGGTCTGAAGTAAATCGACTGCAGTCTCTCGTGCTCACCAACACAAGCACATTATTCTGTCCTCTCAATTTAGCCGGGTCTGACAAAGAGTAACCTGGAAGCAATCACAAAAACAACCACTTAATAATGAGAGAGCGTTAAGCCGTGAGTCATAATCCGGCTCTCGTGTGCCACAGTTCTCGGCTCGTAAGCCAAAGCTCTCGGATCATAAGCCTTAGCTCTCGGCTCGTGACCTATAGCTCTTGGTTCTGAGGTCAGTCCCTAACTTTAAGCTGACTGCATATATATGAGAAGTATTTCTCCCATATATTGAGTTCGATATTTTCCAATTCTAAACTGGTTTGAGCCTACAGGCTTAGAATCGCTTTAAGCTTTGGCTTGCCAGCAAGAGACGGCTACCATTTCTACGTTCTTAAGCTAGTAGCTGTGGCTCGCTAACCGAGAGCAGTGGCTCACAGCTCAGAGCCGATAGCTATGGCTCACGAGCCGAGAGCCGGTTAATGGCTCACGTCTCCCGAGCTGTGGTTCTCAGCTATGAGTCAAAAGCTGTGACTCACGAGCTGTGAGCCGTTAAGTGCTCCCAGCTCTCGAACAGCGAATCTCGGCTCTGAGCGAGAGCTGAAAGAAGGCACTCGATGAGTTCTTGATGAGTTCTTTTTAAGCAGTTTTTCTGATCAGTTTCGACTCATTTCTGAGTCACATTTCCAAACATTTGCGAGTTTTTTTCGAGTTGATCATATTTAAAAGTCATTCTACTTAAGCAACCCTCGCTTGGCGCCACCACCACCATCATACAGCAGCTTGAGGCCGCACAGCCAGCCAACAGGCCATCAATAGCACCACCGACGTCGACGGCGACGACGATCCAACCACGTTAATCGAGTCATATCGATTTTGGCGTGGTTCGTGTCTGGGACGTTTTACTTTACCAGCCAACCAACAACGAGGAGGCACTTACACAGATCTCATCAGCCAGGCCAGGGTAGGCCAGACCCGACCTGACTTGGTCGCCGATCATCAACTTGGCTCCTCTAACTAAATTGAATACAATTGCAGACGAGGCCCGCAAAATAACTGGGCACTGGGCACTGAACGCTGGACACTGGGAAACTCTGCCCCTGCCCGTGTATATAATGAATGAGTGTTCATCAAATTGGCGGCGACGTCGACTAATATCTCAATTCGGGGCCCCAGCGTGGTGGTGGTTCAATGGACTGTCAGTCCAAGTGGCCACCCACCAAGGCGAGCACCTGCTCCACTTTTTCAGCTGGCAGCAAACAAAAGCCAAAGGCATCAAAAACAATAAAAAAAAAGCAGAAAACTTCTAATTGAATGCAAACATGTGACATGGCTACCACCACCAGAGAGCCGAGAGAGCATTGTCATCCTTAGGCCAGGAGTGGGCGTGGCTGTTTCTTATGAAACTTTCAGTCACATCATGTTTGTCATGCTGCTTCCACTTGATTTTCTTTTTTGCCTAATGGGCACACTTGTCTTGGGCATGGAGAGAGGGTGTGGGAGGGTTTGGGGCTGGAGCAGCACTTGACCCGGATTCCAAGCGGGGGCACAGCTTTAGCCTACGTGTGGCACAAAGCTAATTGCTCTGCCAGAGAGTCTCAAAAACGAGGAGAAAGAAGCAAAGGACAGAAACTAGCAGTTGGAGAAGCACCGTTATTTACACATACAGTTTGAGAAGCACTCGGTGGCTTACTTTAACTTGCTGTACTCGTATGTTGAAAGAAGTGCTATAATTGTTACCAAACCTATACCTCGATTAACGGCCACTACCGGAATGTACAAGCCGTTAAACAAATCAAAGTTTTTTTTAAATATTTCAATGAGCTTTTCCAGGTTCCAGCTCAAAATAAACTTATATTTGTTATTTTTTTGTCATGTAATTTGAAAAGAATCAGAAATTGATATTTTATCAATCAATTCATAAACCTAACCAAGAAACTATTTTGTACATTGAATGGTAAGGTGGTAACCTTCACAAATGCAACGTCATCAATCTGTGATGATGAAGAGGCCTTTACGCCAGCGATGTTCAAGAAGAGCGAGGCCAAAAAGTGAGAGCCCAGCTTTGAACTGCCCTCAACGACGGCTGGACAGCGAATGAATGCAAAGAGAGCTCTGCTTACGCTCATACGCTCGACTTCGGCCTGCGCTGGGCTCGTGTGCGTGTAAATAGCCGATTGCTCTCGGCCCCTGGTAGCTATCGCTGCTTTACGCAGTCAGGTTATAGTTGTTAAATGGTTTTGATCTAAGTTTCTTCTACTACTAATCGATAACATTTCTGCATATTTTATACTGAATTTCTTCCAAAAGTCAGCCGTTGAAATCTTTTTGTCTGTTTCATTTAAAAGTAAGAGAAAAATGATTTCTGCAAATAATTTTTGAGCTGTTAGTGACGAGACATTGCCGGGAGGCATTCGAACCAGCTCTGTCTACGCAACCATTGCAGCTGTTCATATGTAATCTTTGTTGAATTCTGTTGATTATTGAATTATAATTAAACCTTGACCTTGAGCCGGCTAACAGCCACTTTGACTAAATTATAATATAAATAAAATTTAATGTCTAATGGAGGAAAAATACTCTGCTAGCAGTATCTTGTAGACGGAATTGTTGGAGTCGAAGTCAAAGCGTAAGCTAACGGGCAAGGGGTTAAAGTTTTCAAGGGCCCATGAAGGGAATAATTGATTGAATGGGAAAAGGGTTGAAAAGATCTAAGACTCCTACTTGGTACACTACAGTTTATCTTTCCTAACAAGAAAGAACAATCAATGCAGCCTAAAAGAAGGTCGTTTAAAAACATTAGTGACGCAGTTTTTCTCCGATCTTCTAAGGTTGAGAGATGCAATAGGGCACACCTACTTATATATGGCGGCAAAGGATCAGAAAGGTTTAGCGGTTGAAGCGCAAATTTCAGAAAATTTTTCTGTACCCTTTCGAGCCTCTTTATATGAATTGCAGGGATTCCAAATAAATGAAGCATATTCCAACTTGGAACGCACAAATGCAGAATAAAGGCTCAACCAGATGGCTCTTAAATTGGCTGGTATTGCGCTTAGCAAAGGCAAACATGGAATAGGCTTTAGGCCAAATATAGTTCAAGTGCTCATTAAAAAGAAATTTTGTTTCGAGTTGTACTCCCAATTGAATAAGTAGTCGAAATATTGCAGAGGCATTTGCTATATCACGTCTAGATGCAAAAAGATACTGTCATTTTAGTTTTTAATAGATCGAAAAATTTTAAGATTAACAGCATATAGTAGAAACTCAGAGTTACGAATTTTCATGCAAATGTCATTAAAAAAAATAATGAAAAGCAAAGGCCCAAGCACACTTCCCTGTGAAAGGACAGAAGTACACATTTGGACTAGAAAGCGAGCTGTTATTTTTGACTCAGTAAGTCCGATGGTTCAGATAGGATTGAATCCAGCAGCTTAAAAAGCCTTGCAAGAAGTGCTTGATGACAAGCTTTATCATATGACTTAGAAAAAACAGTGTAATCCACATCAACTTGACTGTGTTTTCCTAAAGAACTGATGCAATAGTTACCAAATACCGCCTTATTAGATGTGGTCGAGCAACCGGGCATGAAACCATGTGGAATTAGGCTGATGTACATCTTTACAATAAATGCTCAATTGGAGATAATTTTTTTTCAAGTTGAAAGTATTTCAAAATATTGATAGTTGTTATCGTTAGCCTTTTAAATTAGAAATAACCAAAAATATGTCAACTTGTTAAAGAATATTCAAATTATCAGGCAGTCAGGAATTATATACTATTAAATAACACAGGGGAACAATATGACTACTTTTGCATGTTGCATCCTCTTCGATGAAAAATTCTGGTCCAGCTTTCTTCACTGATTACAAAACTAGTCTTGGTTTGGCTCCATCAGCTTTTGTTTTAAAGATATGGCGGAAAAACGATTTTGTCGAATTCTTGACACTCTCGGAATTGTGGAGGCCACACTAGGTTTTACCATACAAAAAAAAAATCCAAGAGTTTCGACAAGGAAATTATCTGCCCAAATGGGAATAAGCAGACAGTCATTGCAGTCAATTATGCACAATGATTTGAACTTATTCCCATATAAAATTCAAATGGCCAACAAAGTGAACGCAGCAGACTTGCCGATTCGCTGGGAATTTTACCAGAAGATGCTTTAAATGTTGGAAGAGGACGAAAAAATGTTGAACTGTGTTTTTATGTCTGACAAGGCCCATTACGACTTAAACAGCAACATGAACAAACAAAATTGTCGAATATGGAGTACTTTCAACCCACAGATACTCCATGAGACGGAATTGCATCCACTTCGGGTCACAGTGTGGTGTGTAGTTTCATCACGCTGCATTGTCGAGCCCTACTTCTTCGAAGAAAACGGTCACACCTTTACTGTTACTGGAGACCGTTACTTGAGCATGTTTGGAGACTTTTTCTATCCAGAATTACGCCGAAAGAGAATTCCTTTCAACTCTGTGTGGTTTTAGCAATATGGTGCAACTCCTCACTAAGTTTGGTCGAAATCGGATGACTATAGCATATAGCTGCCATTGGAACGATCGATCGAAAAACTAGTTCTAGTGAGAAAAACTTTTTGTTTTTAATGAAAACGTCCTTTTTATTGGCATATTCTTATTTTATATATTTAAACACGTTTCTACAAAGTTTTATCAAAATCGGATGACTATAGCACATAGCTGCAGTATGAATGATCCATCGAAAAGAAGTTCTAGTGAGAAAAACTTTTTTGTTTTAAATGAGATCGCCTTCAAATTTTGAAAGATGAAGATTATTATGTTATGTTGTAAGATCTTATGTTCAAAATCATTTCCTTGGAATTGATCGTATATCAGAAGTTCTGCAAAGCCAGCAATTTTAAGATTACCAATATTTGCATCAACTGGAATCAACACTAGTTTTAATAGCCTATTATACTCATCGAAAATTTTTTTTTGTAATTTGGCTGCATTCTTCGAATTACTCTGACATCTGTATGTTGCCAGGGCGGCAAACCCAAACAATTTTTTTCAAAGCTCAGAGCTCAGAGCACGAGTGCACCTCAACTGCAAGTGCACTGCATAAGTACTTGATATTTTCGCACTCGGATATCCCGACTACTCCAACAAAATGTATACAGTAGTATTTCTACTCGCGGCATATTTGCGTCTCGTACCTTAGTGCCAAAAACACTCGCGCCACTCGCGTAGCATATAGGAAATACTCATACAAACAGGGAACCGTAAAATTTGAGTGTGAAATTATCCACCAAAAATTCAATTAACGCATTTTTTATTTATCGCTTTCTCACTTAAGTATTTTTTTTCTCATGCTTGCCTTTTGTGGAATTTTTTTTACTGATGACCTTGAATGTCTGCTCTCTGCTTTGACGTCGACGCCTACGCCCACTGAAAAATGTTATGTTTTTTATGAAAATATTTTACAATTTTAAAATAAGGACCTTGGACCGTCGTTCGTGGAAAAGTCTTACACATGTTTATTATTCTTATACCACAAGCAATATTTTTTGTATGGATCTTTAATAAATTTATTCATATACTTAAGTCGGATATGCCGTTCCCTATCCTGAGTAGGCAAACGTGACGCGTGCTTTAGAAACCAAAGTCTGCCTGCAAAGTCTGCGTGCGACCGCCTACTCAAAGGCGAAAGCATCGAGCGGTGTCGCTCCAAGCAGGAACAAGTAAATTTGACACCCGCTGAATACTGAGACCAGTCACTGAAATACTAGTAAGATTACAACAAGTACACTCATATCAAGAAAACAGGCACTCTTGCAGATCTTTGGCTCGAACCAAAATTAACCAATGCACTATGGACGAGTCGATTTTTCTAGCATAAAGTCAAAAAATCATCTAATTTATTAGAAGTAAATACTTCAGTAAGATTAAAAATAATTTTTTTTTTCGGCTGGGTGGCAACTCGTTTCATGTGGCAGCTTTCTAAAGTCAGCTGATTCATCAAAACACGTGCTTGTGAAAATTTACGCTTTCATTGTTTTTCCAACGTAAATAAATAGGCAGACTTCAACAAAAAATCAAGTTTAATATGGAAAACTATGATCATAGTATATAAGATTGATATTTGCTGTGAAATAAAACGAAATTTGTGTTTTGCTGTTGTTAGAGGTTTCAAGGTCAATGGGTGATTTTAGTTAAATAATCAACAGAAATCAACACAGATTTTGTACATTTCGACACAGAAGGTTAGGTAGCTCAGACAGACTGTTTCGACGGCCTCCTGGCATCATCTCATCAGTGAGCTTAAACGCTGACACCATCAAGCAGTTGGCAGTTACCTTTTTCCCACTAGAGACCTGCACGAGTGTTATGAGTAAAATGATTATTTATTTTTATAAGTGTTATTTTTCGCGCGATGCCGAGTACTAATCATGGCATGGTATTCTCCTGCTTGCTTTGAGAATGCAAATGCAGAATGTTTTGTTAAGAATGTAACCAAGTTCATAAAGCAAATGAAAGTTTTTCATTATAACAACTACGATTCCTACGATGCCACGATGCCTACGATGCCAATTTGACAGGGAATCGGAAAACTTTTACTCATGCTTACTCGTGCAGGTCTCTATTTTCCACCTCCCTCAAAAACTAGTCGAAAACGCCATAATTTGTACAGAACAATTTCGGAGTCGAACTCGATTTAGTATGCCTTAAATAATTTTGTATTATATTTGATTTGCTTCAAATTCTGCAGAAGTGGCAGGAATTGTAGTAAACATTTCTGTATTTATGTATGTAGGTCTGAGTAGTACCTCTCTCCCCCAGCCACTCAATGTATTATGTTGGCATACCCCCTTCTCCGCCCCCTTGCACTAACTGCTGGGCGATCTGTACCGCAATCAAATGTTAAACTAAATGCCCCCTCCCGCAACCGCCAGCGGTCACAGCGGGTGATTTTGGCAATAACAATAACAAAAGCCAACAACAAGTCACACCTCTCCTGGCCCTATGCAAATCTTTGCCTGCATTTGCTTCATTTTGCATACCCACCCCCCCAACCCCCTGCAAGCCGAACGACAACAATTTAATTTCCAAAAGCCATAAAAATGAAATAAAATTTTCAATTGTAGCTGTTGGGCGTGGCAGCAGAGGGAGGTTGACTCTGCTCGTGGCAGTGAGCAAAGTGACGCCGTCGCTGCCAATGACACTGTCATCTCATTCTCCACCCACGGGCACTGCCCCAGAGCCATCCCTGTCGGCGGCAGCATCCGCATCCTGTTGACGCCTGCCACTGGCTGGTTGACTGGCTTTTTGGCTGCCTCTCGGGCGTCTTTCTTATCCGTCGTTGTTGTTGTCGTATTTTTGACTATTCATCGACCCTTTCCCCCCACCAACCTACCCCGCGTTTGGACTGGCAACCCTCTCGCGCATAAATCACGGTGACAAACTCCTCATCCACGGAACATGCAGCATAAAAAAAGGCGCGGAAAGCGAAACGTGCCGCATAGCCCGCGCATGGGGTGGAGTTGCGTACCGTGGTTGAAAAGCAGTCGACACAATTTGTGGCATACTTTTGAGCTGCAATTTATAATTGTCACCTGAAGGACACAAAAGGTGAGGCTAATCCTTGACACAAACCTCAATAGAAAATAAACCTCAAGTTCCGCACTTGAAAGAATTGTTGACATGTTCAGCCTTAACTGAACTTTGCCTATGACTCGACCCACTGTGCCTCAGTTCTGGACTACTTATGTTGACTTTGCCACCGCAGTTTTTGGTACCACAACATTTCCAAATGCAATTTGCCCGAGAGGAAAAGTCATAAACAAATTAAAGTGAACTTTTCTCTACGAGTGTATATTTTGGTTCGGGGCAATCAAAGGCTTAGCCCGACCACTAATAACTTCATCTGGTGCTGCTCCTGGAACGTGCCTGGCCGTTGTAATCCCAAGCCGCCCCCACAGACAACTGAAAGCAGAGAACTTGTCCTTCTTATTGACAGACAATCAACAACCACTTGAAAAAAAGCATACGGCGGCGCGGCAGTCGACAAATCAAAGCCGCAAACACAACACACAATGGGAGAAGATATCACAGATTTTCATTATGAAGCATTTAAGCAAACTGAAAGCCTTAAGCCCACCCTCCACTGTGGCGGAGGCGGAGGAGGAAGAGGAGGAGGAGGATTGGGTTTTTATCAAATTAGATGCTTAATATGCAGCGAACGTTTCATTTGTTTTGCGGCTAGAAAATCAACGTAGAAAATTAGGCAAACAAACTCTGGGGACCACAAGAAGGGTCGCCGCCTCGGGCTGAGCCTCTAATGAGGCGCATTACTTCTGGACACAGTCGAGATTTGAAATCATTATCCCATCAAAACTGAACTTTGGAATTTTCGGCATTTTCTTAATTTTGGGTAAACATTTGATATCCTGCGGAAGCCTGCGGTGGGTGAGAGAGGGTGGGTCAGGGGTGCTGGTCAGGAGCATAAATATTTGACATTGGTATTCCGTGTGGAGCTGATTTCGATTTAGTTTGGTTTCATTTACAAAATTGAGTTTCCCCCATGTCGATCCGGCAGATCATGGGTTGTACTGCTTATTATATGTATCCTTAATAGATTTCAAAGACTTCATGTTATCTTAGTAGGCTTTGACAATTTTGCCGCCATACAAGGCACATTGAGTTATTTCAAAACCAACAGTCGACCAAGCAGAAAATCCCTGTTCATTATTCGATATTAAACAAAAAGTACTGGGCATTTCCATCTTTAAGCCCGCAATGGTTAAAGATTGCCATAGATTTTTATAAGCTTGAAGGATTTCAAGACTTAATGGCAAGAATTGCCAGATCCAATCGTTGGGCAAAGCAGGCTCTACCTGTTATAATTACAAAGGTGGCAATCCATTAGAAGTATTCCTAAAAACTACATACACTACATACAACTTCTCCAATGTGCCCAATGGTAATGGCAATGGTAAATTAAAGTGTTGATCTCTTTTAGGAATGCCACTATTATTTTAATTGCTAAGCGTAACCTGGACCGCAGCGCCAGAGCTCAGCTTATACTTTCAACTTGTATGTACTCCACGAAGTGTCCGCTGTCAACAACGAAAGTCCAAATTTCCTTGTCAAACACTGCATTTACCTTTCCGTTTGATTATTACCGCCACATGTAAACAGTGTGACCTTCCATACTAAAGATGGAAATCTCAAACCCGAAACATATATAGCTGCACCGTTCACACACTAAGTTTGTGAAAGGATTGATGTCAAAGACCCATGTGAAAATCACAAAAAACCCCAAAAACTAGGTTCTACTCCTCTTTCTTTCTTTTTTTTTATTTTTGATCACATTTTAATTCTAGTACAATTTGCCACCTTCTCCTGCAATTAATATCGACAATAGAAATTGGCAATTTTATTCTATCGGCCATTGAGGAAATTTCCTTGAAGCGAACGATCGGAACACCTGATTTTACGAAAGCAGCAAACAACAAGCAATCTTGTTCTGGGCCCAATTAAGCTGCACCATTTACACGCCAAATGCGTGAAACGCTTGATGTTCAAGACCCATTCCTCACTTTAACTCTCATACTTGACGAGTGAGGTTCTTCTTCTTATTATTTGGCCCGATATTTCTATCACAACCGTTTGACGGTCTCGGCCGCTGCAATTTATGCCCACCACTCGCCTCTGTCTTGTGCGAGCTGACACCAGTTGGTCAATTTAAGTGCCTCAATGTATTTCAGCACCTGTTTTTCCCAACTAAGCTTCGATCGTCGTACACTCTTTTCTTTCCCTAATTCGTTCGCCTTCCGGCTGTACACTTTTTTTACTGGAGCTTCTTTATCCACACGAGTAACATGTCCAAGCCAGCGTAGCCGCTGTTGTTTTATGCGCTTGACTAGATCAGTGTCCCCATAGAGCTCATACAGTTCGTGGTTCATACGGGTGCGGAACTCATCGCCAACTTTTACAGGTCCATAAATACTCCGAAGAACTTTTCTCTCCGATCGCCTCCTCATCCACTGTTGTTAATGTCCAAGCTTCTACGCCGTATTGCAGCAATTGGATAATAATATACTTGTATAGCGCAATATTCGTTTTTCGAGAGAGGGCTCTGCTCTTGAAATCCTTATAAAGCCCATAGTAACATCGGTTTGCAAGAATTATTCTTCTTCGGATCTCCAGACTGATGTTGTTGTTGCTGTTAATCATCGTTCCGTGGTAGACAAAGTCCTTTACAACCTTAAAGTGCTTCTCTCCCATTGCAACAGATTGTCCAAGACGCGTAGGTTCACTGCTCGCTAAGACTAGGAACTTCGTCTTTTCCTCATTTACCGCTATGCCCATAAGTTGTGACTGCTTCTCAATCTCTGAAAACGCCTTGCTTACCGCCCGTTCGGATTTGACGATAATGTCAATGTCATCGGCTTATGCAAGTAGCATTACATCTTTATAAAAGATGGTGCCCGATCGATCTGTTAGCATTTGGTTAGCACTGGCGCAGTATATACTCCATCAGCAGATTAAAGAAGTTACACGATAAGGTGTCACCCTGCCTAAGACCTCTCAACCCGAAGCACGCCTCTCGAGTAGTAAAGGATTGGTTCCGAGAGCAAAATGTGGATGTTCTTGAGTGGCCAAGTCAATCCCCAGACCTCAATCCCATCGAGAATCTCTGGGGTGATCTCAAAAGAGAGGTCGGAAAGACTTTTTGTCAAAATAAAAATCAACTTTGGGATATTGTCCAAAGAGCATGGTACAACATATCGATTGGAACTTGTCGCAAGTTAATTTCCCTCATGCCAAGACGAATGGAGAAAGTCTTGCAAAATAACGGCGGTTATTAGCAGCCAAATACTTAGTTTAATATAAAACAAGACCAAAAATAGTGAAATATTGATTTAATTTAAGCATTTATCTTCGTACACCTATTATTGTGTCCAGCCAAAGTTGGCGTATTTAAGGAAATATTTAATTTAGTTGTATATGAAAGGGTTTTTGAAACGTTTTTACTTTTTGTTTAAGGACAATTAATATAAGTTTTGAAAAAACTTTGATTTGTTGAGATTAGAAAAGATATGAATTAGAAATAAAAGAGTTAAAAAAAAAAAAAACACCTTTATTTTGTCCATAAGTGTATGTTGAGAATATATATATCATATATTTTTGAATAGTTTTTGATACACAACATTTTTAGGAGCATTGACTGACCGACAGATTTTAGATGATGCCAGTATAAATTTCCATTTCACATCATCATCAAATCTAAAATGTACTCAGTGTGCCAAAACTATAAGCATATAGCCAGATTAGAGAAAAAAAACTCAAGTACATCAAATAAGTGGAGGCAAATGAACACTTGTTTCTATAAAATCTCAAAATTTTCTGTTCCAATCAAACCAGTTATCGTTAGGAATGAAGAAGCCGAAGTCGGCTCTCAAAAACTTTTATGCTTAAGCTTAAGCTGAAGAGTTAAGTCCTCCTTAGTCAGATGATTTTGATTGCAGGATTGTTAAAATTTTCAAAATATTTAAGAGGATGGAAAATTCGTACTGGAAATGATTTAGATAGCAAGAGTCATTTTGATAGGCCAAACTTTTATCTTA
Organism: Lordiphosa collinella; assembly: GCA_018904265.1. Classification (NCBI taxonomy): domain Eukaryota; kingdom Metazoa; phylum Arthropoda; class Insecta; order Diptera; family Drosophilidae; genus Lordiphosa; species Lordiphosa collinella. The sequence continues at coordinate 2,283,481 of JAEIFV010000001.1, forward strand.
GAAATTAATTAAAGCACTGGAAATGTTCGCTTCCATTTTTGGATTACAAAGAAAAAATTAGTAATCAGCTACCCAATTTCTGGTGCTCTGCGACATCGGGCCAAGAATAGAAACTAATCGATTTCCTTGATACCTTCTAAACTAAGTATTTTCCATTTCACTTTTTTCCAGAACACATAATTTCTTCACAAAAAATAAACTGAACTAGTTTCGTCCAATGCACAAGTTCCAAAGCCTGAAATAAATCAGCGTAGTCCAAGAGATGTGTCTAAACCGAAACTATCCAAAAAGAAGCAAACTCAAATAGTCCAGACTGAAGATGAAATCCAACTAAGCACCATTATAAAACCAATAGAACCAAATATCATTTGCAAGAAAAGCTTAAAGATGCGAAGGTGGCTATTAACTGTACATGGAATTCTCTACTAAGTAAAAAAGATGTGCCAATCAGCACTAAGTATCAACTTTTTGAGGCAGCAGTTAGGTCCATAATGTGCTACGGCGCTCAAGTTTGGGGTATCATGGAACAAGACGAGGTCGAAAGTCTGCTTCGATATTTCATTAAAAAGTTGTTTCGTCTTTCAAGTTTCACGCCTAACAGGATGCTCCATTTTGAAACTGGGTTGTCTAAGCTACATATTTATACCGCAGACATGCATTTTAAATATGTTCAAGAAGTTTTCAGTATGCCAGACCATAGATTGCCCAACATATTGGCCAGGTCTTTAATACGCGAACGTTAATTTTTTTTTATCCAAAGCAAACTCTTCACAAAATGGAAGCACCTAACAGACAGACATGCGTTGAGGAGTCTCAGTGAAGCGCTGAGCGGTAAATTTACAAAGAGTTACTCTTCGACCTTGGAGAAAGGAACTTTTTCAAAGACACCTTCACAGTGATCCAATCCGTACAATCTTTAAGGATAGAGGAGAGATTCTAGATCTAAACTTTGTCCCCAATATAGCAAGCAGCGACATCACATGCCCCATAAGCAATCTCCCATTTTGAGGGAACACCGTTTGCTTCATTTCGGCAAGGCAATATGTAAATATTTTAAATAAAGAAAAAAGAATCATGAAATCAATAGAAAATTCTCGTTTACAAAGGTGGTCTACCCTTAGCAATGCTAACCACTCCAATCTCCAGTCTAAATCACATAGACTAGCTGACGGCATAGCCACTCCTACGAATATAAAAAGACATGGAATTCAATTAGTCGGAAGGCAGACTAAAATTTTCTCATTTGAGATCTTCCGAGATTGGGGGAAACTAAGTATCTTTGCTGATTTAGTCTTTTCTTTTCTTTTCTTGGTGAGGGCAACATACAAGTTTGGAAGACAAGTGAACCCAAATCTTTCTATGTGCTACTCTGGGATAAGTCGAGTCGTGAATTACTGGTACATATGAGATTGGATAGCCATATATAACTTTGCCAAGTCGCATGATGGTATACTTTAGCGTTTATACTGCCGCTTTGGGGCAACTTGTTTTAATTTATGATATTGTTGAAATACAGCAGTTTCCACAATGTCCGATAGAAATTGCAAGATTATTAACATCGACCATTTCAATGTGTAAAATGCAAATAAAAATAAATGTAACAATAAAAAAGAAATAAAAAAAGAAGAAAAGAAGCGGAGCTAGAACCTCACTCGTCAAGTGTGAGACCTAAACTGAGGAATGCTCAGCATGGGTCTTTGACATCAAGCCTTTAGCACACTTAGTGTGTGAACGGTGCAGCTATATATGTTTCGGGTTTGAGATTTCCATCTTTAGTACGGAAGGTCACACTGTTTACATGTGGCGGTAATAATCAAACAGTAAGGCAAATGCAATGTTTGATGAGGAAATTTGGAATTTGGTTGTTGACAGCGGACACTTCGTGGAGTGCATACTAGTCCAATGTTGTAGCTGAATATGTGGATTACTATTTATTAGGGGTGCCGCAGAATTCATTAGTGATTTGGCTTCCAGCGATTTGCCAAATCGCCTAAAAATTTTCGCCATCCAACAGAACTTCGAGTGATTTAGCTTGTTCTTAGGGTAGAAACCTTGCAAAAGCAAATATGAGTAATATTTTTTGTGCGTTTAATTTAATATTTTAAGTTGTAAGATATTTTGCGTAGATTTTTATGCAAAATTAACTTTACTTTCATCATCTGAGTTTAATTTTACTTTATTTCCCCGACAATTAATCTAATTTACCGCCCGCTAAACTAAAAATGTAATCAAGCGGTCGTACGAACGGCTAAACACAATGTAAACAATAAAATCGGTTTGGTTAAAGAAACGTTTCCTGTACTTCTGATGCGTCCCGCAAGGGGCATGATGATTGAGGGACATCATGACGGGCTTGACAACCCTGCGAACCCCAGTCGGTACTCTCAAACTAAGACTGTCGGGTCTAAATAGAGAGAAGCCCACAGATCGGTACCACGGGATGAACAACAGCCCTAGGCTGTTCACATTGCGGTTGGCCTCCTAGTGGGAGTATTGTGGTGGCTGTGCGTTGATACCCACATTGCGGGTAGAGTCTATTTTAGAGTCTCGACAAATAAGTACTTAAATTACCTACGGTGCTATAGCCGAGATTCTAGCAGAGGTTCTTAGATTGACCTCCAGGGGACTAGTGCTCTAGGAAAGACACGAATCTGTTTTTGACAAGGCAACCAACAGGCAAAATGCTCTGAATAATGTTCCCGTTGCCCCAAGTGAGTCTTGGGCCCCGCTTTATGCAATTCGAGCAATAGGAAGAAAGAAATCAGACATCTATATAGTATAGATCCCATAGAAAAGTAAGGTCCAAAAGATAGTCTTAGTTAGAAAAACTTTTTTGCTTTCAATGGAAGCTGCAAGGGTATACAAAACTTCGGCCGAGCCGAAGTTAACGTTCCTTTATTTTTTTTATTAATAATTATTTTTTAAAGAGTTTAAGAATGCAAACAGAATCTAAATATACTAAACAATGGTACAAAAATAGCTTTAAGAAACTATTTGGACGCCTTTATATAAAAAAGCATTTCAACTTAAAAGTATTCATCGGCTCCAAGCAATGTGAATTCAAATCGAGTAATTCTATCGAATTGTGGAAACCGGAACAGGTAACCAAATCGAACTCGAGCAAATTTAGTGAAAGTGAAAACCGAAACAGGCCTCAATATTATTTTTCAGGGTTCGAATTGCTGACTAAATATTAGCAATAGTCTTAAATTTTGACTAAAAACTAACCTATCATTTAGTCAATATTTGTAAATCGACTAAGTCCATAAACTTGACTTTAATCACAAATCATAAAAACTAAAAATTAAATAGTTTTCATAAAATATGATTTGATCAACTAGGCTATGAAATATGAACAAAAACTAAACTAAATGTTAGTCATTAGTCGTTTTGTTACATTTGACTATTGACCATTTAGTTGTTTCGGTTGACTTGGCTTGACTTGACTATCAACTGAGTAGTCGTTTCGTTTCATTTGAAAATTTTAATCAGGATACGTTGGAAAACATTTTATTGGTCAAACTTAATCCATCTTTTTTCGATCGGGCAGTTAAAGACTTGCCAATTTTCGAACCTGAAGAATAAAAATAATAAAACAAATTTACATAATGATTGCCTAACCTAACCTAACTAGTAGTCTTTTCTTAAAATGTCAACTAATTTCACAGATTTTAGTTGTCATTAGTCAAATGTTTCAAAGCGACTACTCAGTTGATAGTCAAGTCAACTAAAACAACTAAATTGTCAATGGTCAAATGTAGCAAAACGACTAATGACTAAAATTTTGTTTAGTTTTTGTTCATATTTCTTAGCCTAGTCAATAGTTAAGTCATTTCGAACCCTGTTTTTTTTTTAAATCTGTCACTACGAGGACAATCATTGAATATTGTAATTTTCCTTGACATTTGCGTAGTATTTAAATTTAGTTGAAGTTTCGTTGTGAGGATTATGAGGGAATGTAGCTGAGATAAAATGAAATGAGGTTGAAAGGGAATATGATTATGGGTGGCCGAGGAGATTAACCGATTTAGCCAAAAACACATGCAGAGGCTGACAGACCACCTCAATAACCTGGCTAAAAATCAGATAGTTAACAGTCTTACCAATAGGCGTCAAAAGCGTTTGCACCCACTTGACCTGCCATTCCGAGAACCAGGCTATTCCAGGCTTATTCCTATTCTTTTCATCCTATCTAAGAAATAGAACTCAAAAGTTCTGCTACGTTCTAGAACGTGGGGTGTGGTGACTTTAATGCTATTTGGTGTTCAGTGTTCATTTTCAGACTCCTCACGCGTGATTCATTACATTTAGCAGCACCAGATACGCTTCTTGAGGTCTGATATTTCAGCATGGGTAGACTATCAAACGAACTGCGCATGCAAATCATTGAATTTTATTATCAAAATGGGTGCTCTGTGAGAAATGCCTTTTTGCAAATTACGTCCATATAATGGTCGTCATAATCGACCCTCCGAAATGTCGTATATTTGCTGAATGGGCTTTAGAAAAGCTGAATGAAGATTCACTTCTTTATCGAAAAATTGTCTTAAGCGACAAAGCTTCCTGCAGATTAGCCAGAGGCAGTTCATTTTGGTGCGGTTTGTGGCCGTACGTTTTCAAAAATAATGAAAGTTGCAGCGTTAGAGTCCATGGTGCGAGATTACAGACTTCTTTTTGCCCAAAAGAATCCGACTTGGTTGAAATGTGGTTTCGAGTAGACGGTGCCACACGGGCCACGAAACCATAAGCCTATTGAGAGGCGAGCTTGGTGGGCAATTAATCTCGCGTCTCACGACAAGATTGACTGACTGATTATTAACCCACAGCTCAGACCGCTAATCCTAGGGACTTTAGATTTTGACATAAAGCACTATGAAAAAAAACTTGGAAAATTTTGTGGTTATAGGTATTTTTGATGCCAAATGAAAACAAATTTTTGTCAAAAAAAAGTATGTTAAATGATACAATAGCTACAAGGTAGTGCAACCGGAAGTTTCTTTTCGCATGCACTAGACTTTATCGAACTCCAGGGCTAAACCACACTCCCCAAAACCAGGGCCACAAAGTTGATTTTTTACATTTCTGTCAGCGTTAGATAAAAGTTACTTCTCACATCAGGACATCGGAAGCGACCATGTCATGTCGATATAACGAATTACGCCTTTAAATCAGCGATGTTCAAGAAGAGCGACGCCAAAAGTGAGATTGTATTGGTGTGCGATATCAAAGCGACACAGCCCAGCCCTGAACTGCCATGCTCAACGTCTGGGCATCGAATGCAAGCAAAGAGAGCGCTGCTTATGCTCATATGCCCGACTTCGGCACGTGTGCGTGTAAATAGCCGATTGTGCTCGTCCCCTGGGGGCTATGGAGGAACATCGCTGCTATAAATCATCGAAGTAAGGCCGACTGATATCAAAGCTGCGCAGTGCGCTACCTTGTAATTATTGTATCAAGCGGTATGAAATTTACTTGACTTGAATTTACCTATTCTCACACCTACCAAACACACACATAAAATTTCATAAAAATCGGTATTGTCGTTTCGCAGGAGTGCGACCACAAATAGATAACTAAGTTTTGGAACGGTATACTTTTCCAAAAGAAGCGCTTCCCCAAACCAGATCTAATTACATCGAATTCCTGTAATAAAGTTCAAAAGATCTGCTGATAAACGTTAAAATCTATTAAGAACTATTTTCAACAAACAAGTCTTCAGTTAATTTACACGTTAAATGAAAAAATCATAAAAAATGTCGGCATCCTCGTCGTCGGACGTGTCGCTTTCGTGATCCAACGCATAGAAGTCTTCGTATATGTCAAAAATCAATTCAACTTTATCTTTGGAGATCACTTCAGGGTGTGCCGAAGCAATTCTGGTTCCTGACACATACAACTTCAAGGGCAACTTCCGCTGATTGTTTTCATTTTGGTTCAATTTGCTGATGATGTGGTGCACCAGTGTTATGGTCAGTTTAGAGCAAAAGTCAAGTTTCAGCTCGTTCAATTTGGGGCAGCTCAGGATTAGATTTAGTACCGAGCTGTCAGTGATGTTATTGCATTCCTGCAAGTCTATGAACTCCAAGTGCTCGAGCTTGGCAAACTCATTCATCACAGGCTCGTTAATGGCAACCACGCTTGTCAGAGTCAAACTTCGTAGGTTGCTCAATTGAGAGATCTTGAGAAGGCAGCTAGTGGGCAGAGACCAAGCTCCGCGTATGGCCAAGCTCTCCAGCTGCTGACTTTTCCACTTCACCAGCTGACCGATGAACTCGGGATGCACATTGCGCAAAGGCAAGGTATACAAGCTGATAGATTTCAGGCTGGGCAGCTGGGCTATCTGCCGGCACTTAGACAGCTCACAACCAGTAATATGCAGTACTTCCAGAACCGGACAGTACTCCGGATAGGTGAACAAGTATGGCGAATCTTGACCCCACATGCAGTTTACGCCCTTTAAATGGAGTTCCTTGAGCTGTACGAGCGTCCTACACATGCGGGCTACAAGTTCAGGCAATAGAGATGTGCAACCCTCCAGGTTTAACCACTCAATGGATACGGGTAAACAGTCCATGTCGATTCCACTTAGCACTTCGTTCTCTGACAAATCCAACTTCTTCAGTTGGCTCAATGTAGCCAAAGCAGAGATGCAGGCATCGGTGAGGGAGCATCTATTTAGTCTTAATTCCTCGAGATCGGTTGTCCGCAAGAACATCTTATGCATCATACGTGGACTCACATGGGTGTCATGCAGGTCAAGAAACTTCAGATTGACGCAGTACATGCCCAAATAGCCCCAAAAACGATCGTAGCTAGGGCGCTCGAGAGAACCATAAAAGCGCTGGACTTGTCGCCCCCTTAGGCGGAAAAAGTCCAGCATATCCCAAACGGTCAATAGATTAAAATCACCGAAGTTCATCGACTTATGGAGGCGACGCGAAGCAGCCGCATATGCGCTCTGAATGCGTGGGCAAGAGCGTGCGAAATGCAACTGATCTTGGAGAGAAAGTTTTTCAATTATCTGCTCCAGACAATAGTCGTTCAGTCTAAAAACGGCGGCCATTGGGTTCACTTGGATTTTGGTAATATGAGTGACGTCTGGTTGAAGCCAACTGTCGCTTGGATCAGCACCAACCCAATGCCCTTTAATGCAATGGGATTTATATCGCAAGGCGTTGGCTGCATGACGCGCCTCCCTGAACAAGACGTAGCCAGTTTCCCGGCGGGGTTGCGGTACACGGCAATTGCTGACAAAAGCGGGGCCAAAGATCTTTGCGTTCAACACAAAACCAAAGTTTCTGAAATAATTTATCACATCAATTGGCTTCAGATTGGTTGATACTTTGAAAAGAAAGAGTTTCCGCACTGGAATGTGGTCCTCAGTGAAGAAGATGTCATTCTTTTTATAGTAAGTCTTTGGCGGAAGTCGATTACGTAGTAAAGCCATCGTCAATTCTTGAACAATTTACAATTTTTACAAAATACTTGAAAAGTTACAAAATATATTTCTTAAACTTGTGCTTTTTAGTCAACACTTGAATATAGAATAAAGTAAAAGGCAAAAGGCTTTGGAACATAGAGAAACAGCCTGCTGCGTCGTCGAATTTGTACTCAGAAATTGCAGTATATAAATATTTAAGATAAATGTTAAAACGCAAAAAAGCACTCTCACAAAAATAAACTCCATACAAAATAAAACGTTGTAAAACCGCTCGCAAACGGTTGGACAGCAGTCGCTTTCTGTTGTGTACAAAGAAACAGGTGGGTAGTAAAATCCATACGAGCCTTGTGGCGTTGCCACCTAACTCTCAATGGGTGGACTGTAACTGTAAATTAAATTTATTTATTTATCTTTGACGGTCGGCAGAGAGAAAATATGTCAGAATAAATTAAGAATTGAGTTGAAGCGCTTTCAGGAGAAAGAAACATTACGTTTATAGGCCTGTAGGTGTGTGAAGTACAACTAAGACAGTGTGCCCTAAATATCCTTAAATGTCACACTGATTTCGTGATTGTTAATAGTTTGAGCTGAAATAAATTTTAACTACATAGCGGAAACCAACTTCGGTCCACCATTGGAGATCTAATTTTAGTGCTATCTTATAAAGGTCATTGATTGAGCGGTCGGGCTTGCTTAATCCGACATACATACATCCACGCAGCCATGCGCCTATTACATTTTAAGCTGAGGGTGGAGATAATAGACAAACGGACGAAGGGACAGTCGAAATAACTGAATGAACCACATTTTTGACTGATCATGGCGCTTTGAGGTGTGTCCCGGAAAGAGCGTGTGTGGTCGACACTTCATTTTTGAGGACAATATATTCCTGAGCTGTGAATGAGCTGATTCTCAATACACACACGCTATCGATAGGCCAACTATCGATGCAAAGAGTGTATTTCGTTCATATTGCTGGATCCCAGCCAACCAAACGCTCGCAAACGATATCCCAAGCGAGTGAATTGCGTAAGTTAACCCGGCAAAACTCTCGCATACGGGTCGGGAAATGATAGTAAAATGATTCATGTGTCGTTCAGTTTGTGGCAGTGAAAGTATCATTTACGATAGTCGCAAGCAATACGGTTAGTGTAGCTTTAAGCGGTATCTTTTGCAAGACTTTTTTGAAAGTACTTGCGAGTCATTTAAATATTTGTTTTTTATTTGAAATAAAAAAAAAAAAATTATTTGTCAGCCCGTAGTGTCGCCCCACCCGGCCCGCCGACTCACCTTGACCTTGTAAACCTTGTCTGGGACTCGAACTCAGGACCGCGGCACTCTACACGAAGAATGACTGACATCTTAACGCTCACCGATACTATCGGGCCGCGCGTGACGCTGGCAAAATGACAGTGAAGAATGAAATCAACACGCCCGGGTGGTCGAATGGCAAGACATTTGCCTTGCGACGGCGAGGTCATGGGTTCGAATTAAACTCAAGGCATTAAATTAAAACCAACTTTTCTTGTTTTTTTTTTATATTTTGTTTTTTTATTTTTGAGTTTTTTAATATTGTCTATATTTTTTCAATATTTTTACAATGCGCTTTGGTCCCAAACTCGATATTTTTCGTAATTACGCAAAATGCTCTGCTGGCTCGCTTATGAGCTCGCTTGCGAGTGCTCTGCGTTAATAAATATGAACTCTCATTCCTTGCTTACATGCGAGCTCGTTTGTGAGCATTCTGCGATAGTCTCGCAAAATGCTCGCATGCTGGTTGGCTTGGTATACTCAACAAAAGCCAAATTTAAACTAAAAATTCCTGGCACCGATTGTTTATTTCCTTGCAGAAGGTATATAAAAATGGTCGGAAGTAAATTACAAATTTTAAAAAGCTAAATTAAAAAAAAAATAGTTTTCCACGAATTAAGCATTATTCGACAAAATGTTAAGATACGTATATACTAAATATCTTGCAACAGAGAATACGGAAAAATTATTATGTCTAAAATAAAATTTGGAGCGGTAGATTTTTCATGGAATCACACATATATATTCTTGATCAGCATGACGAGCTGAGTCAATTGAGCCTTGTCCGTCCGTCTATCTATTTCTACGAGAGCTAAGTTTACAATTAGACAAATTACTTGGAAAATCATTAACATATACAGAAAACAACCAAGGTCCTATAACCGAACTTTGAGGAGCACCTCGCGTTAGGTTTTTATACCCTTGCAGAGGGTATTATAAAATTATGCGGTTGTTTGTAACGCATTAAAGGAAGCATCTCCGACCACATAAAGTATATATATTCTTGATCAGCATGACAAGCTGAGTTGATTAAGCCTTGTCCGTCTGTCCTTCTGTCCGTCTGTCTGTCTGTTTCTATGCTATCTCCTCCGTCAGTTTTAAAGCTATCCTCACCAAACTTTGCACGAAGTCTTTTGGTACAAATACGCTGCACATTTGTTGGAACCGGCCGGATCGGATGACTATAGCATATAGCTGTCATAGGAACGATCGGTCCAAAAACTGGTCTTAATGAGAAAAATTTTTTTGTTTTTAATGGAAACACCTCCAAAGTACATATTTCTTAGTGAACTATCCTTTCCCATGATTTCACTAGGTTTGGTTGAAATCGGATGACTATAGCATATAGCTGCCATAGGAACGATCGGTCGAAAAACTAGTTCTAGTGAAAAAAACTTTTTTGTTTTTAATGAAAACGTCCTTATCATTGGCATACACTTATTTTATATACTGTTACACAATTCTACAAAGTTTGGTCGAAATCGGATGACTAAAGCATATAGCTCCCTTTGGAACGAAAACATCTTAGAGTCTCTACCACCCATTGCATACTTCGGGGCACCAGCAATAAGTAGGATATTTTTGGATTCTTACACAAGTGCTGAAATAAGGTATATCGCCATTGAAAAAAATCACTTTCCGATGGTATCAAAGAGAGTCCAAACAATAGGATAGATTCCCCAAAAAACGCTCCTAAAAAAGGGTCAAAATAGGCACTTTTAGAAACTTTAAGCTCAAATTACCAAAAATCTCGACGTGATGGACAATTTCTGAAAACGCAGTCTTGCTTAGCACACGAAAATGATCAAGAATCACTACCAACCATTCAAGATACTGGACCTTGTTGCCTAGTGTTATCGATGCTCCAAAGGAATGGTAATGATTGGATGGACAATTAACCACACCACTCACCACACCCCCATTCGAAGATGGTTTCCAGGTAGTCCACTAGAACTGCAATGGACTCCGGTTCAGGAAACGATGCCTACGCCCAGGGCACATATTGTCACAGCGGGAGAGTACAACATCATTAGACAGTAAAGACAGCGAAATACAGGCGGTGGACTGACGTTCATCATCCACAAATCTGTCACATACAGGCACCTGCAGCTAGACGCAGCCCCCGATGAACACATGGAGGTGCAAGGAATTGCCATCCAAGCAGGCGGCTCGTCCATCGACCTGATAAATGTGTATATCCCCCCCGTAGCAGCTTGCCGGTCAGGCTACCAGCCTAACCTCGCTCAGCTACTTGCTGGCGAGAACAGGATAATCATGGGAGATTTCAATGCTCACCACGAGAGTTGGTTCTTGCTCCTGAAGAATGACCCCAGAGGGATCAATATAGCTGAGCGGATTGAAAACACCTCCTTCGACTGCGTAAGCCAGGACCAGCCCACTTGGATCACCCCAAACTGTAGCAGTTCTCCTGACATCTCTATTGTCAGCGCCAATCTCCTCACCATCACCGAGTGGAAGGTCGACGTCGCTCTAAACTCGGACCATCTGCCCATCACCCTCACGCTTCACGGTGATGCAGAATTTGTGTCGGCCGAAAGGACAACCTACACAAATTTTTTAAAGGCAGACTGGAGAGCCTTCACAGCACTCACGGAGAGTCTCTTTGAGCGTAGCGAAGACCCCACCGACGTCATCTCAGGAGAGATTGTGTTCTTACGAGTATGTAGGATTTGCATGAACACTTTGACGTTAGAAAGGCGTTCTCTGTCCAATATTTAAAAAAAGGGATCCTGCGGTTTGCGCCAATTACCGCAGGATCAGTCTCCTTCCCATTGCATATAAGGTTCTATCATGCATCCTATGTGAACGTCTAAAGCCGAGAATAAGTGAACTGATTGAACCTTATCAGTGTGGCTTTAGACCTGGCAAATCCACCACGGACCAGATATTCACATTGCGACAAATCCTGGAGAAGACCCGAGAGAGAAATATCGACACCCACCACCTTTTTGTTGACTACAAAGCCGCCTTTGACACGCCTATAAGGTCAAAGTTCTTTGAAGCCCTGTCTACCTTTGGTATTCCAGCAAAGTACGTTCGACTTTGCATGATGACGTTGAGAAGCACACAAAGCTCCGTCAAAATAGGTAAAGACCGCTCCGAGCCTTTCGATACCAAAAGAGGTTTTAGGCAGGGTGACACCTTATCGTGCGACTTCTTTAATCTGCTGATGGAGTACATACTGCGCCAGTGCCCAAGTGCTAACAGAACGGGCACCATCTTTACCAGAGATAACATGCTACTTGCATATGCCGATGATATTGATATCATCGGCAAAAACGACTCTGCGGTAAAACGGGCGTTCTCAGAGATACAGAATCAGTCAAAACTTATGGGCTTAGCGGTAAATGAGGATAAGACGAAGTACCTACTATCAACGCGCAGTCAGTCTACGCTTGGACAATCTGTTGCAATGGGAGACTACAACTTCAAGGTTGTTAAGGAATTTGTCTACCTCGGAACGACGATAACCAGCGGCAACAACACCAGTCTGGAAATCCGAAGAAGAATTATTCATGCAAATCGATATTACTACGGGCTCAGTAAGGAGTTCAAGAGCAGAGCCCTCTCTCGGAAAACGAAAATTGCGCTATACAAGTCGCTTATCATCCCAGTCCTGCTATACGGCGCAAAAGCAAGACAAAGTCATCAACGGATCTGGCGGCAATTGGCGTGTTCGAGAGAAAAGTTCTTCGGAGGATTTATGAACCTCTAAACGTTGGCGGCGAATTTCGCATCCGAATGAATCGCGAACTGTACGAGCTCTATGGGGACACTAATCTTGTCCAGCGCATAAAACAACAGCGGATACGCAGGATAGGACATGTTACCCGTATGGGTGATAACGCTCCAGCAAAACGGGTGTACAGTCGGCAATCACGGGCCGGGTCGACCGAAGCGGAGATGGCGCGAGATATTGCGGAGCTGGGTGTGTCCTCCTGGTGGAATGTCGCTCGGGACAGAGGCGAGTGGCGGGCATTAGTGGCAGCGGCCGAGACCGTAAAATGATTGTGATGATTTTATTACCATCAAATGGCCAAGAAGAAGAAGGATCCGCTTCGTTTGCTGCCTTTTGTGCGCCAAATATTCAAAATCGACGTAAAATCAGCTGTTCCGATCGTTCGCTTCAAAGCAATTTCCTCAATGGCCGATCGAATAAAATCGAAAGATTTTAATTGCAGGATTGTTACAATTTTCAAAATATTTAAGAAGGTGGCAAATTCGTACTTGAAATTAAAATTAATGTAACAATCAAAAAGAAATAAAAAAAGAAGACGCCTTTGTGCGCTCAAATACTCGAAATCTACGTAAAATCAGCAAATTCCGATCATTCGCTTGAAAAGAAAAGAACTTTGCCAAGTCGCATGATGGTATACTTTAGCGTTTATACTGCCGCTTTGGGGCAGCTTGTTTTAATTTATGACATTGTTGAAATACAGCAGTTTCCACAATGTCCGATAGAATAAAATTGCCTATATCTATTGTTGATAGATATTAATTGCAAGATTGTTAACATCGACCATTTCAATGTGTAAAATGCAAATAAAAATAAATGTAACAATAAAAAAGAAATAAAAAAAGAAGAAAAGAAGCGGAGCTAGAACCTCACTCGTCAAGTGTGAGACCTAAACTGAGGAATGCTCAGCATGGGTCTTTGACATCAAGCGTTTCACACATTTAGTGTGTGAACGCTATATATGTTTCGGGCTTGGGATTTCCATCTTTAGTACGGAAGGTCACACTGTTTACATGTGGCGGTAATAATCAAACGGAAAGGCAAATGCAGTGTTTGACAAGGAAGCTTGGAATTTTGTTATTGACAGCGCGCACGCCGATGCAAGTCCAATGTATAAGCTGAACACGTGGGGTATTATTTATATTTCGGGAATAGCAAATAATAACAAACATTTTAAAGGGGGTCTTCAGCCTTTGACTGTCAAATTTTAACTGTTGTTTTTGTTTAAGTCGTGGAAAGAAACCTCCAAAGAAGGGTCTCCAAAAAAAAAGTATGTCCAATGTTCGCACAATTGCGGGAGTATACTGCATCTCATAAAAAAAATACAAACGGGGAAATAGTTGGCGTGAATGCCATTATCGTGTGAAACTCAAAAAAGAAAAAGAAAATCAATTTTTTTGAAGGAAATTGCAGCCATTTGAAAATGAATAATTGCTTTTTCACTTTTTATTTGTAGTCCAGTTTACAAAAAAAAAAAAAACAAGAAAGAAAGTCGGTCAAGCCCGACTATAACATACTCTCTACCTGTGAAGTGCTGCTCATCACCGTTGCAACCATAACTGTATGTTTTCCTTATAACTCGACAACCGTTCATCCGATCTTACAATTTTTTTAGCGGATCGATAAAGAATCCTGATTACTAAATACGTCCAGAAGGAACGAACCTTCTATCTATACAACTGTGGGAGATATGAGTTTTTTTCCAATCGGAGGGGCTGAAGGGGGCGTGGCAAAACTTGAAAATAAACTTCATCTGCCTGCAAGTATAAGAAGCTAATGTCCCATACATGACCAACCTCTATCTCTTACCATCTCTGAGATCTGTTTGTTCATACGGACATGGCTAGATCGACTCTGCTGTTGATGCTGATCAAGAATATATATACTTTATAGGGCCGGAAATGCTTCCTTCTGCCTGTTACATACTTTTGCACAAACTTAATATACTCTGTGTACCTCTGGTACAGAGTATAAATAGTAAAATTTTTTTTTCGGCAATGATCGAAGTTCACACGATAGCGCCGTTAAGGCCCTCTTCTGGTCTAGAGGGCTAAATTTTACATGTTTTTAAAAACTCGTGGAAAGAAATCGGGAAGAGATTTTGTAATTCTGTTTTTTGTATTTGGTTGTACAATTCATTGTAAAAAATACAAAATTAAAAATTTGTGAATGCGAGGGCTGCTCAAAAAGTTCTTGGGATCCAAAGTAGGCTCTTCCAAAAAAAGATGTATTGATGGTACCCACGTTTCCGGGAGTTACAATTATCAGAAAGCCAAACGGAAGAGGGGATGTTGGTTAGTATGAATGCCTGTATCGTCCGTAGCAGAATTGTGAAAACAAAATTGAATTTGAAAAAATAGGGGAAAGTTAACTTCGGCTCGGCCGAAGTTTTGTATACCCTTGCAGCTTCCATTGAAAACAAAAAAAGTTTTCTAACTAAGACTACTTTTTGGACCTTACTTTTGTATGGGATCTATACTATATAGATGTTTGATTTCGACAAACAAAAAAGATTTCCTCACTCGAACTAGTTTTTCGACCGATCGTTCTAATGCTCTAGTCATCCGATTTCGACCAAACTTTGTAGAATTGTGTAAAAGTATATAAAATAAGTTTATGCCAATGATAAGGACGTTTTCATTAAAACCAAAAAAGTTTTTCTCACTAGAACTAGTTTTTCGACCAATCGTTCCTATGACAGCTATATGCTATAGTCATCCGATCCGGTCGTTTCCTACAAATGTACAGCTTATATGTACTTTAAGACTTAATGCAAAGTTTGGTGAATATAGCTTTCAAACTTACGGAGGAGATAGCATAGAAACAGACAGACGGACGGACAGGGCTAAATCAACTCAACTCGTCGTGCTGATCAAGAATATATATACCTTATGTGGTCGGAGATGCTTCGTTCTATGCGTTAGAAACATCCGGAAAATTTTATAATACCCTCTGCTAGAGCATTGCTGGCCAGGTAGCTCAGCGGCTAGAGTGCGCGACCGCTGTGCATGAGGTTGTGGGTTCGATCCCGCCTCGGAACATCTAATGAAAAGTTTTTTTCTTTGAATAAAACTTTACACCTGGCCATACCTCTTTGCTTTTGGCGCCGACATTGCTGTAATTAGCCATGAAAAGCCGTTCGGATTCGGCGTTAAACTGTAGGTCTCTTTCTCTTGTGCTAAAATTAGAAGCGCACAAGCCAAGAGATTGAGAGAGGCTCGGCTTTGGCTCTTTGGGGCTGTGTCATCTTGACAAGCTAATTTTACTTTAAGGGCATAAAAAGGCGATGCTTGCGATATTGGAGTCGCGGTTCCTACGATATTCCCAATTCTGCATTAGATGTTGAACACCGTATTTAAGTGGCAGTGTTAAGCGGTGCTTACAATATTGGAGATGCTGAGAAATGTGGTTTATATCCTATGGAGGGCGATGCTTACGATTCTGTGAACGCAATGAGCGGTAACTTACACCATATTCAAATAGCGTTGGTAGGCGGTGTTTACGATATGTAAAATTATCTTGTAGATGTTGAACACCTTGTGGGAAAATGGCTTGATATGCGTTGCTTTTGTTAACATTTTTGATCGTTTTCGAAAACAATTTTTACCTCATACCGACTTACCTGCCAGAACCCATCTTTTCTTCATGCTGTAGGCTTCTTTGCTTGCCTAAAGTCCTGCGTCCCATTTGGAAATAGCGTCTACAATTGAATTCCAACTACCAAACTGTAAAGTAAATACCTTTTTTTTCATTCTATCTTTCTTTCTTTGCTTGCGAGTGTCCAGCAGCAGCAGCTGGCCACAAATTGACCTTAAGACCAGTGCGACGTCTCTTCCCAACTCATATGCAAATTTTGTGATTGCTCCAGCTTCCAGGTCCAACCACAAGACGAAATGCGGTAGAAAAACCGCACAATAAATGGGCATAAATTACAAAACAACATCATCATCATCATCATCATCCGTATGCACAGCATCATGATGATGGAGTCTGCCATTTGGTTGGTCGTTTTGATGTCTGGAGGAACCGAAACGAAAGCTAAGCTAAAAATTGATCAGACTGGCTCCTGGCGCCAGCGAGTGCGGAGTGCGGCATTGCCACTTGAATTTTTGATTTAACAAATGCTCATTTGTAAAACGGCAACGAGAACCCCAAAACGAACGAAATTCAAATCAAGCCAAATGGACGTCGGGGGCGGGGCAGCGGGCGGGGGAGACCAAGTTACCAGCCAACACAAACTTTGGCCCAAACTCTTGGCAAACAATAATAATGTCACGTTTATCGTGTGCAGCTAATTACTAACAAAAAGATAGTTTGTAATCCTACACAACAGCCGAGCCGAGCCAGCCGAGCGTGGCCAAGAGTGGCCCCCAGGACAGGACAAGGCAACGGCAGACGCTGACGACCAGTAGCCAGTTGGGTGGATGTTGTTATTGTTGTTGCCAACTCTTGCTCCGGCTAAAACCACAACAAACTTAGGCAAAACATGTGCACACAAATCTTTTGGTCCGCAAGTTTTTCGGGCATTAGCACACGCCTGAGAGCCGAGAGTGAAGAGCGCTGGGATCTCGCCTGCTCTGGCCACACCCACTTGAAAAGTTTTCAATTGCTCCTCGGGCCGCAGCAGCAGCAGCAGCAGCTGCGGCAACATTACCAACTATAAAATTGTTTTTAATGTTTTATTATGTAAAGAAACTTGTAAATATGTATATATAGATTTATGTAATATAAGGTATAAATATGTGTGTATATTTTTGTATATAAAGTAGAACTTAGCGGTTAAGTGTATCAGCGATTGCTCAAGAAGGTGACAGGCGGAGAAGCGACTAGCTTTATCCAAAAACCCACTGAAGCCATCTTACCCATTAAAGAGGCGTATACGGAAAGTAGATGCCAGATTTGGGTAAATTTACAATCATTAACAACTTTTTATGTCACTAAAAACCCATTTTAAACAACAATTGTTTCTAAGGAAACTGCAACTCCGGTTTGCAAGTTCGTGTGTTCAGCGGAATTCTCTGAGCGGATCTTGAAAATCAGAGCTTTTACCAATTCCGATCCACTCCGACGGTTCTCTTTCAATGCCATCGAAGGCTCTAATGATGGTTCTCTGCAGATTCTCAATCTCTATAGTAAAATATCGATCAGATCTTGTAAGTCAGATCTTAGAATGTCAAACATTTTTGTTCAACCGAACCGAAAGTCTAGGTTCGGAACAGGTTCAGCTATCTGTAAACACTTGGTTCGGCTTACACATTGTTCAAAGAAGTTTTTCTCACTAAAACCCATTTTTCGACCGATCTTTCCTATGGCATCTATATGTCCAAATTTGACAGAGCTGCTTAAATAAATTATTTTCTTCATTCATTCAAAATCAATCGACTCAGCTAACGTCCTGATCCAGATTATGTATACTAAGTAGATTGAGATACTAAAGCACTGTACGAGTAAGTTTACTCGAAGTACCAATTGAATCCTCTTTCAAAATTTTAGGGATGCAAACCACTCGAGAATAAGTACTAGTTCGGTTCAGTAGTTCGCACAGACTTTGAACCTCCGGTTCGGTTCATTACATGGTTTTTGGAGCTATCTGATCAGCGGTTTCGGTTCGGTACAGTGGTTCATTAACGCACATTATGAAATATTATGATATCTGTCTTAATGCGACTTTTCGCACACTTTGTCAATTTAATTCCTATAAACCATTTGAATATCTTTATAATTCTTAGTAGAATGTCCAAAATTTATGATGTCGACTTTGCTGGATTCGTCTTTAAGTTCTTAGAGGAATGCCCTTTGAAAACAGAAAATGTCGGCTTGAAAATAATACGTACAATGCATCTTCACACACCTATTGTAATGATAAAAAACTCTCCTGATTCTGATTAAATTAAGTTAAAGAAGTATTACAGTAAATTAAAAATATTGTCCACTAGAGGACCACATCAATTATCAACTTTCAAGAAAAGAATGCAGATTGATAACAGGTATATAAAGAGATCGACAGGCAATTGCAGAAGACCTACAGGATTACATGTTGTAAAAATTGTGTCAAGTCATCCTTAAAGCCTATATCGATAAGGATGTAGAGGGTCAAACAAAATGTCTTATAAAAATTATCATAGGGAAACGATTCAAATTCCCAAATTAATAAGTATCATTGGATAGACAAAAGCGATTCACGTCTTAAAACTCGTCAAAGAACTGAACCAAACCGAACCGTTTTTCTTAGTGGTTTTCGGTTCGGTTCAGCATTTCTGAAAGGAAGCCAGTTCGGTTTGCGATTCGGTTCACCATCTTTAAAAAGCGGTTCGGTTTAGAAACGGTTTGCATCCCTGCAAAATATACAGGTAAGAAAAATATGTGTCTTTACTATAGATATTCGTGTAGTTAGTTAGGTAATATAATAATAAGATTAAATGAGAGTGTGTTTGAAGTTTAGTTGACGGCTTAATTTCGGCTGATTTACGACTGACTGCTGAAGTCTGCTGATCACGGCGGCGGCTGCTGAACGACTGATGACGATAACTGCCGATCTATCGATAATAACGTCTATCGCCTTAACAGGGATGCCACCTCGGTGCAAGCAGGTCCCTACAACATCTTATATACATTCGAGTAAATCGATTTAAGTAGCTCAACACTTGCCCTTATTTAATGATCTATTTGATACGTTCAAAATAAAACAGCTTACGCGCTCCTAGCAGTAACGATTTTATCTATGAAATGTCATTTTTTAGGCAACACTTGCAAGAGTGCCCTGGATTTGGTTGCTTGCTTCAAAAAGTTTGGGAAATGGTGATTAATTTTAGTTAGTATAGTATACTTGTCAAAATCGGCACCCATAATGACCTCTCTATGGATCAGACCGATGACTGACTGTTTATCAACCCGCAGCTTAGGTCGTTTATCCTAGAGATCTACGAATTGACATAGAGCTTCGTTTAGTTATATAGAAAATTCTGTTCTAAAGTGGATGAAAATTACCAGATAAGTTTGTATGTCGAAATTGGTTTTTCATCCCATTGACCTGAAACACGGCTTAGCTTGTAACTAAGTTTTTATGGAAAATAGGCGAAATTATTTGTAATACGTTTTTCCAATGTTGGAAGATACGGCACCAGAGTGAGAATTTCATCCGATTGACTTGAAATTCAGTATGTAAGGCCTTCCGCACACAGCTAGTATCGTCATCGTCGCGTTGAACAGGCGGCATACGATTCGATTCGAAGAGGCATACGTTGAACAAGTGGCATACAATTGAACAAGAGGCATACGATGTGTTTATAAGGAGATCCGCACGCGACTCGTCCGCAACCCGTAATCATCGCAGCATGCGTACTGCATGACGACTGTCGTCAAACAGTGTCAGTCGCTTATCGTAATGTACGATCGGGCAGTTGAAGACTTGCCAATTTTCGAACCTGAAGAATAAACAATTCTTTCTTGTTCTCTAAAACAAATTTACATAATGATGGTAGTAGGTTCTGCTTTGGTTTATAGTTACTCGTAGTCTTTTCTTTGAATGCCAACTTGTTTCACAGATTTCCGTTGTCGTAAGTCAAATGTTTCAAAGCGACTACTTAATTGATAGTCAAGTCAACTGAAACATGCAAACTGGCTCTGAACCGAACAGAACCACTAATTCCAGCTAAAAAACCGAGCCAGCGTCCCTTCGAAAATTCTGAACCGAACCGAGAACCAAAAGACAAAATGGTTTGGTTCGCTTCAGATCATAGACGAGTTTGCCCACCGACCTCCTAATACGCCTGTCATCAGATTACATTCCTTCGTCGCGTTTTCCATTTCTTTTACAAGACCAAATTCTTATTATTCTGTCGTGTTTCTTCACCTCAATCCAACTTTAGAAGCCAGCATATCCGACTATTCAACTGTTCTCTAGGATTCAATTTAAAATTTTTAAATGTTTACAAAAAAAGTTTGAGAAAAAGACACTTAAGGTGAGCTTTGGCATTTTAAAACGCGTTTTAATATGAAACAGCTTTTCCTGAACCACAATTGAGTAGGTTTAAACGAAAACCTGGGGCTTAATACCACTAAAATCCAATCCAAAACTATTACTTTATAGTCCGTTCTAGCCGAACGGACCGAACTTTATGTTACATCAGTACTTAAGAGCGATCCTTAGACAAAAATAAGTTTTTAACCCATTTTATGCCGCTGTTCGATTAGTCGAAAAGCAAAATTGACAATTTGGAAAAATATTTCTCTAGGATCTGGTGAAACCAATTGTTTAAGTAATTACTCTATTCTATAGTAAATTTTACTGTCCTAAGAATATTCAGGTCACCCCCACCTTGCTGGTAGGCTCCAGGTGGGGGTTAAAATTAACTCTACATGAAGACATCAATTCAACAACCTAAAAATCCTATAAATATGCATATTTTTTTCCGAAAATCATGTATTAATTTGAGATAAGGTCGAGAGTAGTCCTTAAAAAGAAAACCCGTACAAAAAGTAGCACTAGAAGACCTAAGCACAACTGCAAAAGTGGCTGTTCGAGTTATTGAACAATGGCAAATCAATGGCAGTCAAATTGATTCAGCAAGGGACCTGCTTAGCAGTGCAACTCAATAATATCCATTTTGCTAAATTATTGCGACAGTTTTTTAAACTGGTCTCTATACAAAAGTTGATTCGTAGTATATTATCAATTGTAACAAGCTGATGCACACGATAAAGGAAAAAGTACGCACGCGACAGTCGTACGAATTTATTAACCTTCATCATAAAAAAAAAACAAAGAAAAATTTTAAAATAAACTTGTCCATATTGGTTTTTGAATAGCATTTTAGTAGCCCTATTTTTAATGTATTATCTGGGATTTGTAGAAAGAGAAGGTGCCAAGATACTGGCAGACAAAAAGGAATACGTTATGTGACAGAAAATGGAAGTGCGTTTTTTGGCTTTCATAAAAATTCAAAAATCTGCGAAACCCGTTTTAGTTACTTAACACAACTTATTTTAAAACGATCTGCAATCATGTCACTATATATTTAGAGCTGATTCGTTGAAAAATAAATGTTGGTGTTTTTTATATTTGGCTCATTATGACACGTTACGTGACATACGATATGTGACAAATTTTTCTCTATGATTACTTGTGTGTTTTCTTTGATAATGCAAAGAAAAAACTTTCTGTTAATTGCACTCACATAGTTAGTTATGGTTTCTTATGCAATTTTTGTTCACACTTTGTACCCTTAAAATGACTTTAGAGAGCAAAATTTAATGAAATCTATAGGTACTTTTTTAGGAAAAAAACCTGCAAAAGAATGATAAAAATAAGAAAAATGGTGATTGCTCGACTTTGCATTTGAAAATCTCAAAATGGAATATGAGGATTAGCTTAAACTAGTTTAATTTAATTGCTTCCCGATAAAAATATGATCGAAAAAAGTGTTTTTAAGTTCTTTTAGTTTTTTGGCCTCGGTGGAGCTTTCTGTGGAAATGCCCATATTACTTCTTTTTTTATAATTGTTTCGTTTTCAATAATGTCGATTCGCAGTAATTTTACCATCGAACAAAAATGCGAGAAATTTGCGAAATTGAGAGCATATAGCTAAATTATGGCAGATATTTTGCATTGGCAAAGGACGAGAAGATTCAAAAAACTCGTTTAAAAATTATTGCTAAGGAATTCATGTATTGGTGAAGCAAACTTAGGGCCGTTTTCTCATGTTCATGTTTTTGCAAAACTAGGTGGATTTTGTGAATTTGCACTGCTCACTTTTAGCGTGAGCTATGCAAATGCGTAAAATCCACCTAGATTTACAAAAACAGGAAGATAAGAAAACGGGCCTAAATGTTCTTACCATCGCTGTGACTTCAGTTGAACGAAAAGTTTCCAAGCTAGTCGAAAAATACCATACACTTTCAAAATATCGCAGCGGTAAAAGCCTAGCTTTGGATTAAGCTTTCGGTGTTAGTAAGTTAGTGGTTGTTAACACCACATTCTGGGCTTGATTTTGAGACACGTGTTGGATGATTTCTTGCTCGATGGAACTCAAGAGCAATTTTCGCCATCTTATCATTGATGAAATATAGCAATGAACTTTAAGAAATTTGAAAAATAAAATGTGGTGCCTGGTACTACATTTGATTTTCCAATCTGTGCGTCTATGGAAACGATTTTGCAACCTTGCTGCAGTCTTTAAGACCTCTTCATAAGCAAATGGTTGCTTTCAAAAACTTTGGGTAAAAGAGAACTCAGCCATTCCGAACCATCAACGCAGCAATATCAGTGCAGAATGTGCAATAAAAATTATTCAAGACATTTATCCGTTTTGTAAAACACCACACACTCTGCACCTAATTTTAATTTCTTGTAAAAAATAGAAAAACTAACATAAATAATGGAAAATGCTAATCTTTGATATCACTACGAATCAACTTTTGTATGGAGACCAGGTCAAAAAACTGTCATAGAGCTTTTTGATGTATGGACGAAAGTTGCATATTGTTAAAGTAAGTGGTGTCGCGGAAGCATTTGGCCCACCTAGGATGAGTATTTTTCAAGTTATTCCTCAAAAACCTAGATTTCAGACTTTGACTTGATTCCTGTGGGATGTTTTTTTTTCGCGCAAATGACCTAAGATTAGTGTAATTATTATTCGTATGGTATCCCCCGTCGTGTAGGACCATGTAAATTTGTAAATTACAGTTTTAGATACATGTGAATAGCCTATAGGTGGTATTTGAATCTTCTCTCCCACATGAGGGTTTTCCGATCTGTTGTTGTTGTTCGACAAATGATTTTGTTTTATCTATTGGTGTCTGCCTTGGCCTAAGCATTTTGTAGACCCTCCTGATTTACAAAAATTAAAAAAGTGGTTTAATAAAGGCCACAGTTCGACCTACCACAGGGCTTAAATCTAAATGAATTTCCACTTTGTCTTATTAACTAAAAAAAATTACAAAATTCAATACTTCCTTCAATGTCTCAGTTACTCGCCCCATAGAGCCATACAGCTCTGATGGTCATCTTTCACAGAAAAAAACTTGATAATAGAAATCCCACTAAAGACAGAAAATCTAAATTGTCTAAACAAATCTTTCAAAGCAATATAAAAGTCAATCTCTGGATCCTTCTTTGAGCCAACCCCTCACAAATAGGCAGTTAGAACGATAAGAAGCTTATCAAAAAACAAAGTTTTTTACTTTCAGGAATCTGTTAAGAGAAAAGTTGTATATTTCTACAGAGAAAGAAAGTTTCGAATCGTTTTGAGTGTTGTAAAAAGATTCAGAGGATTTGGATTTTTTAATAGCACTTTAATCTCTAACTTATTGAGCAATCACTTTTTTTATATATTTGTTAACATTTTGTGTCGATTCAACAATGTGGCGTAAAGTAAATTGAGATAACGTGAAAGATCCCGGAAGATTTTCATATATATTTACATTTACATTTATCATCAACCTTGCAGTTAAAGTGGGTTTTGAAGCACCTTTACTTAAATTATTGATTTCGTTTTTTATTTAGATTAGGCTTAATTGACAAGCGAGCGTCCTGCGCGCTTAGTTAGTACATATCAACAATTACAAAAAAAAAAAAAATGAAACAAATAATCAACTGTCCTACACTACATATCATTTGTTGAGCTTTCTCGTCGTTTTGTATAAAAATAATAATATCGCTGAGACTCTCAATTGTAAACAAACCAAGATGGGCTCATCAGTGCCATCAGTGACGCGTTGGGTTAAGCAGCGTTGAGCCATACGATAACAAATCCGCCTGATCGGGCTTATCACGAGTGGCATGATAGGCCTCCCGTTCGCGATCCGGGAATTTGGTGGGCAAATTGGGTGAGTGCAGATTCACTTTGGCCTCAAAGCGTACACCGGCCACCTCCACCTCATAATGTCCGCTTAGCACATAGTCATTGGTCACCGGCAATTCGCATCCCTGCTGATCGAAGTTGCGCACGAAGCCCAGGCACACCTGCTTCTCGAACGTATAGCCATAGCCCGTGGTTGTGGTCATGCCCACATAGACACCATCACGATAGATGGGCTCACCGCCCCAACACCACATGTCCACCTCGTGATCATGATCATTGAGCAGCAATTGCACATACATGCGCTTGACGCCCTCCTCACGCTGCTTGAGCAAAGCGCTGCGTCCAATAAAGTCGATGGGTTTCTGAAAGAGTCAAAGATTTATAATAGAACTTATCAAATTAGAAACTCACATTCAACTTGACACGCCAGCTGCGTCCACACTCTAATGGAGTGGTAAAGGTATCCAAATCTTGACCCCAGAAGGCATAGAACTTTTCAATACGCAAAGCTCGCGTGGCATAGTAACCTGAAAATGAGAAACTTACAGCACTGGAAAGGGAGAATGGGGAGACAGTTGATTCGCTCACCTGCATGTTGAATGTTAAACTTCTGACCCGCCTGATAGAGGCGCGAATAGACATGCAAAGCGTACTCATTGGGTATGTAGAGAACATAGCCCAATTCACCCGTGTGGGTAATGTTCAACACACGAATGCCATCCGCCAGACCCACATCGAGTTCCTAGAAAAAAAAGTGCAGTTCAGTTAAAAACCCTTTTTAAATATTCTCAAGATTTGCATTTTTAGAGTAAAATCAGCCTAAAAATTGTGTCGAAAATTTGCCAAAAGCACTAAAGATCTTGAAAAATAGTGATACAATATATTTCCAACATTTAAAGCAGCATTTTTGCTTCTTATTTTATTATTAATATTGATGAGACCCGGGTGTGGCTAAGCGGCTAGTGTACGCGACCGCTGTGCAATCGGCGTGGATTCGATACCGCCTCGGAACATCAAATGAAAAGTTTTTTCTTTGAATAAACTTACACACCCGGTCACCCCTCACTGCTGTGGGCGCCAGCTTTGTAGTAATCAGCCACGCAAAAGCTTCTCAAACTGTCGTTCGGATTCGGCGTTAAATTGTAGGTCCCTTTCTCTTGTGCAAAAATTAGAAGCGCACAAGACAAGAGATTGAGAGGAGCTCAGCTTTGGCCCTTTGGGGCTGTGTCAAGCCATTCTACATTACATGAACACTAACTATAAAACTTCTAGCAAAGGTCGTGCGAAATCAATTACTTACTAGACTTTTGGATTTTGGAAAGCATAACTTCAAATTTTGTGGAATATCTGAAAAACCTCTGAAATTACCTCAAGAAATCACAAAATTACCTGATACCCGTATTGCGATAGTTGTACCTAGAATACAACTACGATTTTTCACATAGCTAAAAACCATTTCTCATAACGGTTTTTTAACTATCGTAATTGTAACTTGGATCTACGATTATTCATTTAATGTTACAAAATGTAATTACTTTTTCAATTACTTTGACAATTGTGCCTGCAAAGTGTAATTATTAAGTAATTGTGCTTGAAATGCTGAAAGCTGTCCCCAGCTATCCTTAAATGCAACCCAGATCCCGCAATCAAACGATGTTGTATACCTAGGTGTGCACCTCGATAGAAGGCTCACATGGCGCAAACACATAGAGTCGAAACAGCTTCAAATCAAGCTAAAGGCCAACAGCCTTCACTGGCTAATCAACTCCCGTTCCCCTCTTAAACTGGAATATAAAGTCCTACTGTACAAAAGCATCATAAAGCCTGTCTGGACGTATGGCTCGCAGTTATGGGGAAATGCCTGTGCGAGCAGTGTGGACATCCTCCAAAGATCACAATCAAGAATTCTCAGCAACATCACTGGAGCGCCATGGTATATTCGCAACGACCTCAGCATTCCATTGGTCGAAACTGAAATAGAGCAACTTAAACAAAAATATTCTGAGAAGCTTCTTACCCACTCAAATCAACTTGCAAAATCTCTTTCCATGCTAGCAACGCATTCTCGTCTCAGGAGAAATGACCTACCAACCCAGCGACTGACTTGAAGGGCCGCAGAACACAAACTATCTCCAACAGGGGATGGTTTATAAAATAGTTTCTAGATTAAGATCTGAAAAATTATTGTTAGTCTCGTTAAGAGAAGATTCAATAAATACAAAATAAGCTTAATAAAAAACAAAAAAAAAAAAAGTTGCTGGATACACAACAAACGAAATCGTAAACAGAAAATTCCTGGCACAATATTTTCATATGAACTTTGGCAGAAATTTTTTGATTTCGCGTTGCTGGATACCCGGCTTTAGCAAGAAAAAAATGGTCCTAAAACATGCCCAGGCCAATCAAAAAGTTCGCACAAAATGTTCATGGCCTGACAACCACTGTTCATGATTTAGGAAAAAGCGGGATAACACTACTTTTGTCAACGAATGGACTTTCGGTAGAACGACGATTTTCTTAGAGTGGCAAGGTATTTCAATATCCTCAGGACCATTATGAAACATGTTTCAAATTAAAGTCTTAAGAATAAGAATTATTCTTAATCGAATCTTTTATACTAATTAGGCAACGGGCATTAAGAGTATGAATCATTTGATTTGATATCTACACCTATGGTTTAAATCAGAGTAACCATTTGAAAGTACGAAAACATTTTGTTTGAAATCAACGCCAACTACAAAACTATATAAAGTTGAAAAGCAACACTGCGTTTGAGTAATATCAAAAACTTTGGAGCCCCGTCGCGTCCACTAAAACATAACTTTTTGAACTTTTTTATTTTTTCTTATTAAATATACACCGACATGACATATAATTTTTCATACAAAAAAAATCGCTCTAATGCTCATGTGTAAGAAATAATCGTAAAATAAGTACTTCTGGCAGGCCCATAGGTCACATATATGTAAAAATATTTGTTATAGGGCGACAGAAATATCGTATGGGAATCGGCTTGGAACCTATTTGTAGAACACTTGGGAATGTTCAAAATATAATTTACTGTAAGTTAAGTAAAATTATATTTCGTCTATAAACATTATCAGCACTTGCTTTTTTTTAGATTTTTGATAAACGAGGATCTTACAAAACAGAGGCCACAATGGTGGGGATTTTATACGAAATTTTAAACGTTTTTGCCTGTTTTAAGACTCAGTCACCCAAACCCTTTTAGATATCAGAAGCAGTCGCTAGGCAGAAGGTCAAATTTTGTGATGTCTTTTCTTTTTGTTGAATCGAATTAGTTTCGGTTCGAAGAATTCCGAGTTCGAACCGATTCGGTTTAAAGACGTGTTGCAGTCCTGATTTTGACTATAAAGTATTTCACTAGATTGACTCAAGGAAACTACTTTTACTAAAGAAACTATTTGTGCTGGGTAAAATACATTGAGAACTTTAAAATCGATTATCTTGAGTTTTGACAGTCTTGAAGTAAGTGAGCAATATTTGTTTAATCATACATTCCTTTCAAAATTTGAATTTGTACTGCATTTTTAGCACTAAACTATAGCAAATAATCTTCATCAAA
Organism: Lordiphosa collinella; assembly: GCA_018904265.1. Lineage (NCBI taxonomy): Eukaryota > Metazoa > Arthropoda > Insecta > Diptera > Drosophilidae > Lordiphosa > Lordiphosa collinella. Next base: position 2,311,377 of record JAEIFV010000001.1, read on the forward strand.
TATGGTCACACTGTTTTGGAAGAAATTTTCAGAGGAAATTGTTGTTGAAATTGCTTACACTTTTCTCAAGTGCTTTTGTGCACAATAAAGAGAACACCCTAATTGAATAAATGTCATTTTGTTAACATTTTTTAGCTTTTTTAAAGCGGAACCTATTCAAGTAACCAACCAAAATGTATAAAAAGTTGTGTTTAATCTGCAATTGCAGTTTATTGTAGATATCATTCATACTTTCTCTACTCTGGTTTTTTAACAGCTTTGGCCGAATTGAGATTAAAGTTCAAAAACACATCTTCAACTATCTATAGCACCGATACTTCAGTAAGTATAATATGAGTTATCAAATCAAGCCAAATGTTTGATGCTGCTAAAAAACGGTTTGCGTATTGAATCTAAAGCTTAATGAAGGGCTTGAAGCTTCGGACTGAACCTTCTTCAATACTTTATTTCATGGGAAGCAATGAAATTCCCCATTTAGGTCATGGGAAATGAGTATTTGAATAATAAATTTAATGGCTGGAAAGTAGACTTAAGAAATGTTTAAATATTACACTTGAAGGAATACTAAAACGTTCTTTGAGAGTGGTGAAAGATGACGATACTTACTTACACATGCTTTATATACAAACAATTCGAAGAAGTTAACTTGATTTCACTTCGGGGCTTGAGAATATTGATTGATATTTCTTGTCCCCTCCACCCTGTGTATCTCTCACCTTGTACGTGAAGAAGGGAAAACTTTTGGGCGTGAGATCCGTATCGCTGAGCTCGGATAGCAGTATGCGCGAATAGGGACCCAAAATACAGATGGCCGTGTACATGGAGGTGACATCCGCCACATTCACCTTGGGCCTGAGATGCTGGGGCATGTGTTTGCGTATCCAGCACATGGAACGAGTTTGCTGTATGGTGGGGGCAATCATCATATAACTGGAAACCATCAAGGAATCAAAAGATTATAATTGTGTTGTAGCCAGACTTACTGTCGCTCCGAAAGCCGAGCCAGAGAGCAGTCGTTCTCATAGCCACCATTGTGATTCTGCATGCCCGTGTGTATAATAGAGCCCACGGCCACATCCACATCATTGGAACACAAATACTGGAGTAGTTCGACCACCTCGTTGCCCTTGGACCAGAAGTCGTATTTGGTGAAGGAGCTGTAGTCGGCAATGCCAATGCGCTCGCGGCAGGCACGATACTCGGTGGCCACATGATCGAACCAAGGTGGTTTGCCAAAGGTGCGGGTCTGGGCTATGCGGAAGCGGGGCAGACCAAATTCATCTGTGAAAAGGGAGAGAGAGAGAGAGAGAAAAGGTAGAGAGCAGGCGTGGTTATAGGATTCGAATTTGTGGGGTCTAAGCATTCTCAGGAATCTAAGCATTTTCTCAAGAGAAAAAATAGTGAATTTCAAGCATGCATCTAAAATTTTCGATGTCAAAGGTACGGTAAGAATGAAAATTCTTAATCCAGGAGAGAATTTCTCGAGCCCAGAATGAACTTACAAGTTTTCAACTCTTTTTTATTTAACTTTGCTTGCTTTTTCCGTTTCCGTTACTTATCCTCGCTAATAAAATCCGGAATGATGGCAAATTAATCTCGATTATGAAAACAAAATTCCTAAAAATCAATAGTACTAAGTTATTTTAAAAATTTTGGAACAAGAAAGAAAATCGGTCAGCCCGACTATAGTATACTTTATACCTGTGAAGTGCTGCCCATCACCGTTGCGACCGGTGCTGCCCATAATTGTTTGTTTTCCTTATAACTCGACTATCGTTCATCCGATCGTTATCGTTATCGATAAATAATCCTGATTCCTAAACGTGTCCAGATGGTACGAACATTCTATCTATAAAGCTTTGGGAGATACGACTTTTTTTCGATTTGCGGGGGCGGGAATCGAATAGTAGATCACGAAATACTCCTCACTAACTTAAGAAAGCTATACAACTTCTGCCAATCGGCTATAAAACTAATGCGTTCATACCTTACGAACAGAAATCAAGCAGTAGTGGCAAATGCCAATGTCTCAGTTCTCAGCCTGAGACCTAGGAATAACCGTTAATAATCTCAACTCAATTTGTCAAAATATTTCATGCAACAGAAATGCTTGTCCCTTTTTGTAATCCCTTTTTGTTAATAAAACTTGTAGCAATATGATGGAAAGTAATAATAAACCCTAATTCTAAGATAATTGGGCTCTGGAAGGGGGCTTCAGCCCCTATAGCGACCTCGATCCCCCCAACCGCCCTTACTAGTAGAGAGCGAGAAAGAGAAAGAGAGAGTGTGATTAACTTACCCTGCTTATCAAGCTGATCAAAGTAATTGGGTCGCTCATAGCCCATGGATTGGCCAAACACAGCTCCCGCCTCCTTCAGCTGCGGATAGATGGGCGACATGCGCAGATTTCTGCCCGTTTGGAACTCCTCGAAGGGATAGTTTATTTCAAAATGTTTGCCCGGTGCCTCCTTGCAGCGATCCCGCAGGAATTTCCGATTATTATGCAGACCCAGGAACCGACTGATGTCTAGAATATGTAAATCCAAATAGGTGGACCCCTTGGTTATCAGATCGGTGAGCACACGTCCTATGCCACCCGAGGCGGAGACTCCCATGGTCTTGTTGCCAGCCGCTACATAGTAGTTCTGAAGCTCCGGCGCCTCACCCAGTATCCATTTGCAGTCGGGGGAGAATACCTGCAAACTGTTGGTCAAACGATCCAATTTGGCTTCCCTAAAGCTGGGCACTCGCAGCAGCAGGGCGTCCAGCAGCTCATGAAAGTGATCCCAGTCGGGTGGATAGTGACGCGCCGCCTGATTCAGCGGTATGATGCCATCCTCATAGACCATCTTGGCCTCACGCTCAAAACCGCCGGCCAGTATGTGGCCCTCGCACTCGCGAAAGAAGATCCGCCCATCGAAATCCCTCACAAACGGTGTATTAGGATCCAACTGGTCTATGGCCTGGGTATGCAGATAATGATGTTCCACCGCCTTCAGCGGCACCTTCACCACCGGCCGCGACAGCGTGCCCACCTCACGCGCCCAGAATCCCGTGCAGTTGACAAAATACTCGCAGTCCACATCCCCCGCCGTCGTCTCCACCCGCGCCACGCGACCATGCCGACTCTCGATCTTCTTCACCGCACAATGCTCCACCACCCGCACGCCCAGGCGACGGGCCTCCTGCATGAAAGCCTGGCACACCAACTGCGGATCGCACACCCCATCCTCGGGGATCCACAGGCCACCCTCGATGCCTTCCAGCGACAGCAGCGAGCACTTCTCCCGGCACTGCTCCGGCGTGAGGATCTCGCAGTTCATGCCCCAGGCCACCGCCTGGGATTTCATGCGGTTGAACGAGGTCATGCGGTCGAAGGTGCGGGCCAGGTTCAGGCTGCCCACCTGGCGCCAGCCCGTGGGCAGACCCGTCTCCTCCGTCATCCGCTTGATCAGATCTATGGAGTACTCCGCCAGCTTCAGTTCTGTGTAGCTGGGCTCAAAGCGGCCCGCTAGGCCGCAGGCACTCCACGGCAACTCCCCGCCCACCCGATCCTGTTCAATGAGCAGCGTCTGCGGACCCCAACCCTGCAGGCCCAGGTGGTAGGCCACGGAGGCGCCGGTGATGCCGCCACCACAAATGACCACCCGCGCCTGGGCCGGCAGCTGGCCCTGCAGACTGTCACTGAGATCGAGCGCCTGCTGTGGCTTGAATTTGCGCTTGCGAAAGACGGTCTCATCCGCAGCATCTCTGATCTGGCTGAGGGGGCGACAGCTAAGGCAACTTCCCTGGGCCCAGATTTGTCGTCCCCCGCCCGCTCCTCTCCAAAGTAACTTGTGCATGGCTTCCGCTGGCCGTTCCCACTATGGGTCGGACATGTGACCATGGACGGATTATATGTAAATGGTTATGCGCTGCAGCGTGGTTTCCTTGCCTTTTTTTGTTGTTTTTGGATTTATTTTTAGTTAATAAAATTACTAACAATTAGCAGGGCTGCATAGCTACTGTTTTGCTGGCAAGTGGCAACGCCAGCAGCAACAGCTGTTTACTGTTACAACTGGGGCGCGAAATTTGAATTGTTGGCAAATTTAAACCAATGATGAACCAAAACCAATAAGCACTGACCATAAATAATGACTATTTGATATGTTTTTAGTCAAAAAAATCTGCTTTATCGGTATTTATCAATGGTATTTTTTAATTTTGTAATGGTAATTTTAAAGTAATTTAAAACTTAAGCTATAATAACACTAGACAACAAGGTCCAGTATCTTGAATGGTTGGTAGTGATTCTAAATGATTTTCGTGTGCTAAGCAAGACTGCGTTTTCAGAAATTGTCGAGATTTTTAGTAATATGAGGTAAAAGTTGCTAAAAGTGCCTATTTTGACCCTTTGTAATCCTTTCTATTGTTCGGACTCTCTTTGGTACCATCGGAAAGTACACCTCCTCGAAGTAAGGCCGACTGATAATATCAAAGCTGCGCAGTGCGCTACCTTGTAATTATTGTATCAAGCGGACCTATTCTCATAAATACCAAACACACACAAAAAATTTCATAAAAATCGGTCCGTTTCGGAGGAGATAACTACATTACATTAACATACTTTTCCAAAAGAAGCGCTTCCCCAAACCAGATCTAATTACATCGAATTCCTGTAATAAAGTTCAAAAGATCTGCTGATAAACGTTAAAATCTATTAAGAACTATTTTCAACAAACAAGTCTTCAGTTAATTTACACGTCAAATGAAAAAATCATAAAAAATGTCGGCATCCTCGTCGTCGGACGTGTCGCTTTCGTGATCCAACGCATAGAAGTCTTCGTATATGTCAAAAATCAATTCAACTATATCTTTGGAGATCACTTCAGGGTGTGCCGAAGCAATTCTGGTTCCCGACACATACAACTTCAAGGGCAACTTCCGCTGATTGTTTTCATTTTGGTTCAATTTGCTGATGATGTGGTGCACCAGTGTTATGGTCAGTTTAGAGCAAAAGTCAAGTTTCAGCTCGTTCAATTTGGGGCAGCTCAGGATTAGATTTAGTACCGAGCTGTCAGTGATGTTATTGCATTCCTGCAAGTCTATGAACTCCAAGTGCTCGAGCTTGGCAAACTCATTCATCACAGGCTCGTTAATGGCAACCACGCTTGTCAGAGTCAAACTTCGTAGGTTGCTAAATTGAGAGATCTTGAGAAGGCAGCTAGTGGGCAGAGACCAAGCTCCGCGTATGGCCAAGCACTCCAGCTGCTGGCTTTTCCACTTCACCAGCTGACCGATGAACTCGGGATGCACATTGCGCAAAGGCAAGGTATACAAGCTGATAGATTTCAGGCTGGGCAGCTGGGCTATCTGCCGGCACTTAGACAGCTCACAACCAGTAATATGCAGTACTTCCAGAACCGGACAGTACTCCGGATAGGTGAACAAGTATGGCGAATCTTGACCCCACATGCAGTTTACGCCCTTTAAATGGAGTTCCTTGAGCTGTACGAGCGTCCTACACATGCGGGCTACAAGTTCAGGCAATAGAGATGTGCAACCCTCCAGGTTTAACCACTCAATGGATACGGGTAAGCAGTCCATGTCGATTCCACTTAGCACTTCGTTCTCTGACAAATCCAATTTCTTCAGTTGGCTCAATGTAGCCAAAGCAGAGATGCAGGCATCGGTGAGGGAGCATCTTCTTAGTCTTAATTCCTCGAGATCGGTTGTCCGCAAGAACATCTTATGCATCATACGTGGACTCACATGGGTGCCATGCAGGTCAAGAAACTTCAGATTGACGCAGTACATGCCCAAATAGCCCCAAAAACGATCGTAGCTAGGGCGCTCGAGAGAACCATAAAAGCGCTGGACTTGTCGCCCCCTTAGGCGGAAAAAGTCCAGCATATCCCAAACGGTCAATAGATTAAAATCACCGAAGTTCATCGACTTATGGAGGCGACGCGAAGCAGCCGCATATGCGCTCTGAATGCGTGGGCAAGAGCGTGCGAAATGCAACTGATCTTGGAGAGAAAGTTTTTCAATTATCTGCTCCAGACAATAGTCGTTCAGTCTAAAAACGGCGGCCATTGGGTTCACTTGGATTTTGGTAATATGAGTGACATCCGGCTGAAGCCAACTGTCGCTTGGATCAGCACCAACCCAATTCCCTTTGATGCAATGCGATTTATATCGCAAGGCGTTGGCTGCATGACGCGCCTCCCTGAACAAGACGTAGCCAGTTTCCCGGCGGGGTTGCGGTACACGGCAATTGCTGACAAAAGCGGGGCCAAAGATCTTTGCGTCCAACACTACTCCGAAGTTCCCAAAATAATTCTTCACATCAATTGGCTTCAGATTGGTTGATACTTTAAAAAGAAAGAGTTTCCGCACTGGAACATTGTCTTCTGTGTAGAAGATGTTATTTTTGAGATAGTGTGTCTTATTCGGAAGTCGGTTGCGTAGTAGCGCCATCGTCGAGTTTTGAACAATTTAAAATTTTTACAAAATACTTGAAAAGTTACAAAATATATTTCTTAGACTTATGCTTTTGTTTAGTCAACACTTGAATATAGAATAAAGTAAAAGGCAAAAGGCTTTGGAACATAGAGAAACAGCCTGCTGCGTCGTCGAATTTGTACTCAGAAATTGCAGTATAAAAATATTTAAGAAAAATGTTAGCTTAAGCATGGTGCGGAGAACGCAAAAAAGCGCTCTAACAAAAATAAACTCTATATAAAAAAAAACGTAAAATTATGTTGTGTACAAAGAAACAAGTGGGTAGTAAAATCCATAGGAGCCTTGTGGCGTTGCCACCTAACTCTCAATGGGTGGACTGTAACTGTAAATTAAATTTATTTATTTATCTTTGACGGTCGGCAGAGAGAAAATATGTCAGAAAAAATTAAAAATTCGGTTGAAGCGCTTTCAGGAGAAAGAAACATTACGTAAATAGGCCTGTATCCAGCACTGCGGAAAATTCCTGCCAGGAATTTGCTATGTGAAATACAACTAATGCTGGGTTTACACCGCGTCACACTGTGACACTATTGTCTGTGACAATTTGTGACAAAGGTTGTCACAGGTCAAGAGTGTTTACATTGGCGTCACAAAAATTGTGTGTCACAGCGCTGTGAACGATTTTTGTCATTGTCACAGATCGACACAATGCTAAAACGTGAACATTGAACGAGTTCGTGACCAGTGAGCCAGTTATAAAATAACAATAATTAAATAAAAAAAAAAACACAATGGTTTATGTTGTTATCTGAAAATAAGCAGACGCTAAATTCTATATGGAATCGACAGCACCTCAGAAAATTGGTCATTTTGTTGGTCTGTGTTTATTTATTTTATAAATTATTCCAAATATTATTGCCTTTGACAATTTAAGCTCGTATGAGGTGGTTGTCATGCCGGATCCTGAAGCCAAATAACTCAGTCTCACCGGAGCACTAAGAAAACCGGCGGACCACTTACAGCCAAGGTCTATGACGCCAGCTGATTGAAGTGACTGAAGTGAATGGCGGAGCGGTGGGTCAGCCATTCCAGTTCCGTATACTGCGAGTGCGACAACTGGATATATCCATCAATGATGGCGAGTTGCCAATTATCATGTTCAAGTGATCGCTGCCTCGGCTCCTTCACCCCGGAGCAGGCCAAGTCGCATCTGATAGACATTAAGTTCAATGGAGAATGGTAAAGTGGCCTCCACCTAACATAGGAGCTGATCGAAAGTTGCTGCATCCTTGCGCACATAATGTGTAAATTTGTACAGAATACTTCGCAATTCTCCACTCAACTTGGCATAGATTCCTTTAAGTCAAATTCATTTTGTCGTCGCAGCAAGAGCACTGATCCTCATCTTCGTCCGGCAACCACAACCCAACAACAGCAAATGCCGCTAGGTCTGGCTCCTCTCAGGAATTCATTTGTTGAAACTAAAAAGTTTAATTAATCCCAATTTAAAAATTTAATTTAAAAATCACAAAAAAACTGTCGCATATTTACCTTAATGGAAACTCTTTAGTCCCAAAAAAAACTAAATAATATTGTGACAGAAAAACCAACTTGCTCGATGTGCTTGTCACAGGAAAAATGAGTTCAAATGTGCTGCCTCATTGAAACAGCTGTTCAAGCAATTTTTGTCACAAACGTGCCAACTACTGTCACAGAAAGTATGTGACTCCAAGTGACAAGGCATCCGATGTTCACATTGCGCTGTGACACTGTGACACTGAAATGTGACACCTTGTGACGCTGTGTAAACCCAGCATTAGAATAAGATCAAATCCGTGGTGGTTTTCCTTGCAGCTGGTACATACGTATGTATATGTATACCTCCTGGGTCGACGGTCTCAACGATCTTTTATTTAAGCATTAACCTGCTTTCGACTCTTGTCAGTGCCAGAAGATCCTAGTCTCTTTCGAAGATCTTTATTTCTCACAATAAAAACCAGCCTTAAAATCGATTTCATTTGAAGTTTTTATTTCCAATATTCATTCAATTTTTACAATTTGTTTATAACGGCCTCGTAACGTACAAGTAGTTCATGTAGTTCTCTTTGCTAGCCAAAAAAAAGGGGGATTTCTTGTTAATTATATTTTAAGTTTTTTCTTTCCATCAAAACGCAATCGAAATGGAACCAAGGGGAAATCAATGTTTAATTGTTCAAGTGTAGAATATTTTCCATTAAACATGTGAGAGTGTGTGTGGTGTGTGTGTGTGTGTCAGAAGGGGAGATTTGATTCATACTCAAACAAATAATAACAATTTTTCCGTTTTCTGTTTACTAGGAATTGCTTTTCAAGGAACTTCCACTAGAACTAAAGCTAGAAACCGCCAAAAACACAATAATTGCCATTTGAATAGAGGGAGTTTTGCAACGGAAATCTGTTTCTGAATTCGAATTCACAATCATAAGACATAATAATCATAATAATAATAATCAGAGTAATCATAGTGTAATTTATATAGTTTATAGTTTAATATAATCATAAGTTCATACGCAGCATTTTTGGTTTTGTTTTCTCTGTTAAATAGAAGTTGCTCTTTGATGTATTTTCATTTTAAACTAATCGATATATAACTTGTAAATACAATATTTAGTATAGGAAAAAGTCAAAACTAGATCGAACGGATGGCCCCCTAACACCTGCTGTAAAAGGGTTAACAAATATTGGTGAAAACCCCAAGAGAAAAATTTTTGAAAAAAAAGATGTGACATGATTTTTGTGGTTTTTTGTTATCGTTTTTTTTTTTTTTTTTGGTTGAGTAAAATCGGGCAAATGCTTTGCCTAGGAAATGTAATCAGTATTCGTTTAGGTTAGGTGGATGGTTAGGTAAGAGTTGATTTAGTTTGCATCTCGCACGTATCATGAGTTGAAAAGGCCCGGAGGGCTTTTAGTCGACTACCTATCTACTCACTTTGGTATCTTGTTACTTATTTTAATAGAAATATACATGGTTTTCAGCGTTTTAAGTTTGTCTTCTGCAATCACTGCCAAGTCCCTGAAAACATTTTTTGAACTCTATTTGGTTTTTAAGTATCAGGAAACAGGTTTTCCGACACCTAAAGACCCAGTTGATGCTTTCAATACGCATGTTTACGAAGTCCATCTACTTTCAAGTAGTATATTTAAATATCCATGCTTATGTTTTCTATTTGTTAAGTATCAAAGGGCAGACCAAATAATGTTCTTAGTTTTCTTCAGTTTGGTGTTTTATAATAGTTGATCGACAGCAAAGTCTACTGGTGACAGCAGTTGTAGGTTCTTGATACAGCTATAAAGACTACCAAGGTTAGGTTTAGATGGTAGAAGCGGTGATGCTTCTTCATGGGTCCATTGTGATACTATATAACCCCTAGTTTTAACTTTTAGACGGTCAAGGGAAGGTCATCCCTTCTGAACCAGCACAAATTTAAGTAGTAAAGCAAATTCAGAGACTGCTGAAATGTCAGGTAGGAAGTGCTGACCTAGGATTGCAAATCGTCTCCTACTGAACGCTGGACAGTGACAGGGAAGTTGCCGGACGCTTTCTTCTTCATCAACTGAGCTTCTACAATAGTCGTTGTGGTTGACCCAAGACATTTTGCTAAAGCTCTTTTAACACGAATACCAAAAAGACCAGGAAAAACAACCCTTATTAGAGAGACATATATGTATTTGCGGCGCCTGCTTGTGCGCCCAGCTTGCGAATGAAATTTTGAAGCAAGGCAATTGCACTTGTTGCGCCGTCTACTTGTGAGCGTAGGCGCCTTAAAGCGTAGCAATTTCTTATGCGGCTTTTATAGTAGTCGCTTTTCGGCTCGCGAGAAACTCTTGGTCTAAGGCAGCGATGTTCCTCCATAGCACCTAGGGGCCGAGCGCAATCGACGAGCCGACCGCATGCCCAAATCGGGCATATTTGCCTTCATTCGCTGCCCAGCTGTCGTTGAGGGCAGTTCAAAGCTGGGCTGTGTCACTTAAATATCGCACACCAATACACTCTCACTTTTTGCCCTCGCTCTTCTTGAACATCGCTGGTCTAAAGCAGGGTTCCCCAAGAAGAAAGGCTCTCTGTCTCTCTCTCTAACACTCACTGATGCATTACTTTGGCAAGCATTCGGGTTGAATTTTAGAGTGTAATCGCCCCCCGGGGGCATGGCTGGGGAACACTGATCTAAAGCATAGCTGGTCCAATAGAGAGTACAGAAAAATGTGCTTGTGCTGTTGAGCACTAAAGAGAGCAGTCAATTTACTTGCTTTTCTGTGCTTCTCTCTCAAAAAGTTTCGAGTTCAGCTAGCGTCTGTATGAAAAGCACGAGGGACTGACTTTCCGGACTCAGGTCTGGTCTTAAGTAATGGCCTTAAATTTCAAATAAAAGACAAACTATTACAAAAATTTGATGTACAAATGCAGTAAAAGTGCTCAACCACCACACAGAAAAGTACACATAGAAATTGTGTGCGATTGTGCAATGCGTTGTTTCATTCGTCTACGTTTAGTGCGAAAGGCCCTGGGTTTAGACAAGACAATAACAAATTTTCTTTGTTGTGGGGGAAGCTATCAATTCCTATGGGAATATGGAGCCGCTGGTAAATAACATTCTCAATTCAACGAGATGTGACTATTCGAATACCCACAGTGTAAGATTAACTAACATTCCCCTTGTAACCATTTGATTGATGTTCCAAAAATCATTGAATGTTCTTGGAAAAGAGGAATCTCAACACAAAGCAAGAAACAGTTCTTAAGGTGAGCGATTTAGTCGGGATTTACTCGCTGAAGCAAACTTTATGATGTTTTCTCGCTAGATGGTAGAATCAAGAGTGATTCTATATATTTTGTTTAATATCTCTGGTAGAACTCTTTTTAAGTTCAGGCCTACAAAGAAAACTTTATGGAGTTGGCTCTATCGAGTAAGTTGAAGTTTTCATGATGAATCAAACTTTATGAAGTTTTCTCAGTAGGCGAAAGAATCCTGTGAGAATATATACCTTCTATATATTAGTTGCAGCAATTTTCTATTGAAAACTTCATAAAGTTTGCTTCATAAGGTGAATCCCGACTTGGTCCATACTAAGTTAAATAAGAAAACCCATTCCTACGCGGTTTTATTATAACGTTTGTGCTCATCTTGGGTCTAAAGTTCTTGGTTTTATCCCTTTGTATAGCTACACTCTTTTAGAAAGCTCTCCAAAAAGCTGATTGAAGTGTTTAACCAGGACTTAGACCTCTGTGTTCCTCTCAATCAGATCTAGCAAAATATGGTCTACTAACTTTTTTTTGTGCTGTCTGCTCACCCAAATGACAGGTACAAATTAAACAGACTCAGCAGCGCAGAGCTGAATGAGGTTGGTCCACAACATGGATTACAGTAAACAGAGAAAAAATCCGTTCTAAATGTACCGAAGTCATGACATTTTGTTAACGATTGTTTGCTAAATCCGTTTTTTTCCAAATTCATGAACATTTGTTCATGAGTTGTTGGTGTTGTTCGTGAGTTTTCTTTGCTTTTACGCCAATTTAAATCTCTATGAGGATTATAATTATAATAAATATTAAAATTCCCCTTTTTCATTAACTCTTTTGCAATTTTCTTGCCCACAGTTTACTTTTGATGAAGGGTAAAGAGACAAAAATGAAGACTATTTGGTAATTTGGTCAAATTTTTCTCTTTATAGATGCCCACGTAATGGGAAATCCTCGCTACGTTTCGAATGCAAAGTTGTGTGCAAAGACTTACAATCTCACTATACAGTGTCCAAGGTTGTAAGGCATAAAGTATACACCAAGTGTGTGGATGCATGCACAATTAGTCCATAAACCAATTTACAAATGGTTTATCGTATTGTGAACTGAACGCATACTTCCTTGAAAAAATTTTCGCAAATGGTATATTGAGTTGTAATCTAAAGCCAACGAGTTTTCTGTTATACGCCCACTTTTCCGATTACATGAAACTCTGTTTTGAAGTCAGGAGGCCTACGACAATCGATACTTGAAGGCTGCCAGCCTACAAAGTGTTAAAGATAACATCGATCTTGTAAAGGGCTTTTGCGCAGCGGGGGACGCGCTAACTCTTTGAACAGAACACTTGTTTTTGCTTCGCTCGTGTTTCCAATTTCATAATTGTCAATGAGAGAATCACATGAAGCTGTCTCACGGTAGCAGCTTGATGGCGTAATGTGGTTCAGCTCTCAGCAGCTAAGCATAAGCAACTGAGCAAATAGAGCTAAGTGTCAGCTTAAAGTGTCTGTTTTGATGTAGTAGATTTAGTAGCACACTATCACGCATACACACTTGCAGTTAACTAATATTTTCAAAACTTTTTCGTTAGATTCTGCCTAGCAAAGTGTCCCAAGGAAACAAATGAACAAAGTGAGCGAAAAAACTGTAGTTGGTTGAGCAAAGAGTACGTTAAGGAAAAACCATTTCGGTTTCCTTTTATTATGGCGTTCTGGTGTAACTGTTTTTTTTTCTCACTGCCTGTAAAAAGGGTCACATTTTGCTGGACCAGCTCTCAATTGACACGTTTTTCGTGGAGGTTTATAAAATGGTCAGTCCTTCTTCCCTCCACAAACAATCCTTAAAATTCTTATGCATTAGTTTTGCATAGGTTTTTCCCAAGGAGAAAACTGTATTCTGGATTTTCACTAAAGATAGCTTACTGTGTTTTGTGTTCTTAACACAGTCAAAGAATGTTTGCCAATTTTCGGGGCTTCCAGTAAATTAAGTAATTTGGAAGAGCAGATCCATTTGAAATAGATATCAATTATAATGCTTTTGTTGTTCTGATATCCTTTTTCATATCCTTTTGATAATTTTCAGCTCCTTAGGATGAAAATCTAAGATCAATTTGATAATAAATGGATATTTTAATATAAAAAAAAGGGAAATTAATTAATATTCAGTCCAAAATGATTCATTTTGTTCTAGAATCTGCTTCTCAACTCTCACACAGTTTCCAATCTTAAGAGATACAATTTTGTCTCTAGTACATTCAGCCTTGTTCTCAATTCCACTTCCGCAAAAGTTTTGTGATTTCAAACCGTTTTTTGGACAAGATTTGGTCTCTAAATCACAAAGCTTTTGCGGAAGTGAAACTGAGAACAAGGCCTATTGTCTCTAAAGGTATTAAGTCCTTAATGATTTAATCCTTTAACTTATTTTTACAGTAGACATTTATATGATCTAAGTTTCATATTGAAGCTTAACCAGTAAGTTGGTACTTACACCATGAAGCAAACTTCATGAACTTTTCTCAGGGGAGAAACAGGAAGTATTCTAAACCTTTCGTTTATAAATTCTAGTATTTTTCCCTTGAATTTCCCGCCTACTAAGAAATGTTTATAAAGTGTTCAAGTTCTCATTTGTAGCAACTGACTAAACTGTTAAAGAAACAACTCTTAAACCATCCACCTGCCCCTGAAATACTTGTAGATTGGTGCCATCGTTAAGGGCTTTCTGGTTGACTAAGAGGCTAGGCCTTTATCTAAGGTATAAATAAATTAGTAATGTATTTCGTTTCTTTTTTTTTTTTTTTTTTTTTTTTGGTTAACATGGGGGATTGGCACATTATATATTACATATCATACAAAACGAAAAGCTTCCGCTTAATTCTTCTGTCAAAAGTGCACAACATAAATTTGACTAAACAACACACCAAAAACATAGTCTAAAGGTGGTGGTTGGGGTTGGGGTGGGGGTGAATTAGAATTGAAAGTAAAATCGTTAAAAATATTTTCCGCTTATCACATTGAGGACAAAACTTGTTTAATTTTGGGTTTTTTTTTTGTTTTTTAGGCTTAATACATAAGTCAGAGTTGCAGTAACTAAACTAAAAGGAGGCGATTTTCGTAAAGATACGGTTAAAAATTTGTAGTTCTAATAAGTGGAAGGTGAAAGCTGTGATGTTTTAATCAAGAATTTCAAATAAGGCCTTCATCGTCTATCTCAATAATCGATGCTTGATTTCAATACTTTCTTCTTGGGATTAAAAAAAAAACAAACCAAACCAAACTTTTGACATCAAAAATTCTTGTTATCAAACACAATCGTCTTAATTCTTTCTCTCGCTGACAGTTTGTCAGGTGTTTTTTTATATCAAACAACTGGCAGACTGTTCAGACTAAGTTGAATATAGTAAATAGAAATTTGGAAAGATTTCTTTGAATACATGGCAACAGTCAATTGGTAATGCCTCTGGCAGGTGTTCACACAAGTATGGAAGCAACTGACACCTTACAATATGGCATCCCGCCAGTGAGTGTGAACGTACTGTTTCCATTTTCGATATGAGAAAAGATTTTCATACTTGGAACAGAAATTTTCGATATCAGAATAAAAATTTGTATAATTCCGTAACTCAAATATGAATTTTAGATACAGAATACCAAAAAACTCTCAAATCAAAAAGACTGTTTCTTAAAACAAGAGCTAAACATACTCATAACCAAACTTGTTTATTCTTAAATCAAGAGTTCAATAAATTCATTTTCCAAAACGCAGATTCTGGAATGAAGGCAACGATAGATAGACATTTCTCGATTCAAGCCTTACATAACTTGATCTAATAACAAAAACATCAAAAAGAATGTTTCTTGAATCAAGAGCTAAACATACTCAAAACCAAGATTGTTCATTCTGGAATCAAAAGATCGTTAAATTCAATTTCAAGAAGGCCCATACTAAAATCTGGTCATCGATAGATTGACATTTATAGTACATTTAGTTTATTTCATAACAAATATAAATTACTTTTCCTCACTCCACAAGACTTTAAAATCCCAGTTGAGAACGAATAAAGCACGATTTTAGGAACAAAATTCCTTAAAATTCCGGAACGAATTGATATTTTGTTTAAGAGCGTTCTTTTGTTTTCGTGAAAGCCAACTTTAGCAGGCGTCTGGGTGTTAACCTAACTAGTATGGCCAGTAGTTTTCAATGTGATCACTCTCTAAGGCTACATTCACACTGTTCGACTCATGAGGTATGAGGATCTCTGGTCACTAGTTTAAGTTATATATTTACATCTGGTTACCACCAAGAATCCTTCATTTAGGATCCCTGGTCACTAATTGAAGTTCAACCAGCTTTAGGGTTCACCAAGAATCCGCCATTTAGAAACACTGGTCGCCAATTGAAGTTTATCTACCTCCATTAAAGATTCCTGGTCACTAGTTCAAGGTATATACCTGTGGTTAACACCAAGAATCTCCCATTTAGGATTCCTGGTCACTAATTGAAGTTCATACAGCTTTAGGGTTCACCGAGATTCTCCCATTTAGGATCCCTGGTCTCTAGTTGAAGTTTATCTGTCTCCATTAAGGATTCCTGGTCACAAGTTCAAGCTACCTACCTCTGGTTACTGGTCACAAATTGAAGTTCATACAGCTTTAGGGTTCACCGAGAATCTCCCATTTAGGATCCTAATTGAAGTTTATCTACCTCCATTTAAGACCCCTGGTCACTAGTTCAAGTTATATACATCTGGGTAACACCGAGAATCCACCATTTACGGTCCCTGGTCGCTAATTCAAGTTTATACTGCTATAGGCTCCACCGAATATCACCCATTTAGCATCCCTGATCACTTTCTACCTCCATTAAAGATCCCTGGTTACTAGTTCAAGTTATATACCTCTGGTTACCACCAAGAACCCCCCATTTAGGATCCCTAGTCACTAATTGACGCTCATATAGCTTTAGGGTTTACCGAGATTATCCCACTTAAGATCCCTGGTCTCTAATTGAAGTTTATCTACCTCCATTGAAGATCCCTGGTCACTAGATCAAGCTATATACCTCTGGTTACCACCAAGAATCCCCATTTAGGATCCCTGGTCACTAATTGAGTCACATTAGGGTCACCCCAGATCCTCCCCAGAAGTTCCACACCCGCTCCAGAAGATCCCTGGTTACTAGATCAAGCTATATACCTCTGGTTACCACCAAGAATCCCCCATTTAGGATCCCTAGTCACTAATTGAGGTTCATACAGCTTTAGAGTTCACCGAGATTCTCCCATTTAGGATCCCTGGTCACTAATTGAAGTTTATCTACCTCCATTAAAGACCCCTGGTCACTAGTTCAAGTTATATTTATACATCTGGTTAACACCGAGAATCCACCATTTACGATCCCTGGTCACTAATTGACGTTTAAACAGCTATAGGTTCCACCGAAAATCACCCATTTAGCATCCCTGGTCACTAATTGAAGTTTATCTACCTGTATTAAGGATCCCTGGTCACTAGTTCAAGTTATATACCTCTGGTTACCACCAAGAATCCCCCATTTATGATCCCCAGTCACTAATTGAAGTACATACAGCTTTAGGTTCCACAGAGTATCCTCCATTTGGGATGCCTGGTCGCTTATTCAAATTCATATATAAGTGACGACTATAAATTTGAAAAGCTAGACTGTCAAGTCTCATGTGTCGAACAGTGTGAATGCAGCCTAAGTCGAGCAGAGGCGCTTAGAATATGCTACCAATTCTGATTTTCAATCCTGTACTCTAAGTCTCTTAACATGACCACAACACTTTCGCACTTGTAGATTCTGCCTTCTCCTGTAAAATTTCCATCTTTGACTTGCGCTAAAGTCTCGTAAATAACTCACTCAGTGCCTCAGTAGGCAGACTTGTTTCGAAATCATTTCCTTCTCTAAAAAATGTTTGCTTTTGGTTTCTTTTCCAAAGAAATTGTAGTCTTTTTCATAGCAAAGTGCCAACCCTGCTCACATTATTTGCTCACACTGGCAACTCTGCCTAAAAGTGCTACCCATTTGAAGGCACCAAGACAAATTTTGTAACAGTCAAACGAAAAAGGAAAGACTTGAAAGATATAGGCCTATATATATGGAATAGCATTTCTGTTAGCTTAACATACCAAAAATGTTAAGATTCTGTTACTGGTACAACTTTTAACCGTTTCTTGCGAAAACCTCCCCCCAAATGGGGGTTAGTGTAAGTGTAAATTAATGTGGTTTTATCTGCCACAATTTAGGGCACATACCAGTTCAAAAACTGACTAAAGACGAAACAAAAATCGATATTGTTTGTCTGTTCTGTTGGTTTATATGTTTATGTATATAATATTATATTTTTATAATCCTTTTATATAATTTTCCTTTTTGGCTACTTTTGTTGTAAAATTCGCTTGCTTTTTTCTTTGGGGGGACTATCAAAAAACGAGGGGGTTTTCAAAAAGACTCTCTGTCTGTGTGTGTGTGTTCGAGTGTGGTTGTGTGTGTGTGTGTTTACATTTGATGTAAAGGTTAACAAGATTTCTGTATATATAACTGCCGGTAGGGGTGTTTCATTTATTTAATTCTTATTCCATTAAGTTTGATGACATTCGATGAAGGAAACGCCTGTTCAATAAATAATACATTAAAGTAAGTTGTCCTCTCGGTGTGTCTCTGTGTGTGTGTGTGTGTGTAGTATAGTGTAGTGTAGTGTAGTGTGAACGGGGCTTAAATGCTGGGATTAGTTGCTAAGCATTTTGTTCTCTTCTGTAGGTGGAAAATTGGAAACACATGTAAGTTATATATACCGATTGCATATAGTTTGGTTAGGGTTTTAGTTTCAGAGTAGAGTCGTGTGGTGTATCTAAACTTATATTTCAAGTTTGGATTGTTGAAATATTGAACATCTTTCTCCTAAATCAATATAAAGCACAAAGTGTTTACTTTTCATTTTCTTTCATTCAATTGAATACTAAATAGATTAAAGTTATGAGCGTGTAAGTGTGTGTGTGTGTGTGTGTGTGTTTGTGTATGTTATTCAAGTTTTCATTTGAAACATTCAATATTCGTTTTGCTTAGGCATAAAACTCCGTTTTTCCTTGGGTCTTATAGGCCTCCTCCTCGATTTTGTACATATCCATAAGCTGTTAGTCACAAGCGGGCATTGAGAAAAAGAGAGAGAGAGAGAGAGAGAGAATGGGAGAGAGATAAAGAGTTTATGATTTTAGTTGTGCCTCTGATTTTGAGATCCCTTAGTACAGTTAGTTTGTAGCACAGCAAACACAAATATGAGAATGCAATGCAATATGGTTTAAATTTAATCAAAGTACCAAAAACTGGAGATGTTTATATATACATACATACATATCGGTATATTTAGGACGTTTTGTACACTTTAAACGCGGAAAAGTTCGTTTCAACGATAGAAAAACGAACATTTAGCGAATATTTTTTATAAGTTAAAGTTAAACTTGAAAGAATGCGGATGTTTTCTCTTTAACTATTCAAATCAGTTGCGAAAACGATAGTTAAGCGAACATTTAGCGAATATTTTTTTATAAGCTTAGTTATTCTTGAAAGAATGCGTATGTTTTTCTTAAAATATACAAATCAGTTGCAAAAACGATAGTTAAACGAACATTTAGCTAACCTTTTTAGTTTAGATTCGTTGTTTTTGAGAGAATTTAGTTTAAATGCTTCTGTTTGTTTTTGAGCGCTGGATAATATGAGTACCAAACCTAACAAAACTGCGTCTTTAATACGTAATTTAACATCAAAATGCGCTGATATAGTTTTTAAACAATAGTTCTATCTATTATCAAGTCGATATTATCGAAATTCTGATGCTTTTGCACATACTGTAGAATCCTTATGAATTTGCATACAAATAGGAACATACTTTACTTTAGAGCTCGCAAATAACAGTTGAGCGTCTTTAGTTGTCCAAGAATAGCTGTTATTTACGTACCCTTTAAGCAAAGAGTCGGAGATGAATCGTTAACATCGTCTCTTGACTAAATCGGTCTGTGCTCAACGAACAACCAATTGTTTTGTTTGACTTTTGCTCTGCTCACTCGTTGACTGTTTTGTCGCGAGCGAAGATAATAAAAGTCTTTTGCGTTTGTATGCGTGTATGTGTGAGTGAGGCGTCAACAAGACACACACATTTTTATCAAGATATATCAAATAAAAAAAAAAAAATACCGTTTACGCCTTTAATTTTTGTTGCTCAACTGCTGACTCTAAATGTTCCTGCGCTCAGTCGGATCTCTCTCTATAAGTTGAGCATAACAGAATAGCTCAACTGAAAACAGTCAACTGAATACAAAAACGAAGTGAAAGGAAGCAGAACACTTCGAACAGAACACTTAGAGAAAGAGAAAGAGTGCATAGTGTTTTCGGATATGTTAGGCCCCCAGCACACAGAAAGAGGAGCGTATCAGAGCTGGAGAAGCTTACGAATTTTTCATACAAAATTCTACGCTCCGCTAAGCTGTTGGTGTGCGCACTCTCTATGTGCTCTGTGTGTTTGATTTCCCAAAGCGTATGTGTGCGGCAGGCCTTAGACCGTAAAGCACTCTCTCTCTCTCTCTAATGCTCACTGATGCAGTACTTCGGCAAGCATTCGGTGTGAATTTCCGAGAGTGTTCAGCCCCGCGGGGCATGGCTGTGGAACTCTGCCGTATAGGGAAAAACGGTCAACTGTTATTTGCGAGCTTTGCTTTACTTATAACATCTTATTATCATCGATATCCGAAAAATTTGTCTCATTTGACAAATTTCGAAGCAGTTTTAAAGGATTATGCCTAGATTTTTCGAATATTGCCATAGTAACGATCGGTTCTAGTATTCTACACTGCTTTAACCCTGGAAGGTCATCCTTATGTACATGCCTTATGAATCAATCTTCTGAAAAACTTCAGTTTACAAATACAAAATTCAATTAATGACCTCGTTTAAGGTATTAACTTTACACTTTTTATTCTAACTTTAATGTCAAAGTATGATTTCCTTTTAATAATCTAAATCTTGCTGTAGGCAAAGATAGACGGTATAATCTGGTTTTGAAAAAGAAAAGCCATAGCACGGTGCAACTTTTTTAAGGTCATTGTCTGGTTACGCCTTCGCAGCCCGATATTTTTGAAGAACATTCCGAAACTAAAAAAATCCCAAAAGGACTTGGCCCCATCGCATCGTAAAGATCATATTTTGATACCTTGAAAAGATAACTTTCGTAATACCGAAACGGTGTGAAAGAGTGTTCATATGAAGCTGGCATCAGAGAGTTACTTATATTGTTGTTTGGGATAACTTTGCTGAAGAAAGATTTGCCAAATTTCTAGTAGTTTAACAGTTTCTGGAAAACAAAAACATGCGATTTTTCAGTTTCTATTCTGTTTTGAAGTACTTTGAAGATGCCTTTTTTTGGGTCAGTCTGTAAAGGACTTTTTTTTGCTCTTGTTTATATCTATAACTTTGCCAAATACATAAGAACAAAATTATAAACGGTTAATGATATATGGACTTCATAAAAACGGTCTCCTCTTTGGGTATCAAAAAAGTACCTTTACGATGTGTTGTGGCCAAGAACTTTGGGGATTTCTTTAGTTTCGGTATGTTCTTCAAAAATAACGGGGTGCAAAGGCGTAACCAATTTATGACTGTTACTGTGTAGTTCATCATCAAGAACAGCGGTGGGCAAGCCCTTGATCCCAGTGCTCCCGAGAGCTATTTTACGGCAACAGGCGCCACACATACGCATTCTTAGCGCCGCCACAAACAAGCAGACATTCCGGCAAGCACAATTGCCTCGCTTTGAAGCGAAAACAACAACAACTCTATTGCGTTTCGGGACACGATGCCAATCGCGTAAGCGACAAAGACGTCTACAAAAACACCGCTGATCTAGAAACGTTTAAGACAAGTAGGATTTGGTTTAAGTGTGGCTAAATACAGATTTCTTACGAGTTTCTACGAAAATACAAATATGACCTGGGACAGTCAAAACATGCTTAACTCAAAGGGTTCACAGTCTTATTCATATCTTCAAAACAATTCTCTTCATTTTACCAAGGTAAAATGGGATGTAAATACGAACAAACTTCGACCAAGAAGTTAATCAATCAATTAAGAAAATTTCACATGAGTCCATTTTCACGCCGCATTTTGCAATTACCATGGAACTATGGTACCATCTTGAATTATTCAGCCGTTCGCAAAAACTGCGATTTGAAACTGGTTTTCGGACCAAAACTGGTGTCCAAATCGCAAAATTTTTGCGAAAGTGAAAATGAGGGCATGGATAAAAATTATCTTTTCGATATCTTTATTCAGCCCTAGTCACCAAATATAGGTTCTGGCTTAAGCCTTGCTTTTCACAACACACAACTAAGATATATTAAGATGCTCAGTTTGACTTTCTTCTATGATAAACCCCCCCATTACAAATACATATTCTAGGGTTAGTTTAGATTCAGAGATTAATTCCGAAACGAAAATCGATTTCAGTCAAGGCAATTATATTGGCTGGAAACTTTTTTCGAACAGTTTAGGATGCGCATAAGTAATCTATAACCGCTTTCCATTATAAAACGAGATATACACCCTAATCGATACCGAATATAATTTCGATTTGGGGTTAAACCAAATAACTATTAGGGTATTCACGACTCCCAGTTGAGCTGTGGAGTTGTTGAATTGAGGAAATTTGACATTTTTTAGAAGTCGCCCTTGGAACCCCCCTTGGAAACATTGTGCGTACTCCACTGATCTGGCGAATAATTGACAAATGATCAGCTTTACGTACTCATCCCATGCCACCGCTGCATTTTTGCTGAGGCCATTAGCACTTTTTGTTAATACAGTCAAAATCAGAAGCGAAAACGATAGAAAAACGAACATTTAGCGAATATTTTTGATGAAATTTTTAAATGTTCATTCTTTTTCCGCCTAAATCAATGGAAAACAGTTTTCTGGTTTGCTAAAGTTGCGTTTTTAGAAACATTTCGTATAATTATGTATTTTTCCCGCTAGTTCGGTATGTATTACGATATGTATGCATGTATATAGATGGTTTCGAATAGTTTTCATTTGATATATTCAAAAAAAGTACAGCTGCTTATGGTTTTTGAGGGGAAAGGGGTTACTACTGCCATCAAAGAAACAGAAAACATACCGAAGCCAAAGCAAATGCAAAGAAAAAGCCAAAGAAAATAGTACAAAAAGAAAAAAATATGTATCAAATTCATACTAAACTAAGGGATATTCGGAAAGGAACAAATGTATTGTAACTCGGACAATGGAGTAAATAACAGAATACCTATGTGTCTTAAGAATTTAAGTGAGTAAAGTGAGTCAAAAGTGAGTCTTGAAATAGATTACAAGAAGATCCTAATAAAAATCTTCTTTAGACACCATTAATTAGCACAAATCACTTTGTTTATAAGATGCAGAGAGAGAGAGAGAGCTCTTTGCTTTGCTGCTGAGCTACTGCTGCCCTACGCTTGATCCAATTAAGGTAAACACAAAAACACAAAAAAACAAAAACAAAAATCAAAAATAAAAGCCATAATCGTTCAAATGGAATCACAATGAATACGAATATATAGGAAAAAAATTGATATAGATAATTACATCTTAGCAGTTAGTTAAAATTTTTGGTTTTTTTTTTTTTGGGTTTTTTGTAGCAGCTACTGAATACGTTTCAAGTTAGATTAGCATTTAATTTTGTTTTGGTTTTCTTTCGTTTTCGTTTCGTTCAAGTCAAAATGGTTGTTGTTGTTGTTGTAGTTGGGATGCATCAGCTTGATTACTCTAGGCGCTACTTCGATTATAATGTACGGTGTACGTTTTTTTGGAGGGGATGCATTTAACGCGTAGTTTTTGGTTGTTGTTGTTGTAGTTGTCTAAAGTACAGTCTCAATACTGGTTATAGTGTCAAGTTGCGGCCGTGTTTCGTTTAGTACCTTTTGCACATCGGTACTAAATTCCTCAACTTGTTTGGCATGGGCCAATTTCAATTTCTCCATGGCGCGTCCCTGTTTGACACCGATTTGCTGTGGAATAGAGAAGAAAGGGAAATATGAGTTTTGGTAGATAAACAGGTAAGTTTTAAATCACAACTGTACAACTTTTTAAGAGAAATGTCAACTCAAGCCTGGTCACACTTTAAAGCCTGGTCAACTTACCCACTGAATGCAGTGAAATCTCGGAAGCATCCACATTTTCACAGAACCTATCACCACAGAACCACTCAATTCAGAAACGAAATGCTACTAATTCCTTCTAAATGAGTTTCTTAATTCAATCGAGGTTGCGTCAAGTGAAGATGATGGAGATGATGACCATGTTGTAAAAATAAGAGCGGCTTATCGAGAGACAGACAACTACAGCTCAAAGCTAGTTGATTCGAATACGAATATAATCGAATATTGGGAGGATACAAAGTTTACCTAACCATACTTATACCAGCTGGTCTAAGTACTATACTCTGTTGCCGCCACCCAAGTGAGTGTCGAAAGATCGTGTTATCCCCAGTACATAGAAGCTGAGAATTTTCTCTGAGCCAATCTTATTACATAGCTCAGAGAATACTATGAAGAAAGTTCTTAGAGCGAGTACAAAGATGCCACAAATGCGCTCTGAGAATGAGCATGGCCTGCCAAATTGTTTTTTTGCCAAAAAGCTGATAAATTCTTGCAGGGGGTCATTGAAGTATAAATATTGTTTGATAATTGTCAGAGGTACCTAAGAGAATTTTAAAAAATGGAAGCAACAAAGACAATCAAACAATACAACAATGCTGTGGAGGAAGCACAAGCGACGCTGATCAAAATTGAATCTTTACATTAATATGCATTTCGTTTTTACTTTTGCAAAAGATTTGCGATTTATTATTGCCAAAGTAAATAAGTGAGCATAGAGAATCCATATCAATATGTGAAAATTAAGAGAAAGCTCATCTATCTTCGCTAAAAAGTAGTCTTAAAGGAGTTCTTTGGGGTCCGTTAAGTACACCCAAAGAAATTTGTATCAATATCAGATGGATACGCGCTGTCTCCAATTGAAACTAAAATAAGTATCAGTTTTGTGGTATCAAAATAATACTTGAAATTGTGAAATTGATATTTTTGATATTAATTTGATACTTACTTTATTCATTTGATAAAAACAAATAAAGGGAAATTAACTTCGGCTCGGCCAAAGTTTTTTATACCCTTGCAGTTTGTTTTTCTAAATAAGACTACTTTTCGGACCTTACTTTTCTATGAGAGCTATACTATATAGTCATCCGATTTCGACAAAACTTAGTGGAATTATAAAAAAGCATAGCAAACTAACAGTTACGAAATTTGGAGGCGATCCCATTTAAAACAAATAAATTTTTCTCACTAGAACTTCTTTTTCGACTGATCATTTGTACCTCGGCTATATGCTATAGTCATCCGATTTCGACCAAACTTTGTAGAATTGTGTAAAAGTACACAAAATAAGTATATGCAAATAATAAAGACGTTCCCATTGAAAACAAAAAAGTTTTTCTTACTAGAACTAATGTTTTGACCGATCGTTCCTATGGGAGCTATATGCTATAGTCATCCGATTTTGACCAAAATTTGTAGAACTATGTGAAAGCATTCCAAATGAATTTATGCCAATTTTTAGGACATTTCTATTGAAAACAAAAAAGTTTTTCAAGCTAAGATTACTTTTCAGAGTCTACTTCTCTATGACAGCTATACTATATAGATGTCCGATTTCGACCAAAATTGGTGGAAACATGTGAAAGCATAGCAAACTATGAAATACGAAGTTTGGAGGCGTTTCTGTTGAAAACATACAAGTTTTTCTCACTAAAACTAGTTTTTCGACAGATCGTTCCTATGACAGCTATATGCTATAGTCAGCCGATGCGGCCGGTTCCTACAAATGTGCAGCAAATTTGTACCAAAAGACTTCGTGCCAAGTTTGGTGGGCATAGCCTTAAAACAGACGGACGAGAAACAGTCGGACATGGCTAAATCAACTCAGCTCGTCATGCTGATCAAGAATATATATATACTTAATGTGGTCGGAAATGCTTCCCTTCTAGCGTTCTAAACCGTTTGAGTTGAAACTTTGGCTGCTGTTCAATGAAATTAAGAAAAAAACAAAAAAAACGTAAATTCACATTGAATACATTTTAATACTTGGACAATGTCAACTTAATACTTGGAGTATTTAAGAGAAAATGATACTGAATTGATGACTACCCTTTTATATCCTGTTCCCATTAAAAATGGGGAAAAGGGGGATCATGAAGTTGTGCAAAAGTATGTAACAGGTAGAAGGAAGCATTTGCGACCCTATAAAGTATATATATTGTTGATCAGCATCAACAGCCGAGTCGATTTAGCCATGTCCGTCTGTCGGTATGAGCGCGTCGATTTCAGAGACTATAAGAGATAGAGCCACAAAGTATTTGCATATTAGTAAACCTATACCAGATTCAAATCGAGTTTGTTTCAGATTTGAAAAATTCCTTAGCTCAGAGCCACGAGCGGTGAGTACGTGCTGTCAGAGCGCTCTCGAGCGTTTAGCTCTGAGCCCTGTTACATCTCATCTATACAGTGAATTTGGCCGGAAAATGATTTTTCCACGCATCCACGCAGAAAGCAGATCTAAGCTGAGATCTTTACATCGAGAACCGAGAGCTACCATTTGGTTCTCAGCTCAGAGTCAAGAGCAGTGAGTTCTTGCTGTTAGAGCGCTTGGCTCACGAGCGATTAACTCTGGGAACCAAGTGAAAGTGCTTTTTCGGGACATTCTATTTAGCGCTTCGTTGATGTAGCTTTTGTAGCCTCCAGTTCTTCCATAACTGAATAAGGTTAAAGGAAGTAAAGGAAGTTTTTAAATTTAAAGATAAGAGCAACATTTGCTCTTAACAGAAACAGGCCTCGCCTATACCTTTTTAGGATGAGCGAGAGCATTAGGAAAGCAATCCTCTGGTGGTTCAATGGTTACCCAGGGTTGAAAACCAGCGAATTGGTTCACAACAAGGTTCTTATTCTTCAGATGAATTAGAATGGGAACTACCAATTTCAAGGATTTATAAAATAACTATCGATTTAACAATATTTTGTGGTCTCGAAATATTCTATTCTACGGATGGATTAGAAAAAGTCTTTAGAAAATAACAATTTATCGATATTTTGGGACCTCGATATATCGTCCTAAGCCACAGATGGATTAGAATGGGCTTTATCAATTCCAGGTACTTTAAAAGGTCTTTGGAAATAACGATTTATCGATATTTTGTAACTTGATATATCAAGTATCGAATTTTTAAATTATCCTTGGTCTATAGCTGGTTCTTCCAGCTAATTCAGTGGAAATACCAACTGTTACTTAACGGTTGGGTTTGGAACACTGCCTAAAAACGATACAAATTTGAGGAAGCGGAAAACTCAGAGCACTTATGGGCCCTTAGGGGTCACCGTCTCAAGTCTAAGCCGACTATCACTCACCTTTTTCTCCTCCATGAAACGTTTAACATTATTTTGTCGTTTTTCACGCAGACGACGATCCTTTTCGTTTTTGGTCTTGAGGGTCTTATCATTCTGCACCTCCTTGGCGGTATCCGCCGAAGTTTTAGCCTGTTTGGCATTTAGTTCCTTAACATCTCTGTCGAAAAAAAACAGAGAAAAGAACATCATCATCCAGCTATATACCATTTGCTCTCTGCCGCGACTTACCTAGCATGACGTTCCTCCAGCTGTTTAATTTGAGCCGCCTGCACTGTCAGCATCAATGCCTTCATGGCATCCTGTGAGTCTTGCACATGCTGTCGCAGCATATCCCATTCCTCCTTGCGATGTCTGGCAATCATGTCGGTCCACTGTTTGGTCTGATCGTTGATGGCGTTCTTGATATTCGCATCGTTGCGTATATCATCTTTGCTCTTGCCCTTGATCAGTTTATCGATGGCCGCATTCTGAGTCTTCTGCACCGAGGTGCGCTCCTTGGCGTGCTTCTTGCGCAGAGTGTCCAGCTCTTTGATCTGTTTCTTGCCCACCTTCTGGAAGCCCTTCTCCTGACGCAACGATTCCAGCGTCACCGGTTCGAACACCAGCGGCGGCTCCTTCTTCTCCTCCTCCTTGGCCTTGCCGGCATCGCGTGCCGCTCCACCGCTCTGCTCCTCAATGCCCAAGGCCTTCATCTGTTCGTTTTGCTGTTTGGCCGCTCCCGCGAAGCCACGCGGATCCGACAGCATGGCCATGAAGTCCTCAAAGCCATCAGGTACATAAATCTTCAATTCGATGTTCACAAACAACATGGGCAGCGACATGGGGAAGTTGGCCTCCGTGCGCAGCGAGACATGACGGTAGCCGGGCTGCAGGCCATCCAGGGGAAGAATACGCTGGCCAATCATCTTGCCGCTTTCCTCGTAGACGCCGAAGCGCAGGACCGCCAGATCCGGAAGCACCACCTTGCGGAACACAAAGGGATCCTCGTTGTACACGGGATTGAGTCCGTTGTTGGGCACCAGGCGTGTGCGGAACTCCTTCTTAACCGTGTCCGAGGGCAGGCCAAACATGTCCACCTCCACATAGGTGCCCACCTTCTTGTCCGACAAGAATTGCCCAGCAATTACCTTAACCGAACACATGGCCGCAATGACACCATCCACGGGCGCATCCGCAAACGGATCGAAGTCCTT
This sequence comes from Lordiphosa collinella, assembly GCA_018904265.1. Lineage (NCBI taxonomy): Eukaryota > Metazoa > Arthropoda > Insecta > Diptera > Drosophilidae > Lordiphosa > Lordiphosa collinella. The sequence goes on from JAEIFV010000001.1 coordinate 2,339,297, forward strand.
GTCGGCGCGCCGCATGAAGTCCGGCTTGAGCAGATAGCCACAGCCGCCGTTGTACTCGAATTTGCCCTGATTCAGTTGCATGGGCAGATCGGAGGTTTGGAAATTGAGAGAGACCATCTGACAGCCCGCGTTCCAGAAGACCTGCGGCATGTAGTTGGAAGAGTCGGCACGTGTGCCCTTGGGATAGATGCGTGACATTTGACGCTTGTTGTAATTGACGAAATCAATGGAGCTCTGCTTCAGGTAGTTCATGCCCGCCGATTCGGCGAAGGAGGACATGTTGTGGGCAATGTTCTTTTCTGTGGGGATTGAAGAGTTAGAAAATCTCCAGCTCCCGGGGTCGAACCCACTTACCAATTGCCTTATCAAAGCCCTGGAATTTAATAGGCTGCGCATAATTGACCATCGATGAAAGCCAGGGATGTACATTGGTGGTGGAGCCACTGTAATTGGCTGCAGCCGCCTCAGCCTCGGCACCACCGCCACCTTCGGCTGCCGCATCGCTGGCAGCCGCCTCAGGTGCGGGTGCAGGTGCAGCAGCTGCCTCCGGCGGTTTACCCGCACTTGCGTCCTCTTCGGGATCATCATCGGTCTTGAGCTCACCCTTCAGCCAGAGCTCTAGCTCAACCTTTTCCACTTCGGGCTTCATGCGTTTATTTTTAATGAGAATCTTACGCTTCAGCTTGCAGGGTGGTGGCAAGGGCAAACCCGGATCCAGCTGGAAAGCAAGCAATTAGAAGGTGAACAGTCAATCCTATATGGTTTCACCTACCGGATGATCTGACAAGGGTTCCTTCAGCAGCAGATCACCAAAGAAGTCATCACAGTATTTAGCTAGTTTATATTGTTGGGCACGATTGCAGTGATTCTCAAAGGACAGAATCACCGGATACTCGGAGGAGACGAAAGCACAATCCGCAATGGCTTGGATGCAGTCCTGGACAAAAAAAAAAGGGAGAATATAAAAAATTTGTAAATTTGTAAACTTAGAGTATGAAAATGAAATAGAAATGAAATAGAATGAAATGACAAATGATTTATATTAATTTCAAAGAGCAGTTGATTGTGCGATATTTTTACTTGTCAAATCAATGCTCAATGGGTTTCTCACTCGAGAATATGCCACGTAACATGGTTTATACAAATCTAAAACGCAAACGGACATCGTTTTGGCCAGCGACTATTTTTATTCATTGCGAATGCCAATCTAAGAGGAAACCGAGTGCGTTTGCACTCAATTGGCATCCCTTTAGTACCGCTGGGGTCAGTTACAGTATTTTCGTCAACCCAGCGTTGCTCTTTGTACGGTAATGGCTCGTGACGACAGCGTTTGAGGCTTATGTCGCTTCTCTGCATGGCATTTCGTCTATCGAGCGTCGCTCAGGTCGGATCCTGCATGGCATAGCGTCGACCTAGTGTGCCTGGAGGGCCGTTAACGTATTGAGCGGACATCGCCTTGCAATATATGTCAGTCGAACAAATTGTGAGGCGTATAAGCATCATAAAACTATACAAGGTGTGGCGGATAAGTCACTGTGCTATCAGTTGAGTCCACATTATTTCAGTCTGGCTGGGTTTTTGTGTGCACAGGCTCATTTAGCAAAAGCTGTCAGTCCACATTTTTGAATGTACGCCGTACCTTCTGTAATTGTATCATGGGTATAAAGGTGGGTCGACGACAGTCACAAAATCGTCGACGGAACGTTGATACAGCGTTGGTCGGCCGTACTAGAGGGATGTCTGCGAAAATTATTGGAATTCATGGCAGCAAATCATATTGGCCCGTAATTTGTTTTCATTAATCGCGGTTCAAATTCCGAAGTAGAACTGCTGCTGTATCTTGAAGTTTGAGTCCTCGACGTCCACATTGTGGCTCTTTCTGCCACGCATAATTTATGTATTGTGTGCGTACATACACGGACAATGAGAGCATTTCGCTAATTATTTTCGCAATTTATTTGTTGTCTGGTGCTGCTAACTGAAAGAGACGAGCAACTTCTGTCGTGCTTGTGCTTTCGACGAAATTCAAAAGCAGAGCGCTTGCTGCTGCTGCGACTGGCCTTCCCAACATGGATTTGTAAAGCGTCTATCTACTACCATTAGCCTCTTACAATACACATCCTTAATGATCCGTCTCGAAGGACCAGTTCAGCAAATTAGTTCTTGTTTTGTAGTAGTAAAGGAGGAAAGCCTTGTTACGGATGCGGTAATTGTGCAATTACATCTTAATTGCACGGAAAATGTGTCATATTTATGATTTAAAATTTAAAGAATTTGAAAGTGGCCAGAAAATTAGTGTATTCGAAGTAAGGCCAAGTTAGCGATGCGTCAACTGTGCGATAACTTCTTTACTAAGCGGTTAAATTGTAAAATGTAAAATGGCTTGACACAGTCCCAAAGGTCCAAAGCGGAGCTCCTCTCAATCTCTTGGCTTGTGCGCTTCTAATTTTCGCACAAGAGAAAGGAACCTACAGTTTAACGCCGAATACGAACGGCAGTTTGAGAAGCTTTTGCATGGCGCCAACAGCAGAGAGGGGTGACCGGGGGTAAAGTTTATTCAAAGAAAAAACTTTTTCGTTAGATGTTCCGAGGCGGGATCGAACCCTCAACCTCTTGCACAGCGGTCGCACACACTAGCCGCTGAGCCACCCGGCGGTTAAATTGTACCTTCATTATCCGGCTCGAAGGATCAAGCAATAAAATTAGCATTTACTCGAAAAATTAGTCTATAATTTTTGTGTCGCTGTAACCAACATGTTCTGCTAGTGTTTCATTTCAAAATAGACCAGATTCTGATACAGTATCACAACGATTAACATTAGTCTTGTACTCATGCTTACCTTGAACAGTATTTCCGTACAGTAGGCATGTCCATGCGTTACAATTGGCTCTTCATCCTCACCCTTGCCATTCCAACAATCCAGCTCCACACAACGACAGCCCGCCAATAGCGTTTGACGATACATTTCCACTGAACTTTTACCACCAATCTGACGACCCGATAAATAGGTATTATGCGAACTATTAATATAGTAATGGGCCAGTGGCTGATCCATTTCCATATAGAAATCCAAACGATCCAGAAATACGGGCGCATTCTCATCGGACATTAAATAACGCTTGAAGCCATCCAATGAGAGTTGCACTACCAAATAAAAGTCAAATATATTAAGGGAGGCATTATTATCTATGTTCATAGTGGTGTACCTACCGCTTTTTTTCTTCTCCTCATCCAGTTCATAGTCATTGACAATCTCTGTGCAACGTTTCTCCTCATAGAGCGGAAATAGAATCTCATTCATGCGTGGATCACGTTGTTTATCATTCATGAAGTGAATAAATTGTTCCAAGCTAATAAAGTCCTGTTTGCCCTTGGTGCTGTTGAGAGTTGGAAACAATGAAATCAAATGCTGTGGTTACTCAAGATGGACTTACATGGAAGTGAACAGCTCTTCGATATCGTTACGTGGACACACTTTATGATATAAAGCATAGAATTTATCAAAAGTGAATTGCTCCTTAGTCATGGTCGCATTCTTATCATCTGGCAAACCGGCATCCTTGATGCAGTTATATACCAATTTTTCAGTTTTACCCGATGCAAATGTTTTGGCCAAAATTTTGACAGGGATTTTACCAGTCTTCTCCACGCAATAGCTTAAGCGCATCCAACTGAGGAAAAAAATTGATTTGATGTAGAGAATTTTTGTTGTAGGAAATGTAGGAAGCTTGTAAACAAGAAATATATATTGAAAGCCCAAATCTACACATCAAATTATATAAATAAGGATACTTACCGGAGTGCGAAGGAAGGAAGATTTCTTTAAAAATGTACCAAAATATTAGGATATGTCAGGCATGAACTGTTTTTTAGGGTGTTATGTGGCAGTTTTCATACCCCAAAGGTACGAGGAATTAAGGTTCAGAGAGCGAGTTGTTTTAAGGAAAGTTTGGGGACTCAGAAATTGTGCCAAAACTTCTTAATTGCTATGAATAAGTTGCAGATTTAAGATCCGGCTTGAAGGGCCAATCTAGCAAATTGGCTTACATTTATAGTTAGAGATTCGCAAATAGGGCGACTACTTCTTAATTTTACGAACTAAGTCGCACTTTTTAGAACCGGCTCGAAGGGTCAATCATGGAAATTGGACTTATTTCATATACACTTGGTAAGAGATTAGGCAATTGTAGGAACACTGCTTAATTACACGTGAAAAGTGACACATTTATGATCCGGCTCGAAGGACCAATCCCTGAGAAAGGCAATATAATTGTTTTGACTGCAGGAAGAGGAGAAGGCCAGATAATAAAAGCACAGTTAACACAGCAAATAACTAACGATAAACGGCCCACAACAAATCTACACTTACTTAGATTCAATTAAGAAGTTTCGAAAGAATGCCAAGTTAGGGATTTCGCAATGTACTGCATAATTCCAAGGAGATAGCTGCATATTCATGATCCGGCTTGAAGGGCCAATATAGTAAATTGGCTTAAAATTTATATTATGTAGAAGTTTTAGCGGACAGCCTAGTTAGGGATTCTCGATTTGTGCGAATATTTTTAAATTTCACAAATTGGGTTGTACTTTTTGGATCCGGCTCGAAAGGCCAATAATGGAAATTAGCCTTAATTCATTTGATGTAAAAGTTTTGGAGCAAAGCCTAGTTAGGGATTCGTTAACTGTGAGAATACTTCTTAATTGAGCGGTCTAAATGTCACATTTGTTATCCGGATCGAAGGACCAATTAAGAAAAATTAGCCAAAATTGATATTGTGCAGTAGTTTCGAGAGACAGCCTAGTTAGGGATTCGGTAATTGGGTAAAAACTGCATCATTAAGCGGAATAAGCTAAACACTAATGATCCGGCTCGAATGATCGACCAATAACATAAGCCTTAATCCAACTAAGAAGTTTCGAATGAAAGCCTTATGATGCAATGATCATTTCAAAAAGCATTGAGATTCCTCTGAAGTTTTCAGTATCAGACTTGGGACCCTTATTGTGGATAGGAATTATCAAAAAACTCCTACTTTCTACTAACTTAGGAAATCACCAAGTTCAAGAGAAACTTTGAAAAGCTTTAACTTTAACTTTGAAAACTAAACTAAAACTCCACCCAAACTACCTAATTAAGCCAAATTAATGTCTGAAACTAATTACAATATTGATTTGCAAAATTACCAGCAATTTCAAACTAAATATGAAACTAAATTGCATTCCATTTTCAATCTGAACAATTAATTGAAATGCATTTAGAAACAATTTGCCAGCCACAGCGATATACTTCAACCCATTAGCAGCTGACCATCAAGCAAAACCCCCTCCGGCACATCATAGCCATAGCCGTCTGCTGCCTGACAGCACCACTTGGGTCCCAGTTTACCACTTATGTAATGGATGCAGTTCAGAAGTAATTGCTGGCCCTTTCTTTTCGCATAAATAATGCAATCGGAAACAAATTGCAAACTAGGCCAACTAATTTACAATACAAACATGCAACGCCCCTCATTTGGTCAGGTGTTACTTTGCTAGCGGTTAACATGAAATTTGCACTACCACTGCACACACACATGCTGCAGTGCGTCCTACGCCAAAGCCACAAAAGACCGCACACACACATACAGGTTACAGGCCACAGGCAACGCATATTCAATGAACCGCAACTCACAACCATTGACTGCTGCTGCTGCTGCTGCCTGTGGCCTGAGAGGGGTATTTGGGTATACAACTTGTTCGCCATTTCACACGGCTGCTTAACCCAATTTTAGAGACCATGGAAACTCCTTTAAAAGCAATTCTGTTTCAACACTTAAAGGGATAGAGGGATAGTCTAACAGTTTCTAGGTGATAGGAACAAAACAAATGAATAGAAATCAGTTTCTAAAATTGGAGGGAAGCTAACTTCGGCTCGGCTGAAGTTTATATACCCTTGAAGTTCATACAAATTTTCAGGACGGCTACTAAGACCATTAAGACTGTACTATACAGTCCTTCGGTTTTGACCAAACTTAGTGAAATCATGAAAACGCATAGCATACGTTATAAATACGAAGTCTGGATGCCAATTCCATTCAAAACAAAAAAGTTTTTCTCACTATAACTAGTTTTTCGACCGATCGTTTCTATGACAGCTATATGCTATAGTCGTCCGATCCGGCCGGTTCCCACAAATTTGCAGCGTATTTGTACTACAAGACTTCGTGAAAAGTTTCGTGAAGATAGCTTCCAAACTGACGAAAGAAATCGCATAGAAACAGACGGACATGGCTAAATCAACTCAGCTCGTCAGGCTGATCAAGAATATATATAATTTATGTGGTCGAAAATGCTTTCTTTTATGCGCTACAAACATCCGGAGAACTTTAATATACCCTCTTCAAGGGTATAAAAGTTAGTTTCTACTGCACTAAGTTGCATATTTACGATCCGGATCGAAGGACCAATTATGGAAATTTGCCTAAATTAGTAGTTTCGGGAGAAAGCCTAGTTAGGAAACGGGTATTCTAAATTGCACTGAAAATGGGCACACTTTTTATACGGCTCGACGGGCCAATCAGTAACTTTATATATAAAATTATCAAAAATCAAATAAAATAATTTTCCCCCTTTTTTATGTCGATCTGTTCCCTTAATGTAAAAGACAGTTCGCATCACTCTGATATTTACATAGATAGTTACCCAGCTCGGAAAAAACAAAAGATCTGCAGATAAACCAGGGATGCAAACCGTTTTTAAACCGAACCGAACCGTTTTTTTGCACTCGTGAACCGAACCGTAAGCCGAACCGGTGGGTTTTTAAAAGTGCTGAATCAAACCAAAAACCGAAAATTAAAATGGTTCGGTTCACTTCAATGAAGAGTTTTGAGACGTGAAGCGCCTACCTTTAGTCAATGATATCTGTAGTTTTGGGATTTTCTATCGACTTTTAAGCTACGATTTATCTGACTTTCGGTTAAATTAAGATTCAAACTGATCCTTAGCGACGCCAGATTGGTGTAGTCTTTACGAATGATGTGTCAACCATTTTAAAGCATGTGATCCCACACGTCTCCTGCAATAGCCCACCGACCTTTTGTTATACCTGTCATTAGACTGCATTTCTTCTTGTTAGTTACTAATTGATTTGTGTCAGTATTCTTCCCTTCGTTCTCAATATTCAGTCGTGTTTCTTAACCTAAATCTAAGACAAGCCAGGAGATTATTTTCCAAAACGATAGTTAACGTTTTTAAGGGCACGGTATGTATTGCTTTCGTTCGATTTAGTACTTCGACTTATTTCTGGATTGATTTCAAAGTGAAATCCTTTTGGACGAAGACCGAATATAAGATTTTTATCATGATTTCAAAGCTATTCAAATGTTTTTTAAGAATTCAGATTCGAAAGTATGCAAAAAGCAAAAATACACGGAAAGTCAGACGCGGAAATAGCCCTTCATAAAATATATAAATAATAAAAAGTGAACCACTGAACCGAACCGAAACCGCGGTTTAGTTAGCTCCAAAAACCATTTAGTGAACCGAACCGGTGGTTTAAAATCTGTGTGAACCACTGAACCGAACCAGTCCTTATTTCAAAGTGGTTTGCATCCCTGAGATAAACTATTAAGAACTACTCTCGACAAACGAATCCTCGGTTAATTTAGACATCAAGCATGAAAAAATCATACGTTGAGTGCTAGTAGTTATATGTCGGGAAATGGTAACACTAATGTCGATAGTTAGAATCTGGTACTACCAAAATGAAGTTGGAAATTTTTTTGCATAAACGGTCTCACAACTTTTTGATGCAACGGGTGATTTTTTAGATATTATCTTTTTGGCAACACTGGTTTAAACAGCTCACGCACGTTTCGTGTTTTGTTTCACCGTCAAACATCTTCAGTTTGGTCTATAATTTAACCATGAATCGTCTTACAAACGAACAACGCTTGCAAATTATTGAATTTTATTATCAAAATGCGTGCTCTGTTAAGAAAGTTCATTGCGCGCTTCTTCCATTCTATGGTCAGTTTAATCGACCCACTGAAGCGGCTATTCGGGCTATTGTGACTAAATTTAGCACCAAATTTACATTAAACCACCAACACGCTTACGTAGAGTGCGAACTGAAGCAAATATCGCAGCTGTATCGGTCAGTGTTAATGATGACCATCAATTATCGATTCGTCGCCGTTCGCAGCAATTGGGCCTCTGTTACTCAACAACGTGGAAAATTTTGCGGAAGGATTTAGGTGTGAAGCCTTTAAAAATACAGCTGGTGCAAGAATTGAAGCCGAACGACCTACCGCAACGTAGAATTTTTGGTGAATGGGCTCTTGGAAAGTTGGCCGAAGATCCACTTTTTTATCGAAAAATTGTGTTCAGCGACGAAGTTCATTTTTGGCTCAATGGGTACTACTTAAATAAGCAGAATTGTCGATTTTGGAGTGAATATCAGCCAGAAGCATTGCAAGAGCTACCAATGCATCCAGAAAAAGGTCACAGTTTAGTGCGGTTTATGGGCTGGTGGCATCAATGGACCGTACTTCTTCAAAGATGATCCGAATCGTAACGTAACTGTGAATGGTGAGCGCTAACGTGAGATGATATCCAACTTTTTTTTGGCCCAAAATGAAAGAGCTTGACTTGCATGACATGTGGTTTCAACAAGACGGTGCCACATGCCACACAGCACGCGCAATAATGGACTTATTGAGAGGCGAGCTCGGTGAACATTTTATTTCACGTTCGGGACCGGTCAATTGGCCGCCTAGATCGTGCGATTTAACGCCTTTAGACTATTTTTTGTGGGGCTATGTTAAAGCTCAAGTCTATACAGATAAGCCCGCTTCAATTGACGCATTGGAAGACAACATTGAAGCATTTATTCGTGAGATACCGGCCGAAATGTTGGAAAGAGTATGCCAAAATTGGACTAAGCGAATGGACAATTTGAGGCGCAGTCACGGTCAACATTTGCATGAAATAATCTTCAAACATTAAATTATATGGACCGTACTATCGATTCAAATAAAGATTTCATGCATTTTTCTGAATTTTATGTGTTTTTTTTTTAAACTTTCCTATAGCTCTTAAAAAATCACCCTTTACTTGTGCTATTCGTGTTGTATATAGTATGTTGAAAAAATCAAGAATAGAAAAGTTTTCGTTGAACTATTTTTCACAACTTTCGATGTGGATTATCTCAACAAGAGTGTGTCGATGAGAAAGGAATATTTCAATGCATTCCAAACTACTGGGCAAAATTATAATACCCATTGCAAGGGTATAAAAACCGACATCATTCCTATTGGTAATAATACAGCAGATATTATGTATGCTCCGTGGACTGAAATTTTGTGAAGCAGGAAGACATTTCAAACCACTAGTATTCCTTCTAAAAAATCTCAAAATCTCCTAGTCCTATGTAGTATTTGTGTGCTCTAATAATAAATAGTTGCAAATCTGATATGATATCAGGGTAGCGTTTTTTTTTTGGTAGATCGCAGTTCGATTTCAAGCTTTACACAAGCTCACACGTGTCACCTCCATAAGTTCTTTGAAAGTATTCGATGCGAATAGCCCCGTAACTCTTATTGCCTTAAGTAACTTGTGACTCTGTAGAGTCTTTTGCTTTCCGCCTTATGCCTGTTGAAATACCTGTCTCAGAAAATAAGAGTATTCGATCCAGCCATTCCATGTTTCTTGTCTTAAGCCTTTTACGAGCCCTATTAGATTCCTTCCATTTTTCAACCAATTTGCTGTTGAAGTTTCTTAAGAATCTACAATTTTTTTGCAGCTTTTAATCGGTACATTTTGTTTTATCAATCACAATTGCAAAAACATACGCCTCAACTGCCGAAAAATTCTTCGTCTTGCCATACGAAAAAGAGAGTGCGCTTGCAAACTGACAAAGTACCTGAAAAGTATTCTGTTGTTGGCAGATGCAGGTTGATGCAGCCAAATCTAAACATTTGACAAAGATAACGAATCACATTAAATAAAACAAAAAGAATTACACCGAATACAGCCGGACTACAAAACTTGCACTCCACGAAAGTCTAACATCAGTTGTTGAAAAGAGGTACGACTGCAAGATTCTACCACGATTACTATTACAACATAAACGCACATGTGACGGAACCATTTTTTTCCCCTTCATACATACCCTCAACTTAACTAAAACCAAATTTAACAGCTGGAAACATAAACTTTGGCAATTTGAAAGCAAAATCTGTGCACACTAGAAAAAGCGGGAAAATAGTTTGCTGCAGCTGCTGCAACATATGTTATGTTTGACAGCTCACTGCTGAGCGAATAAAAACCACAAAAATAAATGAAAAGTATCGATAAGCTTAATAGTCTATTGGTAATCGAATGCATATCAAAATTTTGAGGGTTTTAATTTTTTAAAATTCTCTTTTTCTTTCGCAAAGTCGGCTGTTTCACCCAGTGTGCGAAACTGCGAATATGATCATGATCCGGCTCGAAGGACCAAGCAAGTAAATTGGCCTAAATTCATTTTGTGTAGTGAATTTGCAGAAAAACGTAGTTAGGGATTCGCCAATTGTACGAATACTGCTTAATTGCATGTACAAAGTGACTCATTTATGATCCGGCTCGAAGGACCAATGAAGCAAATTTGCTTAGATTCAATCTAGAAGTTTCGGAAGAATGCCAAGTAACGGATTTGGCCATGTATTGCATAATTCCAAGGAGCAAGTGGCACATTCATGATCCGGCTCGAAAGACCAATCAAGCGAATTAGCCTTAGTTCATATTATGTAGTAAATTCGAAGAAAAACTTAGTAAGGGATTCACCAATTGTGCGATGACTGCTTATTAGCACGTAAAAAGTGACACATTTATGATCCGGTTCGAAGGACCAATCAAACAAATTAGCTTAAGTCCAATAATTTCACATAATTACTACTAATTTATCATTTTTGAAATTCTAAGACCAACTAGCTTACATACAATTCTCATACAACAACTAAAAGTGTACCTACCTACCTTCAATCCCAGAGCATTACTTAACATTTGCATTTGACAAATTCGGTACTTACTGCTTCATCAGATTCGTGCGTGGACACACATTGGTGGCTTTATTGTTATGCGTGATTATACGCAAATTCTTTTGCCAACTCTTTTTTTTTTTTTTTTGTTGCGTAAATCGACAGAAAAAACAAACCCAACATTAATCATAAAGACATGCAAGAACATAAGAAGCCAGAAATAAATTGATTGCAAGGCATATTGACAGACGACATATTATTTATATACAGGGTGCAATTCGGTGTGGTTGGGAAATGATAAGAGCCGCCACTTACTGTTTTCTTAGACACATCATGGGGCAGATGTTATTCGCTTTGACATTATGGGTGATTTTTCGTATGCCATCTAGCCAGATCTAAGAAGAAGACATGATTGTGGGTGGCAGGATAGAAGACATGATCTGATGGGAGATCTGAGCTAGGGCCGCCTCGCTTACCTTGGCCGTGGCCGCGTCCGGGCAAATCACATGATGATATGTTATATTGATATAGTCCGTATTCGAGCAGATGGTCAGCGACCGCTTGTCCAGTTCGGGCAAGTTGGTGCCGTTCTTTTTGGTCACCTTGTCGAGTATCTTGGGATCCTGCAAGAGAAAATGCCAAAAACCATTGTCTATATAAACAAAATCCGAATTACATTTTCATTGTTTATGTGAATGCAATTTGGCGCAGCGAAGAACGAAGAAAAACAAGAGGAAACGCGAGCATTAATCTCGAAACGCATCATTAATCAAAGCAGAATGCCCGCCGCGGGTGGGTGGGCGCACGGAGGCATTGGATATATACACTGTGAATTAAAAACAAATAAATCTTTTGCAGCAAATTTAACTTCATGTTTGACCTTGCGAGAGCGTAAAACATTTCTATTCTGGAAATATAGACAGCAGACATTTGACGAGTCATTTTGAGTTCAATGTGAGCCCAAAAGAAGGCTAAAGATTTTGACAGCAACAATAAAGGTTGTGGCTCTGAGTTTAGTTAGAAAAGCAAGCAAATGGCAAGAGTTTGGCTAGTTTTATTAAAAAGTTTTACCTATTTTGGCACAATTTGACTCAGAACTTTTGGCAATACGGTCACTCTGACTGGTTTAAATTGTGTTTTTCTGAGAGCCATAAAGGGCCAGCGGAGAGGGCTTAAAGGGACATTTAGTGCCCATCGCTGAATTGAACTAGAATTTGCATAAATTCTAAGGCATTTGAAGTGAATGAGGTTAGACATGATTGAGAAAAACCTTAAAAGATTAAGTGCTTAAAGCATATTTTATATCACTAAAGCTGTATTTTCACTTGTCGAGATTTCATATGAGATGGGGTAAAAATACCTCAGTTTATTGTGATTTGGCTGTCAAAAAACTTATTTGAGAACTCAGATAGTCTACTTCTCATGCAGCTTTTCGTATAATTTTGTCGTGTCTGATATGACAAGTTAAAAAATACAGCTTTATCATTTATCACTTTAAAGTCAGGGCCCCAAACTGCCAAAAACTTACGCTCGAAACGAAGAATATCAAAAATCCGTAAATCTTAAAGTCATAAATGTTAGAGCAGCTCAGCTTTGCTGAGCAAATCAAGTGAATAGGGTATTTTGCAGAGCTAGCAAATAACAATTGACCGTTTTTCGTTGTCCAAAAATAACAGTTTTTACAGAGCCGTTCACATCGGCTCATGAACGAATCGCTCAGTGCTTAACGAACAACCAATGGATTTGTTTACATTTTGCTCTGCTCGTTCACTGAGCAGATCGTCTCGAGCGAAGAATATAAAAGTCATTTGCGTTTGTGTGTGTGTATGCGTGAGTGAGGTGTCAGAAAACAAATAAATGGCTTTTTGCTCTTCTACTGACTCTTAATGTGCGAGCGCTCAGTCGGATCGCTGTCTATAAATTGTTATTGAAAGAGCAAAACAAGCAACGCTCAACTGAGAACAGTCAACTAAAAAACCAAAACAAAGAGAAACGAAGTGTTCTGCTCAGAGCGAGAGCAAGCGTGCATGGATTTTTTCGGTTTTGTTATTGAGCAGACCGCAAAGGAAAAAATGTTCAATTGTTATTTACGAGCTCTGGTGTTTTGTATTCTTCAGAGTTCCTAATTGTTTTATTTTTAAAGGTTAGAATCCAGCACTCCGTAATTTCGATTTCATCAAAATATTTTACATAAATAGAAACACTTTCAAGTAGCTCAAGAGCAGCAAAGCGAAGCAAAGTGTTCCTATTTATATAACGAATCAAAATTCCGGAGTGCTGGATACTGACCTTAAGCAGTGTTTTTGCTTTAGTCGGAGTTTACACGATGAAGCAAACTTCATATAGTTTTCTCAGTAGACGAGAGAATCTGGTAAGAGTCTGTACCTTTCGCTTATAAGTTTGCTTAGAATTTCCTTGAGCTTACCGCCTAAAGCTAGGTACAGAGAACGCCAAACTGTTTGTGAGCACAAAAAAGCCATTTTTTGCGGATCGTTAAAACGAAATAGAGTGCTGAGATAACCAAAAAATGACAAGAACGCCAAATAAGGCGTTATTGGTATATTTGTAAAGGTGCGGTCACACTTTTCCCGGCTTACGAACAATTTAATGAGGATTTCAAATCAAAAAATGTGTAAAAATGCAGATCGGTATCCCCCTATATTACAGATTTTGTATCTGAATACTCAAGTTTTCATTTATGCCACACAAATTGCCTTAGATGAGAAAGGCAGAGCATACAAGAAGCAGACGCTAGCGTCTCAGTTGCCATATTTGAAAGATATGCTAACGATATGAGTATATCGACAAAGCCAAGAGAGATGTAAGATGTAATGTGATATATCTCAATAGTTCGAGTCACAGAAGTGTTCATTCAAAACTTCCAAACGAGAGCCAACAGTTTTAATTGGCTCTAAAACAAAGCATCCAGTGCAGACGCGATACGAATCTGCTAGCGTGCGAGATCAATAATAAATGTTACACATTTTCATTATTTATTTGTTTTTATTTCATAAAAGTTAGTATATATTACTGTGGTTTCTCTTCATCAGCATTGGCTGGTGCAAGCAACAAATTTGTTGCTGCTCTTTCTGGACTTCGAGGCTGTCAATGGCAACTGAATCAGAATACTCTATTGATGAGGCCCCAAATAATTAGGTATATTTTCTTCCTCATAAAAGCGCTTCAATCGTATTTTTTATTTAGAGAAATGTATTTTTTGCCCTACCGACCGTCAAAATAAATAAATTAAATTAGTTTGGGCGCACAAACAAAACTTGAACAGCTGTTCAATAAAATCCACATGCGCAGAGTAGTTGGCAACGCGAGGACGCCAGTGTGGATTTTACCACTCCCTGTTTGCTTGTCAGCATACTAGTCGTAAAACGTTTAACGTCATTTTTATATGAAGATTTTTTTTTTGCGAGCGCTTTTTTGCGTAACTAAGAAAACGTCATTCATCAAGTATGTCCCGTTTTAGGTCCTAAATGCAAACAAAATTTTTACACCTTGTACACGGAAGGTTATCCTTGAATTGTATATGTTAGCGTAAAACTAATTTGGTGTTCCCACAAGAGCAAATGCTCGGGGAATATGCTTGTAAGATCAAACTCTTAAGCACGCACGCAAATTTGCACAAAGGTGTTCCCTCTTCATACGCTTCTAGGCAAATATTTGTTTTAAATAATTACTTACAACTTAAAACAAAAGCTTCCCCTTTTAGGTACACTTGTCCAAATTTTTATCAAAATTTGGGCAAATTAGTTGCCTGTGAGACCTTAGCTTTAGTTTAGGCATTATAAACATTATTTATTGTTTGAAGCACAAAATTGTCTACTATTTTTATATACAACTGCTTCGTATGCATTCCCTTAAAAGCATGAAATGCTTAAATGAAATATTTCCACCTCAAGTGACTTTTCCCCTTTGCTTATCAATCCACAAGAAGGAAAGCTTAGCAGATAAATCATATTCAACCCATATATCGCCTCCCCCTTGGGTGGTGTCTTGACTAAGCATCTAGTGGAGACACAACCCAAATTTGCAATATTAAATCTGTGAAAATGTTTGACATTTTGCAAGCCTTTCTCTTTTTTCTTAAATCTTCTTTTAAAAGCCAAAAGCCAAAGCCAAATTCATGGCAGCTGCCAAATAAATTCAATTAAAATGCAAAATAAATGCTAAAAAGAAGAGGAAACTTTATGCAAAAGTTTTTAGCACTACACAAGAGGTACAGTGGGCCAACGAAACGATATATTAATCAAAATGTATACTTCTTTTTAAGCCAAAATTGTGATCAAAATTAGTTGGCGTATCCCGTTTGAGCCCTCGACATCATGTCTGTTTAAGTACAAGCACCGCGACTTTGTGACGCAAAAGATGGCGCGTACAAAAATAAGGTCTTTGGGGCCCATGGCTGTTACAGTCAAAGCAAGGAAAGCAAGAAAACAAAGTTTTCCAACCGATCGTTCCTATGGCAGCTACACTCATGGACAAAATGGGTGTAAAGTTTTTTTTTTAAATATCGATTTAAATCGATATAAACATAAGATTTAATAAGGAAGCTTTACTTTTTTTTAATATGGTCACACTGTTTCGGTAAGAATTGGGTGAATTCTCGGAATTAATTAGCTTTCTGGGAAAAATTGTGGATTGTTTTATTGGTTAGACTGCAAACTCGTCTGGTCAATAAAATAGGTGTATGAATCTTAACATTAACCTGTAGTTTATAAATACAATTATTTGGTATTAGGATAATATATTAAAATGGGGACTTAATAACCATTCAAATTGTATTAGATGGGCCGTGAGCGTCAGTGCAGTGCGGAGGAGAGAAGGCTCATTCGACGACTCCGAGGTGAAGGAAAAACTTACAAGTCAATTGCCATGTTAATGAAACGTACTCAAAACTTTGTAAACAATGCCTTAAAACCGGAAAAAATAGGTGAAACTCGGGAAGTACCTAGAAAATCATCATCTAAGACCGACGATAGCATGGTTCAGTTGGTTAAACGCGACCCGTTCAAGTCCTCCAGGATGATTGCCAATGAAATTGGGAATATTGTGTCATTGGCAATAGCAAACCAGCAAATTTACAGATGAGGAAAAAATTTACATTAGATCGTAGAACCAGTCGCGGACCGGAGGGTGAGAAAAAATGGCGTAATATCCTCTGGAGTGGCGAAACCAAAATAAATTTATTTGGAAATGATGCCAAAAGGAATGTTCGTCGTCCGAAAGGCAAATAATTTGATGCCAAGTACACATATATAACTGTGAAACATGGAGGTGGTAGCCTAATGGTAGGGGGCTGCTTTTCATGGTATGGTGTTGGTCCGATTCATCGTATTGACGGAATAATGGACAGATTCGTATACAAAGATCTATTGGAGACGGTGATGCTAACATAAGCCGAGGATAATATGCCACTTTTATGAAAGTTCCAGCAGGATAATGACCCGAAGCACGCATCTCGAGCAGTAAAGGATTGGTTCCGAGAGCAAAATGTGGATGTTCTTGAGTGGCCAAGTCAACCCCTGGACCTCAATCCCATCGAGAATCTCTGGGGTGAACTCAAAAGATAGGTCGGAAAGACTTTTTGTCAAAATAAAAATCAACTTTGGGATATTGTCCAAAGAGCATGGTACAACATTCCAATTGAAACTTGTCGCAAGTTAATATCCTCCTTGCTAAAACGTGTGGAGAAAGTGTTCCAAAATAATGGCGGATATACCGGTTATTAGCTGCCAGATACTTAGTTTAATATAAAACAAGACCAAAAATAGTGAAATATTGATTTAATTTAAGCATTTAACTTCGTACACCTATTATTGTGTCCAGCCAAAGTTGGCGGATTTAAGGAAATATTTAATTTAGTTGTATATTAAAGACAATTAATATAAGTTTTGAAAAAACTATATGCTATAGTCATCCGCTTTTGATCGTGTGGAAAACAAAAGTTTTTCTAACTAAGACAACTTTTCAAACTCTACTTTTCAACGACAGCTATACTATATAGATGTCCGTTTTTGACCAAATTTGGTGGAATCATGGAAAAGCATAGTAAACTTAGAAAAACGAAGTTTGGAGGCGTTTCCATTGAAAACAAAAAAGTTTTTCTTACTAAAGCTAGTTTTTCGACCGATCGTTCCTACGACAGCTATATAAAGAGTGATTTTTTAGCTATTATCTTTTTGGCAACACTGGTTTAAACAGCTTACGCACGTTTCGTGTTTTGTTTCACTGTCAAACATCTTCAGTTTGGTCTATAATTTAACCATGAATCGTCTTACAAACGAACAACGCTTGCAAATTATTGAATTTTATTATCAAAATGCGTGCTCTGTTAAGAAAGTTCATCGCGCGCTTCTTCCATTTTATGGTCAGTTTAATCGACCCACTGAAGCGGCTATTCGGGCTATTGTGACTAAATTTCGCACCAAATTTACATTGTTGGACATTAAACCACCAACACGCTTACGTAGAGTGCGAACTGAAGAAAATATCGCAGCTGTATCGGCCAGTGTTAATGATGACCATCAATTATCGATTCGTCGCCGTTCGCAGCAATTGGGGCTTTGTTACTCACCAACGTGGAAAATTTTGCGAAAGGATTTAGGTGTGAAGCCTTTCAAAATACAGCTGGTGCAAGAATTGAAGCCGAACGACCTACCGCAACGTAGAATTTTTGGTGAATGGGCTCTTGGAAAGTTGGCCGAAGATCCACTTTTTTACCGAAAAATTGTGTTCAGCGACGAAGCTCATTTTCGGCTCAATGGGTACGTAAATAAGCAGAATTGTCGATTTTAGAGTGAATATCAGCCAGAAGCATTGCAAGAGCTACCAATGCATTCAGAAAAAGTCACAGTTTGGTGCGGTTTATGGGCTTGTGGCATCATTGGACCGTAGTTCTTCAAAGATGATGCGAATCATAACGTAACTGTGAATGGTGAGTGCTACCGTCAGATGATATCCAACTTTTTTTGCCCAAAATGCAAGAGCTTGACTTGCATGACATGTGGTTTCAACAAGACGGTGCCACACAGCACGCGCAACAATGGACTTATTGAGAGGCGAGTTCGGTGAACATTTTATTTCACGTTCGGGACCGGTCAATTGGCCGCCTAGATCGTGCGATTTAACGCCTTTAGACTATTTTTTGTGGGGCTATGTTAAAGCTCATGTCAATACAGACAAGCCCGCTTCAGTTGACGCATTGGAAGACAACATTGAAGCATTAAATCGTGAGATACCGGCCGAAATGTTGGAAAGAGTATGCCAAAATTGGATTAAGCGGATGGACCATTTAAAACGCAGTCACGGTCAACATTTGCATGAAATAATCTTCAAACATTAAATTATATGGACCGTACTATCGATTCAAATAAAGATTTCAAGCTTTTTACTGAATTTTATGTGTTTTTTTTTTAATTTTCCTATCTTCTTCTTCTTCTTTGGCCATCACAACCGTTTTACGGTCTCGGCCGCTGCCATTAATGCCCGCCACTCGCCTCTGTCCCGAGCGACATTCCACCAGAAGGACACTCCCAGGTTCGCAATGTCTCCCTGCACCTGGTCGCGCCATCTCCGCTTTGGTCGACCAGGCGGGGGAATGCCTCCCAACTCGATCGCATGCCGATTGTACACACGCTTTGCTGGAGCGTTATCATCCATACGGGTAACATGTCCTATCCAGCGCAGCCGCTGTTGTTTTATGCGCTTGACTAGGTCAGTGTCCCCATAGAGCTCATACAGTTCGCGATTCATTCGGATGCGAAATTCGCCGCCAACGTTTAGAGGTCCATAAATCCTCCGAAGAACTTTTCTCTCGAACACGCCAATTGCCGCCTCATCCTCTTTTGTTATTGTCCATGCTTCTGCGCCGTATAGCAGGACTGGGATGATAAGCGACTTGTATAGCGCAATTTTCGTTTTCCGAGAGAGGTCTCTGCTCTTGAACTCCTTATTGAGCCCGTAATAACATCGGTTTGCAAGAGTAATTCTTTTCTCTTAAAATATCACCCTTTATATAGCTTTCGGTGTGAATTTCCGAATGTATTCGGCCCCCGGGGCATGGCTGAGGAACACTGCTTTAAAAAGCAAAAGATTGCCTCAAGAAATGGTAGGACTATTTGATTACCTAATACCGTGTTCCAATTAATGTTGAGAGCTTTCTAAACTTTCACGGAAGTTGGATATCATATGGAATACTTCGGGTTATCATTATTAGTGGTTTTTCAACCGACCTTTAGTGCCTTGTTTGTTATGTGCTGATTTGCCCTGATTAGAATATTCTCATATTTAACATCTTATTTGAAGATTCTCATGACTTTGACATGGTTTCTTTTGGTTGAGATCATCTCTAAATTATATAGCTATTTCGTATAAAGCTCACTGTCCCACGGTGCACTATATAGCCAAAAATTGCGACCACAAAACAAAATAATGAAGAAACAGAAGGAAGAAGAGGAAAGACAGGAAAAGAAAAACAGCAAATGCAAAAAGTTTTCAGTCTTACAAGCGAGTGTGTGTGTGTGTGTGTTTAGTGAGCTGCCATCACTTGAAATGTTTGGTCATCAATATTAAATCACACACACACACACACACAGCTGCACACACGCACACTTACACACAAAGACTTGGCAAGTGGCTGTGGCACAATGAACCATTAAAAGTTGCTTCGTTTGGATGGAACAAAAAGTCAACAAATATTGAAAAATAGAAACGAAAATTTGAGCTTGGTTGCAGTTTTTCTGATTGTTGTTGTTGATGTTGTAGTTGTTGCTGATGCTGCTGCTGCTGCTGGAGCTTTTTAATAATACACGAAACGTTAGGGCAAGGAGTGGTAAGTGGAGGGAGAGAAGCAACAACAAAGCCAACGGCAGAGTGGCAAAACTTTTTACTACATTTGTTTTCACTTGATTTTTGGACTGTTGCTGATTTATTTAGCGCTGGAAAGTGTGCTATAGTTTTTTTTTCTTCCTGCAATTGAATAAGGAAGGAAGGGAGGAGGGGAACATATCTTGGATTGGATTGGCAAAAAGAGATTTCGGTACAGGAATTATTAATGTTTGCAGAATCGTAAAATGAAATTGCAAGAAGAGAAGGGAATCGAAAATGGATCTTCAAGCGGGAAATAGCAGATGGATTTAGGGCACACACTGGCCCTTGAAGCCCTTTTACTTAAATTTTCAAATTGTTAGAAAATTCAAGGTAAAAGGCGTTACAAGTTGAGAGCTTCCCCATTAGATGCCACATTCCCACCCACGCAATGTGGCACTGGTAACCCATTTCACTTGGACACGCGCTAAAACACACACACACACACACACACACATAAGCCAGAGAGAAAGGACAGATAGCACGTGCAGTTATAGCTGGTTGCAGCTTTAGTCCAAGGCAACAATTGCACCCAACAGTTGCAGTCATTTCGCGTGGCCCTGCCAGTTTTTAGGACGCAGGTGTTAGTGGTGGTTGGCCTCACTCTCCTATTGGCAGGCCATTAAAATTGTA
Organism: Lordiphosa collinella; assembly: GCA_018904265.1. NCBI lineage: Eukaryota > Metazoa > Arthropoda > Insecta > Diptera > Drosophilidae > Lordiphosa > Lordiphosa collinella. Next base: position 2,359,805 of record JAEIFV010000001.1, read on the forward strand.
TGCCAAAGCTAGGAGCGGACAGGCAAATCTCAATTAGACGCCGAGGATCTAGCCACGTGTTTGGGTAATAAATATGTAGTTCCATAGCCGGGTTGCCTGGCCTGGCCATAAATCCCATTTAGGAGGCACACAAGACAGACGTACAATATGTCAGGCCAGTAGGCGACAAGTGGGCGTGGCTGGGGTTAAGACAACAACAACAACAACAATCGAGAGCAAAAGTGACATATTGACACATTAACTGGCAGCAGCGCCAGCAGCGGACACTCACACACGAACAGTTTTATGGCGTTGGAGGGGAAAATTGAAAAGAGGGGCACAGTTTTATAGTCACTGTATGACGCTGGATGATGATTAATGGCCCCAAAAACAAAAACGTTCTGCAGTTGTTTTTTGCTACTCACCCGTGGTGTACCGCCCGCACGTATGTCGCTCACTTGGCACAGCTCAATGACATCGCCATCCTGCAAAAAGATGAAAGAATTGATTGAAATTTGAGGTATATCCATCTGTCACTGTCTCTACAGGTTTATGCAAGCAAGTTTTATCATGATTTAAAGCACCTTCAAACGATGTACAGCTAAGAATGCATTGTGACTGCTCAACGTTAAAATACCACACCAAATGACAAATGGTCACACTGCACTTGTTTATATCTAAATTGATTTAATTAAAAAAAGTGAAAATGCAGGAGTATGTAAACGATATTTAGAGGGCAGTAGTCATGGCCAACGCCATAGTCGTGCTTTATCCAGCTGAACTCAGTCAGCTTTTAGTCCGTGAAAGTTGCGGCGCAACGGGCTTTTAGCTGGGTATGAGCAGTGTTGCCAACTTAGCTATTTTCCCCACCAGATCTGGCGGTTTTCAAATGCTGATGGCGTGCAAATTAATATAGCTTATTTTTAGCTATTTTAAATCTATTGGCAACATCCTAAAATATCATAACATTGCAGAACTTTTAGTTGATTGTTGCTGTAATAAGAGCAATCGATGTTGCTTTATCATCTGAAACTTCCAGTAAATTCCATTACAACTGCATATACTAATCTAAGAATTGTAATCGACGGTGTGAATGGGTCGGCCACTAAACGACACACAATTTTTAAATCGTATGCGCTGTTGTAATGCAGATGCCATACGACCCAATGTACTATTGCAACATCGCAACATAGAAGGAAATGAGTTTGCGGAAAAACTATCTAGAATAGGTACCAACATCGAGCTCCTTTTAGAGAAGAGCATGATACGGATGCCTAAGGCAACATTGAAGCTCGACACAGAGCTGAAACACATCGTCTCACTTCGGATAGGTGAAAAAACCTTTCCCCCTGTACGGTAGCGGGGCTTACGTGGCCAACACTACACCTAAAGCGTACCACCACGCTTTTACGCCACAAAAGGGAACCTTAACAGGTCACTGTCTTATCGGCAGACACTCTGCACGCCAAGGCGTCACTCACCATGATTTTTGCAGAAGCTGCAGGTACGAAGAAGAGGAGGAAACATTACAACACTTCCTCTGCCATTGCCAAACTGAGCGTTTAGCCTTCCTGATAAGCCTTTGTTTATATAATTCGATTACAAAGTCAGCTGTTGTCGATTCCATAGACAGAAGATCCCTTTTTTTGAAGCTGTACAACCTAGGAATGTCATCAAAGATCATTAAAATCTTGGAAAGCCTCTACAAAGACACCCAACAGGCAGTATGGGATGGCACTAGCTTATTGCATTGGTTTACCACCGAAACGGGAGTAAAGCAGGGATGTCTGCTTAGTCCTTTTCTCTTCGCCTTATTCCTAAACGATCTCACTGATTGTCTCCCAAAAGGAATCTCGATAGGTGGGCACGAAATAAAGGCCTTACTGCATGCTGATGATATAGTTGTATTATCTGATAATTACTGTAGCATCTGGAACCTGACAATAAATATGCAGAAGTCTCAAGTCCTAGTGTTTAAAAAACACTGCAGAGGGCTAGCAAGAGATGAAAAATGACAATTAAACGGCGCAGAACTAAAAGTAGTTAAAAGCTACAAATATCTAGGAGTTTACTTCAACCACAACGCCAGATACAATCTTCATTTAAAAAAAAACTGGCAGATTCTAAAGTAGCCATCAATTGTACCTGGAGGACGTTGCTTGGCAAGAAGGATGTGCATACTAGTACAAAATACAAGCTCTTCAGTGCGGCGGTGACATCCATTATGACCCATGGCGCTCAAGTGTGGGGGATTTATCACTTCGACGAAGTAGAAGGAATGATATCCTTAGAAACCGGACTCTCGCCCCTTCACGTATATACAGCCGACATCCACTTCAAGTATTTGCAAAAGATTATGAGAATGCCTGATCACCGACTTCCAAAGATTGTAACTTCGCACTTACTGCGGGAAAAAGTACAACACTTTCAAGAGTGGGAAAACCTGGCAGAGAAGTTACTCGTATCTTTACGTTTGGACGACACTATGGAATGGGCATTTTGGGCAGATCGAATCGTTCTTAAGATGGGAGAGAACTACAGAGACGAATTTATAAGGGAAGCACAGAGCAGCTCTGTTCGCGTGCAAGGAAAGGAACTTAATTACGAGCTCGGTACAGAAAACTACCGCTCGGATGCTTCACGATCGACCAAATTAAACACATATTTATGGCGCGTGGTGAGATTTTGGCACTAAACCTTATACCACACATCAAAGCTGGGAACTGTACTCTTTGGAATACGAGGGTCCGTGATTCTGGTGGACTGTCCAATTATAGCAGAGACCAGGCAATTATACTTCGAAGGAACTACCATTGGAAGAGAGGTGATCTTGGACCTTTTAAATGGAGCAAATTGGACGTTGCTCTCCTCTTATATTGCAGCAGCCTGACTAGGTTCAAGTGCCTTTAATAACACAGTGCAACATTTTGTAACTTTAAATTTTTAATCACATTCAGACCCGGTAAATCCGAAAGGTACTGATGTATAAAGAAAACCCCAAGCTGGATTTGGTCGGATTACTCAGCAATTTTTTTTTTATGGGCATTTAAAATTTTGGGCTAAAGTTCGCCTTTCTGACAAACAGGCACTTTTTATATCGCTCATATCTCTAAAATGATTCAGAATTTGGTTTGTATGTCTTCGGCAAAGTTGTAGATCTTGAACTAGTTTACAAAATTGTCCTTAATAATTTTCTAAAAAAAATTCCATCTTCAAGACCAAAAATATATAACAACTAAAAAATTCAATTTTTTTCACCTCATTAAAGGCTATACATCCTTTAATCTGAAACTATATATAGAAAAATATTAAAATAATATGCCAATAAAAAGGACTTTTCATTAAAAACAAAAAAGTTTCCCTCACTCGAACTAGTTTTTCGACCGATCGTTCCTATGGGAGCTATATGCTATAGTCATCCGATTTCGACCAAACTTTGTAGAATTGTGTAAAAGTATATAAAATAGGTGTATGCCAATGATAAGGAAGTTTTCATTAACAACAAAAAAGTTTTTCTCACTAGAACTAGTTTTTCGACCGATCGTTCCTATGGCAGCTATATGCTATAGTCATCAGATTTCGACCAAACTTAGTGATATCATGGGAAAGGACAGTAAACTAAGAAAAACCGTATTTTGGAGACGTTTCCATTAAAAACAAAAAAGTTTTTCTCACTAAGACTAGTTTTTCGACCGATCGTTCCTAGGGCAGCTATATGCTATAGTCATCCGATCCAGCCGGTTCCGACAAATGTGCAGCCTATATGTACCAAAAGACTTTGTGCAAAGTTTGGTGAGGATAGCTATAAAACTGACGGAGGAGATAGCATAGAAACAGACAGACGGACAGACAGACAAGGCTAAATCAACTCAGCTCGTCATGCTGATCAAGAATATATATACTTTATGTGGTCGGACAATTTTATAATACCCTTTGCAAGGGTATAAAAATGCAGTTTGAGCGACAACGAAATTCCAATAGTTTGGAATGACTTCATCATATTTTGCACCAAAACCTTAAAGTTTTCATCACGGTGTTTGCCTAGAACCTGCTTCGGGTTCAAACAACTATTTATTTTGAGTCGTGAAAGCAGTTTTCCATGCCGTTTCGCTTGTATCCGGACTTGGAGGTCTTGGTGGTGGATTGCAATCCGAATGTTTTTTTGGCAGAGACGCATTGGGACCAGAAAGATATTTAGCTGTGACCATCTTAGGTGCATTCATTCCAAGCTTATAATTCAGACATCCGTAGCACTTTTGTTCATCGTGTTCATATGGATCAGTCCATATAACTGGGGTTCCATATGGCATGCTTCCTTTTTTCTTATTTAACCAGTTCAGAGCAGCGCAATAGCAACGTCTACAAACCGCATCTGGCGTCCACGGAAAATCGAACAGATCTGGCTGGTCAGAGTAATATAAAAGATAAGATTTTTTGTATTCCCCAGTGAAAATTGTGACTTTTTTTTTTTTGCTCTTTGCGTTTAAGCACATAAAAGCCACAAACATGGCAAAACCAATTAAGCTTCCAGCACTTTTCCATTTGTTTTTGACAAATGACGAATTGGTATTTCAGATATTTACAGTTGCAAAAGCCCCTATACGGTCCTATTAATATTTGTCATTTTCATATGGGCAAAAAGCAAAAACCACATTGAAGCCAATGAAACGGAAATAGACGACCAGCACTGAACTAGCTGTAAAATTCCCATTCCACTTTGTTTTGAACAATTTAAGAAGAAACAAGTAATAGGAACACGAAAAAGGGGCACATTCATTATATTTGGATAAATCTAAGATTTTAGATGAAAAAACGAAATATTTTTAAAAAATCACTAAGGAGAATTTTGTAGACTAGGCCAAGCTCAACAACATAAAAACCAAATTCTGAATGGTTTTAGAGATATGAGCGATACAAAAAGTGCCTCTCTGTCAGAAAGGCGAACATTAGCCCAAAATTTCAAATGAACATAAAAAAAAAAATGTTGACTAATCCGACCAAATCCAGCTAGGGTTTTTCTTTATACATCAGTACCTTTCAGATTAACCGGACCTGAATGTGATCAAATTTTTAGTGTTGCACAGTGTAATTGACTTAAAGCTTGAATTTTCAACTTTGTCTAAATTTTAATGGAAAATTCAATTAAAATTCAATTAGCTTGAAAAAATAGTTGAGCTTAAGTGTAAACAAATTACAACAGAATTTAATGGTAATTAAAGCGTATAACTAACTTAAATCAAATAATTGATTAGTGCTTGAGTAATTAGCTATGAGAAATAATTGAATGGAAAAAATTTTAATCAGAACTCCCAACTCTGAAAATACATAATCTGTCAAGAAACTATTATTAAAGAAGCTAAGAAGAAGAATAATTTTCACACTTTTTAAGCTTGTTTTGCTTTCGCGCCAATGGTCAACCTGCTATACGGTCACACTGCCAGCTCTTCACAAAATCTAAATCACAACAGTGCACAATAAGAGTCGTTCCGTCAACTGATTTAGATTTGCTTGCACGAAATCTAGCATTAACCCAGCATTATTCTAGCAATCGGTTAAGCGAAAAGGCCACATTTGACAGTAAAAAAAGCTGATTTGACATCACTGGCTTACACCCAAAATATCTTTCGTCAATAAATGTGCTTTTAAGTGACGCCTGATTGAAAAAACAGTGTATTTGGTGACATTGAGCGCACTAAATTATTCCAGTAAGTTCCGTCGACTCCTCTTTGATCTTAGTTACAGTGCTTGTTTTCAGTTCGATTTTTTAAGTCTGACCATGGCCCAATTATGGCGTAACCGCATAAGAGATAACGCCTATCTTACTGAGGACAACGTTCCTGTGCGGAAATTAACGCTTTACAATGTACCCGCAGGACTCAGCCAACAAGATTTAGTGTCACACTTCAGCAAATATGGAGCTGTGTCACGCGTAAAGATCTTTGCTTATTCCACTGAGCGAAATTGGCAGGAAGCGGGGTACGTTATTTTTCGAAGCGCTCGTGATGCAGCGAAGGCTTTGCGCTATACCAAAACCCTAAATATAAAAGGAAACTGGGTCATTATAGAGCAAGCCTATGGTTGGCAACAACCCGATGCTTTGCAAGAGACCGAATTTGAAGTGAACCCTTTGCCCGCCATGCAGGCCATGCAGCAAATGAGCAATGATTCTCTGGAGCAAGTAATGGAGAATCTTTCTCTCCGAAATCAGCTGCATTTAGCACGCAGTTCCACACGCATTCAGGCCGTGTATGAATTGATGTCCAGGCGCAAGCACAAAACGATGAACGTCGACGAATTTAAACTAATGACCATGTGGGAAATTCGAAATTTCTTTGTCCTAAGTGGCCCACTAATCCAGCACTTTTATGGTTATCTCGCGAACAATTACTTCGATCGTTTTTGGGGACTTGTGGGCATACACTGCATCAATCTAAAAACTTTGGGCCTGTATGGCAGCAAAGTGACTCCACGTATGATGCATCAGATGTTCTTGCGGAATACCTATCTAGAGGAAGTAAAACTAAGCAAATGCTCCCTTAAAGATAGCTGCATCTCTGCCTTGGCTAAATTGATACACCTAAAGAAATTGGACTTGTCCGAGAATGATGAGCTAAGTGGGGAAGACATGGACCGTTTGCCCGTGTCCCTTGAGTCGCTAAACCTGTTGCGTTGCACATCTATCTCGCTTTCACGAATCGACAGAGTGATATCGAGGCTCGTTAACCTCAAGGAGCTGAATGAAGAAGGATTAGAAACCTCTCTGCTTTTACACGGAAGACTGTCCTTCCCTAGAGGTGCTGTGTTGTAGTGATTGTAAGCTGCCCAGCCTGTAAGTTATAAAAGAACATCCCGAAATGAATCCCAAGAATAAAGTTAACCTTATTTTCTCTTCATCTTAGGTTTAAATTTAAAGGACCTGGAAGGTCTTTTGTCTACATGTCTACAGATAGCCCAGCTGCCCAACCTCAAACCTATCACCCTGTAAGTTATAAGAAAACATCCTGAAATTAATCCCAAGAATAAAGTTAACCTTATTTTCTCTTCATCCTAGGTTTAAATTTAAAGGACCTGGAAGGTCTTTTGTCTACATGTCTACAGATAGCCCAGCTGCCCAACCTCAAATCTATCACCCTGTAAGTTATAAAAGAACATCCCGAAATTAATCCCAAGAATAAAGTTAACCTTATTTTCTCTTCATCCTAGGTTTAAATTTAAAGGACCTGGAAGGTCTTTTGTCTACATGTCTACAGATAGCCCAGCTGCCCAACCTCAAACCTATCACCCTGTAAGTTATAAAAGAACATCCCGAAATTAATATCAAGAATAAAGTTAACCTTATTTTCTCTTCATCCTAGGTTTAAATTTAAAGGACCTGGAAGGTCTTTTGTCTACATGTCTACAGATAGCCCAGCTGCCCAACCTCAAACCTATCACCCTGTAAGTTATAAAAGAACATCCCGAAATTAATCCCAAGAATAAAGTTAACCTTATTTTCTCTTCATCCTAGGTTTAAATTTAAAGGACCTGGAAGGTCTTTTGTCTACATGTCTACAGATAGCCCAGCTGCCCAACCTCAAACCTATCACCCTGTAAGTTATAAAAGAACATCCCGAAATTAATCCCAAGAATAAAGTTAACCTTATTACACACACAACCCAGCGCCCAAAACCACACCCAGAAAAAAACACCAAAAACATAAGTTAACCTTTTTTCTCTTCATCCTAGGTTTAAATTTAAAGGACCTGGAAGGTCTTTTGTCTACATGTCTACAGATAGCCCAGCTGCCCAACCTCAAATCTATCACCCTGTAAGTTATAAAAGAACATCCCGAAAATTAATCCCAAGAATAAAGTTAACCTTATTTTCTCTTCATCCTAGGTTTAAATTTAAAGGACCTGGAAGGTCTTTTGTCTACATGTCTACAGATAGCCCAGCTGCCCAACCTCAAATCCATCACCCTGTAAGTTATAAAAGAACATCCCGAAATGAATCCCAAGAATAAAGTTAACCTTATTTTCTCTTCATCCTAGGTTTAAATTTAAAGGACCTGGAAGGTCTTTTGTCTACATGTCTACAGATAGCCCAGCTGCCCAACCTCAAACCTATCACCCTGTAAGTTATAAAAGAACATCCCGAAATGAATCCCAAGAATAAAGTTAACCTTATTTTCTCTTCATCCTAGGTTTTAATTTAAAGGACCTGGAAGGTCTTTTGTCTACATGTCTACAGACATCACTTACCCTTCCTTCGCTCTTCCAGTACAAAAAGAATCCATATTCATCCACCTTGAACAACGCATCCCGTTCGAAGTCATTCTCTTTGGTTTCCTTCTCATTCTCGAACCAGCGATCGAATACACAGCCAGTGGTCAATTCCGGTGGTACCGGTATGATCCAATCGAATTCGTATTTCTTGGTCATTATTTACAAAAACTAAAAAGCAGCGTTCGCTATATGACTATATATACACACATACAACACGATCACAACACAACTTGAGACTTGGCTTAACTCAACCAAAATATATTGACACTCGTTCGTTGCCGATTAGCTATTCATGGTCCATCGTGTGTTGTTTGTTGGTTTGTTTGTTTTTTTGGTTACAATTCAATTTATTGTAGGTCACATTGTTGTGTTTGTAGCTCTAGAATTGGACTAATTGAACTCTAATTGGTGTCTTCCAGTTTTGTTGGTGGTAAGCGTAATGCGTTTGTTGTTGAGCTGCAACAGAAAGAAGGAGAGAGAGAAAATTGTAAGTAACGTGAGACTTGAAAGACCAAAATGCAGCTGCCATTCAATTTGTCGAACAACACACAACACAAATGTGTTGTATACTTTCAGGTGTCTGAATTGCATACGAAATTGAATGTGACAGGAAAAATGCATTCGCATTTCCCCCAAAACCCAATACACCCAACCCACTCTCCCACCACAAGCCTTGATTGACATGCACACGGGTGAATTGCAGGGCACAAAACTCCATTTACTAATCAAGATATCAGCTGACATGAGATAAATACAAACAGAAGCTTATAATTTATGCAGCAACTTGATAAGAAAGTCCCTTTACAACGAAAAGGCTTCAAGTTTTGAGTAAGTCATCAGTAATCAGCTTTTCTAGAGTCAGATTAGTGAGTTGTAAGAGGTCAGATGGGTTACATCATCAGTATACTTTGCTTTTTATCACAGAGCTCCTCAGATTTAACTGTTGAAAGCGAAAGAGCATCAGTATACCTTGATTTATATCCTAGAATTCTACAGATATATTTCTGTTGAAAGCGAAAGAACATCAGTATTAGAGATGCGCGCTGTACTCGGGATTTTCGAGTCCTGCGGGAATCGGGATAGGCGGGATTGAATTTAAAATTTTAGGTAGGGATCGGGACGGTACGTGAAAGCTTGTGTCGGGACCGGGACGGGACGGGATTAATGCTGAAATCACGAAAATCATCATTTTGGACGAACGCACAATGGCGCACAAACAAGCATTGGAAGCACTTGACCGATCATTTAAAGCTCTGCGCAATGTCCCGAGATGTTTTGGTGGCTCAATGATTTTACACAGAAAATACTGTGAAGATCAACTGCCACCAATTAAACAAACGCTTGCCTCACATCATCCAATCTGTGGCGCTATGTGAAGAAACTTTAGCTGGTAGCAGACATTAGAGGTGCATTGCTGAACGATCCATCTTCTCAAGATTTCTCCAAACAATTGCTGACTATCGGTAAAGGTCGCGTTCCTGTCGACGAATCAGGCGGATTGATATCATTTCCTCTGAAATCTCCACAGGAAAGGGCGGAAGCATTTGCGGAAAATTTAGAGGACAGATTTAAGCCATTTGAAACCTCTTCGGTAAGCTGCAGGAGACATGTAGAGCGTGTCCTTAACACCCCTGGGCAGCTAACGCCCCCACTCTGAAGGAGGTTCAGGGGCAAATCAAGAACTTAAACAATAAAAAAGCCCCAGGCGAGGATGGCCTTGACAATAGGGTAATCAAAGCCTTCCCAGTAAAAGCGGTGCTCTTCCTGGTTTTAATTTTCAACGCGGCATTGCGACTGAGTCACTTTCCTTTGATGTGGAAAAAGGCTCAAATCGTTATTATCCATAAAGCTGGCAAAAGCCCGTCGGAGGTCGAGTCATACCGTCCAATCAGTCTCCTATCCACAATATCGAAAATTTTCGAGAGCTGCCTACTAGCCCGAATTATGGCAATCGATGGGGTGTGTGGCAGGATACCTCCCTTTTTAGTTCGGGTTTAGAAAGTCACATGGGACCCCTGAGTAGCTGAATAGGGTGACTAACTTTATTCTCGACGGATTTCAGGCAAAGGAATAGGTGGTTGCGGTTTACCTTGACATTAAACAGGCTTTTGATAGAGTGTGGCATGACGGATTGCTCTACAAGGTAAAAGACATCCTTTCGCCTCAGCTTTACTCTCTTGTGAAAAGCTTCTTCACGGACCGGACCTTCTCAGTAATCTTTGAATGAGCTGTTTCCAGTGTGAGGTTAATACGCCCTGGTATGCCACACGGGACGGGATTGATTTGAAAATTTGGTCTCGGGATCGGGACGGGACGTGATAGCTCGGGTTGGGACCGGGACCGGGACAGGACGGGATCAAATTTTCTTTCCCGCGCCCATCTCTAATCTGTATACTTCGCTTTTTATACTCTGTATCAGAGGTACATAGAGTATAATAAGCTTGTGTAAAAGTATGTATGTAACAGGCAGAAGGAAAAATCTCCGACCCTATAAAGTATATATATTCTTGATCAGCACGACGAGCTGAGTTCATTTAGCCATGTCCGTCTGTCCGTCTTTTTCAATACTATCTCCTCCGTCAGTTTTAAAGCTATCCTCGCCAAACTTTGCACGAAGTCTTCTGGTACAAATGCGCTGCACATTTGTCGGAACCGGAGGGATCGCATGACTCTAGCATATAGCTGTCATAGGAACGATCGGTCGAAAGAACAGTATTATTAAAAAAAACCTTTTGGCTTTCAATGGAAACGTCTCCAAATTCTTTTTTCTTAGCTTACTATGCTTTTCCATGATTCCACCAAATTTGGTCGAAATCGGACAACTATATAGTATAGCTGTCATAGAAAAGAAGGGTCTGAAAAGAAGTCCTAGTTAGAAAAACTTGTTTGTTTCTAATGGCAATGTCTTCAAATTTGGCATGTATTTGTTTTATAAACTCCCACACGATTCTACAAAGTTTAGTCAAAATCGGATGACTATAGCATATAGCTGCCATAGGAACGATCGGTCGAAAAACTAATTCTTGTGAGAAAAACTTTTTTGTTTCAAATTGAAACGTCCGTTACGTTGGCGTATATCTATATATATAAAACCTGACTGACTGACTGACTAGTGACCATCGCACAGCATAAACAGTAAGAGCTAGAGGGCTGAAATTTTGACAGGAGTTTCCTTATGTGGTGAAAGTGCGTACTAAGACTAAGACCCGGAAAAGCCGAAAAACTTTGTATGGGGAATATTTTATTTTTCATCCGATTGACTTGAAATTCGGTTTGTAAGGACAGTAAGTGAAATAAATTAAAATGTGATTTCCGATGCTGGAAAATTCAACCGTAGGGTCGGGCTATTCCCGGAAAAGCGTGGGAAAAGTTTGTATGGGTAAATTTTTATTTTTTATCCGATTGACTTGAAATTTGGTTTGTGAGGACAGTAAGTGAAATAAATTGAAATGCGATTCTCCGAAGTTGGAAAATTCGACAGTAGGGTCGGAAATTTCTCGGAAAAGCGTCGGAAAAGTTTGAATGGATAATTTTGTTTCATCCGAACTTGAAACTGGGTTGGTAAGCGAAGTGTACGAAATAATTCGACACGTATTTTCCCGATTTTGGAAAATCTGCCAGCAAGGAAAATTCTCGGGAAATTCGATAAGCACAAATCTATTTTTCATACGATTGACTTGAAATTCGGTTTGTAAGGATAGTAAGTTAAATAATTCGTAATGTAATTTTCAGATGTTGGAAAATTTGACCTTAGGGTCGGAAAACTCATGGAAAACTCAGCAGTCAAAAACCTATTTTTATCCGATTGGCTTTAAACTTGGTTTGTAAGGACAGCATAAGAAATAACGATAACGGTAACTTGGGCTGCCGTTTTTTAATGTACTGCTTGTGTCCAGGACCTGGACCTCGACCTGGAGTTGGAGCTGGACCTGGAGGTGGCCATGGAGGTGGCCATGGAGGTGGAAAATGGTCAAAAAATCGCAATATATGCAAAATTCTGAATCTCGGTGAAACTTAGGGGATTGGCTAGACGCTTGCCCGGGAAGGTTTCTTAGTAGAAGTAACGTGCGGAAAATGGTGCACAAACCGCGATATAAGGCAAATTTTTGATTTCAGAGAAACTTAGTGGAATGGTGAACGCTTGCCCGGGAAGGTTTCTAAGTTGAAGAAATGGGCGGAAAATGGTGCACAAACCGGGAAATTTGAAAAATTATAGCGTTCATCCGAATGCAATGCAACTTTGAGGAATTGTTGGAGAATTGGTGGAAATGTGTGTTCAAGTCCAATCCTTTTTTGAGGGCCCATCTTTATAAAATTGGGTTTGTAAGCTTTAAATTTTAAAAGACCACCACCAAGATCGGACATGTAAGGAGAGACTTCATTTTTAACCGCAGGCGGAGTATAAGAGTTAATCTCTGCTTTGAGCCGATGTATGTAAGATACGGTCAAATATTTTCGAAATTGTGAAATCCACACCCCCAAGTCGGAGAAGAAAAACTGATATTTACTCTTATCGGTTAAAATAGCTTAACTAATGGCGGCGTAGCGAAGCAAGCCGGGATATTTGCTAGTTTATTTTATATATTTTTACACAATTCTACAAAGTTGTGTCAAAATCGGGCGACTATAGCAAATAGCTGCAGTACGATTGATCCGTCGAAAATGAAGTTCTAGCGAGAAAAACTTTTTGATTCAAATGGAATCGCCTCCAACTTTCGTACTTGTAAGATTGTTATAGGTTTTCATGATTCCACTTAGTTGTGTCGAAATCGGACATCTGTATAGTTTAGCTCCCTTAGAAAAGAAAGGTCCCTATTTTTTTTTTTTTTTTTTTGAAAGCAGACTTTACTATTCGCATTGTATGTCTAAGTACTTCCACAAAGTATACACCAGCTTCTATTTAAATATAAAAGGCTTTATTTCAAAATGGTTCAAATCTTTTTTTATTACCAAACACTTGGAAGCACCAAAAATACAAAAAAAAAAAACAAAAATTCACAAATCGTTTTTGCCCCCAAACTAATAAGCCGCGTTTGAGTTCACTTCAGGTCCGTTGGCCAACTAAATCACAGTATGTCAAAATGGAAAACCATTGGCACCAGCGGATAGACAACGACGCTAATGGCATTAACGAATGTCGACATTGTCACTGCCAATGTCAGTGGAGGAGCAGAGCAGCAGCACTTTAAGGGCTTCCTCCTGGCTCTGGCCCTGGCCGTGGTCGTGGCCTCGCACCTGACAGCTTGGAGGGATTTGAATTTGGCAGAACGTCAAGTGTGGCTGCTGTTGCTGCTGCTGCTGCTTTTGTTGTGTGTGTTGTTGGCTTTTTCAATTTGTTTGGCCAAGCCTACTGATTTTCCTGAAAAGTCGTTGCGCGCCTCTTGACTGACTGACTGACTGATTGCTCGACTTTTCTTTCCTTCTTTTTTTTTTTTGGCAGCGAATCTTTCACATGACTTCAAATTCAATGAGCTGCAAAATTTTCGTTCATTGTTAAACTTAGAAGCTCGTTAGCCAGGAAGAGCTTTATTAGAATTTCCCTGTGTGTGTGTGTGTGTGTGTGTACGCGAAGCGGATATGATTTCACTGTGTGTGTCAAAAAATACTTTCACGCCCTGCACAGCCCGTCAGAGTTTAATGAATTTACGCTTTTTGCGCGTTTGAACTCTCGGCGCACAGCCAAAGGGAGGCAGCTGACAGGGTTATGGGATACGAGATTTGTTAATAGTTGAACTTTGTATAGAAAACTTTGAAGGTCCCAACGAAAAATTGACCTAGATGTGGCAGTCAGCATTGCCGGAACTAGTTCTTATTTATTTCCGATTCTTAAGCACCAGTTGGATGATTAGAAACGTGAGCTTCAAAATCAATTAACTAGCTTACAGTTACACACAGCCTTTGCCCTAAGAGCACAAGGGTTTTTCATCGAGTCTTTGTTGTGGTTGTTGTTGTTGGACAAATGAATTTGTAGGTAAAACATCTATAGTTTCGATACGGAAGATTATAAAAGGAGTCAAATTTTATTGCAGCGTCACGCTGACATGGCATATTTTTCGAGTATCGAGTACTGAGTATCGAGTACTTGGTGTCGCGTATCAAGTATGTACTGGGTATCGATTTCTAAGTATCAAGCACTTAGTTCTAAGTATCGGACATAGAGTATCGAGTACTGAGTATCGAGTACTGAGCATCGAGTACTGAGTATCGAGTACTAAGTATCGAGTACTGAGTATCGAGTACTGAGTATCGAGTACTGAGTATCGAGTACTGAGTATCGAGTACTGAGTATCGAGTACTGAGCATCGAGTTCTGAGTATCGAGTACTGAGTATCGAGTACTAAATATCGAGTACTGAGTAACCAGGTCTGAGTGTCGAGTACTGAGTATCATGCACAGAGTATCAAGAACTGAGTATCGAATACTAAGCTATAGGAAAGTTTTTCAAAAAAAAAAACACATAATATTCAGAAAAATGCTTGAAATCTTTATTTGAATCGATAGTACGGTGCATATAATTTAATGTTTGAAGATTATTTCATGCAAATGTTGACCGTGACTGCGCCTCAAATGGTCCATCCGCTTAATCCAATTTTGGCATACTCTTTCCAACATTTCGGCCGGTATCTCACGAATAAATGCTTCAATGTTGTCTTCCAATGCGTCAATTGAAGTGGGCTTGTCTGTATAGACATGAGCTTTAACATAGCCCCACAAAAAATAGTCTAAAGGCGTTAAATCGCACGATCTAGGCGGCCAATTGACCGGTCCCGAACGTGAAATAAAATGTTCACCGAACTCGCCTCTCAATAAGTCCATTGTTGCGCGCGTGGCACCGTCTTGTTGAAACCACATGTCATGCAAGTCAAGCTCTTGCATTTTGGGCAAAAAAAAGTTGGATATCATCTCACGGTAGCACTCACCATTCACAGTTACGTTATGATTCGCATCATCTTTGAAGAACTACGGTCCAATGATGCCACCAGCCCATAAACCGCACCAAACTGTGACTTTTTCTGGATGCATTGGTAGCTCTTGCAATGCTTCTGGCTGATATTCACTCCAAAATCGACAATTGTGTTTATTAGGTACCCATTGAGCCAAAAATGAGCTTCGTCGCTGAACACAATTTTTCGGTAAAAAAGTGGATCTTCGGCCAACTTTCCAAGAGCCACCATTCACCAAAAATTCTACGTTGCGGTAGGTCGTTCGGCTTCAATTCTTGCACCAGCTGTATTTTGAAAGGCTTCACACCTAAATCCTTCCACAAAATTTTCCACGTTGTTGAGTAACAGAGGCCCAATTGCTGCGAACGGCGACGAATCGATAATTGATGGTCATCATTAACACTGGCCGATACAGCTGCGATATTTTCTTCAGTTCGCACTCTACGTAAGCGTGTTGGTGGTTTAATGTCCAACAATGTAAATTTGGTGCGAAATTTAGTCACAATAGCCCGAATAGCCGCTTCAGTGGGTCGATTAAACTGACCATCAAATGAAAGAAGCGCGCGATGAACTTTCTTAACAGAGCACGCATTTTGATAATAAAATTCAATAATTTGCAAGCGTTGTTCGTTTGTAAGACGATTCATGGTTAAGTTATAGACCAAACTGAAGATGTTTGACAGTGAAACAAAACACGAAACGTGCGTGAGCTGTTTAAACCAGTGTTGCCGAAAAGATAATAGCTAAAAAATCAAACTTTATATATACAGAAAAACGGGTGAAAAACGACTCTTTAAGGAGAGTCGCGGCTAGGGTGAAATTTTTTCTCGACAAAAGTATCTTAAGATCAGAAAACGAGCGCATTTTCGATTATTTTAATCAGACCGATGACTCGAAAAAGACTTGAATTGTCACAGAACACCTTTCAGAAGTAAAATCACGTCATACCATAATATTGGATGCAACATTTCGCTTACTTTTGTTCTCTTTGTCCAATTCTAAAGAAACTCAGGGTACTGTACGGGGAAAGTGATACTCTGACGGATCAGGAAATGCACAAGCAATTAACGTTCACTCACTCCGCGATTTCCAATGGTCTACGGATACATGTAACCAGAGATCGGAGTTTAGGAACGTTAGGAAAATCATTTTTCGACCGATCGTTCCTATGGGAGCTATAAGATATTGTCATCCGATCCGGTCGGCTCAGACATATTAGTAGCGTGCAGTAAAAAGAAGACTCTGTGCAAAGTTTCAGCTCGATAGCTTTAAAACTGAGAGACTAGTTTGCGTAGAAACAGACAGACGGACAGACAGACTGACGGTGAGGCAGACAGTACTAAATCAACTAAGCTCGTCGGCCTGATCAAGAATATATATAGTTTATGGTGTCGGAAATGAATATTTCAATTTCGTTGCAAACGTCTGGGCAAAATTAGAATTCCCTTTCCAAGGGCATAAAAAATTTTTAAAAAATTGGTACTACATTAAAGAACTAGTTTAAAAAGTTCATTTCTTATTCAAGAAACTAGTTCACAAATTAAAGAACTAGTCTAAAGTACCAAAAAACTGGCTTCAAGTTCAAAGTTTCATAAAAGTTTATAAAAAATAGTCAAAAATGAAAGAACTAGTTCAAAATACATGCAACTAGTGCTAAGCAAAAGAACTAGTTCCACCCACAGCTTAACACACATTCGATACTAAACTTTACCATAGAGACCAATTTGAGCTACGTTTACAATAAACATCTAGTTCTTTCCAACTACCTAGATTCCAAGACCTCGTTAAACGTATCAAGAACTAGTTCCAAAATCTCCACAAATAAATTTTAAATGAAAAAGCCAAAATTGGTTAGATTAATTACACTTTGCTCTGCTGTCTGTAGCGATTGATTTTGTTCAAGCAACCTAAGAAAAAAGTAGAAGAGAGACCGCCAAGGCAAAACCAAAATCCCTTTGGTCGCACATTAGTTTCCCAATGCCCCCCCTATCCCCACTCCCATTATCTCGCCCGGCACTTAAAGCGGAGCCCAGGCAGCTGCTTAAATTTATCTCCTTGGTGGCGTTGCCATTAAGTGCAGATACTACCGGGCAGAACCAAATCAAAAGACAAAAACATAAGTAAAGTAGCTGCCTTCCATCGGCTTCTGTATCTGTGTATGTACAGTATTTGACAACGTTCGCTTTTGATTCCCAAGTGCCACGCCTCAACACCTGTGTCAATATATCGCCAAAATTCAGCGCAAGTTGAAACGAAGCTGAAAGCACGGGGGAAGAGCAAAAGTAAAAATAACTTGCATCAACTTTGCCTCAAAGGACTCGCACACACACACACACGCATACGCACGTACGCCCCCAAGTATGCTACAAATATGCTCATTACGTGAGCTCTCGCTCTCTCAACCGCCAGCGACAATTGCTCAATTTATTATTGCATACTTTTGGCGGCCATAAAACTTTGGCAGCCTCCTTGTACGAAACGAAACATACAATAAGTACACACACACACACACATACATACGAGTACATTGCATATGCTTACCCAAAAATGGCAAAAGGAAACGACTTAATCGAAAGGCTAAGGAGTGGAGCAGAAAGCAGTGAACATGTATAATGAATCTTTGTATAACTTACTTAGGAAACGACAAATTGTTCAATGGCCTTATAACTTGGCTTTAAATTCTGGAATTACTAACTATATTTGCTGACTTTTTTCTAAAATTGGAATATTTCCAAGCTTCAAAAAACACTCTGAAGACCAAAGTACGAGTAAATGGCCTCAAACTGCCTGTAACTTCTAGAAATTTCTACCTGAGTTAAAATTAATTGGTGTAAGCGACTTCTTGGGTCCTATATCATAGTTCCACAATAAGTTCCACATAGGATCCACAAGCTTAAAACCTAGCTAGAGCCGCGTAAAAGTAAAATCAGAAAAATCAGATGATTTTTAAAACAAATTCCACATAGAATCCACATTCTTAAAGCTACTTAAAGCAGCATAATAGTCAATTCAGGCAAAACATTTAGGGTTTGTAATTTCAGACGATTTCTAAACAAGTTTCACATGGAATCCACAAGCATCTATCCTAGCTAGAGCTGCATATAAGGAGATTTATGAGTTTGTAGTCCTGACAAACCATTTCAATATGATTTTCACACAAATTCCACAAGCTCAAATTCAAGCTAGAGCTGCATAAAAGCCAATTCTAGCAAAACAATTTCTATTTGTAGCCTCTCCTAACAATTAAGACTATATTTAAACAAGTTCCATTTCAAAGGATTTTCCCCACAAGTTCCACAATCTATATCATATATCATACCAATATCATAGTTCCACAAGCGTAGTTTTCCTTAAATTGGAAAGTAAGGTACCTTTTTCGGGACTTAAATGGGTGTACCATGCCAAAAAAAAAAACACTCTGAAGTTTAATATGTCGAAATCTGTCCATTAATCCGAAAAACGTTGACCTAGGTGAATATAAATGGGCTTCATGGATTCCTTGGATACTTTATAATACTTTTGTAAGCCTTTTTCTATAACAGGCACGTAAGACGTACCTTTAACATCCCAAAAAACACTCTGAAGTCCAATATATATAAGTATGAGGTTTCAACCAGAACGACTGGCGGCCAACAAAATAGCCCATAAAAAGACGAATGCGGAGCGCCCAATTAATGACACAGATGGAAATTGCCTTACGACTGGAAAGTACCAATTTATCAGATGGAGATACCACTTTGCAGCGGTCCTTAACTGTGACTCGACTTTTTACCGAGCTGCCACAGATTTCAAGCCACCACACGGTATGGACATGAGCACCCACAAAACTGGAAATCCTAACGGACATCCAATCGCTGCCGTGGTTGACGGCATACCGGCGGAGTTCTTCAAATGCCAACCGGCAACGGCGGTGAATTTATTTGACCCGCTAATAAAACGGACATGGAAAACTGATCGAGCAATGCACCGAGTATACATACATACTGCACATGGCCTTTGTAGACTTTGCTTAAGCCTTCGACAGCGTAAGCTGGGAGTGCATGTGGCCGGGGTTGCGAAGGAAAGGAATACCGAAAAAACTTATTTCCCCTCATCAGAGCGTCATACGACAGCGCCCAGTGCAGAGTGCATCACGGTGGAATGCTTTCGCAGCCTTTTCCCCTGAGTGACGTTCGACAGGGATGTACTCAGTTTCCTACTGTCCCTCTCTACTATACAACTCTACGGTATCTGCTATATGCCTCCTGGCAAAAAGGCTAAGCGACCTGGCAAATAAACTAGATGATTTTGACACCTTAGCTAAACCCGCAGGCCGGACAATCCTAGACTCAGGTTTTGGACGAACAGCCAATTGAGCAAGTTCAGCAAATCTTATATTAAGGCTGATTTCCAGAACGTACTTCATTCAAATTAGACTGCTTCTCATAAGCATTTAGATTTCAAAGCAGATCAAAAGTGATTCTATACATGCGAAGTTCGACATAAAAATTTATTTTCGTGCGTTCTGGAAATCAGTTTAAAAATTTAGGAAAATCAGGTAAATTCCATTTTTTCCATTCTATATTCATAATGGTAGGGCTTATTTTCAATTTTCACCCGATTAACTTTCTACTCTTTTCAGAGCCACACAAGCAAAAGTATAATCCATACTTTTGACTTAGAAATTTTTGGAAAATCTACATACACAAATGCACGCAAAGCCGCGGGTATAAGCTAGTATGACCTCAATCTAAGTGAACTCATAACTTTTTGGTTGGAAAGTGGATGTGCCTACTCGTTTCATTTGAGTAAATCCTACTTATATCAAGTAGTATTCTTTAAGTTGTAAACTCATTGTCTACTTTTCTGGTGCTTGTCTTGCGAATCGTTTGCGCTTGGAGTACCTGTTTGTACGTACGAGTGGGTAGGCGGATGATTATCTTTCATTGTTGATGCTGTTGCTGGTTACACTTACCAAATTGAATTTGCCAGCCAATACAATATTTGTGAAATTGGCATTTAAATATTTGATGAGCCACAAGACACGAAAACGGCAGGTACTAAAAATGTTGTACCACTCTCTGATTGTATGGCAAATGAAATATTGAAGTCTTGAAGGGGTCGGGTGGGTTGGGGTTGTTGGGTTGTTGGTTCGGTCACCAAACTTCGACCTTGTGTAAATTGTGATTAAGGCGCTCCGCGCGCATCCATCAAATTTGATGATGGCCTTGCAGTGCACGTTTTGGTCAATCAATCAGTCTATCAATCAAATGAAAGCAACGCTTAGTCAATTACATCAATCAAATAGACAGGAAAGAGCACACAGCGGCAGAGTGAGACAGGGAGAGGAAGGGATAGAGAGTGAAGGAGCAAACTTCCAGGGCCACAAATAATTACGTGTAATAAACAACTTTCTCCACACACAAATTGAAAACTATGCTTGTTGTTGGCGACACACAGGCACTGACACATTCACTGCACTCGCTGCCGGTTATAAATTTGCTTGAAAACGCATTTTGCAGTGAAATGAAACGCCAGGAAATATTCCAAATGACTTATCAAGTTGCCATATGCAAACAATGTTTCTGTGTGTGTGTGGGTGTGGGTTCAAAATGATTGCATACTTTCAGGCAGGCAAGGCAAATTTTTCATTTAATTAAAGCGAGCAAAAAGTTGTGTAGTTTGTTGTTGTATATATGAAATTTACTACAAATACTAAAGCCGGAAATAATTGAATTTTCATGCACAACTTTAAGAAGCTTTATTCACAATGCCACATAGAATCCACAAGCTCATTTCCTAGCTAAGACCGCATATAAGTCACTTGAAGTTTTTGTAGTCTCGACAAACAATTTCAGATGGTTTTTAAACAAGTTCCACATAGGATCCACAAGTTTAAAACCTAGCTAGAGCCGCATAAAAGTCAATTCAAGTGTTTGTACCCTGAATAAACTACTTCAGATGATTTTTAAAAGAAGTTCCACATAGAATCCATATGATTAAAGGTAGCTATAGCAGCAAAATAGCCAATTCAAGCAAAACATTTAGTGTTTGTAATTTCAGACGATTTCTAAATAAGTTTCACATGGAATCCACAAGCATTTATCCTAGCTAGAGCTGCATATAAGGAGATTAATGGGTTTGTAGCCCTGACAAACCATTTCAAATAATTTTCACTCAAGTTCCTCAAGCTCAATTCTAGCAAATCAATTTCTGTTTGTAGCAATTTAGACTACATATATTTAAACAAGTTCCATTTCAAAGGATTTTCCCCACAAGTTCCACAAGCTCAAGTCCTATCCAGCACAGCGAAATTGCCAATTGATGCAAAACAATTTGTGTTTTTCAACTAGTTCCACATAGGACCCACAAGCAAAAAAAAACCTAGCTAGAGCCGCATAAAAGGGTTTGTGGCCTTGCCAAACAGTTTCAAATAGTTTGTACCCAAGTTCCACAACCTCGAATTCCAGCTTAAGATTCGACAAACAATTTCAAATTCACATATTATAGACGATTCCAGCACAAAAATGTTTCTTGGCTTAACAAGACAACTTTTCGTGAAGTCTTATATAGCATCCACACACACAGTCCACATATTTGAAACACACATTATAGACAATTTTAGCACAAAAATGTTATTTGGTATAGCAAGACAACTTTTCTTCGCATCTCACATAGGATCCACATAAAATCCACACACTTAAGACTCACATTAAAGACAATTCTAGCACAAAAATGTTCTTTGGTTGAACAAGACAAGTTCACTTCGAGTCTCATATAGGATCCACATAAAATCCACGCATTCCACAACGTCCCTTGAGCTATATATAACCGAAAATTTAAACTTATATTTATCCAATGGCTTCCTACAACTCCAACTCCAAATATATGCAGTGCCCTTGCCATACAATTTCACTTAGAACCCACAACCACAAATCAAGATAAGACCTGCAAATAAGTTTCTTTGGCTTATCAAGACAATTTCACTTAAGAGTCCGAAACCTTCAGCTCTTACAATTAGCCACAAACAATGTGATATCCTCGTTCCCAGGCAATTGTCAGCTACAGAGTCGTCCCTCCAGCCCTCCTCTTCAACCACCGTGTTGCTGCTCCATCAAAAATGCCAGCAGCAGCGATGGCAGTCTCAACGCAAGCTTCACAAAGAAAGTTTCCAAACGAAAAAGTTTTAATTCCGTGCACGCTTCGAGCTCTTGACGATTGCATTCAAAAATTTTGTTTCGCTTATTACTGTCCTCGGTGCTTGGTCCTTCATCCTGTGTTGTCCTTTGTTTCAATTTCTCTTTATTTTTATTTATTTTTGGTTGTAAGCTGTGAGCATCATTTAATTTTAATACTTTTTAAGCGCATTAATTACGCATACGACGGAGGGGCAAATTTTCCATTAGCCATTTAAAATGGATAATTCCCGCCGAATGCAACGAAAGTCGCATGGCCCCCCCGTACCCCGTCCCCGCGATTAGTGTCACATGAAAGGGCAACATAACGACGGTACACACAATAAATTGTGTAAAGTGCAAAAATATTGCTATTTATTTCATTTGTAAGCTTATTGTCAGCGTCAACGTTGTTGCCGTTCGTTGTGGAGCGAGCGAGCGAGGGGTATGAAGGTGGAGGGAGGCGGAGGATAGCATATTACATGAGCACTCGAGTGGCAATGTTACCTTTTGAAGCGACCCAAGACCGTGAGTATAAAGAGCCAGCAATGGTATTTACATTTACTAAATGGCAAGGCTTTTGCCTCAATTGAAGGAGGCCTCCTTATGTGAAAAGCTTTGGAAACTTTTAAGGACTAAGGAATGCGGAATTATGCTCTATACACTTTTAATCTGTTACGTAACTAATTCTACTATCTAATGTTTACTTTGGCTTAGAATAGATTTATCTTATGGCAGATTTAAAATGAAATGAAAATACAATAATGTTTTGATTTCATGTTTCAATAATTTGGTATAGCAAATTGCCAATGGAATGCAGATGGAATTGCCATTCGTTCGTCATAGATGTGCTCTGTGTGCATACCATATTAGGCATTGCATGGTGATATATATATAAAGCTGGATTCCATGTGGATGACATTTATTTTATACTATTTTTAAGATAAAATATATTTTCAGCGAATTAGGAATGTATTTTATGGAGGGATGCAAACTGCAGCTGAAACGAATCGAACCAAGACGCACCGCACCGCTTTTTCATCTCCAAAGCTGAACCGCAAACTGAATCAGCATCTGTTTGAAAGTTTTGAACCGAACCTACTACCTCCGTTCAATTCAACGACAAGTTTAAGTCAAAAATTTCTGTATACAAAGAAGACCTGAATCCATTTAGCGTTGTAGACTGTTTCTAACTACCTCTAAAAGGATCGCAATCTGTTAAGTTACAGCAATAACACCTGATTTTGATTGTTTTAATAGTTCATGCATTCTTGCATTGGCAATTGTAGATTCAATTTTCTGAATTCTGAACATACTTCAGTTGGTAGTGTTTCCATGAACTGTTTTTCGCAGGCGAGAAATCGACTGCAGCAACTTGCTTTGCATCCAAGAGAGCTGCTAAGACTACGGAACAATCGCAGGCGCGTCGTGATAAGCAAGTTAGTCGGCAGCCCAGGTAAAGATCTGCAGAAATGCCGACGCAGGCGAGCAATCGACGCCAGCAATTTGCTATGCACAGCGCATTCCAGAGAGCTGCTAAGACTACGCAACAATCTAAATTGCTAAGCGATGAACAAGTGGTTCAACGGCAGGCAAAGTACAGATCTGCAGAAACGTCGGAGCGGGCGAGCAATCGACGCCAGCAGTTTGCAATACACATATACAGGTTTGAACATATTCAACGAACCCAACTGCCAGATCGACTAATTGCATAACGCAATTGAGGCGTCAGTCCAAATAGATCTTTACCACGCGAACGCTCTTAGATTGTTGAAATTTACATTTAACAAAACAAGTCCATTGTGAAAACTCCAACGTCTTGACCGATAAAGCTCATTTCATGTTGAACGGAACTGTAAACAAACAAAATTATAGTATTAATGGCACTGAAAATTTTTAAGAGATTGAGGTACCTCTTCCGGATGAAAAAGTTACTGTTTGGTGCGGCGTTTGGGCCGTTCTTTTTCAAAGAAGAAGATGGCCAAACGGTTACCACCGTTAATTAGTAGCGTTATCGCGATACAATTGGTTATCATACAATTTGTTTATGCCAGTTGTTCGTCGAAAGCGTATGTTGCAATACTGGTTTCAACAAGACGGCGTCGTCGTTTTCTTGCCTCGTCGGCTCCGTCTGTAAATGACAAGACTCCGGTGCGATGAGTCAACCATTGGCCCTCAACCCACAGAGTTTTCTTTTCCTACACGCAGATTCTCGACGTGACTCAGACCTCCACCTGAATTGACCACGATCCTTTTTAGTCCTTGTTAGTTCCAGCACTTATACATTTAGCTGTGGCCTTGGCCAGACTGAGTTATACCTCAGCGCTTGACACTACCTTACAAATGGCGCCCGAGCAGGGATTTCATACAACTTAATTTTCCGCCTAGTCGATGATATCAATTCAAAAAGTGGCCGTAACGATTGCCGCACACTGTATTTGGCGTATAGTCTTCACCGCTTGGATCAACTTCATCGAAACGGGTAAAAGAAAGCTTAAATTCAGGAGAAAACCTTATTCTTTGTTCACTTTTGGGCACTATATGGCCCCAAAATAAACAAAAACTATCAATGTTTGGACACCGGCTATTTTTCATACTAAAAATGTTTTATTTAAGCCTTAACAACACAATAAAGAAGTCACCTTATGTAGCACTTTTACACATATACATGACCAAAGCTGCATTCTATTCAGGGCTGAACCCAGACTCGAACAGTAGGAATAACTGAATTCTGATTTCAGTCACCTATGAAAGTCGCCTATGATTTTGGAACTGAAATCTGCTAAGGTTAAGACGTAGTGGGACATGTCAGTGAAACTAATGTAAGGGATACCATGAGTGGAGGACCAGCCCTTCCATTTCAGGGCTGGTTCGGCTATGATTCAGTACTTAGTCGAATTGAAGGGAAGTTTAGCCTCTTAGTTTTGAGTTATATATGCTAAAGGGGTCAGAGCAACGCACGCCGGGGAACTACTAGAAATAGCTAGAAGTCAATAAATTCTAATTGGAATGTATAATGCTCGAATGATGCACAGAAAAAAAGATCCCTGTTAGATGGGATATTGAAGATATCCATTTTAAAATTAAGTTTTTTATTATCCTTTTGACTGTATTCAGCACCATTGGATAAAGAAATAAGATCAATTCAATATCCTTGTTTTTTGCATATCCTTTTTACATTAAAAAGCTCCTAAGGATGGCGAACAATGTCAAAAGGAACTTTTTTGAGTCAAGTTTCGAACTAAGTAATCGGTAATCGATAATCCAATAGTCAGCCAGTCAAATATGACTGTATGTGCGAAAGAGAAAGATACATTGGACATCGAATTTTTGACATCGTTGTGCTGCTTCATTTAGACGAAAAAAAATGAAAAGATGGCTCTTCCAGGTAAAATGGTCTTAATTCTGTTAGCCCATATCTAATTGCTTTCTTGTAGATGTGGAGAATCGCTGATGTAGCGTCGTCATGTGGTCATTGCGCACTACACCGCGTCAAGTCCATGACACCCTGAGTGATTATGTGGAACCGCTGCCGGTCTACACCTTTGGAGTGCGACGCATTGATGTGAATCTCTATTGCTTTACTCCTCAGGCGGATCGTTTTGGTATCTCAATGCTGGGACTGGATTTTCTGCCAATTATAGGTAGTTACTTGCTTCCTTAATATTTCCCCATACTTCATCACTCTCTTCCATTCCTAGTACTCGTCTGTCTGCCCGAAAGGAATAAAGACTTTTTGGGCAAAAGACCCTAATTCCGCCGGTTGGGGCTTCTGTCTTTGTCCCAAGACTCTGCAGGCTGTGGATGGCGCCTGTTTTTGAGAGTCGCATCTGCGAGTGTTGGCATCGCCAGATTGTCATTAATGTGGTTATCATCATTCTAAGTGGACTCCAAGTGAATCTTGTTTGAATTACACATATTTTGTTGCATTCCAGAGATAAAACATATTTGCAGTGAATCTTCCAAGATAGATTCCACGTGAATCCATGTGGATTCCAAGTCAGTTAATTTATTAATAATACTCTCTTATTACAAAAATTGCATGTGCCTTTGTAGTTATTAACTCCATCTGGCTAAACTCTTATCCTTAACCCACTTCAATTCAATTAAAATCCTATTAAATATAATTTGTATGTGCTACGAGGGTCGCTTCTCATATTTTAAACCTTGGCCACTTGAAGGGTTTTCATGAACAGGTTCCAAATGTTTTAGCACCTTTATGTTTGAGTACAAGCAGCGGCCCTCGTTTCGACACTTACCGGGGGGACACACAATCGATAAAATGCCTATTACTGGCCCGATTCCCATGTAGCGGTAAATCCCTCCAGCCATAAGCGTACAGTTTTACGAGTCAAAGGAAATTATCGACAAATTAGTATAAATGCTTAGTGCTGGGCGTTTCTTTTTTTGCATTCCGTTTTGTCATACACACACACACTTATACATATATTTAATATGCACAATTTCATCGACACAACAACAACAGAAGGACATAAACTTTTTTGCCCCATGATGATGTATTGTTTTGATTTCGCAGGCAGGATACAAACTTTGGCTAAAAATAAACCGGCCTGTGTGGTAGTACGTGCCAAGCGAAGAACCTTAGGACACGGTCCGATCTGCTGTCAATGTTATTGTTGGAAAAGCGTACAACTCCGCCCTATTTTGCGACGGGGGAGAGGGGGTGGAAGAGCGGTGGTTAACGTTATTCGTTTAACTTCTTTTGACAGTTGCTGACAGTTTTGTTTGAAGGATGCCTTCGCCCAGACCGACCTGTGCTGTTGTTGGGTTTTGATTTTGTTTGTTGTTGTTTCTTAAGTATTTTCGGTGCGTGCTGGCTGGGCATATTTGTGGGGTACCGCCCATAGGCCTTTGCATATTCCCACGTTTTTTTTTTTTTTTTGCTTTGAGCTCTCTCGATACTTTTACGGCAGATTTTGAGAGGAGTTTGGGCCAAAGTGGCAGACAAAGGAAGCTGCTGTTGCTCCTGCTGGGTTGACCTGGACGTGCGTGTGGTATACGGTTGAAGTCTGTATGTATATGCAATGATTTATTGACAGACAAAACTAAAGTTGATGTTAAAGATAGCAAAAATTTAAGCATCTCGGGAATTTCTTTACTTTGGTGACCCCGACGTGGGTTTCATACTTCGGGGTCGGGTTCACCAAAGTGAAGAAAATTTAGCTTTGGTTAAAGTTTTGCATTTACAGACGTTTTGCAAAGCACTAAACCTGAAAGAACATTCAGAGTGGGGATCATGGGATAAAGAAATTCTAAAAAAAAATAGACGCTTTATATAGATCATCTTTTATGATTGAATCAGCGAGGAGCTCTCAAAGGAACATCTCTACGAAGAACTAAACTACAACTAAGGAGTAAGTAATTATTTCAATGACGCGTTTTTAGTGGAGCAAATTCGCATAATCTTTATGACTAGAGGTGAAATGTTAAAGCTCAACTTTTTCCCAATTATACCAAGCAGCTAATACAGCGGGTTCCCTATGCAATTGAAACGAGCAGGAAATCATTCATCATTTTATGGGAAGCTGCCCAATTTTGAGGGAATACAGAACTTTACATTTTGGAAAGGCAATACTAAGTCCGCACGAAGTTTTTTCTGCTACTTAATGGATGAAATTGGTCGATCCTGTATAACTTTATAAGCCAAGCCACCAAATACCGGAAACAAATAATCGAAGGGAATTTTTTTAAACAGGGTATCACGGCTAAACGAATCTCGCGATATGCAATTGAACGATCTGGTATCTGGGGAAGAACCGGAAAACCAGGTGTATTAGACTAAATAGCGAAGAACTTGGAAAGCAGTGATCGACGGACGGCTCACACCAAGTCGATATATTAAGCTTTATAATTTGTGTTCGAAAAAACAGCTTGTTCACATATAAATTGAGAATATAAAGTATCATCTATGTATCCAAGTTATAAATTTAAATAAAGAAGCATACCACTACATACTACAGGAGTTCTTCAACTTGGTGATACCGACTTTTGTTTTATCTTTCACGTCGGGGTCACCAAAGTAAAGACAATCGGGCCTTGGTCCATGCCACCTTTCTGTATAATTTACTCGAATTAGTTGAACTCTTGGTAATCTTAGAAATTCACGTTTCTATTTCTATTTGATGAGCTTCAAACTAAGTACTCGGTTTTTTTTTATATGCTTCAGAATTCTATATATATCACATACACTCGCTATAATAGCTCGCTGCTCTAGTTGAGTTATTTGTTACTATAGAAGATACTCAAATTGGATTGCATCAGATAACTCTCTGATTACAAATATTCAACTATTTTCAGAAAATGTCTCCTTGGCGTTGCCCGGTACTTTCTTGCCTCATCGGCTCCGGCTGTAAATGACAAAACTCCGTTGCGATTGGTCAACCATTGGCCCCGACCACAGATACCTTGCCCTCTACCCACAGAGTTTTCTTTTACTACACGCAGGTGCTCGACGTGACTCAGACCTCTACCAGAACTATGCACGATCCCTTTTAGTCCGTGTTGGTCCCAGCACTTATAAATTTTGCTGTAAATGGCCTTGTCCAGACTGAGTTATACCTCAGCGTTAGACACTACCTTACAGATGGCGCCCGAGCAGGGACTTCACTCAACTCAATTTTCTGCCTAGTAGATGATACCAATCCAAAAAGTGGCCGTAACGATTGCCACAAACTGTATTTGGCGTATAGTCATCGCCGCTTGGATCAACTTAATCGAAATAACGGGTATAAGCAAGCTTAAATTCCGGAGAAAACCTTATTCTTTGTTCACTTTTGGGCACTTTATGGCCCCAAAATAAACAAAAACCAACAGAATACTAAACACACGAATCATTCGTCATTTGCGCGAAAAAACGTTCCGCAGGAATCCAGTCAAAGTCTGAGATCTGGGATTTAAGGGGTTTTCGGGGAATAACTTGAAAAATACTCATCCTAGGTGGGTCAAATGTTTCCGCGACCCCACCTACTATTACGATATGAATTTTTCGTCCATGCATCAAAATACTCTTCACCAGTTTTTTAACCTGGTGTCCATACAAAAGTTGCTTCGTAGTGAATTAGCGATTATTTTCTCTTATGAGTAGAGCTTCTGAAGGCAAATGTATATTGGTGTGACTTAAATCTAATGTTATATGCTAATTTTTTTAGTCCATTCAATATTAAAAAATGAAAAATATGATACAAAATTAAGAAATTTTCATCTTAAAGTTCAGACTTTGACTTAATCCTGCGGAACTATTTTTCGCGTAAATCACCTTAAATTCGTGTATTTGGTATTCTTTTTACGTACCCCGTAGAGTGGGACCATGTAAATTTGATTCTAAAATTTAGTCATATGCCTAATATACATGTCCAACGCTGCTCTCTATCCTTGCTCAGTATCTTTGTATCACTCTTTCTTATGAAATATTCTCTCACATAACGGTAAAATATTTGCTTCAAAAATCACGACAAAATCTAAGCGCTGCGTATAAAATATCAATCTCGGAGTACCGAAATGGTAAGAAGGGGAAATCGTATGAAGCTGTATTAGAGATGTATAAGAGAGTTGCCTAATATTGTTGTTTGGGATAATTTCGCTGAAGAAAAGTTTCAAATTACCAGCTAAGCTTAGCCGTTTCTGCCAAAAAAATTTGAAAAAATTGTATTTTTTTTCGATTTTTTTCAAGTTTTGAAGCACTAGATGCCATTTTTTTGAGTCAGACGAAAAAGGTATTTTTTCCTCTTGTATATATCTATTACATTGCCGAAGATATAAAATCAAAATTCCAAGCTGTTTTTGATATATGAACTTCATAAAAAGGGTCCTTTTTTCAAAATTTCAGCTTGGGGTGAAAAAATGGTGGGTATCAAAAAAGTTCCTTTACGATGTGATGGGGCCAAGCCCTTTGAGGATTTTCTTAGTTTCGGTATGTACTTCAAAAATATAGGGATCCGAAGGCGTAACCAATTTATGAGTTGCACTGTGTTAGTTATATAGTTGATCTCTCTTTAACGACAGACGAATTTAAATCAATGTTGTATTGTTCCAAAAACAAAAAATTGTATAATCTGTAGTAATCTTTGTAAAGCAATGTAAGTAAAGGAACATATTATTATTATTAGTCGGTTGCTTTTACATGTGAGGGTTGACCAGTCTTCGGTATGAAATATTGCTTTACTAGCTTCTAATTCCAGTTTCCCTGAATGTGCTTTCTTAGGTGCAGGCTCGCTAGTTATCCTCGTTAATGTAGTTGATATTCACTCGCTAAGCCTTGCTCGTTGCTTTAGCTCTCACTGGTTACTCGTTGCACTCAATGACGTCTACTCGCTATCTCAAATTTATAATCTTATAGATGGCTTTAAGAAACTATTTGCCTTACTCGCTGGCTTCATTTATAGGCTTCTTCCACTGACACATACATACCATATTTGTACATATTGAAATTTGTCGATTCCATACAAATGTGTTCCTTTTTGATACTGGAACTCGTTTAAATTACTCGTTGCACTCATTAACGCCTACTCGTTACCTCAAATTTAAAGAGTATTGATGGCTTTAAGAAACTTTTTGCTTTACTCGCTGACTTCAGCAAGTTTCCTAGTTTCTGACTTATTTCTTAAAAAGTCGTTACTTTTTCTCGTTGCTTACTCGTTTATCTCTTGTCTGTTTTTTTAGTTCTTACTGAGAGGTTAACAACTGGCACTAGCTTAAATTACTCGTTTCACTGGTTGAGGCGTACTCGTTACCTCTATGAACTCAACTTGATAAACTTATTAATGTCTTCCAAGACTATTGCTTGACTATATGTTTCGAATGGCTTTGCTAGAAGCAGACACTCGTTACAATTACAGTTTTCCCCTCGTTTAAGTAGACTTGGTGAATCGATTGACAAATACCCGAAAACGGTTTTAATGTTAAACAATTTGAGTGGGCTTAAAATGTATACGCATCACTCCAACAATCTGCATCAGTCGCACTCCTCCGCATAGCAGGAGCAAGTGGGCAAGTCGGAATATTCCGGCGACTCTCCCTGTTCATCTGATTTGGACTTTTGCTTTGGCAGCTGCTGCTGCTCCCCATCATTATTTGTATTACTCAAGTCCAAACGCAGATTTAGATTTAGTCCCATATCATCCATCTCTTGGCCAAGTCCATACTTCTCCAACCGTTCATGTGCCTCCTGCGTTAGCATGCGTATAACCTCAATATCCGACTTAATATTCCCGGCATGGTCCTGAAAGCGTTCCAATTGTTCACGGCTTAGACCAATAGCTCGATTCATGACTTTCAGCTTTTCCTGTTGTTCCCGGAGAGCTTCCCGGACCTTGCTGAATAACTGCTCATGCATGAGCGGACTGATGGGACGCTCAGGCTCAGTCGAAGACAAAGGCTCAGGCTCGGCCCCGGGCTGTGATTCCGACTCGGGCAATTTGGACGTCTCAATTAAACGACGCACCATTTCTGCAATGCGCGAGGGCTCTGGTGGTTGGTCATTTGGTGCATCCATGTTTTGCACAAGCTTGACCGAAGAAAATTTAGGATTTTGTGTGTAAAAAGAATTAAAACAAAAAATATAGCAGACTTTTCTACGTTTCAGGTTAGTTTTGTTGCTGGAGATGTTATCCAAATGAGAACTCGGAAAGGTTTGAAGTGGTTGACCAAATTTGGTTTACAGGAAGGGAATTCGATTTGACACTTGGCACCCCCGGCCTACTTGAGTTAAGTAGCTCTCTTTCTATATCTCCCTCTCCCTCTCTAATTGCCAAGTTGGCCATGATTATTTGATTAAATGACAGCAACTAAGCTGATTACGTAAACGTAATGCACCCCCTCCATCCTCCTCCCACTCCCTGGGCAATGTCCGCCGCACTCAAAAACACGGCTAATCAAAGTGACAGCACACGGACCCACCAGATGGTGGGAGAGAGGAAATTAGCTACTCGATTGCAAATTGTGCAGGTCGGATGTCGCAATGGCGTCAGCAGAGTCCTGTCTCCTCTAGGGTGCAGGTGAAGGTTATAACATGTAATCCCCCCCCCCCCCCCCCCTCGCTAACCCCTCGCTGCTTGTTAATTAATGCAATTCGAGGAGCACCTGCCTCGTAATTCCACCGCTGCACTTTATAGATTGGGCTAATTTATGGCATTGACACACATCGCATCGAATTGGATATCGAATTGATGAGGCCAACAGCTGCTCGACAGCTCCCGGATTTTGATGTGGACTCGCGCGTGGCTATCCACCTGACAGCCAATTTCACAGATGGGTGGAAATGCCATCAGGTTGTAAGTAAACAATTCCGTTAGCTAAAACTAGTTAAATTGATGGAAAATATACCAAAAACTTACAGAAAATATTACAAATTATTGTAAATTTACTATAAAGTACCAAAAATTGTCAAAAAAACCCACAATTCAACAAAAACTATGCCTTAATCGCTTAATACTTTAAGGTTGTTTGCAAAAAAGTTGCCAAATCTTAAAAATTTTATTACAAAATACCAAAAATGGATCAAAAATACTAAAAATAAACGGAACAAAGTACCGAAAACTCGAAAATTATCCAAAAATGTTTCAAAAAACTTTACTAAAAACATACCAAATACACCAAATAATACCAGAAACTTGACAAAAAATACTTAAAATACCCAAAAAAATTGACAAGTATCCAAAAATTCCCATAGAATCCAGGAATCCAAAAAAATACCATAGACTTCAACAATAAAAATACAAAAAAAAAAAATAGGGAAATATCCAAAAATTGATCTAAAAATTTGTATTAAAATTTTACTACAAAGTACCAAGAATCCAAAAAATAACATAAACTCAAAATATGCCGACCACTCAAAAATATTTTAAAATTCAACTTAACTCGACAACCGTTCATCCGATCTCTATCATTCCTTTGGCGGATCGATTATTAATCCTAATTACTAAATGTGTCCAGAAGGAACGAACCTTCTATCTATAAAACTGTGGGAGATATGACTTTTTTTTCAATTTGCGGGGGCGGGAGGGGGCGTGGCAAAAATTAAAAATAAACTTGATCTGCCTGCAAGTATAAGAAGCATAAGTCCCATACATGGCAAACCTCTATCTCTTACCATCTCTGAGATCTGTGCGTTCATACGGACAGACAGACGGACATGGCTTTTGCACAAACTTATTATACTCTATGTACCTTTGGTACAGAGTATAAAAATTTATTCATTCTTGAGTTTTTAGGAATTTCGCGCTTGAAATCGAGCTAAATTCGTTCTGTTTGGTGTTTTTAGGCGAGGAGGGTGAGGAAAAGAAACTCGGAGAGCAGAGCAAGCACATTTGAGACAATAGCGATGAACCCGCTCTCACGGCATTTTTTTTTTGGGAGAGAGGTGTGTGGGGAAACAATCGAGTGAAGAGCGCTCCCCGTCAGTAAATAATATAAATTTGGACGATACTCAAGGCATCCTACATGTGGTGCTGTTGTCTAAGCGGTGGTGTCTGTGAGTGCAGTCTTTCGAGGTCCCGAGTTCGAGTCGAAGTAAAGGTAAGTAAAAAACAAAATATAAAAATAAAAATAATTCACAATAAATGGAATGGGGTGGGCTTGGTGGGTTGGTGTGGCTGGAATTAATCCCTCACCACCCCCCACAAGAATTTTCGTCCCCGATTTGGATCAAGAATTGCAGCTCTTGGATCAAGAAAAACGGGATCAAATATTCATACTTGGAGTTAGAATTTCGTTCTTGGATCGAGAATTTTCACTCTTATCGAACTATTGAGTACGAAAATTCTTGATCCAAGTATGAAATTCTTTATTTTTTCTCTGAGTATACACCACTAATCATCTTTTCGTCTCAATTGTTCGACTAATACTCGAGTATTGTTCATGCGTATGGTCTCCTCAGTATGCTATTTACCAGGACCTCATTGAGTCGGTGCAGAAGCAATTTCTCCTGTTTGCCTTACGTGGATTAAACTGGGAACCCCACCGTCGTTTGCCATCGTATGTGGATAGACTCCGCCTTTTAAGCCTACCTTTTCTACAGGATCGTAAAGTCTGCCATGGAGTTATGTTCCTTCATAAACTAATACATGGGCACATTGACTCCAGATTTCTTATAAGTCAAATTAAATTTGCCATCTCTTCTAGAGCGACACGACAGCTCCGACCAATTTTCTTACATATAAGTAGATCTAATTTTGAATCTCACGACCCGTTTCGTATCATATGTATGCTTTATAATGATTTATACCATTTGTTAAGTTCTGAGGGTTCCTTGTTTACCGATAGTACAGACAGACGGACATGGCTATATCGACTCGGCTGTTGATGGTGATCAAGAATATACATACTTTATGGGGTCGGAGATGCTTCCTTCGATGCGTTACAAGCATCCGGACAATTTTAATATACCCTTTTTACTCTACGAGTAAAAAAACACTTTCATCGCAGTTTCTGTTTCAAGGAAAGACACAGCTAACCCAATCAATATTTTCGTTTTAATATGCTGGGAACGACCTCTCGAAGTTTTTTTTCTGCATTTTTTCTAGTCCTTTTTTTTGTATCCGTTTTACATTGAAAAAGTGAGTTGAGGGTTATTTACGAGAAATGGTTATGATTCTGTTTTTTTTTTTTTTTTTTTTGGCAACATATTTTCGATAGTTTTTTCCCTCAGAAACGCAGAAAAACAAAAGCTGGAACTGGAGCTGGCGCTGGCGCTGGTTAGCTAAATGGTTGGCTGCTGCTACTACCCGCTGTCCTCGTAATTAACGCACATTAATATTTCAACATTAACAACCTCGAGGCTTTGTTTGCCTTTGACAGCCTCATTCCCTGCCCGCCCCCGTCTGCCACCCCTTCAGTGCTATCAGCAGCAAGCATGTGCGCCTAAAACGCTGTTAGATAAATATTTGCCATAAAAATAATGTTCGTTGTTGTTGTTGCTGTTGTTGTTGCGTTTTTGCTTTGCCGCTTGAAATATTCATAAACCTCAAATGCGCATTCTTTTGGCTTTTATTGTTTATAAACAAATAATAGACAGCTAATAAATAAATCAAATTCAATATTTCGCCCCCCTCCTGCCGCAAAAGTGTTTCTGCTGTGTGGCAAGTGAAGGATGCGATGCGGACTGCTGCAATCCTCCCACAACTTTGTACAAAAACTCAATGAAAATGCAAAAATAAATCATTATGTAATTACGATTCAAAACTAAACAAAATGTCCGCCACGTGTAATGCAAAATGTGCGCCCCCCATGCCCGTCTCACGACGTCTCCTGCTCGTTTCGCATGGAATGCCATTCAAATGACAGGCTATAAATAGTGCGGCAGAAGCAAATAACTCGCGATGGGGCAAATTGCAACCAAATTCCATGAACAATTCAAGTGACAAGACGACACAAACCAATCAAGCAAAGACGCTGAAGATGTGGTGGGGGGGGTGGGGGGGGGTTTAGGGGGCTCACCCACATGGCCACACCACAACGCCTGCCTCCAAATAGCAAAGTTCAATGTTAAAGCTAAGCAAAGTTGTTGGTTGTCCAATTTAAAGCAAGTGAGAAACTAGAATCGACAGTTTTGGATGGCTATTTCAGGGAAGTCATGTACTTGGAAACTTGATTCCTTTTTGTCTTAAAACGGATTTTGGACATTTCTACCGATCGACTGAGTCATCAACGCCCAGGCCAAACGGAGAGCTGCCTTTTGCAAGGTTTGAATCTTTTTCTCGTTGAGATACTGACTGAAAACGGATTTTGGGTAGCTTCCTCCTAAATAAAGAATCAAACTTTATCAATTTCTACCAACTGACTGAGTCATTTTTGTCCTGGCCAAACGGCTGAAGCCTAAAAAACTGCATTTTGAGCAGTTTTATTTCTTTTCTCCTTTAAAACCTCATTAAAAACAGATTTTGGAAAGCTCCTTCCCAAAGTTTTCAATAATAATTAAACTATTAGGACCTGTGGCAACTCTTCAAACATAAAGGAGCTTTTCAAAAGCAAAGCATTGAAATGCTTTGCTGAAATGCAAACCTAAAACGGTAAATGGTATTGACTTCCGCGAATTAATGTTCATTAGTGTGTTAATTGGAGGTTTTTTATGCTATAAAACTATCGATAGTAGTTTCGAGGTATCGAGTATTTGGTTTTGTGTCACACTATCGATAGAAATTGTTCACTATCCATAGTGGCCCTCCATTATCTCATTCTTTGACTTTCTTTGCTAGCGTTGAGAAAGCAGGTCTTATTTCATTCTTTGGCATTCTTCGCTAGCGTTGAGAAAACAGATCGCTTGTTAGACTTGCTTACGAAAACTAGATATATTATACAAATTAATAGTTAACATAGCACCTAGATGAGGATTTACAGATGTTGGCGGCTCTGAAATCCAACCAATACCACTTTAAAATGTGAGCTTTCATTTAGGGTATTTACACTAGGAGCGCGTTATGCGTTAATATCTGGCAACTAGATTTTTTCCAAACAAAAAAGCTGATTCATGGCTTCTAGAGTAAATGTTTTCTTGTGTGCCTGCTACATCAACAGAATCTGAAAGAATGTTCAGCAAAGTTGGAAGCATTATAAGCGATAGAGCAGGAGTTTATTTCAAAGCTAAGGAGTGGTACTTTCCGATAGTATCAACGAGAGTCCAAAAAGGGTCAACATAGACACTTTTAGCAACTTTAAGCTCAATTTACTAAAAATCTCGAAGTGATGAACAATTTCTGAAAACGCAGTCTTGCTTAGCACACCAAAATCATCTAGAATCACTACCAACCCTTCCATATACTGAAAATTCTGTTGCCGTGTGTTATTAACAAAAATTTGAAATTTAAAGATCTCAATGATTAATTACACTAGGCAACAATATCCTGTATATAGAAGGATTGATGGTGATTCTAGATCATTTTTGCGTGGTGAACACGAATCTGTTTTCGGAAATGGTCCATCAAGTCTAGATTTTTGATAATGTGAGCTTAAATTTGCATAAAATGCCTATTTTGACCATTTTTAGGAACGCTTTATGGGAAACCTGTACCTGTCTTAAGTCTCTTTAATATTTTTTTAAAGTTATATTTTCTAGCCTTCCCTGCAAACATTTTGTCGTGTTACTTATATCTCTCGTCAAAGGGAGAGTTTGGCGATAGTTTGAGGAGAGAATTTGGGGATAGTTTTGGCGATTTACACAAACAAATTACATTAGGTATCGCATTCTTATCATCCAATTGGAAAATTGGCAATACATCAATAAGCAGACTTAAATTTCAGCTATATTGAATGTCGAAGGAATAAAAACTTGAGAATTGTAAGTGGTGTAATCTATACGAAATGCCAGAAATAAATTGGGAATTTTATTTAAATAGTACTGTAGCCAATTGGCAGCCATCGTATGCGATAGTGCAACTGGTAGAGATGACATTCCAATCGTGTTTCAGTCCGAATGTCCCGAGTTCGAATCCCAATCAGTGTAAGTATAAAGTTTATAAAAATTTATATTATTTGCAGTTTGAAATTCAGTCGCGAAATGCGGAAAATTTGCAAAAAACTTTTGTATGCAGCATCGGGTTCAAACTGATTTTCAAACTATATGAAAAATCAACAATGACTGCATACCAATCTTCCTGAAAATCTACACACCTTGGTGGAAATTGGTTGAAAAAGGTTGTATGGGATGAAATTTTTTTTAAAATTTTCATCCGATCAGGCTCAAATTCATTTTCAAATATCTATATGAAAATTCAACAATGACTGCATACCGTTCTACTGAAAGAAAATGTTTAGAAATCTCCCAAAAACGTTAAATTTGCAAAACTATACCGATCATAAGAAGAAACTTTGGGCAATGGTTGGAAGCTTGCCCGCGAAGGTTTCTAACATAAAGAAATGGGCGGTAAATGGTCCAAAATCCGCGAAATTTGTAAGACTTTATCGCTCATTCGATTGCGATAAAACTTTCGGGAATTGTTGGACGCTAGCCTGTGAAGGTTTCCAAGTTAAAAAAATGGACGAGAAACTGCGAAATTTTGCAAAATTATACCGTTCATTCGATTGCGTGAAAACTTTTGGGAAAGTTTAGACGTTTCCCCGCGAAAATTTCTAAGATACGAAAAACCGCGAAAATTGCAAAATTATACCGATCATAAGATTGCGTGGACCTGGATGTCGACCTGAAGGTGGACCGAGAGGTGGATCTTGAGGTGGAACTGGAGGTGGATCTCAAGGTGGACCGGTGGTGGACCTGGAGGTGGACCCAGAGGTGGAACTGGAGGTGGACCAGGAGGTGGACCCGGAGGTGGACCTGGAGGTGGACCTGGAGGTGGACCTGGAGGTGGACCTAGAGGTGGACCTGGAGGTGGACCTAGAGGCGGACCTGGAGGTGGACCAAGAGTTGCACCTGGAGGTGAACCTAGAGGTGGACCTATACGTGGACCTAGACGTGGACCTATACGTGGACCTGGAGGTGAACCTGGAGGTGGACCTGGAGGTGGACCTGGAGGTGGACCTGGAGGTGGACCTGGAGGTGGACCTGAGAGGTGGACCTGGAGGTGGACCTAGAGGTGGACCTGGAGGTGGACCTGAACCTCAAATATTTTTGAGTTTAAAATGTTCTGAATAACGGAACATCAAGATTTTGCGTTCTCGAACTGGTTCGGTTCAAAGCCGGTTTGCAGCCCTGATAAAAATATGTTTACTTTTTAAGTTAAGCATCTTCTCTCAACTACATCAGAATAAAACAGTGAATAAGTTTCCAGAATTTATTTTGTAATAAATGAAATAAAATACATTTTATTTTGGTAAGCTTGTAAAAACACATTTAACCTATTTTGTTAGAATGTAGTTCAGAATGTAGTTTAAATTATGCGTCAAATGTCACAAATGTAAAGACAAATAGTCATGTAGACACATTTTGTTAAAATATCGATATTGTAGATATTTTTATCCCAAAATATTTAAATCGAAATAATACTTTTTCAATATCGGGATATATTTTTTATTTTTTTAATATCCGGCAATCCTATTTCATTCATTTTCACGCTTAGAAGCTCACTAAGATTAGTTTTCTCCTGAAGTAAGAATCTATCGTAATCCATTTCTAACAACTGACTGAGTCATCAACGCCCAGGCAAAACGTCTGATTCCAGAAAACTGCATTTTAAGTAGGATCATTCGTTTTCTCGCTTAGAACCTCACTAAGATTAGATTTTGTGTAGTTTTCTTCTCAAGTAAGAATCATTCTCTA
The DNA here is from genome assembly GCA_018904265.1 of Lordiphosa collinella. Lineage (NCBI taxonomy): Eukaryota > Metazoa > Arthropoda > Insecta > Diptera > Drosophilidae > Lordiphosa > Lordiphosa collinella. The sequence continues at coordinate 2,399,370 of JAEIFV010000001.1, forward strand.
TCAATTTCTACCAACTGATAGAATAAACAACGCTTAGGCAAAACGGCTGTAGCATAACAATTTGAGCAGTTTCATTTCTCCTTTAGAACCTCACTAAGAATTTATTTTGTGCACCTTGATTCCTTCTCACGCTTAAAACCTCACTTAAAACGGATATTTTTAAAGGTACGCTGTAGAAAAAGGTTCGAGAAGCACATTGCCAAGGCCCTGAAATGATAGAAAAACAAACGCATATCCGCTTATTTTCCACAATTGTTATTTCATTTTTGATTACTGGCAATATCTTGACTTTGATATACACCTTTTATTCTCTTGAAAAGATTATCGCACTTGCGATGAAAATATTTACATGTTCTACGGGTTATTATTTATTTCTTTCTTTCTCGGGGAGGCGGCGCTCAACATGATTTCCGGGAAGCTCATTAGCTTTTAGCACATCTCAATTGGATAATATTTATACGTCTTTGAATAGGTTTTTGTTTGTTCTTGAAAATGTTGTGTTTTTATTTGCAATTAAATTCACACAATGTTTCGCACTCTCGCACCCCGTTTAGGTCCCTTGCCATTTGTAATACGATGCGTTTAACCTTATTGGAAAATGCAAGACAGTAAAGCCATCCGCCCACAACCG